>CAKAJA020000186.1:2856000-4284000 GCA_916610235.2 Lasioglossum morio
GTTATCCGCTATGCGTTATGCGTTTTGCGTTATGCGTTATGCGTTATGCGTTATGCGTTGTGCGTTATGCGTTATGCGTTATAGGTTATGCGTTATGTGTCATGCGTTATGCGTTATGCGTTATGCGTTATGCGGTATGCGTTATGCGTTATGCTTTATGCGTTATGCGTTATAAGTAATGCGTGATCCGTTATGGGTTATGCGTTATGCGTTATGCGTTTTGCGTTATGCGTTATGCCTTATGCCTTATGCGTTATGCGTTATGCGTTATGCGTTATGCGTTATGCGTTATGCGTTATGCGTTATGCGTTATGCGTTATGCGTAATGCGTTATGCGTTATGCGTTATGCGTTATGCGTTATGCGTTATGCGTTATGCGTTATGCGTTATGCGTTATGCGTTATGCGTTATGCGTTATGCGTTATGCGTTATGCGTTATGAGAAATGCGTGATCCGTTATGCGTTATGCGTTATGCGTTATGCGTTATGCGTTATGCGTTATGCGTTATGCGTTATGCGTTATGGGTTATGCGTTATGTGTTATGCGTTATGCGTTATGCGTTATGCGTTATGCGTTATGCGTTATGCGTTATGCGTTATGCGTTATGCGTTATGCGTTATGCGTTATGCGTTATGCGTTATGCGTTATGCGTTATGCGTTACGCGTTATGCGTTATGCGTTATGCGTTATGTGTTATCCGTTATGAGTTATGAGTAATGCGTGATCCGTTATGCGTTATGCGTTATGAGTAATGCGTGATCCGTTATGCGTTATGCGTTATGAGTAATGCTTGATCCGTTACGCGTTATGCGTTATGCGTTATGGGTTATGCGTTATGTGTTATGAGTTATGCGTTATGCGTTATGCGTTATGCGTTATGCGTTATGCGTTATGCGTTATGCGTTATGCGTTATGCATTATGGGTTATGCGTTATGTGTTATGCGTTATGCGTTATGCGTTATGCGTTATGCGTTATGGGTAATGAGTAATGCGTGACCCGTCATGCGTTATGCTTTTTGCGTTATGCGTTATGCGTTATGCGTTATGCGTGATCCGTTATGCGTTATGCGTTATGAGTAATGCGTGATCCGTTATGCGTTATGCGTTATGCGTTATGCGTTATGCGTTATGCGTTATGCGTTATGCGTTATGCGTTATGGGTTATGCGTTATGTGTTATGCGTTATGCGTTATGCGTTATGCGTTTTGCGTTATGCGTTATGCCTTATGCGTTATGCGTTATGCGTTATGCGTTATGCGTTATGCGTTATGCGTTATGCGTTATGCGAAATGCGTGATCCGTTATGCGTTATGCGTTATGAGTAATGCGTGATCCGTTATGCGTTATGCGTTATGCGTTATGCGTTATGCGTTATGCGTTATGAGAAATGCGTGATCCGTTATGCGTTATGCGTTATGAGTAATGCGTGATCCGTTATGCGTTATGCGTTATGCGTTATGCGTTATGCGTTATGCGTGATCCGTTATGCGTTATGCGTTATGAGTAATGCGTGATCCGTTATGCGTTATGCGTTATGCGTTATGCGTTATGCGTTATGCATTATGGGTTATGCGTTATGTGTTATGCGTTATGCGTTATGCGTTATGCGTTATGCGTTATGGGTTATGAGTAATGCGTGACCCGTTATGCGTTATGCTTTTTGCGTTATGAGTTACGCGTAATGCGTTGTGCGCTATGGGTCATGCGTTAAGCGTTATGCGTTATGCGTTATGCGTTATGCGTTATGGGTTATGCGTTATGTGTTATTGCGTTATGCGTTATGCGTTATGCGTTATGCGTTATGCGTTATGCGTTATGCGTTATGCGTTATGCGTTATGCGTTATGCGTTATGCGTTATGCGTTATGCGTTATGCGTTATGCGTTATGCGTTATGCGTTATGCGTTATGCGTTATGCGTTATGCGTTATGCGTTATGCGTTATGCGTTATGCGTTATGCGTTATGCGTTATGCGTTATGCGTTATGCGTTATGAGAAATGCGTGATCCGTTATGCGTTATGCGTTATGAGTAATGCATGATCCGTTATGCGTTATGCGTTATGCGTTATGCGTTATGCGTTATGCGTTATGCGTTATGCGTTATGCGTTATGCGTTATGGGTTATGCGTTATTTGTTATGCGTTATGCGTTATGCGTTATGCGTTATGCGTTACGCGTTATGCGTTATGCGTTATGCGTTATGCGTTATGCGTTATGCGTTATGCGTTATGCGTTATGTGTTATCCGTTATGAGTTATCCGTTATGCGTTTTGCGTTATGCGTTATGCGTTATGCGTTATGCGTTATGCGTTATGCGATATGCGTTATGCGTTATGCGTTATGCCTTATGCGTTATGCGATTTGCGTTATGCGTTATGCGTTATGCGTTATGCGTTATGCGTTATGTGTTATGGGTTATGCGTTATGCGTTATGCGTTATGCGTTATGCGTTATGCGTTATGCGTTATGCGTTATGCGTTATGCGTTATGCGTTATGTGTTATGGGTTATGCGTTATGCGTTATGCGTTATGCGTTATGCGTTATGCGTTATGCGTTATGCGTTATGCGTTATGCGTTATGCGTTATGCGTTATGCGTTATGCGTTATGCGTTATGCGTTATGCGTTATGCGTTATGCGTTATGCGTTACGCAATATGCGTTATGCGTTATGCGTTATGCGTTATGCGTTATGCGTTATGCGTGATCCGTTATGCGTTATGCGTTATGAGTAATGCGTGATCCGTTATGCGTTATGCGTTATGCGTTATGCGTTATGCGTTATGCGTTATGCGTTATGGGTTATGCGTTATGTGTTATGCGTTATGCGTTATGCGTTATGCGTTATGCGTTATGGGTTATGAGTAATGCGTGACCCGTTATGCGTTATGCTTTATGCGTTATGAGTTACGCGTAATGCGTTATGCGCTATGGGTCATGCGTTAAGCGTTATGCGTTATGCGTTATGCGTTATGGGTTATGCGTTATGTGTTATGCGTTATGCGTTATGCGTTATGCGTTATGGGTTATCCGTTATGCGTTATCCGATATGCGTTATGCGTTATGCGTTATGCGTTATGCGTTATGCGTTATGCGTTATGTGTTATCCGTTATGAGTTATCCGTTATGCGTTTTGCGTTATGCGTTATGCGTTATGCGTTATGCGTTATGCGTTATGCGTTATGCGATATGCGTTATGCGTTATGCGTTATGCCTTATGCGTTATGCGATTTGCGTTATGCGTTATGCGTTATGCGTTATGCGTTATGCGTTATGTGTTATGGGTTATGCGTTATGCGTTATGCGTTATGCGTTATGCGTTATGCGTTATGCGTGATGCGTTATGCGTTATGCGTTATGCGTTATGTGTTATGGGTTATGCGTTATGCGTTATGCGTTATGCGTTATGCGTTATGCGTTATGCGTTATGCGTTATGCGTTATGCGTTATGCGTTATGCGTTATGCGTTATGCGTTATGCGTTATGCGTTACGCAATATGCGTTATGCGTTATGCGTTATGCGTTATGCGTTATGCGTTAAGCGTTATGCGTGATCCGTTATGCGTTATGCGTTATGAGTAATGCGTGATCCGTTATGCGTTATGCGTTATGCGTTATGCGTTATGCGTTATGCGTTATGCGTTATGGGTTATGCGTTATGTGTTATGCGTTATGCGTTATGCGTTATGCGTTATGCGTTATGGGTTATGAGTAATGCGTGACCCGTTATGCGTTATGCTTTATGCGTTATGAGTTACGCGTAATGCGTTATGCGCTATGGGTCATGCGTTAAGCGTTATGCGTTATGCGTTATGCGTTATGCGTTATGGGTTATGCGGTATGTGTTATGCGTTATGCGTTATGCGTTATGCGTTATGCGTTATGGGTTATCCGTTATGCGTTATCCGTTATGCGTTATGCGTTATGCGTTATGCGTTATGCGTTATGTGTTATGCGTTGTGCGTTATCCGCTATGCGTTATGCGTTTTGCGTTATGCGTTATGCGTTATGCGTTATGCGTTGTGCGTTATGCGTTATGCGTTATAGGTTATGCGTTATGTGTCATGCGTTATGCGTTATGCGTTATGCGTTATGCGGTATGCGTTATGCGTTATGCTTTATGCGTTATGCGTTATAAGTAATGCGTGATCCGTTATGGGTTATGCGTTATGCGTTTTGCGTTATGCGTTATGCCTTATGCGTTATGCGTTATGCGTTATGCGTTATGCGTTATGCGTTATGCGTTATGCGTTATGCGTTATGCGTTATGCGTTATGCGTAATGCGTTATGCGTTATGCGTTATGCGTTATGCGTTATGCGTTATGCGTTATGCGTTATGCGTTATGCGTTACGCGTTATGCGTTATGCGTTATGCGTTATGCGTTATTAGAAATGCGTGATCCGTTATGCGTTATGCGTTATGCGTTATGCGTTATGCGTTATGCGTTATGGGTTATGCGTTATGTGTTATGCGTTATGCGTTATGCGTTATGCGTTATGCGTTATGCGTTATGCGTTATGCGTTATGCGTTATGCGTTATGCGTTATGCGTTATGCGTTATGCGTTATGCGTTATGCGTTATGCGTTATGCGTTATGCGTTATGCGTTATGCGTTATGCGTTATGCGTTACGCGTTATGCGTTATGCGTTATGCGTTATGTGTTATCCGTTATGAGTTATGAGTAATGCGTGATCCGTTATGCGTTATGCGTTATGAGTAATGCGTGATCCGTTATGCGTTATGCGTTATGAGTAATGCTTGATCCGTTACGCGTTATGCGTTATGCGTTATGGGTTATGCGTTATGTGTTATGAGTTATGCGTTATGCGTTATGCGTTATGCGTTATGCGTTATGCGTTATGCATTATGGGTTATGCGTTATGTGTTATGCGTTATGCGTTATGCGTTATGCGTTATGCGTTATGGGTAATGAGTAATGCGTGACCCGTCATGCGTTATGCTTTTTGCGTTATGCGTTATGCGTTATGCGTTATGCGTGATCCGTTATGCGTTATGCGTTATGAGTAATGCGTGATCCGTTATGCGTTATGCGTTATGCGTTATGCGTTATGCGTTATGCGTTATGCGTTATGCGTTATGGGTTATGCGTTATGTGTTATGCGTTATGCGTTATGCGTTATGCGTTTTGCGTTATGCGTTATGCCTTATGCGTTATGCGTTATGCGTTATGCGTTATGCGTTATGCGTTATGCGTTATGCGTTATGCGAAATGCGTGATCCGTTATGCGTTATGCGTTATGAGTAATGCGTGATCCGTTATGTGTTATGCGTTATGCGTTATGCGTTATGCGTTATGCGTTATGCGTTATGCGTTATGCGTTATGAGAAATGCGTGATCCGTTATGCGTTATGCGTTATGAGTAATGCGTGATCCGTTATGCGTTATGCGTTATGCGTTATGCGTTATGCGTTATGCGTGATCCGTTATGCGTTATGCGTTATGAGTAATGCGTGATCCGTTATGCGTTTTGCGTTATGCGTTATGCGTTATGCGTTATGCGTTATGCGTTATGCGTTATGCGTTACGTGTTATGCGTTATACGTTATGCGTTATGCGTTATACGTTATGCGTTATGCGTTATGCGTTATGCGTTATGCGCTATGCGTTATGCGTTATGCGTTATGCGTTATGCGTTATGCGTTATGCGTTATGCGTTATGCGTTATGCGTTATGCGTTATGCGTTATGCGTTATTCGTTATGAGTAATGAGTTATAAGTTATGCGTTATGCGTTATACTTTATGCGTTATGCGTTATGCTTTATGCGTTATGCGTTACTCCTTATGAGTTATGAGTTATAAGTTATAAATTATGCGTTATGCGTTATGCGTTATTCGTTATGAGTTATGAGTTATAAGTTATGCGTAATGCGTTATGCGTTATGCGTTATGCATTATGCTTTATCCGTTATGCGTTATGCGTTATGCTTTATGCGTTATGCGTTATGCGTTATGCGTTATGCGTTATGCGTTATGCGTTATGCGTTATGCGTTATGCATTATGCTTTATCCGAAATGCGTTATGCGTTATGCTTTATGCGTTATGCGTTATGCGTTATGCGTTATGCGTTATGCGTTATGCGTTATGCGTTATGCGTTATGCGTTATGCGTTATGCATTCTGCTTTATCCGTTATGCGTTATGCGTTATGCTTTATGCGTTCTGCGTTATGCGTTATGCGTTATGCGTTATGCGTTATGCGTTATGCGTTATGCGTTATTCGTTATGAGTAATGGGTTATAAGTTATGCTTTATGCGTTATACTTTATGCGTTATGCGTTATGCGTTATGCTTTATGCGTTATGCGTTACTCCTTATGAGTTATGAGTTATAAGTTATAAATTATGCGTTATGCGTTATGCGTTATTCGTTATGAGTTATGAGTTATAAGTTATGCGTAATGCGTTATGCGTTATGCGTTATGCATTATGCTTTATCCGTTATGCGTTATGCGTTAGGCGTCATGCGATTTGCGATACTCGTTATGCGTTGTGCATTATGCCTTATGCGTTATGCGTTAAGGGTTATGGGTTATGCGTTATGCTTTATGCGTTATTCATTTTGCGTTATGCGTTATTCGTCATGAGTTATGAGTTATAAGTTATGCGTAATGCGTTATGCCTTATGCGTTATGCATTATGCGTTATGTCTTTTTCGTTATGCGTTATGCGTTGGGCGTTATACGTTTGCGTTATGCGATATGCGTTATGCTTTATGCGTTATGTGTTATGCGTTATACGTTATACGGTATGCGTTATGCGTTATGCGTTATGCGTTATGTGTTATGCGTTATGCGTTATGCGTTCTGCGTTATGCGTTCTGCTTTATGCGTTATGCGTTATGCGTTATGCGTTATGCGATATGCGTTATGCGTAATGCGTTATGCTTTATGCGTTATGCGTTATGCGTTATGAGTTATACGTTATGCGTTAAGCGTTATGCGTTATGCCTGATCCGTTATGCGTTAGGCGTTATGCGATTTGCGGTATTCGTTATGCGTTGTGCATTATGTTTTATGCGTTATGCGTTAAGGGTTATGGGTTATGCGTTATGCTTTATGCGTTATGCTTTATGCGTTATGCGTTATGCATTTTGCGTTATGCGTTATCCGTTATGAGTTATGAGTTATGAGTTATAAGTTATGCGTAATGCGTTATGCCTTATGCGTTATGCATTATGCGTTATGCGTTATGCGTCATGCGTTATGCGTTATGCGTTATGCGTTATGCGTTATGCGTTATGGGTAATACGTTATGCTTTATGCGTTACGCGTTATGAGTTATACGTTATGCGTTAAGCGTGATGCGTGATCCGTTATGCGTTGGGCATTTTGCGTTTTGCGGTGTTCGTTATGCATTGTGCATTATGCGTTATGCATTGTGCGTTATGGGTTATGGTTTATGCGTTATGCGATATGCGTTATGCGTTATGCGTTATGCGTTATTCGTTATGCGTAATGCGTTATGCGTTATGCGTTATGCGTTATGCGTTGTGCGTTGTGCGTTATGCGTTATGCGTTATGCGTTATGCGTTATGCGTTACGCGTTACGCGTTATGCGTTATGCGTTATGCGTTATGCGTTATGCGTTATGCGTTATGCGTTATGCGTTATGCGTTATGCGTTATGCGTTACGCGTTATGCGTTACGTGTTATGCGCTACGCGTTATATGTTATGCGTTATGCGTTATGCGTTATGCGTTATGCGTTATGCGTTAAGCGTTATGCGTTATGCGTTATGCGTTATGCGTTATGCGTTATGCGTTATGCGTTATGCGTAATACGTTATGCTTTATGCGTTACGCGTTATGAGTTATACGTTATGCGTTAAGCGTTATGCGTGATCCGTTATGCGTTGGGCGTTTTGCGTTTTGCGGTATTCGTTATGCGTTGTGCATTATGCGTTATGCATTGTGCGTTATGGGTTATGGTTTATGCGTTATGCGATATGCGTTATGCGTTATGCGTTATGCGTTATGCGTTATGCGTTATGCGTTATGCGTTATGCGTTATGCGTTATGCGTAATGCGTTATGCGTTATGCGTTATGAGTTATACGTTATGCGTTAAGCGTTATGCGTTATGCCTGACCCGTTATGCGTTAGGCGTTATGCGATTTGCGGTATTTGTTATGCGTTGTGCATTATGCGTTATGCATTGTGCGTTATGGGTTAAGGTTTATGCGTTATGCGATATGCGTTATGCGTTATGCGTTATGCGTTATGCGTTATGCGTTATGCGTTATGTGTTATGCGTTATGCGTTATGCATTATGTGTTATGTGTTTTTCGTTATGCGTTATGCGTTGGGCGTTATACGTTTGCGTTATGCGATATGCGTTATGCTTTATGCGTTATGTGTTATGCGTTATACGTTATACGGTATGCGTTATGCGTTATGCGTTATGTGTTATGCGTTATGCGTTATGCGTTATGCGTTCTGCGTTATGCGTTATGCGTTATGCGTTATGGGTTATGCGTTATGCGTTATGCGTAATGCGTTATGCTTTATGCGTTATGCGGTATGCGTTATGAGTTATACGTTATGCGTTAAGCGTTATGCGTTATGCCTGATCCGTTATGCGTTAGGCGTTATGCGATTTGCGGTATTCGTTATGCGTTGTGCATTATGTTTTATGCGTTATGCGTTAAGGGTTATGGGTTATGCGTTATGCTTTATGCGTTATGCTTTATGCGTTATGCGTTATGCATTTTGCGTTATGCGTTATCCGTTATGAGTTATGAGTTATGAGTTATAAGTTATGAGTAATGCGTTATGCCTTATGCGTTATGCATTATGCGTTATGCGTTATGCGTTATGCGTAATGCGTTATGCGTTACGCGTTACGCGTTATGCGTTATGCTTTATGCGTTATGCGATATGCGTTATGCGTTATGCGTTATGCGTTATGCGTTATGCGTTATGCGTTATGCGTTATGCGTTATGCGTTATGCGTTATGCGTTATGCGTTATGCGTTATGCGTTATGCGTTATGCGTTATGCGTTATGCGTTATGCGTTATGCGTTATGCGTTATGCGTTATGCGTTATGTGTTATGCGTTGTGCGTTATCCGCTATGCGTTATGCGTTTTGCGTTATGCGTTATGCGTTATGCGTTGTGCGTTATGCGTTATGCGTTATAGGTTATGCGTTATGTGTTATGCGTTATGCGTTATGCGTCATGCATTATGCATTATGCGTTATGCTTTATGCGTTATGCGTTATGAGTAATGCGTGATCCGTTATGTGTTATGCGTTATGCGTTATGCGTTATGCGTTATGCGTTTTGCGTTATGCGTTATGCGTTATACGTTATGCGTTATGCGTTATGCGTTATGCGTTCTGCGTTATGCGTTATGCGTTATGCGTTATGCGTTATGCGTTATGCGTTATGCGTTATGCGTTATGCGTTATGCGTTATGCGTTATGAGTAATGCTTGATCCGTTATGCGTTATGCGTTATGCGTTATGCGTTATGTGTTATGCGTTGTGCGTTATCCGCTATGCGTTATGCGTTTTGCGTTATGCGTTATGCGTTATGCGTTGTGCGTTATGCGTTATGCGTTATAGGTTATGCGTTATGTGTTATGCGTTATGCGTTATGCGTTATACGTTATGCATTATGCGTTATGCGTTATGCTTTATGCGTTATGCGTTATGAGTAATGCGTGATCCGTTATGTGTTATGCGTTATGCGTTTTGCGTTATGCGTTATGCGTTATGCGTTATGCGTTATGCGTTATGCGTTATGCGTTATGCGTTATGCGTTATGCGTTATGCGTTATGCGTTATGCGTTATGCGTTATGCGTTATGCGTTATGCGTTATGCGTTATGCGTTATGCGTTATGCGTTATGCGTTATGCGTTATGCGTTATGCGTTATGCGTTATGCGTTATGCGTTATGAGAAATGCGTGATCCGTTATACGTTATGCGTTATGAGTAATGCGTGATCCGTTATGCGTTATGCGTTATGCGTTATGCGTTATGCGTTATGCGTTATGCGTTATGTGTTATGCGTTATGGGTTATGCGTTATGCGTTATGCGTGATCCGTTATGTGTTATGCGTTATGAGTAATGCGTGATCCGTTATGCGTTATGCGTTATGCGTTATGCGTTATGCGTTATGCGTTATGCGTTATGCGTTACGCGTTATGCGTTATGCGTTATGGGTTATGCGTTATGTGTTATGCGTTATGCGTTATGCGTTATGCGCTATGCGTTATGGGTTATGAGTAATGCGTGACACGTTATGCGTTATGCTTTTTGCGTTATGAGTTACGCGTAATGCGTTATGCGCTATGGGTCATGCGTTAAGCGTTATGCGTTATGCGTTATGCGTTATGGGTTATGCGTTATGTGTTATGCGTTATGCGTTATGCGTTATGCGTTATGCGTTATGCGTTATGCGTTATGCGTTATGCGTTATGCGTTATGCGTTATGCGTTATGCGTTATGCGTTATGCGTTATGCATTATGCGTTATGTGTTTTTCGTTATGCGTTATGCGTTGGGCGTTATACGTTTGCGTTATGCAATATGCGTTATGCTTTATGCGTTATGTGTTATGCGTTATGCGTTATGAGTTATATTTTATGCGTTAAGCGTTATGCGTTATGCCTGATCCGTTATGCGTTAGGCGTTATGCGATTTGCGGTATTCGTTATGCGTTGTGCGTAATGCGTTATGCGTTATGCGTTATGCGTTATGCGTTATGCGTTATGCGTTATGCGTTATGCGTTATGCGTTAGGCGTTATGCGTTACGTGTTATGCGTTATACGTTATGCGTTATGCGTTATACGTTATGCGTTATGCGTTATGCGTTATGCGTTATGCGCTATGCGTTATGCGTTATGCGTTATGCGTTATGCGTTATGCGTTATGCGTTATGCGTTATGCGTTATGCGTTATGCGTTATGCGTTATGCGTTATGCGTTATGCGTTATTCGTTATGAGTAATGAGTTATAAGTTATGCGTTATGCGTTATACTTTATGCGTTATGCGTTATGCTTTATGCGTTATGCGTTACTCCTTATGAGTTATGAGTTATAAGTTATAAATTATGCGTTATGCGTTATTCGTTATGAGTTATGAGTTATAAGTTATGCGTAATGCGTTATGCGTTATGCGTTATGCATTATGCTTTATCCGTTATGCGTTATGCGTTATGCTTTATGCGTTATGCGTTATGCGTTATGCGTTATGCGTTATGCGTTATGCGTTATGCGTTATGCGTTATGCGTTATGCGTTATGCGTTATGCATTATGCTTTATCCGAAATGCGTTATGCGTTATGCTTTATGCGTTATGCGTTATGCGTTATGCGTTATGCGTTATGCGTTATGCGTTATGCGTTATGCGTTATGCGTTATGCGTTATGCGTTATGCGTTATGCATTCTGCTTTATCCGTTATGCGTTATGCGTTATGCTTTATGCGTTCTGCGTTATGCGTTATGCGTTATGCGTTATGCGTTATGCGTTATTCGTTATGAGTAATGGGTTATGCGTTATGCATTATGCTTTATCCGTTATGCGTTATGCGTTAGGCGTCATGCGATTTGCGGTACTCGTTATGCGTTGTGCATTATGCCTTATGCGTTATGCGTTAAGGGTTATGGGTTATGCGTTATGCTTTATGCGTTATTCATTTTGCGTTATGCGTTATTCGTCATGAGTTATGAGTTATAAGTTATGCGTAATGCGTTATGCCTTATGCGTTATGCATTATGCGTTATGTCTTTTTCGTTATGCGTTATGCGTTGGGCGTTATACGTTTGCGTTATGCGATATGCGTTATGCTTTATGCGTTATGTGTTATGCGTTATACGTTATACGGTATGCGTTATGCGTTATGCGTTATGCGTTATGTGTTATGCGTTATGCGTTATGCGTTCTGCGTTATGCGTTCTGCTTTATGCGTTATGCGTTATGCGTTATGCGTTATGCGATATGCGTTATGCGTAATGCGTTATGCTTTATGCGTTATGCGTTATGCGTTATGAGTTATACGTTATGCGTTAAGCGTTATGCGTTATGCCTGATCCGTTATGCGTTAGGCGTTATGCGATTTGCGGTATTCGTTATGCGTTGTACATTATGTTTTATGCGTTATGCGTTAAGGGTTATGGGTTATGCGTTATGCTTTATGCGTTATGCTTTATGCGTTATGCGTTATGCATTTTGCGTTATGCGTTATCCGTTATGAGTTATGAGTTATGAGTTATAAGTTATGCGTAATGCGTTATGCCTTATGCGTTATGCATTATGCGTTATGCGTTATGCGTCATGCGTTATGCGTTATGCGTTATGCGTTATGCGTTATGGGTAATACGTTATGCTTTATGCGTTACGCGTTATGAGTTATACGTTATGCGTTAAGCGTGATGCGTGATCCGTTATGCGTTGGGCATTTTGCGTTTTGCGGTGTTCGTTATGCATTGTGCATTATGCGTTATGCATTGTGCGTTATGGGTTATGGTTTATGCGTTATGCGATATGCGTTATGCGTTATGCGTTATGCGTTATTCGTTATGCGTAATGCGTTATGCGTTATGCGTTATGCGTTATTTGTTGTGCGTTGTGCGTTATGCGTTATGCGTTATGCGTTATGCGTTATGCGTTATGCGTAATGCGTTATGCGTTACGCGTTACGCGTTATGCGTTATGCGTTATGCGTTATGCGTTATGCGTTATGCGTTATGCGTTATGCGTTATGCGTTACGCGTTATGCGTTACGCGTTATGCGTTACGTGTTATGCGTTACGCGTTATATGTTATGCGTTATGCGTTATGCGTTATGCGTTATGCGTTATGCGTTATGCGTTATGCGTTATGCGTTATGCGTTATGCGTTATGCGTTATGCGTTATGCGTTATGCGTTATGCGTAATACGTTATGCTTTATGCGTTACGCGTTATGAGTTATACGTTATGCGTTAAGCGTTATGCGTGATCCGTTATGCGTTGGGCGTTTTGCGTTTTGCGGTATTCGTTATGCGTTGTGCATTATGCGTTATGCATTGTGCGTTATGGGTTATGGTTTATGCGTTATGCGATATGCGTTATGCGTTATGCGTTATGCGTTATGCGTTATGCGTTATGCGTTATGCGTTATGCGTAATGCGTTATGCGTTATGCGTTATGAGTTATACGTTATGCGTTAAGCGTTATGCGTTATGCCTGACCCGTTATGCGTTAGGCGTTATGCGATTTGCGGTATTCGTTATGCGTTGTGCATTATGCGTTATGCATTGTGCGTTATGGGTTATGGTTTATGCGTTATGCGATATGCGTTATGCGTTATGCGTTATGCGTTATGCGTTATGCGTTATGTGTTATGCGTTATGCGTTATGCATTATGCGTTATGTGTTTTTCGTTATGCGTTATGCGTTGGGCGTTATACGTTTGCGTTATGCGATATGCGTTATGCTTTATGCGTTATGTGTTATGCGTTATACGTTATACGGTATGCGTTATGCGTTATGCGTTATGTGTTATGCGTTATGCGTTATGCGTTATGCGTTCTGCGTTATGCGTTATGCGTTATGCGTTATGGGTTATGCGTTATGCGTTATGCGTAATGCGTTATGCTTTATGCGTTATGCGGTATGCGTTATGAGTTATACGTTATGCGTTAAGCGTTATGCGTTATGCCTGATCCGTTATGCGTTAGGCGTTATGCGATTTGCGGTATTCGTTATGCGTTATGCGTTATGCGTTATGCGTTATGCGTTATGCGTTATGCGTTATGCGTTATGCGTTATGTGTTATGCGTTATGCGTTATGCGTAATGCGTTATGCTTTATGCGTTATGCGTTATGAGTTATACGTTATGCGTTAAGCATTATGCGTGATCCGTTATGCGTTGGGCGTTATGCGTTTTGCGGTATTCGTTATGCGTTGTGCATTATGCGTTATGCATTGTGCGTTATGGGTTATGGTTTATGCGTTATGCGATATGCGTTATGCGTTATGCGTTATGCGTTATGCGTTATGCGTTGTGCGTTGTGCGTTATGCGTTATGCGTTATGCGTTATGCGTTATGCGTTATGCGTAATGCGTTATGCGTTACGCGTTACGCGTTATGCGTTATGCGTTATGCGTTATGCGTTATGCGTTATGCGTTATGCGTTATGCGTTATGCGTTACGCGTTATGCGTTACGTGTTATGCGTTACGCGTTATATGTTATGCGTTATGCGTTATGCGTTATGCGTTATGCGTTATGCGTTATGCGTTATGCGTTATGCTTTATCCGTTAAGCGTTATGCTTTATGCGTTATGCGTTATACGTTATGCGTTATGCGTTATGCGTTATGCGTTATGCGTTATGCGTTATGCGTTATGCGTTTTGCGGTATTCGTTATGCGTTGTGCATTATGCGTTGAGCGTTATGGGTTATGATTTATGCGTTATGCGATATGCTTTATGGGTCATGCGTGATCTGTTATGCGTTAGGCGTAATGCGATTTGCGGTACTCGTTATGCGTTGTGCATTATGCGTTATGCGTTATGCGTTAAGGGTTATGGGTTATGCGTTATGCTTTATGCGTTATTCATTTTGCGTTATGCGTTATTCGTCATGAGTTATGAGTAATAAGTTATGCGTAATGCGTTATGCCTTATGCGTTATGCATTATGCGTTATGTGTTTTTCGTTATGCGTTATGCGTTGGGCGTTATACGTTTGCGTTATGCGATATGCGTTATGCTTTATGCGTTATGCGATATGCGTTATGCGTCATGCGTTATGCGTTATGCGTTATGCGTTATGCGTTATGCGTTATGCGTTATGCGTTAAGGGTTATGCATTAAGGGTTATGGGTTATGCGTTATGCTTAATGCGTTATGCCTTATGCGTTATGCATTATGCGCTATGCGTTATGCGTCATGCGTTATGCGTTATGCGTTATGCGTTATGCGTTATGCCTAATACGTTATGCTTTATGCGTTACGCGTTATGAGTTATACGTTATGCGTTAAGCGTTATGCGTGATCCGTTATGCGTTGGGCGTTTTGCGTTTTGCGGTATTCGTTATGCGTTGTGCATTATGCGTTATGCATTGTGCGTTATGGGTTATGGTTTATGCGTTATGCGATATGCGTTATGCGTCATGCGTCATGCGTTATGCGTTATGCGTTATGCGTTATGCGTTATGCGTTATGCGTTATGCGTTATGCGTTATGCGTAATGCGTTATGCGTTATGCGTTATGCGTTATGAGTTATACGTTATGCGTTAAGCGTTATGCGTTATGCCTGATCCGTTATGCGTTAGGCCTTATGCGATTTGCGGTATTCGTTATGCGTTGTGCATTATGCGTTATGCGTTATGCGTTAAGGGTTATGGGTTATGGGTTATGCGTTATGCTTTATGCGTTATGCGTTATGCGTTATGCATTTTGCGTTATGCGTTATCCGTTATGAGTTATGAGTTATGAGTTATAAGTTATGCGTAATGCGTTATGCCTTATGCGTTATGCATTATGCGTTATGCGTTATGCGTTATGCGTTATGCGTTATGCGTTTTGCGTTATGCGTTATGCGTAATACGTTATGCTTTATGCGTTACGCGTTATGAGTTATACGTTATGCGTTAAGCGTTATGCGTGATCGTTATGCGTTGGGCGTTTTGCGTTTTGCGGTATTCGTTATGCGTTGTGCATTATGCGTTATGCATTGTGCGTTATGGGTTATGGTTTATGCGTTATGCGATATGCGTTATGCGTTATGCGTTATGCGTTATGCGTTATGCGTTATGCGTTATGCGTTATGCGTTATGCGTTATGCGTTATGCGTTATGCGTTATGAGTTATACGTTATGCGTTAAGCGTTATGCGTGATCCGTTATGCGTTGGGCGTTATGCGTTTTGCGGTATACGTTATGCGTTGTGCATTATGCGTTATGCATTGTGCGTTATGGGTTATGGTTTATGCGTTATGCGATATGCGTTATGCGTTATGCTTTATGCGTTATGCGTTATGTGTTATGCGTTATACGTTATACGGTATGCGTTATGCGTTATGCGTTATGCGTTATGCGTTATGTGTTATGCGTTATGCGTTATGCGTTTGCGTTATGTGTTATGCGTTATACGTTATACGGTATGCTTTATGCGTTATGCGTTATGCGTTATGTGTTATGCGTTATGCGTTATGCGTTCTGCGTTATGCGTTCTGCGTTATGCGTTATGCGTTATGCGTTATGCGTTATGCGTTATGCGTCATGCGTTATGCGTAATGCGTTATGCTTTATGCGTTATGCGTTATGAGTTATACGTTATGCGTTAAGCGTTTGCGTTATGCCTGATCCGTTATGGGTTAGGCGTTATGCGATTTGCGGTATTCGTTATGCGTTATGCCTTATGCGTTATGCATTATGCGTTATGTGTTTTTCGCTATGCGTTATGCGTTGGGCGTTATACGTTTGCGTTATGCGATATGCGTTATGCTTTATGAGTTATGAGTTATGAGTTATAAGTTATGCGTAATGCGTTATGCCTTATGCGTTATGCATTATGCGTTATGCGTTATGCGTTATGCGTTATGAGTTATACGTTATGCGTTGGGCGTTATACGTTTGCGTTATGCGATATGCGTTATGCTTTATGCGTTATGTGTTATGCGTTATACGTTATACGGTATGCTTTATGCGTTATGCGTTATGCGTTATGTGTTATGCGTTATGCGTTATGCGTTCTGCGTTATGCGTTCTGCGTTATGCGTTATGCGTTATGCGTTATGCGTTATGCGTTATGCGTCATGCGTTATGCGTAATGCGTTATGCTTTATGCGTTATGCGTTATGAGTTATACGTTATGCGTTAAGCGTTATGCGTTATGCCTGATCCGTTATGCGTTAGGCGTTATGCGATTTGCGGTATTCGTTATGCGTTGTGCATTATGCGTTATGCGTTAAGGGTTAAGGGTTATGCTTTATGCGTTATGCGTTATGCGTTATACGTTATACGGTATGCTTTATGCGTTATGCGTTATGCGTTATGTGTAATGCGTTATGCGTTATGCGTTCTGCGTTATGCGTTCTGCGTTATGCGTTATGCGTTATGCGTTATGCGTTATGCGTTATGCGTTATGCGTTATGCGTCATGCGTTATGCGTAATGCGTTATGCTTTATGCGTTATGCGTTATGAGTTATACGTTATGCGTTAAGCGTTATGCGTTATGCCTGATCCGTTATGCGTTAGGCGTCATGCGATTTGCGGTATTCGTTATGCGTTGTGCATTATGCGTTATGCGTTAAGGGTTAAGGGTTATGGGTTATGCGTTATGCTTTATGCGTTATGCGTTTTGCATTTTGCGTTATGCGTTATGCGTTATGCGTTATGCGTTATGCGTTATGCGTTATGCGTTATGTGTTATGCGTTATGCGTTATGCGTTATGCGTTATGCGTTATGAGTTATGCGTTTTGCGGTATTCGTTATGCGTTGTGCATTATGCGTTATGCGTTGTGCGTTATGGGTTATGATTTATGCGTTATGCGATATGCTTTATGCGTCATGCGTGATCCGTTATGCGTTATGCGTTATGCGTTATGCGTTGTGCGTTGTGCGTTATGCGTTATGCGTTATGCGTTATGCGTTATGCGTTACGCGTTATGCGTTATGCGTTATGCGTTATGCGTTATGCGTTATGCGTTATGCGTTATGCGTTATGCGTTATGCGTTATGCATTATGCGTTATGTGTTTTTCGCTATGCGTTATGCGTTGGGCGTTATACGTTTGCGTTATGCGATATGCGTTATGCTTTATGCGTTATGTGTTATGCGTTATACGTTATACGGTATGCTTTATGCGTTATGCGTTATGCGTTATGTGTTATGCGTTATGCGTTATGCGTTCTGCGTTATGCGTTCTGCGTTATGCGTTATGCGTTATGCGTTATGCGTTATGCGTTATGCGTTATGCGTTATGCGTTATGCGTTATGCGTCATGCGTTATGCGTAATGCGTTATGCTTTATGCGTTTTGCGTTATGAGTTATACGTTGTGCGTTAAGCGTTATGCGTAATGCGTTATGCTTTATTCGTTATGCGTTATGAGTTATACGTTATGCGTTGGGCGTTATACGTTTGCGTTATGCGATATGCGTTATGCTTTATGCGTTATGTGTTATGCGTTATACGTTATACGGTATGCTTTATGCGTTATGCGTTATGCGTTATGTGTTATGCGTTATGCGTTATGCGTTCTGCGTTATGCGTTCTGCGTTATGCGTTATGCGTTATGCGTTATGCGTTATGCGTTATGCGTTATGCGTTATGCGTTATGCGTCATGCGTTATGCGTAATGCGTTATGCTTTATGCGTTATGCGTTATGAGTTATACGTTATGCGTTAAGCGTTATGCGTTATGCCTGATCCGTTATGCGTTAGGCGTCATGCGATTTGCGGTATTCGTTATGCGTTGTGCATTATGCGTTATGCGTTAGGCGTCATGCGATTTGCGGTATTCGTTATGCGTTGTGCATTATGCGTTATGCGTTAAGGGTTAAGGGTTATGGGTTATGCGTTATGCTTTATGCGTTATGCGTTTTGCATTTTGCGTTATGCGTTATCCGTTATGCGTTATGCGTTATGCGTTATGCGTTATGCGTTATGCGTCATGCGTTATGCGTTATGCGTTATGCGTTATGCGTTATGCGTTATGCGTTATGCGTTATGCGTTATGCGTTATGCATTATGCTTTATCCGTTATGCGTTATGCGTTATGCTTTATGCGTTATGCGTTATGCGTTATGCGTTATGAGTTATGCGTTATGCGTTATGCGTTTTGCGGTATTCGTTATGCGTTGTGCATTATGCGTTATGCGTTGTGCGTTATGGGTTATGATTTATGCGTTATGCGATATGCTTTATGCGTCATGCGTGATCCGTTATGCGTTAGGCGTTATGCGATTTGCGGTACTCGTTATGCGTTGTGCATTATGCGTTATGCGTTATGCGTTAAGGGTTATGGGTTATGCGTTATGCGTTATGCGTTTTGCATTTTGCGTTATGCGTTATCCGTTATGAGTTATGAGTTATGAGTTATAAGTTATGCGTAATGCGTTATGCCTTATGCGTTATGCATTATGCGTTATGCGTTATGCGTTATGCGTTATGCGTCATGCGTTATGCGTTATGCGTTATGCGTTATGCGTTATGCTTTATGCGTTATGCGTTATGAGTTATACGTTATGCGTTAATCGTTATGCGTGATCCGTTATGCGTTGGGCGTTATGCGTTTTGCGGTATTCGTTATGCGTTGTGCATTATGCGTTATGCATTGTGCGTTATGGGTTATGGTTTATGCGTTATGAGATATGCGTTATGCGTTATGCGTTATGCGTTATGCGTTCTGCGTTATGCGTTATGCGTTATGCGTTATGCGTTATGCGTTATGCGTCATGCGTTATGCGTTATGCGTTATGCGTTATGCGTTATGCGTTAAGCGTTGTGCGTGGTGCGTTATGCGTTATGCGTTATGCGTTATGCGTTATGCGTTATGCGTTATGCGTTATGCGTTATGCGTTATGCGTTATGCGTTATGCGTTATGCGTTATGCGTTATGCGTTATGCGTTACGCGTTATGCGTTACGTGTTATGCGTTATGCGTTATATGTTATGCGTTATGCGTTATGCGTTATGCGTTATGCGTTAAGCGTTATGCGTTATGCGTTATGCGTTATGCGTTATGCGTTATGCGTTATGCGTTATGCGTTACGCGTTATGCGTTATGCATTATGCTTTATCCGTTATGCGTTATGCGTTATGCTTTATGCGTTATGCGTTATGCGTTATACGTTATGCGTTATGAGTTATGCGTTATGCGTTATGCGTTTTGCGGTATTCGTTATGCGTTGTGCATTATGCGTTATGCGTTGTGCGTTATGGGTTATGATTGATGCGTTATGCGATATGCTTTATGCGTCATGCGTGATCCGTTATGCGTTATGCGTTATGCGTTATGCGTTATGCGTTATGCGTTATGCGTTATGCGTTATGCGTTATGCGTTATGTGTTATGCGTTATGCGTTATGCGTTATGCGTTATGCGTTATGCGTTATGCGTTATGCGTCATGCGTTATGCGTAATGCGTTATGCTTTATGCGTTATGCGTTATGAGTTATACGTTATGCGTTAAGCGTTATGCGTTATGCCTGATCCGTTATGCGTTAGGCGTTATGCGATTTGCGGTATTCGTTATGCGTTGTGCATTATGCGTTATGCGTTAAGGGTTAAGGGTTATGGGTTATGCGTTATGCTTTATGCGTTATGCGTTTTGCATTTTGCGTTATGCGTTATCAGTTATGAGTTATGAGTTATGAGTTATAAGTTATGCGTAATGCGTTATGCCTTATGCGTTATGCATTATGCGTTATGCGTTATGCGTTATGCGTTATGCGTTATGCGTTATGCGTTATGCGTTATGCGTTATGCGTTATGCGTTATGCGTTATGCGTTATGCGTTATGCGTTATGCATTATGCGTTATGCGTTATGCGTAATGCGTTATGCTATATGCGTTATGCGTTATGAGTTATACGTTATGCGTTAAGCGTTATGCGTGATCCGTTATGCGTTGGGCGTTATGCGTTTTGCGGTATTCGTTATGCGTTGTGCATTATGCGTTATGCATTGTGCGTTATGGGTTATGGTTTATGCGTTATGCGATATGCGTTATGCGTTATGCGTTATGCGTTATGCGTTCTGCGTTATGCGTTCTGCGTTATGCGTTATGCGTTATGCGTTATGCGTTATGCGTTATGCGTTATGCGTTATGCGTTATGCGTTATGCGTTATGCGTTATGCGTTATGCGTCATGCGTTATGCGTAATGCGTTATGCTTTATGCGTTATGCGTTATGAGTTATACGTTATGCGTTAAGCGTTATGCGTTATGCCTGATCCGTTATGCACTAGGCGTTATGCGATTTGCGGTATTCGTTATGCGTTGTGCATTATGCGTTATGCGTTAAGGGTTAAGGGTTATGGGTTATGCGTTATGCTTTATGCGTTATGCGTTTTGCATTTTGCGTTATGCGTTATCCGTTATGAGTTATGAGTTATGAGTTATGAGTTATAAGTTATGCGTAATGCGTTATGCCTTATGCGTTATGCATTATGCGTTATGCGTTATGCGTTATGCGTTATGCGTTATGCGTTATGCGTTATGCGTTATGCGTTATGCGTTATGCGTTATGCGTTATGCGTTATGCGTTATGCGTTATGCGTTATGCGTTATGCGTTATGCTTTATGCGTTATGCGTTATGAGTTATACGTTATGCGTTGGGCGTTATACGTTTGCGTTATGCGATATGCGTTATGCTTTATGCGTTATGTGTTATGCGTTATACGTTATACGGTATGCTTTATGCGTTATGCGTTATGTGTTATGCGTTATGCGTTATGCGTTCTGCGTTATGCGTTCTGCGTTATGCGTTATGCGTTATGCGATTTGCGGTACTCGTTATGCGTTGTGCATTATGCGTTATGCGTTATGCGTTAAGGGTTATGGGTTATGCGTTATGCTTTATGCGTTATTCATTTTGCGTTATGCGTTATTCGTTATGAGTTATGAGTTATAAGTTATGCCTAATGCGTTATGCCTTATGCGTTATGCATTATGCGTTATGTGTTTTTCGCTATGCGTTATGCATTGGGCGTTATACGTTTGCGTTATGCGATATGCGTTATGCTTTATGCGTTATGTGTTATGCGTTATACGTTATACGGTATGCTTTATGCGTTATGCGTTATGTGTTATGCGTTATGCGTTATGCGTTACTCCTTATGAGTTATGAGTTATAAGTTATAAATTATGCGTTATGCGTTATGCGTTATGCATTATGCGTTATGCGTTATGCGTTATGCGTTATGAGTTATGCGTTTTGCGGTATTCGTTATGCGTTGTGCATTATGCGTTATGCGTTGTGCGTTATGGGTTATGATTTATGCGTTATGCGATATGCTTTATGCGTCATGCGTGATCGGTTATGCGTTAGGCGTTATGCGATTTGCGGTACTCGTTATGCGTTGTGCATTATGCGTTATGCGTTATGCGTTAAGGGTTATGGGTTATGCGTTATGCTTTATGCGTTATGCGTTATTCGTTATGAGTTATGAGTTATAAGTTATGCCTAATGCGTTATGCCTTATGCGTTATGCATTATGCGTCATGTGTTTTTCGCTATGCGTTATGCGTTGGGCGTTATACGTTTGCGTTATGCGATATGCGTTATGCTTTATGAGTTATGAGTTATGAGTTATAAGTTATGCGTAATGCGGTATGCCTTATGCGTTATGCATTATGCGTTATGCGTTATGCGTTATGCGTTATGCGTTATGAGTTATACGTTATGCGTTGGGCGTTATACGTTTGCGTTATGCGATATGCGTTATGCTTTATGCGTTATGTGTTATGCGTTATACGTTATACGGTATGCTTTATGCGTTATGCGTTATGCGTTATGTGTTATGCGTTATGCGTTATGCGTTCTGCGTTATGCGTTCTGCGTTATGCGTTATGCGTTATGCGTTATGCGTTATGCGTTATGCGTCATGCGTTATGCGTAATGCGTTATGCTTTATGCGTTATGCGTTATGAGTTATACGTTATGCGTTAAGCGTTTGCGTTATGCCTGATCCGTTATGGGTTAGGCGTTATGCGATTTGCGGTATTCGTTATGCGTTATGCCTTATGCGTTATGCATTATGCGTTATGTGTTTTTCGCTATGCGTTATGCGTTGGGCGTTATACGTTTGCGTTATGCGATATGCGTTATGCTTTATGAGTTATGAGTTATGAGTTATAAGTTATGCGTAATGCGTTATGCCTTATGCGTTATGCATTATGCGTTATGCGTTATGCGTTATGCGTTATGAGTTATACGTTATGCGTTGGGCGTTATACGTTTGCGTTATGCGATATGCGTTATGCTTTATGCGTTATGTGTTATGCGTTATACGTTATACGGTATGCTTTATGCGTTATGCGTTATGCGTTATGTGTTATGCGTTATGCGTTATGCGTTCTGCGTTATGCGTTCTGCGTTATGCGTTATGCGTTATGCGTTATGCGTTATGCGTTATGCGTCATGCGTTATGCGTAATGCGTTATGCTTTATGCGTTATGCGTTATGCGTTATGCGTTATGCGTTAAGCGTTATGCGTTATGCCTGATCCGTTATGCGTTAGGCGTTATGCGATTTGCGGTATTCGTTATGCGTTGTGCATTATGCGTTATGCGTTAAGGGTTAAGGGTTATGCTTTATGCGTTATGTGTTATGCGTTATACGTTATACGGTATGCTTTATGCGTTATGCGTTATGCGTTATGTGTAATGCGTTATGCGTTATGCGTTCTGCGTTATGCGTTCTGCGTTATGCGTTATGCGTTATGCGTTATGCGTTATGCGTTATGCGTTATGCGTTATGCGTCATGCGTTATGCGTAATGCGTTATGCTTTATGCGTTATGCGTTATGAGTTATACGTTATGCGTTAAGCGTTATGCGTTATGCCTGATCCGTTATGCGTTAGGCGTCATGCGATTTGCGGTATTCGTTATGCGTTGTGCATTATGCGTTATGCGTTAAGGGTTAAGGGTTATGGGTTATGCGTTATGCTTTATGCGTTATGCGTTTTGCATTTTGCGTTATGCGTTATGCGTTATGCGTTATGCGTTATGCGTTATGCGTTATGCGTTATGTGTTATGCGTTATGCGTTATGCGTTATGCGTTATGCGTTATGAGTTATGCGTTTTGCGGTATTCGTTATGCGTTGTGCATTATGCGTTATGCGTTGTGCGTTATGGGTTATGATTTATGCGTTATGCGATATGCTTTATGCGTCATGCGTGATCCGTTATGCGTTATGCGTTATGCGTTATGCGTTGTGCGTTGTGCGTTATGCGTTATGCGTTATGCGTTATGCGTTATGCGTTACGCGTTATGCGTTATGCGTTATGCGTTATGCGTTATGCGTTATGCGTTATGCGTTATGCGTTATGCGTTATGCGTTATGCATTATGCGTTATGTGTTTTTCGCTATGCGTTATGCGTTGGGCGTTATACGTTTGCGTTATGCGATATGCGTTATGCTTTATGCGTTATGTGTTATGCGTTATACGTTATACGGTATGCTTTATGCGTTATGCGTTATGCGTTATGTGTTATGCGTTATGCGTTATGCGTTCTGCGTTATGCGTTCTGCGTTATGCGTTATGCGTTATGCGTTATGCGTTATGCGTTATGCGTTATGCGTTATGCGTTATGCGTTATGCGTTATGCGTCATGCGTTATGCGTAATGCGTTATGCTTTATGCGTTTTGCGTTATGAGTTATACGTTGTGCGTTAAGCGTTATGCGTAATGCGTTATGCTTTATTCGTTATGCGTTATGAGTTATACGTTATGCGTTGGGCGTTATACGTTTGCGTTATGCGATATGCGTTATGCTTTATGCGTTATGTGTTATGCGTTATACGTTATACGGTATGCTTTATGCGTTATGCGTTATGCGTTATGTGTTATGCGTTATGCGTTATGCGTTCTGCGTTATGCGTTCTGCGTTATGCGTTATGCGTTATGCGTTATGCGTTATGCGTTATGCGTTATGCGTTATGCGTCATGCGTTATGCGTAATGCGTTATGCTTTATGCGTTATGCGTTATGAGTTATACGTTATGCGTTAAGCGTTATGCGTTATGCCTGATCCGTTATGCGTTAGGCGTCATGCGATTTGCGGTATTCGTTATGCGTTGTGCATTATGCGTTATGCGTTAGGCGTCATGCGATTTGCGGTATTCGTTATGCGTTGTGCATTATGCGTTATGCGTTAAGGGTTAAGGGTTATGGGTTATGCGTTATGCTTTATGCGTTATGCGTTTTGCATTTTGCGTTATGCGTTATCCGTTATGCGTTATGCGTTATGCGTTATGCGTTATGCGTTATGCGTCATGCGTTATGCGTTATGCGTTATGCGTTATGCGTTATGCGTTATGCGTTATGCGTTATGCGTTATGCGTTATGCGTTATGCATTATGCTTTATCCGTTATGCGTTATGCGTTATGCTTTATGCGTTATGCGTTATGCGTTATGCGTTATGAGTTATGCGTTATGCGTTATGCGTTTTGCGGTATTCGTTATGCGTTGTGCATTATGCGTTATGCGTTGTGCGTTATGGGTTATGATTTATGCGTTATGCGATATGCTTTATGCGTCATGCGTGATCCGTTATGCGTTAGGCGTTATGCGATTTGCGGTACTCGTTATGCGTTGTGCATTATGCGTTATGCGTTATGCGTTAAGGGTTATGGGTTATGCGTTATGCGTTATGCGTTTTGCATTTTGCGTTATGCGTTATCCGTTATGAGTTATGAGTTATGAGTTATAAGTTATGCGTAATGCGTTATGCCTTATGCGTTATGCATTATGCGTTATGCGTTATGCGTTATGCGTTATGCGTCATGCGTTATGCGTTATGCGTTATGCGTAATGTGTTATGCTTTATGCGTTATGCGTTATGAGTTATACGTTATGCGTTAATCGTTATGCGTGATCCGTTATGCGTTGGGCGTTATGCGTTTTGCGGTATTCGTTATGCGTTGTGCATTATGCGTTATGCATTGTGCGTTATGGGTTATGGTTTATGCGTTATGAGATATGCGTTATGCGTTATGCGTTATGCGTTCTGCGTTATGCGTTATGCGTTATGCGTTATGCGTTATGCGTTATGCGTCATGCGTTATGCGTTATGCGTTATGCGTTATGCGTTATGCGTTAAGCGTTGTGCGTGGTGCGTTATGCGTTATGCGTTATGCGTTATGCGTTATGCGTTATGCGTTATGCGTTACGCGTTATGCGTTATGCGTTATGCGGTATGCGTTATGCGTTATGCGTTATGCGTTATGCGTTACGCGTTATGCGTTACGTGTTATGCGTTATGCGTTATATGTTATGCGTTATGCGTTATGCGTTATGCGTTATGCGTTATGCGTTATGCGTTATGCGTTATGCGTTATGCGTTATGCGTTATGCGTTATGCGTTATGCGTTACGCGTTATGCGTTATGCATTATGCTTTATCCGTTATGCGTTATGCGTTATGCTTTATGCGTTATGCGTTATGCGTTATACGTTATGCGTTATGAGTTATGCGTTATGCGTTATGCGTTTTGCGGTATTCGTTATGCGTTGTGCATTATGCGTTATGCGTTGTGCGTTATGGGTTATGATTGATGCGTTATGCGATATGCTTTATGCGTCATGCGTGATCCGTTATGCGTTAGGCGTTATGCGATTTGCGGTACTCGTTATGCGTTGTGCATTTTGCGTTATGCGTTATCCGTTATGAGTTATGAGCTATGAGTTATAAGTTATGCGTAATGCGTTATGCCTTATGCGTTATGCATTATGCGTTATGCGTTATGCGTTATGCGTTATGCGTTATGCGTTATGCGTTATGCGTTATGCGTTATGCGTTATGCGTTATGAGTTATACGTTATGCGTTAAGCGTTATGCGTGATCCGTTATGCGTTGGGCGTTATGCGTTTTGCGGTATTCGTTATGCGTTGTGCATTATGCGTTATGCATTGTGCGTTATGGGTTATGGTTTATGCGTTATGCGATATGCGTTATGTGTTATGCGTTAAGCGTTTTGCGTTATGCGTTACGCGTTATGCGTTACGTGTTATGCGTTATGCGTTATATGTTATGCGTTATGGGTTATGCGTTATGCGTTATGCGTTAAGCGTTATGCGTTATGCGTTATGCGTTATGCGTTATGCGTTATGCGTTATGCGTTATGCGTAATGCGTTATGCTTTATGCGTTATGCGTTATGAGTTATACGTTATGCGTTATGCGTTATGCGTTATGCTTTATGCGTTATGCGTTATGCGTTATGCGTTATGCGTTATGCGTTATGCGTTATGCGTTATGCGTTATGCGTTATGCGTTATGCGTCATGCGTTATGCGTTATGCGTTATGCGTAATGTGTTATGCTTTATGCGTTATGCGTTATGAGTTATACGTTATGCGTTAATCGTTATGCGTGATCCGTTATGCGTTGGGCGTTATGCGTTTTGCGGTATTCGTTATGCGTTGTGCATTATGCGTTATGCATTGTGCGTTATGGGTTATGGTTTATGCGTTATGAGATATGCGTTATGCGTTATGCGTTATGCGTTATGCGTTATGCGTTCTGCGTTATGCGTTATGCGTTATGCGTTATGCGTTATGCGTTATGCGTTATGCGTTATGCGTTATGCGTTATGCGTTATGCGTCATGCGTTATGCGTTATGCGTTATGCGTAATGTGTTATGCTTTATGCGTTATGCGTTATGAGTTATACGTTATGCGTTAATCGTTATGCGTGATCCGTTATGCGTTGGGCGTTATGCGTTTTGCGGTATTCGTTATGCGTTGTGCATTATGCGTTATGCATTGTGCGTTATGGGTTATGGTTTATGCGTTATGAGATATGCGTTATGCGTTATGCGTTATGAGTAATGCGTAATGCGTTATGCTTTATGCGTTATGCGTTATGAGTTATACGTTATGCGTTAAGCGTTATGCGTTATGCCTGATCCGTTATGCGTTAGGCGTTATGCGATTTGCGGTATTCGTTATGCGTTGTGCATTATGCGTTATCCGTTAAGGGTTAAGGGTTATGGGTTATGGGTTATGCGTTATGCTTTATGCGTTATGCGTTTTGCATTTTGCGTTATGCGTTATCCGTTATGAGTTATGAGTTATGAGTTATGAGTTATAAGTTATGTTTAATGCGTTATGCCTTATGCGTCATGCATTATGCGTTATGCGTTATGCGTTATGCGTTATGCGTTATGCGTTATGCATTATGCGTTATGCGTTATGCGTAATGCGTTATGCGTTATGCGTTATGCGTTATGCGTTATGCGTTATGCGTTATGCGTTATGCGTTATGCGTTGTGCGTTGTGCGTTATGCGTTATGCGTAATGTGTTATGCTTTATGCGTTATGCGTTATGAGTTATACGTTATGCGTTAAGCGTTATGCGTGATCCGTTATGCGTTGGGCGTTATGCGTTTTGCGGTATTCGTTATGCGTTGTGCATTATGCGTTATGCATTGTGCGTTATGGGTTATGGTTTATGCGTTATGAGATATGCGTTATGCGTTATGCGTTATGCGTTATGCGTTATGCGTTATGCGTTATGCGTTATGCGTTATGCGTCATGCGTTATGCGTTATGCGTTATGCGTTATGCGTTATGCGTTATGCGTTATGCGTTATGCGTTATGCGTTATGCATTATGCTTTATCCGTTATGCGTTATGCGTTATGCTTTATGCGTTATGCGTTATGCGTTATGCGTTATGAGTTATGCGTTATGCGTTATGCGTTTTGCGGTATTCGTTATGCGTTGTGCATTATGCGTTATGCGTTGTGCGTTATGGGTTATGATTTATGCGTTATGCGATATGCTTTATGCGTCATGCGTGATCCGTTATGCGTTAGGCGTTATGCGATTTGCGGTACTCGTTATGCGTTGTGCATTATGCGTTATGCGTTATGCGTTAAGGGTTATGGGTTATGCGTTATGCGTTATGCGTTTTGCATTTTGCGTTATGCGTTATCCGTTATGAGTTATGAGTTATGAGTTATAAGTTATGCGTAATGCGTTATGCCTTATGCGTTATGCATTATGCGTTATGCGTTATGCGTTATGCGTTATGCGTCATGCGTTATGCGTTATGCGTTATGCGTAATGTGTTATGCTTTATGCGTTATGCGTTATGAGTTATACGTTATGCGTTAATCGTTATGCGTGATCCGTTATGCGTTGGGCGTTATGCGTTTTGCGGTATTCGTTATGCGTTGTGCATTATGCGTTATGCATTGTGCGTTATGGGTTATGGTTTATGCGTTATGAGCTATGCGTTATGCGTTATGCGTTATGCGTTATGCGTTATGCGTTCTGCGTTATGCGTTATGCGTTATGCGTTATGCGTTATGCGTTATGCGTCATGCGTTATGCGTTATGCGTTATGCGTTATGCGTTATGCGTTAAGCGTTGTGCGTGGTGCGTTATGCGTTATGCGTTATGCGTTATGCGTTATGCGTTATGCGTTATGCGTTACGCGTTATGCGTTATGCGTTATGCGGTATGCGTTATGCGTTATGCGTTATGCGTTATGCGTTACGCGTTATGCGTTACGTGTTATGCGTTATGCGTTATATGTTATGCGTTATGCGTTATGCGTTATGCGTTATGCGTTAAGCGTTATGCGTTATGCGTTATGCGTTATGCGTTATGCGTTATGCGTTATGCGTTACGCGTTATGCGTTATGCATTATGCTTTATCCGTTATGCGTTATGCGTTATGCTTTATGCGTTATGCGTTATGCGTTATACGTTATGCGTTATGAGTTATGCGTTATGCGTTATGCGTTTTGCGGTATTCGTTATGCGTTGTGCATTATGCGTTATGCGTTGTGCGTTATGGGTTATGATTGATGCGTTATGCGATATGCTTTATGCGTCATGCGTGATCCGTTATGCGTTAGGCGTTATGCGATTTGCGGTACTCGTTATGCGTTGTGCATTTTGCGTTATGCGTTATCCGTTATGAGTTATGAGCTATGAGTTATAAGTTATGCGTAATGCGTTATGCCTTATGCGTTATGCATTATGCGTTATGCGTTATGCGTTATGCGTTATGCGTTATGCGTTATGCGTTATGCGTTATGCGTTATGCGTTATGAGTTATACGTTATGCGTTAAGCGTTATGCGTGATCCGTTATGCGTTGGGCGTTATGCGTTTTGCGGTATTCGTTATGCGTTGTGCATTATGCGTTATGCATTGTGCGTTATGGGTTATGGTTTATGCGTTATGCGATATGCGTTATGTGTTATGCGTTAAGCGTTTTGCGTTATGCGTTACGCGTTATGCGTTACGTGTTATGCGTTATGCGTTATATGTTATGCGTTATGGGTTATGCGTTATGCGTTATGCGTTAAGCGTTATGCGTTATGCGTTATGCGTTATGCGTTATGCGTTATGCGTTATGCGTTATGCGTTATGCGTTATGCGTAATGCGTTATGCTTTATGCGTTATGCGTTATGAGTTATACGTTATGCGTTATGCGTTATGCGTTATGCTTTATGCGTTATGCGTTATGCGTTATGCGTTATGCGTTATGCGTTATGCGTTATGCGTTATGCGTTATGCGTCATGCGTTATGCGTTATGCGTTATGCGTAATGTGTTATGCTTTATGCGTTATGCGTTATGAGTTATACGTTATGCGTTAATCGTTATGCGTGATCCGTTATGCGTTGGGCGTTATGCGTTTTGCGGTATTCGTTATGCGTTGTGCATTATGCGTTATGCATTGTGCGTTATGGGTTATGGTTTATGCGTTATGAGATATGCGTTATGCGTTATGCGTTATGCGTTATGCGTTATGCGTTCTGCGTTATGCGTTATGCGTTATGCGTTATGCGTTATGCGTTATGCGTTATGCGTCATGCGTTATGCGTTATGCGTTATGCGTTATGCGTTATGCGTTATGCGTTAAGCGTTGTGCGTTGTGCGTTATGCGTTATGCGTTATGCGTTATGCGTTATGCGTTATGCGTTACGCGTTATGCGTTATGCGTTATGCGGTATGCGTTATGCGTTATGCGTTATGCGTTATGCGTTACGCGTTATGCGTTATGCGTTACGTGTTATGCGTTATGCGTTATATGTTATGCGTTATGCGTTATGCGTTATGCGTTAAGCGTTATGCGTTATGCGTTATGCGTTATGCGTTATGCGTTATGCGTTACGCGTTATGCGTTATGCATTATGCTTTATCCGTTATGCGTTATGCGTTGTGCTTTATGCGTTATGCGTTATGCGTTATACGTTATGCGTTATGAGTTATGCGTTATGCGTTATGCGTTTTGCGGTATTCGTTATGCGTTGTGTATTATGCGTTATGCGTTGTGCGTTATGGGTCATGATTGATGCGTTATGCGATATGCTTTATGCGTCATGCGTGATCCGTTATGCGTTAGGCGTTATGCGATTTGCGGTACTCGTTATGCGTTGTGCATTTTGCGTTATGCGTTATCCGTTATGAGTTATGAGTTATGAGTTATAAGTTATGCGTAATGCGTTATGCCTTATGCGTTATGCATTATGCGTTATGCGTTATGCGTTATGCGTTATGCGTTATGCGTTATGCGTTATGCGTTATGAGTTATACGTTATGCGTTAAGCGTTATGCGTGATCCGTTATGCGTTGGGCGTTATGCGTTTTGCGGTATTCGTTATGCGTTGTGCATTATGCATTATGCATTGTGCGTTATGGGTTATGGTTTATGCGTTATGCGATATGCGTTATGTGTTATGCGTTAAGCGTTATGCGTGATCCGTTATGCGTTGGGCGTTATGCGTTATGCGTTATGCGTTATGCGTTATGCGTTATGCGTTATGCGTTATGCGTTATGCGTTATGCGTTATGCGTTATGCGTTATGCGTTATGCGTTATGCGATATGCGTTATGCGTTATGCGTTATGCGTTATGCGTTACGCGTTCTGCGTTACGTGTTATGCGTTATGCGTTATATGTTATGCGTTATGCGTTATGCGTTATGCGTTATGCGTTAAGCGTTATGCATTATGCGTTATGCGTTATGCGTTATGCTTTATGCGTTATGCGTTTTGCATTTTGCGTTATGCGTTATCCGTTATGAGTTATGAGTTATGAGTTATAAGTTATGCGTAATGCGTTATGCCTTATGCGTATCGCGTTATGCGTAATGCGTTATGCTTTATGCGTTATGCGTTATGAGTTATACGTTATGCGTTAAGCGTTATGCGGTATGCCTGATCCGTTATGCGTTAGGCGTTATGCGATTTGCGGTATTCGTTATGCGTTGTGCATTATGCGTTATGCGTTAAGGGTTAAGGGTTATGGGTTATGCGTTATGCTTTATGCGTTATGCGTTTTGCATTTTGCGTTATGCGTTATCCGTTATGAGTTATGAGTTATGAGTTATAAGTTATGTTTAATGCGTTATACCTTATGCGTTATGCATTATGCGTTATGCGTTATGCGTTATGCGTTATGCGTTATGCGTTATGCGTTATGCGTTATGCGTTATGCGTTATGCGTTATGCGTTATGCGTTATGCGTTATGCGTAATGCGTTATGCTTTATGCGTTATGCGTTATGAGTTATACGTTATGCGTTAAGCGTTATGCGTGATCCGTTATGCGTTGGGCGTTATGCGTTTTGCGTTATTCGTTATGCGTTGTGCATTATGCGTTATGCATTGTGCGTTATGGGTTATGGTTTATGCGTTATGCGATATGCGTTATGCGTTATGCGTTTTGCGTTATGCGTTATGCGTTTTGCGTTATGCGTTATGCGTTATGCGTTATGAGTTATGCGCTATGCGTTATGCGTTATGCGTTATGCGTTATGCGTTATGCGTTATGCGTTATGCGTTATGCGTTATGCGTTATGCGTTATGCGTTATGCGTTATGCGTTATGCGTTATGGGTTATGCGTTATGCGTTATGCGTTATGCGATATGCGTTATGCTTAATGCGTTATGTGTTATGCGTTATACGTTATACGGTATGCTTTATGCGTTATGCGTTATGCGTTATGTGTTATGCGTTATGCGTTATGCGTTCTGCGTTATGCGTTCTGCGTTATGCGTTATGCGTTATGCGTTATGCGTTATGCGTTACGCGTTCTGCGTTACGTGTTATGCGTTATGCGTTATATGTTATGCGTTATGCGTTATGCGTTATGCGTTATGCGTTAAGCGTTATGCATTATGCGTTATGCGTTATGCGTTATGCTTTATGCGTTATGCGTTTTGCATTTTGCGTTATGCGTTATCCGTTATGAGTTATGAGTTATGAGTTATAAGTTATGCGTAATGCGTTATGCCTTATGCGTAATGCGTTATGCGTAATGCGTTATGCTTTATGCGTTATGCGTTATGAGTTATACGTTATGCGTTAAGCGTTATGCGTTATGCCTGATCCGTTATGCGTTAGGCGTTATGCGATTTGCGGTATTCGTTATGCGTTGTGCATTATGCGTTATGCGTTAAGGGTTAAGGGTTATGGGTTATGCGTTATGCTTTATGCGTTATGCGTTTTGCATTTTGCGTTATGCGTTATCCGTTATGAGTTATGAGTTATGAGTTATAAGTTATGTTTAATGCGTTATACCTTATGCGTTATGCATTATGCGTTATGCGTTATGCGTTATGCGTTATGCGTTATGCGTTATGCGTTATGCGTTATGCGTTATGCGTTATGCGTTATGCGTAATGCGTTATGCTTTATGCGTTATGCGTTATGAGTTATACGTTATGCGTTAAGCGTTATGCGTGATCCGTTATGCGTTGGGCGTTATGCGTTTTGCGGTATTCGTTATGCGTTGTGCATTATGCGTTATGCATTGTGCGTTATGGGTTATGGTTTATGCGTTATGCGATATGCGTTATGCGTTATGCGTTTTGCGTTATGCGTTATGCGTTTTGCGTTATGCGTTATGCGTTATGCGTTATGAGTTATGCGCTATGCGTTATGCGTTATGCGTTATGCGTTATGCGTTATGCGTTATGCGTTATGCGTTATGCGTTATGCGTTATGCGTTATGCGTTATGGGTTATGCGTTATGCGTTATGCGTTATGCGATATGCGTTATGCTTAATGCGTTATGTGTTATGCGTTATACGTTATACGGTATGCTTTATGCGTTATGCGTTATGCGTTATGTGTTATGCGTTATGCGTTATGCGTTCTGCGTTATGCGTTCTGCGTTATGCGTTATGCGTTATGCGTTATGCGTTGTGCGTTATGCGTTATGCGTTATGCGTCATGCGTTATGCGTAATGCGTTATGCTTTATGCGTTATGCGTTATGAGTTATACGTTATGCGTTAAGCGTTATGCGTTATGCCTGATCCGTTATGCGTTAGGCGTTATGCGATTTGCGGTATTCGTTATGCGTTGTGCATTATGCGTTATGCGTTAAGGGTTAAGGGTTATGGGTTATGCGTTATGCTTTATGCGTTATGCGTTTTGCATTTTGCGTTATGCGTTATCCGTTATGAGTTATGAGTTATGAGTTATAAGTTATGCGTAATGCGTTATGCCTTATGCGTTATGCGTTATGCGTAATGCGTTATGCTTTATGCGTTATGCGTTATGAGTTATACGTTATGCGTTAAGCGTTATGCGTTATGCCTGATCCGTTATGCGTTAGGCGTTATGCGATTTGCGGTATTCGTTATGCGTTGTGCATTATGCGTTATGCGTTAAGGGTTAAGGGTTATGGGTTGTGCGTTATGCTTTATGCGTTATGCGTTTTGCATTTTGCGTTATGCGTTATCCGTTATGAGTTATGAGTTATGAGTTATGAGTTATAAGTTATGTTTAATGCGTTATGCCTTATGCGTCATGCATTATGCGTTATGCGTTATGCGTTATGCGTTATGCGTTATGCGTTATGCGTTATGCGTTATGCGTTATGCGTTATGCGTAATGCGTTATGCTTTATGCGTTATGCGTTATGAGTTATACGTTATGCGTTAAGCGTTATGCGTGATCCGTTATGCGTTGGGCGTTATGCGTTTTGCGGTATTCGTTATGCGTTGTGCATTATGCGTTATGCATTGTGCGTTATGGGTTATGGTTTATGCGTTATGCGATATGCGTTATGTGTTATGCGTTAAGCGCTATGCGTGATCCGTTATGCGTTGGGCGTTATGCGTTATGCGTTATGCGTTATGCGTTATGCGTTATGCGTTATGCGTTATGCGTTATGCGTTATGCGTTATGCGTTATGCGTTATGCGTTATGCGTTATGCGTTACGCGTTATGCGTTACGTGTTATGCGTTATGCGTTATATGTTATGCGTTATGCGTTATGCGTTATGCGTTATGCATTATGCGTTATGCGTTATGCGTTACGCGTTATGCGTTATGCGTTATGCGTTATGCATTATGCTTTATCCGTTATGCGTTATGCGTTATGCTTTATGCGTTATGCGTTATGCGTTATGCGTTATGCGTTATGCGTTATGCGTTATGCGTTATGCGTTATGCGTCATGCGTTATGCGTTATGCGTTATGCGTAATGTGTTATGCTTTATGCGTTATGCGTTATGAGTTATACGTTATGCGTTAATCGTTATGCGTGATCCGTTATGCGTTGGGCGTTATGCGTTTTGCGGTATTCGTTATGCGTTGTGCATTATGCGTTATGCATTGTGCGTTATGGGTTATGGTTTATGCGTTATGAGATATGCGTTATGCGTTCTGCGTTATGCGTTCTGCGTTATGCGTTATGCGTTATGCGTTATGCGTTATGCGTTATGCGTTATGCGTCATGCGTTATGCGTTATGCGTTATGCGTTATGCGTTATGCGTTAAGCGTTGTGCGTTGTGCGTTATGCGTTATGCGTTATGCGTTATGCGTTATGCGTTATGCGTTATGCGTTACGCGTTATGCGTTATGCGTTATGCGGTATGCGTTATGCGTTATGCGTTATGCGTTATGCGTTATGCGTTACGCGTTATGCGTTACGTGTTATGCGTTATGCGTTATATGTTATGCGTTATGCGTTATGCGTTATGCGTTATGCGTTAAGCGTTATGCGTTATGCGTTATGCGTTATGCGTTATGCGTTATGCGTTACGCGTTATGCGTTATGCATTATGCTTTATCCGTTATGCGTTATGCGTTATGCTTTATGCGTTATGCGTTATGCGTTATACGTTATGCGTTATGAGTTATGCGTTATGCGTTATGCGTTTTGCGGTATTCGTTATGCGTTGTGCATTATGCGTTATGCGTTGTGCGTTATGGGTTATGATTGATGCGTTATGCGATATGCTTTATGCGTCATACGTGATCCGTTATGCGTTAGGCGTTATGCGATTTGCGGTACTAGTTATGCGTTGTGCATTTTGCGTTATGCGTTATCCGTTATGAGTTATGAGTTATGAGTTATAAGTTATGCGTAATGCGTTATGCCTTATGCGTTATGCATTATGCGTTATGCGTTATGCGTTATGCGTTATGCGTTATGCGTTATGCGTTATGCGTTATGCGTTATGCGTTATGCGTTATGCGTTATGCGTTATGAGTTATACGTTATGCGTTAAGCGTTATGCGTGATCCGTTATGCGTTGGGCGTTATGCGTTTTGCGGTATTCGTTATGCGTTGTGCATTATGCGTTATGCATTGTGCGTTATGGGTTATGGTTTATGCGTTATGCGATATGCGTTATGTGTTATGCGTTAAGCGATATGCGTGATCCGTTATGCGTTGGGCGTTATGCGTTATGCGTTATGCGTTATGCGTTATGCGTTATGCGTTATGCGTTATGCGTTATGCGTTATGCGTTATGCGATATGCGTTATGCGTTATGCGTTATGCGTTATGCGTTACGCGTTCTGCGTTACGTGTTATGCGTTATGCGTTATATGTTATGCGTTATGCGTTATGCGTTATGCGTTATGCGTTAAGCGTTATGCATTATGCGTTATGCGTTATGCGTTATGCTTTATGCGTTATGCGTTTTGCATTTTGCGTTATGCGTTATCCGTTATGAGTTATGAGTTATGAGTTATAAGTTATGCGTAATGCGTTATGCCTTATGCGTTATGCGTTATGCGTAATGCGTTATGCTTTATGCGTTATGCGTTATGCGTTACGCGTTATGCGTTATGCATTATGCTTTATCCGTTATGCGTTATGCGTTATGCTTTATGCGTTATGCGTTATGCGTTATACGTTATGCGTTATGAGTTATGCGTTATGCGTTATGCGTTTTGCGGTATTCGTTATGCGTTGTGCATTATGCGTTATGCGTTGTGCGTTATGGGTTATGATTGATGCGTTATGCGATATGCTTTATGCGTCATGCGTGATCCGTTATGCGTTAGGCGTTATGCGATTTGCGGTACTCGTTATGCGTTGTGCATTTTGCGTTATGCGTTATCCGTTATGAGTTATGAGTTATGAGTTATAAGTTATGCGTAATGCGTTATGCCTTATGCGTTATGCATTATGCGTTATGCGTTATGCGTTATGCGTTATGCGTTATGCGTTATGCGTTATGCGTTATGCGTTATGCGTTATGCGTTATGCGTTATGCGTTATGAGTTATACGTTATGCGTTAAGCGTTATGCGTGATCCGTTATGCGTTGGGCGTTATGCGTTTTGCGGTATTCGTTATGCGTTGTGCATTATGCGTTATGCATTGTGCGTTATGGGTTATGGTTTATGCGTTATGCGATATGCGTTATGTGTTATGCGTTAAGCGTTATGCGTGATCCGTTATGCGTTGGGCGTTATGCGTTATGCGTTATGCGTTATGCGTTATGCGTTATGCGTTATGCGTTATGCGTTATGCGTTATGCGTTATGCGTTATGCGATATGCGTTATGCGTTATGCGTTATGCGTTATGCGTTACGCGTTCTGCGTTACGTGTTATGCGTTATGCGTTATATGTTATGCGTTATGCGTTATGCGTTATGCGTTATGCGTTATGCGTTAAGCGTTATGCATTATGCGTTATGCGTTATGCGTTATGCTTTATGCGTTATGCGTTTTGCATTTTGCGTTATGCGTTATCCGTTATGAGTTATGAGTTATGAGTTATAAGTTATGCGTAATGCGTTATGCCTTATGCGTTATGCGTTATGCGTAATGCGTTATGCTTTATGCGTTATGCGTTATGAGTTATACGTTCTGCGTTAAGCGTTATGCGTTATGCCTGATCCGTTATGCGTTAGGCGTTATGCGATTTGCGGTATTCGTTATGCGTTGTGCATTATGCGTTATGCGTTAAGGGTTAAGGGTTATGGGTTATGCGTTATGCTTTATGCGTTATGCGTTTTGCATTTTGCGTTATGCGTTATCCGTTATGAGTTATGAGTTATGCGTTATGCGTTATGCGTTGTGCGTTATGGGTTATGGTTTATGCGTTATGCGATATGCGTTATGCGTTATGCGTTTTGCGTTATGCGTTATGAGTTTTGCGTTATGCGTTATGCGTTATGCGTTATGCGTTATGCGTTATGCGCTATGCGTTATGCGTTATGCGTTATGCGTTATGCGTTATGCGTTATGCGTTATGCGTTATGCGTTATGCGTTATGCGTTATGCGTTATGCGTTATGCGTAATGCGTTATGCTTTATGCGTTATGCGTTATGAGTTATACGTTATGCGTTAAGCGTTATGCGTGATCCGTTATGCGTTGGGCGTTATGCGTTTTGCGGTATTCGTTATGCGTTGTGCATTATGCGTTATGCATTGTGCGTTATGGGTTATGGTTTATGCGTTATGCGATATGCGTTATGCGTTATGCGTTTTGCGTTATGCGTTATGCGTTTTGCGTTATGCGTTATGCGTTATGCGTTATGCGTTATGCGCTATGCGTTATGCGTTATGCGTTATGCGTTATGCGTTATGCGTTATGCGTTATGCGTTATGCGTTATGCGTTATGGGTTATGCGTTATGCGTTATGCGTTATGCGATATGCGTTATGCTTTATGCGTTATGTGTTATGCGTTATACGTTATACGGTATGCTTTATGCGTTATGCGTTATGCGTTATGTGTTATGCGTTATGCGTTATGCGTTCTGCGTTATGCGTTCTGCGTTATGCGTTATGCGTTATGCGTTATGCGTTATGCGTTATGCGTTATGCGTTATGCGTCATGCGTTATGCGTAATGCGTTATGCTTTATGCGTTATGCGTTATGAGTTATACGTTATGCGTTAAGCGTTATGCGTTATGCCTGATCCGTTATGCGTTAGGCGTTATGCGATTTGCGGTATTCGTTATGCGTTGTGCATTATGCGTTATGCGTTAAGGGTTAAGGGTTATGGGTTATGCGTTATGCTTTATGCGTTATGCGTTTTGCATTTTGCGTTATGCGTTATCCGTTATGAGTTATGAGTTATGAGTTATAAGTTATGCGTAATGCGTTATGCCTTATGCGTTATGCGTTATGCGTAATGCGTTATGCCTTATGCGTCATGCATTATGCGTTATGCGTTATGCGTTATGCGTTATGCGTTATGCGTTATGCGTTATGCGCTATGCGTTATGCGTTATGCGTAATGCGTTATGCTTTATGCGTTATGCGTTATGAGTTATACGTTATGCGTTAAGCGTTATGCGTGATCCGTTATGCGTTGGGCGTTATGCGTTTTGCGGTATTCGTTATGCGTTGTGCATTATGCGTTATGCATTGTGCGTTATGGGTTATGGTTTATGCGTTATGCGATATGCGTTATGTGTTATGCGTTAAGCGCTATGCGTGATCCGTTATGCGTTGGGCGTTATGCGTTATGCGTTATGCGTTATGCGTTATGCGTTATGCGTTATGCGTTATGCGTTATGCGTTATGCGTTATGCGTTATGCGTTATGCGTTATGCGTTATGCGTTATGTGTTATGCGTTATGCGTTATGCGTTACGCGTTATGCGTTACGTGTTATGCGTTATGCGTTATATGTTATGCGTTATGCGTTATGCGTTATGCGTTAAGCGTTATGCGTTATGCGTTATGCGTTATGCGTTATGCGTTATGCTTTATCCGTTATGCGTTATGCGTTATGCTTTATGCGTTATGCGTTATGCGTTATGCGTTATGCGTTATGCGTAATGTGTTATGCTTTATGCGTTATGCGTTATGAGTTATACGTTATGCGTTAAGCGTTATGCGTGATCCGTTATGCGTTGGGCGTTATGCGTTTTGCGGTATTCGTTATGCTGTCACGTCGTTTTCGGGTCGGTTCCGAACCGAAGACGAGCACGGGAAATTACGGCTTGAAGACCGGGCCACGCTCGGTCGCGCGACACGTGGTCCTCCCGGGACAAACAACCTTTCGCGGATCTGGATCACGATATCGAAGTTGTTTCGAAATTCTTTCGGGCGCCAGACACGTAGAGTGTCACGCGAAGCTATCCTTTTACGCGAATCCCGCAAAATAATTCCGCTTCCGCGAGGGTTGCGCGATAACCTGAAATAGCCGCGAAAATGGTCAGGGTTCCACGTGGAGAGAAGGAACGGGGCATTCCCCGCGACGGGAACGTTTCTCGTGGGTAGAATAATTCAAATAAGATTCGGCAACGACAATCGTTTATTAACGAGATGACAATGAATAGCCCGTCGGTGGTCACCGACGGCAGCGAGAATTTGCCGACGCGAGAACAAAGTGTTCGACGGTTGTTCGGTCGCTCGCGCTTATTTATTCTATCGCGTTGAACTCGGCGGTCACAGGACTTCGCGTGTTATACAAGCCTTTACGGCACGAATTCCGCCGAGCTCGGGTGACGGACGCGGATTTAGACTGGACTGGACGAGGATACGGCAAAGTCGCGAAACGAAACGAACCGTCACGTCGTCCCACCGAGGAACGTCTCGAGTAGAACTCTTAGAATCTCGTCGAATATCGCACGTCCCGAATATTCCGTCCCGCGGACAATCGGCAACGATACGACCCACGGCCTCGTGTCCCTCTCGAGGGAGCTACCCTCGGTCGTCGGTAACACTGGCGGACACGTGGTGCACGGCACGAAGTTAAACAAGAACACGCAAATACGCCCCGAGCCAACGCGAATGGTAAATCACGAATAAATGTGTCGGAATAAAGCCTGATCGGCACTTACCAAACGATGAACACGGTCGTCTCGATCGGCACTACGGTACTTAATTCGAATACGCGGCAAAAATGGCGGCACGACTTAGCGCTTCGCAGTCCTTCGACCCAGTGACCTACTTCGCAATGGCTCGGGAACGCGGAAGCGAGGCGTCCCCCTACTCCCTCATCTATCTCCTCCTAGGCGACGCTCGGGCCTATCGCGTGGTTCCTCGCGGCAGGGACGAATTCCATCTTTTCGGTCCCGGTTCCCCGGTAATTTACTGATTTCCCGGAGTCGGGCGATACAGCGGCAAATTATATCGGTAGGCATTCGAGCCGCCCCAGGATTGTTCTCGGCGCAATTCCTGGGCGAAAGACGGTGAGGTTGGGTTGATGTACGTCCCGTATTCCGATTTCCCTCATCGGTCTCCCCGGTTGGTAAATCCGGGCTCGATCCTGGCTCGACCGTCTGGTTCGGCAATGACGTTCTGCGATAGGTCCTCCGAGCGCCTCTTCCCGAGACTTTGCGCCAATCACGGCAGGAGATAGGTACCGGGTTCCTTTCGTACTCCGATCGTTCCTGAAACTTCGTGTCGCGCCCAGCGGCGCGACATTTAAACGCGATAAATCTGTTCCGCTGGATTTCGGACGTTCCTGGGAGAGCGATCGCGACTAACGGTACGTTATTTTATTGGCCGTCGTTGGCCCGGTCCTTCGCCTAGGGTTCGGATTGACGCTGGCAGCATCTGCCACGTCACAATGCGTTGTGCATTATGTGTTATGCATTGTGCGTTATGGGTTATGGTTTATGCGTTATGCGTTATGCGTTACGCGTTATGCGTTACGTGTTATGCGTTATGCGTTATATGTTATGCGTTATGCGTTATGCGTTATGCGTTATGCATTATGCGTTATGCGTTATGCGTTACGCGTTATGCGTTATGCGTTATGCGTTATGCATTATGCTTTATCCGTTATGCGTTATGCGTTATGCTTTATGCGTTATGCGTTATGCGTTATGCGTTATGCGTTATGAGTTATGCGTTATGCGTTATGCGTTTTGCGGTATTCGTTATGCGTTGTGCACTATGCGTTATGCGTTGTGCGTTATGGGTTATGATTTATGCGTTATGCGATATGCTTTATGCGTCATGCGTGATCCGTTATGCGTTAGGCGTTATGCGATTTGCGGTACTCGTTATGCGTTGTGCATTATGCGTTATGCGTTATGCGTTAAGGGTTATGGGTTATGCGTTATGCGTTATGCGTTTTGCATTTTGCGTTATGCGTTATCCGTTATGAGTTATGAGTTATGAGTTATAAGTTATGCGTAATGCGTTATGCCTTATGCGTTATGCGTTATGCGTTATGCGTTATGCGTTATGCGTTATGCGTTATGCGTTATGCGTTATGCGTTATGCGTTATGCGTTATGCGTTATGCGTTATGCGTTATGAGTTATACGTTATGCGTTAAGCGTTATGCGTGATCCGTTATGCGTTGGGCGTTATGCGTTTTGCGGTATTCGTTATGCGTTGTGCATTATGCGTTATGCATTGTGCGTTATGGGTTATGGTTTATGCGTTATGCGATATGCGTTATGTGTTATGCGTTAAGCGTTATGCGTGATCCGTTATGCGTTGGGCGTTATGCGTTATGCGTTATGCGTTATGCGTTATGCGTTATGCGTTATGCGTTATGCGTTATGCGTTATGCGATATGCGTTATGCGTTATGCGTTATGCGTTATGCGTTACGCGTTATGCGTTACGTGTTATGCGTTATGCGTTATATGTTATGCGTTATGCGTTATGCGTTATGCGTTATGCGTTAAGCGTTATGCGTTATGCGTTATGCGTTATGCGTTATGCTTTATGCGTTATGCGTTTTGCATTTTGCGTTATGCGTGATCCGTTATGCGTTGGGCGTTATGCGTTTTGCCGTATTCGTTATGCGTTGTGCATTATGCGTTATGCATTGTGCGTTATGGGTTATGGTTTATGCGTTATGCGATATGCGTTATGTGTTATGCGTTAAGCGCTATGCGTGATCCGTTATGCGTTGGGCGTTATGCGTTATGCGTTATGCGTTATGCGTTATGCGTTATGCGTTATGCGTTATGCGTTATGCGTTATGCGTTTTGCGGTATTCGTTATGCGTTGTGCATTATGCGTTATGCATTGTGCGTTATGGGTTATGGTTTATGCGTTATGAGATATGCGTTATGCGTTCTGCGTTATGCGTTATGCGTTATGCGTTATGCGTTATGCGTTATGCGTTATGCGTTATGCGTCATGCGTTATGCGTTATGCGTTATGCGTTATGCGTTATGCGTTATGCGTTGTGCGTTGTGCGTTATGCGTTATGCGTTATGCGTTATGCGTTATGCGTTATGCGTTATGCGTTATGCTTTATGCGTTATGCGTTATACGTTATGCGTTATGAGTTATGCGTTATGCGTTATGCGTTTTGCGGTATTCGTTATGCGTTGTGCATTATGCGTTATGCGTTGTGCGTTATGGGTTATGATTTATGCGTTATGCGATATGCTTTATGCGTCATGCGTGATCCGTTATGCGTTAGGCGTTATGCGATTTGCGGTACTCGTTATGCGTTGTGCATTATGCGTTTTGCGTTAGGCGTTAAGGGTTATGGGTAATGCGTTATGCTTTATGCGTTATTCATTTTGCGTTATGCGTTATTCGTCATGAGTTATGAGTTATAAGTTATGCGTAATGCGTTATGCCTTATGCGTTATGCATTATGCGTTATGCGTTATGCGTTATGCGTTATGCGTCATGCGTTATGCGTTATGCGTTATGCGTTATGCGTTATGCGTTATGCGTTGTGCGTTGTGCGTTATGCGTTATGCGTTATGCGTTACGTGTTATGCGTTATGCGTTATATGTTATGCGTTATGCGTTATGCGTTATGCGTTATGCGTTATGCGTTAAGCGTTATGCGTTATGCGTTATGCGTTATGCGTTATGCTTTATGCGTTATGCGTTTTGCATTTTGCGTTATGCGTGATCCGTTATGCGTTGGGCGTTATGCGTTTTGCGGTATTCGTTATGCGTTGTGCATTATGCGTTATGCATTGTGCGTTATGGGTTATGGTTTATGCGTTATGCGATATGCGTTATGTGTTATGCGTTAAGCGCTATGCGTGATCCGTTATGCGTTGGGCGTTATGCGTTATGCGTTATGCGTTATGCGTTATGCGTTATGCGTTATGCGTTATGCGTTATGCGTTATGCGTTTTGCGTTATGCGTTATGCGTTATGCGTTACGCGTTATGCGTTACGTGTTATGCGTTATGCGTTATATGTTATGCGTTATGCGTTATGCGTTATGCGTTATGCGTTATGCGTTATGCGTTATGCGTTATGCGTTATGCGTTATGCGTTATGCGTTATGCGTTATGCGTTATGCGTTATGCGTTATGCGTTATGCGTTATGCGTTATGCGTTATGCGTTATGCGTTATGCGTTATGCATTATGCTTTATCCGTTATGCGTTATGCGTTATGCTTTATGTGTTATGCGTTATGCGTTATGCGTTATGCGTTATGCGTTATGCGTAATGTGTTATGCTTTATGCGTTATGCGTTATGAGTTATACGTTATGCGTTAAGCGTTATGCGTGATCCGTTATGCGTTGGGCGTTATGCGTTTTGCGGTATTCGTTATGCGTTGTGCATTATGCGTTATGCATTGTGCGTTATGGGTTATGGTTTATGCGTTATGAGATATGCGTTATGCGTTCTGCGTTATGCGTTATGCGTTATGCGTTATGCGTTATGCGTTATGCGTTATGCGTCATGCGTTATGCGTTATGCGTTATGCGTTATGCGTTATGCGTTATGCGTTGTGCGTTGTGCGTTATGCGTTATGCGTTATGCGTTATGCGTTATGCGTTATGCGTTATGCGTTATGCTTTATGCGTTATGCGTTATACGTTATGCGTTATGAGTTAAGCGTTATGCGTTATGCGTTTTGCGGTATTCGTTATGCGTTGTGCATTATGCGTTATGCGTTGTGCGTTATGGGTTATGATTTATGCGTTATGCGATATGCTTTATGCGTCATGCGTGATCCGTTATGCGTTAGGCGTTATGCGATTTGCGGTACTCGTTATGCGTTGTGCATTATGCGTTTTGCGTTAGGCGTTAAGGGTTATGGGTAATGCGTTATGCTTTATGCGTTATTCATTTTGCGTTATGCGTTATTCGTAATGAGTTATGAGTTATAAGTTATGCGTAATGCGTTATGCATTATGCGTTATTTGTTTTCCGTTATGCGTTATGCGTTGGGCGTTATATGTTTGCGTTATGCGATATGCGTTATGCGTTATGAGTAATGCGTGATCCGTTATGCGTTATGCGTTATGCGTTATGCGTCATGCGTTATGCGTTATGCGTTATGCGTTATGCGTTATGCGTTATGCGTTGTGCGTTGTGCGTTATGCGTTATGCGTTATGCGTTATGCGTTATGCGTTATGCGTTATGCGTTACGCGTTATGCGTTATGCGTTATGCGTTATGCGTTATGCGATATGCGTTATGCGTTATGCGATATGCGTTATGCGTTATGCGTTATGCGTTATGCGTTACGCGTTATGCGTTACGTGTTATGCGTTATGCGTTATATGTTATGCGTTATGCGTTATGCGTTATGCGTTATGCGTTATGCGTTATGCGTTATGCGTTATGCGTTATGCGTTATGCGTTAAGCGTTATGCGTGATCCGTTATGCGTTGGGCGTTATGCGTTAAGCGTTACGCGTTATGCGTTATGCGTTATGCGTTATGCATTATGCTTTATCCGTTATGCGTTATGCGTTATGCTTTATGCGTTATGCGTTATGCGTTATGCGTTATGCGTTATGCGTTATGCGTTATGCGTTATGCGTTATGCATTATGCTTTATCCGTTATGCGTTATGCGTTATGCTTTATGCGTTATGCGTTATACGTTATGCGTTATGAGTTATGCGTTATGCGTTATGCGTTTTGCGGTATTCGTTATGCGTTGTGCATTATGCGTTATGCGTTGTGCGTTATGGGTTATGATTTATGCGTTATGCGATATGCTTTATGCGTCATGCGTGATCCGTTATGCGATAGGCGTTATGCGATTTGCGGTACTCGTTATGCGTTGTGCATTATGCGTTTTGCGTTAGGCGTTAAGGGTTATGGGTAATGCGTTATGCTTTATGCGTTATTCATTTTGCGTTATGCGTTATTCGTCATGAGTTATGAGTTATAAGTTATGCGTAATGCGTTATGCCTTATGCGTTATGCATTATGCGTTATGTGTTTTCCGTTATGCGTTATGCGTTGGGCGTTATACGTTTGCGTTATGCGATATGCGTTATGCTTTATGCGTTATGCGTTATGCGTTATGCGTTATGCGTTATGCGTTATGCGTTATGCGTTATGCGTTATGCGTTATGCGTTATGCGTTATGCGTTATGCGTTATGCGTTATGCGTTATGCGTTATGCGTTAAGCGTTATACGTTGTACGTTATGCGTTATGCGTTATGTGTTATGCGTTATGCGTTGTGCGTAATGCGTTATGCGTTATGTGTTATGCATTATGCATTATGCGTTATTCCTGATCCGTTAGGCGTTATGCGTTATGCGTTATGCGTTATGCGTTATGCGTTTTGCGGTATTCGTTATGCGTTGTGCTTTATGCGTTATGCGTTGTGCGTTATGGGTTATGATTTATGCGTTATGCGATATGCTTTATGCGTCATGCGTGATCCGTTATGCGTTAGGCGTTATGCGATTTGCGGTACTCGTTATGCGTTGTGCATTATGCGTTATGCGTTATGCGTTAAGGGTTATGGGTTATGCGTTATGCTTTATGCGTTATTCATTTTGCGTTATGCGTTATTCGTCATGAGTTATGAGTTATAAGTTATGCGTAATGCGTTATGCCTTATGCGTTATGCATTTTGCGTTATGTGTTTTCCGTTATGCGTTATGCGTTTGGCGTTGTTCGTTATGGGTTATGCGTTATGCGTTATGCTTTATGCGTTATGCGTTATGCGTTATGCGTTATGCGTTATGCGTTATGCGTTATGCGTTATGCGTTATGCGTTATGCGTTATGGGTTATGCGTTATGCGTTATGCGATATGCGTTATGCGTTATACGTTATGCTTTATGCTTTATGCGTTATGCGTTATGCGTTATGAGTGATCCGACATGCGTTATGCGTTATGCGTTATGCGTTATGCCTTATGCCTTATGGGTTTGCGTTATGGGTTATGCATTATGCGTTATGCGTTATGCGTTATGCATAATGCGTTATACGTTATGTATTATGCGTTATGCCTTATACGTTATGCGATATGCGTTATGCGTTATACGTTATGCTTTATGCTTTATGCGTTATGCGTTATGCGTTATGAGTGATCTCGATATGCGTTATGCGTTATGCGTTATGCGTTATGCCTTATGCCTTATGGGTTTGCGTTATGGGTTATGCATTATGCGTTATGCGTTATGCGTTATGCATAATGCGTTATACGTTATGTATTATGCGTTATGCCTTATACGTTATGCGATATGCGTTGTGCGTTATGCGTTATGCGTTATGCGTTATGCGTTATGCGTTATGCGTTATGCGTTATGCGTTATGCGTTATGCATTTTGAGTTATGCGCCATGCGTTATGCGTTATGCGTTATGCATTTTGAGTTATGCGCCATGCGTTATGCGTTATGCGTTATGCGTTATGCATTTTGAGTTATGCGCCATGCGTTATGCGTTATGCGTTATGCGTTATGCGTTATGCGTTATGCGTCATTCGTTATGAGTAATGAGTTATAAGTTATGCGTTATGCGTTATACTTTATGCGTTATGCGTTATGCGTTATGCGTTATGCTTTATGCGTTATGCGTTACTCCTTATGAGTTATGAGTTATAAGTTATAAATTATGCGTTATGCGTTATGCGTTATGCTTTAGCCGTTATGCGTTATGCGTTATGCTTTATGCGTTCTGCGTTATGCGTTATGCGTTATGCGTTATGCGTTATGCGTTATGCGTTATGCGTTATGCGTTATGCGTTATGCGTTATGCGTTATGCGTTATGCGTTATGCGTCATTCGTTATGAGTAATGAGTTATAAGTTATGCGTTATGCGTTATACTTTATGCGTTATGCGTTATGCGTTATGCGTTATGCTTTATGCGTTATGCGTTACTCCTTATGAGTTATGAGTTATAAGTTATAAATTATGCGTTATGCGTTATGCGTTATGCATTATGCGTTATGCGTTATGCGTTATGCGTTATGCGTTATGAGTTATGCGTTTTGCGGTATTCGTTATGCGTTGTGCATTATGCGTTATGCGTTGTGCGTTATGGGTTATGATTTATGGGTTATGCGATATGCTTTATGCGTCATGCGTGATCCGTTATGCGTTAGGCGTTATGCGATTTGCGGTACTCGTTATGCGTTGTGCATTATGCGTTATGCGTTATGCGTTAAGGGTTATGGGTTATGCGTTATGCTTTATGCGTTATTCATTTTGCGTTATGCGTTATTCGTTATGAGTTATGAGTTATAAGTTATGCCTAATGCGTTATGCCTTATGCGTTATGCATTATGCGTTATGTGTTTTTCGTTATGCGTTATGCGTTATGCGTTATGCGTTATGCGTTATGGGTTATGCGTTATGTGTTATGCGATATGCGTTATGCGTTATGCGTTATGCTTTATGCGTTATGCGTTATGAGTTATACGTTATGCGTTATACGTTTGCGATATGCGTGATGCGTTATGCTTTATGCGTTATGCGTTATGAGTTATACGTTATGCGTTATGCGTTATTCGTTATGCGTTATGCGTTATGCGTTATGAGTGATCTCGATATGCGTTATGCGTTATGCGTTATGCGTTATGCCTTATGCCTTATGGGTTTGCGTTATGGGTTATGCATTATGCGTTATGCGTTATGCGTTATGCATAATGCGTTATACGTTATGTATTATGCGTTATGCCTTATACGTTATGCGATATGCGTTGTGCGTTATGCGTTATGCGTTATGCGTTATGCGTTATGCGTTATGCGTTATGCGTTATGCGTTATGCGTTATGCATTTTGAGTTATGCGCCATGCGTTATGCGTTATGCGTTATGCATTTTGAGTTATGCGCCATGCGTTATGCGTTATGCGTTATGCGTTATGCATTTTGAGTTATGCGCCATGCGTTATGCGTTATGCGTTATGCGTTATGCGTTATGCGTTATGCGTTATGCGTCATTCGTTATGAGTAATGAGTTATAAGTTATGCGTTATGCGTTATACTTTATGCGTTATGCGTTATGCGTTATGCGTTATGCTTTATGCGTTATGCGTTACTCCTTATGAGTTATGAGTTATAAGTTATAAATTATGCGTTATGCGTTATGCGTTATGCTTTAGCCGTTATGCGTTATGCGTTATGCTTTATGCGTTCTGCGTTATGCGTTATGCGTTATGCGTTATGCGTTATGCGTTATGCGTCATTCGTTATGAGTAATGAGTTATAAGTTATGCGTTATGCGTTATACTTTATGCGTTATGCGTTATGCGTTATGCTTTATGCGTTATGCGTTACTCCTTATGAGTTATGAGTTATAAGTTATAAATTATGCGTTATGCGTTATGCGTTATGCATTATGCGTTATGCGTTATGCGTTATGCGTTATGCGTTATGAGTTATGCGTTTTGCGGTATTCGTTATGCGTTGTGCATTATGCGTTATGCGTTGTGCGTTATGGGTTATGATTTATGGGTTATGCGATATGCTTTATGCGTCATGCGTGATCCGTTATGCGTTAGGCGTTATGCGATTTGCGGTACTCGTTATGCGTTGTGCATTATGCGTTATGCGTTATGCGTTAAGGGTTATGGGTTATGCGTTATGCTTTATGCGTTATTCATTTTGCGTTATGCGTTATTCGTTATGAGTTATGAGTTATAAGTTATGCCTAATGCGTTATGCCTTATGCGTTATGCATTATGCGTTATGTGTTTTTCGTTATGCGTTATGCGTTATGCGTTATGCGTTATGCGTTATGGGTTATGCGTTATGTGTTATGCGATATGCGTTATGCGTTATGCGTTATGCTTTATGCGTTATGCGTTATGAGTTATACGTTATGCGTTATACGTTTGCGATATGCGTGATGCGTTATGCTTTATGCGTTATGCGTTATGAGTTATACGTTATGCGTTATGCGTTATTCGTTATGCGTTATGCGTTATACGTTATGCGTTATGCGATATGCGTGATGCGTTATGCTTTATGCGTTATGCGTTATGAGTTATACGTTATGCGTTATGCGTTATGCGTTGTGGGTTATGAGTTATACGTTATGCGTTTTGCGTTATGCGTTATGCGTTATGCGTTATGCGTTATGCGTTATGTGTTATGCGTTATGCGTGATGCGTAATGGTTTATGCGTTATGCGTTATGAGTTATACGTTATGCGTTATGCGTTATGCGATATGCGTTATGCGTTATACGTTATGCTTTATGCGTTGTGCGTTATACGTTTGCGTTATGCGTTATGCGTTATGTGTTATGCGTTATGCTTTATGCGTTTTGCGTGATCCGTTATGCGTTAGGCGTTATGCGTTTTGCGGTATTCGTTATGCGTTATGCATTATGCGTTATGCGTTATGCGTTTTGCTTAATGCGTTATGCGTTATGCGTTATGCGTTATGCGTTATGCGTTATGCGTTATGCGTTATGCGTTATGCATTATTCGTTATGAGTTATGAGTTATAAGTTATGCCTAATGCGTTATGCCTTATGCGTTATGCATTATGCGTTATGTGTTTTTCGTTATGCGTTATGCGTTATGCGTTATGCGTTATGCGTTATGCGTTATGCGTTATGGGTTATGCGTTATGTGTTATGCGATATGCGTTATGCGTTATGCGTTATGCTTTATGCGTTATGCGTTATGAGTTATACGTTATGCGTTATACGTTTGCGATATGCGTGATGCGTTATGCTTTATGCGTTATGCGTTATGAGTTATACGTTATGCGTTATGCGTTATTCGTTATGCGTTATGCGTTATGCGTTATACGTTATGCGTTATGCGATATGCGTGATGCGTTATGCTTTATGCGTTATGCGTTATGAGTTATACGTTATGCGTTATGCGTTATGCGTTGTGGGTTACGAGTTATACGTTATGCGTTTTGCGTTATGCGTTATGCGTTATGCCTTATGCGTTATGTGTTATGCGTTATGCGTGATGCGTTATGCTTTATGCGTTATGCGTTATGAGTTATACGTTATGCGTTATGCGTTATGCGATATGCGTTATGCGTTATACGTTATGCTTTATGCGTTGTGCGTTATACGTTTGCGTTATGCGTTATGCGTTATGTGTTATGCGTTATGCTTTATGCGTTATGCGTGATCCGTTATGCGTTAGGCGTTATGCGTTTTGCGGTATTCGTTATGCGTTATGCATTATGCGTTATGCGTTATGCGTTTTGCTTAATGCGTTATGCGTTATGCGTTATGCGTTATGCGTTATGCGTTATGCGTTATGCGTTATGCGTTATGCGTTATGCGTTATGTGTTATGCGTTATGCATTATGCGTTATGCGTTATGCGTTATGCGTTATGCGTTATGCGTTATGCGCTATGCGTTATGCGTTATGCGTTATGCGTTATGCGTTATGCGTTATGCTTTATGCGTTATGCGTGATCCGTTATGCGTTAGGCGTTATGCGTTATTCGTTGTGGGTTATGAGTTATGCTTTTTGCGTTTTGCGTTATGCGTTATGCGTTATGCGTTATGCGTTATGCGTTATGCGTTATGCGTTATGCGTTATGCGTTATGCGTTATGCGTTATGCGTTATGCGTTATGCGTTATGCGTTATGCGTTATGCTTTATGCGTTATGCGTGATCCGTTATGCGTGATCCGTTATGCGTTAGGCGTTATACGTTATGCTTTATGCGTTGTGCGTTATACGTTTGCGTTATGCGTTATGCGTTATACGTTATGCGTTATGCGTTATGCGTTATGCGTTATGCGTTATGCGTTATGCGTTATGCGTTATGCGTTATGCGTTATGCGTTATGCGTTATGCGTTATGCGTTATGCCTTATGCGTTATGCGTTATGCATTATGCGTTAGGCGTTGTTCGTTATGCGTTATGCGTTGTGCGTTATACGTTTGCGTCATGCGTTATGCGTTATGCGTTATGCGTTATGCATAATGCGTTATGCGTGATGCGTTATGCGTTATGCGTTTTGCTTTATGCGTTATGCGTTATGCGTTATGGGTTATGCGTTATGCGGTATGCGTTATGCGTTATGCGGTATGCGTTATGCGTTATGCGTTATGCGTTTGCGTTATGTGTTATGCGTTATGCGTTATGCGTTATACGTTTCCGTTATGCGTTATGCGTTATGCTTTATGCGTTATGCGTTATGCGTTATGCGTTATGCGTTATGCGATATGCGTTATGCGTTATGCGTTATGCGATATGCGTGATGCGTTATGCTTTATGCGTTATGCGTTATGAGTTATACGTTATGCGTTATGCGTTATGCGTTGTGGGTTATGAGTTATGCATTATGCGTTTTGCGTTATGCGTTATGCGTTATGCGTCATGCGTTATGCGTTATGCGTTATGCGTTATGCGTTATGCGTTATGCGTTATGCGTTATGCGTTATGCGCTATGCGTTATGCGTTATGCGTTATGCGTTATGCGTTATGCTTTATGCGTTATGCGTGATCCGTTATGCGTTAGGCGTTATACGTTTTGCGTTATACGTTATGCTTTATGCGTTGTGCGTTATACGTTTGCGTTATGCGTTATGCGTTATGCGTTATGCGTTATGCGTTATGCGTTATGCGTTATGCGTTATGCGTTATGCGTTATGCGTTATGCGTTATGCGTTATGCGTTATGCGTTATGCGTTATGCGTTATGCGTTATGCGTTACGCGTTATGCGTTATGCTTTATGCGTTATGCGTGATCCGTTATGCGTTAGGCGTTATGCGTTTTGCGTTATACGTTATGCTTTATGCGTTGTGCGTTATACGGTTGCATTATGCGTTATGCGTTATGTGTTATGCGGTATTCGTTATGCGTTGTGGATTATGCGTTATGCGTTATACGTTATGCTTTATGCGTGTTGCGTTATGCTTTATGCGTGTTGCGTTATGCTTTATGCGTTATGCGTTAAGCGTTATGCGTTATGCGTTATGCGTTACGCGTTACGCGTTATGCGTTATGCGTTATGCGTTATGCGTTATGCGTTATGCGTTATGCGTTATGCGTTATGCGTTATGCGTTGTGCGTTATGCGTTATGCGTTACGCGTTATGCGTTATGCGTTATGCGTTATGATTATGCGTTATGCGTTATGCGTTATGCGTTATGCGTTATGCGTAATGCGTTATGCGTTATGCGTTATGCGTTATGCTTTATGCGTTGTGCGTTATACGTTTGCGTTATGCGTTATGCGTTATGTGTTATGCGTTATGTTTTATGCGTTATGCGTGATCCGTTATGCGTTAGGCGTTATGCGTTTTGCGGTATTCGTTATGCGTTGTGGATTATGCGTCATGCGTTATACGTTATGCTTTATGCGTGATGCGTTATGCTTTATGCGTTATGCTTAATGCGTTATGCGTTATGCGTTATGCGTTATGCTTTATGCGTTGTGCGTTATACGTTTGCGTTATGCGTTATGCGTTATGTGTTATGCGTTATGCTTTATGCGTTATGCGTGATCCGTTATGCGTTAGGCGTTATGCGTTTTGCGGTATTCGTTATGCGTTGTGGATTATGCGTCATGCGTTATACGTTATGCTTTATGCGTGATGCGTTATGCTTTATGCGTTATGCGTTATGCTTTATGCGTTATGCGTTATGCGTTATGCGTTATGCGTTATGCGTTATGCGTTATGCGTTATGCGTTATGCGTTATGCGTTATGCGTTATGCGTTATGCGTTATGCGTTATGCGTTATGCGTTATGCGTTATGCGTTATGCGTTATGCGTTATGCGTTATGCGTTATGCGTTATGCGTTATGCGTTATGCGTTATGCGTTATGCGTTGTGGGTTATGAGTTATACGTTATGCGTTATGCGTTATGCGTTTTGCGTTATGCGTTATGCGTTATGCGTTATGAGTTATGCGTTATGCGTTATGCGTTATGCGTTATGCGTTATGCGTTATGCGTTATGCGTTATGAGTTATGCGTTATGCGTTAGCTTTATGCGTTATGCGTGATCCGTTATGCGTTAGGCGTTATACGTTTTGCGTTATACGTTATGCTTTATGCGTTATGCGTTATGCGTTACGCGTTACGCGTTATGCGTTATGCGTTATGCGTTATGCGTTATGCGTTATGCGTTATGCGTTATGCGTTATGCGTTATGCGTTGTGCGTTATGCGTTATGCGTTACGCGTTATGCGTTATGCGTTATGCGTTATGATTATGCGTTATGCGTTATGCGTTATGCGTTATGCGTTATGCGTTATGTGTTATGCGTTATGCGTTATGCGTTATGCGTTATGCGTTATGCGTTATGCGTTATGAGTTATGCGTTATGCGTTATGCGTTATGCGTTAAGCGTTATGCGTTATGCGTTATGCGTTATGCGTTACGCGTTGTGCGTTATGCTTTATGCGTTATGCGTTATGCGTTTTGCTTTATGCGTTATGCGTTGTGGATTATGAGTTATACGTTATGCGTTATGAGTTATACGTTATGCGTTATGCGTTATGCGTTATGCGTTATGCGTTATGCGTTATGCGTTATGCGTTATGCGTTATGCGTTATGCGTTATGCGTTATGCGATATGCGTTATGCGTTATGCGTTATGCGTTATGCGTTATGCGTTATGCGTTATGCGTTATGCGATATGCGTTATGCGTTATGCGTTATGCGTTATGCGTTATGCGTAATGCGTTATGCGTTATGCGATATGCGTTATGCGTTATGCGTTATGCGTTATGCGTTATGCGTTATGCGTTATGCGTTATGCGTTATGCGTCATGCGTTATACGTTATGCTTTATGCGTGATGCGTTATGCTTTATGCGTTATGCGTTATGCTTTATGCGTTATGCGATATGCGTTATGCGTTATACGTTATGCTTTATGCGTGTTGCGTTATGCTTTATTCATTATGCTTTAAGCGTTATGCGTTATGCGTTATGCGTTATGCGTTATGCGTTATGCGTTATGCGTTATGCGTTATGCGTTATGCGATATGCGTTATGCGTTATGCGTTATGCGTTATGCGTTATGCGTTATGCGTTATGCGTTATGCGTTATGCGTTATGCGTTATGCGTTATGCGTTATGCGTTATGCGTTATGCGTTATGCGTTATGCGTTATGCGTTATGCGTTATGCGTTATGCGTTATGCGTTATGCGTTATGCGTTGTGGGTTATGAGTTATACGTTATGCGTTATGCGTTATGCGTTTTGCGTTATGCGTTATGCGTTATGCGTTATGAGTTATGCGTTATGCGTTATGCGTTATGCGTTATGCGTTATGCGTTATGCGTTATGCGTTATGCGTTATGAGTTATGCATTATGCGTTAGCTTTATGCGTTATGCGTGATCCGTTATGCGTTAGGCGTTATACGTTATGCGTTATACGTTATGCTTTATGCGTTATGCGTTACGCGTTACGCGTTACGCGTTATGCGTTATGCGTTATGCGTTATGCGTTATGCGTTATGCGTTATGCGTTATGCGTTATGCGTTATGCGTTGTGCGTTATGCGTTATGCGTTACGCGTTATGCGTTATGCGTTATGATTATGCGTTATGCGTTATGCGTTATGCGTTATGCGTTATGCGTAATGCGTTATGCGTTATGCGTTATGCGTTATGCTTTATGCGTTGTGCGTTATACGTTTGCGTTATGCGTTATGCGTTATGTGTTATGCGTTATGTTTTATGCGTTATGCGTGATCCGTTATGCGTTAGGCGTTATGCGTTTTGCGGTATTCGTTATGCGTTGTGGATTATGCGTCATGCGTTATACGTTATGCTTTATGCGTGATGCGTTATGCTTTATGCGTTATGCTTAATGCGTTATGCGTTATGCGTTATGCGTTATGCTTTATGCGTTGTGCGTTATACGTTTGCGTTATGCGTTATGCGTTATGTGTTATGCGTTATGCTTTATGCGTTATGCGTGATCCGTTATGCGTTAGGCGTTATGCGTTTTGCGGTATTCGTTATGCGTTGTGGATTATGCGTCATGCGTTATACGTTATGCTTTATGCGTGATGCGTTATGCTTTATGCGTTATGCGTTATGCTTTATGCGTTATGCGATATGCGTTATGCGTTATACGTTATGCTTTATGCGTGTTGCGTTATGCTTTATTCATTATGCGTTAAGCGTTATGCGTTATGCGTTATGCGTTATGCGTTATGCGTTATGCGTTATGCGTTATGCGTTATGCGATATGCGTTATGCGTTATGCGTTATGCGTTATGCGTTATGCGTTATGCGTTATGCGTTATGCGTTATGCGTTATGCGTTATGCGTTATGCGTTATGCGTTATGCGTTATGCGTTATGCGTTATGCGTTATGCGTTATGCGTTATGCGTTATGCGTTATGCGTTATGCGTTATGCGTTATGCGTTATGCGTTATGCGTTGTGGGTTATGAGTTATACGTTATGCGTTATGCGTTATGCGTTTTGCGTTATGCGTTATGCGTTATGCGTTATGAGTTATGCGTTATGCGTTATGCGTTATGCGTTATGCGTTATGCGTTATGCGTTATGCGTTATGAGTTATGCGTTATGCGTTAGCTTTATGCGTTATGCGTGATCCGTTATGCGTTAGGCGTTATATGTTTTGCGTTATACGTTATGCTTTATGCGTTGTGCGTTATACGTTTGCGTTATGCGTTATGCGTTATGTGTTATGCGTTATGCTTTATGCGTTATGCGTTATGCGTTATGCGTTATGCGTTATGCGTTATGCGTTATGCGTTATGCGTTATGCGTTATGCGTTATGCGTTATGCGTTACGCGTTATGCGTTATGCTTTATGCGTTATGCGTTATGCGTTTTGCTTTATGCGTTATGCGTTATGCGTTATGCGTTATGCGTTATGCGTTATGCGTTATGCGTTATGCGTTATGCGTTATGCGTTATGCGTTATGCGTTATGCGTTATGCGTTATGCGTTATGCGTTATGCGTTATGCGTTATGCGTTATGCTTTATGCGTTGTGCGCTATACGTTTGCGTTATGCGTTATGCGTTCTGCGTTATGCTTTATATGTTATGCGTGATCCGTTATGCGTTAGGTGTTATGCGTTTTGCGGTATTCGTTATGCGTTATGCGTTATGCGTTATGCGTTATACGTTATGCGTTGTGGGTTATGAGTTATACGTTATGCGTTATGCGTTATGCGTTATGCGTTATGCGTTATGCGTTATGCGTTATGCGTTGTGGGTTATGAGTTATACGTTATGCGTTATGCGTTATGCGTTATGCGTTATGCGTTATGCGTTATGCGTTATGCGTTATGCGTTATGCGTTATGCGTTATGCGTTATGCGTTATGCGTTATGCGTTATGCGTTATGCGTTATGCGTTATGCGTTATGCGTTATGCGTTATGCGTTATGCGTTATGCGTTATGCGTTATGCGTTATGCTTTATGCGTTATGCGTGATCCGTTATGCGTTATGCGTTATGCGTTATGCGTTATGCGTTATGCGTTATGCGTTATGCTTTATGCGTTATGCGTGATCCGTTATGCGTTAGGCGTTATACGTTTTGCGTTATACGTTATGCTTTATGCGTTGTGCGTTATACGTTTGCGTTATGCGTTATGCGTTATGTGTTATGCGTTATGCTTTATGCGTTATGCGTTATGCGTTATGCGTTATGCGTTATGCGTTATGCGTTATGCGTTATGCGTTATGCGTTATGCGTTATGCGTTATGCGTTATGCGTTATGAGTTATGCGTTATGCGTTATGCGTTATGCGTTAAGCGTTATGCGTTATGCGTTATGCGTTATGCGTTACGCGTTGTGCGTTATGCTTTATGCGTTATGCGTTATGCGTTTTGCTTTATGCGTTATGCGTTGTGGATTATGAGTTATACGTTATGCGTTATGAGTTATACGTTATGCGTTATGCGTTATGCGTTATGCGTTATGCGTTATGCGTTATGCGTTATGCGTTATGCGTTATGCGTTATGCGTTATGCGTTATGCGATATGCGTTATGCGTTATGCGTTATGCGTTATGCGTTATGCGTAATGCGTTATGCGTTATGCGATATGCGTTATGCGTTATGCGTTATGCGTTATGCGTTATGCGTTATGCGTTATGCGTTATGCGTTATGCGTTATGCGTCATGCGTTATACGTTATGCTTTATGCGTGATGCGTTATGCTTTATGCGTTATGCGTTATGCTTTATGCGTTATGCGATATGCGTTATGCGTTATACGTTATGCTTTATGCGTGTTGCGTTATGCTTTATTCATTATGCGTTAAGCGTTATGCGTTATGCGTTATGCGTTATGCGTTATGCGTTATGCGTTATGCGTTATGCGTTATGCGTTATGCGATATGCGTTATGCGTTATGCGTTATGCGTTATGCGTTATGCGTTATGCGTTATGCGTTATGCGTTATGCGTTATGCGTTATGCGTTATGCGTTATGCGTTATGCGTTATGCGTTATGCGTTATGCGTTATGCGTTATGCGTTATGCGTTATGCGTTATGCGTTATGCGTTATGCGTTATGCGTTATGCGTTATGCGTTATGCGTTATGCGTTATGCGTTGTGGGTTATGAGTTATACGTTATGCGTTATGCGTTATGCGTTTTGCGTTATGCGTTATGCGTTATGCGTTATGAGTTATGCGTTATGCGTTATGCGTTATGCGTTATGCGTTATGCGTTATGCGTTATGCGTTATGAGTTATGCATTATGCGTTAGCTTTATGCGTTATGCGTGATCCGTTATGCGTTAGGCGTTATACGTTTTGCGTTATACGTTATGCTTTATGCGTTGTGCGTTATACGTTTGCGTTATGCGTTATGCGTTATGTGTTATGCGTTATGCTTTATGCGTTATGCGTTATGCGTTATGCGTTATGCGTTATGCGTTATGCGTTATGCGTTATGCGTTATGCGTTATGCGTTATGTGTTATGCGTTATGCGTTACGCGTTATGCGTTATGCTTTATGCGTTATGCGTTATGCGTTTTGCTTTATGCGTTATGCGTTATGCGTTATGCGTTATGCGTTATGCGTTATGCGTTATGCGTTATGCGTTATGCGTTATGCGTTATGCGTTATGCGTTATGCGTTATGCGTTATGCGTTATGCGTTATGCTTTATGCGTTGTGCGCTATACGTTTGCGTTATGCGTTATGCGTTCTGCGTTATGCTTTATATGTTATGCGTGATCCGTTATGCGTTAGGTGTTATGCGTTTTGCGGTATTCGTTATGCGTTATGCGTTATGCGTTATGCGTTATGCGTTATGCGTTGTGGGTTATGAGTTATACGTTATGCGTTATGCGTTATGCGTTATGCGTTATGCGTTATGCGTTATGCGTTATGCGTTGTGGGTTATGAGTTATACGTTATGCGTTATGCGTTATGCGTTATGCGTTATGCGTTATGCGTTATGCGTTATGCGTTATGCGTTATGCGTTATGCGTTATGCGTTATGCGTTATGCGTTATGCGTTATGCGTTATGCGTTATGCGTTATGCGTTATGCGTTATGCGTTATGCGTTATGCGTTATGCGTTATGCGTTATGCGTTATGCGTTATGCGTTATGCGTTATGCGTTATGCTTTATGCGTTATGCGTGATCCGTTATGCGTTATGCGTTATGCGTTATGCGTTATGCGTTATGCGTTATGCGTTATGCTTTATGCGTTATGCGTGATCCGTTATGCGTTAGGCGTTATACGTTTTGCGTTATACGTTATGCTTTATGCGTTGTGCGTTATACGTTTGCGTTATGCGTTATGCGTTATGTGTTATGCGTTATGCTTTATGCGTTATGCGTTATGCGTTATGCGTTATGCGTTATGCGTTTTGCGTTATGCGTTATGCGTTATGCGTTATGCGTTATGCGTTATGAGTTATGCGTTATGCGTTATGCGTTATGCGTTAAGCGTTATGCGTTATGCGTTATGCGTTATGCGTTACGCGTTGTGCGTTATGCTTTATGCGTTATGCGTTATGCGTTTTGCTTTATGCGTTATGCGTTGTGGGTTATGAGTTATACGTTATGCGTTATGAGTTATACGTTATGCGTTATGCGTTATGCGTTATGCGTTATGCGTTATGCGTTATGCGTTATGCGTTATGCGTTATGCGTTATGCGTTATGCGTTATGCGTTATGCGTTATGCGTTATGGTTTATGCGTTATGCGTTATGCGTTATGCGTTATGCGTTATGCGTTATTAGTTGTTCGTTATACGTTATGCGTTATGCGTTATGCGTTATGCGTTATGCGATTTGCGTTATGCGTTAAGCGTTATGCGTTGTGAGTAATGCGTGATCCGTTATGCGTTATGCGTTATGCGTTATGAGTAATGCGTGAAACGTTATGCGTTATTCGTTATGCGTTATGCGTTATGCGTTATGCGTTATGCGTTATGAGTAATGCGTGATCCGTTATGCGTTATGAGTTATGCTTTATGCATTATGCGTTATGCGTTATGCGATTTGCGTTATGCGTTATGCGTTATGGGTTGTGCGTTATGAGTCATGCGTTATGCGTTATGCGTTTTGCTTTATGCGTTATGAGTTGTGCGTTATACGTTATGCGTTATGCGTTATGCGTTATGCGTTATGCGATTTGCGTTATGCGTTATGCGTTATGCGTTATGCGTTATGCGTTATGCGTTATGCGTTATGTGTTATGCGTTGTGCGTTATCCGCTATGCGTTATGCGTTACGCGTAATGCGTTATGCGATATGAGTAATGCGTCATGCGTTATGCGTTATGCGTTATGCGTTATGCGTTATGCGTTATCCGCTATGCGTTATACGTTACGCGTAATGCGTTATGCGCTATGGGTTATGCGTTAAGCGTTATGCGTTATGCGTTATGCGTTATGCGTTATGCGTTATGCGTTATGCGTTATGAGTAATGCGTGATCCGTTATGCGTTATGCGATATGAGTAATGCGTTATGCGTTATGCGTTATGCGTTATGCGTTATGCGTTATGCGTTATGCGTTATGCGTTATGCGTTATGCGTTATGCGTTATGCGTTATGCGTTATGCGTTATGCGTTATGCGTTATGTGTTATGCGTTGTGCGTTATCCGCTATGCGTTATGCGTTACGCGTAATGCGTTATGCGCTATGGGTTATGCGTTAAGCGTTATGCGTTATGCGTTATGCGTTATGCGTTATGCGTTATGCGTTATGCGTTATGAGTAATGCGTGATCCGTTATGCGTTATGCGATATGAGTAATGCGTTATGCGTTATGCGTTATGCGTTATGCGTTATGCGTTATGCGTTATGCGTTATGCGTTATGCGTTATGCGATTTGCGTTATGCGTTATGTGTTATGCGTTATGCGTTATGCGTTATGCGTTATGCGTTATGCGTTATGCGTTATGCGTTATGTGTTATGGGTTATGCGTTATGCGTTATGCGTTATGCGTTATGCGTTATGCGTTATGCGTTATGCGTTATGCGTTATGCGTTATGCGTTATGCGTTATGCGTTATGTGTTATGCGTTATGAGTAATCCGTGATCCGTTATGCGTTATGCGTTATGCGTTATGCGCTATGAGTAATGCGTGATCCGTTATGCGTTATGCGTTATGAGTAATGCTTGATCCGTTACGCGTTATACGTTATGCATTAAGCGTTATGCGTTATACCTTATGCGTTATGCGTTATGCGTTATGCGTTAAGCGTTATGCTTTATGCATTATGCGTTATGCGTTATGCGATTTGCGTTATGCGTTATGCGTTATGGGTTATGCGTTATGCGTTATGCGTTATGCTTTATGCATTATGCGTTATGCGTTATGCGATTTGCGTTATGCGTTATGCGTTGTGGGTTGTGCGTTATGAGTCATGCGTTATGAGTCATGCGTTATGCGTTATGCGTTTTGCTTTATGCGTTATGCGTTATGGGTTATGCGTTATGCGTTATGCGTTATGCGTTATGGGTTATGAGTAATGCGTGATCCGTTATGCGTTATGCTTTATGCGTTATGAGTTACGCGTAATGCGTTATGCGCTATGAGTAAAGCGTGATCCGTTATGCGTTATGCGTTATGAGTAATGCGTGATCCGTTATGCGTTATGCGTTATGCGTTATGCGTTATGCGTTATGCGTTATGCGTTATGGGTTATGAGTAAAGCGTGATCCGTTATGCGTTATGCGTTATGAGTAATGCGTGATCCGTTATGCGTTATGCGTTATGCGTTATGCGTTATGCGTTATGCTTTATGCATTATGCGTTATGCGTTATGCGATTTATGTTATGCGTTATGCGTTATGGGTTGTGCGTTATGAGTCATGCGTAATGCGTTATGCGTTTTGCTTTATGCGTTATGCGTTATGGGTTATGCGATATGCGTTATGCGTTATGCGTTATGCGTTATGCGTTATGCGTTATGAGTAATGCGTGATCCGTTATGCGTTATGCGATATGAGTAATGCGTTATGCGTTATGCGTTATGCGTTATGCGTTATGCGTTATGCGTTATGCGTTATGCGTTATGCGTTATGCGTTATGCGTTATGCGTTATGCGTTATGCGTTATGCGTTATGCGTTATGCGTTATGCGTTATGCGTTATGAGTAATGCGTGATCCGTTATGCGTTATGCTTTATGCGTTATGCGTTATGCGTTATGCGTTATGCGATTTGCGTTATGCGTTATGTGTTATGCGTTATGCGTTATGCGTTATGCGTTATGCGTTATGCGTTATGCGTTATGCGTTATGCGTTATGCGTTATGCGTTATGCGTTATGTGTTATGGGTTATGCGTTATGCGTTATGCGTTATGCGTTATGCGTTATGCGTTATGCGTTATGCGTTATGCGTTATGCGTTATGCGTTATGCGTTATGCGTTATGTGTTATGCGTTATGAGTAATCCGTGATCCGTTATGCGTTATGCGTTATGGGTTATGCGTTATGAGTAATGCGTGATCCGTTATGCGTTATGCGTTATGCGTTATGCGTTATGCGTTATGCGTTATGCGTTATGCGTTATGAGTAATGCGTGATCCGTTATGCGTTATGCGCTATGAGTAATGCGTGATCCGTTATGCGTTATGCGTTATGAGTAATGCTTGATCCGTTACGCGTTATACGTTATGCATTAAGCGTTATGCGTTATACCTTATGCGTTATGCGTTATGCGTTATGCGTTATGCGTTATGCGTTATGCTTTATGCATTATGCGTTATGCGTTATGCGATTTGCGTTATGCGTTATGCGTTATGGGTTATGCGTTATGCGTTATGCGTTATGCTTTATGCATTATGCGTTATGCGTTATGCGTTTTGCGTTATGCGTTATGCGTTGTGGGTTGTGCGTTATGAGTCATGCGTTATGCGTTATGCGTTTTGCTTTATGCGTTATGCGTTATGGGTTATGCGTTATGCGTTATGCGTTATGCGTTATGGGTTATGAGTAATGCGTGATCCGTTATGCGTTATGCTTTATGCGTTATGAGTTACGCGTAATGCGTTATGCGCTATGAGTAAAGCGTGATCCGTTATGCGTTATGCGTTATGAGTAATGCGTGATCCGTTATGCGTTATGCGTTATGCGTTATGCGTTATGCGTTATGCGTTATGGGTTATGAGTAAAGCGTGATCCGTTATGCGTTATGCGTTATGAGTATTGCGTGATCCGTTATGCGTTATGCGTTATGCGTTATGCGTTATGCTTTATGCATTATGCGTTATGCGTTATGCGATTTATGTTATGCGTTATGCGTTATGGGTTGTGCGTTATGAGTCATGCGTAATGCGTTATGCGTTATGAGTAATGCGTGATCCGTTATGCGTTATGCGTTATGCGTTATGCGTTATGAGTAATGCGTGATCCGTTATGCGTTATGCGTTATGCGCTATGAGTAATGCGTGATCCGTTATGCGTTATGCGTTATGCGTTATGCGTTATGCGTTATGCGTTATGCGTTATGCGGTATGCGTTATGCGTTATGCGTTATGCGTTATGCGTTATGCGTTATGCGTTATGCGTTATGCGTTATGCGTGATCCGTTATGTGTTATGCGTTATGCGCTATGCGTTATGCGTTATGCGTTATTGGTAATGAGTAATGCCTGATCCGTTATGCGTAATGCGTTATGCGTTATGCGTTATGGGTTATGCGTTATGCGTTATGCGTTATGCGTTATGCGTTATGCGTTATGCGTTATGCGTTATGGGTTATGCGTTATGCGTTATGCGTTATGCGTTATGAGTAATGCGTGATCCGTTATGCGTTATGCGTTATGCGTTATGCGTTATGCGTTATGCGTTATGCGTTATGCGTTATGCGTTATGCGATATGCGTTATGCGTTATGCGTTATGCGTTATGCGTTATGCGTTATGCGTTATGCGTTATGCGTTATGCGTTATGCGTTATGCGTTATGCGTTATGCGTTATGCGTTATGCGTTATGCGTTATGCGTTATGCGTGATCCGTTATGTGTTATGCGTTATGCGCTATGCGTTATGCGTTATGCGTTATTGGTAATGAGTAATGCCTGATCCGTTATGCGTTATGCTTTATGCGTTACGCGTTATGCGTTACGCGTAATGCGTTATGCGCTATGGGTCATGCGTTAAGCGTTATGCGTTATGCGGTATGCGTCATCCGTTATGCGTTATGAGTAATGCGTGATCCGTCATGCGTTATGCGTTATGCGATTTGCGTTATGCGTTATGCGTTATGCGTTATGCGTTATGCGTTATGCGCTATGAGTAATGCGTGATCCGTTATGCGTTATGCGTTATGCGTTATGCGTTATGCTTTATGCATTATGCGTTATGCGTTATGCGATTTGCGTTATGCGTTATGCGTTATGGGTTGTGCGGTATGAGTCATGCGTTATGCGTTATGCGTTTTGCTTTATGCGTGATCCGTTATGTGTTATGCGTTATGCGCTATGCGTTATGCGTTATGCGTTATTGGTAATGAGCAATGCCTGATCCGTTATGCGTAATGCGTTATGCGTTATGCGTTATGGGTTATGCGTTATGCGTTATGCGTTATGCGTTATGCGTTATGCGTTATGCGTTATGGGTTATGCGTTATGCGTTATGCGTTATGCGTTATGAGTAATGCGTGATCCGTTATGCGTTATGCGTTATGCGTTATGCGTTATGCGTTATGCGTTATGCGTTATGCGTTATGCGTTATGCGTTATGCGTTATGCGATATGCGTTATGCGTTATGAGTAATGCGTGAACCGTTATGTGTTATGCGTTATACGCTATGCGTTATGCGTTATGCGTTATGCGTTATGGGTTATGACTCATGCGTGATCCGTTATGCGTTATGCTTTATGCGTTATGCGTTATGCGTTACGCGTAATGCGTTATGCGCTATGGGTCATGCGTTAAGCGTAATGCGTTATGCGTTATGCGTTATGGGTTATGCGTTATGTGTTATGCGTTATGCGTTATGCGTTATGCGTTATGCGTTATGCGTTATGCGTTATGCGTTATGCGTTATGCGTTATGGGTTATGCATTATGCGTTATGCGTTATGCGTTATGCGTTACGCGTTATGCGTTATGCGTTATGCGTTATGAGTAATGCGTGATCTGTTATGCGTTATGCGTTATGCGTTATGCGTTATGAGTAATGCGTGAAACGTTATGCGTTATTCGTTATGCGTTATGCGTTATGCGTTATGCGTGATCCGTTATGCGTTATGCGTTATGCGCTATGAGTAATGCGTGATCCGTTATGCGTTATGCGTTATGCGTTATGCTTTATGCATTATGCGTTATGCGTTATGCGATTTGCGTTATGCGTTATGCGTTATGGGTTGTGCGGTATGAGTCATGCGTTATGCGTTATGCGTTTTGCTTTATGCGTGATCCGTTATGTGTTATGCGTTATGCGCTATGCGTTATGCGTTATGCGTTATGGGTAATGAGTAATGCCTGATCCGTTACGCGTTATGCTTTATGCGTTACGCGTTATGCGTTACGCGTAATGCGTTATGCGCTATGGGTCATGCGTTAAGCGTTATGCGTTATGCGGTATGCGTCATCCGTTATGCGTTATGAGTAATGCGTGATCCGTCATGCGTTATGCGTTATGCGTTATGCGATTTGCGTTATGCGTTATGCGTTATGCGTTATGCGTTATGCGTTATGCGTTATGCGTTATGCGTTATGCGTTATGCGTTATGCGTTATGCGTTATGCGTTATGCGTTATGCGTTATGCGTTATGCGTTATGGGTTATGCGTTATGCGTTATGCGTTATGCGTTATGAGTAATGCGTGATCCGTTATGCGTTATGCGTTATGCGTTATGCGTTATGCGTTATGCGTTATGCGTTATGCATTATGCGTTATGCGTTATGCGTTATGCGTTATGAGTAATGCGTGAACCGTTATGTGTTATGCGTTATACGCTATGCGTTATGCGTTATGCGTTATGCGTTATGCGTTATGCGTTATGCGTTATGCGTTATGCGTTATGCGTTATGGGTTATGCGTTATGCGTTATGCGTTATGCGTTATGAGTAATGCGTGATCCGTTATGCGTTATGCGTTATGCGTTATGCGTTATGCGTTATGTGTTATGCGTTATGCGTTATGCGTTATGCGTTATGCGTTATGCGTTATGCGTTATGCGTTATGCGTTATGCGTTATGCGTTATGCGGTATGCATTATGCGTTATGCGTTATGCGATATCCGCTGTGCGTTATGCGTTATGCGTTATGGGTTATGCATTATGCGTTATGCGTTATGCGTTATGCGTTATGAGTAATGCGTTAAACGTTATGCGTTATTCGTTATGCGTTATGCGTTATGCGTTATGCGTTATGAGTAATGCGTGATCCGTTATGCGTTATGCGTTATGCGCTATGAGTAATGCGTGATCCGTTATGCGTTATGAGTTATGCGTTATGCGTTATGCTTTATGCATTATGCGTTATGCGTTATGCGATTTGCGTTATGCGTTATGCGTTATGGGTTGTGCGTTATGAGTCATGCGTTATGCGTTATGCGTTATGGGTTATGCGTTATGCGTTATGCGTTATGCGTTATGCGTTATGAGTAATGCGTGATCCGTTATGTGTTATGGGTTATGCGTTATGCGTTATGCGTTTTGCGTAATGCGTTATGCGTTATGCGTTATGCGTTATGCGTTATGCGTTATGCGTTATGCGTTATGCGTTATGCGTTATGCGTTATGCGTTATGCGTTATGCGTTATGCGTTATGAGTAATGCGTGATCCGTTATGTGTTATGCGTTATGCGCTATGCGTTATGCGTTATGCGTTATGGGTAATGAGTAATGCGTGATCCATTATGCGTTATGCTTTATGCGTTATGCGTTATGCGTTATGCGTTATGCGTTATGCGTTATGCGGTATGCGTTATGCGTTATGAGTAATGCGTGATCCGTTATGCATTATGCGTTATGCGCTATGAGTAATGCGTGATCCGTTATGCGTTATGCGTTATGCGTTATGCGTTATGCTTTATGCATTATGCGTTATGCGTTATGCAATTTGCGTTATGCGTTATGCGTTATGGGTTGTGCGTTATGAGTCATGCGTTATGCGTTATGCGTTTTGCTTTATGCGTTATGCGTTATGGGTTATGCGTTATGCGTTATGCGTTGTGCGTTATGAGTAATGCGTGATCCGTTATGTGTTATGCGTTATGCGTTATGCGTTATGCGTTTTGCGTTATGCGTTATGCGTTATGCGTTATGCGTTATGCGTTATGCGTTATGCGTTATGCGTTATGCGTTATGCGTTATGCGTTATGCGTTATGCGTTATGCGTTATGCGTTATGAGTAATGCGTGATCCGTCATGCGTTATGCGTTAGGCGTTATGCGTATTGCGTTTTGCGTTATGCGTTATGTGTTATGCGTTGTGCGTTATCCGCTATGCGTTATGCGTTTTGCGTTATGCGTTATGCGTTATGAGTTGTGCGTTATACGTTATGCGTTATGCGTTATGCGTTATGCGATTTGCGTTATGCGTTATGCGTTATGCGTTATGCGTTATGCGTTATGCGTTATGCGTTATGCGTTATGCGTTATGCGTTATGCGTTATGCGTTATGCGTTATGAGTAATGCGTGATCCGTTATGTGTTATGCGTTATGCGCTATGCGTTATGCGTTATGGGTTATGGGTAATGAGTAATGCGTGATCCGTTATGCGTTATGCTTTATGCGTTATGCGTTATGCGTTACGCGTAATGCGTTATGCGCTATGGGTCATGCGTTAAGCGTTATGCGTTATGCGGTATGCGTCATCCGTTATGCGTTATGAGTAATGCGTGATCCGGCATGCGTTATGCGTTAGGCGTTATGCGTATTGCGTTTAGCGTTATGCGTTATGTGTTATGCGTTGTGCGTTATCCGCTATGCGTTATGCGTTTTGCGTTATGCGTTATGCGTTATGCGTTATGGGTTATGCGTTATGCGTTATGCGTTATGCGTTATGCGTTATGCGTTATGCGTTATGCGTTATGCGTTATGCGTTATGCGTTATGCGTTATGCGTTATGCGTTATGCGTTATGCGTTATGCGTTATGCGGTATGCGTTATGCGTTATGAGTAATGCGTGATCCGTTATGTGTTATGCGTTATGCGCTATGCGTTATGCGTTATGCGTTATGGGTAATGAGTAATGCGTGATCCATTATGCGTTATGCTTTATGCGTTATGCGTTATGCGTTATGCGTTATGCGTTATGCGTTATGCGGTATGCGTTATGCGTTATGAGTAATGCGTGATCCGTTATGTGTTATGCGTTATGCGTTATGCGTTATGCGTTTTGCGTTATGCGTTATGCGTTATGCGTTATGCGTTATGCGTTATGCGTTATGCGTTATGCGTTATGCGTTATGCGTTATGCGTTATGCGTTATGCGTTATGCGTTATGCGTTATGCGTTATGAGTAATGCGTGATCCGTCATGCGTTATGCGTTAGGCGTTATGCGTATTGCGTTTTGCGTTATGCGTTATGTGTTATGCGTTGTGCGTTATCCGCTATGCGTTATGCGTTTTGCGTTATGCGTTATGCGTTATGAGTTGTGCGTTATACGTTATGCGTTATGCGTTATGCGTTATGCGATTTGCGTTATGCGTTATGCGTTATGCGTTATGCGTTATGCGTTATGCGTTATGCGTTATGCGTTATGCGTTATGCGTTATGCGTTATGCGTTATGCGTTATGAGTAATGCGTGATCCGTTATGTGTTATGCGTTATGCGCTATGCGTTATGCGTTATGGGTTATGGGTAATGAGTAATGCGTGATCCGTTATGCGTTATGCTTTATGCGTTATGCGTTATGCGTTACGCGTAATGCGTTATGCGCTATGGGTCATGCGTTAAGCGTTATGCGTTATGCGGTATGCGTCATCCGTTATGCGTTATGAGTAATGCGTGATCCGGCATGCGTTATGCGTTAGGCGTTATGCGTATTGCGTTTAGCGTTATGCGTTATGTGTTATGCGTTGTGCGTTATCCGCTATGCGTTATGCGTTTTGCGTTATGCGTTATGCGTTATGCGTTATGGGTTATGCGTTATGCGTTATGCGTTATGCGTTATGCGTTATGCGTTATGCATTATGCGTTATGCGTTATGCGATTTGCGTTATGCGTTATGCGTTATGGTTTGTGCGTTATGAGTCATGCGTTATGCGTTATGCGTTTTGCTTTATGCGTTATGCGTTATGGGTTATGCGTTATGCGTTATGCGTTATGCGTTATGCGTTATGCGTTATGCGTTATGCGTTATGCGTTATGCGTTATGCGTTATGCGTTATGCGTTATGCGTTATGCGTTATGCGTTATGCGTTATGAGAAATGCGTGATCCGTTATGTGTTATGCGTTATGCGCTGTGCGTTATGCGTTATGCGTTATGGGTAATGAGTAATGCGTGATACGTTATGCGTTATGCTTTATGCGTTATGCGTTATGCGTTACGCGTAATGCGTTATGCGCTATGGGTCATGCGTTAAGCGTTATGCGTTATGCGGTATGCGTCATCCGTTATGCGTTATGAGTAATGCGTGATCCGTCATGCGTTATGCGTTAGGCGTTATGCGTATTGCGTTTTGCGTTATGCGTTATGTGTTATGCGTTGTGCGTTATCCGCTATGCGTTATGCGTTTTGCGTTATGCGTTATGCGTTATGAGTTGTGCGTTATACGTTATGCGTTATGCGTTATGCGTTATGCGATTTGCGTTATGCGTTATGCGTTATGCGTTATGCGTTATGCGTTATGCGTTATGCGTTATGCGTTATGCGTTATGGGTTATGCGTTATGCGTTATGCGTTATGCGTTATGCGTTATGCGTTATGCGTTATTAGTTGTTCGTTATACGTTATGCGTTATGCGTTATGCGTTATGCGTTATGCGTTATGCGTTATGCGTTATGCGATTTGCGTTATGCGTTAAGCGTTATGCGTTGTGAGTAATGCGTGATCCGTTATGCGTTATGCGTTATGAGTAATGCGTGAAACGTTATGCGTTATTCGTTATGCGTTATGCGTTATGCGTTATGCGTTATGAGTAATGCGTGATCCGTTATGCGTTATGCGTTATGCGTTGTGGGTAATGAGTAATGCGTGATCCATTATGCGTTATGCTTTATGCGTTATGCGTTATGCGTTACGCGTAATGCGTTATGCGCTATGGGTCATGCGTTAAGCGTTATGCGTTATGCGGTATGCGTCATCCGTTATGCGTTATGAGTAACGCGTGCTCCGTCATGCGTTATGCGTTAGGCGTTATGCGTATTGCGTTTTGCGTTATGCGTTATGTGTTATGCGTTGTGCGTTATCCGCTATGCGTTATGCGTTTTGCGTTATGCGTTATGCGTTATGCGTTATGCGTTATGGGTTATGCGTTATGCGTTATGCGTTATGCGTTATGCGTTATGCGTTATGCGTTATGCGTTATGCGTTATGCGTTATGCGTTATGCGTTATGCGTTATGCGGTATGCGTTATGCGTTATGAGTAATGCGTGATCCGTTATGCATTATGCGTTATGCGCTATGAGTAATGCGTGATCCGTTATGCGTTATGCGTTATGCGTTATGCGTTATGCTTTATGCGTTATGCGCTATGCGTTATGCAATTTGCGTTATGCGTTATGCGTTATGGGTTGTGCGTTATGAGTCATGCGTTATGCGTTATGCGTTTTGCTTTATGCGTTATGCGTTATGGGTTATGCGTTATGCGTTATGCGTTATGCGTTATGAGTAATGCGTGATCCGTCATGCGTTATGCGTTAGGCGTTATGCGTATTGCGTTTTGCGTTATGCGTTATGTGTTATGCGTTGTGCGTTATCCGCTATGCGTTATGCGTTTTGCGTTATGCGTTATGCGTTATGAGTTGTGCGTTATACGTTATGCGTTATGCGTTATGCGTTATGCGATTTGCGTTATGCGTTATGCGTTATGCGTTATGCGTTATGCGTTATGCGTTATGCGTTATGCGTTATGCGTTATGCGTTATGCGTTATGCGTTATGCGTTATGCGTTATGCGTTATGCGTTATGCGTTATGCGTTATGCGTTATGCGTTATGCGTTATGCGTTATGCGTTATGAGTAATGCGTGATCCGTTATGTGTTATGCGTTATGCGCTATGCGTTATGCGCTATGCGTTATGCAATTTGCGTTATGCGTTATGCGTTATGGGTTGTGCGTTATGAGTCATGCGTTATGCGTTATGCGTTTTGCTTTATGCGTTATGCGTTATGCAATTTGCGTTATGCGTTATGGGTTGTGCGTTATGAGTCATGCGTTATGCGTTATGCGTTTTGCTTTATGCGTTATGCGTTATGGGTTATGCGTTATGCGTTATGCGCTATGCGTTATGAGTAATGCGTGATCCGTCATGCGTTATGCGTTAGGCGTTATGCGTATTGCGTTTTGCGTTATGCGTTATGTGTTATGCGTTGTGCGTTATCCGCTATGCGTTATGCGTTTTGCGTTATGCGTTATGCGTTATGCGTTATGCGTTATGCGTTATGGGTTATGCGTTATGCGTTATGCGTTATGCGTTATGCGTTATGCGTTATGCGTTATGCGTTATGCGTTATGCGTGATCCATTATGCGTTATGCTTTATGCGTTATGCGTTATGCGTTACGCGTAATGCGTTATGCGCTATGGGTCATGCGTTAAGCGTTATGCGTTATGCGGTATGCGTCATCCGTTATGCGTTATGAGTAACGCGTGCTCCGTCATGCGTTATGCGTTAGGCGTTATGCGTATTGCGTTTTGTGTTATGCGTTATGTGTTATGCGTTGTGCGTTATCCGCTATGCGTTATGCGTTTTGCGTTATGCGTTATGCGTTATGCGTTATGGGTTATGCGTTATGCGTTATGCGTTATGCGTTATGCGTTATGCGTTATGCGTTATGCGTTATGCGTTATGCGTTATGCGTTATGCGTTATGCGTTATGCGGTATGCGTTATGCGTTATGAGTAATGCGTGATCCGTTATGCATTATGCGTTATGCGCTATGAGTAATGCGTGATCCGTTATGCGTTATGCGTTATGCGTTATGCTTTATGCGTTATGCGCTATGCGTTATGCAATTTGCGTTATGCGTTATGCGTTATGGGTTGTGCGTTATGAGTCATGCGTTATGCGTTATGCGTTTTGCTTTATGCGTTATGCGTTATGGGTTATGCGTTATGCGTTATGCGTTATGCGTTATGAGTAATGCGTGATCCGTCATGCGTTATGCGTTAGGCGTTATGCGTATTGCGTTTTGCGTTATGCGTTATGTGTTATGCGTTGTGCGTTATCCGCTATGCGTTATGCGTTTTGCGTTATGCGTTATGCGTTATGAGTTGTGCGTTATACGTTATGCGTTATGCGTTATGCGTTATGCGATTTGCGTTATGCGTTATGCGTTATGCGTTATGCGTTATGCGTTATGCGTTATGCGTTATGCGTTATGCGTTATGCGTTATGCGTTATGCGTTATGCGTTATGCGTTATGCGTTATGCGTTATGAGTAATGCGTGATCCGTTATGTGTTATGCGTTATGCGCTATGCGTTATGCGTTATGCGTTATGGGTAATGAGTAATGCGTGATCCGTTATGCGTTATGCTTTATGCGTTATGCGTTATGCGTTACGCGTAATGCGTTATGCGCTATGGGTCATGCGTTAAGCGTTATGCGTTATGCGGTATGCGTCATCCGTTATGCGTTATGAGTAATGCGTGATCCGGCATGCGTTATGCGTTAGGCGTTATGCGTATTGCGTTTAGCGTTATGCGTTATGTGTTATGCGTTGTGCGTTATCCGCTATGCGTTATGCGTTTTGCGTTATGCGTTATGCGTTATGCGTTATGCGTTATGGGTTATGCGTTATGCGTTATGCGTTATGCGTTATGCGTTATGCGTTATGCGTTATGCGTTATGCGTTATGCGTTATGCGTTATGCGTTATGCGTTATGCGTTATGCGTTATGCGTTATGCGGTATGCGTTATGCGTTATGAGTAATGCGTGATCCGTTATGCGTTATGCGTTATGCGCTATGAGTAATGCGTGATCCGTTATGCGTTATGCGTTATGCGTTATGCGTTATGCGTTATGCTTTATGCATTATGCGTTATGCGTTATGCGATTTGCGTTATGCGTTATGCGTTATGGGTTGTGCGTTATGAGTCATGCGTTATGCGTTATGCGTTTTGCTTTATGCGTTATGCGTTATGGGTTATGCGTTATGCGTTATGCGTTATGCGTTATGCGTTATGCGTTATGCGTTATGCGTTATGCGTTATGAGAAATGCGTGATCCGTTATGTGTTATGCGTTATGCGCTGTGCGTTATGCGTTATGCGTTATGGGTAATGAGTGATGCGTGATCCGTTATGCGTTATGCTTTATGCGTTATGCGTTATGCGTTACGCGTAATGCGTTATGCGCTATGGGTCATGCGTTAAGCGTTATGCGTTATGCGGTATGCGTCATCCGTTATGCGTTATGAGTAATGCGTGATCCGTCATGCGTTATGCGTTATGCGTTATGAGTAATGCGTGATCCGTTATGCGTTATGCGTTATGCGTTATGCGTTATGCGTTATGCGTTATGCGATTTGCGTTATGCGTTATGCGTTATGGGTTGTGCGTTATGAGTCATGCGTTATGCGTTATGCGTTTTGCTTTATGCGTTATGCGTTATGGGTTATGCGTTATGCGCTGTGCGTTATGCGTTATGCGTTATGGGTAATGAGTGATGCGTGATCCGTTATGCGTTATGCTTTATGCGTTATGCGTTATGCGTTACGCGTAATGCGTTATGCGCTATGGGTCATGCGTTAAGCGTTATGCGTTATGCGGTATGCGTCATCCGTTATGCGTTATGAGTAATGCGTGATCCGTCATGCGTTATGCGTTATGCGTTATGAGTAATGCGTGATCCGTTATGCGTTATGCGTTATGCGTTATGAGTAATGCGTGATCCGTTATGCGTTATGAGTTATGCTTTATGCATTATGCGTTATGCGTTATGCGATTTGCGTTATGCGTTATGCGTTATGGGTTGTGCGTTATGAGTCATGCGTTATGCGTTATGCGTTTTGCTTTATGCGTTATGCGTTATGGGTTATGCGTTATGCGTTATGCGTTATGCGTTATGAGTAATGCGTGATCCGTCATGCGTTATGCGTTAGGCGTTATGCGTATTGCGTTTTGCGTTATGCGTTATGTGTTATGCGTTGTGCGTTATCCGCTATGCGTTATGCGTTTTGCGTTATGCGTTATGCGTTATGAGTTGTGCGTTATACGTTATGCGTTATGCGTTATGCGTTATGCGATTTGCGTTATGCGTTATGCGTTATGCGTTATGCGTTATGCGTTATGCGTTATGCGTTATGCGTTATGCGTTATGCGTTATGCGTTATGCGTTATGCGTTATGCGTTATGCGTTATGCGTTATGAGTAATGCGTGATCCGTTATGTGTTATGCGTTATGCGCTATGCGTTATGCGTTATGCGTTATGGGTAATGAGTAATGCGTGATCCGTTATGCGTTATGCTTTATGCGTTATGCGTTATGCGTTACGCGTAATGCGTTATGCGCTATGGGTCATGCGTTAAGCGTTATGCGTTATGCGGTATGCGTCATCCGTTATGCGTTATGAGTAATGCGTGATCCGGCATGCGTTATGCGTTAGGCGTTATGCGTATTGCGTTTAGCGTTATGCGTTATGTGTTATGCGTTGTGCGTTATCCGCTATGCGTTATGCGTTTTGCGTTATGCGTTATGCGTTATGCGTTATGCGTTATGGGTTATGCGTTATGCGTTATGCGTTATGCGTTATGCGTTATGCGTTATGCGTTATGCGTTATGCGTTATGCGTTATGCGTTATGCGTTATGCGTTATGCGTTATGCGGTATGCGTTATGCGTTATGAGTAATGCGTGATCCGTTATGCGTTATGCGTTATGCGCTATGAGTAATGCGTGATCCGTTATGCGTTATGCGTTATGCGTTATGCGTTATGCGTTATGCTTTATGCATTATGCGTTATGCGTTATGCGATTTGCGTTATGCGTTATGCGTTATGGGTTGTGCGTTATGAGTCATGCGTTATGCGTTATGCGTTTTGCTTTATGCGTTATGCGTTATGGGTTATGCGTTATGCGTTATGAGTAATGCGTGATCCGTCATGCGTTATGCGTTATGCGTTATGAGTAATGCGTGATCCGTTATGCGTTATGAGTTATGCTTTATGCATTATGCGTTATGCGTTATGCGATTTGCGTTATGCGTTATGCGTTATGCGTTATGCGTTATGCGTTATGCGTTATGGTTTATGCGTTATGCGTTATGCGTTATGCGTTATGCGTTATGCGTTATGCGTTATGCGTTATTAGTTGTTCGTTATACGTTATGCGTTATGCGTTATGCGTTATGCGTTATGCGTTATGCGTTATGCGATTTGCGTTATGCGTTAAGCGTTATGCGTTGTGAGTAATGCGTGATCCGTTATGCGTTATGCGTTATGCGTTATGAGTAATGCGTGAAACGTTATGCGTTATCCGTTATGCGTTATGCGTTATGCGTTATGCGTTATGCGTTATGAGTAATGCGTGATCCGTTATGCGTTATGAGTTATGCTTTATGCATTATGCGTTATGCGTTATGCGATTTGCGTTATGCGTTATGCGTTATGGGTTGTGCGTTATGAGTCATGCGTTATGCGTTATGCGTTTTGCTTTATGCGTTATGAGTTGTGCGTTATACGTTATGCGTTATGCGTTATGCGTTATGCGTTATGCGATTTGCGTTATGCGTTATGCGTTATGCGTTATGCGTTATCCGCTATGCGTTATGCGTTTTGCGTTATGCGTTATGCGTTATGCGTTATGCGTTATGGGTTATGCGTTATGCGTTATGCGTTATGCGTTATGCGTTATGCGTTATGCGTTATGCGTTATGCGTTATGCGTTATGCGTTATGCGTTATGCGTTATGCGTTATGCGTTATGCGTTATGAGTAATGCGTGATCCGTTATGCGTTATGCGTTTGAGTAATGCGTTATGCGTTATGCGTTATGCGTTATGCGTTATGCGTTATGGGTTATGCGTTATGCGTTATGCGTTATGCGTTATGCGTTATGCGTTATGCGTTATGCGTTATGCGTTATGCGTTATGCGTTATGCGTTATGCGTTATGCGTTATGCGTTATGCGTTATGAGAAATGCGTGATCCGTTATGTGTTATGCGTTATGCGCTGTGCGTTATGCGTTATGCGTTATGGGTAATGAGTGATGCGTGATCCGTTATGCGTTATGCTTTATGCGTTATGCGTTATGCGTTATGCGTTACGCGTAATGCGTTATGCGCTATGGGTCATGCGTTAAGCGTTATGCGTTATGCGGTATGCGTCATCCGTTATGCGTTATGAGTAATGCGTGATCCGTCATGCGTTATGCGTTAGGCGTTATGCGTATTGCGTTTTGCGTTATGCGTTATGTGTTATGCGTTGTGCGTTATCCGCTATGCGTTATGCGTTTTGCGTTATGCGTTATGCGTTATGAGTTCTGCGTTATACGTTATGCGTTATGCGTTATGCGTTATGCGATTTGCGTTATGCGTTATGCGTTATGCGTTATGCGTTATGCGTTATGCGTTATGCGTTATGCGTTATGCGTTATGCGTTATGCGTTATGCGTTATGCGTTATGCGTTATGCGATTTGCGTTATGCGTTATGCGTTATGCGTTATGAGTAATGCGTGATCCGTTATGCGTTATGCGTTATGCGTTATGCGTTATGCGTTATGCGTTATTAGTTGTTCGTTATACGTTATGCGTTATGCGTTATGCGTTATGCGTTATGCGTTATGCGATTTGCGTTATGCGTTAAGCGTTATGCGTTGTGAGTAATGCGTGATCCGTTATGCGTTATGCGTTATGCGTTATGAGTAATGCGTGAAACGTTATGCGTTATTCGTTATGCGTTATGCGTTATGCGTTATGCGTTATGCGTTATGAGTAATGCGTGATCCGTTATGCGTTATGAGTTATGCTTTATGCATTATGCGTTATGCGTTATGCGATTTGCGTTATGCGTTATGCGTTATGGGTTTTGCGTTATGAGTCATGCGTTATGCGTTATGCGTTTTGCTTTATGCGTTATGAGTTGTGCGTTATACGTTATGCGTTATGCGTTATGCGTTATGCGTTATGCGATTTGCGTTATGCGTTATGCGTTATGCGTTATGCGTTATGCGTTATGCGTTATGCGTTATGCGTTATGCGTTATGCGTTATGCGTTATGTGTTATGCGTTGTGCGTTATCCGCTATGCGTTATGCGTTACGCGTAATGCGTTATGCGCTATGGGTTATGCGTTAAGCGTTATGCGTTATGCGTTATGCGTTATGCGTTATGCGTTATGCGTTATGCGTTATGAGTAATGCGTGAAACGTTATGCGTTATTCGTTATGCGTTATGCGTTATGCGTTATGCGTTATGCGTTATGAGTAATGCGTGATCCGTTATGCGTTATGAGTTATGCTTTATGCATTATGCGTTATGCGTTATGCGATTTGCGTTATGCGTTATGCGTTATGGGTTTTGCGTTATGAGTCATGCGTTATGCGTTATGCGTTTTGCTTTATGCGTTATGAGTTGTGCGTTATACGTTATGCGTTATGCGTTATGCGTTATGCGTTATGCGATTTGCGTTATGCGTTATGCGTTATGCGTTATGCGTTATGCGTTATGCGTTATGCGTTATGCGTTATGCGTTATGCGTTATGCGTTATGCGTTATGAGAAATGCGTGATCCGTTATGTGTTATGCGTTATGCGCTGTGCGTTATGCGTTATGCGTTATGGGTAATGAGTAATGCGTGATCCGTTATGCGTTATGCTTTATGCGTTATGCGTTATGCGTTACGCGTAATGCGTTATGCGCTATGGGTCATGCGTTAAGCGTTATGCGTTATGCGGTATGCGTCATCCGTTATGCGTTATGAGTAATGCGTGATCCGTCATGCGTTATGCGTTATGCGTTATGAGTAATGCGTGATCCGTTATGCGTTATGAGTTATGCTTTATGCATTATGCGTTATGCGTTATGCGATTTGCGTTATGCGTTATGCGTTATGGGTTGTGCGTTATGAGTCATGCGTTATGCGTTATGCGTTTTGCTTTATGCGTTATGCGTTATGGGTTATGCGTTATGCGCTGTGCGTTATGCGTTATGCGTTATGGGTAATGAGTGATGCGTGATCCGTTATGCGTTATGCTTTATGCGTTATGCGTTATGCGTTACGCGTAATGCGTTATGCGCTATGGGTCATGCGTTAAGCGTTATGCGTTATGCGGTATGCGTCATCCGTTATGCGTTATGAGTAATGCGTGATCCGTCATGCGTTATGCGTTATGCGTTATGAGTAATGCGTGATCCGTCATGCGTTATGCGTTATGCGTTATGAGTAATGCGTGATCCGTTATGCGTTATGAGTTATGCTTTATGCATTATGCGTTATGCGTTATGCGATTTGCGTTATGCGTTATGCGTTATGCGTTATGAGTAATGCGTGATCCGTTATGCGTTATGAGTTATGCTTTATGCATTATGCGTTATGCGTTATGCGATTTGCGTTATGCGTTATGCGTTATGGGTTTTGCGTTATGAGTCATGCGTTATGCGTTATGCGTTTTGCTTTATGCGTTATGAGTTGTGCGTTATACGTTATGCGTTATGCGTTATGCGTTATGCGTTATGCGATTTGCGTTATGCGTTATGCGTTATGCGTTATGCGTTATGCGTTATGCGTTATGCGTTATGCGTTATGCGTTATGCGTTATGCGTTATGCGTTATGTGTTATGCGTTGTGCGTTATCCGCTATGCGTTATGCGTTACGCGTAATGCGTTATGCGCTATGGGTTATGCGTTAAGCGTTATGCGTTATGCGTTATGCGTTATGCGTTATGCGTTATGCGTTATGCGTTATGAGTAATGCGTGAAACGTTATGCGTTATTCGTTATGCGTTATGCGTTATGCGTTATGCGTTATGAGTAATGCGTGATCCGTTATGCGTTATGAGTTATGCTTTATGCATTATGCGTTATGCGTTATGCGATTTGCGTTATGCGTTATGCGTTATGGGTTTTGCGTTATGAGTCATGCGTTATGCGTTATGCGTTTTGCTTTATGCGTTATGAGTTGTGCGTTATACGTTATGCGTTATGCGTTATGCGTTATGCGTTATGCGATTTGCGTTATGCGTTATGCGTTATGCGTTATGCGTTATGCGTTATGCGTTATGCGTTATGCGTTATGCGTTATGCGTTATGCGTTATGCGTTATGCGTTATGAGAAATGCGTGATCCGTTATGTGTTATGCGTTATGCGCTGTGCGTTATGCGTTATGCGTTATGGGTAATGAGTGATGCGTGATCCGTTATGCGTTATGCTTTATGCGTTATGCGTTATGCGTTACGCGTAATGCGTTATGCGCTATGGGTCATGCGTTAAGCGTTATGCGTTATGCGGTATGCGTCATCCGTTATGCGTTATGAGTAATGCGTGATCCGTCATGCGTTATGCGTTATGCGTTATGAGTAATGCGTGATCCGTTATGCGTTATGCGTTATGCTTTATGCGTTATGCGTTATGCGTTATGCGATTTGCGTTATGCGTTATGCGTTATGGGTTGTGCGTTATGAGTCATGCGTTATGCGTTATGCGTTTTGCTTTATGCGTTATGCGTTATGGGTTATGCGTTATGCGCTGTGCGTTATGCGTTATGCGTTATGGGTAATGAGTGATGCGTGATCCGTTATGCGTTATGCTTTATGCGTTATGCGTTATGCGTTACGCGTAATGCGTTATGCGCTATGGGTCATGCGTTAAGCGTTATGCGTTATGCGGTATGCGTCATCCGTTATGCGTTATGAGTAATGCGTGATCCGTCATGCGTTATGCGTTATGCGTTATGAGTAATGCGTGATCCGTCATGCGTTATGCGTTATGCGTTATGAGTAATGCGTGATCCGTTATGCGTTATGAGTTATGCTTTATGCATTATGCGTTATGCGTTATGCGATTTGCGTTATGCGTTATGCGTTATGGGTTGTGCGTTATGAGTCATGCGTTATGCGTTATGCGTTTTGCTTTATGCGTTATGCGTTATGGGTTATGCGTTTTGCTTTATGCGTTATGAGTTGTGCGTTATACGTTATGCGTTATGCGTTATGCGTTATGCGTTATGCGATTTGCGTTATGCGTTATGCGTTATGCGTTATGCGTTATGCGTTATGCGTTATGCGTTATGCGTTATGCGTTATGCGTTATGCGTTATGCGTTATGCGATTTGCGTTATGCGTTATGTGTTATGCGTTATGCGTTATGCGTTATGCGTTATGCGTTATGCGTTATGCGTTATGCGTTATGCGTTATGTGTTATGGGTTATGCGTTATGCGTTATGCGTTATGCGTTATGCGTTATGCGTTATGCGTTATGCGTTATGCGTTATGCGTTATGCGTTATGCGTTATGCGTTATGCGTTATGCGTTATGCGTTATGCATTATGCGTTATGCGTTATGCGTTATGCGTTATGCGTTATGCGTTATGCGTTATGCGTTATGCGTTATGCGTTATGCGTTATGAGTAATGCGTGATCCGTTATGCGTTTAGCTTTATGCGTTATGCGTTATGCGTTATGCGTTATGCGATTTGCGTTATGCGTTATGTGTTATGCGTTATGCGTTATGCGTTATGCGTTATGCGTTATGCGTTATGTGTTATGGGTTATGCGTTATGCGTTATGCGTTATGCGTTATGCGTTATGCGTTATGCGTTATGCGTTATGCGTTATGCGTTATGCGTTATGCGTTATGCGTTATGTGTTATGCGTTATGAGTAATCCGTGATCCGTTATGCGTTATGCGTTATGCGTTATGCGCTATGAGTAATGCGTGATCCGTTATGCGTTATGCGTTATGAGTAATGCTTGATCCGTTACGCGTTATACGTTATGCATTAAGCGTTATGCGTTATACCTTATGCGTTATGCGTTATGCGTTATGCGTTATGCGTTATGCGTTATGCGTTATGAGTAATGCGTGATCCGTTATGCGTTTAGCTTTATGCGTTATGCGTTATGCGTTATGCGTTATGCGATTTGCGTTATGCGTTATGTGTTATGCGTTATGCGTTATGCGTTATGCGTTATGCGTTATGCGTTATGTGTTATGGGTTATGCGTTATGCGTTATGCGTTATGCGTTATGCGTTATGCGTTATGCGTTATGCGTTATGCGTTATGCGTTATGCGTTATGCGTTATGCGTTATGTGTTATGCGTTATGAGTAATCCGTGATCCGTTATGCGTTATGCGTTATGCGTTATGCGCTATGAGTAATGCGTGATCCGTTATGCGTTATGCGTTATGAGTAATGCTTGATCCGTTACGCGTTATACGTTATGCATTAAGCGTTATGCGTTATACCTTATGCGTTATGCGTTATGCGTTATGCGTTATGCGTTATGCTTTATGCATTATGCGTTATGCGTTATGCGATTTGCGTTATGCGTTATGCGTTATGGGTTATGCGTTATGCGTTATGCGTTATGCTTTATGCATTATGCGTTATGCGTTATGCGATTTGCGTTATGCGTTATGCGTTGTGGGTTGTGCGTTATGAGTCATGCGTTATGAGTCATGCGTTATGCGTTATGCGTTTTGCTTTATGCGTTATGCGTTATGGGTTATGCGTTATGCGTTATGCGTTATGCGTTATGGGTTATGAGTAATGCGTGATCCGTTATGCGTTATGCTTTATGCGTTATGAGTTACGCGTAATGCGTTATGCGCTATGAGTAATGCGTGATCCGTTATGCGTTATGCGTTATGAGTAATGCGTGATCCGTTATGCGTTATGCGTTATGCGTTATGCGTTATGCGTTATGCGTTATGCGTTATGGGTTATGAGTAAAGCGTGATCCGTTATGCGTTATGCGTTATGAGTAATGCGTGATCCGTTATGCGTTATGCGTTATGCGTTATGCGTTATGCGTTATGCTTTATGCATTATGCGTTATGCGTTATGCGATTTATGTTATGCGTTATGCGTTATGGGTTGTGCGTTATGAGTCATGCGTAATGCGTTATGCGTTTTGCTTTATGCGTTATGCGTTATGGGTTATGCGTTATGCGTTATGCGTTATGCGTTATGCGTTATGCATTATGCGTTATGCGTTATGCGTTATGCGTTATGCGTTATGCGTTATGCGTTATGTGTTATGTGTTATGCGTTGTGCGTTATACGTTATGCGATTTGCGTTATGCGTTATGCGTTATGCGTTATGCGTTATGCGTTATGCGTTATGCGTTATGCGTTATGCGTTATGTGTTATGCGTTGTGCGTTATCCGCTATGCGTTATGCGTTACGCGTAATGCGTTATGCGCTATGGGTTATGCGTTAAGCGTTATGCGTTATGCGTTATGCGTTATGGGTTATGGGTTATGCGTTATGTGTTATGCGTTATGCGTTATGCGTTATGCGTTAAGCGTTATGAGTAATGCGTGATCCGTTATGCGTTATGCGTTATGCATTATGCGTTATGCGTTATGCGTTATGCGTTATGCGTTATGCGTTATGCGTTATGATTTATGCGTTATGCGTTATGCGTTATGCGATTTGCGTTATGCGTTATGTGTTATGCGTTATGCGTTATGCGTTATGCGTTATGCGTTATGCGTTATGCGTTATGCGTTATGCGTTATGCGTTATGAGTAATGCGTGATCCGTTATGCGTTATGCGATATGAGTAATGCGTTATGCGTTATGCGTTATGCGTTATGCGTTATGCGTTATGCGTTATGCGTTATGCGTTATGCGTTATGCGTTATGCGTTATGCGTTATGCGTTATGCGTTATGCGTTATGCGTTATGCGTTATGCGTTATGAGTAATGCGTGATCCGTTATGCGTTATGCTTTATGCGTTATGCGTTATGCGTTATGCGTTATGCGTTATGCGATTTGCGTTATGCGTTATGTGTTATGCGTTATGCGTTATGCGTTATGCGTTATGCGTTATGCGTTATGCGTTATGCGTTATGCGTTATGCGTTATGTGTTATGGGTTATGTGTTATGCGTTATGCGTTATGCGTTATGCGTTATGCGTTATGCGTTATGCGTTATGCGTTATGCGTTATGCGTTATGCGTTATGCGTTATGTGTTATGCGTTATGAGTAATCCGTGATCCGTTATGCGTTATGCGTTATGGGTTATGCGTTATGAGTAATGCGTGATCCGTTATGCGTTATGCGTTATGCGTTATGCGTTATGCGTTATGCGTTATGCGTTATGAGTAATGCGTGATCCGTTATGCGTTATGCGCTATGAGTAATGCGTGATCCGTTATGCGTTATGCGTTATGAGTAATGCTTGATCCGTTACGCGTTATACGTTATGCATTAAGCGTTATGCGTTATACCTTATGCGTTATGCGTTATGCGTTATGCGTTATGCGTTATGCTTTATGCATTATGCGTTATGCGTTATGCGATTTGCGTTATGCGTTATGCGTTATGGGTTATGCGTTATGCGTTATGCGTTATGCTTTATGCATTATGCGTTATGCGTTATGCGATTTGCGTTATGCGTTATGCGTTGTGGGTTGTGCGTTATGAGTCATGCGTTATGCGTTATGCGTTTTGCTTTATGCGTTATGCGTTATGGGTTATGCGTTATGCGTTATGCGTTATGCGTTATGGGTTATGAGTAATGCGTGATCCGTTATGCGTTATGCTTTATGCGTTATGAGTTACGCGTAATGCGTTATGCGCTATGAGTAAAGCGTGATCCGTTATGCGTTATGCGTTATGAGTAATGCGTGATCCGTTATGCGTTATGCGTTATGCGTTATGCGTTATGCGTTATGCGTTATGGGTTATGAGTAAAGCGTGATCCGTTATGCGTTATGCGTTATGAGTATTGCGTGATCCGTTATGCGTTATGCGTTATGCGTTATGCGTTATGCTTTATGCATTATGCGTTATGCGTTATGCGATTTATGTTATGCGTTATGCGTTATGGGTTGTGCGTTATGAGTCATGCGTAATGCGTTATGCGTTTTGCTTTATGCGTTATGCGTTATGGGTTATGCGTTATGCGTTATGCGTTATGCGTTATGCGTTATGCATTATGCGTTATGCGTTATGCGTTATGCGTTATGCGTTATGCGTTATGCGTTATGCGTTATGTGTTATGCGTTGTGCGTTATACGTTATGCGATTTGCGTTATGCGTTATGCGTTATGCGTTATGCGTTATGCGTTATGCGTTATGCGTTATGCGTTATGCGTTATGCGTTATGCGTTATGCGTTATGCGTTATGAGTTATGCGTTGTGCGTTATCCGCTATGCGTTATGCGTTTTGCGTTATGCGTTATGCGTTATGCGTTATACGTTATGCGTAATGCGTTATGCGTTATGCGTTATGCGATTTGCGTTATGCGTTATGCGTTATGCGTTATGCGTTATGCGTTATGCGTTTTGCGTTATGCGTTATGCGTTATACGTTATGCGTAATGCGTTATGCGTTATGCGTTATGCGATTTGCGTTATGCGTTATGCGTTATGCGTTATGCGTTATGCGTTATGCGGTATGCGTTATGTGTTATGTGTTATGCAATATGCGTTATGCGTTATGCGTTATGCGTTATGCGTTATGCGTTATGCGTTATGCGTTATGCGTTATGCGTTATGCGTTATGCGTTATGCTTTATGCGTTATGAGTTACGCGTAATGCGTTATGCGCTATGGGTCATGCGTTAAGCGTTATGCGTTATGCGTTATGCGTTATGCTTTATGTGTTATGCGTTATGAGTAATCCGTGATCCGTTATGCGTTATGCGTTATGCGTTATGCGTTATGAGTAATGCGTGATCCGTTATGCGTTATGCGTTATGCGTTATGCGTTATGCGTTATGCGTTATGCGTTATGCGTTATGCTTTATGCATTATGCGTTATGCGTTATGGGTTGTGCGTTATGAGTCATGCGTTATGCGTTATGCGTTTTGCTTTATGCGTTATGGGTTATGGGTTATGCGTTATGCGTTATGGGTTATGAGTAATGCGTGATCCGTTATGCGTTATGCTTTATGCGTTATGAGTTACGCGTAATGCGTTATGCGCAATGGGTCATGCGTTAAGCGTTATGCGTTATGCGTTATGCGTTATGCGTTATGGGTTATGCGTTATGGGTTATGAGTAATGCGTGATCCGTTATACGTTATGCTTTATGCGTTATGAGTTACGCGTAATGCGTTATGCGCTATGGGTCATGCGTTAAGCGTTATGCTTTATGCGTTATGCGTTATGGGTTATGCGTTATGTGTTATGCGTTATGCGTTATGCGTTATGCGTTATGCGTTATGCGTTATGCGTTATGCGTTATGGGTTATCCGTTATGCGTTACACGTTATGAGTTTTGCGTTATGCGTTATGCGTTATGAGTTGTGCGTTATGCGTTATGCGTTATGCGTTATGCGTTATGCGTTATGCGTTATGCGTTATGCGTTATGCGTTATGCGTTATGCGTTATGCGTTATGCGTGATCCGTTATGCGTTATGCGTTATGAGTAATGCGTGATCCGTTATGCGTTATGCGTTATGCGTTATGCGTTATGCGTTATGCGTTATGCGTTATCCGCTATGCGTTATGCGTTATGCGTTATGCGTTATGCGTTATGCTTTATGCGTTATGCGTTATGAGTAATGCGTGATCCGTTATGCCTTATGCGTTATGCGTTATGCGTTATGCGTTATGCGTAATGCGTTATGCGTTATGAGTAATGCGTGATCCGTTATGTGTTATGCGTTATGCGTTATGCGTTATACGTTATGCGTTATGCGTTATGCGTTATGCGTTATGCGTTATGCGTTATGCGTTATGCTTTATGCATTATGCGTTATGCGTTATGCGTTATGCGTTATGAGTAATGCGTGATCCGTTATGCGTTATGCGTTATGGGTTATGCGTTATGTGTTATGCGTTATGCGTTATGCGTTATGCGTTATGCGTTATGCGTTATGCGTCATGCGTTATGCGTCATGCGTTATGCGTTATGCGTTATGCGTTATGCGTGATCCGTTATGCGTTATGCGTTATGCGTTATGCGTTATGCGTTATGCGTTATGAGTAATGCGTGATCCGTTATGCGTTATGCGTTATGAGTAATGCTTGATCCGTTACGCGTTATGATTTATGCATTAAGCGTTATGCGTTATACTTTATGCGTTATGCGTTATGCCTTATGCGTTATGTGTTATGCTTTATGCAGTATGCGTTATGCGTTATGCGATTGGCGTTATGCGTTATGCGTTATGGGTGGTGCGTTATGAGTCATGCGTTATGCGTTATGCGTTTTGCTTTATGCGTTATGCGTTATGGGTTATGCGTTATGGGTAATGCGTTAAGCGTTATGCGTTATGGGATATGCGTTATGCGTTATGCGTTATGCGTTATGCGTTATGCGTTATGCGTTATGCGTTATGCGTTAAGCGTTATGCGTAATGCGTTATGAGTAATCCGTGATCCGTTATGCGTTATGCGTTATGCGTTATGCGTTATGAGTAATGCGTGATCCGTTATGCGTTATGCGTTATGCGTTATGCGTTATGCGTTATGCGTTATGAGTAATGCGTGATCCGTTATGCGTTATGCGTTATGCGCTATGAGTAATGCGTGATCCGTTATGCGTTATGCGTTATGAGTAATGCTTGATCCGTTACGCGTTATGCGTTATGCATTAAGCGTTATGCGTTATACGTTATGCGTTATGCGTTATGCGTTATGCGTTATGCGTTATGCGTTATGCTTTATGCATTATGCGTTATGCGTTATGCGATTTGCGTTATGCGTTATGCGTTGTGGGTTGTGCGTTATGAGTCATGCGTTATGCGTTATGCGTTTTGCTTTATGCGTTATGCGTTATGGGTTATGCGTTATGCGTTATGCGTTATGCGTTATGGGTTATGAGTAATGCGTGATCCGTTATGCGTTATGCTTTATGCGTTATGAGTTACGCGTTATGCTTTATGCATTATGCGTTATGCGTTATGCGATTTATGTTATGCGTTATGCGTTATGGGTTGTGCGTTATGAGTCATGCGTAATGCGTTATGCGTTTTGCTTTATGCGTTATGCGTTATGGGTTATGCGTTATGCGTTATGCGTTATGCGTTATGCGTTATGCGTTAAGCGTTATGCGTTATGCGTTATGCGTTATGCGTTATGCGTTATGCGTTATGCGTTATGCGTTATGGGTTATCCGTTATGCGTTATCCGTTTAGAGTTGTGCGTTATGCGTTATGCGTTATGCGTTATGCGTAAGCGTTATGCGTTATGCGTTATGCGTTATGCGTTATGCATTATGCGTTATGCGTTATGCGATTTGCGTTATGCGTTATGCGTTATGGGTTATGCGTTATGCGTTATGCGTTATGCTTTATGCATTATGCGTTATGCGTTATGCGTTATGCGTTATGCGTTATGCGTTATGCGTTATGCGTTATGCGTTATGAGTAATGCGTGATCCGTTATGCGTTATGCGTTATGCGCTATGAGTAATGCGTGATCCGTTATGCGTTATGCGTTATGAGTAATGCTTGATCCGTTACGCGTTATGCGTTATGCATTAAGCGTTATGCGTTATGCGTTATGCGTTATGCGTTATGCGTTATGCGTTATGCGTTATGCATTATGCATTATGCGTTATGCGTTATGCGATTTGCGTTATTCGTTATGCGTTATGGGTTATGCGTTATGCGTTATGCGTTATGCGTTATGCGTTATGCTTTATGCATTATGCGTTATGCGGTATGCGTTATGAGTAATGCGTGATCCGTTATGCGTTATGCGTTATGCGTTATGCGTTATGCGTTATGCGTTATGCGTTATGAGTAATGCGTGATCCGTTATGCGTTATGCGTTATGCGCTATGAGTAATGCGTGATCCGTTATGCGTTATGCGTTATGAGTAATGCTTGATCCGTTACGCGTTATGCGTTATGCATTAAGCGTTATGCGTTATACGTTATGCGTTATGCGTTATGCGTTATGCGTTATGCGTTATGCGTTATGCTTTATGCATTATGCGTTATGCGTTATGCGATTTGCGTTATGCGTTATGCGTTGTGGGTTGTGCGTTATGAGTCATGCGTTATGCGTTATGCGTTATGCGTTTGGCTTTATGCGTTATGCGTTATGGGTTATGCGTTATGCGTTATGCGTTATGGGTTATGAGTAATGCGTGATCCGTTATGCGTTATGCTTTATGCGTTATGAGTTATGCGTTATGCTTTATGCATTATGCGTTATGCGTTATGCGTTATGCGTTATGCGTTATGCGTTATGCGTTATGCGTTATGCGTTTTGCGTTATGCGTTATGCGTTATGCGTTATGCGTTATGCGTTATGGGTTATCCGTTATGCGTTATCCGTTTAGAGTTTTGCGTTATGCGTTTGCGTTATGAGTTGTGCGTTATGCGTTATGCGTTATGCGTTATGCGTAAGCGTTATGCGTTATGCGTTATGCGTTATGCGTTATGCATTATGCGTTATGCGTTATGCGGTTTGCGTTATGCGTTATGCGTTATGGGTTATGCGTTATGCGTTATGCGTTATGCGTTATGCTTTATGCATTATGCGTTATGCGTTATGCGTTATGCGTTATGCGTTATGCGTTATGCATTATGCGTTATGAGTAATGCGTGATCCGTTATGCGTTATGCGTTATGCGCTATGAGTAATGCGTGATCCGTTATGCGTTATGCGTTATGAGTAATGCTTGATCCGTTACGCGTTATGCGTTATGCATTAAGCGTTATGCGTTATGCGTTATGCGTTATGCGTTATGCGTTATGCGTTATGCGTTATGCATTATGCATTATGCGTTATGCGTTACGCGATTTGCGTTATGCGTTATGCGTTATGGGTTATGCGTTATGCGTTATGCGTTATGCGTTATGCTTTATGCATTATGCGTTATGCGTTATGCGTTATGCGTTATGCGTTATGCGTTATGCGTTATGCGTTATGTGTTATGCGTTGTGCGGTATCCGCTATGCGTTATGCGTTTTGCGTTATGCGTTATGCGTTATACGTTATGCGTAATGCGTTATGCGTTATGCGATTTGCGTTATGCGTTATGCGTTATGCGTTATGCGTTATGCGTTATGCGTTATGGGTTATGCGTTATGCGTTATGCGTTATGCGTTATGCGTTATGCGTTATGCGTTATGCGTTATGCGTTATGCGTTATGCGTTATGCGTTATGCGTTATGCGTTATGCGTTATGCGTTATGCGTTATGCGTTATGCGTTATGCGTAATGCGTTATGCGCTATGGGTCATGCGTTAAGCGTTATGCGTTATGCGTTATGCGTTATGCGTTATGCGTTATGCGTTATGCGTTATGGGTTATGCGATATGGGTTATGCGTTATGTGTTATGCGTTGCGCGTTATCCGCTATGCGTTATGCGTTATACGTTATGCGTAATGCGTTATGCGTTATGCGTTATGCGATTTGCGTTATGCGTTATGCGTTATGCGTTATGCGTTATGCGTTATGTGTTATGGGTTATGCGTTATGCGTTATGCGTTATGCGTTATGCGTTATGCGTTATGCGTTATGCGTTATGCGTTATGCGTTATGCGTTATGCGTTATGCGTTATGCGTTATGCGTTATGCGTTATGCGTTATGCGTTATGCGTTATGCGTTATGCGTTATGAGTAATGCGTGATCTGTTATGCGTTATGCGTTATGCGTTATGCGTTATGAGTAATGCGTGAAACGTTATGCGTTATTCGTTATGCGTTATGCGTTATGCGTTATGCGTTATGAGTAATGCGTGATCCGTTATGCGTTATGCGTTATGCGCTATGAGTAATGCGTGATCCGTTATGCGTTATGCGTTATGCGTTATGCGTTATGCTTTATGCATTATGCGTTATGCGTTATGCGATTTGCGTTATGCGTTATGCGTTATGGGTTGTGCGTTATGAGTCATGCGTTATGCGTTATGCGTTTTGCTTTATGCGTTATGCGTTATGGGTTATGCGTTATGCGTTCTGCGTTATGCGTTATGCGTTATGAGTAATGCGTGATCCGTTATGTGTTATGCGTTATGCGTTATGCGTTATGCGTTTTGCGTTATGCGTTATGCGTTATGCGTTATGCGTTATGCGTTATGCGTTATGCGTTAAGCGTTATGAGTAATGCGTGATCCGTTATGTGTTATGCGTTATGCGCTATGCGTTATGCGTTATGCGTTATGGGTAATGAGTAATGCGTGATCCGTTATGCGTTATGCTTTATGCGTTATGCGTTATGCGTTACGCGTAATGCGTTATGCGCTATGGGTCATGCATTAAGCGTTATGCGTTATGCGGTATGCGTCATCCGTTATGCGTTATGAGTAATGCGTGATCCGTCATGCGTTATGCGTTATGCGCTATGAGTAATGCGTGATCCGTTATGCGTTATGCGTTATGCGTTATGCGTTATGCTTTATGCATTATGCGTTATGCGTTATGCGATTTGCGTTATGCGTTATGCGTTATGGGTTGGGCGTTATGAGTCATGCGTTATGCGTTTTGCTTTATGCGTTATGCGTTATGGGTTATGCGTTATGCGTTATGCGTTATGCGTTATGCGTTATGAGTAATGCGTGATCCGTTATGTGTTATGCGTTATGCGTTATGCGTTATGCGTTTTGTGTTATGCGTTATGCGTTATGCGTTATGCGTTATGCGTTATGCGTTATGCGTTATGCGTTATGCGTTATGCGTTATGCGTTATGCGTTATGCGTTATGCGTTATGCGTTATGCGTTATGCGATATGCGTTATGAGTAATGCGTGATCCGTTATGTGTTATGCGTTATGCGCTATGCGTTATGCGTTATGCGTTATGGGTAATGAGTAATGCGTGATCCGTTATGCGTTATGCTTTATGCGTTATGCGTCATGCGTTACGCGAAATGCGTTATGCGCAATGGGTCATGCGTTAAGCGTTATGCGTTATGCGGTATACGTCATCCGTTATGCGTTATGAGTAATGCGTGATCCGTCATGCGTTATGCGTTAGGCGTTATGCGTATTGCGTTTTGCGTTATGCGTTATGTGTTATGCGTTATGCATTATGCGTTATGCGTTATGCGATTTGCGTTATGCGTTATGCGTTATGGGTTATGCGTTATGCGTTATGCGTTATGCGTTATGCTTTATGCATTATGCGTTATGCGTTATGCGTTATGCGTTATGCGTTATGCGTTATGCATTATGCGTTATGAGTAATGCGTGATCCGTTATGCGTTATGCGTTATGCGCTATGAGTAATGCGTGATCCGTTATGCGTTATGCGTTATGAGTAATGCTTGATCCGTTACGCGTTATGCGTTATGCATTAAGCGTTATGCGTTATACGTTATGCGTTATGCGTTATGCGTTATGCGTTATGCGTTATGCATTATGCATTATGCGTTATGCGTTACGCGATTTGCGTTATGCGTTATGCGTTATGGGTTATGCGTTATGCGTTATGCGTTATGCGTTATGCTTTATGCATTATGCGTTATGCGTTATGCGTTATGCGTTATGCGTTATGCGTTATGCGTTATGCGTTATGTGTTATGCGTTGTGCGGTATCCGCTATGCGTTATGCGTTTTGCGTTATGCGTTATGCGTTATACGTTATGCGTAATGCGTTATGCGTTATGCGATTTGCGTTATGCGTTATGCGTTATGCGTTATGCGTTATGCGTTATGCGTTATGGGTTATGCGTTATGCGTTATGCGTTATGCGTTATGCGTTATGCGTTATGCGTTATGCGTTATGCGTTATGCGTTATGCGTTATGCGTTATGCGTTATGCGATATGCGTTATGCGTTATGCGTTATGCGTTATGCGTTATGCGTTATGCGTAATGCGTTATGCGCTATGGGTCATGCGTTAAGCGTTATGCGTTATGCGTTATGCGTTATGCGTTATGCGTTATGCGTTATGCGTTATGCGTTATGGGTTATGCGATATGGGTTATGCGTTATGTGTTATGCGTTGCGCGTTATCCGCTATGCGTTATGCGTTATACGTTATGCGTAATGCGTTATGCGTTATGCGTTATGCGATTTGCGTTATGCGTTATGCGTTATGCGTTATGCGTTATGCGTTATGTGTTATGGGTTATGCGTTATGCGTTATGCGTTATGCGTTATGCGTTATGCGTTATGCGTTATGCGTTATGCGTTATGCGTTATGCGTTATGCGTTATGCGTTATGCGTTATGCGTTATGCGTTATGCGTTATGCGTTATGCGTTATGCGTTATGCGTTATGCGTTATGCGTTATGAGTAATGCGTGATCTGTTATGCGTTATGCGTTATGCGTTATGCGTTATGAGTAATGCGTGAAACGTTATGCGTTATTCGTTATGCGTTATGCGTTATGCGTTATGCGTTATGAGTAATGCGTGATCCGTTATGCGTTATGCGTTATGCGCTATGAGTAATGCGTGATCCGTTATGCGTTATGCGTTATGCGTTATGCGTTATGCTTTATGCATTATGCGTTATGCGTTATGCGATTTGCGTTATGCGTTATGCGTTATGGGTTGTGCGTTATGAGTCATGCGTTATGCGTTATGCGTTTTGCTTTATGCGTTATGCGTTATGGGTTATGCGTTATGCGTTCTGCGTTATGCGTTATGCGTTATGAGTAATGCGTGATCCGTTATGTGTTATGCGTTATGCGTTATGCGTTATGCGTTTTGCGTTATGCGTTATGCGTTATGCGTTATGCGTTATGCGTTATGCGTTATGCGTTATGCGTTAAGCGTTATGAGTAATGCGTGATCCGTTATGTGTTATGCGTTATGCGCTATGCGTTATGCGTTATGCGTTATGGGTAATGAGTAATGCGTGATCCGTTATGCGTTATGCTTTATGCGTTATGCGTTATGCGTTACGCGTAATGCGTTATGCGCTATGGGTCATGCATTAAGCGTTATGCGTTATGCGGTATGCGTCATCCGTTATGCGTTATGAGTAATGCGTGATCCGTCATGCGTTATGCGTTAGGCGTTATGCGTATTGCGTTTTGCGTTATGCGTTATGTGTTATGCGTTGTGCGTTATCCGCTATGCGTTATGCGTTTTGCGTTATGCGTTATGCGTTATGCGTTATGCGTTATGCGTTATGCGTTATGCGTTATGAGTAATGCGTGAACCGTTATGCGTTATGCGTTATGCGTTATGCTTTATGCGTTATGCGTTATGAGTAATGCGTGATCTGTTATGCGTTATGCGTTATGCGTTATGCGTTATGAGTAATGCGTGAAACGTTATGCGTTATTCGTTATGCGTTATGCGTTATGCGTTATGCGTTATGAGTAATGCGTGATCCGTTATGCGTTATGCGTTATGCGCTATGAGTAATGCGTGATCCGTTATGCGTTATGCGTTATGCGTTATGCGTTATGCTTTATGCATTATGCGTTATGCGTTATGCGATTTGCGTTATGCGTTATGCGTTATGGGTTGGGCGTTATGAGTCATGCGTTATGCGTTTTGCTTTATGCGTTATGCGTTATGGGTTATGCATTATGCGTTATGCGTTATGCGTTATGCGTTATGAGTAATGCGTGATCCGTTATGTGTTATGCGTTATGCGTTATGCGTTATGCGTTTTGTGTTATGCGTTATGCGTTATGCGTTATGCGTTATGCGTTATGCGTTATGCGTTATGCGTTATGCGTTATGCGTTATGCGTTATGCGTTATGCGTTATGCGATATGCGTTATGAGTAATGCGTGATCCGTTATGTGTTATGCGTTATGCGCTATGCGTTATGCGTTATGCGTTATGGGTAATGAGTAATGCGTGATCCGTTATGCGTTATGCTTTATGCGTTATGCGTCATGCGTTACGCGAAATGCGTTATGCGCAATGGGTCATGCGTTAAGCGTTATGCGTTATGCGGTATACGTCATCCGTTATGCGTTATGAGTAATGCGTGATCCGTCATGCGTTATGCGTTAGGCGTTATGCGTATTGCGTTTTGCGTTATGCGTTATGTGTTATGCGTTGTGCGTTATCCGCTATGCGTTATGCGTTTTGCGTTATGCGTTATGCGTTATGCGTTATGCGTTATGGGTTATGCGTTATGCGTTATGCGTTATGCGTTATGCGTTATGCGTTATGCGTTATGCGTTATGCGTTATGCGTTATGCGTTATGCGTTATGCGTTATGCGTTATGCGTTATGCGTTATGCGTTATGCGTTATGCGTTATGCGTTATGCGTTATGCGTTATGCGTTATGAGTAATGCGTGATCCGTTATGTGTTATGCGTTATGCGCTATGCGTTATGCGTCATGCGTTACGCGAAATGCGTTATGCGCTATGGGTCATGCGTTAAGCGTTATGCGTTATGCGGTATGCGTCATCCGTTATGCGTTATGAGTAATGCGTGATCCGTCATGCGTTATGCGTTAGGCGTTATGCGTATTGCGTTTTGCGTTATGCGTAATGTGTTATGCGTTGTGCGTTATCCGCTATGCGTTATGCGTTTTGCGTTATGCGTTATGCGTTATGCGTTATGCGTTATGGGTTATGCGTTATGCGTTATGCGTTATGCGTTATGCGTTATGCGTTATGCGTTATGCGTCATGCATTATGCGTTATGCGTTATGCGTTATGCGTTATGCGTTATGCGTTATGAGTAATGCGTGATCCGTTATGTGTTATGCGTTATGCGCTATGCGTTATGCGTTATGCGTTATGGGTAATGAGTAATGCGTGATCCGTTATGCGTTATGCTTTGTGCGTTATGCGTTATGCGTTACGCGTTATGCGTTATGCGTTATGCGTTTTGCGTTTTGCGTTATGCGTTATGCGTTATGCGTTGTGCGTTATGCGTTATGCGTTATGTGTTATGCGTTATGCGTTATGCGTTATGCGTTATGCGTTATGCGTTATGCGTTATGCGTTATGCGTTATGGGTTATGCGTGATCCGTTATGCGTTATGCGTTATGCGCTATGAGTAATGCGTGATCCGTTATGCGTTATGCGTTATGCGTTATGCGTTATGCTTTATGCATTTTGCGTTATGCGTTATGCGATTTGCGTTATGCGTTATGCGTTATGGGTTGTGCGTTATGCGTTATGCGTTATGCGTTATGAGTAATGCGTGATCCGTTATGTGTTATGTGTTATGCGCTGTGCGTTATGCGTTATACGTTATGAGTAATGCGTGATCCGTTATGCGTTATGCTTTATGCGTTATGCGTTATGCGTTACGCGTAATGCGTTATGCGCTATGGGGCATGCGTTAAGCGTTATGCGTTATGCGGTATGCGTCATCCGTTATGCGTTATGAGTAATGCGTGATCCGTCATGCGTTATGCGTTAGGAGTTATGCGTATTGCGTTTTGCGTTATGCGTTATGTGTTATGCGTTGTGCGTTATCCGCTATGCGTTATGCGTTTTGCGTTATGCGTTATGCGTTATGCGTTATGCGTTATGCGTTATGGGTTATGCGTTATGCGTTATGCGTTATGCGTTATGCGTTATGCGTTATGCGTTATGCGTTATGCGTTATGCGTTATGCGTTATGCGTTATGCGGTATGCGTTATGCGTTATGAGTAATGCGTGATCCGTTATGCGTTATGCGTTATGCGCTATGAGTAATGCGTGATCCGTTATGCGTTATGCGTTATGCGTTATGCGTTATGCTTTATGCATTATGCGTTATGCGTTATGCGATTTGCGTTATGCGTTATGCGTTATGGGTTGTGCGTTATGAGTCATGCGTTATGCGTTATGCGTTTTGCTTTATGCGTTATGCGTTATGGGTTATGCGTTATGCGTTATGCGTTATGCGTTATGAGTAATGCGTGATCCGTTATGTGTAATGCGTTATGCGTTATGCGTTTTGCGTTTTGCGTTATGCGTTATGCGTTATGCGTTGTGCGTTATGCGTTATGCGTTATGCGTTATGCGTTATGCGTTATGCGTTATGCGTTATGCGTTATGCGTTATGCGTTATGAGAAATGCGTGATCCGTTATGTGTTATGCGTTATGCGCTGTGCGTTATGCGTTATGCGTTATGGGCAATGAGTAATGCGTGATCCGTTATGCGTTATGCTTTATGCGTTATGCGTTATGCATTACGCGTAATGCGTTATGCGCTATGGGTCATGCGTTATGCGGTATGCGTCATCCGTTATGCGTTATGAGTAATGCGTGATCCGTCATGCGTTATGCGTTAGGCTTTATGCGTATTTCGTTTTGCGTTATGCGTTATGCGTTATGGGTTATGCGTTATGCGTTATGCGTTATGCGTTATGCGTTATGCGTTATGCGTTATGAGTTGTGCGTTATACGTTATGCGTTATGCGTTATGCGTTATGCGTTATGCGATTTGCGTTATGCGCTATGCGTTATGCGTTATGAGTAATGCGTGATCCGTTATGCGTTATGCGTTATGCGTTATGAGTAATGCGTGAAACGTTATGCGTTATTCGTTATGCGTTATGCGTTATGCGTTATGCGTTATGCGTTATGAGTAATGCGTGATCCGTTATGCGTTATGCGTTATGCTTTATGCATTATGCGTTATGCGATTTGCGTTATGCGTTATGCGTTATGGGTTGTGCGTTATGAGTCATGCGTTATGCGTTATGCGTTTTGCTTTATGCGTTATGAGTTGTGCGTTATACGTAATGCGTTATGCGTTATGCGTTATGCGTTATGCGATTTGCGTTATGCGTTATGCGTTATGCATTATGCGTTATGCGTTATGCGTTATGTGTTATGCGTTGTGCGATATACGTTATGCGATTTGCGTTATGCGTTATGCGTTATGCGTTATGCGTTATGCGTTATGCGTTATGCGTTATGCGTTATGCGTTATGCGTTATGCGTTATGCGTTATGCGTTATGCGTTATGCGTTATGCGTTATGCGTTATGCGTTATGTGTTATGCGTTGTGCGTTATCCGCTATGCGATATGCGTTATGCGTTATGCGTTATGCGTTATGCGTTATGCGTTATGCGTTATGCGTTATGCGTTATGCGTTATGCGTTATGCGTTATGAGTGATGCGTGATCCGTTATGCGTTATGCGTTATGCGTTATGCGTTATGAGTAATGCGTGATCCGTTATGCGTTATGCGTTATGCGTTATGCGTTATGCGTTATGCGTTATGCGTTGTGAGTAATGCGTGATCCGTTATGCGTTATGCGTTATGAGTAATGCTTGATCCGTTACGCGTTATGCGTTATGCATTAAGCGTTATGCGTTATACGTTATGCGTTATGCGTTATGCGTTATGCGTTATGCGTTATGCGTTATGCGTTATGCGTTATGCGTTATGCGTTATGCGATATGCGTTATGCGTTATGCGTTATGCGTTATGCGTTATGCGTTATGCGTTATGCGTTATGCGTTATGCGTTATGCGTTATGCGTTATGCGTTATGCGTTATGCGTTATGCGTTATGCGTTATGCGTTATGCGTTATGCGTTATGCGTTATGCGTTATGCGTTATGCGTTATGCGTTATGCGTTATGTGTTATGCGTTGTGCGTTATCCGCTATGCGTTATGCGTTTTGCGTTATGCGTTATGCGTTATACGTTATGCGTAATGCGTTATGCGTTATGCGTTATGCGATTTGCGATATGCGTTATGCGTTATGAGTAATGCGTGATCCGTTATGCGTTATGCTTTATGCGTTATGCGTTATGCGTTATGCGTTATGCGTTATGCGATTTGTGTTATGCGTTATGTGTTATGCGTTATGCGTTATGCGTTATGCGTTATGCGTTATGCGTTATGCGTTATGCGTTATGAGTGATGCGTGATCCGTTATGCGTTATGCGTTATGCGTTATGCGTTATGTGTTATGGGATATGCGTTATGCGTTATGCGTTATGCGTTATGCGTTATGCGTTATGCGTTATGCGTTATGCGTTAAGCGTTATGCGTAATGCGTTATGAGTAATCCGTGATCCGTTATGCGTTATGCGTTATGCGTTATGCGTTATGAGTAATGCGTGATCCGTTATGCGTTATGCGTTATGCGTTATGCGTTATGCGTTATGCGTTATGCATTATGAGTAATGCGTGATCCGTTATGCGTTATGCGTTATGCGCTATGAGTAATGCGTGATCCGTTATGCGTTATGCGTTATGAGTAATGCTTGATCCGTTACGCGTTATGCGTTATGCATTAAGCGTTATGCGTTATACGTTATGCGTTATGCGTTATGCGTTATGCGTTATGCGTTATGCGTTATGCTTTATGCATTATGCGTTATGCGTTATGCGATTTGCGTTATGCGTTATGCGTTGTGGGTTGTGCGTTATGAGTCATGCGTTATGCGTTATGCGTTTTGCTTTATGCGTTATGCGTTATGGGTTATGCGTTATGCGTTATGCGTTATGCGTTATGGGTTATGAGTAATGCGAGATCCGTTATGCGTTATGCTTTATGCGTTATGAGTTACGCGTTATGCTTTATGCATTATGCGTTATGCGTTATGCGATTTATGTTATGCGTTATGCGTTATGGGTTGTGCGTTATGAGTCATGCGTAATGCGTTATGCGTTTTGCTTTATGCGTTATGCGTTATGGGTTATGCGTTATGCGTTATGCGTTATGCGTTATGCGTTATGCGTTATGCGTTATGCGTTATGCGTTATGCGTTATGCGTTATGCGTTATGCGTTATGGGTTATCCGTTATGCGTTATCCGTTTAGAGTTGTGCGTTATGCGTTATGCGTTATGCGTTATGCGTAAGCGTTATGCGTTATGCGTTATGCGTTATGCGTTATGCATTATGCGTTATGCGTTATGCGATTTGCGTTATGCGTTATGCGTTATGGGTTATGCGTTATGCGTTATGCGTTATGCTTTATGCATTATGCGTTATGCGTTATGCGTTATGCGTTATGCGTTATGCGTTATGCGTTATGCGTTATGAGTAATGCGTGATCCGTTATGCGTTATGCGTTATGCGCTATGAGTAATGCGTGATCCGTTATGCGTTATGCGTTATGAGTAATGCTTGATCCGTTACGCGTTATGCGTTATGCATTAAGCGTTATGCGTTATACGTTATGCGTTATGCGTTATGCGTTATGCGTTATGCGTTATGCGTTATGCATTATGCATTATGCGTTATGCGTTATGCGATTTGCGTTATGCGTTATGCGTTATGGGTTATGCGTTATGCGTTATGCGTTATGCGTTATGCTTTATGCATTATGCGTTATGCGGTATGCGTTATGAGTAATGCGTGATCCGTTATGCGTTATGCGTTATGCGTTATGCGTTATGCGTTATGCGTTATGCGTTATGAGTAATGCGTGATCCGTTATGCGTTATGCGTTATGCGCTATGAGTAATGCGTGATCCGTTATGCGTTATGCGTTATGAGTAATGCTTGATCCGTTACGCGTTATGCGTTATGCATTAAGCGTTATGCGTTATACGTTATGCGTTATGCGTTATGCGTTATGCGTTATGCGTTATGCGTTATGCTTTATGCATTATGCGTTATGCGTTATGCGATTTGCGTTATGCGTTATGCGTTGTGGGTTGTGCGTTATGAGTCATGCGTTATGCGTTATGCGTTATGCGTTTGGCTTTATGCGTTATGCGTTATGGGTTATGCGTTATGCGTTATGCGTTATGGGTTATGAGTAATGCGTGATCCGTTATGCGTTATGCTTTATGCGTTATGAGTTATGCGTTATGCTTTATGCATTATGCGTTATGCGTTATGCGTTATGCGTTATGCGTTATGCGTTATGCGTTATGCGTTATGCGTTATGCGTTATGCGTTATGCGTTATGCGTTATGCGTTATGCGTTATGCGTTATGGGTTATCCGTTATGCGTTATCCGTTTAGAGTTTTGCGTTATGCGTTTGCGTTATGAGTTGTGCGTTATGCGTTATGCGTTATGCGTTATGCGTAAGCGTTATGCGTTATGCGTTATGCGTTATGCGTTATGCATTATGCGTTATGCGTTATGCGATTTGCGTTATGCGTTATGCGTTATGGGTTATGCGTTATGCGTTATGCGTTATGCGTTATGCTTTATGCATTATGCGTTATGCGTTATGCGTTATGCGTTATGCGTTATGCGTTATGCATTATGCGTTATGAGTAATGCGTGATCCGTTATGCGTTATGCGTTATGCGCTATGAGTAATGCGTGATCCGTTATGCGTTATGCGTTATGAGTAATGCTTGATCCGTTACGCGTTATGCGTTATGCATTAAGCGTTATGCGTTATACGTTATGCGTTATGCGTTATGCGTTATGCGTTGTGCGTTATCCGCTATGCGTTATGCGTTATGCGTTATGCGTTATGCGTTATGCATTATGCATTATGCATTATGCGTTACGCGATTTGCGTTATGCGTTATGCGTTATGGGTTATGCGTTATGCGTTATGCGTTATGCGTTATGCTTTATGCATTATGCGTTATGCGTTATGCGTTATGCGTTATGCGTTATGCGTTATGCGTTATGCGTTATGCGTTATGCGTTATGCGTTATGCGTTATGCGTTATGTGTTATGCGTTGTGCGTTATCCGCTATGCGTTATGCGTTTTGCGTTATGCGTTATGCGTTATACGTTATGCGTAATGCGTTATGCGTTATGCGATTTGCGTTATGCGTTATGCGTTATGCGTTATGCGTTATGCGTTATGGGTTATGCGTTATGCGTTATGCGTTATGCGTTATGCGTTATGCGTTATGCGTTATGCGTTATGCGTTATGCGTTATGCGTTATGCGTTATGCGTTATGCGTTATGCGTTATGCGTTATGCGTTATGCGTAATGCGTTATGCGCTATGGGTCATGCGTTAAGCGTTATGCGTTATGCGTTATGCGTTATGCGTTATGGGTTATGCGATATGGGTTATGCGTTATGTGTTATGCGTTGCGCGTTATCCGCTATGCGTTATGCGTTATACGTTATGCGTAATGCGTTATGCGTTATGCGTTATGCGATTTGCGTTATGCGTTATGCGTTATGCGTTATGCGTTATGCGTTATGTGTTATGGGTTATGCGTTATGCGTTATGCGTTATGCGTTATGCGTTATGCGTTATGCGTTATGCGTTATGCGTTATGCGTTATGCGTTATGCGTTATGCGTTATGCGTTATGCGTTATGCGTTATGCGTTATGCGTTATGCGTTATGCGTTATGAGTAATGCGTGATCTGTTATGCGTTATGCGTTATGCGTTATGCGTTATGAGTAATGCGTGAAACGTTATGCGTTATTCGTTATGCGTTATGCGTTATGCGTTATGCGTTATGAGTAATGCGTGATCCGTTATGCGTTATGCGTTATGCGTTATGCGTTATGCGTTATGGGTAATGCGTGAACCGTTATGCGTTATGCGTTATGCGTTATGCGTTATGCTTTATGCGTTATGCGTTATGCGTTATGCGTTATGCGTTATGCGTTATGCGTTATGCGTTATGAGTAATGCATGATCCGTTATGTGTTATGCGTTATGCGTTATGCGTTATGCGTTTTGTGTTATGCGTTATGCGTTATGCGTTATGCGTTATGCGTTATGCGTTATGCGTTATGCGTTATGCGTTATGCGTTATGAGTAATGCGTGATCCGTTATGTGTTATGCGTTATGCGCTATGCGTTATGCGTTATGCGTTATGGGTAATGAGTAATGCGTGATCCGTTATGCGTTATGCTTTATGCGTTATGCGTCATGCGTTACGCGAAATGCGTTATGCGCTATGGGTCATGCGTTAAGCGTTATGCGTTATGCGGTATACGTCATCCGTTATGCGTTATGAGTAATGCGTGATCCGTCATGCGTTATGCGTTAGGCGTTATGCGTATTGCGTTTTGCGTTATGCGTTATGTGTTATGCGTTGTGCGTTATCCGCTATGCGTTATGCGTTTTGCGTTATGCGTTATGCGTTATGCGTTATGCGTTATGGGTTATGCGTTATGCGTTATGCGTTATGCGTTATGCGTTATGCGTTATGCGTTATGCGTTATGCGTTATGCGTTATGCGTTATGCGTTATGCGTTATGCGTTATGCGTTATGCGTTATGCGTTATCCGTTATGCGTTATGCGTTATGCGTTATGAGTAATGCGTGATCCGTTATGTGTTATGCGTTATGCGCTATGCGTTATGCGTCATGCGTTACGCGAAATGCGTTATGCGCTATGGGTCATGCGTTAAGCGTTATGCGTTATGCGGTATGCGTCATCCGTTATGCGTTATGAGTAATGCGTGATCCGTAATGCGTTATGCGTTAGGCGTTATGCGTATTGCGTTTTGCGTTATGCGTAATGTGTTATGCGTTGTGCGTTATCCGCTATGCGTTATGCGTTTTGCGTTATGCGTTATGCGTTATGCGTTATGCGTTATGGGTTATGCGTTATGCGTTATGCGTTATGCGTTATGCGTTATGCGTTATGCGTTATGCGTCATACATTATGCGTTATGCGTTATGCGTTATGCGTTATGCGTTAGGCGTTATGAGTAATGCGTGATCCGTTATGTGTTATGCGTTATGCGCTATGCGTTATGCGTTATGCGTTATGGGTAATGAGTAATGCGTGATCCGTTATGCGTTATGCTTTGTGCGTTATGCGTTATGCGTTACGCGTTATGCGTTATGCGTTATGCGTTTTGCGTTATGCGTTATGCGTTATGCGTTGTGCGTTATGCGTTATGCGTTATGTGTTATGCGTTATGCGTTATGCGTTATGCGTTATGCGTTATGCGTTATGGGTTATGCGTGATCCGTTATGCGTTATGCGTTATGCGCTATGAGTAATGCGTGATCCGTTATGCGTTATGCGTTATGCGTTATGCGTTATGCTTTATGCATTTTGCGTTATGCGTTATGCGATTTGCGTTATGCGTTATGCGTTATGGGTTGTGCGTTATGCGTTATGCGTTATGCGTTATGAGTAATGCGTGATCCGTTATGTGTTATGTGTTATGCGCTGTGCGTTATGCGTTATACGTTATGAGTAATGCGTGATCCGTTAAGCGTTATGCGTTATGCGGTATGCGTCATCCGTTATGCGTTATGAGTAATGCGTGATCCGTCATGCGTTATGCGTTAGGAGTTATGCGTATTGCGTTTTGCGTTATGCGTTATGTGTTATGCGTTGTGCGTTATCCGCTATGCGTTATGCGTTTTGCGTTATGCGTTATGCGTTATGCGTTATGCGTTATGCGTTATGGGTTATGCGTTATGCGTTATGCGTTATGCGTTATGCGTTATGCGTTATGCGTTATGCGTTATGCGTTATGCGTTATGCGTTATGCGTTATGCGTTATGCGGTATGCGTTATGCGTTATGAGTAATGCGTGATCCGTTATGCGTTATGCGTTATGCGCTATGAGTAATGCGTGATCCGTTATGCGTTATGCGTTATGCGCTATGCTTTATGCATTATGCGTTATGCGTTATGCGATTTGCGTTATGCGTTATGCGTTATGGGTTGTGCGTTATGAGTCATGCGTTATGCGTTATGCGTTTTGCTTTATGCGTTATGCGTTATGGGTTATGCGTTATGCGTTATGCGTTATGCGTTATGAGTAATGCGTGATCCGTTATGTGTAATGCGTTATGCGTTATGCGTTTTGCGTTTTGCGTTATGCGTTATGCGTTATGCGTTGTGCGTTATGCGTTATGCGTTATGCGTTATGCGTTATGCGTTATGCGTTATGCGTTATGCGTTATGCGTTATGCGTTATGCGTTATGAGAAATGCGTGATCCGTTATGTGTTATGCGTTATGCGTTATGCGTTATGCGTTATGCGTTATGCGTTATGCGTTATGCGTAATGCGTTATGCGCTATGGGTCATGCGTTAAGCGTTATGCGTTATGCGTTATGCGTTATGCGTTATGGGTTATGCGATATGGGTTATGCGTTATGTGTTATGCGTTGCGCGTTATCCGCTATGCGTTATGCGTTATACGTTATGCGTAATGCGTTATGCGTTATGCGTTATGCGATTTGCGTTATGCGTTATGCGTTATGCGTTATGCGTTATGCGTTATGTGTTATGGGTTATGCGTTATGCGTTATGCGTTATGCGTTATGCGTTATGCGTTATGCGTTATGCGTTATGCGTTATGCGTTATGCGTTATGCGTTATGCGTTATGCGTTATGCGTTATGCGTTATGCGTTATGAGTAATGCGTGATCTGTTATGCGTTATGCGTTATGCGTTATGCGTTATGAGTAATGCGTGAAACGTTATGCGTTATTCGTTATGCGTTATGCGTTATGCGTTATGCGTTATGAGTAATGCGTGATCCGTTATGCGGTATGCGTTATGCGTTATGCGTTATGCGTTATGGGTAATGCGTGAACCGTTATGCGTTATGCGTTATGCGTTATGCGTTATGCTTTATGCGTTATGCGTTATGCGTTATGCGTTATGCGTTATGCGTTATGCGTTATGAGTAATGCGTGATCCGTTATGTGTTATGCGTTATGCGTTATGCGTTATGCGTTTTGTGTTATGCGTTATGCGTTATGCGTTATGCGTTATGCGTTATGCGTTATGCGTTATGCGTTATGCGTTATGCGTTATGAGTAATGCGTGATCCGTTATGTGTTATGCGTTATGCGCTATGCGTTATGCGTTATGCGTTATGGGTAATGAGTAATGCGTGATCCGTTATGCGTTATGCTTTATGCGTTATGCGTCATGCGTTACGCGAAATGCGTTATGCGCTATGGGTCATGCGTTAAGCGTTATGCGTTATGCGGTATACGTCATCCGTTATGCGTTATGAGTAATGCGTGATCCGTCATGCGTTATGCGTTAGGCGTTATGCGTATTGCGTTTTGCGTTATGCGTTATGTGTTATGCGTTGTGCGTTATCCGCTATGCGTTATGCGTTTTGCGTTATGCGTTATGCGTTATGCGTTATGCGTTATGGGTTATGCGTTATGCGTTATGCGTTATGCGTTATGCGTTATGCGTTATGCGTTATGCGTTATGCGTTATGCGTTATGCGTTATGCGTTATGCGTTATGAGTAATGCGTGATCCGTTATGTGTTATGCGTTATGCGCTATGCGTTATGCGTCATGCGTTACGCGAAATGCGTTATGCGCTATGGGTCATGCGTTAAGCGTTATGCGTTATGCGGTATGCGTCATCCGTTATGCGTTATGAGTAATGCGTGATCCGTCATGCGTTATGCGTTAGGCGTTATGCGTATTGCGTTTTGCGTTATGCGTAATGTGTTATGCGTTGTGCGTTATCCGCTATGCGTTATGCGTTTTGCGTTATGCGTTATGCGTTATGCGTTATGCGTTATGGGTTATGCGTTATGCGTTATGCGTTATGCGTTATGCGTTATGCGTTATGCGTTATGCGTCATGCATTATGCGTTATGCGTTATGCGTTATGCGTTATGCGTTAGGCGTTATGAGTAATGCGTGATCCGTTATGTGTTATGCGTTATGCGCTATGCGTTATGCGTTATGCGTTATGGGTAATGAGTAATGCGTGATCCGTTATGCGTTATGCTTTGTGCGTTATGCGTTATGCGTTACGCGTTATGCGTTATGCGTTATGCGTTTTGCGTTATGCGTTATGCGTCATGCGTTGTGCGTTATGCGTTATGCGTTATGTGTTATGCGTTATGCGTTATGCGTTATGCGTTATGCGTTATGCGTTATGCGTTATGCGTTATGGGTTATGCGTGATCCGTTATGCGTTATGCGTTATGCGCTATGAGTAATGCGTGATCCGTTATGCGTTATGCGTTATGCGTTATGCGTTATGCTTTATGCATTTTGCGTTATGCGTTATGCGATTTGCGTTATGCGTTATGCGTTATGGGTTGTGCGTTATGCGTTATGCGTTATGCGTTATGAGTAATGCGTGATCCGTTATGTGTTATGTGTTATGCGCTGTGCGTTATGCGTTATACGTTATGAGTAATGCGTGATCCGTTAAGCGTTATGCGTTATGCGGTATGCGTCATCCGTTATGCGTTATGAGTAATGCGTGATCCGTCATGCGTTATGCGTTAGGAGTTATGCGTATTGCGTTTTGCGTTATGCGTTATGTGTTATGCGTTGTGCGTTATCCGCTATGCGTTATGCGTTTTGCGTTATGCGTTATGCGTTATGCGTTATGCGTTATGCGTTATGGGTTATGCGTTATGCGTTATGCGTTATGCGTTATGCGTTATGCGTTATGCGTTATGCGTTATGCGTTATGCGTTATGCGTTATGCGGTATGCGTTATGCGTTATGAGTAATGCGTGATCCGTTATGCGTTATGCGTTATGCGCTATGAGTAATGCGTGATCCGTTATGCGTTATGCGTTATGCGTTATGCGTTATGCTTTATGCATTATGCGTTATGCGTTATGCGATTTGCGTTATGCGTTATGCGTTATGGGTTGTGCGTTATGAGTCATGCGTTATGCGTTATGCGTTTTGCTTTATGCGTTATGCGTTATGGGTTATGCGTTATGCGTTATGCGTTATGCGTTATGAGTAATGCGTGATCCGTTATGTGTAATGCGTTATGCGTTATGCGTTTTGCGTTTTGCGTTATGCGTTATGCGTTATGCGTTGTGCGTTATGCGTTATGCGTTATGCGTTATGCGTTATGCGTTATGCGTTATGCGTTATGCGTTATGCGTTATGCGTTATGCGTTATGAGAAATGCGTGATCCGTTATGTGTTATGCGTTATGCGCTGTGCGTTATGCGTTATGCGTTATGGGCAATGAGTAATGCGTGATCCGTTATGCGTTATGCTTTATGCGTTATGCGTTATGCATTACGCGTAATGCGTTATGCGCTATGGGTCATGCGTTAAGCGTTATGCGTTATGCGGTATGCGTCATCCGTTATGCGTTATGAGTAATGCGTGATCCGTCATGCGTTATGCGTTAGGCTTTATGCGTATTTCGTTTTGCGTTATGCGTTATGCGTTATGGGTTATGCGTTATGAGTAATGCGTGATCCGTCATGCGTTATGCGTTAGGCTTTATGCGTATTTCGTTTTGCGTTATGCGTTATGCGTTATGGGTTATGCGTTATGCGTTATGCGTTATGCGTTATGCGTTATGCGTTATGCGTTATGAGTTGTGCGTTATACGTTATGCGTTATGCGTTATGCGTTATGCGTTATGCGATTTGCGTTATGCGCTATGCGTTATGCGTTATGAGTAATGCGTGATCCGTTATGCGTTATGCGTTATGCGTTATGAGTAATGCGTGAAACGTTATGCGTTATGCGTTATGCGTTATGCGTTATGCGTTATGCGTTATGAGTAATGCGTGATCCGTTATGCGTTATGCGTTATGCTTTATGCATTATGCGTTATGCGTTATGCGATTTGCGTTATGCGTTATGCGTTATGGGTTGTGCGTTATGAGTCATGCGTTATGCGTTATGCGTTTTGCTTTATGCGTTATGAGTTGTGCGTTATACGTTATGCGTTATGCGTTATGCGTTATGCGTTATGCGATTTGCGTTATGCGTTATGCGTTATGCGTTATGCGTTATGCGTTATGTGTTATGCGTTGTGCGATATACGTTATGCGATTTGCGTTATGCGTTATGCGTTATGCGTTATGCGTTATGCGTTATGCGTTATGCGTTATGCGTTATGCGTTATGCGTTATGCGTTATGCGTTATGCGTTATGCGTTATGCGTTATGCGTTATGCGTTATGCGTTATGCGTTATGCGTTATGCGTTATGCTTTATGTGTTATGCGTTGTGCGTTATCCGCTATGCGATATGCGTTATGCGTTATGCGTTATGCGTTATGCGTTATGCGTTATGCGTTATGCGTTATGCGTTATGCGTTATGCGTTATGCGTTATGAGTGATGCGTGATCCGTTATGCGTTATGCGTTATGCGTTATGCGTTATGAGTAATGCGTGATCCGTTATGCGTTATGCGTTATGCGTTATGCGTTATGCGTTATGCGTTATGCGTTGTGAGTAATGCGTGATCCGTTATGCGTTATGCGTTATGAGTAATGCTTGATCCGTTACGCGTTATGCGTTATGCATTAAGCGTTATGCGTTATACGTTATGCGTTATGCGTTATGCGTTATGCGTTATGCGTTATGCGTTATGCGTTATGCGTTATGCGTTATGCGTTATGCGATATGCGTTATGCGTTATGCGTTATGCGTTATGCGTTATGCGTTATGCGTTATGCGTTATGCGTTATGCGTTATGCGTGATGCGTTATGCGTTATGCGTTATGCGTTATGCGTTATGCGTTATGCGTTATGCGTTATGCGTTATGCGTTATGTGTTATGCGTTGTGCGTTATCCGCTATGCGTTATGCGTTTTGCGTTATGCGTTATGCGTTATACGTTATGCGTAATGCGTTATGCGTTATGCGTTATGCGATTTGCGATATGCGTTATGCGTTATGAGTAATGCGTGATCCGTTATGCGTTATGCTTTATGCGTTATGCGTTATGCGTTATGCGTTATGCGTTATGCGATTTGTGTTATGCGTTATGTGTTATGCGTTATGCGTTATGCGTTATGCGTTATGCGTTATGCGTTATGCGTTATGAGTGATGCGTGATCCGTTATGCGTTATGCGTTATGCGTTATGCGTTATGAGTAATGCGTGATCCGTTATGCGTTATGCGTTATGCGTTATGCGTTATGCGTTATGAGTAATGCGTGATCCGTTATGCGTTATGCGTTATGAGTAATGCTTGATCCGTTACGCGTTATGCGTTATGCATTAAGCGTTATGCGTTATGCGTTATGCGTTATGCGTTATGCGTTATGCGTTATGCGTTATGCGTTATGCGTTATGCGTTATGCGTTATGCGTTATGCGTTATGCGTTATGCGTTATGCGTTATGCGTTATGAGTGATGCGTGATCCGTTATGCGTTATGCGTTATGCGTTATGCGTTATGAGTAATGCGTGATCCGTTATGCGTTATGCGTTATGCGTTATGCGTTATGCGTTGTGAGTAATGCGTGATCCGTTATGCGTTATGCGTTATGAGTAATGCTTGATCCGTTACGCGTTATGCGTTATGCATTAAGCGTTATGCGTTATACGTTATGCGTTATGCGTTATGCGTTATGCGTTATGCGTTATGCGTTATGCGTTATGCGTTATGCGTTATGCGTTATGCGTTATGCGTTATGCGTTATGCGTTATGCGTTATGCGTTATGCGTTATGCGTTATGCGTTATGTGTTATGCGTTGTGCGTTATCCGCTATGCGTTATGCGTTTTGCGTTATGCGTTATGCGTTATACGTTATGCGTAATGCGTTATGCGTTATGCGTTATGCGATTTGCGTTATGCGTTATGCGTTATGAGTAATGCGTGATCCGTTATGCGTTATGCTTTATGCGTTATGCGTTATGCGTTATGCGTTATGCGTTATGCGTTATGCGATTTGCGTTATGCGTTATGTGTTATGCGTTATGCGTTATGCGTTATGCGTTATGCGTTATGCGTTATGCGTTATGCGTTATGAGTGATGCGTGATCCGTTATGCGTTATGCGTTATGCGTTATGAGTAATGGGTGATCCGTTATGCGTTATGCGTTATGCGTTATGCGTTATGCGTTATGAGTAATGCGTGATCCGTTATGCGTTATGCGTTATGAGTAATGCTTGATCCGTTACGCGTTATGCGTTATGCATTAAGCGTTATGCGTTATACGTTATGCGTTATGCGTTATGCGTTATGCGTTATGCGTTATGCGTTATGCGTTATGCGTTATGCGTTATGCGTTATGCGATTTGCGTTATGCGTTATGTGTTATGCGTTATGCGTTATGCGTTATGCGTTATGCGTTATGCGTTATGAGTGATGCGTGATCCGTTATGCGTTATGCGTTATGCGTTATGCGTTATGAGTAATGCGTGATCCGTTATGCGTTATGCGTTATGCGTTATGCGTTATGCGTTATGAGTAATGCGTGATCCGTTATGCGTTATGCGTTATGAGTAATGCTTGATCCGTTACGCGTTATGCGTTATGCATTAAGCGTTATGCGTTATACGTTATGCGTTATGCGTTATGCGTTATGCGTTATGCGTTATGCGTTATGCGTTATACGTTATGCGTTATGCGTTATGCGTTATGCGTTATGCGTTATGCGTTATGCGTTATGCGTTATGCGTTATGCGTTATGCGTTATGCGTTATGTGTTATGCGTTGTGCGTTATCCGCTATGCGTTATGCGTTTTGCGTTATGCGTTATGCGTTATACGTTATGCGTAATGCGTTATGCGTTATGCGTTATGCGATTTGCGTTATGCGTTATGCGTTATGCGTTATGCGTTATGCGTTATGTGTTATGGGTTATGCGTTATGCGTTATGCGTTATGCGTTATGCTTTATGCGTTATGCGTTGTGCGATATACGTTATGCGTTATGCGTTATGCGTTATGCGTTATGCGTTATGTGTTATGCGTTGTGCGATATACGTTATGCGATTTGCGTTATGCGTTATGCGTTATGCGTTATACGTTATGCGTAATGCGTTATGCGTTATGCGTTATGCGATTTGCGTTATGCGTTATGCGTTATGCGTTATGCGTTATGCGTTATGCGTTATGTGTTATGGGTTATGCGTTATGCGTTATGCGTTATGCGTTATGCTTTATGCGTTATGCGTTATGCGTTGTGCGATATACGTTATGCGTTATGCGTTATGCGTTATGCGTTATGCGTTATGTGTTATGCGTTGTGCGATATACGTTATGCGATTTGCGTTATGCGTTATGCGTTATGCGTTATGCGTTATGCGTTATGCGTTATGCGTTATGCGTTATGCGTTATGCGTTATGCGTTATGCGTTATGCGTTATGCGTTATGAGTAATGCGTGATCCGTTATGTGTTATGCGTTATGAGTAATGCTTGATCCGTTACGCGTTATGCGTTATGCATTAAGCGTTATGTGTTATACGTTATGCGTTATGCGTTATGCGTTATGCGTTATGCGTTATGCGTTATGCGTTATGCGTTATGCGTTATGCGTTATGCGTTATGCGTTATGCGTTATGCGTTATGCGTTATGCGTTATGCGTTATGCGTTATGCGTTATGCGTTATGCGTTATGCGTTATGCGTTATGCGTTATGCGTTATGCGTTATGCGATTTGCGTTATGCGTTATGCGTTATGCGTTATGCGTTATGCGTTATGCGTTATGCAATATGCGTTATGCGTTATGCGTTATGCATTATGCGTTATGCGTTATGAGTTATGCGTTATGCGTTATGCGATTTGCGTTATGCGTTATGTGTTATGCGTTATGCGTTATGCGTTATGCGTTATGCGTTATGCGTTATGCGTTATGAGTGATGCGTGATCCGTTATGCGTTATGCGTTATGCGTTATGCGTTATGAGTAATGCGTGATCCGTTATGCGTTATGCGTTATGCGTTATGCGTTATGAGTAATGCGTGATCCGTTATGCGTTATGCGTTATGAGTAATGCTTGATCCGTTACGCGTTATGCGTTATGCATTAAGCGTTATGCGTTATACGTTATGCGTTATGCGTTATGCGTTATGCGTTATGCGTTATGCGTTATGCGTTATGCGTTATGCGTTATGCGTTATGCGTTATGCGTTATGCGTTATGCGTTATGCGTTATGCGTTATGCGTTATGCGTTATGCGTTATGTGTTATGCGTTGTGCGTTATCCGCTATGCGTTATGCGTTTTGCGTTATGCGTTATGCGTTATACGTTATGCGTAATGCGTTATGCGTTATGCGTTATGCGATTTGCGTTATGCGTTATGCGTTATGCGTTATGCGTTATGCGTTATGTGTTATGGGTTATGCGTTATGCATTATGCGTTATGCGTTATGCTTTATGCGTTATGCGTTATGCGTTGTGGGTTGTGCGTTATGCGTTATGCGTTATGCGTTATGCGTTATGTGTTATGCGTTGTGCGATATACGTTATGCGATTTGCGTTATGCGTTATGCGTTATGCGTTATACGTTATGCGTAATGCGTTATGCGTTATGCGTTATGCGATTTGCGTTATGCGTTATGCGTTATGCGTTATGCGTTATGCGTTATGTGTTATGGGTTATGCGTTATGCGTTATGCGTTATGCGTTATGCTTTATGCGTTATGCGTTATGCGTTATGCGTTATGCGTTATGCGTTATGCGTTATGTGTTATGCGTTGTGCGTTATCCGCTATGCGATATGCGTTTTGCGTTATGCGTTATGCGTTATACGTTATGCGTTATGCGTTATGCGTTATGCGTTATGCGTTATGCGTTATGCGTTATGCGTTATGCGTTATGCGTTATGCGTTATGCGTTATGCGTTATGCGTTATGCGTTATGCGTTATGCGTTATGCGTTATGCGTTATGCGTTATGCGTTATGCGTTATGCGTTATGCGTTATGCGTTATGCGTTATGCGTTATGCGTTATGAGTGATGCGTGATCCGTTATGCGTTATGCGTTATGCGTTATGCGTTATGAGTAATGCGTGATCCGTTATGCGTTATGCGTTATGCGTTATGCGTTATGCGTTATGAGTAATGCGTGATCCGTTATGCGTTATGCGTTATGAGTAATGCTTGATCCGTTACGCGTTATGTGTTATGCATTAAGCGTTATGCGTTATACGTTATGCGTTATGCGTTATGCGTTATGCGTTATGCGTTATGTGTTATGCGTTATGCGTTATGCGTTATGCGTTATGCGTTATGCGTTATGCGTTATGCGTTATGCGTTATGCGTTATGCGTTATGCGTTATGCGTTATGCGTTATGCGTTATGCGTTATGCGTTATGCGTTATGCGTTATATGTTATGCGTTATGCGTTATGCGTTATGCGTTATGCGTTATGTGTTATGCGTTGTGCGTTATCCGCTATGCGTTATGCGTTTTGCGTTATGCGTTATGCGTTATACGTTATGCGTAATGCGTTATGCGTTATGCGTTATGCGATTTGCGTTATGCGTTATGCGTTATGCGTTATGCGTTATGCGTTATGTGTTATGCGTTGTGCGTTATCCGCTATGCGTTATGCGTTTTGCGTTATGCGTTATGCGTTATACGTTATGCGTAATGCGTTATGCGTTATGCGTTATGCGATTTGCGTTATGCGTTATGCGTTATGAGTAATGCGTGATCCGTTATGCGTTATGCTTTATGCGTTATGCGTTATGCGTTATGCGTTATGCGTTATGCGTTATGCGATTTGCGTTATGCGTTATGTGTTATGCGTTATGCGTTATGCGTTATGCGTTATGCGTTATGCGTTATGCGTTATGCGTTATGAGTGATGCGTGATCCGTTATGCGTTATGCGTTATGCGTTATGCGTTATGAGTAATGCGTGATCCGTTATGCGTTATGCGTTATGCGTTATGCGTTATGCGTTATGCGTTATGAGTAATGCGTGATCCGTTATGCGTTATGCGTTATGAGTAATGCTTGATCCGTTACGCGTTATGCGTTATGCATTAAGCGTTATGCGTTATACGTTATGCGTTATGCGTTATGCGTTATGCGTTATGCGTTATGCGTTATGCGTTATGCGTTATGCGTTATGCGTTATGCGTTATGCGTTATGCGTTATGCGTTATGCGTTATGCGTTATGCGTTATGCGTTATGCGTTATGCGTTATGCGTTATGCGTTATGTGTTATGCGTTGTGCGTTATCCGCTATGCGTTATGCGTTTTGCGTTATGCGTTATGCGTTATACGTTATGCGTAATGCGTTATGCGTTATGCGTTATGCGATTTGCGTTATGCGTTATGCGTTATGAGTAATGCGTGATCCGTTATGCGTTATGCTTTATGCGTTATGCGTTATGCGTTATGCGTTATGCGTTATGCGTTATGCGATTTGCGTTATGCGTTATGTGTTATGCGTTATGCGTTATGCGTTATGCGTTATGCGTTATGCGTTATGCGTTATGCGTTATGCGTTATGAGTGATGCGTGATCCGTTATGCGTTATGCGTTATGCGTTATGCGTTATGAGTAATGCGTGATCCGTTATGCGTTATGCGTTATGCGTTATGCGTTATGCGTTATGAGTAATGCGTGATCCGTTATGCGTTATGCGTTATGAGTAATGCTTGATCCGTTACGCGTTATGCGTTATGCATTAAGCGTTATGCGTTATACGTTATGCTTTATGCGTTATGCGTTATGCGTTATGCGTTATGCGTTATGCGTTATGCGTTATGCGTTATGCGTTATGCGTTATGCGTTATGCGTTATGCGTTATGCGTTATGCGTTATGCGTTATGTGTTATGCGTTGTGCGTTATCCGCTATGCGTTATGCGTTTTGCGTTATGCGTTATGCGTTATACGTTATGCGTAATGCGTTATGCGTTATGCGTTATGCGATTTGCGTTATGCGTTATGCGTTATGCGTTATGTGTTATGCGTTATGCGTGATGCGTTATGTGTTATGGGTTATGCGTTATGCGTTATGCGTTATGCGTTATGCGTTATGCGTTATGCGTTATGCGTTATGCGTTATGCGTTATGCGTTATGAGTGATGCGTGATCCGTTATGCGTTATGCGTTATGCGTTATGCGTTATGAGTAATGAGTGATCCGTTATGCGTTATGCGTTATGCGTTATGCGTTATGCGTTATGAGTAATGCGTGATCCGTTATGCGTTATGCGTTATGAGTAATGCTTGATCCGTTACGCGTTATGCGTTATGCATTAAGCGTTATGCGTTATACGTTATGCTTTATGCGTTATGCGTTATGCGTTATGCGTTATGCGTTATGCGTTATGCGTTATGCGTTATGCGTTATGCGTTATGCGTTATGCGTTATGCGTTATGCGTTATGCGTTATGCGTTATGTGTTATGCGTTGTGCGTTATCCGCTATGCGTTATGCGTTTTGCGTTATGCGTTATGCGTTATACGTTATGCGTAATGCGTTATGCGTTATGCGTTATGCGATTTGCGTTATGCGTTATGCGTTATGCGTTATGTGTTATGCGTTATGCGTGATGCGTTATGTGTTATGGGTTATGCGTTATGCGTTATGCGTTATGCGTTATGCGTTATGCGTTATGCGTTATGCGTTATGCGTTATGCGTTATACGTTATGCGTTATGCGTTATGCGTTATGCGTTATGCGTTATGTGTTATGCGTTATGCGTTATGCGTTATGCGTTATGCGTTATGCGTTATGCGTTATGCGTTATGCGTTATGCGTTATGCGTTATGCGTTATGCGTTATGCGTTATGCGTTATGCGTTATGCGTTATGCGTTATGCGTTATATGTTATGCGTTATGCGTTATGCGTTATGCGTTATGCGTTATGTGTTATGCGTTGTGCGTTATCCGCTATGCGTTATGCGTTTTGCGTTATGCGTTATGCGTTATACGTTATGCGTAATGCGTTATGCGTTATGCGTTATGCGATTTGCGTTATGCGTTATGCGTTATGCGTTATGCGTTATGCGTTATGTGTTATGCGTTGTGCGTTATCCGCTATGCGTTATGCGTTTTGCGTTATGCGTTATGCGTTATACGTTATGCGTAATGCGTTATGCGTTATGCGTTATGCGATTTGCGTTATGCGTTATGCGTTATGAGTAATGCGTGATCCGTTATGCGTTATGCTTTATGCGTTATGCGTTATGCGTTATGCGTTATGCGTTATGCGTTATGCGATTTGCGTTATGCGTTATGTGTTATGCGTTATGCGTTATGCGTTATGCGTTATGCGTTATGCGTTATGCGTTATGCGTTATGAGTGATGCGTGATCCGTTATGCGTTATGCGTTATGCGTTATGCGTTATGAGTAATGCGTGATCCGTTATGCGTTATGCGTTATGCGTTATGCGTTATGCGTTATGCGTTATGAGTAATGCGTGATCCGTTATGCGTTATGCGTTATGAGTAATGCTTGATCCGTTACGCGTTATGCGTTATGCATTAAGCGTTATGCGTTATACGTTATGCGTTATGCGTTATGCGTTATGCGTTATGCGTTATGCGTTATGCGTTATGCGTTATGCGTTATGCGTTATGCGTTATGCGTTATGCGTTATGCGTTATGCGTTATGCGTTATGCGTTATGCGTTATGCGTTATGCGTTATGTGTTATGCGTTGTGCGTTATCCGCTATGCGTTATGCGTTTTGCGTTATGCGTTATGCGTTATACGTTATGCGTAATGCGTTATGCGTTATGCGTTATGCGATTTGCGTTATGCGTTATGCGTTATGAGTAATGCGTGATCCGTTATGCGTTATGCTTTATGCGTTATGCGTTATGCGTTATGCGTTATGCGTTATGCGTTATGCGATTTGCGTTATGCGTTATGTGTTATGCGTTATGCGTTATGCGTTATGCGTTATGCGTTATGCGTTATGCGTTATGCGTTATGCGTTATGAGTGATGCGTGATCCGTTATGCGTTATGCGTTATGCGTTATGCGTTATGAGTAATGCGTGATCCGTTATGCGTTATGCGTTATGCGTTATGCGTTATGCGTTATGAGTAATGCGTGATCCGTTATGCGTTATGCGTTATGAGTAATGCTTGATCCGTTACGCGTTATGCGTTATGCATTAAGCGTTATGCGTTATACGTTATGCTTTATGCGTTATGCGTTATGCGTTATGCGTTATGCGTTATGCGTTATGCGTTATGCGTTATGCGTTATGCGTTATGCGTTATGCGTTATGCGTTATGCGTTATGCGTTATGCGTTATGCGTTATGTGTTATGCGTTGTGCGTTATCCGCTATGCGTTATGCGTTTTGCGTTATGCGTTATGCGTTATGCGTTATGCGTTATGCGTTATGCGTTATGCGTTATGCGATTTGCGTTATGCGTTATGCGTTATGCGTTATGTGTTATGCGTTATGCGTGATGCGTTATGTGTTATGGGTTATGCGTTATGCGTTATGCGTTATGCGTTATGCGTTATGCGTTATGCGTTATGCGTTATGCGTTATGCGTTATGCGTTATGCGTTATGCGTTATGCGTTATGCGTTATGCGTTATGCGTTATGCGTTATGCGTTATGCGTTATGCGTTATGCGTTATGCGTTATACGTTATGCGTTATGCGTTATGCGTTATGCGTTATGCGTTATGCGTTATGCGTTATGCGTTATGCGTTATGAGTGATGCGTGATCCGTTATGCGTTATGCGTTATGCGTTATGCGTTATGAGTAATGAGTGATCCGTTATGCGTTATGCGTTATGCGTTATGCGTTATGCGTTATGAGTAATGCGTGATCCGTTATGCGTTATGCGTTATGAGTAATGCTTGATCCGTTACGCGTTATGCGTTATGCATTAAGCGTTATGCGTTATACGTTATGCTTTATGCGTTATGCGTTATGCGTTATGCGTTATGCGTTATGCGTTATGCGTTATGCGTTATGCGTTATGCGTTATGCGTTATGCGTTATGCGTTATGCGTTATGCGTTATGTGTTATGCGTTGTGCGTTATCCGCTATGCGTTATGCGTTTTGCGTTATGCGTTATGCGTTATACGTTATGCGTAATGCGTTATGCGTTATGCGTTATGCGATTTGCGTTATGCGTTATGCGTTATGCGTTATGTGTTATGCGTTATGCGTGATGCGTTATGTGTTATGGGTTATGCGTTATGCGTTATGCGTTATGCGTTATGCGTTATGCGTTATGCGTTATGCGTTATGCGTTATGCGTTATGCGTTATGCGTTATGCGTTATGCGTTATGCGTTATGCGTTATGCGTTATGCGTTATGCGTTATGCGTTATGCGTTATGCGTTATGCGTTATGCGTTATGCGTTATGCGTTATGCGTTATGCGATATGCGTTATGCGTTATGCGTTATGCGTTATGCGTTATGCGTTATGCGTTATGCGTTATGCGTTATGCGTTATGCGTTATGCGTTATGCGTTATGCGTTATGCGTTATGCGTTATGCGTTATGCGTTATGCGTTATGCGTTATGTGTTATGCGTTGTGCGTTATCCGCTATGCGATATGCGTTTTGCGTTATGCGTTATGCGTTATACGTTATGCGTAATGCGTTATGCGTTATGCGTTATGCGATTTGCGTTATGCGTTATGCGTTATGCGTTATGCGTTATGCGTTATGCGTTATGCGTTATGCGTTATGCGTTATGCGTTATGCGTTATGCGTTATGCGTTATGCGTTATGCGTTATGCGTTATGCGTTATGCGTTATGCGTTATGCGTTATGCGTTATGAGTGATGCGTGATCCGTTATGCGTTATGCGTTATGCGTTATGCGTTATGAGTAATGCGTGATCCGTTATGCGTTATGCGTTATGCGTTATGCGTTATGCGTTATGCGTTATGCGTTATGAGTAATGCGTGATCCGTTATGCGTTATGCGTTATGAGTAATGCTTGATCCGTTACGCGTTATGCGTTATGCATTAAGCGTTATGCGTTATACGTTATGCGTTATGCGTTATGCGTTATGCGTTATGCGTTATGCGTTATGCGTTATGCGTTATGCGTTATGCGTTATGCGTTATGCTTTATGCGTTATGCGTTATGCGTTATGCGTTATGCGTTATGCGTTATGCGTTATGCGATTTGCGTTATGCGTTATGTGTTATGCGTTATGCGTTATGCGTTATGCGTTATGCGTTATGCGTTATGCGTTATGCGTTATGCGTTATGCGTTATGCGTTATGAGTAATGCGTGATCCGTTATGCGTTATGCGTTATGAGTAATGCGTGATCCGTTATGCGTTATGAGTAATGCGTGATCCGTTATGCGTTATGCGTTATGAGTAATGCTTGATCCGTTACGCGTTATGCGTTATGCATTAAGCGTTATGCGTTATACGTTATGCGTTATGCGTTATGCGTTATGCGTTATGCGTTATGCGTTATGCGTTATGCGTTATGCGTTATGCGTTATGCGTTATGCGTTATGCGTTATGCGTTATGCGTTATGTGTTATGCGTTGTGCGTTATCCGCTATGCGTTATGCGTTTTGCGTTATGCGTTATGCGTTATACGTTATGCGTAATGCGTTATGCGTTATGCGTTATGCGATTTGCGTTATGCGTTATGCGTTATGAGTAATGCGTGATCCGTTATGCGTTATGCTTTATGCGTTATGCGTTATGCGTTATGCGTTATGCGTTATGCGATTTGCGTTATGCGTTATGTGTTATGCGTTATGCGTTATGCGTTATGCGTTTGCGTTATGCATTATGCGTTATGCGTTATGAGTGATGCGTGATCCGTTATGCGTTATGCGTTATGCGTTATGCGTTATGAGTAATGCGTGATCCGTTATGCGTTATGCGTTATGCGTTATGCGTTATGCGTTATGAGTAATGCGTGATCCGTTATGCGTTATGCGTTATGAGTAATGCTTGATCCGTTACGCGTTATGCGTTATGCATTAAGCGTTATGCGTTATACGTTATGCGTTATGCGTTATGCGTTATGCGTTATGCGTTATGCGTTATGCGTTATGCGTTATGCGTTATGCGTTATGCGTTATGCGTTATGCGTTATGCGTTATGCGTTATGCGTTATGTGTTATGCGTTGTGCGTTATCCGCTATGCGTTATGCGTTTTGCGTTATGCGTTATGCGTTATACGTTATGCGTAATGCGTTATGCGTTATGCGTTATGCGATTTGCGTTACGCGTTATGCGTTATGCGTTATGTGTTATGCGTTATGCGTGATGCGTTATGTGTTATGGGTTATGCGTTATGCGTTATGCGTTATGCGTTATGCGTTATGCGTTATGCGTTATGCGTTATGCGTTATGCGTTATGCGTTATGCGTTATGCGTTATGCGTTATGCGTTATGCGTTATGCGTTATGCGTTATGCGTTATGCGTTATGCGTTATGCGTTATGCGTTATGCGTTATGCGTTATGCGTTATGCGTTATGCGTTATGCGTTATGCGTTATGCGTTATGCGTTATGTGTTATGCGTTGTGCGTTATCCGCTATGCGTTATGCGTTTTGCGTTATGCGTTATGTGTTATACGTTATGCGTAATGCGTTATGCGTTATGCGTTATGCGATTTGCGTTATGCGTTATGCGTTATGTGTTATGCGTTATGCGTGATGCGTTATGTGTTATGGGTTATGCGTTATGCGTTATGCGTTATGCGTTATGCGTTATGCGTTATGCGTTATGCGTTATGCGTTATGCGTTATGCGTTATGCGTTATGCGTTATGCGTTATGCGTTATGCGTTATGCGTTATGCGTTATGCGTTATGCGTTATGCGTTATGCGTTATGCGTTATGCGTTATGCGTTATGCGTTATGCGTTATGCGTTATGCGTTATGCGTTATGCGTTATGCGTTATGCGTTATGCGTTATGCGTTATGCGTTATGCGTTATGCGTTATGCGTTATGCGTTATGCGTTATGAGAAATGCGTGATCCGTTATGCGTTATGCGTTATGAGTAATGCTTGATCCGTTACGCGTTATGCGTTATGCATTAAGCGTTATGCGTTATACGTTATGCGTTATGCGTTATGCGTTATGGGTTATGCGTTATGCTTTATGCATTATGCGTTATGCGTTATGCGTTATGCGATTTGCGTTATGCGTTATGCGTTATGGGTTGTGCGTTATGAGTCATGCGTTATGCGTTATGCGTTTTGCTTTATGCGTTATGCGTTATGGGTTATGCGTTATGCGTTATGCGTTATGCGTTATGCGTTATGCGTTATGCGTTATGGGTTATGAGTAATGCGTGATCCGTTATGCGTTATGCTTTATGCGTTATGAGTTACGCGTAATGCGTTATGCGCTATGGGTCATGCCTTAAGCGTTATGCGTTATGCGTTATGCGTTATACGTTATGCGTAATGCGTTATGCGTTATGCGTTATGCGATTTGCGTTATGCGTTATGCGTTATGCGTTATGCGTTATGCGTTATGCGTTATGTGTTATGGGTTATGCGTTATGCGTTATGCGTTATGCGTTATGCGTTATGCGTTATGCGTTATGCGTTATGCGTTATGCGTTATGCGTTATGCGTTATGCGTTATGCTTTATGCGTTATGCGTTATGAGTAATCCGTGATCCGTTATGCGTTATGCGTTATGAGAAATGCTTGATCCGTTACGCGTTATGCGTTATGCATTAAGCGTTATGCGTTATACGTTATGCGTTATGCGTTATGCGTTATGCGTTATGCGTTATGCGTTATGCGTTATGCGTTATGCATTAAGCGTTATGCGTTATACGTTATGCGTTATGCGTTATGCGTTATGCGTTATGCGTTATGCGTTATGCGTTATGCGTTATGCGTTATGGGTTATGCGTTATGCGTTATGCGTTATGCGTTATGGGTTATGAGTAATGCGTGATCCGTTATGCGTTATGCTTTATGCGTTATGAGTTACGCGTAATGCGTTATGCGCTATGGGTCATGCGTTAAGCGTTATGCGTTATGCGTTATGCGTTATGCGTTATGGGTTATGCGTTATGGGTTATGCGATATGTGTTATGCGTTGTGCGTTATCCGCTATGCGTTATGCGTTTTGCGTTATGCGTTATGCGTTATGCGTTATGAGTAATGCGTGATCCGTTATGCGTTATGCGTTATGCGTTATGCGTTATGCGTTATGAGTAATGCGTAATCCGTTATGCGTTTTGCGTTATGCGCTATGAGTAATGCGTGATCCGTTATGCGTTATGCGTTATGAGTAATGCTTGATCCGTTACGCGTTATGCGCTATGCATTAAGCGTTATGCGTTATACGTTATGCGTTATGCGTTATGCGTTATGCGTTATGCGTTATGCTTTATGCATTATGCGTTATGCGTTATGCGATTTGCGTTATGCGTTATGCGTTATGGGTTGTGCGTTATGAGTCATGCGTTATGCGTTATGCGTTATGCAATATGCGTTATGCGTTATGCGTTATGCGTTATGCGTTATGCGTTATGCGTTATGCGTTATGCGTTATGCGATTTGCGTTATGCGTTATGTGTTATGCGTTATGCGTTATGCGTTATGCGTTATGCGTTATGCGTTATGCGTTATGCGTTATGAGTGATGCGTGATCCGTTATGCGTTATGCGTTATGCGTTATGCGTTATGAGTAATGCGTGATCCGTTATGCGTTATGCGTTATGCGTTATGCGTTATGCGTTATGCGTTATGAGTAATGCGTGATCCGTTATGCGTTATGCGTTATGAGTAATGCTTGATCCGTTACGCGTTATGCGTTATGCATTAAGCGTTATGCGTTATACGTTATGCGTTATGCGTTATGCGTTATGCGTTATGCGTTATGCGTTATGCGTTATGCGTTATGCGTTATGCGTTATGCGTTATGCGTTATGCGTTATGCGTTATGCGTTATGCGTAATGCGTTATGCGTTATGCGTTATGCGTTATGCGTTATGTGTTATGCGTTGTGCGTTATCCGCTATGCGTTATGCGTTTTGCGTTATGCGTTATGCGTTATACGTTATGCGTAATGCGTTATGCGTTATGCGTTATGCGATTTGCGTTATGCGTTATGCGTTATGAGTTGTGCGTTATGCGTTATGCGTTATGCGTTATGCGTTATGCGTTATGCGTTATGCAATATGCGTTATGCGTTATGCGTTATGCGTTATGCGTTATGCGTTATGCGTTACGCGTTATGCGTTATGCGTTATGCGTTATGTGTTATGCGTTGTGCGTTATACGTTATGCGATTTGCGTTATGCGTTATGCGTTATGCGTTATGCGTTATGCGTTATGCGTTATGCGTTATGCGTTATGCAATATGCGTTATGCGTTATGCGTTATGCGTTATGCGTTATGCGTTATGCGTTATGCGTTATGCGATTTGCGTTATGCGTTATGTGTTATGCGTTATGCGTTATGCGTTATGCGTTATGCGTTATGCGTTATGCGTTATGAGTGATGCGTGATCCGTTATGCGTTATGCGTTATGCGTTATGCGTTATGAGTAATGCGTGATCCGTTATGCGTTATGCGTTATGCGTTATGCGTTATGCGTTATGAGTAATGCGTGATCCGTTATGCGTTATGCGTTATGAGTAATGCTTGATCCGTTACGCGTTATGCGTTATGCATTAAGCGTTATGCGTTATACGTTATGCGTTATGCGTTATGCGTTATGCGTTATGCGTTATGCGTTATGCGTTATACGTTATGCGTTATGCGTTATGCGTTATGCGTTATGCGTTATGCGTTATGCGTTATGCGTTATGCGTTATGTGTTATGCGTTGTGCGTTATCCGCTATGCGTTATGCGTTTTGCGTTATGCGTTATGCGTTATTCGTTATGCGTTATGCGTTATGCGTTATGCGTTATGCGATTTGCGTTATGCGTTATGCGTTATGCGTTATGCGTTATGCGTTATGTGTTATGGGTTATGCGTTATGCGTTATGCGTTATGCGTTATGCTTTATGCGTTATGCGTTGTGCGATATACGTTATGCGTTATGCGTTATGCGTTATGCGTTATGCGTTATGTGTTATGCGTTGTGCGATATACGTTATGCGATTTGCGTTATGCGTTATGCGTTATGCGTTATACGTTATGCGTAATGCGTTATGCGTTATGCGTTATGCGATTTGCGTTATGCGTTATGCGTTATGCGTTATGCGTTATGCGTTATGCGTTATGCGTTATGTGTTATGGGTTATGCGTTATGCGTTATGCGTTATGCGTTATGCTTTATGCGTTATGCGTTATGCGTTGTGCGATATACGTTATGCGTTATGCGTTATGCGTTATGCGTTATGCGTTATGTGTTATGCGTTGTGCGATATACGTTATGCGATTTGCGTTATGCGTTATGCGTTATGCGTTATGCGTTATGCGTTATGCGTTATGCGTTATGCGTTATGCGTTATGCGTTATGCGTTATGCGTTATGCGTTATGCGTTATGAGTAATGCGTGATCCGTTATGTGTTATGCGTTATGAGTAATGCTTGATCCGTTACGCGTTATGCGTTATGCATTAAGCGTTATGTGTTATACGTTATGCGTTATGCGTTATGCGTTATGCGTTATGCGTTATGCGTTATGCGTTATGCGTTATGCGTTATGCGTTATGCGTTATGCGTTATGCGTTATGCGTTATGCGTTATGCGTTATGCGTTAGGCGTTATGCGTTATGCGTTATGCGTTATGCGTTATGCGTTATGCGTTATGCGTTATGCGTTATGCGTTATGCGTTATGCGTTATGCGTTATGTGTTATGCGTTGTGCGTTATCCGCTATGCGTTATGCGTTTTGCGTTATGCGTTATGCGTTATACGTTATGCGTAATGCGTTATGCGTTATGCGTTATGCGATTTGCGTTATGCGTTATGCGTTATGAGTTGTGCGTTATGCGTTATGCGTTATGCGTTATGCGTTATGCGTTATGCAATATGCGTTATGCGTTATGCGTTATGCGTTATGCGTTATGCGTTATGCGTTATGCGTTATGCGTTACGCGTTATGTGTTATGCGTTATGCGTTATGTGTTATGCGTTGTGCGTTATACGTTATGCGATTTGCGTTATGCGTTATGCGTTATGCGTTATGCGTTATGCGTTATGCGTTATGCAATATACGTTATGCGTTATGCGTTATGCATTATGCGTTATGCGTTATGAGTTATGCGTTATGCGTTATGCGATTTGCGTTATGCGTTATGTGTTATGCGTTATGCGTTATGCGTTATGCGTTATGCGTTATGCGTTATGCGTTATGAGTGATGCGTGATCCGTTATGCGTTATGCGTTATGCGTTATGCGTTATGAGTAATGCGTGATCCGTTATGCGTTATGCGTTATGCGTTATGCGTTATGAGTAATGCGTGATCCGTTATGCGTTATGCGTTATGAGTAATGCTTGATCCGTTACGCGTTATGCGTTATGCATTAAGCGTTATGCGTTATACGTTATGCGTTATGCGTTATGCGTTATGCGTTATGCGTTATGCGTTATGCGTTATGCGTTATGCGTTATGCGTTATGCGTTATGCGTTATGCGTTATGCGTTATGCGTTATGCGTTATGCGTTATGTGTTATGCGTTGTGCGTTATCCGCTATGCGTTATGCGTTTTGCGTTATGCGTTATGCGTTATACGTTATGCGTAATGCGTTATGCGTTATGCGTTATGCGATTTGCGTTATGCGTTATGCGTTATGCGTTATGCGTTATGCGTTATGAGTTATGGGTTATGCGTTATGCGTTATGCGTTATGCGTTATGCTTTATGCGTTATGCGTTATGCGTTGTGCGATATACGTTATGCGTTATGCGTTATGCGTTATGCGTTATGCGTTATGTGTTATGCGTTGTGCGATATACGTTATGCGATTTGCGTTATGCGTTATGCGTTATGCGTTATACGTTATGCGTAATGCGTTATGCGTTATGCGTTATGCGATTTGCGTTATGCGTTATGCGTTATGCGTTATGCGTTATGCGTTATGTGTTATGGGTTATGCGTTATGCGTTATGCGTTATGCGTTATGCTTTATGCGTTATGCGTTATGCGTTATGCGTTATGCGTTATGCGTTATGCGTTATGCGTTATGTGTTATGCGTTGTGCGTTATCCGCTATGCGATATGCGTTTTGCGTTATGCGTTATGCGTTATACGTTATGCGTTATGCGTTATGCGTTATGCGTTATGCGTTATGCGTTATGCGTTATGCGTTATGCGTTATGCGTTATGCGTTATGCGTTATGCGTTATGCGTTATGCGTTATGCGTTATGCGTTATGCGTTATGCGTTATGCGTTATGCGTTATGCGTTATGCGTTATGCGTTATGAGTGATGCGTGATCCGTTATGCGTTATGCGTTATGCGTTATGCGTTATGAGTAATGCGTGATCCGTTATGCGTTATGCGTTATGCGTTATGCGTTATGCGTTATGCGTTATGAGTAATGCGTGATCCGTTATGCGTTATGCGTTATGAGTAATGCTTGATCCGTTACGCGTTATGTGTTATGCATTAAGCGTTATGCGTTATACGTTATGCGTTATGCGTTATGCGTTATGCGTTATGCGTTATGCGTTATGCGTTATGCGTTATGCGTTATGCGTTATGCGTTATGCGTTATGCGTTATGCGTTATGCGTTATGCGTTATGCGTTATGCGTTATGCGTTATGCGTTATGCGTTATGCGTTATGCGTTATGCGTTATGCGTTATATGTTATGCGTTATGCGTTATGCGTTATGCGTTATGCGTTATGTGTTATGCGTTGTGCGTTATCCGCTATGCGTTATGCGTTTTGCGTTATGCGTTATGCGTTATACGTTATGCGTAATGCGTTATGCGTTATGCGTTATGCGATTTGCGTTATGCGTTATGCGTTATGCGTTATGCGTTATGCGTTATGTGTTATGCGTTGTGCGTTATCCGCTATGCGTTATGCGTTTTGCGTTATGCGTTATGCGTTATACGTTATGCGTAATGCGTTATGCGTTATGCGTTATGCGATTTGCGTTATGCGTTATGCGTTATGAGTAATGCGTGATCCGTTATGCGTTATGCTTTATGCGTTATGCGTTATGCGTTATGCGTTATGCGTTATGCGTTATGCGATTTGCGTTATGCGTTATGTGTTATGCGTTATGCGTTATGCGTTATGCGTTATGCGTTATGCGTTATGCGTTATGCGTTATGAGTGATGCGTGATCCGTTATGCGTTATGCGTTATGCGTTATGCGTTATGAGTAATGCGTGATCCGTTATGCGTTATGCGTTATGCGTTATGCGTTATGCGTTATGCGTTATGAGTAATGCGTGATCCGTTATGCGTTATGCGTTATGAGTAATGCTTGATCCGTTACGCGTTATGCGTTATGCATTAAGCGTTATGCGTTATACGTTATGCGTTATGCGTTATGCGTTATGCGTTATGCGTTATGCGTTATGCGTTATGCGTTATGCGTTATGCGTTATGCGTTATGCGTTATGCGTTATGCGTTATGCGTTATGCGTTATGCGTTATGCGTTATGCGTTATGCGTTATGTGTTATGCGTTGTGCGTTATCCGCTATGCGTTATGCGTTTTGCGTTATGCGTTATGCGTTATACGTTATGCGTAATGCGTTATGCGTTATGCGTTATGCGATTTGCGTTATGCGTTATGCGTTATGAGTAATGCGTGATCCGTTATGCGTTATGCTTTATGCGTTATGCGTTATGCGTTATGCGTTATGCGTTATGCGTTATGCGATTTGCGTTATGCGTTATGTGTTATGCGTTATGCGTTATGCGTTATGCGTTATGCGTTATGCGTTATGCGTTATGCGTTATGCGTTATGAGTGATGCGTGATCCGTTATGCGTTATGCGTTATGCGTTATGCGTTATGAGTAATGCGTGATCCGTTATGCGTTATGCGTTATGCGTTATGCGTTATGCGTTATGAGTAATGCGTGATCCGTTATGCGTTATGCGTTATGAGTAATGCTTGATCCGTTACGCGTTATGCGTTATGCATTAAGCGTTATGCGTTATACGTTATGCTTTATGCGTTATGCGTTATGCGTTATGCGTTATGCGTTATGCGTTATGCGTTATGCGTTATGCGTTATGCGTTATGCGTTATGCGTTATGCGTTATGCGTTATGCGTTATGCGTTATGCGTTATGCGTTATGCGTTATGCGTTATGCGTTATGTGTTATGCGTTGTGCGTTATCCGCTATGCGTTATGCGTTTTGCGTTATGCGTTATGCGTTATACGTTATGCGTAATGCGTTATGCGTTATGCGTTATGCGATTTGCGTTATGCGTTATGCGTTATGCGTTATGTGTTATGCGTTATGCGTGATGCGTTATGTGTTATGGGTTATGCGTTATGCGTTATGCGTTATGCGTTATGCGTTATGCGTTATGCGTTATGCGTTATGCGTTATGCGTTATGCGTTATGCGTTATGCGTTATGCGTTATGCGTTATGCGTTATGCGTTATGCGTTATGCGTTATGCGTTATGCGTTATGCGTTATGCGTTATGCGTTATACGTTATGCGTTATGCGTTATGCGTTATGCGTTATGCGTTATGCGTTATGCGTTATGCGATATGCGTTATGCGTTATGCGTTATGCGTTATGCGTTATGCGTTATGCGTTATGCGTTATGCGTTATGCGTTATGCGTTATGCGTTATGCGTTATGCGTTATGCGTTATGCGTTATGCGTTATGCGTTATGCGTTATGCGTTATGCGTTATGCGTTATGTGTTATGCGTTGTGCGTTATCCGCTATGCGATATGCGTTTTGCGTTATGCGTTATGCGTTATACGTTATGCGTAATGCGTTATGCGTTATGCGTTATGCGATTTGCGTTATGCGTTATGCGTTATGCGTTATGCGTTATGCGTTATGCGTTATGCGTTATGCGTTATGCGTTATGCGTTATGCGTTATGCGTTATGCGTTATGCGTTATGCGTTATGCGTTATGCGTTATGAGTAATGCGTGATCCGTTATGCGTTATGCGTTATGAGTAATGCTTGATCCGTTACGCGTTATGCGTTATGCATTAAGCGTTATGCGTTATACGTTATGCGTTATGCGTTATGCGTTATGCGTTATGCGTTATGCGTTATGCGTTATGCGTTATGCGTTATGCGTTATGCGTTATGCTTTATGCGTTATGCGTTATGCGTTATGCGTTATGCGTTATGCGTTATGCGTTATGCGATTTGCGTTATGCGTTATGTGTTATGCGTTATGCGTTATGCGTTATGCGTTATGCGTTATGCGTTATGCGTTATGCGTTATGCGTTATGCGTTATGAGTGATGCGTGATCCGTTATGCGTTATGCGTTATGAGTAATGCGTGATCCGTTATGCGTTATGAGTAATGCGTGATCCGTTATGCGTTATGCGTTATGAGTAATGCTTGATCCGTTACGCGTTATGCGTTATGCATTAAGCGTTATGCGTTATACGTTATGCGTTATGCGTTATGCGTTATGCGTTATGCGTTATGCGTTATGCGTTATGCGTTATGCGTTATGCGTTATGCGTTATGCGTTATGCGTTATGCGTTATGCGTTATGTGTTATGCGTTGTGCGTTATCCGCTATGCGTTATGCGTTTTGCGTTATGCGTTATGCGTTATACGTTATGCGTAATGCGTTATGCGTTATGCGTTATGCGTTTTGCGTTATGCGTTATGCGTTATGAGTAATGCGTGATCCGTTATGCGTTATGCTTTATGCGTTATGCGTTATGCGTTATGCGTTATGCGTTATGCGTTATGCGATTTGCGTTATGCGTTATGTGTTATGCGTTATGCGTTATGCGTTATGCGTTTGCGTTATGCATTATGCGTTATGCGTTATGAGTGATGCGTGATCCGTTATGCGTTATGCGTTATGCGTTATGCGTTATGAGTAATGCGTGATCCGTTATGCGTTATGCGTTATGCGTTATGCGTTATGCGTTATGAGTAATGCGTGATCCGTTATGCGTTATGCGTTATGAGTAATGCTTGATCCGTTACGCGTTATGCGTTATGCATTAAGCGTTATGCGTTATACGTTATGCGTTATGCGTTATGCGTTATGCGTTATGCGTTATGCGTTATGCGTTATGCGTTATGCGTTATGCGTTATGCGTTATGCGTTATGCGTTATGCGTTATGTGTTATGCGTTGTGCGTTATCCGCTATGCGTTATGCGTTTTGCGTTATGCGTTATGCGTTATACGTTATGCGTAATGCGTTATGCGTTATGCGTTATGCGATTTGCGTTACGCGTTATGCGTTATGCGTTATGTGTTATGCGTTATGCGTGATGCGTTATGTGTTATGGGTTATGCGTTATGCGTTATGCGTTATGCGTTATGCGTTATGCGTTATGCGTTATGCGTTATGCGTTATGCGTTATGCGTTATGCGTTATGCGTTATGCGTTATGCGTTATGCGTTATGCGTTATGCGTTATGCGTTATGCGTTATGCGTTATGCGTTATGCGTTATGCGTTATGCGTTATGCATTATGCGTTATGCGTTATGCGTTATGCGTTATGCGTTATGCGTTATGTGTTATGCGTTGTGCGTTATCCGCTATGCGTTATGCGTTTTGCGTTATGCGTTATGTGTTATACGTTATGCGTAATGCGTTATGCGTTATGCGTTATGCGATTTGCGTTATGCGTTATGCGTTATGTGTTATGCGTTATGCGTGATGCGTTATGTGTTATGGGTTATGCGTTATGCGTTATGCGTTATGCGTTATGCGTTATGCGTTATGCGTTATGCGTTATGCGTTATGCGTTATGCGTTATGCGTTATGCGTTATGCGTTATGCGTTATGCGTTATGCGTTATGCGTTATGCGTTATGCGTTATGCGTTATGCGTTATGCGTTATGCGTTATGCGTTATGCTTTATGCGTTATGCGTTATGCGTTATGCGTTATGCGTTATGCGTTATGCGTTATGCGTTATGCGTTATGCGTTATGCGTTATGCGTTATGAGAAATGCGTGATCCGTTATGCGTTATGCGTTATGAGTAATGCTTGATCCGTTACGCGTTATGCGTTATGCATTAAGCGTTATGCGTTATACGTTATGCGTTATGCGTTATGCGTTATGGGTTATGCGTTATGCTTTATGCATTATGCGTTATGCGTTATGCGTTATGCGATTTGCGTTATGCGCTATGCGTTATGGGTTGTGCGTTATGAGTCATGCGTTATGCGTTATGCGTTTTGCTTTATGCGTTATGCGTTATGGGTTATGCGTTATGCGTTATGCGTTATGCGTTATGCGTTATGCGTTATGCGTTATGCGTTATGGGTTATGAGTAATGCGTGATCCGTTATGCGTTATGCTTTATGCGTTATGAGTTACGCGTAATGCGTTATGCGCTATGGGTCATGCCTTAAGCGTTATGCGTTATGCGTTATGCGTTATACGTTATGCGTAATGCGTTATGCGTTATGCGTTATGCGATTTGCGTTATGCGTTATGCGTTATGCGTTATGCGTTATGCGTTATGCGTTATGTGTTATGGGTTATGCGTTATGCGTTATGCGTTATGCGTTATGCGTTATGCGTTATGCGTTATGCGTTATGCGTTATGCGTTATGATTTATGCGTTATGCTTTATGCGTTATGCGTTATGAGTAATCCGTGATCCGTTATGCGTTATGCGTTATGAGAAATGCTTGATCCGTTACGCGTTATGCGTTATGCATTAAGCGTTATGCGTTATACGTTATGCGTTATGCGTTATGCGTTATGCGTTATGCGTTATGCGTTATGCGTTATGCGTTATGCATTAAGCGTTATGCGTTATACGTTATGCGTTATGCGTTATGCGTTATGCGTTATGCGTTATGCGTTATGCGTTATGCGTTATGCGTTATGGGTTATGCGTTATGCGTTATGCGTTATGCGTTATGGGTTATGAGTAATGCGTGATCCGTTATGCGTTATGCTTTATGCGTTATGAGTTACGCGTAATGCGTTATGCGCTATGGGTCATGCGTTAAGCGTTATGCGTTATGCGTTATGCGTTATGCGTTATGGGTTATGCGTTATGGGTTATGCGATATGTGTTATGCGTTGTGCGTTATCCGCTATGCGTTATGCGTTTTGCGTTATGCGTTATGCGTTATGCGTTATGAGTAATGCGTGATCCGTTATGCGTTATGCGTTATGCGTTATGCGTTATGCGTTATGAGTAATGCGTAATCCGTTATGCGTTTTGCGTTATGCGCTATGAGTAATGCGTGATCCGTTATGCGTTATGCGTTATGAGTAATGCTTGATCCGTTACGCGTTATGCGCTATGCATTAAGCGTTATGCGTTATACGTTATGCGTTATGCGTTATGCGTTATGCGTTATGCGTTATGCTTTATGCATTATGCGTTATGCGTTATGCGATTTGCGTTATGCGTTATGCGTTATGGGTTGTGCGTTATGAGTCATGCGTTATGCGTTATGCGTTTTGTTTTATGCGTTATGCGTTATGGGTTATGCGTTATGCGTTATGCGTTATGCGTTATGGGTTATGAGTAATGCGTGATCCGTTATGCGTTATGCTTTATGCGTTATGCGTTATGCGTTTTGCGTTATGCGTTATGCGTTATGCGTTATGCGTTATGCGTTATACGTTATGCGTTATGCGTTATGAGTAATGCGTGATCCGTTATGTGTTATGCGTTATGCGTTATGCGTTATACGTTATGCGTTATGCGTTATGCGTAATGCGTTATGCGTTATGCGTTATGCTTTATGCATTATGCGTTATGCGTTATGCGTTATGCGTTATGGGTTATGAGTTATGTGTTATGCGTTATGCGTTATGCGTTATGCGTTATGAGTTACGCGTTATGCGTTATGCGTTATGCGTTATGCGTCATGCGTTATGCGTTATGCGTTATGCGTTATGCGTTATGCGTTATGCGTTATGCGTTATGCGTTATGAGTAATGCGTGATCCGTTATGCGTTATGCGTTATGCGTTATGCGTTATGAGTAATGCGTGATCCGTTATGCGTTATGCGTTATGAGTAATGCTTGATCCGTTACGCGTTATGCGTTATGCATTAAGCGTTATGCGTTATACGTTATGCGTTATGCGTTATGCGTTATGCGTTATGCGTTATGCGTTATGCGTTATGCGTTATGCGTTATGCGTTATGCGTTATGCGTTATGCGTTATGCGTTATGCGTTATGCGTTATGCGTTATGCGTTATGCGTTATGTGTTATGCGTTGTGCGTTATCCGCTATGCGTTATGCGTTTTGCGTTATGCGTTATGCGTTATACGTTATGCGTAATGCGTTATGCGTTATGCGTTATGCGATTTGCGTTATGCGTTATGCGTTATGCGTTATGCGTTATGCGTTATGCGTTATGCGTTATGCGTTATGCGTTATGCGTTATGCGTTATGCGTTATGCGTTATGCGTTATGCGTTATGCGTTATGCGTTATGCGTTATGCGTTATGCGTTATGCGTTATGCGTTATGCGTTATGAGAAATGCGTGATCCGTTATGCGTTATGCGTTATGAGTAATGCTTGATCCGTTACGCGTTATGCTTTATGCGTTATGCGTTATGCGTTTTGCGTTATGCCTTATGCGTTATGCGTTATGCGTTATGCGTTATACGTTATGCGTTATGCGTTATGAGTAATGCGTGATCCGTTATGTGTTATGCGTTATGCGTTATGCGTTATACGTTATGCGTTATGCGTTATGCGTAATGCGTTATGCGTTATGCGTTATGCTTTATGCATTATGCGTTATGCGTTATGCGTTATGCGTTATGCGTTATGCGTAATGCGTTATGCGTTATGCGTTATGCTTTATGCATTATGCGTTATGCGTTATGCGTTATGCGTTATGCGTTATGCGTTATGAGTAATGCGTGATCCGTTATGCGTTATGCGTTATGGGTTATGAGTTATGTGTTATGCGTTATGCGTTATGCGTTATGAGTTACGCGTTATGCGTTATGCGTTATGCGTTATGCGTCATGCGTTATGCGTTATGCGTTATGCGTTATGCGTTATGCGTTATGCGTTATGCGTTATGCGTTATGCGTTATGCGTTATGCGTTATGAGTAATGCGTGATCCGTTATGCGTTATGCGTTATGCGTTATGCGTTATGCGTTATGAGTAATGCGTGATCCGTTATGCGTTATGCGTTATGAGTAATGCTTGATCCGTTACGCGTTATGCGTTATGCATTAAGCGTTATGCGTTATACGTTATGCGTTATGCGTTATGCGTTATGCGTTATGCGTTATGCGTTATGCGTTATGCGTTATGCGTTATGCGTTATGCGTTATGCGTTATGCGTTATGCGTTATGCGTTATGCGTTATGTGTTATGCGTTGTGCGTTATCCGCTATGCGTTATGCGTGTTGCGTTATGCGTTATGCGTTATACGTTATGCGTAATGCGTTATGCGTTATGCGTTATGCGATTTGCGTTATGCGTTATGCGTTATGTGTTATGCGTTATGCGTGATGCGTTATGTGTTATGGGTTATGCGTTATGCGTTATGCGTTATGCGTTATGCGTTATGCGTTATGCGTTATGCGTTATGCGTTATGCGTTATGCGTTATGCGTTATGCGTTATGCGTTATGCGTTATGCGTTATGCGTTATGCGTTATACGTTATGCGTTATGCGTTATGCGTTATGCGTTATGCGTTATGCGTTATGCGTTATGCGATATGCGTTATGCGTTATGCGTTATGCGTTATGCGTTATGCGTTATGCGTTATGCGTTATGCGTTATGCGTTATGCGTTATGCGTTATGCGTTATGCGTTATGCGTTATGCGTTATGCGTTATGCGTTATGCGTTATGCGTTATGCGTTATGTGTTATGCGTTGTGCGTTATCCGCTATGCGATATGCGTTTTGCGTTATGCGTTATGCGTTATACGTTATGCGTAATGCGTTATGCGTTATGCGTTATGCGATTTGCGTTATGCGTTATGCGTTATGCGTTATGCGTTATGCGTTATGCGTTATGCGTTATGCGTTATGCGTTATGCGTTATGCGTTATGCGTTATGCGTTATGCGTTATGCGTTATGCGTTATGCGTTATGCGTTATGCGTTATGCGTTATGAGTGATGCGTGATCCGTTATGCGTTATGCGTTATGCGTTATGCGTTATGAGTAATGCGTGATCCGTTATGCGTTATGCGTTATGCGTTATGCGTTATGCGTTATGCGTTATGAGTAATGCGTGATCCGTTATGCGTTATGCGTTATGAGTAATGCTTGATCCGTTACGCGTTATGCGTTATGCATTAAGCGTTATGCGTTATACGTTATGCGTTATGCGTTATGCGTTATGCGTTATGCGTTATGCGTTATGCGTTATGCGTTATGCGTTATGCGTTATGCTTTATGCGTTATGCGTTATGCGTTATGCGTTATGCGTTATGCGTTATGCGTTATGCGATTTGCGTTATGCGTTATGTGTTATGCGTTATGCGTTATGCGTTATGCGTTATGCGTTATGCGTTATGCGTTATGCGTTATGCGTTATGCGTTATGCGTTATGAGTAATGCGTGATCCGTTATGCGTTATGCGTTATGAGTAATGCGTGATCCGTTATGCGTTATGAGTAATGCGTGATCCGTTATGCGTTATGCGTTATGAGTAATGCTTGATCCGTTACGCGTTATGCGTTATGCATTAAGCGTTATGCGTTATACGTTATGCGTTATGCGTTATGCGTTATGCGTTATGCGTTATGCGTTATGCGTTATGCGTTATGCGTTATGCGTTATGCGTTATGCGTTATGCGTTATGTGTTATGCGTTGTGCGTTATCCGCTATGCGTTATGCGTTTTGCGTTATGCGTTATGCGTTATACGTTATGCGTAATGCGTTATGCGTTATGCGTTATGCGATTTGCGTTATGCGTTATGCGTTATGAGTAATGCGTGATCCGTTATGCGTTATGCTTTATGCGTTATGCGTTATGCGTTATGCGTTATGCGTTATGCGTTATGCGATTTGCGTTATGCGTTATGTGTTATGCGTTATGCGTTATGCGTTATGCGTTTGCGTTATGCATTATGCGTTATGCGTTATGAGTGATGCGTGATCCGTTATGCGTTATGCGTTATGCGTTATGCGTTATGAGTAATGCGTGATCCGTTATGCGTTATGCGTTATGCGTTATGCGTTATGCGTTATGAGTAATGCGTGATCCGTTATGCGTTATGCGTTATGAGTAATGCTTGATCCGTTACGCGTTATGCGTTATGCATTAAGCGTTATGCGTTATACGTTATGCGTTATGCGTTATGCGTTATGCGTTATGCGTTATGCGTTATGCGTTATGCGTTATGCTTTATGCATTATGCGTTATGCGTTATGCGATTTGCGTTATGCGTTATGCGTTATGGGTTGTGCGTTATGAGTCATGCGTTATGCGTTATGCGTTTTGCTTTATGCGTTATGCGTTATGGGTTATGCGTTATGCGTTATGCTTTATGCGTTATGGGTTATGAGTAATGCGTGATCCGTTATGCGTTATGCTTTATGCGTTATGCGTTATGCGTTTTGCGTTATGCCTTATGCGTTATGCGTTATGCGTTATGCGTTATGCGTTATGCGTTATGCGTTATGCGTAATGAGTAATGCGTGATCCGTTATGTGTTATGCGTTATGCGTTATACGTTATGGGTTGTGCGTTATGAGTCATGCGTTATGCGTTATGCGTTTTGCTTTATGCGTTATGCGTTATGGGTTATGCGTTATGCGTTATGCGTTATGCGTTATGCGTTATGGGTTATGAGTAATGCGTGATCCGTTATGCGTTATTCTTTATGCGTTATGAGTTACGCGTAATGCGTTATGCGCTATGGGTCATGCGTTAAGCGTTATGCGTTATGCGTTATGCGTTATACGTTATGCGTAATGCGTTATGCGTTATGCGTTATGCGATTTGCGTTATGCGTTATGCGTTATGCGTTATGCGTTATGCGTTATGCGTTATGCGTTATGCGTTATGTGTTATGGGTTATGCGTTATGCGTTATGCGTTATGCGTTATGCGTTATGCGTTATGCGTTATGCGTTATGCGTTTTGCTTTATGCGTTATGCGTTATGGGTTATGCGTTATGCGTTATGCGTTATGCGTTATGGGTTATGAGTAATGCGTGATCCGTTATGCGTTATGCTTTATGCGTTATGAGTTACGCGTAATGCGTTATGCGCTATGGGTCATGCGTTAAGCGTTATGCGTTATGCGTTATGCGTTATGCGTTATGGGTTATGCGTTATGGGTTATGCGATATGTGTTATGCGTTGTGCGTTATCCGCTATGCGTTATGCGTTTTGCGTTATGCGTTATGCGTTATGCGTTATGAGTAATGCGTGATCCGTTATGCGTTATGCGTTATGCGTTATGCGTTATGCGTTATGAGTAATGCGTGATCCGTTATGCGTTATGCGTTATGCGTTATGCGTTATGCGTTATGCGTTATGCGTTATGCTTTATGCGTTATGCGTTATGAGTAATCCGTGATCCGTTATGCGTTATGCGTTATGCGTTATGCGTTATGAGTAATGCGTGATCCGTTATGCGTTATGCGTTATGAGAAATGCTTGATCCGTTACGCGTTATGCGTTTTGCGTTATGCGTTATGCGTTATGCGTTATGCGTTATGCGTTATGCGTTAAGCGTTATGAGTAATGCGTGATCCGTTATGTGTTATGCGTTATGCGCTATGCGTTATGCGTTATGCGTTATGGGTAATGAGTAATGCGTGATCCGTTATGCGTTATGCTTTATGCGTTATGCGTTATGCGTTACGCGTAATGCGTTATGCGCAATGGGTCATGCATTAAGCGTTATGCGTTATGCGGTATGCGTCATCCGTTATGCGTTATGAGTAATGCGTGATCCGTCATGCGTTATGCGTTAGGCGTTATGCGTATTGCGTTTTACGTTATGCGTTATGTGTTATGCGTTGTGCGTTATCCGCTATGCGTTATGCGTTTTGCGTTATGCGATATGCGTTATGCGTTATGCGTTATGCGTTATGAGTAATGCGTGAACCGTTATGCGTTATGCGTTATGCGTTATGCTTTATGCGTTATGCGTTATGAGTAATGCGTGATCTGTTATGCGTTATGCGTTATGCGTTATGCGTTATGAGTAATGCGTGAAACGTTATGCGTTATTCGTTATGCGTTATGCGTTATGCGTTATGCGTTATGAGTAATGCGTGATCCGTTATGCGTTATGCGTTATGCGCTATGAGTAATGCGTGATCCGTTATGCGTTATGCGTTATGCGTTATGCGTTATGCTTTATGCATTATGCGTTATGCGTTATGCGATTTGCGTTATGCGTTATGCGTTATGGGTTGGGCGTTATGAGTCATGCGTTATGCGTTTTGCTTTATGCGTTATGCGTTATGGGTTATGCGTTATGCGTTATGCGTTATGCGTTATGCGTTATGCGTTATGCGTTATGAGTAATGCGTGATCCGTTATGTGTTATGCGTTATGCGTTATGCGTTATGCGTTTTGTGTTATGCGTTATGCGTTATGCGTTATGCGTTATGCGTTATGCGTTATGCGTTATGCGTTATGCGTTATGCGTTATGCGTTATGCGTTATGCGTTATGCGTTATGCGTTATGAGTAATGCGTGATCCGTTATGTGTTATGCGTTATGCGCTATGCGTTATGCGTTATGCGTTATGGGTAATGAGTAATGCGTGATCCGTTATGCGTTATGCTTTATGCGTTATGCGTCATGCGTTACGCGAAATGCGTTATGCGCTATGGGTCATGCGTTAAGCGTTATGCGTTATGCGGTATACGTCATCCGTTATGCGTTATGAGTAATGCGTGATCCGTCATGAGTAGGAATATAAGGCCGATTCTACGATCAGACTTATCATTGTAGGTAGATTCCTACCTTACCGGCACCGTGTGCCTTATAGCGCGAGCATAGTTTGCGGGGGGTGGGGGAGGGGGGTTTTTCGTGGTATGTAATATGATACATCGAGAAGATAATTGTCCATGTGTCTTATCTTTGCGGGGGGGGGGGGGGGGGTTAGCGAATATGATATTTCGAACGTGCTTCACGAATATGATACATCGAGAAGATAATTGTTTGCGGGGAGTGGGGGAGGGGGGGGGGTTTAAGAACATAGCGAGACCATATTATCTGTGCTGTATATAGTTTCCTCTTATCTACTCGATGCATTCCTATTGTACCTACGACAGATGTAATATGATACCCCTGGGGAACACATGCTTTTCCAGGAAGACTTGACCTTGAACGTGTTCGAACGTGTTCGAACGTCGTTCCTACCCATCGTTTAAGACGATTGACCTGAACGCGATGTGAGAAAGAAAGAGAGAGACCGTTCACGATGTAAGAGAGAGTCATAGAATCTCGAACGCGTCCAAACTCAGTACATTGTTTATATCGTTCAAGATGTAAGATGAGCGTTTTATAATCTGTAGTAGCGGCATCCTTTCGCGGGCCGGTATCGAGTTGCAAAGCGAGACGTCTTTTCCTTTTCTAATCTAGCGAGTTGTGTAGCGGTATCCATTTCACGGTTTGGGTGTCGAGTTGTCCAAGCCTCGAGACATTTGGACACATCAGCGTTATCAGTTCTCTCGATTTAGCGTAGCGTTAATTGAAACATGCATTTCACGAGTTTGAGATTACTGCAACGAACGTTTTTTTAATCTTGCGAGCGGACATTTTGCCGCATCTTTTCTGGAGGGGGATATGTGTTTAAAAGAATGGGTGTTGCCGACGCTCATGTACAGAATTAGTGCGGACGTTATCATGGCAAATTATTACATAGATGAAAATCTACCACTTAGCGAGGTTATGGAGTTGATTGTAAGTATAAAGAAATATTACATGTCATATAATATATATTATTTATTGTTTATTGGACAAGTATTTATCAATAGACATTCAACTCTGCAGAGGAGAGAGCAGCGTTTATCGGCGGGTGGCGCTACGCAATGAAGCGTTATGAAATTAATATGGAAGAATGGGATGAGGAGTATGCGACGGCGGTTAAGGTGACAACCATAAATATTGTGAGTATATATTAATAATTGTATATATTTTATTAATTTAAAAATTAATAATTAATACATTAATAATTAAAACATTTTTCTTTCAGAATGCTGTCGAAAATAATACCAATCAGAATGTAGATATTGTGAGTAATATATTAATAATTGCATATATTTTATTAATTAAAAATTAATAATTAAAACATTTTTCTTTCAGAATGCCGCCGAAAATAATGTCAATCAGAATACTACTGTCACCGAATAATAATGTCAATTCTTTAAAAAATTTTATAACTTCATTTTAATAAAAAGTATATATTTTAAACTAACGTTTCTTCATTTTTGTTCTCCTGCAAACAGACACATTATATAAGTTAACATATTTTTCTTTTAAGATTTACTTTATATTTTTTTGAAAATTTATTTTACCATTAAGCGACGATTCTTTGATAATTCCACAAACGTCTATACCGCGGGGGTTTGACTGGATTGTATCCGGATCGACTCCGATCGGCACGTAGCCGCAGTTCACCCCGCACACGTATCCACAGAATTTAGACCAGAAACGATGTTCTTTCATGGGATCGTCATACACTTCCCATCGAGTCAGCTGTATGCCACATTCGAAACATTCAACGAAATCCTCGTCACCCAGATGAAAAAATCCGGCGGCGGCGAGTTTCTCCGGTTGGACGATGTGTGAGTAACGCCAGTTGTGAAAACTTTGAAGCCTATCGCGTTCGAGACGATAATCGGGTGGTGGTGGTGTGTGATCGATTGGTATGACGGTTGCCTCAGACTTTTGAATCATTGTGAAACGCTGTGAAAAATCAAAAATGTAAAAAGAGGTGTCACATTCATGTTTTTAACTCGCAGGAAAAATTCAAAAATGTATTTGTTTATAAACTAATACTTTACATTTTTTGCGATTGTTTATCCATGCGCGAAATGTTTCCACTTCGCGCATACTGCAATGGTACGGCTTCACAGGGTTTGCCGAACGCCAACAATGAAGTCGACATGGTGTGTCAACAATTTTATAAACGGGGTTCTGTATTAATATGTCGTATTTAGGGCATCCAAAAATTTCTAAATTTACTGAATTTATATGCATACGTTGAAGGATGTCTCTTTCAACATGCCCCCCTTTGTATGCTATGGTGGGGTTTTTATATTCGTGAACAAAATTTTGAATTATGTCAAATATATCTTTCTGATGATATTTTTCGTTACCGAAATCTTGAAATGGTATCCCGTGTATAAAATTGCTAACGTACCACGCAGACTTTTTGTCAGCGTTTGACAAATCATTAAAATTTTTTTCTACTAAAAATTCTGCTAATTCTGCTGCACCATCACAACACACATTGATAATTGCAAGCTCTTTACACACAAAATGCTTCTCAATCATGAAGCCATCCATGTCGAGCACTTGTGTGATTTGATTCATCTATATAAAGAAGTTTTAACTAGATTTCAATTATTTTTTTAATTTTTATTTGTACTTACAATTGAAGAAGATCTTTGAACACACAATATCCTGTATAGTGATCACTTGATAATATAAAAATTGTTGGCAGGATGATAAAAAACAACACACTGGACCACCCAGACGTTTCGTATGACACAGCTTCGCACGACGACGTGGCGAGATATTTATAATGAATACCCCCCCTACCACCATAACTCGCTCTATGGTGCAAGAGTGATATTATTACTGTAATTTTTCTTTTTAATAAATACGAATTTAAATGTATGAGGAGGAGGAGGAGGAGGAGAATTGTTTTTAAATAAAAAGATCATTCACATAATTTTGTTTTTATTTGATAAAGTATATATATTTTATAACATAAGAGCGGTTTAAGTAATTTTTCTAACAATGTTCGTCAGTGGACTGTACTCCACGATGCGGTCATGTATCATCAAACAGTAGGCTGCTGTCGATGGGGGGACGTCGGTTCGGCATTCGAATTCTATTCGCACGTCGACCGTGCCATTTTTTAGCGCTTCGTTTTGTCGAGAACAATCGAGAACGACGAGCGGGCCGTATCGCAGGAAATCTGAGACGTTGAGTAGCGCCTCGCCGTTTCCATAGTACGATTCTTGGAATTTTGCATACATGTCGTAGAGCAATGCGTATTTACCTTTATCGAAATCTATATTTAAATCATCGTACGGATAGGTTTCCGAGTTCAAGTAAAGCCGAATATTTGACAATGCGCAATGATCGAATTGCGCGGTCGTTTTCGTTAAGTTATTCTTTCGATTGGTTTGCAAAGCGAATATCACATATCGCGGTTTTTCCATTTGTTGAGCCGTTTTTATCGCCCATGTATGCTTCGTAGTCGTCTGTAGTAGAGGATATTCGAACAGATCCCACGATCGAAAACTCATGCTAATCGGTCTGTCACTGTCTAAAATACGTAACATGGACAGCTTATGTATTTCGTCCAATGCGACGTGTGGCATTCGCCATTGAATTTTGTACAGATCCAGAATAGGTTTCACGTTGTCGGAAGGACTGAATAACGCGTTTGCGTCGGTACGCGAGCGGATCAAAATCAATTCGTGTCGAGCATTTATCACAACACGTTTGTAATCTTCGCAGAAACCTAATAAAACGCTCATAGGCACGCAAAAGTTGAAATTAATCGCAGCCGTGGTCGTTGCCGTTTGCTTCCGCCGATCATGGTCATACAACCAACCAGCGTTGGACAACGCGTCGCTTCTCGTTTTGGACAGACTCACATAATTCTTCAGAGTTGTCGTTGCACCAGGATTTCTGGACCGATCGATTTCCACTCCGTTCAATTCATAACGTATTTCTTCGAACATAAACGCAACGGCGTTGTTCTCGAGAGTCGCCGCATCGATGGAGGATTCTCCTGCTCCAACCGGTAATTCGAGTTTTCCCGGTAAACTAAGTTTTCCCTCAACGTATAGGAAGCTTTTACACGGAAGCGTGTACAGGTCTTGTTGTTGAATGGGTATCCGTATTTCATCACTGTTTTCAAACGTCGTGTTGGCGTACGGATTGTACGTGTGCAGCTCAATCTTCGTTATGCGATTGTCGAAAACCGGTGCTTCGGAGATGTTCAAAATGTCGTTGAACATGATTGTGTGTTTTTCCTCTCACTTTTTAACAATAAATCCCAAAGATTGTAGATACTTTGCGTTTTCCACGGTTAATTTCTTACGTATCGGCAACTTTACGTTTTTTTTCACGGTTACTTTCTTGCGAATCAATGTGTTGCTGCTGCTGCTGCTGCTGGTGTTGTTCAACGTATGGAATGTTGTATTGTTATGAATTAGCATTGCTTCGTCGCACGTGTAGTCGCACCGTGATTTCTTCACCTCGAAAATCAATCAAACGTCCGGATTGGTCAACTATGCGAATCGTTAAATCATCAATTACTCGTGCAACGATTGGAAGGTAAATGACTCGTGCAGGCGTTTCCGATAATTTATACCCTGGTGGTACCTGAGGCGCGAACTCATGTATCGTGTGAACGAGTTTACCATTGTCGTATGATCCGGTGGTTACGTTGCATTCCACTCGTACGATATTCACGTTGATGATATTCACAGGTGCGTTCGACGTGTGCCACGCGTTCGGCGGCAAAACACGATTCAAGGAAAATCCCAGAATAGATCCCACGTTGCGAGGCTTTGTAAAGTTTATTTGATACTTGCTTATAATTTCACTTTTCATGGTGTTGTTGTTCGCTCGTAGGACCAGCGGATATTCGATATCGGAGGCGGCGGATGACTTGTCAACATTTTTGGGGGGATATCGCGCTTGTATTTCACGTCTCAAGTATGCGTTGATTGCTTCCAATTCGTACGAACCGTCGGGGATGACGATCTCCTCGTCTTTTTCACCGAAGTAGAATCGATTGTTTCCGATGTTGGCGCTGATGTTTGGTATCGTGTAATAAGTTTGTAAATCAAGCAATCCCAGCTCGTATTCGCCATTGGTCAGATCTATGGGCGGAAAGTACTTGGACGATAGTATGCTGCTTCTCCCCGACAACGTGAGCGTAAATGACTTTTTCGCATGCATCGTGCAGAGAGAGACTCTTTCCAGAGAATTTAGAATGTAGTTTCTCGGAGAAATTGCACGCACAATTGCCCACACAAGCTTTCGTCGTAGTTTTGAAAACGTTCGTGGTTATATAAGATCGTCGCGTTCGCGCCGAAATAGCGAATCAGCTCAATCGGCGGTCGAAGATTTCCAAAACTATCAAAATATTTTACGCGCGAGCCGCGTTTTATATAGGCGACCCAGTGCGTTCCCGGTCCACGACTATTATCTAGATTGACTATACCCCGCTCGTTTACCCACGCGCGCAGCGGCAAATCGTCACGCATAAAAACTCCGCGAAAATACGGTAATCCTTTACAGATGATCATCAATTCGATATCTGTCGTTGTGTTGTCTTTCTTCGTTTTTTTTTTTTTTTTTTTTTTTCCCTCTTTAAACCTTTTCCATGCTTGTATGGTGTGAGATATACTCCGCGACCCTCCATGGCACGATTGTGTCGCTCCGCTTCTTGCAATTGTTTCTTCGCAGTTTTCGCAGCGTTTATGGCTTTGACTACTCCTGCGGCACCACCTGTCAATGCTCCTATAGCCGACAAAGCAGGCAGCAGCAACGGTAGAAAACCACCGCGTTTGGCGATTGGGAGAATTCGTTGTTTTTTTCTCTTTTCACCTTTTTTCTTTGTCAGACCCATGCCCAATTTCGTTTTAGCTTTCATGGCTGCCAACACTGCGGCCGCAGACACCTTCTCTCCCAACGTTGCGTCTCCAGACGTTACTCGATGCAGCGCTCGATCTGCCAAAACGCTGTCGGCTGCGTGACGATTTCCAAGATCCTTGTATCGTGAATACGCTATATCGTGTTCGCGACAGGCTGCATCCAACGGATTGATTCCTCGATCCCCACGAGCTAATCGAGCGGTCAGTTTCGTACCAGGACCGCAGAATTGATAACCGGGTATATGTAATTCAAACGGCAACGCGTTTATAGCTCTGTTTAAGAATCCCTTACCCGTATGCGAACCGAGACACCGTTTTGAACGATGATTCACACGCATGAGCTATATTTTTCTGTTCTCTCTTTTAAAATTTTTTCTGCGCTCTCTCTTTAAAAGAAGCGAACCCTTTAGGGTGACTGATACTAATGGTGTTCGAGCTGTCGTATAAATACTACCCACCCACCCCACTCATCGAATCAATCAGAACATGCGTTTTGTGAGGCAATCTTTGGATATTCGTGTTCCAACGTGTCGCGCGTTCGACGATTGTGACGAGACGATGCGGAAACATGGATCATTGTTACCAGGCAATGTACGATGCGTCATAAGCGGTCCGTCAGGATGTGGTAAAACCAACGTTATGGTTAGCCTGCTGGAGAGCGCGAACGGGCTACGATTCGCCAATGTCTACGTGTACTCGAAATCGCTGAATCAGCCAAAATATCGATACTTGAGCAAACTGTTCTCATCCGTGGGGAAGGATGTGGGATACTTCGCGTTCGCGGACAACGCTGACGTAATCCCCCCCACAGAGGCACGGCCCGATTCGATATTTATCTTCGACGACGTGGCGTGCGACGAGCAGGATATCATGAGAGAGTATTTCGCGATGGGTAGACATTCGCACATCGATTGCTTCTACCTGGGTCAGTCGTACGCGAGAATACCTAAACATTTAATTCGTGACAATGCCAATCTGTTGATTCTGTTCAAACAGGATACCATGAATTTACGTCACATTCATCAGGATCATGTAAATACCGATATGTCGTTCGAGACGTTTAGCACGTTATGTGCGAATTGTTGGCGAAAGAAGTATGGATTTCTCGTAATCGATAAAGACAGTCCTGCGAATCGCGGTCGTTACAGACGTGGATTTAACGAGTTTGTCGTACTGTAGCTAATGCAGTTGCTTGATAAGAGTCGTCGGTGCTGTATCGTGGCTTTAATCTCTCTCTTGCGCAACTAATATGTCAGTCAAAAAGGAAAAGAAGGAGAAGCTGCGAGCTTCGATCGTGAACGAAATAGCGAAGACCAGCGATACCATACGTAAAAAGTATTTAGCGTTGAAAGTTGGGAAAATGACGGCTGAGACGAATTTGCGAACAACTTTACAACCGATCGTTGAACCGTTGAAACAGATAGTTCAAAATACAGCTACTGTTGAACCGAACGTGGATGGCGACAACGTGTTCTCAGATATTAAGGAAACACCACCACCACCATCCCCCCTACGAAAAAAAAGAAGATTCTCGGATGTTAGGGGAACGCCATCGTCCTCTATGAAAAAAAGGAGAAGAATAAAGAAGAATAAGAAAAAGAACGATGAAACCAATGTAACGTTCACCTCAAAACAAGTATATAACATCGATGATGACGACGATGACGACGATGATGATGATGACAATGATGAGATCGAGCCGGCGACGGCAACAACGATTACGGTACCGCAACAGGATACCTTCGAATCACCACACACGCCATCTTTGGAATCTTCAATGCGTAATATTTTTGAAAATCCTGAAACTCATCTCGAGGAAAATCAACGTCTAACCGAGAGTCTTGGACCTTTGGCGCGCGAATATTTAGAAAAATTTTTTACCGGACCGACGAAAAATTCTGACAACGTGTATGGGGTATTTTTGAAAGACGATAAGCTGATGCTGGGAAATTCAACGTTCGAGGTGGACAGCAACGATGATATCATCGTTAAGGGGATACGGTACAAGGGGACTCGTGGTCTTTACGAATTGATATTCAGCAGAATACCTGATGAGCGGCTGTACACCGAGGACGATAAAGACGCGTACAAAAGAATTCTCACTCTTACGCATGCGCATCGACGCGGGAATCAGGTAATGGGAAACAAAGGTTACAAGTATAGGAAAATTATAGGACCGTTGTTTTCGTCGCGAGGTGGGAGAGGGATTGAACTTCCATCTTTTATGCGTGTGACCAACAATCCGATCGATTACGTGCATTGGGACGACCCAAACGAACTCGTCGATCGTCTGAAATTGTTAACCGCTTCGAAGAACGCCGGTCATTCTAACCATGACAATGAAATAATATCGATAATCGAAGAACTTCGCGAAGCCGGTATAATTATAAATTAAAGCGCGTGCGTTCGTTGAGTTAGTGACGAATGAAATGTCGATCGATGAAATTGTTACGGCTCGATAGAATGCGCGTTCGTCTTAATTGTTGCGAAACGAATCAAACGATATCCTCGGGAGGAGACGACGACGGTGAAAGCTGGAACTTGAGATTTCAAAGTCTATGGATAAAACTGGATGAGATATTTCAACGAATACTGTGGGTCGAAGAGCAGGTAAAACGGTTGTGCAAGCGATACGAGTTGACAATAATCGAGGAAGAAGAGGAAGAAGAGGAAGAAGAAGTAGAAGAAGTAGAAGAAGATTAACTTGAGCGAAAAGAAATGTCTATCGACAAATTTGGTAAAGTGCTTCGTGAAGCGGGCAAAAGCGAGCCGAATGTTTCCTCGATTTTCTATCCCGACGTTTTGAAAAATTATGTGTGCGATAACGCTATATGTTTGAACAATGATGCTACATTGTACGATGCGAAAGGTACGAGGATCGGGCACGTGGCGAATCCTGAGGCAAACGATCACGCTGCGACCAAACTATACGTGGACACGCTTAACGCGAATCTTGAGTTCGAGATCATGAAAAAACTGATCAATGAACTGAAAACCGCTAAAGAGACGATAAAGTCCGAAGTATTAGCGAAACAGAATGAAGACTTGAAAACTGTTAAAGAAACGATAAAGTTTGAAATACTGACTACGATACAAGGCGTTCGATACGATGTAGATGAAAATATGAGATCGATCGATTCACGTATCGATGTGAAAAATGATAATTCGGATGAGTTGCAAACGCTCGAGGTCTTGAAGGAGAAGGTAAAAAGACGATATTAACAACATCGTTGACAACGATCGGCTGGAGAACTTCAGAATAAGCTTTCATGACCAACCGACCAACCGACCGACCGACCGACCGATCTTGACAGATCCATAGATAGATGTACAACAACCATCATACTGTGCATGCACATGTACCTGTACTGTACCGTCACGTATTATCAATATTAAGTAGCATTCATCGAGTAAAAAAGTTATCAACTTGAGAAAAGCCATGGAAAAAATAAGGAAGGGGAAATATACTGAGAAATTTGAAGATTTTAAAGAAAAAACAGTATATATGTGAAACGCGATAAAGTATATGCGCAGATAGCGACGATGAGTAAAGAAAACGTGGTGGAAGAGCTGCATGCTCCGGCGAGACGTTTTTACCCGCGTAGACGCGTGATCGTGCGAGGATTCGATGATCTTTGGCAAGCCGATATAGTCGACGTTCAAAAATACTCGCGAAACAATCGCGGACATCGATATATTCTCACGATAATCGATGTATTTAGCAAATATGCATGGACGGTTCCTTTGAAGAGTAAAAATGCGAGCGACGTATGTAAAGCTTTCGCGTCAGCGTTGGAGAAGGATGGCAGGGCTCCGAAAAACTTGCAGACTGACATGGGGACAGAATTCTACAATGAAACATTCCAAGACTATCTGAGGAAACGTAACATCAACCTTTATTCTACGTTTAGCCCTATGAAAGCATCCGTCGTGGAACGTTTCAATCGCACGCTGAAGAACAGCATGTGGAAATTTTTCTCGTTGAGCGGAAAATATCGCTGGATCGATGTGCTTCCCACGTTGACCGAGGACTACAATAATCGAAAACATCGTACCATCCGTATGCGACCCACCGACGTGAACCGTAAAAATGCCAGGCACCTTCTGTCCACCGTGTACAACAACGTGAAGATTGCTGGTCCTGCCAAATTCAAGGTTAATGATCACGTGCGCGTCAGCAAGTTCAAAACCCTATTTGACAAAGGATACACACCGAACTGGTCAACCGAAATATTCAAGATTGCCGCGGTAAAACGAACGAATCCCGTCACGTATCTCTTGGCCGACTCGAGGGGCAAACCTATCGCCGGAGGATTCTACGAACATGAGATACGCGCGGCAAAATATCCTGACGTATACTTAGTTGAAAAAATATTACGTAGAAAAGGAAATAAAGTATACGTAAAATGGTTGGGAATGGACGCGTCACATAATTCATGGATATCTAAAACGAATATACTTTAATTGTATTTTATACGTAAGATAATTAATTTCTCTCTAAACGACTATACTTCAAATGTAGAAGTTGCGATAATTCATTTCTTCTATAGGAATTGTAAAAAAATGTATTTTTACAATAAAATAAAATACAAAGAGATGTTCTTAAATAATTTTTAAAAATTTGGTTGGTTGGGGGCCTTATGTGTACACCTAACTCAATTGTAGAAGGGAGTTATCTTCTGCTAAGCTGAATAAAATAAAATACAAAGAGATATTCTTAAATAATTTTTATTTTTAAAATAATATATTGTTACAAAAAGACCTCTAATAATTTTTACACACATTATATTTGTTTTTTAACCTATCTGTTTTTGCGCAAACGCCTCGACCGCAATGATATCAGCGCACGAAACCATCAGTTCACAATCGATCAGCGAATTTTGATCGAAAGATTCGCTCTCGACGATCGCTTTCATGATATTCTTCGCGTCGCTATCCTTCACAGCAACAACGAAATTCGTAAATTTAACAGCAATCGTGGGAACATTATCAATCAACCATGAATAAATGTTGTGCACGCAGAATTCGAGGTTGTACAAGTTACGCATAGTTTTTTCCGTGATATACAGAGCTGTGAACTGATTTGATAATTTGACTAGATTCATACCATCGATATTAAGTGTTTGAAATGTTAAATCATCACTCATTTTTCGCTTCTGTTTCTGCATAGACGGCAAAAGTAAATCGGAAATACATTCCTTCGTGCGCAATAACTCTGTCCACGCGTCCAGGAAAAACGTAATTTCATTACCACGGTTATCCCCTATAGCTAGTTCCACGCAAATATCGTTGCCAACGCGCGCACCAATTTCAAAGTATTTAAAATAATTGCCAGCTATGGAGTATCTTCGACTCAAGACCCGTGCGCTGTGCAAACTCTTCGACGATGGCGGTTGCATCATCGATGATCGGGAAATGGGGCTGTTGTTGAAAACACCCTCGCACGACGACGTTGACGGCTGTATCATCGATGATCGGGAAATGGGGCTGTTGTTGAAAAAACCCTCGCACGACGATGTTGACGGCTGTATCATCGATGATCGTGAAATGGGCTGCTGTTGAGAAACCCTGCAACAGATTTTTTAAAAAATTAGACGTTTTTTATAAATTACTTTTCCACAATTATTTTCATCTTTCTACTTACATATTATTTAGTCTCCTCTTTTTGTGCAGCTCCTCAACGTTCGAACGATTACATTCAGCAGACGAATAACGGTTGTAATACATCGTGCGGTCTATGTTTTAGCAGTCTACGTTTTTAGCGATGGTTGTCTCGATCTGAAGTGTAACGCTTGGAATACGATGTTTTTATAGGATGTCTCCCTACCACTCCTTTTTGTGAAGATCTGCAATGGGGAAGCATCCCCTCCCCCAACAGTTACAGACTTCAAAGACCTATGATAATCTCGCTCTACCACTTCCTTTTTCCTTTACGGATAAAAACAACGATGCAGTTTTTCTCAATCGATGCTGTAATGCCCCCAAGGAAGAGTATTGATCAAATTACTGCAAATATACCGCTTATCGTCATGCGGACTCAATGCTAATTTCTTTTCCGACATCGAATACACCTGATGTCGTACTGACACTATGCGATTACCGCTAACGCTCTTTTCCGTATGATTACGAAGGCATTCAACATAGTCTTCGAAACTTATATCACGAGCAGTAACGTTTGTTCTGATTCCTTTGACCTTTTTAGTGTCCTGATCACCGTGAACGCGAATCGCATACATTTTTGAACGAAGCCCTACGAACTCGGTCATAATTTTACCACCGTTCTCATCCTTCATCAAACCGAGCTGTTTATTGTTTGCGATCGGAACACCGTAAACATTGTTCGCGGTATAATTACTGGTGTCGTATCGATGAATGTCGCGTTTCAGCAGCGCCTCGTACACGTCATCGCAAGCGATCTCATATATCAGACTGTCCGTGTCCGTGTACAAAATCTTACAATTTTGCTGGAAGTTTGGATACATGTACTCATAATGAAAGCTGTACAAATGAGATTTTGATATATCCAATATGGACATGCCTACGTAGATTGGTTTGAAAAATTTAACAAGCATCTTTTTCAGCTGAATCGCGACAAAGTCCTCGGCAAACACCGTACAGCTATGAAAATTTGGTCTAGATATCAATCGTTCGGCACCGTGTCTACCGCTCCATCGAGAAAGTAATTTCACGATCGAGTGATTTCGAACGTTCTCCATCGTTTTCCCAAACACAGCATTGTTCATTAACTTGTATAGGTTCTTGGAAAAATCATTGGTCGCGTTGGCACGTAATTTTGTGTTCAAATCAATGTAGCCTTGCAACCATCGCGATTGTCGAAACTCTAGAATTCGATGTATTTTCCGCAATTTCAGATTATGCTTTAAACTCTGTTGGAGGTATCGGTAATGTACAACGTATCGCTCCTTATCGCGAAGTGTTGCCATTAACTTTTTCTGCGTACTCGAGTCGGTCGCTGCATCATGACTTGGACAAAACGGAAGATTCGCGTGAGCATCGTGAATTTCGTGCGGATACTCTAAATCCACCTCCAAAATGTATCCTACGGGGCTATCGATCGGAATGGATTCAACATCGAAATTGTTCACGTCCACCCATCGAAAGTCTCTATGCGGCAGAGGTTGCGACATTGCCCAACCGTACAAATTATTCACGTCAAAATACATTAAGTAGGTGGATGGTTTACTCGAGTCGTGTGTGGACAAATATTTGTTGTTAGCGCGCGCATATCTGTGCGAACACTGACTCAATCCGCCGCGTATTCCTCGCTCCACGAATAAAAGCATGTCAACGTCGGTCAACAACTCCAATTCAATCTTTGTCATTTTCAACATCACGTCCCACGCGAAACCGGGGAGCGTGTAATAATGCGCCGGATCGAGCTTGTAATTCTCGAGACAGTCATTGCGAAAATTTTCGAAAACATCCGCCAACAACAGCACATCCAATTTTAAGTATAAGTCGCTGTACTGTCCAAGCGTTTGTATAGCAAAACGCGACCAAACCGTATTCGCGTGAAGGTAATCAGCGTCGGATATCTCGCTGCCGTACAATTGATTGTAAAATGCTTCGCGCGGTGGTAAACATGTATTGTTTAATTTATCATACGATGTCAGATAGTCGTATGGAAAAACGCCTTTTCTGGTCAATAGGTTGAAATCGTCATCGGAAAGATGTGTAAATTCACCTCGTACGATACATAATTTACTTTTGTCCAAGTATGACGACAGCTTGTCCAGACTCGAGTTCAAGAACTTGAATGAATCTATGAAGCGGAATTTCAACAATTTTGCATATTTCCACTCTTTATCCGTCTGGATAGGAATGTTTTTCGTGAAAGAGATATACTTCTCTTTCGTCAATGGCAACACGTCTATCCGTCCCTCGAACGAGTTTGCTAATTCTTTGATGATGAAATGCGCGTCGTAGCCTGATAGATTATGGAAAACCACCGGTATCACGTACGAAGATTGATAGCTTAAATTGCATCCATTATGAGCCGGACCGCGATACGCGCCCGTGAAATGACAATGATCGTGCACCCTCGTCGCGTCGGAAGTGTCGAACGGTTTCTCGCAGACGTGACAATGCGTGGCCGTACGAAAATTTAACTTTTCCAATTCGGTTAGCGTATTCATCGGTACCGTTTTGTCAAATATCGGCTGTAATTTACGACTGAGTTCGTACAACCTGTTCGCGAACCATGCGGCGCATCCCTCTTTCTCGCGATAAACATGATACTCGCATAACGATTCGTCGTAGCGACAATGCATGTAGTATCCTATGCTAAACGCGTGGTGATGTTGATACTGTACGCGTGTCGCACGGCCTTGTCCTTCCTGTCCCTCCGGCAGCAGCAGGCACTCCAAGTCAGCATAGATAACGAACGGTGCCTCTTCTTTGTTCGTGTAGTTCTTAAACTGCAACCACTTATCCTCTTCCTCTGTTGGAAGCATCAGAGCGCAATCGTTCATCCGTTCGCAGTCAACTGTATGAACGTTTAATCTCTCCTGCGTGGGAAAATATTGCAAGCACCTGTGAGAAGAGGGAAAAATCATGTCTTTTTTGCTTCAAAGAATTTAAAAAAAAACAAAAATGCAACTTACCGATCACAAATGTACTTCTTATGCTCCCGCTTGCTAAGCTGTGACGAAACCAATCGCGACAAATTTCGTATACACATGAAATGACCATGCGTCTTTGAGGCATTCTGTAGAAACAACAAGTTGACGTGTCTTCCCTCCCGTTTCTTCCCAGTCAAATGAAGCGTTACGCATTTCTTACGTGCCCATGCGAACACGTTCACGGAAACGTCGTTTTTTCGTTCAAATTTTCGGATGTCTTTGAACGACATAGGCAGTTGGAAACCTTCGGTTTTCGGAAGCACGTCTTTGTAGTGTGGATACGATGATAAACGTGAAAGATTTGCCTCGGCTGGATAGAGACCCGCCACGATTGCCCAATAAAAGCATGCATCGTCGTTGCTGTTCACGTTCACGACCGCTCTTTTCACCTGTATCGCTCGAGGCACGTCGATTGTAGCGGTGCAACCGGCTTGCAACGGTTGGTATTTGCTAAAGTTCACAATCAAATGTAGTATCTTCGACAGCGCCCACCCACTGTCTCGCTCTTGAAACTCCTCCATCGATGTCAAAATCGTAGGCACAACGTCTCTCTGGTACCACTGTCGTAGATTGCTCGTACGAAACAACGCAACGTTCCGCGTACCGAAACTTTTCACGGAAACCTCGTTGGCACGCTGCATGAATTCCGCCTCCAACGTTATGCTAGCTTTCAACGATGAATGCACGTTTAAATATTCCGTCACGCGTCCCGTGACCATTCGTTTCGCATGTTGTAAAAATTGTTTTGGATTGATATGTTCAACGTTGATAACGATGCCGGTCGATATGCGATTTTTAAAAGCCGACTCGACATTTTCCCAACGAAGCGTCGAGGCTCTCACACCCCTGCGATCGTATAAACCTCTACCGACGCGCGATGAGGAAATACGATGATTCAATGAAACGTTTAAAGTTTTCATACGACACATCGTCGATGTTAAACTAAATTTCGCGCCTATCGACAATTCATCCTTTGCATGGGATAGATAATTTACACAACACTGCAGAGCCTCGATGTATGAACGAAACCATTCACGATACTCGTCCATATATTTCACCAACATTGACATGCGTGTCAAACACTTCAACATATTTTTACACGTTTCAATCATCTTGCCGCTTTTTCCGCCAATACGGATGCCTTAGACCCTGAACGTGGATAATGATGGATCTTTTAAAATCTTAACCGAACTGAACACTCTGTATGCAAATGAGCTTGGTGCCAGCAACATTCATTCTTTTAAACACATACCCCTCTCCGGAAATAGATGTAACAAACATCTCCGCACGAGACATCTAAAAAATAAGGAGGAAATCTATACCGCTCAGATACGAGCTCGCGCTATTTCATGATAGTCACGTTGGAAAGATAAGGGGAACTCTATACCACTCTGTTAATGAGAAACTATCTCTCTTAGAATGATATAAACAGTGTGCTTAAACGATGGGTAGGAACGACGTTCAAACACGTTCAAGGTCAAGTCTTCCGGGAAAAAACGTGTGTTCCCCAGGGGTATCGCATTACATACCGCGAAAGAACCTCTGTCATAATATTCGCGAAGCACGTACGAAATATCATATTCGTAGGGGGTCCAATAGGAATGCATCAAATAAATAAGAGGAAACTATATACAGCACAGATAATATTGCTTAAACGATGGGTAGGAACGACGTTCGAACACGTTCGAACACGTTCAAGGTCAAGTCTTCCTGGAAAAAACATGTGTTCCCCAGGGGTATCGCATTACATACCGTGAAAGAACCTCTGTCATAGATAACCTCTACAAAAAACTATCTTCTCGATGTATCATATTCGCGAAGCACGTACGAAATATCATATTCGTAGGGGGTCCAATAGGAATGCATCGAGTAGATAAGAGGAAACTATATACAGCACAGATAATATGGTCTCGCTATGTTCTTAAAAAATCCCTCCCCCTCCCCTCCCCCCGCAAACAATTATCTTCTCGATGTATCAAATTCGCGAAGCACGTTCGGAATATCATATTCGCAAACCCCCCCCCACCCCCCGCAAAGTATGCTCGCACTGTGAACGGTCTCTCTCTTTCTTTCTCACATCGCGTTCAGGTCAATCGTCTTAAACGATGGGTAGGAACGACGTTCGAACACGTTCGAACACGTTCAAGGTCAAGTCTTCCTGGAAAAGCATGTGTTCCCCAGGGGTATCATATTACATCTGTCGTAGGTACAATAGGAATGCATCGAGTAGATAAGAGGAAACTATATACAGCACAGATAATATGGTCTCGCTATGTTCTTAAACCCCCCCCCCCTCCCCCACTCCCCGCAAACAATTATCTTCTCGATGTATCATATTCGTGAAGCACGTTCGAAATATCATATTCGCTAACCCCCTCCCCCACCCCCCCCGCAAAGATAAGACACATGGACAATTATCTTCTCGATGTATCATATTACATACCACGAAAAACCCCCCTCCCCCACCCCCCGCAAACTATGCTCGCGCTATAAGGCACACGGTGCCGGTAAGGTAGGAATCTACCTACAATGATAAGTCTGATCGTAGAATCGGCCTTATATTCCTACTGTCATGCGTTATGCGTTAGGCGTTATGCGTATTGCGTTTTGCGTTATGCGTTATGTGTTATGCGTTGTGCGTTATCCGCTATGCGTTATGCGTTTTGCGTTATGCGTTATGCGTTATGCGTTATGCGTTATGGGTTATGCGTTATGCGTTATGCGTTATGCGTTATGCGTTATGCGTTATGCGTTATGCGTTATGCGTTATGCGTTATGCGTTATGCGTTATGCGTTATGCGTTATGCGTTATGCGTTATGCGTTATGCGTTATGCGTTATGCGTTATGCGTTATGCGTTATGCGTTATGCGTTATGAGTAATGCGTGATCCGTTATGTGTTATGCGTTATGCGCTATGCGTTATGCGTCATGCGTTACGCGAAATGCGTTATGCGCTATGGGTCATGCGTTAAGCGTTATGCGTTATGCGGTATGCGTCATCCGTTATGCGTTATGAGTAATGCGTGATCCGTCATGCGTTATGCGTTAGGCGTTATGCGTATTGCTTTTTGCGTTATGCGTTATGTGTTATGCGTTGTGCGTTATCCGCTATGCGTTATGCGTTTTGCGTTATGCGTTATGCGTTATGCGTTATGCGTTATGGGTTATGCGTTATGCGTTATGCGTTATGCGTTATGCGTTATGCGTTATGCGTTATGCGTTATGCATTATGCGTTATGCGTTATGCGTTATGCGTTATGCGTTATGAGTAATGCGTGATCCGTTATGTGTTATGCGTTATGCGCTATGCGTTATGCGTTATGCGTTATGGGTAATGAGTAATGCGTGATCCGTTATGCGTTATGCTTTATGCGTTATGCGTTATGCGTTACGCGTTATGCGTTATGCGTTATGCGTTTTGCGTTTTGCGTTATGCGTTATGCGTTGTGCGTTATGCGTTATGCGTTATGTGTTATGCGTTATGCGTTATGCGTTATGCGTTATGCGTTATGCGTTATGGGTTATGCGTGATCCGTTATGCGTTATGCGTTATGCGCTATGAGTAATGCGTGATCCGTTATGCGTTATGCGTTATGCGTTATGCGTTATGCTTTATGCATTATGCGTTATGCGTTATGCGATTTGCGTTATGCGTTATGCGTTATGGGTTGTGCGTTATGCGTTATGCGTTATGCGTTATGAGTAATGCGTGATCCGTTATGTGTTATGTGTTATGCGCTGTGCGTTATGCGTTATACGTTATGAGTAATGCGTGATCCGTTATGCGTTATGCTTTATGCGTTATGCGTTATGCGTTACGCGTAATGCGTTATGCGCTATGGGGCATGCGTTAAGCGTTATGCGTTATGCGGTATGCGTCATCCGTTATGCGTTATGAGTAATGCGTGATCCGTCATGCGTTATGCGTTAGGAGTTATGCGTATTGCGTTTTGCGTTATGCGTTATGTGTTATGCGTTGTGCGTTATCCGCTATGCGTTATGCGTTTTGCGTTATGCGTTATGCGTTATGCGTTATGCGTTATGCGTTATGGGTTATGCGTTATGCGTTATGCGTTATGCGTTATGCGTTATGCGTTATGCGTTATGCGTTATGCGTTATGCGTTATGCGTTATGCGTTATGCGGTATGCGTTATGCGTTATGAGTAATGCGTGATCCGTTATGCGTTATGCGTTATGCGCTATGAGTAATGCGTGATCCGTTATGCGTTATGCGTTATGCGTTATGCTTTATGCTTTATGCATTATGCGTTATGCGTTATGCGATTTGCGTTATGCGTTATGCGTTATGGGTTGTGCGTTATGAGTCATGCGTTATGCGTTATGCGTTTTGCTTTATGCGTTATGCGTTATGGGTTATGCGTTATGCGTTATGCGTTATGCGTTATGAGTAATGCGTGATCCGTTATGTGTTATGCGTTATGCGTTTTGCGTTTTGCGTTTTGCGTTATGCGTTATGCGTTATGCGTTGTGCGTTATGCGTTATGCGTTATGCGTTATGCGTTATGCGTTATGCGTTATGCGTTATGCGTTATGCGTTATGCGTTATGCGTTATGAGAAATGCGTGATCCGTTATGTGTTATGCGTTATGCGCTGTGCGTTATGCGTTATGCGTTATGGGCAATGAGTAATGCGTGATCCGTTATGCGTTATGCTTTATGCGTTATGCGTTATGCATTACGCGTAATGCGTTATGCGCTATGGGTCATGCGTTAAGCGTTATGCGTTATGCGGTATGCGTCATCCGTTATGCGTTATGAGTAATGCGTGATCCGTCGTGCGTTATGCGTTAGGCTTTATGCGTATTTCGTTTTGCGTTATGCGTTATGCGTTATGGGTTATGCGTTATGCGTTATGCGTTATGCGTTATGCGTTATGAGTTGTGCGTTATACGTTATGCGTTATGCGTTATGCGTTATGCGTTATGCGATTTGCGTTATGCGCTATGCGTTATGCGTTATGAGTAATGCGTGATCCGTTATGCGTTATGCGTTATGCGTTATGAGTAATGCGTGAAACGTTATGCGTTATTCGTTATGCGTTATGCGTTATGCGTTATGCGTTATGCGTTATGAGTAATGCGTGATCCGTTATGCGTTATGCGTTATGCTTTATGCATTATGCGTTATGCGTTATGCGATTTGCGTTATGCGTTATGCGTTATGGGTTGTGCGTTATGAGTCATGCGTTATGCGTTATGCGTTTTGCTTTATGCGTTATGAGTTGTGCGTTATACGTTATGCGTTATGCGTTATGCGTTATGCGTTATGCGATTTGCGTTATGCGTTATGCGTTATGCGTTATGCGTTATGCGTTATGCGTTATGCGTTATGCGTTATGGGTTATGCGTTATGCGTTATGCGTTATGCGTTATGCGTTATGCGTTATGCGTTATGCGTTATGCGGTATGCGTTATGCGTTATGCGTTATGCGTTATGCGTTATGCGTTATGCGTTATGCGTTATGCGTTATGTGTTATGCGTTGTGCGTTATCCGCTATGCGTTATGCGTTACGCGTAATGCGTTATGCGCTATGGGTTGTGCGTTAAGCGTTATGCGTTATGCGTTATGGGTTGTGCGTTATGAGTCATGCGTTATGAGTTATGCGTTTTGCTTTATGCGTTATGCGTTATGGGTTATGCGTTATGCGTTATGCGTTGTGCGTTATCCGCTATGCGTTATGCGTTTTGCGTTATGCGTTATGCGTTATGCGTTATGCGTTATGCGTTATGCGTTATGCGTTATGAGTAATGCGTGATCCGTTATGCGTTATGCTTTATGCGTTATGCGTTATGCGTTATGCGTTATGCGTCATGCGATTTGCGTTATGCGTTATGTGTTATGCGTTATGCGTTATGCGTTATGCGTTATGCGTTATGCGTTATGCGTTATGCGTTATGCGTTATGCGTTATGTGTTATGGGTTATGCGTTATGCGTTATGCGTTATGCGTTATGCGTTATGCGTTATGCGTTATGAGTAATGCGTGATCCGTTATGCGTTATGCGTTATGAGTAATGCTTGATCCGTTACGCGTTATGCGTTATGCATTAAGCGTTATGCGTTATACGTTATGCGTTATGCGTTATGCGTTATGCGTTATGCGTTATGCTTTATGCATTATGCGTTATGCGTTATGCGATTTGCGTTATGCGTTATGCGTTATGCGTTATGGGTTATGCGTTATGCGTTATGCGTTATGCTTTATGCATTATGCGTTATGCGTTATGCGATTTGCGTTATGCGTTATGCGTTGTGGGTTGTGCGTTATGAGTCATGCGTTATGCGTTATGCGTTTTGCTTTATGCGTTATGCGTTATGGGTTATGCGTTATGCGTTATGCGTTATGCGTTATGCGTTATGCGTTATGCGTTATGGGTTATCCGTTATGCGTTATCCGTTTAGAGTTTTGCGTTATGCGTTATGCGTTATGAGTTGTGCGTTATGCGTTATGCGTTATGCGTTATGCGTTATGCGTTATGCGTTATGCGTTATGCGTTATGCGTTATGCGTTATGCGTTATGCGTTATGCGTTATGCGTTATGCGTTATGCGTTATGCGTTATGCGTTATGTGTTATGCGGTGTGCGTTATCCGCTATGCGTTATGCGTTTTGCGTTATGCGTTATGCGTTATACGTTATGCGTAATGCGTTATGCGTTATGCGTTATGCGATTTGCGTTATGCGTTATGCGTTATGCGTTATGCGTTATGCGTTATGCGTTATGTGTTATGGGTTATGCGTTATGCGTTATGCGTTATGCGTTATGCTTTATGCGTTATGCGTTATGCGTTATGCGTTGTGCGTTATGTGTTATGCGTTATGCGTTATGCGTTATGCGTTATGCGTTATGCGTTATGCGTTATGCGTTATGCGTTATGCGTTATGCGTTATGCAATATGTGTTATGCGTTATGCGTTATGCGTTATGCGTTATGCGTTATGCGTTATGCGTTATGCGTTATGCGTTATGTGTTATGCGTTGTGCGATATACGTTATGCGATTTGCGTTATGCGTTATGCGTTATGCGTTATGCGTTATGCGTTATGCGTTATGCGTTATGCGTTATGCGTTATGCGTTATGCGTTATGCGTTATGCGTTATGCGTTATGCGTTATGCGCTATGCGTTATGCTTTATGCGTTATGCGTGATCCGTTATGCGTTAGGCGGTATACGTTTTGCGTTATACGTTATGCTTTATGCGTTGTGCGTTATACGTTTGCGTTATGCGTTATGCCTTATGTGTTATGCGTTATGCTTTATGCGTTATGCGTTATGCGTTATGCGTTATGCGTTATGCGTTATGCGTTATGCGTTATGCGTTATGCGTTATGCGTTATGCGTTATGCGTTATGTGTTACGCGTTGTGCGATATACGTTATGCGATTTGCGTTATGCGTTATGCGATTTGCGTTATGCGTTATGCGTTATGGGTTGTGCGTTATGAGTCATGCGTTATGCGTTATGCGTTTTGCTTTATGCGTTATGAGTTGTGCGTTATACGTTATGCGTTATGCGTTATGCGTTATGCGTTATGCGATTTGCGTTATGCGTTATGCGTTATGCGTTATGCGTTATGCGTTATGCGTTATGCGTTATGCGTTATGGGTTATGCGTTATGCGTTATGCGTTATGCGTTATGCGTTATGCGTTATGCGTTATGCGTTATGCGGTATGCGTTATGCGTTATGCGTTATGCGTTATGCGTTATGCGTTATGCGTTATGCGTTATGCGTTATGTGTTATGCGTTGTGCGTTATCCGCTATGCGTTATGCGTTACGCGTAATGCGTTATGCGCTATGGGTTGTGCGTTAAGCGTTATGCGTTATGCGTTATGGGTTGTGCGTTATGAGTCATGCGTTATGAGTTATGCGTTTTGCTTTATGCGTTATGCGTTATGGGTTATGCGTTATGCGTTATGCGTTGTGCGTTATCCGCTATGCGTTATGCGTTTTGCGTTATGCGTTATGCGTTATGCGTTATGCGTTATGCGTTATGCGTTATGCGTTATGAGTAATGCGTGATCCGTTATGCGTTATGCTTTATGCGTTATGCGTTATGCGTTATGCGTTATGCGTCATGCGATTTGCGTTATGCGTTATGTGTTATGCGTTATGCGTTATGCGTTATGCGTTATGCGTTATGCGTTATGCGTTATGCGTTATGCGTTATGTGTTATGGGTTATGCGTTATGCGTTATGCGTTATGCGTTATGCGTTATGCGTTATGCGTTATGAGTAATGCGTGATCCGTTATGCGTTATGCGTTATGAGTAATGCTTGATCCGTTACGCGTTATGCGTTATGCATTAAGCGTTATGCGTTATACGTTATGCGTTATGCGTTATGCGTTATGCGTTATGCGTTATGCTTTATGCATTATGCGTTATGCGTTATGCGATTTGCGTTATGCGTTATGCGTTATGCGTTATGGGTTATGCGTTATGCGTTATGCGTTATGCTTTATGCATTATGCGTTATGCGTTATGCGATTTGCGTTATGCGTTATGCGTTGTGGGTTGTGCGTTATGAGTCATGCGTTATGCGTTATGCGTTTTGCTTTATGCGTTATGCGTTATGGGTTATGCGTTATGCGTTATGCGTTATGCGTTATGCGTTATGCGTTATGCGTTATGCGTTATGGGTTATCCGTTATGCGTTATCCGTTTAGAGTTTTGCGTTATGCGTTATGCGTTATGAGTTGTGCGTTATGCGTTATGCGTTATGCGTTATGCGTTATGCGTTATGCGTTATGCGTTATGCGTTATGCGTTATGCGTTATGCGTTATGCGTTATGCGTTATGCGTTATGCGTTATGCGTTATGCGTTATGTGTTATGCGGTGTGCGTTATCCGCTATGCGTTATGCGTTTTGCGTTATGCGTTATGCGTTATACGTTATGCGTAATGCGTTATGCGTTATGCGTTATGCGATTTGCGTTATGCGTTATGCGTTATGCGTTATGCGTTATGCGTTATGCGTTATGTGTTATGGGTTATGCGTTATGCGTTATGCGTTATGCGTTATGCTTTATGCGTTATGCGTTATGCGTTATGCGTTGTGCGTTATGTGTTATGCGTTATGCGTTATGCGTTATGCGTTATGCGTTATGCGTTATGCGTTATGCGTTATGCGTTATGCGTTATGCGTTATGCAATATGCGTTATGCGTTATGCGTTATGCGTTATGCGTTATGCGTTATGCGTTATGCGTTATGCGTTATGCGTTATGTGTTATGCGTTGTGCGATATACGTTATGCGATTTGCGTTATGCGTTATGCGTTATGCGTTATGCGTTATGCGTTATGCGTTATGCGTTATGCGATATGCGTTATGCGTTATGCGTTATGCGTTATGCGTTATGCGTTATGCGTTATGCGCTATGCGTTATGCTTTATGCGTTATGCGTGATCCGTTATGCGTTAGGCGGTATACGTTTTGCGTTATACGTTATGCTTTATGCGTTGTGCGTTATACGTTTGCGTTATGCGTTATGCCTTATGTGTTATGCGTTATGCTTTATGCGTTATTCGTTATGCGTTATGCGTTATGCGTTATGCGTTATGCGTTATGAGTAATGCGTGATCCGTTATGCGTTATGCGTTATGAGTAATGCTTGATCCGTTACGCGTTATGCGTTATGCATTAAGCGTTATGCGTTATACGTTATGCGTTATGCGTTATGCGTTATGCGTTATGCGTTATGCGTTATGCGTTATGCGTTATGCGTTATGCGTTATGCGTTATGCGTTATGCGTTATGCGTTATGTGTTATGCGTTGTGCGTTATCCGCTATGCGTTATGCGTTTTGCGTTATGCGTTATGTGTTATACGTTATGCGTAATGCGTTATGCGTTATCCGTTATGCGATTTGCGTTATGCGTTATGCGTTATGCGTTATGCGTTATGCGTTATGTGTTATGGGTTATGCGTTATGCGTTATGCGTTATGCGTTATGCTTTATGCGTTATGCGTTATGCGTTGTGCGATATACGTTATGCGTTATGCGTTATGCGTTATGCGTTATGCGTTATGAGTGATGCGTGATCCGTTATGCGTTATGCGTTATGCGTTATGCGTTATGCGTTATGCGTTATGCGTTATGCGTTATGCGTTATGCGTTATGAGTGATGCGTGATCCGTTATGCGTTATGCGTTATGCGTTATGCGTTATGAGTAATGCGTGATCCGTTATGCGTTATGCGTTATGCGTTATGCGTTATGCGTTGTGAGTAATGCGTGATCCGTTATGCGTTATGCGTTATGAGTAATGCTTGATCCGTTACGCGTTATGCGTTATGCATTAAGCGTTATGCGTTATACGTTATGCGTTATGCGTTATGCGTTATGCGTTATGCGTTATGCGTTATGCGTTATGCGTTATGCGTTATGCGTTATGCGTTATGCGTTATGCGTTATGCGTTATGCGTTATGCGTTATGCGTTATGCGTTATGCGTTATGCGTTATGCGTTATGCGTTATGCGTTATGCGTTATGCGTTATGCGTTATGCGTTATGCGTTATGCGTTATGCGTTATGCGTTATGCGTTATGCGTTATGCGTTATGCGTTATGCGTTATGCGTTATGCGTTATGCGTTATGCGTTATGTGTTATGCGTTGTGCGTTATCCGCTATGCGTTATGCGTTTTGCGTTATGCGTTATGCGTTATACGTTATGCGTAATGCGTTATGCGTTATGCGTTATGCGATTTGCGTTATGCGTTATGCGTTATGAGTAATGCGTGATCCGTTATGCGTTATGCTTTATGCGTTATGCGTTATGCGTTATGCGTTATGCGTTATGCGTTATGCGATTTGTGTTATGCGTTATGTGTTATGCGTTATGCGTTATGCGTTATGCGTTATGCGTTATGCGTTATGCGTTATGCGTTATGAGTGATGCGTGATCCGTTATGCGTTATGCGTTATGCGTTATGCGTTATGAGTAATGCGTGATCCGTTATGCGTTATGCGTTATGCGTTATGCGTTATGCGTTATGAGTAATGCGTGATCCGTTATGCGTTATGCGTTATGAGTAATGCTTGATCCGTTACGCGTTATGCGTTATGCATTAAGCGTTATGCGTTATGCGTTATGCGTTATGCGTTATGCGTTATGCGTTATGCGTTATGCGTTATGCGTTATGCGTTATGCGTTATGCGTTATGAGTGATGCGTGATCCGTTATGCGTTATGCGTTATGCGTTATGCGTTATGAGTAATGCGTGATCCGTTATGCGTTATGCGTTATGCGTTATGCGTTATGCGTTGTGAGTAATGCGTGATCCGTTATGCGTTATGCGTTATGAGTAATGCTTGATCCGTTACGCGTTATGCGTTATGCATTAAGCGTTATGCGTTATACGTTATGCGTTATGCGTTATGCGTTATGCGTTATGCGTTATGCGTTATGCGTTATGCGTTATGCGTTATGCGTTATGCGTTATGCGTTATGCGTTATGCGTTATGCGTTATGCGTTATGCGTTATGTGTTATGCGTTATGTGTTATGCGTTGTGCGTTATCCGCTATGCGTTATGCGTTTTGCGTTATGCGTTATGCGTTATACGTTATGCGTAATGCGTTATGCGTTATGCGTTATGCGATTTGCGTTATGCGTTATGCGTTATGAGTAATGCGTGATCCGTTATGCGTTATGCTTTATGCGTTATGCGTTATGCGTTATGCGTTATGCGATTTGCGTTATGCGTTATGTGTTATGCGTTATGCGTTATGCGTTATGCGTTATGCGTTATGCGTTATGCGTTATGAGTGATGCGTGATCCGTTATGCGTTATGCGTTATGCGTTATGCGTTATGAGTAATGCGTGATCCGTTATGCGTTATGCGTTATGCGTTATGCGTTATGCGTTATGAGTAATGCGTGATCCGTTATGCGTTATGCGTTATGAGTAATGCTTGATCCGTTACGCGTTATGCGTTATGCATTAAGCGTTATGCGTTATACGTTATGCGTTATGCGTTATGCGTTATGCGTTATGCGTTATGCGTTATGCGTTATGCGTTATGCGTTATGCGTTATGCGTTATGCGTTATGTGTTATGCGTTGTGCGTTATCCGCTATGCGTTATGCGTTTTGCGTTATGCGTTATGCGTTATACGTTATGCGTAATGCGTTATGCGTTATGCGTTATGCGATTTGCGTTATGCGTTATGCGTTATGAGTTGTGCGTTATGCGTTATGCGTTATGCGTTATGCGTTATGCGTTATGCGTTATGCAATATGCGTTATGCGTTATGCGTTATGCGTTATGCGTTATGCGTTATGCGTTATGCGTTATGCGTTACGCGTTATGCGTTATGCGTTATGCGTTATGCGTTATGTGTTATGCGTTGTGCGTTATACGTTATGCGATTTGCGTTATGCGTTATGCGTTATGCGTTATGCGTTATGCGTTATGAGTTGTGCGTTATGCGTTATGCGTTATGCTTTATGCGTTATGCGTTATGCGTTGTGCGATATACGTTATGCGTTATGCGTTATGCGTTATGCGTTATGCGTTATGTGTTATGCGTTGTGCGATATACGTTATGCGATTTGCGTTATGCGTTATGCGTTATGCGTTATACGTTATGCGTAATGCGTTATGCGTTATGCGTTATGCGATTTGCGTTATGCGTTATGCGTTATGCGTTATGCATTATGCGTTATGCGTTATGTGTTATGGGTTATGCGTTATTCGTTATGCGTTGTGCGTTATGCTTTATGCGTTATGCGTTATGCGTTGTGCGATATGCGTTATGCGTTATGTGTTATGGGTTATGCGTTATTCGTTATGCGTTGTGCGTTATGCTTTATGCGTTATGCGTTATGCGTTGTGCGATATACGTTATGCGTTATGCGTTATGCGTTATGCGTTATGTGTTATGCGTTGTGCGATATACGTTATGCGATTTGCGTTATGCGTTATGCGTTATGCGTTATGCGTTATGCGTTATGCGTTATGCGTTATGCGTTATGCGTTATGCGTTATGCGTTATGCGTTATGAGTAATGCGTGATCCGTTATGCGTTATGCGTTATGAGTAATGCTTGATCCGTTACGCGTTATGCGTTATGCATTAAGCGTTATGCGTTATACGTTATGCGTTATGCGTTATGCGTTATGCGTTATGCGTTATGCGTTATGCGTTATGCGTTATGCGTTATGCGTTATGCGTTATGCGTTATGCGTTATGTGTTATGCGTTGTGCGTTATCCGCTATGCGTTATGCGTTTTGCGTTATGCGTTATGCGTTATACGTTATGCGTAATGCGTTATGCGTTATGCGTTATGCGATTTGCGTTATGCGTTATGCGTTATGAGTTGTGCGTTATGCGTTATGCGTTATGCGTTATGCGTTATGCGTTATGCGTTATGCAATATGCGTTATGCGTTATGCGTTATGCGTTATGCGTTATGCGTTATGCGTTATGCGTTATGCGTTATGCGTTATGCGTTATGCGTTACGCGTTATGCGTTATGCGTTATGCGTTATGTGTTATGCGTTGTGCGTTATACGTTATGCGATTTGCGTTATGCGTTATGCGTTATGCGTTATGCGTTATGCGTTATGCGTTATGCGTTATGCAATATGCGTTATGCGTTATGCGTTATGCATTATGCGTTATGCGTTATGCGTTATGCGTTATGCGTTATGCGTTATGCGATTTGCGTTATGCGTTATGTGTTATGCGTTATGCGTTATGCGTTATGCGTTATGCGTTATGCGTTATGCGTTATGAGTGATGCGTGATCCGTTATGCGTTATGCGTTATGCGTTATGCGTTATGAGTAATGCGTGATCCGTTATGCGTTATGCGTTATGCGTTATGCGTTATGCGTTATGAGTAATGCGTGATCCGTTATGCGTTATGCGTTATGAGTAATGCTTGATCCGTTACGCGTTATGCGTTATGCATTAAGCGTTATGCGTTATACGTTATGCGTTATGCGTTATGCGTTATGCGTTATGCGTTATGCGTTATGCGTTATGCGTTATGCGTTATGCGTTATGCGTTATGCGTTATGCGTTATGCGTTATGCGTTATGCGTTATGCGTTATGCGTTATGTGTTATGCGTTGTGCGTTATCCGCTATGCGTTATGCGTTTTGCGTTATGCGTTATGTGTTATACGTTATGCGTAATGCGTTATGCGTTATGCGTTATGCGATTTGCGTTATGCGTTATGCGTTATGCGTTATGCGTTATGCGTTATGTGTTATGGGTTATGCGTTATGCGTTATGCGTTATGCGTTATGCTTTATGCGTTATGCGTTATGCGTTGTGCGATATACGTTATGCGTTATGCGTTATGCGTTATGCGTTATGCGTTATGTGTTATGCGTTGTGCGATATACGTTATGCGATTTGCGTTATGCGTTATGCGTTATGCGTTATACGTTATGCGTAATGCGTTATGCGTTATGCGTTATGCGATTTGCGTTATGCGTTATGCGTTATGCGTTATGCGTTATGCGTTATGTGTTATGGGTTATGCGTTATGCGTTATGCGTTATGCGTTATGCTTTATGCGTTATGCTTTATGCGTTATGCGTGATCCGTTATGCGTTAGACGTTATGCGTTTTGCGTTATACGTTATACTTTATGCGTTGTGCGATATACGGTTGCGTTATGCGTTATGCGTTGTGCGATATACGTTATGCGATTTGCGTTATGCGTTATGCGTTATGCGTTATACGTTATGGGTAATGCGTTATGCGTTATGCGTTATGCGATTTGCGTTATGCGTTATGCGTTATGCGTTATGCGTTATGCGTTATGTGTTATGTGTTATGCGGTATTCGTTATGCGTTGTAGATTATGCGTTAAGCGTTATACGTTATGCGTTATGCGTTATGCGTTATGCGTTATGCGTTATGCGTTATACGTTATGCTTTATGCGTGTTGCGTTATGCGTTATGCGTTTTGCTTTATGCGTTATGCGTTATGAGTGATGCGTGATCCGTTATGCGTTATGCGTTATGCGTTATGCGTTATGAGTAATGCGTGATCCGTTATGCGTTATGCGTTATGCGTTATGCGTTATGCGTTATGAGTAATGCGTGATCCGTTATGCGTTATGCGTTATGAGTAATGCTTGATCCGTTACGCGTTATGCGTTATGCATTAAGCGTTATGCCTTATACGTTATGCGTTATGCGTTATGCGTTATGCGTTATGCGTTATGCGTTATGCGTTATGCGTTATGCGTTATGCGTTATGCGTTATGCGTTATGCGTTATGCGTTATGCGTTATGCGTTATGTGTTATGCGTTGTGCGTTATCCGCTATGCGTTATGCGTTTTGCGTTATGCGTTATGTGTTATACGTTATGCGTTATGCGATTTGCGTTATGCGTTATGCGTTATGAGTTGTGCGTTATGCGTTATGCGTTATGCGTTATGCGTTATGCGTTATGCGTTATGCAATATGCGTTATGCGTTATGCGTTATGCGTTATGCGTTATGCGTTATGCGTTATGCGTTATGCGTTACGCGTTATGCGTTATGCGTTATGCGTTATGCGTTATGTGTTATGCGTTGTGCGTTATACGTTATGCGATTTGCGTTATGCGTTATGCGTTATGCGTTATGCGTTATGCGTTATGAGTTGTGCGTTATGCGTTATGCGTTATGCTTTATGCGTTATGCGTTATGCGTTGTGCGATATACGTTATGCGTTATGCGTTATGCGTTATGCGTTATGCGTTATGTGTTATGCGTTGTGCGATATACGTTATGCGATTTGCGTTATGCGTTATGCGTTATGCGTTATACGTTATGCGTAATGCGTTATGCGTTATGCGTTATGCGATTTGCGTTATGCGTTATGCATTATGCGTTAAGCGTTATGTGTTATGGGTTATGCGTTATCCGTTATGCGTTGTGCGTTATGCTTTATGCGTTATGCGTTATGCGTTGTGCGATATACGTTATGCGTTATGCGTTATGCGTTATGCGTTATGTGTTATGCGTTGTGCGATATACGTTATGCGATTTGCGTTATGCGTTATGCGTTATGCGTTATGCGTTATGCGTTATGCGTTATGCGTTATGCGTTATGCGTTATGCGTTATGCGTTATGCGTTATGCGTTATGCGTTATGAGTAATGCGTGATCCGTTATGCGTTATGCGTTATGAGTAATGCTTGATCCGTTACGCGTTATGCGTTATGCATTAAGCGTTATGCGTTATACGTTATGCGTTATGCGTTATGCGTTATGCGTTATGCGTTATGCGTTATGCGTTATGCGTTATGCGTTATGCGTTATGCGTTATGCGTTATGCGTTATGCGTTATGCGTTATGCGTTATGCGTTATGCGTTATGCGTTATGCGTTATGCGTTATGTGTTATGCGTTGTGCGTTATCCGCTATGCGTTATGCGTTTTGCGTTATGCGTTATGCGTTATACGTTATGCGTAATGCGTTATGCGTTATGCGTTATGCGATTTGCGTTATGCGTTATGCGTTATGAGTTGTGCGTTATGCGTTATGCGTTATGCGTTATGCGTTATGCGTTATGCGTTATGCAATATGCGTTATGCGTTATGCGTTATGCGTTATGCGTTATGCGTTATGCGTTATGCGTTATGCGTTATGCGTTATGCGTTATGCGATTTGCGTTATGCGTTATGTGTTATGCGTTATGCGTTATGCGTTATGCGTTATGCGTTATGCGTTATGTGTTATGCGTTGTGCGTTATACGTTATGCGATTTGCGTTATGCGTTATGCGCTATGCGTTATGCGTTATGCGTTATGCGTTATGCGTTATGCAATATGCGTTATGCGTTATGCGTTATGCATTATGCGTTATGCGTTATGCGTTATGCGTTATGCGTTATGCGTTATGCGATTTGCGTTATGCGTTATGTGTTATGCGTTATGCGTTATGCGTTATGCGTTATGCGTTATGCGTTATGAGTGATGCGTGATCCGTTATGCGTTATGCGTTATGCGTTATGCGTTATGAGTAATGCGTGATCCGTTATGCGTTATGCGTTATGCGTTATGCGTTATGCGTTATGAGTAATGCGTGATCCGTTATGCGTTATGCGTTATGAGTAATGCTTGATCCGTTACGCGTTATGCGTTATGCATTAAGCGTTATGCGTTATACGTTGTGCGTTATGCGTTATGCGTTATGCGTTATGCGTTATGCGTTATGCGTTATGCGTTATGCGTTATGCGTTATGCGTTATGCGTTATGCGTTATGCGTTATGTGTTATGCGTTGTGCGTTATCCGCTATGCGTTATGCGTTTTGCGTTATGCGTTATGTGTTATACGTTATGCGTAATGCGTTATGCGTTATCCGTTATGCGATTTGCGTTATGCGTTATGCGTTATGCGTTATGCGTTATGCGTTATGTGTTATGGGTTATGCGTTATGCGTTATGCGTTATGCGTTATGCTTTATGCGTTATGCGTTATGCGTTGTGCGATATACGTTATGCGTTATGCGTTATGCGTTATGCGTTATGCGTTATGTGTTATGCGTTGTGCGATATACGTTATGCGATTTGCGTTATGCGTTATGCGTTATGCGTTATACGTTATGCGTAATGCGTTATGCGTTATGCGTTATGCGATTTGCGTTATGCGTTATGCGTTATGCGTTATGCGTTATGCGTTATGTGTTATGGGTTATGCGTTATGCGTTATGCGTTATGCGTTATGCTTTATGCGTTATGCTTTATGCGTTATGCGTGATCCGTTATGCGTTAGACGTTATGCGTTTTGCGTTATACGTTATACTTTATGCGTTGTGCGATATACGGTTGCGTTATGCGTTATGCGTTGTGCGATATACGTTATGCGATTTGCGTTATGCGTTATGCGTTATGCGTTATGCGTGTTGCGTTATGCGTTATGCGTTTTGCTTTATGCGTTATGCGTTATGCGTTATGCGTTATGCGTTATGCGTTATGTGTCATGCGTTGTGCGATATACGTTATGCGATTTGCGTTATGCGTTATGCGTTATGCGTTATGCGTTATGCGATTTGCGTTATGCGTTATGTGTTATGCGTTATGCGTTATGCGTTATGCGTTATGCGTTATGCGTTATGCGTTATGAGTGATGCGTGATCCGTTATGCGTTATGCGTTATGCGTTATGCGTTATGAGTAATGCGTGATCCGTTATGCGTTATGCGTTATGCGTTCTGCGTTATGCGTTATGCGTTATGCGTTATGCGTTATGCGTTATGCGTTATGCGTTATGCGTTATGCGTTATGCGTTATGCGTTATGCGTTATGCGTTATGCGTTATGTGTTATGCGTTGTGCGTTATCCGCTATGCGTTATGCGTTTTGCGTTATGCGTTATGCGTTATACGTTATGCGTAATGCGTTATGCGTTATGCGTTATGCGATTTGCGTTATGCGTTATGCGTTATGAGTTGTGCGTTATGCGTTATGCGTTATGCGTTATGCGTTATGCGTTATGCGTTATGCAATATGCGTTATGCGTTATGCGTTATGCGTTATGCGTTATGCGTTATGCGTTATGCGTTATGCGTTACGCGTTATGCGTTATGCGTTATGCGTTATGTGTTATGCGTTGTGCGTTATACGTTATGCGATTTGCGTTATGCGTTATGCGTTATGCGTTATGCGTTATGCGTTATGCGTTATGCGTTATGCAATATGCGTTATGCGTTATGCGTTATGCATTATGCGTTATGCGTTATGCGTTATGCGTTATGCGTTATGCGATTTGCGTTATGCGTTATGTGTTATGCGTTATGCGTTATGCGTTATGCGTTATGCGTTATGCGTTATGCGTTATGAGTGATGCGTGATCCGTTATGCGTTATGCGTTATGCGTTATGCGTTATGAGTAATGCGTGATCCGTTATGCGTTATGCGTTATGCGTTATGCGTTATGCGTTATGCGTTATGCGTTATGCGTTATGCGTTATGTGTTATGCGATTTGCGTTATGCGTTATGCGTTATGCGTTATGCGTTATGCGTTATGTGTTATGGGTTATGCGTTATGCGTTATGCGTTATGCGTTATGCTTTATGCGTTATGCGTTATGCGTTGTGCGATATACGTTATGCGTTATGCGTTATGCGTTATGCGTTATGCGTTATGTGTTATGCGTTGTGCGATATACGTTATGCGATTTGCGTTATGCGTTATGCGTTATGCGTTATACGTTATGCGTAATGCGTTATGCGTTATGCGTTATGCGATTTGCGTTATGCGTTATGCGTTATGCGTTATGCGTTATGCGTTATGTGTTATGGGTTATGCGTTATGCGTTATGCGTTATGCGTTATGCTTTATGCGTTATGCTTTATGCGTTATGCGTGATCCGTTATGCGTTAGACATTATGCGTTTTGCGTTATACGTTATACTTTATGCGTTGTGCGATATACGGTTGCGTTATGCGTTATGCGTTGTGCGATATACGTTATGCGATTTGCGTTATGCGTTATGCGTTATGCGTTATACGTTATGCGTAATGCGTTATGCGTTATGCGTTATGCGATTTGCGTTATGCGTTATGCGTTATGCGTTATGCGTTATGCGTTATGTGTTATGTGTTATGCGGTATTCGTTATGCGTTGTAGATTATGCGTTAAGCGTTATACGTTATGCGTTATGCGTTATGCGTTATGCGTTATGCGTTATACGTTATGCTTTATGCGTGTTGCGTTATGCGTTATGCGTTTTGCTTTATGCGTTATGCGTTATGCGTTATGCGTTATGCGTTATGCGTTATGTGTTATGCGTTGTGCGATATACGTTATGCGATTTGCGTTATGCGTTATGCGTTATGCGTTATGCGTTATGCGTTATGCGTTATGGGTTATGCGTTATGCGTTATGCGTTATGCGTTATGCGTTATGCGTTATGCGTTATGCGTTATGAGTAATGCGTGATCCGTTATGCGTTATGCGTTATGAGTAATGCTTGATCCGTTACGCGTTATGCGTTATGCATTAAGCGTTATGCGTTATACGTTATGCGTTATGCGTTATGCGTTATGCGTTATGCGTTATGCGTTATGCGTTATGCGTTATGCGTTATGCGTTATGCGTTATGCGTTATGCGTTATGCGTTATGCGTTATGCGTTATGCGTTATGCGTTATGCGTTATGCGTTATGCGTTATGCGTTATGCGTTATGTGTTATGCGTTGTGCGTTATCCGCTATGCGTTATGCGTTTTGCGTTATGCGTTATGCGTTATACGTTATGCGTAATGCGTTATGCGTTATGCGTTATGCGATTTGCGTTATGCGTTATGCGTTATGAGTAATGCGTGATCCGTTATGCGTTATGCTTTATGCGTTATGCGTTATGCGTTATGCGTTATGCGTTATGCGATTTGCGTTATGCGTTATGTGTTATGCGTTATGCGTTATGCGTTATGCGTTATGCGTTATGCGTTATGCGTTATGCGTTATGAGTGATGCGTGATCCGTTATGCGTTATGCGTTATGCGTTATGCGTTATGAGTAATGCGTGATCCGTTATGCGTTATGCGTTATGCGTTATGCGTTATGCGTTATGAGTAATGCGTGATCCGTTATGCGTTATGCGTTATGAGTAATGCTTGATCCGTTACGCGTTATGCGTTATGCATTAAGCGTTATGCGTTATACGTTATGCGTTATGCGTTATGCGTTATGCGTTATGCGTTATGCGTTATGCGTTATGCGTTATGCGTTATGCGTTATGCGTTATGCGTTATGCGTTATGCGTTATGCGTTATGCGTTATGCGTTATGCGTTATGCGTTATGTGTTATGCGTTGTGCGTTTTCCTCTATGAATTATGCGTTTTGCGTTATGCGTTATACGTTATGCGTAATGCGTTATGCGTTATGCGTTATGCGATTTGCGTTATGCGTTATGCGTTATGCGTTATGTGTTATGCGTTATGCGTGATGCGTTATGTGTTATGGGTTATGCGTTATGCGTTATGCGTTATGCGTTATGCGTTATGCGTTATGCGTTATGCGTTATGCGTTATGCGTTATGCGTTATGCGTTATGCGTTATGCGTTATGCGTTATGCGTTATACGTTATGCGTTATGCGTTATGCGTTATGCGTTATGCGCTATGCGTTATGCGTTATGCGTTATGCGTTATGCGTTATGCGTTATGCGTTATGCGTTATGCGTTATGCGTTATGCGTTATGCGATTTGCGTTATGCGTTATGTGTTATGCGTTATGCGTTATGCGTTATGCGTTATGCGTTATGCGTTATGCGTTATGCGTTATGAGTGATGCGTGATCCGTTATGCGTTATGCGTTATGCGTTATGCGTTATGAGTAATGCGTGATCCGTTATGCGTTATGAGTAATGCGTGATCCGTTATGCGTTATGCGTTATGAGTAATGCTTGATCCGTTACGCGTTATGCGTTATGCATTAAGCGTTATGCGTTATACGTTATGCGTTATGCGTTATGCGTTATGCGTTATGCGTTATGCGTTATGCGTTATGCGTTATGCGTTATGCGTTATGCGTTATGCGTTATGCGTTATGCGTTATGCGTTATGTGTTATGCGTTGTGCGTTATCCGCTATGCGTTATGCGTTTTGCGTTATGCGTTATGCGTTATACGTTATGCGTAATGCGTTATGCGTTATGCGTTATGCGATTTGCGTTATGCGTTATGCGTTATGAGTAATGCGTGATCCGTTATGCGTTATGCTTTATGCGTTATGCGTTATGCGTTATGCGTTATGCGTTATGCGTTATGCGATTTGCGTTATGCGTTATGTGTTATGCGTTATGCGTTATGCGTTATGCGTTATGCGTTATGCGTTATGCGTTATGCGTTATGAGTGATGCGTGATCCGTTATGCGTTATGCGTTATGCGTTATGCGTTATGAGTAATGCGTGATCCGTTATGCGTTATGCGTTATGCGTTATGCGTTATGCGTTATGCGTTATGAGTAATGCGTGATCCGTTATGCGTTATGCGTTATGAGTAATGCTTGATCCGTTACGCGTTATGCGTAATGCATTAAGCGTTATGCGTTATACGTTATGCGTTATGCGTTATGCGTTATGCGTTATGCGTTATGCGTTATGCGTTATGCGTTATGCGTTATGCGTTATGCGTTATGCGTTATGCGTTATGCGTTATGCGTTATGCGTTATGCGTTATGTGTTATGCGTTGTGCGTTATCCGCTATGCGTTATGCGTTTTGCGTTATGCGTTATGCGTTATACGTTATGCGTAATGCGTTATGCGTTATGCGTTATGCGATTTGCGTTATGCGTTATGCGTTATGCGTTATGTGTTATGCGTTATGCGTGATGCGTTATGTGTTATGGGTTATGCGTTATGCGTTATGCGTTATGCGTTATGCGTTATGCGTTATGCGTTATGCGTTATGCGTTATGCGTTATGCATTATGCGTTATGCGTTATGCGTTATGCGTTATGCGTTATGCGTTATGCGTTATGCGTTATGCGTTATGCGTTATGCGTTATGCGTTATGCGTTATGCGTTATGCGTTATGCGTTATGCGTTATGCGTTATGCGTTATGCGTTATGCGTTATGCGTTATGCGTTATGCGTTATGCGTTATGCGTTATGTGTTATGCGTTGTGCGTTATCCGCTACGCGTTATGCGTTTTGCGTTATGCGTTATGCGTTATACGTTATGCGTAATGCGTTATGCGTTATGCGTTATGCGATTTGCGTTATGCGTTATGCGTTATGCGTTATGTGTTATGCGTTATGTGTTATGCGTTATGCGTGATGCGTAATGTGTCATGGGTTATGCGTTATGCGTTATGCGTTATGCGTTATGCGTAATGCGTTATGCGTTATGCGTTATGCGTTATGCGTTATGCGTTATGCGTTATGCGTTATGCGTTATGCGTTATGCGTTATGCGTTATGCGTTATGCGTTATGCGTTATGCGTTATGCGTTATGCGTTATGCGTTATGCGTTATGCGTTATGAGAAATGCGTGATCCGTTATGCGTTATGCGTTATGAGTAATGCTTGATCCGTTACGCGTTATGCGTTATGCATTAAGCGTTATGCGTTATACGTTATGCGTTATGCGTTATGCGTTATGGGTTATGCGTTATGCTTTATGCATTATGCGTTATGCGTTATGCGTTATGCGATTTGCGTTATGCGTTATGCGTTATGGGTTGTGCGTTATGAGTCATGCGTTATGTGTTATGGGTTATGCGTTATGCGTTATGCGTTATGCGTTATGCGTTATGCGTTATGCGTTATGCGATTTGCGTTATGCGTTATGCGTTATGCGTTATGCGTTATGCGTTATGCGTTATGCGTTATGCGTTATGGGTTATGAGTAATGCGTGATCCGTTATGCGTTATGCTTTATGCGTTATGAGTTACGCGTAATGCGTTATGCGCTATGGGTCATGCCTTAAGCGTTATGCGTTATGCGTTATGCGTTATACGTTATGCGTAATGCGTTATGCGTTATGCGTTATGCGATTTGCGTTATGCGTTATGCGTTATGCGTTATGCGTTATGCGTTATGCGTTATGCGTTATGCGTTATGCGTTATGTGTTATGGGTTATGCGTTATGCGTTATGCGTTATGCGTTATGCGTTATGCGTTATGCGTTATGCGTTATGCGTTATGCGTTATGCGTTATGCGTTATGCTTTATGCGTTATGCGTTATGAGTAATCCGTGATCCGTTATGCGTTATGCGTTATGAGAAATGCTTGATCCGTTACGCGTTATGCGTTATGCATTAAGCGTTATGCGTTATACGTTATGCGTTATGCGTTATGCGTTATGCGTAATGCGTTATGCGTTATGCGTTATGCATTAAGCGTTATGCGTTATACGTTATGCGTTATGCGTTATGCGTTATGCGTTATGCGTTATGCGTTATGCGTTATGCGTTATGGGTTATGCGTTATGCGTTATGCGTTATGCGTTATGGGTTATGAGTAATGCGTGATCCGTTATGCGTTATGCTTTATGCGTTATGAGTTACGCGTAATGCGTTATGCGCTATGGGTCATGCGTTAAGCGTTATGCGTAATGCGTTATGCGTTATGCGTTATGGGTTATGCGTTATGGGTTATGCGATATGTGTTATGCGTTGTGCGTTATCCGCTATGCGTTATGCGTTTTGCGTTATGCGTTATGCGTTATGCGTTATGAGTAATGCGTGATCCGTTATGCGTTATGCGTTATGCGTTATGCGTTATGCGTTATGAGTAATGCGTGATCCGTTATGCGTTTTGCGTTATGCGCTATGAGTAATGCGTGATCCGTTATGCGTTATGCGTTATGAGTAATGCTTGATCCGTTACGCGTTATGCGCTATGCATTAAGCGTTATGCGTTATACGTTATGCGTTATGCGTTATGCGTTATGCGTTATGCGTTATGCTTTATGCATTATGCGTTATGCGTTATGCGATTTGCGTTATGCGTTATGCGTTATGGGTTGTGCGTTATGAGTCATGCGTTATGCGTTATGCGTTTTGCTTTATGCCTTATGCGTTATGCGTTATGCGTTATGCGTTATGCGTTATGCGTTATGCGTTATGAGTAATGCGTGATCCGTTATGTGTTATGCGTTATGCGTTATGCGTTATACGTTATGCGTTATGGGTTATGAGTAATGCGTGATCCGTTATGCGTTATGCTTTATGCGTTATGCGTTATGCGTTTTGCGTTATGCCTTATGCGTTATGCGTTATGCGTTATGCGTTATACGTTATGCGTTATGCGTTATGAGTAATGCGTGATCCGTTATGTGTTATGCGTTATGCGTTATGCGTTATACGTTATGCGTTATGCGTTATGCGTTATGCGTAATGCGTTATGCGTTATGCGTTATGCTTTATGCATTATGCGTTATGCGTTATGCGTTATGCGTTATGCGTTATGAGTAATGCGTGATCCGTTATGCGTTATGCGTTATGGGTTATGAGTTATGTGTTATGCGTTATGCGTTATGCGTTATGCGTTATGAGTTACGCGTTATGCGTTATGCGTTATGCGTTATGCGTCATGCGTTATGCGTTATGCGTTATGCGTTATGCGTTATGCGTTATGCGTTATGCGTTATGTGTTATGCGTTGTGCGTTATCCGCTATGCGTTATGCGTTTTGCGTTATGCGTTATGCGTTATACGTTATGCGTAATGCGTTATGCGTTATGCGTTATGCGATTTGCGTTATGCGTTATGCGTTATGTGTTATGCGTTATGCGTGATGCGTTATGTGTTATGGGTTATGCGTTATGCGTTATGCGTTATGCGTTATGCGTTATGCGTTATGCGTTATGCGTTATGCGTTATGCGTTATGCGTTATGCGTTATGCGTTATGCGTAATGCGTTATGCGTTATGCGTTATGCGTTATGCGTTATGCGTTATGCGTTATGCGTTATGCGTTATGCGTTATGCGTTATGCGTTATGCGTTATGCGTTATGCGTTATGCGTTATGCGTTATGCGTTATGCGTTATGCGTTATGCGTTATGCGTTATGAGAAATGCGTGATCCGTTATGCGTTATGCGTTATGAGTAATGCTTGATCCGTTACGCGTTATGCGTTATGCATTAAGCGTTATGCGTTATACGTTATGCGTTATGCGTTATGCGTTATGCGTTATGGGTTATGCGTTATGCTTTATGCATTATGCGTTATGCGTTATGCGTTATGCGATTTGCGTTATGCGTTATGCGTTATGGGTTGTGCGTTATGAGTCATGCGTTATGTGTTATGGGTTATGCGTTATGCGTTATGCGTTATGCGTTATGCGTTATGCGTTATGCGTTATGCGATTTGCGTTATGCGTTATGCGTTATGCGTTATGCGTTATGCGTTATGCGTTATGCGTTATGCGTTATGGGTTATGAGTAATGCGTGATCCGTTATGCGTTATGCTTTATGCGTTATGAGTTACGCGTAATGCGTTATGCGCTATGGGTCATGCCTTAAGCGTTATGCGTTATGCGTTATGCGTTATACGTTATGCGTAATGCGTTATGCGTTATGCGTTATGCGATTTGCGTTATGCGTGATGCGTTATGCGTTATGCGTTATGCGTTATGCGTTATGCGTTATGTGTTATGGGTTATGCGTTATGCGTTATGCGTTATGCGTTATGCGTTATGCGTTATGCGTTATGCGTTATGCGTTATGCGTTATGCGTTATGCGTTATGCTTTATGCGTTATGCGTTATGAGTAATCCGTGATCCGTTATGCGTTATGCGTTATGAGAAATGCTTGATCCGTTACGCGTTATGCGTTATGCATTAAGCGTTATGCGTTATACGTTATGCGTTATGCGTTATGCGTTATGCGTAATGCGTTATGCGTTATGCGTTATGCATTAAGCGTTATGCGTTATACGTTATGCGTTATGCGTTATGCGTTATGCGTTATGCGTTATGCGTTATGCGTTATGCGTTATGGGTTATGCGTTATGCGTTATGCGTTATGCGTTATGGGTTATGAGTAATGCGTGATCCGTTATGCGTTATGCTTTATGCGTTATGAGTTACGCGTAATGCGTTATGCGCTATGGGTCATGCGTTAAGCGTTATGCGTAATGCGTTATGCGTTATGCGTTATGGGTTATGCGTTATGGGTTATGCGATATGTGTTATGCGTTGTGCGTTATCCGCTATGCGTTATGCGTTTTGCGTTATGCGTTATGCGTTATGAGTAATGCGTGATCCGTTATGCGTTATGCGTTATGCGTTATGCGTTATGCGTTATGAGTAATGCGTGATCCGTTATGCGTTTTGCGTTATGCGCTATGAGTAATGCGTGATCCGTTATGCGTTATGCGTTATGAGTAATGCTTGATCCGTTACGCGTTATGCGCTATGCATTAAGCGTTATGCGTTATACGTTATGCGTTATGCGTTATGCGTTATGCGTTATGCGTTATGCTTTATGCATTATGCGTTATGCGTTATGCGATTTGCGTTATGCGTTATGCGTTATGGGTTGTGCGTTATGAGTCATGCGTTATGCGTTATGCGTTTTGCTTTATGCCTTATGCGTTATGCGTTATGCGTTATGCGTTATACGTTATGCGTTATGCGTTATGAGTAATGCGTGATCCGTTATGTGTTATGCGTTATGCGTTATGCGTTATACGTTATGCGTTATGGGTTATGAGTAATGCGTGATCCGTTATGCGTTATGCTTTATGCGTTATGCGTTATGCGTTTTGCGTTATGCCTTATGCGTTATGCGTTATGCGTTATACGTTATGCGTTATGCGTTATGAGTAATGCGTGATCCGTTATGTGTTATGCGTTATGCGTTATGCGTTATACGTTATGCGTTATGCGTTATGCGTTATGCGTAATGCGTTATGCGTTATGCGTTATGCTTTATGCATTATGCGTTATGCGTTATGCGTTATGCGTTATGCGTTATGCGTTATGAGTAATGCGTGATCCGTTATGCGTTATGCGTTATGGGTTATGAGTTATGTGTTATGCGTTATGCGTTATGCGTTATGCGTTATGAGTTACGCGTTATGCGTTATGCGTTATGCGTTATGCGTCATGCGTTATGCGTTATGCGTTATGCGTTATGCGTTATGCGTTATGCGTTATGCGTTATGAGTTACGCGTTATGCGTTATGCGTTATGCGTTATGCGTCATGCGTTATGCGTTATGCGTTATGCGTTATGCGTTATGCGTTATGCGTTATGTGTTATGCGTTGTGCGTTATCCGCTATGCGTTATGCGTTTTGCGTTATGCGTTATGCGTTATACGTTATGCGTAATGCGTTATGCGTTATGCGTTATGCGATTTGCGTTATGCGTTATGCGTTATGTGTTATGCGTTATGCGTGATGCGTTATGTGTTATGGGTTATGCGTTATGCGTTATGCGTTATGCGTTATGCGTTATGCGTTATGCGTTATGCGTTATGCGTTATGAGTTACGCGTAATGCGTTATGCGCTATGGGTCATGCCTTAAGCGTTATGCGTTATGCGTTATGCGTTATACGTTATGCGTAATGCGTTATGCGTTATGCGTTATGCGATTTGCGTTATGCGTTATGCGTTATGCGTTATGCGTTATGCGTTATGCGTTATGCGTTATGTGTTATGGGTTATGCGTTATGCGTTATGCGTTATGCGTTATGCGTTATGCGTTATGCGTTATGCGTTATGCGTTATGCGTTATGCGTTATGCGTTATGCGTTATGCTTTATGCGTTATGCGTTATGAGTAATCCGTGATCCGTTATGCGTTATGCGTTATGAGAAATGCTTGATCCGTTACGCGTTATGCGTTATGCATTAAGCGTTATGCGTTATACGTTATGCGTTATGCGTTATGCGTTATGCGTTATGCGTTATGCGTTATGCATTAAGCGTTATGCGTTATACGTTATGCGTTATACGTTATGCGTTATGCGTTATGCGTTATGCGTTATGCGTTATGCGTTATGGGTTATGCGTTATGCGTTATGCGTTATGCGTTATGGGTTATGCGTTATGCGTTATGCGTTATGCGTTATGGGTTATGAGTAATGCGTGATCCGTTATGCGTTATGCTTTATGCGTTATGAGTTACGCGTAATGCGTTATGCGCTATGGGTCATGCGTTAAGCGTTATGCGTAATGCGTTATGCGTTATGCGTTATGGGTTATGCGTTATGGGTTATGCGATATGTGTTATGCGTTGTGCGTTATCCGCTATGCGTTATGCGTTTTGCGTTATGCGTTATGCGTTATGCGTTATGAGTAATGCGTGATCCGTTATGCGTTATGCGTTATGCTTTATGCGTTATGCGTTATGCTTTATGCGTTATGCGTTATGAGTAATCCGTGATCCGTTATGCGTTATGCGTTATGAGAAATGCTTGATCCGTTACGCGTTATGCGTTATGCATTAAGCGTTATGCGTTATACGTTATGCGTTATGCGTTATGCGTTATGCGTTATGCGTTATGCGTTATGCGTTATGCATTAAGCGTTATGCGTTATACGTTATGCGTTATGCGTTATGCGTTATGCGTTATGCGTTATGCGTTATGCGTTATGCGTTATGGGTTATGCGTTATGCGTTATGCGTTATGCGTTATGGGTTATGAGTAATGCGTGATCCGTTATGCGTTATGCTTTATGCGTTATGAGTTACGCGTAATGCGTTATGCGCTATGGGTCATGCGTTAAGCGTTATGCGTAATGCGTTATGCGTTATGCGTTATGGGTTATGCGTTATGGGTTATGCGATATGTGTTATGCGTTGTGCGTTATCCGCTATGCGTTATGCGTTTTGCGTTATGCGTTATGCGTTATGCGTTATGAGTAATGCGTGATCCGTTATGCGTTATGCGTTATGCGTTATGCGTTATGCGTTATGAGTAATGCGTGATCCGTTATGCGTTTTGCGTTATGCGCTATGAGTAATGCGTGATCCGTTATGCGTTATGCGTTATGAGTAATGCTTGATCCGTTACGCGTTATGCGCTATGCATTAAGCGTTATGCGTTATACGTTATGCGTTATGCGTTATGCGTTATGCGTTATGCGTTATGCTTTATGCATTATGCGTTATGCGTTATGCGATTTGCGTTATGCGTTATGCGTTATGGGTTGTGCGTTATGAGTCATGCGTTATGCGTTATGCGTTTTGCTTTATGCCTTATGCGTTATGCGTTATGCGTTATGCGTTATACGTTATGCGTTATGCGTTATGAGTAATGCGTGATCCGTTATGTGTTATGCGTTATGCGTTATGCGTTATACGTTATGCGTTATGGGTTATGAGTAATGCGTGATCCGTTATGCGTTATGCTTTATGCGTTATGCGTTATGCGTTTTGCGTTATGCCTTATGCGTTATGCGTTATGCGTTATGCGTTATGCGTTATACGTTATGCGTTATGCGTTATGAGTAATGCGTGATCCGTTATGTGTTATGCGTTATGCGTTATGCGTTATACGTTATGCGTTATGCGTTATGCGTAATGCGTTATGCGTTATGCGTTATGCTTTATGCATTATGCGTTATGCGTTATGCGTTATGCGTTATGCGTTATGAGTAATGCGTGATCCGTTATGCGTTATGCGTTATGGGTTATGAGTTATGTGTTATGCGTTATGCGTTATGCGTTATGCGTTATGAGTTACGCGTTATGCGTTATGCGTTATGCGTTATGCGTCATGCGTTATGCGTTATGCGTTATGCGTTATGCGTTATGCGTTATGCGTTATGCGTTATGCGTTATGCGTTATGTGTCATGCGTTGTGCGTTATCCGCTATGCGTTATGCGTTTTGCGTTATGCGTTATGCGTTATACGTTATGCGTAATGCGTTATGCGTTATGCGTTATGCGATTTGCGTTATGCGTTATGCGTTATGTGTTATGCGTTATGCGTGATGCGTTATGTGTTATGGGTTATGCGTTATGCGTTATGCGGTATGCGTTATGCGTTATGCGTTATGCGTTATGCGTTATGCGTTATGCGTTATGCGTTATGCGTTATGCGTTATGCGTTATGCGTTATGCGTTATGCGTTATGCGTTATGCGTTATGCGTTATGCGTTATGCGTTATGCGTTATGAGAAATGCGTGATCCGTTATGCGTTATGCGTTATGAGTAAAGCTTGATCCGTTACGCGTTATGCGTTATGCATTAAGCGTTATGCGTTATACGTTATGCGTTATGCGTTATGCGTTATGGGTTATGCGTTATGCTTTATGCATTATGCGTTATGCGTTATGCGTTATGCGATTTGCGTTATGCGTTATGCGTTATGGGTTGTGCGTTATGAGTCATGCGTTATGCGTTATGCGTTTTGCTTTATGCGTTATGCGTTATGGGTTATGCGTTATGCGTTATGCGTTATGCGTTATGCGTTATGCGTTATGCGTTATGCGTTATGAGTAATGCGTGATCCGTTATGCGTTATGCTTTATGCGTTATGAGTTACGCGTAATGCGTTATGCGCTATGGGTCATGCGTTAAGCGTTATGCGTTATGCGTTATGCGTTATACGTTATGCGTAATGCGTTATGCGTTATGCGTTATGCGATTTGCGTTATGCGTTATGCGTTATGCGTTATGCGTTATGGGTTGTGCGTTATGAGTCATGCGTTATGCGTTTTGCTTTATGCGTTATGCGTTATGGGTTATGCGTTATGCGTTATGCGTTATGCGTTATGGGTTATGAGTAATGCGTGATCCGTTATGCGTTATGCTTTATGCGTTATGAGTTACGCGTATTGCGTTATGCGCTATGGGTCATGCGTTAAGCGTTATGCGTTATGCGTTATGCGTTATGCGTTATGGGTTATGCGTTATGGGTTATGCGATATGTGTTATGCGTTGTGCGTTATCCGCTATGCGTTATGCGTTTTGCGTTATGCGTTATGCGTTATGCGTTATGCGTTATGAGTAATGCGTGATCCGTTATGCGTCATGCGTTATGCGTTATGCGTTATGCGTTATGAGTAATGCGTGATCCGTTATGCGTTTTGCGTTATGCGCTATGAGTAATGCGTGATCCGTTATGCGTTATGCGTTATGAGTAATGCTTGATCCGTTACGCGTTATGCGTTATGCATTAAGCGTTATGCGTTATACGTTATGCGTTATGCGTTATGCGTTATGCGTTATGCGTTATGCTTTATGCATTATGCGTTATGCGTTATGCGATTTGCGTTATGCGTTATGCGTTATGGGTTGTGCGTTATGAGTCATGCGTTATGCGTTATGCGTTTTGCTTTATGCGTTATGCGTTATGGGTTATGCGTTATGCGTTATGCTTTATACGTTATGGGTTATGAGTAATGCGTGATCCGTTATGCGTTATGCTTTATGCGTTATGCGTTATGCGTTTTGCGTTATGCCTTATGCGTTATGCGTTATGCGTTATGCGTTATGCGTTATGCGTTATGCGTTATGAGTAATGCGTGATCCGTTATGTGTTATGCGTTATGCGTTATGCGTTATACGTTATGGGTTGTGCGTTATGAGTCATGCGTTATGCGTTATGCGTTTTGCTTTATGCGTTATGCGTTATGGGTTATACGTTATGCGTTATGCGTTATGCGTTATGCGTTATGGGTTATGAGTAATGCGTGATCCGTTATGCGTTATTCTTTATGCGTTATGAGTTACGCGTAATGCGTTATGCGCTATGGGTCATGCGTTAAGCGTTATGCGTTATGCGTTATGCGTTATACGTTATGCGTAATGCGTTATGCGTTATGCGTTATGCGATTTGCGTTATGCGTTATGCGTTATGCGTTATGCGTTATGCGTTATGCGTTATGCGTTATGTGTTATGGGTTATGCGTTATGCGTTATGCGTTATGCGTTATCCGTTATGCGTTATGCGTTATGCGTTATGCGTTATGCGTTATGCGTTATGCGTTATGCTTTATGCGTTATGCGTTATGAGTAATCCGTGATCCGTTATGCGTTATGCGTTATGCGTTATGCGTTATGAGTAATGCGTGATCCGTTATGCGTTATGCGTTATGAGAAATGCTTGATCCGTTACGCGTTATGCGTTATGCATTAAGCGTTATGCGTTATACGTTATGCGTTATGCGTTATGCGTTATGCGTTATGCGTTATGCGTTATGCTTTATGCATTATGCGTTATGCGTTATGCGATTTGCGTAATGCGTTATGCGTTATGGGTTATGCGTTATGCGTTATGCGTTATGCGTTATGCGTTATGCGTTATGCGTTATGCTTTATGCATTATGCGTTATGCGTTATGCGTTATGAGTAATGCGTGATCCGTTATGCGTTATGCGTTATGCGTTATGCGTTATGCGTTATGCGTTATGGGTTATGCGTTATGGATTATGCGATATGTGTTATGCGTTGTGCGTTATCCGCTATGCGTTATGCGTTATGCGTTATGCGTTATGCGTTATGCGTTATGCGTTATGAGTAATGCGTGATCCGTTATGCGTTATGCGTTATGCGTTATGCGTTATGCGTTATGAGTAATGCGTGATCCGTTATGCGTTATGCGTTATGCGTTATGCGTTATGCGTTATGCGTTATGCGTTATGCTTTATGCGTTATGCGTTATGAGTAATCCGTGATCCGTTATGCGTTATGCGTTATGCGTTATGCGTTATGAGTAATGCGTGATCCGTTATGCGTTATGCGTTATGAGAAATGCTTGATCCGTTACGCGTTATGCGTTATGCATTAAGCGTTATGCGTTATACGTTATGCGTTATGCGTTATGCGTTATGCGTTATGCGTTATGCGTTATGCTTTATGCATTATGCGTTATGCGTTATGCGATTTGCGTAATGCGTTATGCGTTATGGGTTATGCGTTATGCGTTATGCGTTATGCGTTATGCGTTATGCTTTATGCATTATGCGTTATGCGTTATGCGATTTGCGTTATGCGTTATGCGTTATGGGTTGTGCGTTATGAGTCATGCGTTATGCGTTATGCGTTTTGCTTTATGCGTTATGCGTTATGGGTTATGCGTTATGCGTTATGCGTTATGCGTTATGGGTTATGAGTAATGCGTGATCCGTTATGCGTTATGCTTTATGCGTTATGAGTTACGCGTAATGCGTTATGCGCTATGGGTCATGCGTTAAGCGTTATGCGTTATGCGTTATGCGTTATGCGTTATGCGTTATGGGTTATGCGTTATGGGTTATGCGATATGTGTTATGCGTTGTGCGATATCCTCTATGCGTTATGCGTTTTGCGTTATGCGTTATGCGTTATGCGTTATGAGTAATGCGTGATCCGTTATGCGTTATGCGTTATGCGTTATGCGTTATGCGTTATGAGTAATGCGTGATCCGTTATGCGTTTTGCGTTATGCGCTATGAGTAATGCGTGATCCGTTATGCGTTATGAGTAATGCTTGATCCGTTACGCGTTATGCGTTATGCATTAAGCGTTATGCGTTATACGTTATGCGTTATGCGTTATGCGTTATGCGTTATGCGTTATGCGTTATGCTTTATGCATTATGCGTTATGCGTCATGCGATTTGCGTTATGCGTTATGCGTTATGGGTTGTGCGTTATGAGTCATGCGTTATGCGTTATGCGTTTTGCTTTATGCGTTATGCGTTATGGGTTATGCGTTATGCGTTATGCGTTATGCGTTATGGGTTATGAGTAATGCGTGATCCGTTATGCGTTATGCTTTATGCGTTATGCGTTATGCGTTTTGCGTTATGCCTTATGCGTTATGCGTTATGCGTTATGCGTTATGCGTTATGAGTAATGCGTGATCCGTTATGTGTTATGCGTTATGCGTTATGCGTTATACGTTATGCGTTATGCGTTATGCGTAATGCGTTATGCGTTATGCGTTATGCTTTATGCATTATGCGTTATGCGTTATGCGTTATGCGTTATGCGTTATGAGTAATGCGTGATCCGTTATGCGTTATGCGTTATGGGTTATGCGTTATGTGTTATGCGTTATGCGTTATGCGTTATGCGTTATGAGTTACGCGTTATGCGTTATGCGTTATGCGTTATGCGTCATGCGTTATGCGTCATGCGTTATGCGTTATGCGTTATGCGTTATGCATTATGTGTTATCCGTTATGCGTTATCCGTTATGCGTTTTGCGTTATGCGATTTGCGTTATGCGTTATGCGTTATGGGTTGTGCGTTATGAGTCATGCGTTATGCGTTATGCGTTTTGCTTTATGCGTTATGCGTTATGGGTTATGCGTTATGCGTTATGCGTTATGCGTTATGCGTTATGCGTTATGAGTAATGCGTGATCCGTTATGCGTTATGCGTTATGGGTTATGCGTTATGTGTTATGCGTTATGCGTTATGCGTTATGCGTTATGAGTTACGCGTTATGCGTTATGCGTTATGCGTTATGCGTCATGCGTTATGCGTCATGCGTTATGCGTTATGCGTTATGCGTTATGCATTATGTGTTATCCGTTATGCGTTATGCGTTATGCGTTATGAGTAATGCGTGATCCGTTATGTGTTATGCGTTATGCGTTATGCGTTATACGTTATGCGTTATGCGTTATGCGTAATGCGTTATGCGTTATGCGTTATGCTTTATGCATTATGCGTTATGCGTTATGCGTTATGCGTTATGCGTTATGAGTAATGCGTGATCCGTTATGCGTTATGCGTTATGGGTTATGCGTTATGTGTTATGCGTTATGCGTTATGCGTTATGCGTTATGAGTTACGCGTTATGCGTTATGCGTTATGCGTTATGCGTAATGCGTTATGCGTTATGCGTTATGCTTTATGCATTATGCGTTATGCGTTATGCGTTATGCGTTATGAGTAATGCGTGATCCGTTATGCGTTATGCGTTATGGGTTATGCGTTATGTGTTATGCGTTATGCGTTATGCGTTATGCGTTATGCGTTATGCGTCATGCGTTATGCGTCATGCGTTATGCGTTATGCGTTATGCGTGATCCGTTATGCGTTATGCGTTATGCGTTATGCGTTATGCGTTATGAGTAATGCGTGATCCGTTATGCGTTATGCGTTATGAGTAATGCTTGATCCGTTACGCGTTATGATTTATGCATTAAGCGTTATGCGTTATACTTTATGCGTTATGCGTTATGCGTTATGCTTTATGCATTATGCGTTATGCGTTATGCGATTTGCGTTATGCGTTATGCGTTATGGGTTGTGCGTTATGAGTCATGCGTTATGCGTTATGCGTTTTGCTTTATGCGTTATGCGTTATGGGTTATGCGTTATGCGTTATGGGTTATGAGTAATGCGTGATCCGTTATATGTTATGCGTTATGCGTTATGCGTTATACGTTATGCGTTATGCGTTATGCGTAATGCGTTATGCGTTATGCGTTATGCTTTATGCATTATGCGTTATGCGTTATGCGTTATGCGTTATGAGTAATGCGTGATCCGTTATGCGTTATGCGTTATGGGTTATGCGTTATGTGTTATGCGTTATGCGTTATGCGTTATGCGTTATGCGTTATGCGTCATGCGTTATGCGTCATGCGTTATGCGTTATGCGTTATGCGTGATCCGTTATGCGTTATGCGTTATACGTTATGCGTTATGCGTTATGCGTTATGCGTTATGCGTTATGCGTTATGCTTTATTCATTATGCGTTATGCGTTATGCGATTTGCGTAATGCGTTATGCGTTATGGGTTATGCGTTATGCGTTATGCGTTATGCGTTATGCGTTATGAGTAATCCGTGATCCGTTATGCGTTATGCGTTATGCGTTATGCGTTATGAGTAATGCGTGATCCGTTATGCGTTATGCGTTATGAGAAATGCTTGATCCGTTACGCGTTATGCGTTGTGCATTAAGCGTTATGCGTTATACGTTATGCGTTATGCGTTATGCGTTATGCGTTATGCGTTATGCGTTATGCTTTATGCATTATGCGTTATGCGTTATGCGATTTGCGTAATGCGTTATGCGTTATGGGTTATGCGTTATGCTTTATGCATTATGCGTTATGCGTTATGCGTTATGCGATTTGCGTTATGCGTTATGCGTTATGGGTTGTGCGTTATGAGTCATGCGTTATGCGTTATGCGTTTTGCTTTATGCGTTATGCGTTATGGGTTATGCGTTATGCGTTATGCGTTATGCGTTATGGGTTATGAGTAATGCGTGATCCGTTATGCGTTATTCTTTATGCGTTATGAGTTACGCGTAATGCGTTATGCGCTATGGGTCATGCGTTAAGCGTTATGCGTTATGCGTTATGCGTTATACGTTATGCGTAATGCGTTATGCGTTATGCGTTATGCGATTTGCGTTATGCGTTATGCGTTATGCGTTAAGCGTTATGCGTTATGCGTTATGCGTTATGCGTTATGTGTTATGGGTTATGCGTTATGCGTTAAGCGTTATGCGTTATGCGTTATGCGTTATGCGTTATGCGTTATGCGTTATGCGTTATGCGTTATGCTTTATGCGTTATGCGTTATGAGTAATCCGTGATCCGTTATGCGTTATGCGTTATGCGTTATGCGTTATGCGTTATGAGTAATGCGTGATCCGTTATGCGTTATGCGTTATGAGAAATGCTTGATCCGTTACGCGTTATGCGTTATGCATTAAGCGTTATGCGTTATACGTTATGCGTTATGCGTTATGCGTTATGCGTTATGCGTTATGCGTTATGCTTTATGCATTATGCGTTATGCGTTATGCGATTTGCGTAATGCGTTATGCGTTATGGGTTATGCGTTATGCGTTATGCGTTATGCGTTATGCGTTATGCGTTATGCTTTATGCATTATGCGTTATGCGTTATGCGATTTGCGTTATGCGTTATGCGTTATGGGTTGTGCGTTATGAGTCATGCGTTATGCGTTATGAGTTTTGCTTTATGCGTTATGCGTTATGGGTTATGCGTTATGCGTTATGCGTTATGCGTTATGGGTTATGAGTAATGAGTGATCCGTTATGCGTTATGCTTTATGCGTTATGAGTTACGCGTAATGCGTTATGCGCTATGGGTCATGCGTTAAGCGTTATGCGTTATGCGTTATGCGTTATGCGTTTTGGGTTATGCGTTATGGGTTATGCGATATGTGTTATGCGTTGTGCGTTATCCGCTATGCGTTATGCGTTTTGCGTTATGCGTTATGCGTTATGCGTTATGAGTAATGCGTGATCCGTTATGCGTTATGCGTTATGCGTTATGCGTTATGCGTTATGAGTAATGCGTGATCCGTTATGCGTTTTGCGTTATGCGCTATGAGTAATGCGTGATCCGTTATGCGTTATGCGTTATGAGTAATGCTTGATCCGTTACGCGTTATGCGTTATGCATTAAGCGTTATGCGTTATACGTTATGCGTTATGCGTTATGCGTTATGCGTTATGCGTTATGCTTTATGCATTATGCGTTATGCGTTATGCGATTTGCGTTATGCGTTATGCGTTATGGGTTGTGCGTTATGAGTCATGCGTTATGCGTTATGCGTTTTGCTTTATGCGTTATGCGTTATGGGTTATGCGTTATGCGTTATGCGTTATGCGTTATGGGTTATGAGTAATGCGTGATCCGTTATGCGTTATGCTTTATGCGTTATGCGTTATGCGTTTTGCGTTATGCCTTATGCCTTATGCGTTATGCGTTATGCGTTATGCGTTATGCGTTATGCGTTATGAGTAATGCGTGATCCGTTATGTGTTATGCGTTATGCGTTATGCGTTATACGTTATGCGTTATGCGTAATGCGTTATGCGTTATGCGTTATGCTTTATGCATTATGCGTTATGCGTTATGCGTTATGCGTTATGCGTTATGAGTAATGCGTGATCCGTTATGCGTTATGCGTTATGGGTTATGCGTTATGTGTTATGCGTTATGCGTTATGCGTTATGCGTTATGAGTTACGCGTTATGCGTTATGCGTTATGCGTTATGCGTTATGCGTCATGCGTTATGCGTCATGCGTTATGCGTTATGCGTTATGCGTTATGCATTATGTGTTATCCGTTATGCGTTATCCGTTATGCGTTTTGCGTTATGCGTTATGCGTTATGAGTTGTGCGTTATGCGTTATGCGTTATGCGTTATGCGTAATGCTTTATGCGTTATGCGTTATAAGTAATGCGTGATCCGTTATGTGTTATGCGTTATGCGTTATGTGTTTTGCGTTATGCCTTATGCGTTATGCGTTATGCGTTATGCGTTATGCGTTATGCGTTATGCGTTATGCGTTATGAGTAATGCGTGATCCGTTATGTGTTATGCGTTATGCGTTATGCGTTATACGTTATATGTTATGCGTTATGCGTAATGCGTTATGCGTTATGCGTTATGCTTTATGCATTATGCGTTATGCGTTATGCGTATGCGTTATGCGTTATGAGTAATGCGTGATCCGTTATGCGTTATGCGTTATGGGTTATGCGTTATGTGTTATGCGTTATGCGTTATGCGTTATGCGTTATGCGTTATGCGTTATGCGTCATGCGTTATGCGTCATGCGTTATGCGTTATGCGTTATGCGTGATCCGTTATGCGTTATGCGTTATGCGTTATGCGTTATGCGTTATGCGTTATGCGTTATGAGTAATGCGTGATCCGTTATGCGTTATGCGTTATGAGTAATGCTTGATCCGTTACGCGTTATGATTTATGCATTAAGCGTTATGCGTTATACTTTATGCGTTATGCGTTATGCGTTATGCTTTATGCATTATGCGTTATGCGTTATGCGATTTGCGTTATGCGTTATGCGTTATGGGTTGTGCGTTATGAGTCATGCGTTATGCGTTATGCGTTTTGCTTTATGCGTTATGCGTTATGGGTTATGCGTTATGCGTTATGCGTTATGCGTTATGGGTTATGAGTAATGCGTGATCCGTTATGTGTTATGCGTTATGCGTTATGCGTTATACGTTATGCGTTATGCGTTATGCGTAATGCGTTATGCGTTATGCGTTATGCTTTATGCATTATGCGTTATGCGTTATGCGTTATGCGTTATGAGTAATGCGTGATCCGTTATGCGTTATGCGTTATGGGTTATGCGTTATGTGTTATGCGTTATGCGTTATGCGTTATGCGTTATGCGTTATGCGTCATGCGTTATGCGTCATGCGTTATGCGTTATGCGTTATGCGTGATCCGTTATGCGTTATGCGTTATGCGTTATGCGTTATGCGTTATGCGTCATGCGTTATGAGTAATGCGTGATCCGTTATGCGTTATGCGTTATGAGTAATGCTTGATCCGTTACGCGTTATGATTTATGCATTAAGCGTTATGCGTTATACTTTATGCGTTATGCGTTATGCGTTATGCGTTATGCTTTATGCATTATGCGTTATGCGTTATGCCATTTGCGTTATGCGTTATGCGTTATGGGTTGTGCGTTATGAGTCATGCGTTATGCGTTATGCGTTTTGCTTTATGCGTTATGCGTTATGGGTTATGCGTTATGCGTTATGCGTTATGGGTTATGAGTAATGCGTGATCCGTTATGCGTTATGCTTTATGCGTTATGAGTTACGCGTAATGCGTTATGCGCTATGGGTCATGCGTTAAGCGTTATGCGTTATGCGTTATGCGTTATGCGTTATGGGTTATGCGTTATGGGTTATGCGTTATGTGTTATGCGTTGTGCATTATCCGTTATGCGTTTTGCGTTATACGTTATGCGTAATGCGTTATGCGTTATGCGTTATGCGATTTGCGTTATGCGTTATGCGTTATGCGTTATGCGTTATGCGTTATGCGTTATGCGTTATGCGTTATGCGTTATGCGTTATGTGTTATGGGATATGCGTTATGCGTTATGCGTTATGCGTTATGCGTTATGCGTTATGCGTTATGCGTTATGCGATTTGCGTTATGCTTTATGCGTTATGCGTTATGCGTAATGCGTTATGCGTTATGCGTTATGTGTTATGGGATATGCGTTATGCGTTATGCGTTATGCGTTATGCGTTATGCGTTATGCGTTATGCGTTATGCGTTATGCGTTATGCGTTATGCGTTATGCGTTATGCGTTATGCGTTATGCGTTATGCGTTATGCGTTATGCGTTATGCGTTATGCGTTATGATTAATCCGTGATCCGTTATGCGTTATGCGTTATGTGTTATGCGTTATGAGTAATGCGTGATCCGTTATGCGTTATGCGTTATGCGTTATGCGTTATGCGTTATGCGTTATGAGTAATGCGTGATCCGTTATGCGTTATGCGTTATGCGCTATGAGTAATGCGTGATCCGTTATGCGTTATGCGTTATGAGTAATGCTTGATCCGTTACGCGTTATGCGTTATGCATTAAGCGTTATGCCTTATACGTTATGCGTTATGCGTTATGCGTTATGCGTTATGCGTTATGCTTTATGCATTATGCGTTATGCGTTATGCGATTTGCGTTATGCGTTATGCGTTGTGGGTTGTGCGTTATGAGTCATGCGTTATGCGTTATGCGTTTTGCTTTATGCGTTATGCGTTATGGGTTATGCGTTATGCGTTATGCGTTATGCGTTATGGGTTATGAGTAATGCGTGATCCGTTATGCGTTATGCTTTATGCGTTATGAGTTACGCGTTATGCTTTATGCATTATGCGTTATGCGTTATGCGATTTATGTTATGCGTTATGCGTTATGGGTTGTGCGTTATGAGTCATGCGTAATGCGTTATGCGTTTTTCTTTATGCGTTATGCGTTATGGGTTATGCGTTATGCGTTATGCGTTATGCGTTATGCGTTATGCGTTATGCGTTATGCGTTATGCGTTATGCGTTATGCGTTATGCGTTATGCGTTATGCGTTATGCGTTATGCGTTATGCGTTATGCGTTATGGGTTATGCGCTATGAGTAATGCGTGATCCGTTATGCGTTATGCGTTATGAGTAATGCTTGATCCGTTACGCGTTATGCGTTATGCATTAAGCGTTATGCGTTATACGTTATGCGTTATGCGTTATGGGTTATGCGTTATGCGTTATGCTTTATGCATTATGCGTTATGCGTTATGCGTTATGCGTTATGAGTAATGCTTGATCCGTTACGCGTTATGCGTTATGCATTAAGCGTTATGCGTTATACGTTATGCGTTATGCGTTATGGGTTATGCGTTATGCGTTATGCTTTATGCATTATGCGTTATGCGTTATGCGATTTGCGTTATGCGTTATGCGTTATGGGTTGTGCGTTATGAGTCATGCGTTATGCGTTATGCGTTAAGCGTTATGCGTTATGCGTTATGCGTTATGCGTTATGCGTTATGCGTTATGCGTTATGAGTAATGCGTGATCCGTTATGCGTTATGCGTTATGCGCTATGGGTTATCCGTTATGCGTTATCCGTTTAGAGTTTTGCGTTATGCGTTATGCGTTATGAGTTGTGCGATATGCGTTATGCGTTATGAGTAATGCGTGATCCGTTATGCGTTATGCGTTATGAGTAATGCTTGATCCGTTACGCGTTATGATTTATGCATTAAGCGTTATGCGTTATACTTTATGCGTTATGCGTTATGCGTTATGCGTTATGCGTTATGCGTTATGCGTTATGCGTTATGCGTTATGATTAATCCGTGATCCGTTATGCGTTATGCGTTATGCGTTATGCGTTATGAGTAATGCGTGATCCGTTATGCGTTATGCGTTATGCGTTATGCGTTATGCGTTATGCGTTATGAGTAATGCGTTATGCGTTATGCGTCATGCGTTATGCGTTGTGTGTTATGCGTTATGCGTTTTGCTTTATGCGTTATGCGTTATGGGTTATGCGTTATGCGTTATGCGTTATGGGTTATGGGTTATGCGTTTTGCTTTATGCGTTATGCGTTATGGGTTATGCGTTATGCGTTATGCGTTATGGGTTATGAGTAATGCGTGATCCGTTATGCGTTATGCTTTATGCGTTATGAGTTACGCGTAATGCGTTATGCGCTATGGGTCATGCGTTAAGCGTTATGCGTTATGCGTTGTGCGTTATGGGTTATGCGTTATGGGTTATGCGTTATGTGTTATGCGTTGTGCATTATCCGCTATGCGTTATGCGTTATACGTTATGCGTTATGCGTTATGCGTTATGCGTTATGCGATTTGCGTTATGCGTTATGCGTTATGCGTTATGCGTAATGCGTTATGCGTTATGCGTTATGTGTTATGGGATATGCGTTATGCGTTATGCGTTATGCGTTATGCGTTATGCGTTATGCGTTATGCGTTATGCGTTATGCGTTATGCGTTATGCGTTATGCGTTATGCGTTATGCGTTATGCGTTATGCGTTATGCGTTATGCGTTATGATTAATCCGTGATCCGTTATGCGTTATGCGTTATGCGTTATGAGTAATGCGTGATCCGTTATGCGTTATGCGTTATGCGTTATGCGTTATGCGTTATGCGTTATGAGTAATGCGTGATCCGTTATGCGTTATGCGTTATGCGCTATGAGTAATGCGTGATCCGTTATGCGTTATGCGTTATGAGTAATGCTTGATCCGTTACGCGTTATGCGTTATGCATTAAGCGTTATGCCTTATACGTTATGCGTTATGCGTTATGCGTTATGCGTTATGCGTTATGCTTTATGCATTATGCGTTATGCGTTATGCGATTTGCGTTATGCGTTATGCGTTGTGGGTTGTGCGTTATGAGTCATGCGTTATGCGTTATGCGTTTTGCTTTATGTGTTATGCGTTATGGGTTATGCGTTATGCGTTATGCGTTATGCGTTATGGGTTATGAGTAATGCGTGATCCGTTATGCGTTATGCTTTATGCGTTATGAGTTACGCGTTATGCTTTATGCATTATGCGTTATGCGTTATGCGATTTATGTTATGCGTTATGCGATATGGGTTGTGCGTTATGAGTCATGCGTAATGCGTTATGAGTTTTGCTTTATGCGTTATGCGTTATGGGTTATGCGTTATGCGTTATGCGTTATGCGTTATGCGTTATGCGTTATGCGTTATGCGTTATGCGTTATGCGTTATGCGTTATGCGTTATGCGTTATGCGTTATGGGTTATCCGTTATGCGTTATCCGTTTAGAGTTTTGCGTTATGCGTTATGCGTTATGAGTTGTGCGTTATGAGTCATGCGTTATGCGTTATGCGTTTTGCTTTATGCGTTATGCGTTATGGGTTATGCGTTTTGCTTTATGCGTTATGCGTTATGGGTTATGCGTTATGCGTTATGCGTTATGGGTTATGGGTTACGCGTTTTGCTTTATGCGTTATGCGTTATGGGTTATGAGTAATGCGTGATCCGTTATGCGTTATGCTTTATGCGTTATGAGTTACGCGTAATGCGTTATGCGCTATGGGTCATGCGTTAAGCGTTATGCGTTATGCGTTATGCGTTATGGGTTATGCGTTATGGGTTATGCGTAATGTGTTATGCGTTGTGCATTATCCGCTATGCGTTTTGCGTTATACGTTATGCGTAATGCGTTATGCGTTATGCGTTATGCGATTTGCGTTATGCGTTATGCGTTATGCGTTATGCGTTATGCGTTATGCGTTATGCGTTATGTGTTATGGGATATGCGTTATGCGTTATGCGTTATGCGTTATGCGTTATGCGTTATGCGTTATGCGTTATGCGTTATGCGTTATGCGTTATGCGTTATGCGTTATGCGTTATGCGTTATGCGTTATGCGTTATGATTAATCCGTGATCCGTTATGCGTTATGCGTTATGCGTTATGCGTTATGAGTAATGCGTGATCCGTTATGCGTTATGCGTTATGCGTTATGCGTTATGCGTTATGCGTTATGAGTAATGCGTTATGCGTTATGCGTTATGCGTTATGCGTTGTGTGTTATGCGTTATGCGTTTTGCTTTATGCGTTATGCGTTATGGGTTATGCGTTATGCGTTATGCGTTATGGGTTATGGGTTATGCGTTTTGCTTTATGCGTTATGCGTTATGGGTTATGCGTTATGCGTTATGCGTTATGGGTTATGAGTAATGCGTGATCCGTTATGCGTTATGCTTTATGCGTTATGAGTTACGCGTAATGCGTTATGCGCTATGGGTCATGCGTTAAGCGTTATGCGTTATGCGTTGTGCGTTATGGGTTATGCGTTATGGGTTATGCGTTATGTGTTATGCGTTGTGCATTATCCGCTATGCGTTATGCGTTATACGTTATGCGTAATGCGTTATGCGTTATGCGTTATGCGATTTGCGTTATGCGTTATGCGTTATGCGTTATGCGTAATGCGTTATGCGTTATGCGTTATGTGTTATGGGATATGCGTTATGCGTTATGCGTTATGCGTTATGCGTTATGCGTTATGCGTTATGCGTTATGCGTTATGCGTTATGCGTTATGCGTTATGCGTTATGCGTTATGCGTTATGCGTTATGCGTTATGCGTTATGCGTTATGCGTTATGATTAATCCGTGATCCGTTATGCGTTATGCGTTATGCGTTATGAGTAATGCGTGATCCGTTATGCGTTATGCGTTATGCGTTATGCGTTATGCGTTATGCGTTATGAGTAATGCGTGATCCGTTATGCGTTATGCGTTATGCGCTATGAGTAATGCGTGATCCGTTATGCGTTATGCGTTATGAGTAATGCTTGATCCGTTACGCGTTATGCGTTATGCATTAAGCGTTATGCCTTATACGTTATGCGTTATGCGTTATGCCTTATGCGTTATGCGTTATGCTTTATGCATTATGCGTTATGCGTTATGCGATTTGCGTTATGCGTTATGCGTTGTGGGTTGTGCGTTATGAGTCATGCGTTATGCGTTATGCGTTTTGCTTTATGCGTTATGCGTTATGGGTTATGCGTTATGCGTTATGCGTTATGCGTTATGGGTTATGAGTAATGCGTGATCCGTTATGCGTTATGCTTTATGCGTTATGAGTTACGCGTTATGCTTTATGCATTATGCGTTATGCGTTATGCGATTTATGTTATGCGTTATGCGATATGGGTTGTGCGTTATGAGTCATGCGTAATGCGTTATGAGTTTTGCTTTATGCGTTATGCGTTATGGGTTATGCGTTATGCGTTATGCGTTATGCGTTATGCGTTATGCGTTATGCGTTATGCGTTATGCGTTATGCGTTATGCGTTATGCGTTATGCGTTATGCGTTATGCGTTATGGGTTATCCGTTATGCGTTATCCGTTTAGAGTTTTGCGTTATGCGTTATGCGTTATGAGTTGTGCGTTATGAGTCATGCGTTATGCGTTATGCGTTTTGCTTTATGCGTTATGCGTTATGGGTTATGCGTTATGCGTTATGCGTTATGCGTTATGGGTTATGAGTAATGCGTGATCCGTTATGCGTTATGCTTTATGCGTTATGAGTTACGCGTTATGCTTTATGCATTATGCGTTATGCGTTATGCGATTTATGTTATGCGTTATGCGTTATGCGTTATGCGTTATGCGTTATGCGTTATGCGTTATGCGTTATGCGTTATGCGTTATGCGTTATGCGTTATGCGTTATGATTAATCCGTGATCCGTTATGCGTTATGCGTTATGCGTTATGCGTTATGAGTAATGCGTGATCCGTTATGCGTTATGCGTTATGCGTTATGCGTTATGCGTTATGCGTTATGCGTTATGAGTAATGCGTTATGCGTTATGCGTTATGCGTTATGCGTTGTGTGTTATGCGTTATGCGTTTTGCTTTATGCGTTATGCGTTATGGGTTATGCGTTATGCGTTATGCGTTATGGGTTATGGGTTATGCGTTTTGCTTTATGCGTTATGCGTTATGGGTTATGCGTTATGCGTTATGCGTTATGGGTTATGAGTAATGCGTGATCCGTTATGCGTTATGCTTTATGCGTTATGAGTTACGCGTAATGCGTTATGCGCTATGGGTCATGCGTTAAGCGTTATGCGTTATGCGTTGTGCGTTATGGGTTATGCGTTATGGGTTATGCGTTATGTGTTATGCGTTGTGCATTATCCGCTATGCGTTATGCGTTATACGTTATGCGTAATGCGTTATGCGTTATGCGTTATGCGATTTGCGTTATGCGTTATGCGTTATGCGTTATGCGTAATGCGTTATGCGTTATGCGTTATGTGTTATGGGATATGCGTTATGCGTTATGCGTTATGCGTTATGCGTTATGCGTTATGCGTTATGCGTTATGCGTTATGCTTTATGCGTTATGCGTTATGCGTTATGCGTTATGCGTTATGCGTTATGATTAATCCGTGATCCGTTATGCGTTATGCGTTATGCGTTATGAGTAATGCGTGATCCGTTATGCGTTATGCGTTATGCGTTATGCGTTATGCGTTATGAGTAATGCGTGATCCGTTATGCGTTATGCGTTATGCGCTATGAGTAATGCGTGATCCGTTATGCGTTATGCGTTATGAGTAATGCTTGATCCGTTACGCGTTATGCGTTATGCATTAAGCGTTATGCCTTATACGTTATGCGTTATGCGTTATGCGTTATGCGTTATGCTTTATGCATTATGCGTTATGCGTTATGCGATTTGCGTTATGCGTTATGCGTTGTGGGTTGTGCGTTATGAGTCATGCGTTATGCGTTATGCGTTTTGCTTTATGCGTTATGCGTTATGGGTTATGCGTTATGCGTTATGCGTTATGCGTTATGGGTTATGAGTAATGCGTGATCCGTTATGCGTTATGCTTTATGCGTTATGAGTTACGCGTTATGCTTTATGCATTATGCGTTATGCGTTATGCGATTTATGTTATGCGTTATGCGATATGGGTTGTGCGTTATGAGTCATGCGTAATGCGTTATGAGTTTTGCTTTATGCGTTATGCGTTATGCGTTATGCGTTATGCGTTATGCGTTATGCGTTATGCGTTATGCGTTATGCGTTATGCGTTATGCGTTATGCGTTATGCGTTATGCGTTATGCGTTATGCGTTATGCGTTATGGGTTATCCGTTATGCGTTATCCGTTTAGAGTTTTGCGTTATGCGTTATGCGTTATGAGTTGTGCGTTATGAGTCATGCGTTATGCGTTATGCGTTTTGCTTTATGCGTTATGCGTTATGGGTTATGCGTTATGCGTTATGCGTTATGCGTTATGGGTTATGAGTAATGCGTGATCCGTTATGCGTTATGCTTTATGCGTTATGAGTTACGCGTTATGCTTTATGCATTATGCGTTATGCGTTATGCGATTTATGTTATGCGTTATGCGTTATGGGTTGTGCGTTATGAGTCATGCGTAATGCGTTATGCGTTATGGGTTATGCGTTATGCGTTATGCGTTATGGGTTATGAGTAATGCGTGATCCGTTATGCGTTATGCTTTATGCGTTATGAGTTACGCGTAATGCGTTATGCGCTATGGGTCATGCGTTAAGCGTTATGCGTTATGCGTTATGGGTTATGCGTTATGGGTTATGCGTTATGTGTTATGCGTTGTGCATTATCCGCTATGCGTTTTGCGTTATACGTTATGCGTAATGCGTTATGCGTTATGCGTTATGCGATTTGCGTTATGCGTTATGCGTTATGCGTTATGCGTTATGCGTTATGCGTTATGCGTTATGTGTTATGGGATATGCGTTATGGGTTATGCGTTATGCGTTATGCGTTATGCGTTATGCGTTATGCGTTATGCGTTATGCGTTATGCGTTATGCGTTATGCGTTATGCGTTATGCGTTATGCGTTATGCGTTATGCGTTATGATTAATCCGTGATCCGTTATGCGTTATGCGTTATGCGTTATGCGTTATGAGTAATGCGTTATGCGTTTTGCGTTATGCGTTATGCGTTGTGTGTTATGCGTTATGCGTTTTGCTTTATGCGTTATGCGTTATGGGTTATGCGTTATGCGTTATGCGTTATGGGTTATGGGTTATGCGTTTTGCTTTATGCGTTATGCGTTATGGGTTATGCGTTATGCGTTATGCGTTATGGGTTATGAGTAATGCGTGATCCGTTATGCGTTATGCTTTATGCGTTATGAGTTACGCGTAATGCGTTATGCGCTATGGGTCATGCGTTAAGCGTTATGCGTTATGCGTTATGCGTTATGGGTTATGCGTTATGGGTTATGCGTTATGTGTTATGCGTTGTGCATTATCCGCTATGCGTTATGCGTTATACGTTATGCGTAATGCGTTATGCGTTATGCGTTATGCGATTTGCGTTATGCGTTATGCGTTATGCGTTATGCGTAATGCGTTATGCGTTATGCGTTATGTGTTATGGGATATGCGTTATGCGTTATGCGTTATGCGTTATGCGTTATGCGTTATGCGTTATGCGTTATGCGTTATGCGTTATGCTTTATGCGTTATGAGTTACGCGTTATGCTTTATGCATTATGCGTTATGCGTTATGCGAATTATGTTATGCGTTATGCGATATGGGTTGTGCGTTATGAGTCATGCGTAATGCGTTATGCGTTTTGCTTTATGCGTTATGCGTTATGGGTTATGCGTTATGCGTTATGCGTTAATGCGTTATGCGTTATGCGTTATGCGTTATGCGTTATGCGTTATGCGTTATGCGTTATGCGTTATGGGTTATCCGTTATGCGTTATCCGTTTAGAGTTTTGCGTTATGCGTTATGCGTTATGAGTTGTGCGTTATGCGTTATGCGTTATGCTTTATGCATTATGCGTTATGCGTTATGCGATTTGCGTTATGCGTTATGCGTTGTGGGTTGTGCGTTATGAGTCATGCGTTATGCGTTATGCGTTTTGCTTTATGCGTTATGCGTTATGGGTTATGCGTTATGCGTTATGCGTTATGCGTTATGGGTTATGAGTAATGCGTGATCCGTTATGCGTTATGCTTTATGCGTTATGAGTTACGCGTTATGCTTTATGCGTTATGCGTTATGCGTAATGCGTTATGCGTTTTGCTTTATGCGTTATGCGTTATGGGTTATGCGTTATGCGTTATGCGTTATGCGTTATGCGTTATGCGTTATGCGTTATGCGTTATGCGTTATGCGTTATGCGTTATGCGTTATGCGTTATGCGTTATGCGTTATGCGTTATGCGTTATGCGTTATGCGTTATGCGTTATGGGTTATCCGTTATGCGTTATCCGTTTAGAGTTTTGCGTTATGCGTTATGAGTTGTGCGTTATGCGTTATGCGTTATGCGTTATGCGTTATGCGTTATGCATTATGCGTTATGCGTTATGCGATTTGCGTTTTGCGTTATGCGTTATGCGTTATGCGTTATGCATTCTGCATTATGCGTTATGCGTTATGCGATTTGCGTTATGCGTTATGCGTTATGGGTTATGCGTTATGCGTTATGCGTTATGCTTTATGCATTATGCGTTATGCGTTATGCGTTATGCGTTATGCGTTATGCGTTATGCGTTATGCGTCATGCGTTATGCGTTATGTGTTATGCGATATGCGTTTTGCTTTATGCGTTATGCGTTATGGGTTATGCGTTATGCGTTATGCGTTATGCGTTATGGGTTATGAGTAATGCGTGATCCGTTATGCGTTATGCTTTACGCGTTATGCGTTATGCGTTATGCGTTATGCGTCATGCGTTATGCGTCATGCGTTATGCGTTATGCGTTATGCGTTATGCATTATGTGTTATCCGTTATGCGTTATCCGTTATGCGTTTTGCGTTATGCGTTATGCGTTATGAGTTGTGCGTTATGCGTTATGCGTTTTGCGTTATACGTTATGCGTAATGCGTTATGCGTTATGCGTTATGCGATTTGCGTTATGCGTTATGCGTTATGCGTTATGCGTTATGCGTTATGCGTTATGTGTTATGGGATATGCGTTATGGGTTATGCGTTATGCGTTATGCGTTATGCGTTATGCGTTATGCGTTATGCGTTATGCGTTATGCGTTATGCGTTATGCGTTATGCGTTATGCGTTATGCGTTATGCGTTATGCGTTATGATTAATCCGTGATCCGTTATGCGTTATGCGTTATGCGTTATGCGTTATGAGTAATGCGTGATCCGTTATGCGTTATGCGTTATGCGTTATGAGTAATGCGTTATGCGTTATGCGTTATGCGTTATGCGTTATGCGTTATGCGTTATGCGTTATGCGTTATGCGTTATGCGTTATGCGTTATGCGTTATGCGTTATGCGTTATGCGTTATGCGTTATGATTAATCCGTGATCCGTTATGCGTTATGCGTTATGCGTTATGCGTTATGAGTAATGCGTGATCCGTTATGCGTTATGCGTTATGCGTTATGCGTTATGCGTTATGCGTTATGAGTAATGCGTGATCCGTTATGCGTTATGCGTTATGCGCTATGAGTAATGCGTGATCCGTTATGCGTTATGCGTTATGAGTAATGCTTGATCCGTTACGCGTTATGCGTTATGCATTAAGCGTTATGCCTTATACGTTATGCGTTATGCGTTATGCGTTATGCGTTATGCGTTATGCTTTATGCATTATGCGTTATGCGTTATGCGATTTGCGTTATGCGTTATGCGTTGTGGGTTGTGCGTTATGAGTCATGCGTTATGCGTTATGCGTTTTGCTTTATGCGTTATGCGTTATGGGTTATGCGTTATGCGTTATGCGTTATGCGTTATGGGTTATGAGTAATGCGTGATCCGTTATGCGTTATGCTTTATGCGTTATGAGTTACGCGTTATGCTTTATGCATTATGCGTTATGCGTTATGCGATTTATGTTATGCGTTATGCGATATGGGTTGTGCGTTATGAGTCATGCGTAATGCGTTATGAGTTTTGCTTTATGCGTTATGCGTTATGGGTTATGCGTTATGCGTTATGCGTTATGCGTTATGCGTTATGCGTTATGCGTTATGCGTTATGCGTTATGCGTTATGCGTTATGCGTTATGCGTTATGCGATTTGCGTTATGCGTTATGCGTTATGCGTTATGCGTTATGCGTTATGCGTTATGCGTCATGCGTTATGCGTTGTGTGTTATGCGATATGCGTTTTGCTTTATGCGTTATGCGTTATGGGTTATGCGTTATGCGTTATGCGTTATGCGTTATGGGTTATGAGTAATGCGTGATCCGTTATGCGTTATGCTTTACGCGTTATGCGTTATGCGTTATGCGTTATGCGTCATGCGTTATGCGTCATGCCTTATGCGTTATGCGTTATGCGTTATGCATTATGTGTTATCCGTTATGCGTTATCCGTTATGCGTTTTGCGTTATGCGTTATGCGTTATGAGTTGTGCGTTATGCGTTATGCGTTTTGCGTTATACGTTATGCGTAATGCGTTATGCGTTATGCGTTATGCGATTTGCGTTATGCGTTATGCGTTATGCGTTATGCGTTATGCGTTATGCGTTATGTGTTATGGGATATGCGTTATGGGTTATGCGTTATGCGTTATGCGTTATGCGTTATGCGTTATGCGTTATGCGTTATGCGTTATGCGTTATGCGTTATGCGTTATGCGTTATGCGTTATGATTAATCCGTGATCCGTTATGCGTTATGCGTTATGCGTTATGCGTTATGAGTAATGCGTGATCCGTTATGCGTTATGCGTTATGCGTTATGAGTAATGCGTTATGCGTTATGCGTTATGCGTTATGCGTTGTGTGTTATGCGTTATGCGTTATGCGTTATGCGTTATGCGTTATGCGTTATGCGTTATGCGTTATGCGTTATGCGTTATGATTAATCCGTGATCCGTTATGCGTTATGCGTTATGCGTTATGCGTTATGAGTAATGCGTGATCCGTTATGCGTTATGCGTTATGCGTTATGCGTTATGCGTTATGCGTTATGAGTAATGCGTGATCCGTTATGCGTTATGCGTTATGCGCTATGAGTAATGCGTGATCCGTTATGCGTTATGCGTTATGAGTAATGCTTGATCCGTTACGCGTTATGCGTTATGCATTAAGCGTTATGCCTTATACGTTATGCGTTATGCGTTATGCGTTATGCGTTATGCGTTATGCTTTATGCATTATGCGTTATGCGTTATGCGAGTTGCGTTATGCGTTATGCGTTGTGGGTTGTGCGTTATGAGTCATGCGTTATGCGTTATGCGTTATGCGTTATGCGTTATGCTTTATGCGTTATGCGTTATGCGTTATGCGTTATGCGTTATGCGTTATGCGTTATGATTAATCCGTGATCCGTTATGCGTTATGCGTTATGCGTTATGCGTTATGAGTAATGCGTGATCCGTTATGCGTTATGCGTTATGCGTTATGCGTTATGCGTTATGAGTAAAGCGTTATGCGTTATGCGTTATGCGTTATGCGTTGTGTGTTATGCGTTATGCGTTTTGCTTTATGCGTTATGCGTTATGGGTTATGCGTTATGCGTTATGCGTTATGGGTTATGGGTTATGCGTTTTGCTTTATGCGTTATGCGTTATGGGTTATGCGTTATGCGTTATGCGTTATGGGTTATGAGTAATGCGTGATCCGTTATGCGTTATGCTTTATGCGTTATGAGTTACGCGTAATGCGTTATGCGCTATGGGTCATGCGTTAAGCGTTATGCGTTATGCGTTATGCGTTATGGGTTATGCGTTATGGGTTATGCGTTATGTGTTATGCGTTGTGCATTATCCGCTATGCGTTATGCATTATGCGTTATGCATTATGTGTTATCCGTTATGCGTTATCCGTTATGCGTTTTGCGTTATGCGTTATGCGTTATGAGTTGTGCGTTATGCGTTATGCGTTTTGCGTTATACGTTATGCGTAATGCGTTATGCGTTATGCGTTATGCGATTTGCGTTATGCGTTATGCGTTATGCGTTATGCGTTATGCGTTAAGCGTTATGTGTTATGGGATATGCGTTATGGGTTATGCGTTATGCGTTATGCGTTATGCGTTATGCGTTATGCGTTATGCGTTATGCGTTATGCGTTATGCGTTATGCGTTATGCGTTATGCGTTATGATTAATCCGTGATCCGTTATGCGTTATGCGTTATGCGTTATGCGTTATGAGTAATGCGTGATCCGTTATGCGTTATGCGTTATGCGTTATGAGTAATGCGTTATGCGTTATGCGTTATGCGTTATGCGTTGTGTGTTATGCGTTATGCGTTTTGCTTTATGCGTTATGCGTTATGGGTTATGCGTTATGCGTTATGGGTTATGGGTTATGCGTTTTGCTTTATGCGTTATGCGTTATGGGTTATGCGTTATGCGTTATGCGTTATGGGTTATGAGTAATGCGGGATCCGTTATGCGTTATGCTTTATGCGTTATGAGTTACGCGTAATGCGTTATGCGCTATGGGTCATGCGTTAAGCGTTATGCGTTATGCGTTATGCGTTATGGGTTATGCGTTATGGGTTATGCGTTATGTGTTATGCGTTGTGCATTATCCGCTATGCGTTATGCGTTATACGTTATGCGTAATGCGTTATGCCTTATGCGTTATGCGATTTGCGTTATGCGTTATGCGTTATGCGTTATGCGTAATGCGTTATACGTTATGCGTTATGTGTTATGGGATATGCGTTATGCGTTATGCGTTATGCGTTATGCGTTATGCGTTATGCGTTATGCGTTATGCGTTATGCGTTATGCGTTATGCGTTATGCGTTATGCGTTATGCGTTATGCGTTATGCGTTATGCGTTATGCGTTATGCGTTATGCGTTATGCGTTATGATTAATCCGTGATCCGTTATGCGTTATCCGTTATGCGTTATGCGTTATGAGTAATGCGTGATCCGTTATGCGTTATGCGTTATGCGTTATGCGTTATGCGTTATGCGTTATGCGTTATGAGTAATGCGTGATCCGTTATGCGTTATGCGCTATGAGTAATGCGTGATCCGTTATGCGTTATGCGTTATGAGTAATGCTTGATCCGTTACGCGTTATGCGTTATGCATTAAGCGTTATGCCTTATACGTTATGCGTTATGCGTTATGCGTTATGCGTTATGCGTTATGCTTTATGCATTATGCGTTATGCGTTATGCGATTTGCGTTATGCGTTATGCGTTGTGGGTTGTGCGTTATGAGTCATGCGTTATGCGTTATGCGTTTTGCTTTATGCGTTATGCGTTATGGGTTATGCGTTATGCGTTATGCGTTATGCGTTATGGGTTATGAGTAATGCGTGATCCGTTATGCGTTATGCTTTATGCGTTATGAGTTACGCGTTATGCTTTATGCATTATGCGTTATGCGTTATGCGAATTATGTTATGCGTTATGCGATATGGGTTGTGCGTTATGAGTCATGCGTAATGCGTTATGCGTTTTGCTTTATGCGTTATGCGTTATGGGTTATGCGTTATGCGTTATGCGTTAATGCGTTATGCGTTATGCGTTATGCGTTATGCGTTATGCGTTATGCGTTATGCGTTATGCGTTATGGGTTATCCGTTATGCGTTATCCGTTTAGAGTTTTGCGTTATGCGTTATGCGTTATGAGTTGTGCGTTATGCGTTATGCGTTATGCTTTATGCATTATGCGTTATGCGTTATGCGATTTGCGTTATGCGTTATGCGTTGTGGGTTGTGCGTTATGAGTCATGCGTTATGCGTTATGCGTTTTGCTTTATGCGTTATGCGTTATGGGTTATGCGTTATGCGTTATGCGTTATGCGTTATGGGTTATGAGTAATGCGTGATCCGTTATGCGTTATGCTTTATGCGTTATGAGTTACGCGTTATGCTTTATGCGTTATGCGTTATGCGTAATGCGTTATGCGTTTTGCTTTATGCGTTATGCGTTATGGGTTATGCGTTATGCGTTATGCGTTATGCGTTATGCGTTATGCGTTATGCGTTATGCGTTATGCGTTATGCGTTATGCGTTATGCGTTATGCGTTATGGGTTATCCGTTATGCGTTATCCGTTTAGAGTTTTGCGTTATGCGTTATGCGTTATGAGTTGTGCGTTATGCGTTATGCGTTATGCGTTATGCGTTATGCGTTATGCATTATGCGTTATGCGTTATGCGATTTGCGTTTTGCGTTTTGCGTTATGCGTTATGGGTTATGCGTTATGCGTTATGCGTTATGCGTTATGCTTTATGCATTATGCGTTATGCGTTATGCGTTATGCGTTATGCGTTATGCGTTATGCGTTATGAGTAATGCGTGATCCGTTATGCGTTATGCATTATGCGCTATGAGTAATGCGTGATCCGTTATGCGTTATGCGTTATGAGTAATGCTTGATCCGTTACGCGTTATGCGTTATGCATTAAGCGTTATGCGTTATACGTTATGCGTTATGCGTTATGCGTTATGCGTTATGCGTTATGCGTTATGCATTCTGCATTATGCGTTATGCGTTATGCGATTTGCGTTATGCGTTATGCGTTATGGGTTATGCGTTATGCGTTATGCGTTATGCTTTATGCATTATGCGTTATGCGTTATGCGTTATGCGTTATGCGTTATGCGTTATGCGTCATGCGTTATGCGTCATGCGTTATGCGTTATGCGTTATGCGTTATGCATTATGTGTTATCCGTTATGCGTTATCCGTTATGCGTTTTGCGTTATGCGTTATGCGTTATGAGTTGTGCGTTATGCGTTATGCGTTATGCGTTATGCGTTATGCGTTATGCTTTATGCGTTATGCGTTATGAGTAATGCGTGATCCGTTATGTGTTATGCGTTATGCGTTATGCGTTTTGCGTTATGCCTTATGCGTTATGCGTTATGCGTTATGCGTTATGCGTTATGCGTTATGCGTTATGCGTTATGAGTAATGCGTGATCCGTTATGTGTTATGCGTTATGCGTTATGCGTTATACGTTATGCGTTATGCGTTATGCGTTATGCGTTATGCGTTATGCGTTATGCGTTATGCTTTATGCATTATGCGTTATGCGTTATGCGTTATGCGTTATGCGTTATGCGTTATGAGTAATGCGTGATCCGTTATGCGTTATGCGTTAAGCGTTATGCGTTATGCGTTATGCGTTATGCGTTATGGGTTATACGCTATGAGTAATGCGTGATCCGTTATGCGTTATGCGTTATGAGTAATGCTTGATCCGTTACGCGTTATGCGTTATGCATTAAGCGTTATGCGTTATACGTTATGCGTTATGCGTTATGGGCTATGCGTTATGCGTTATGCTTTATGCATTATGCGTTATGCGTTATGCGATTTGCGTTATGCGTTATGCGTTATGGGTTGTGCGTTATGAGTCATGCGTTATGCGTTATGCGTTTTGCTTTATGCGTTATGCGTTATGGGTTATGCGTTATGCGTTATGCGTTATGCGTTATGGGTTATGAGTAATGCGTGATCCGTTATGCGTTATGCTTTATGCGTTATGAGTTACGCGTAACGCGTTATGCGCAATGGGTCATGCGTTAAGCGTTATGCGTTATGCGTTATGCGTTATGCGTTATGCGTTATGGGTTATGCGTTATGGGTTATGAGTAATGCGTTATGCGTTATGCGTTATGCTTTATGCATTATGCGTTATGCGTTATGCGTTATGCGTTATGCGTTATGAGTAATGCGTGATCCGTTATGCGTTATGCGTTATGGGTTATGCGTTATGTGTTATGCGTTATGCGTTATGCGTTATGCGTTATGCGTTATGCGTTATGCGTCATGCGTTATGCGTTATGCGTTATGCGTGATCCGTTATGCGTTATGCGTTATGCGTTATGCGTTATGCGTTATGCGTTATGCGCTATGCGTTATGAGTAATGCGTGATCCGTTATGCGTTATCCGTTATGCGTTTTGCGTTATGCGTTATGCGTTATGAGTTGTGCGTTATGCGTTATGCGTTTTGCGTTATACGTTATGCGTAATGCGTTATGCGTTATGCGTTATGCGATTTGCGTTATGCGTTATGCGTTATGCGTTATGCGTTATGCGTTATGCGTTATGTGTTATGGGATATGCGTTATGGGTTATGCGTTATGCGTTATGCGTTATGCGTTATGCGTTATGCGTTATGCGTTATGCGTTATGCGTTATGCGTTATGCGTTATGATTAATCCGTGATCCGTTATGCGTTATGCGTTATGCGTTATGCGTTATGAGTAATGCGTGATCCGTTATGCGTTATGCGTTATGCGTTATGAGTAATGCGTTATGCGTTATGCGTTATGCGTTATGCGTTGTGTGTTATGCGTTATGCGTTATACGTTATGCGTTATGCGTTATGCGTTATGCGTTATGCGTTATGCGTTATGCGTTATGATTAATCCGTGATCCGTTATGCGTTATGCGTTATGCGTTATGCGTTATGAGTAATGCGTGATCCGTTATGCGTTATGCGTTATGCGTTATGCGTTATGCGTTATGCGTTATGAGTAATGCGTGATCCGTTATGCGTTATGCATTATGCGCTATGAGTAATGCGTGATCCGTTATGCGTTATGCGTTATGAGTAATGCTTGATCCGTTACGCGTTATGCGTTATGCATTAAGCGTTATGCGTTATACGTTATGCGTTATGCGTTATGCGTTATGCGTTATGCGTTATGCGTTATGCATTCTGCATTATGCGTTATGCGTTATGCGATTTGCGTTATGCGTTATGCGTTATGGGTTATGCGTTATGCGTTATGCGTTATGCTTTATGCATTATGCGTTATGCGTTATGCGTTATGCGTTATGCGTTATGCGTTATGCGTCATGCGTTATGCGTCATGCGTTATGCGTTATGCGTTATGCGTTATGCATTATGTGTTATCCGTTATGCGTTATCCGTTATGCGTTTTGCGTTATGCGTTATGCGTTATGAGTTGTGCGTTATGCGTTATGCGTTATGCGTTATGCGTTATGCGTTATGCTTTATGCGTTATGCGTTATGAGTAATGCGTGATCCGTTATGTGTTATGCGTTATGCGTTATGCGTTTTGCGTTATGCCTTATGCGTTATGCGTTATGCGTTATGCGTTATGCGTTATGCGTTATGCGTTATGCGTTATGCGTTATGAGTAATGCGTGATCCGTTATGTGTTATGCGTTATGCGTTATGCGTTATACGTTATGCGTTATGCGTTATGCGTTATGCGTTATGCGTTATGCGTTATGCGTTATGCTTTATGCATTATGCGTTATGCGTTATGCGTTATGCGTTATGCGTTATGCGTTATGAGTAATGCGTGATCCGTTATGCGTTATGCGTTAAGCGTTATGCGTTATGCGTTATGCGTTATGCGTTGTGGGTTATACGCTATGAGTAATGCGTGATCCGTTATGCGTTATGCGTTATGAGTAATGCTTGATCCGTTACGCGTTATGCGTTATGCATTAAGCGTTATGCGTTATACGTTATGCGTTATGCGTTATGGGTTATGCGTTATGCGTTATGCTTTATGCATTATGCGTTATGCGTTATGCGATTTGCGTTATGCGTTATGCGTTATGGGTTGTGCGTTATGAGTCATGCGTTATGCGTTATGCGTTTTGCTTTATGCGTTATGCGTTATGGGTTATGCGTTATGCGTTATGCGTTATGCGTTATGGGTTATGAGTAATGCGTGATCCGTTATGCGTTATGCTTTATGCGTTATGTGTTACGCGTAACGCGTTATGCGCAATGGGTCATGCGTTAAGCGTTATGCGTTATGCGTTATGCGTTATGCGTTATGGGTTATGCGTTATGGGTTATGAGTAATGCGTTATGCGTTATGCGTTATGCTTTATGCATTATGCGTTATGCGTTATGCGTTATGCGTTATGCGTTATGAGTAATGCGTGATCCGTTATGCGTTATGCGTTATGGGTTATGCGTTATGTGTTATGCGTTATGCGTTATGCGTTATGCGTTATGCGTTATGCGTTATGCGTCATGCGTTATGCGTTATGCGTTATGCGTGATCCGTTATGCGTTATGCGTTATGCGTTATGCGTTATGCGTTATGCGTTATGCGCTATGCGTTATGAGTAATGCGTGATCCGTTATGCGTTATGCGTTATGCGTTATGCGTTATGCGTTATGTGTTATGGGATATGCGTTATGGGTTATGCGTTATGCGTTATGCGTTATGCGTTATGATTAATCCGTGATCCGTTATGCGTTATGCGTTATGCGTTATGCGTTATGAGTAATGCGTGATCCGTTATGCGTTATGCGTTATGCGTTATGAGTAATGCGTTATGCGTTATGCGTTATGCGTTATGCGTTGTGTGTTATGCGTTATGCGTTATGCGTTATGCGTTATGCGTTATGCGTTATGCGTTATGCGTTATGCGTTATGCGTTATGATTAATCCGTGATCCGTTATGCGTTATGCGTTATGCGTTATGCGTTATGAGTAATGCGTGATCCGTTATGCGTTATGCGTTATGCGTTATGCGTTATGCGTTATGCGTTATGCGTTATGCGTTATGCGTCATGCGTTATGCGTTATGCGTTATGCGTGATCCGTTATGCGTTATGCGTTATGCGTTATGCGTTATGCGTTATGCGCTATGCGTTATGAGTAATGCGTGATCCGTTATGCGTTATCCGTTATGCGTTTTGCGTTATGCGTTATGCGTTATGAGTTGTGCGTTATGCGTTATGCGTTTTGCGTTATACGTTATGCGTAATGCGTTATGCGTTATGCGTTATGCGATTTGCGTTATGCGTTATGCGTTATGCGTTATGCGTTATGCGTTATGCGTTATGTGTTATGGGATATGCGTTATGGGTTATGCGTTATGCGTTATGCGTTATGCGTTATGCGTTATGCGTTATGCGTTATGCGTTATGCGTTATGCGTTATGCGTTATGCGTTATGCGTTATGCGTTATGCGTTATGCGTTATGCGTTATGGGTTATCCGTTATGCGTTATCCGTTTAGAGTTTTGCGTTATGCGTTATGCGTTATGAGTTGTGCGTTATGCGTTATGCGTTATGCTTTATGCATTATGCGTTATGCGTTATGCGATTTGCGTTATGCGTTATGCGTTGTGGGTTGTGCGTTATGAGTCATGCGTTATGCGTTATGCGTTTTGCTTTATGCGTTATGCGTTATGGGTTATGCGTTATGCGTTATGCGTTATGCGTTATGGGTTATGAGTAATGCGTGATCCGTTATGCGTTATGCTTTATGCGTTATGAGTTACGCGTTATGCTTTATGCATTATGCGTTATGCGTTATGCGATTTATGTTATGCGTTATGCGTTATGGGTTGTGCGTTATGAGTCATGCGTAATGCGTTATGCGTTATGGGTTATGCGTTATGCGTTATGCGTTATGGGTTATGAGTAATGCGTGATCCGTTATGCGTTATGCTTTATGCGTTATGAGTTACGCGTAATGCGTTATGCGCTATGGGTCATGCGTTAAGCGTTATGCGTTATGCGTTATGGGTTATGCGTTATGGGTTATGCGTTATGTGTTATGCGTTGTGCATTATCCGCTATGCGTTTTGCGTTATACGTTATGCGTAATGCGTTATGCGTTATGCGTTATGCGATTTGCGTTATGCGTTATGCGTTATGCGTTATGCGTTATGCGTTATGCGTTATGCGTTATGCGTTATGTGTTATGGGATATGCGTTATGGGTTATGCGTTATGCGTTATGCGTTATGCGTTATGCGTTATGCGTTATGCGTTATGCGTTATGCGTTATGCGTTATGCGTTATGCGTTATGCGTTATGCGTTATGCGTTATGCGTTATGCGTTATGCGTTATGATTAATCCGTGATCCGTTATGCGTTATGCGTTATGCGTTATGCGTTATGAGTAATGCGTGATCCGTTATGCGTTATGCGTTATGCGTTATGCGTTATGAGTAATGCGTTATGCGTTATGCGTTATGCGTTATGCGTTGTGTGTTATGCGTTATGCGTTTTGCTTTATGCGTTATGCGTTATGGGTTATGCGTTATGCGTTATGCGTTATGGGTTATGGGTTATGCGTTTTGCTTTATGCGTTATGCGTTATGGGTTATGCGTTATGCGTTATGCGTTATGGGTTATGAGTAATGCGTGATCCGTTATGCGTTATGCTTTATGCGTTATGAGTAATGCGTGATCCGTTATGCGTTATGCGTTATGGGTTATGCGTTATGTGTTATGCGTTATGCGTTATGCGTTATGCGTTATGCGTTATGCGTTATGCGTCATGCGTTATGCGTTATGCGTTATGCGTGATCCGTTATGCGTTATGCGTTATGCGTTATGCGTTATGCGTTATGCGTTATGCGCTATGCGTTATGAGTAATGCGTGATCCGTTATGCGTTATGCGTTATGCGTTATGCGTTATGCGTTATGTGTTATGGGATATGCGTTATGGGTTATGCGTTATGCGTTATGCGTTATGCGTTATGCGTTATGCGTTATGCGTTATGCGTTATGCGTTATGCGTTATGCGTTATGATTAATCCGTGATCCGTTATGCGTTATGCGTTATGCGTTATGCGTTATGAGTAATGCGTGATCCGTTATGCGTTATGCGTTATGCGTTATGAGTAATGCGTTATGCGTTATGCGTTATGCGTTATGCGTTGTGTGTTATGCGTTATGCGTTATGCGTTATGCGTTATGCGTTATGCGTTATGCGTTATGCGTTATGCGTTATGCGTTATGCGTTATGATTAATCCGTGATCCGTTATGCGTTATGCGTTATGCGTTATGCGTTATGAGTAATGCGTGATCCGTTATGCGTTATGCGTTATGCGTTATGCGTTATGCGTTATGAGTAATGCGTGATCCGTTATGCGTTATGCGTTATGCGCTATGAGTAATGCGTGATCCGTTATGCGTTATGCGTTATGAGTAATGCTTGATCCGTTACGCGTTATGCGTTATGCATTAAGCGTTATGCCTTATACGTTATGCGTTATGCGTTATGCGTTATGCGTTATGCGTTATGCTTTATGCATTATGCGTTTTGCGTTATGCGATTTGCGTTATGCGTTATGCGTTGTGGGTTGTGCGTTATGAGTCATGCGTTATGCGTTATGCGTTTTGCTTTATGCGTTATGCGTTATGGGTTATGCGTTATGCGTTATGCGTTATGCGTTATGGGTTATGAGTAATGCGTGATCCGTTATGCGTTATGCTTTATGCGTTATGAGTTACGCGTTATGCTTTATGCATTATGCGTTATGGGTTATGCGATTTATGTTATGCGTTATGCGATATGGGTTGTGCGTTATGAGTCATGCGTAATGCGTTATGAGTTTTGCTTTATGCGTTATGCGTTATGGGTTATGCGTTATGCGTTATGCGTTATGCGTTATGCGTTATGCGTTATGCGTTATGCGTTATGCGTTATGCGTTATGCGTTATGCGTTATGCGTTATGCGTTATGCGTTATGCGTTATGCGTTATGAGTAATGCTTGATCCGTTACGCGTTATGCGTTATGCATTAAGCGTTATGCGTTATACGTTATGCGTTATGCGTTATGGGTTATGCGTTATGCGTTATGCTTTATGCATTATGCGTTATGCGTTATGCGATTTGCGTTATGCGTTATGCGTTATGGGTTGTGCGTTATGAGTCATGCGTTATGCGTTATGCGTTTTGCTTTATGCGTTATGCGTTATGGGTTATGCGTTATGCGTTATGCGTTATGCGTTATGGGTTATGAGTAATGCGTGATCCGTTATGCGTTATGCTTTATGCGTTATGTGTTACGCGTAACGCGTTATGCGCAATGGGTCATGCGTTAAGCGTTATGCGTTATGCGTTATGCGTTATGCGTTATGGGTTATGCGTTATGGGTTATGAGTAATGCGTTATGCGTTATGCGTTATGCTTTATGCATTATGCGTTATGCGTTATGCGTTATGCGTTATGAGTAATGCGTGATCCGTTATGCGTTATGCGTTATGGGTTATGCGTTATGTGTTATGCGTTATGCGTTATGCGTTATGCGTTATGCGTTATGCGCTATGGGTCATGCGTTAAGCGTTATGCGTTATGCGTTATGGGTTATGCGTTATGGGTTATGCGTTATGTGTTATGCGTTGTGCATTATCCGCTATGCGTTTTGCGTTATACGTTATGCGTAATGCGTTATGCGTTATGCGTTATGCGATTTGCGTTATGCGTTATGCGTTATGCGTTATGCGTTATGCGTTATGCGTTATGCGTTATGTGTTATGGGATATGCGTTATGGGTTATGCGTTATGCGTTATGCGTTATGCGTTATGCGTTATGCGTTATGCGTTATGCGTTATGCGTTATGCGTTATGCGTTATGCGTTATGCGTTATGCGTTATGCGTTATGCGTTATGCGTTATGCGTTATGATTAATCCGTGATCCGTTATGCGTTATGCGTTATGCGTTATGCGTTATGAGTAATGCGTGATCCGTTATGCGTTATGCGTTATGCGTTATGCGTTATGCGTTATGAGTAATGCGTTATGCGTTATGCGTTATGCGTTATGCGTTGTGTGTTATGCGTTATGCGTTTTGCTTTATGCGTTATGCGTTATGGGTTATGCGTTATGCGTTATGCGTTATGGGTTATGGGTTATGCGTTTTGCTTTATGCGTTATGCGTTATGGGTTATGCGTTATGCGTTATGGGTTATGAGTAATGCGTGATCCGTTATGCGTTATGCTTTATGCGTTATGAGTTACGCGTAATGCGTTATGCGCTATGGGTCATGCGTTAAGCGTTATGCGTTATGCGTTATGCGTTATGGGTTATGCGTTATGGGTTATGCGTTATGTGTTATGCGTTGTGCATTATCCGCTATGCGTTATGCGTTATACGTTATGCGTAATGCGTTATGCGTTATGCGTTATGCGATTTGCGTTATGCGTTATGCGTTATGCGTTATGCGTAATGCGTTATGCGTTATGCGTTATGATTAATCCGTGATCCGTTATGCGTTATGCGTTATGCGTTATGCGTTATGCGTTATGCGTTATGCGTTATGAGTAATGCGTGATCCGTTATGCGTTATGCGTTATGCGTTATGCGTTATGCGATATGCGTTATGCGTTATGCGTTATGAGTAATGCGTGATCCGTTATGCGTTATGCGCTATGAGTAATGCGTGATCCGTTATGCGTTATGCGTTATGGGTTATCCGTTATGCGTTATCCGTTTAGAGTTTTGCGTTATGCGTTATGAGTTGTGCGTTATGCGTTATGCGTTATGCGTTATGCGTTATGCGTTATGCATTATGCGTTATGCGTTATGCGATTTGCGTTTTGCGTTATGCGTTATGCGTTATGCGTTATGCGTTATGCATTCTGCATTATGCGTTATGCGTTATGCGATTTGCGTTATATGTTATGCGTTATGGGTTATGCGTTATGCGTTATGCGTTATGCTTTATGCGTTATGCGTTATGCGTTATGCGTTATGCGTTATGCGTTATGCGTTATGCGTTATGCGTTATGCGTTATGTGTTATGCGTTATGCGTTTTGCTTTATGCGTTATGCGTTATGGGTTATGCGTTATGCGTTATGCGTTATGCGTTATGGGTTATGAGTAATGCGTGATCCGTTATGCGTTATGCTTTACGCGTTATGCGTTATGCGTTATGCGTTATGCGTCATGCGTTATGCGTTATGCGTTATGCGTTATGCGTTATGCGTTATGCGTTATGCGTTATGCGTTATGCGTTATGCGTTATGCGTTATGCATTATGTGTTATCCGTTATGCGTTATCCGTTATGCGTTTTGCGTTATGCGTTATGCGTTATGAGTTGTGCGTTATGCGTTATGCGTTTTGCGTTATACGTTATGCGTAATGCGCTATGCGTTATGCGTTATGCGATTTGCGTTATGCGTTATGCGTTATGCGTTATGCGTTATGCGTTATGCGTTATGCGTTATGTGTTTTGGGATATGCGTTATGGGTTATGCGTTATGCGTTATGCGTTATGCGTTATGCGTTATGCGTTATGCGTTATGCGTTATGCGTTATGCGTTATGCGTTATGCGTTATGATTAATCCGTGATCCGTTATGCGTTATGCGTTATGCGTTATGCGTTATGAGTAATGCGTGATCCGTTATGCGTTATGCGTTATGCGTTATGAGTAATGCGTTATGCGTTATGCGTTATGCGTTATGCGTTGTGTGTTATGCGTTATGCGTTTTGCTTTATGCGTTATGCGTTATGGGTTATGCGTTATGCGTTATGCGTTATGGGTTATGGGTTATGCGTTTTGCTTTATGCGTTATGCGTTATGGGTTATGCGTTATGCGTTATGCGTTATGGGTTATGAGTAATGCGGGATCCGTTATGCGTTATGCTTTATGCGTTATGAGTTACGCGTAATGCGTTATGCGCTATGGGTCATGCGTTAAGCGTTATGCGTTATGCGTTATGCGTTATGGGTTATGCGTTATGGGTTATGCGTTATGTGTTATGCGTTGTGCATTATCCGCTATGCGTTATGCGTTATACGTTATGCGTAATGCGTTATGCGTTATGCGTTATGCGATTTGCGTTATGCGTTATGCGTTATGCGTTATGCGTAATGCGTTATACGTTATGCGTTATGTATTATGGGATATGCGTTATGCGTTATGCGTTATGCGTTATGCGTTATGCGTTATGCGTTATGCGTTATGCGTTATGCGTTATGCGTTATGCGTTATGCGTTATGCGTTATGCGTTATGCGTTATGCGTTATGCGTTATGCGTTATGCGTTATGATTAATCCGTGATCCGTTATGCGTTATGCGTTATGCGTTATGCGTTATGAGTAATGCGTGATCCGTTATGCGTTATGCGTTATGCGTTATGCGTTATGCGTTATGCGTTATGAGTAATGCGTGATCCGTTATGCGTTATGCGCTATGAGTAATGCGTGATCCGTTATGCGTTATGCGTTATGAGTAATGCTTGATCCGTTACGCGTTATGCGTTATGCATTAAGCGTTATGCCTTATACGTTATGCGTTATGCGTTATGCGTTATGCGTTATGCGTTATGCTTTATGCATTATGCGTTATGCGTTATGCGATTTGCGTTATGCGTTATGCGTTGTGGGTTGTGCGTTATGAGTCATGCGTTATGCGTTATGCGTTTTGCTTTATGCGTTATGCGTTATGGGTTATGCGTTATGCGTTATGCGTTATGCGTTATGGGTTATGAGTAATGCGTGATCCGTTATGCGTTATGCTTTATGCGTTATGAGTTACGCGTTATGCTTTATGCATTATGCGTTATGCGTTATGCGAATTATGTTATGCGTTATGCGATATGGGTTGTGCGTTATGAGTCATGCGTAATGCGTTATGCGTTTTGCTTTATGCGTTATGCGTTATGGGTTATGCGTTATGCGTTAATGCGTTATGCGTTATGCGTTATGCGTTATGCGTTATGCGTTATGCGTTATGCGTTATGGGTTATCCGTTATGCGTTATCCGTTTAGAGTTTTGCGTTATGCGTTATGCGTTATGAGTTGTGCGTTATGCGTTATGCGTTATGCTTTATGCATTATGCGTTATGCGTTATGCGATTTGCGTTATGTGTTATGCGTTGTGGGTTGTGCGTTATGAGTCATGCGTTATGCGTTATGCGTTTTGCTTTATGCGTTATGCGTTATGGGTTATGCGTTATGCGTTATGCGTTATGCGTTATGGGTTATGAGTAATGCGTGATCCGTTATGCGTTATGCTTTATGCGTTATGAGTTACGCGTTATGCTTTATGCGTTATGCGTTATGCGTAATGCGTTATGCGTTTTGCTTTATGCGTTATGCGTTATGGGTTATGCGTTATGCGTTATGCGTTATGCGTTATGCGTTATGCGTTATGCGTTATGCGTTATGCGTTATGCGTTATGCGTTATGCGTTATGCGTTATGCGTTATGCGTTATGGGTTATCCGTTATGCGTTATCCGTTTAGAGTTTTGCGTTATGCGTTATGCGTTATGAGTTGTGCGTTATGCGTTATGCGTTATGCGTTATGCGTTATGCGTTATGCGTTATGCGTTATGCGTTATGCGTTATGCGATTTGCGTTTTGCGTTATGCGTTATGGGTTATGCGTTATGCGTTATGCGTTATGCGTTATGCTTTATGCATTATGCGTTATGCGTTATGCGTTATGCGTTATGCGTTATGCGTTATGAGTAATGCGAGATCCGTTATGCGTTATGCATTATGCGCTATGAGTAATGCTTGATCCGTTACGCGTTATGATTTATGCATTAAGCGTTATGCGTTATACTTTATGCGTTATGCGTTATGCGTTATGCGTTATGCTTTATGCGTTATGGGTTATGAGTAATGCGTGATCCGTTATGCGTTATGCTTTACGCGTTATGCGTTATGCGTTATGCGTTATGCGTCATGCGTTATGCGTCATGCGTTATGCGTTATGCGTTATGCGTTATGCGTTATGCGTTATGCGTTATGCGTTTTGCTTTATGCGTTATGCGTTATGGGTTATGCGTTATGCGTTATGCGTTATGCGTTATGGGTTATGAGTAATGCGTGATCCGTTATGCGTTATGCTTTACGCGTTATGCGTTATGCGTTATGCGTTATGCGTCATGCGTTATGCGTCATGCGTTATGCGTTATGCGTTATGCGTTATGCATTATGTGTTATCCGTTATGCGTTATCCGTTATGCGTTTTGCGTTATGCGTTATGCGTTATGAGTTGTGCGTTATGCGTTATGCGTTATGCGTTATGCGTTATGCGTTATGCGTTATGCTTTATGCGTTATGCGTTATGAGTAATGCGTGATCCGTTATGTGTTATGCGTTATGCGTTATGCGTTTTGCGTTATGCCTTATGCGTTATGCGTTATGCGTTATGCGTTATGCGTTATGCGTTATGCGTTATGCGTTATGCGTTATGCGTTATGCGTTATGAGTAATGCGTGATCCGTTATGTGTTATGCGTTATGCGTTATGCGTTATACGTTATGCGTTATGCGTTATGCGTTATGCGTTATGCGTTATGCGTTATGCGTTATGCGTTATGCTTTATGCATTATGCGTTATGCGTTATGCGTTATGCGTTATGCGTTATGAGTAATGCGTGATCCGTTATGCGTTATGCGTTAAGCGTTATGCGTTATGCGTTATGCGTTATGCGTTATGGGTTATGCGCTATGAGTAATGCGTGATCCGTTATGCGTTATGCGTTATGAGTAATGCTTGATCCGTTACGCGTTATGCGTTATGCATTAAGCGTTATGCGTTATGCGTTATACGTTATGCGTTATGCGTTATGGGTTATGCGTTATGCGTTATGCTTTATGCGTTATGAGTTACGCGTTATGCTTTATGCATTATGCGTTATGCCTTATACGTTATGCGTTATGCGTTATGCGTTATGCGTTATGCGTTATGCTTTATGCATTATGCGTTTTGCGTTATGCGATTTGCGTTATGCGTTATGCGTTGTGGGTTGTGCGTTATGAGTCATGCGTTATGCGTTATGCGTTTTGCTTTATGCGTTATGCGTTATGGGTTATGCGTTATGCGTTATGCGTTATGCGTTATGGGTTATGAGTAATGCGTGATCCGTTATGCGTTATGCTTTATGCGTTATGAGTTACGCGTTATGCTTTATGCATTATGCGTTATGGGTTATGCGATTTATGTTATGCGTTATGCGATATGGGTTGTGCGTTATGAGTCATGCGTAATGCGTTATGAGTTTTGCTTTATGCGTTATGCGTTATGGGTTATGCGTTATGCGTTATGCGTTATGCGTTATGCGTTATGCGTTATGCGTTATGCGTTATGCGTTATGCGTTATGCGTTATGCGTTATGCGTTATGCGTTATGCGTTATGCGTTATGAGTAATGCTTGATCCGTTACGCGTTATGCGTTATGCATTAAGCGTTATGCGTTATACGTTATGCGTTATGCGTTATGGGTTATGCGTTATGCGTTATGCTTTATGCATTATGCGTTATGCGTTATGCGATTTGCGTTATGCGTTATGCGTTATGGGTTGTGCGTTATGAGTCATGCGTTATGCGTTATGCGTTTTGCTTTATGCGTTATGCGTTATGGGTTATGCGTTATGCGTTATGCGTTATGCGTTATGGGTTATGAGTAATGCGTGATCCGTTATGCGTTATGCTTTATGCGTTATGTGTTACGCGTAACGCGTTATGCGCAATGGGTCATGCGTTAAGCGTTATGCGTTATGCGTTATGCGTTATGCGTTATGGGTTATGCGTTATGGGTTATGAGTAATGCGTTATGCGTTATGCGTTATGCTTTATGCATTATGCGTTATGCGTTATGCGTTATGCGTTATGAGTAATGCGTGATCCGTTATGCGTTATGCGTTATGGGTTATGCGTTATGTGTTATGCGTTATGCGTTATGCGTTATGCGTTATGCGCTATGGGTCATGCGTTAAGCGTTATGCGTTATGCGTTATGGGTTATGCGTTATGGGTTATGCGTTATGTGTTATGCGTTGTGCATTATCCGCTATGCGTTTTGCGTTATACGTTATGCGTAATGCGTTATGCGTTATGCGTTATGCGATTTGCGTTATGCGTTATGCGTTATGCGTTATGCGTTATGCGTTATGCGTTATGCGTTATGTGTTATGGGATATGCGTTATGGGTTATGCGTTATGCGTTATGCGTTATGCGTTATGCGTTATGCGTTATGCGTTATGCGTTATGCGTTATGCGTTATGCGTTATGCGTTATGCGTTATGCGTTATGCGTTATGCGTTATGCGTTATGCGTTATGATTAATCCGTGATCCGTTATGCGTTATGCGTTATGCGTTATGCGTTATGAGTAATGCGTGATCCGTTATGCGTTATGCGTTATGCGTTATGCGTTATGCGTTATGAGTAATGCGTTATGCGTTATGCGTTATGCGTTATGCGTTGTGTGTTATGCGTTATGCGTTTTGCTTTATGCGTTATGCGTTATGGGTTATGCGTTATGCGTTATGCGTTATGGGTTATGGGTTATGCGTTTTGCTTTATGCGTTATGCGTTATGGGTTATGCGTTATGCGTTATGGGTTATGAGTAATGCGTGATCCGTTATGCGTTATGCTTTATGCGTTATGAGTTACGCGTAATGCGTTATGCGCTATGGGTCATGCGTTAAGCGTTATGCGTTATGCGTTATGCGTTATGGGTTATGCGTTATGGGTTATGCGTTATGTGTTATGCGTTGTGCATTATCCGCTATGCGTTATGCGTTATACGTTATGCGTAATGCGTTATGCGTTATGCGTTATGCGATTTGCGTTATGCGTTATGCGTTATGCGTTATGCGTAATGCGTTATGCGTTATGCGTTATGTGTTATGGGATATGCGTTATGCGTTATGCGTTATGCGTTATGCGTTATGCGTTATGCGTTATGCGTTATGCGTTATGCGTTATGCGTTATGCGTTATGCGTTATGATTAATCCGTGATCCGTTATGCGTTATGCGTTATGCGTTATGCGTTATGCGTTATGCGTTATGCGTTATGAGTAATGCGTGATCCGTTATGCGTTATGCGTTATGCGTTATGCGTTATGCGATATGCGTTATGCGTTATGCGTTATGAGTAATGCGTGATCCGTTATGCGTTATGCGCTATGAGTAATGCGTGATCCGTTATGCGTTATGCGTTATGGGTTATCCGTTATGCGTTATCCGTTTAGAGTTTTGCGTTATGCGTTATGAGTTGTGCGTTATGCGTTATGCGTTATGCGTTATGCGTTATGCGTTATGCATTATGCGTTATGCGTTATGCGATTTGCGTTTTGCGTTATGCGTTATGCGTTATGCGTTATGCGTTATGCATTCTGCATTATGCGTTATGCGTTATGCGATTTGCGTTATATGTTATGCGTTATGGGTTATGCGTTATGCGTTATGCGTTATGCTTTATGCATTATGCGTTATGCGTTATGCGTTATGCGTTATGCGTTATGCGTTATGCGTTATGCGTTATGCGTTATGTGTTATGCGTTATGCGTTTTGCTTTATGCGTTATGCGTTATGGGTTATGCGTTATGCGTTATGCGTTATGCGTTATGGGTTATGAGTAATGCGTGATCCGTTATGCGTTATGCTTTACGCGTTATGCGTTATGCGTTATGCGTTATGCGTCATGCGTTATGCGTCATGCGTTATGCGTTATGCGTTATGCGTCATGCGTTATGCGTCATGCGTTATGCGTTATGCGTTATGCGTTATGCATTATGTGTTATCCGTTATGCGTTATCCGTTATGCGTTTTGCGTTATGCGTTATGCGTTATGAGTTGTGCGTTATGCGTTATGCGTTTTGCGTTATACGTTATGCGTAATGCGCTATGCGTTATGCGTTATGCGATTTGCGTTATGCGTTATGCGTTATGCGTTATGCGTTATGCGTTATGCGTTATGCGTTATGTGTTTTGGGATATGCGTTATGGGTTATGCGTTATGCGTTATGCGTTATGCGTTATGCGTTATGCGTTATGCGTTATGCGTTATGCGTTATGCGTTATGCGTTATGATTAATCCGTGATCCGTTATGCGTTATGCGTTATGCGTTATGCGTTATGAGTAATGCGTGATCCGTTATGCGTTATGCGTTATGCGTTATGAGTAATGCGTTATGCGTTATGCGTTATGCGTTATGCGTTGTGTGTTATGCGTTATGCGTTTTGCTTTATGCGTTATGCGTTATGGGTTATGCGTTATGCGTTATGCGTTATGGGTTATGGGTTATGCGTTTTGCTTTATGCGTTATGCGTTATGGGTTATGCGTTATGCGTTATGCGTTATGGGTTATGAGTAATGCGGGATCCGTTATGCGTTATGCTTTATGCGTTATGAGTTACGCGTAATGCGTTATGCGCTATGGGTCATGCGTTAAGCGTTATGCGTTATGCGTTATGCGTTATGGGTTATGCGTTATGGGTTATGCGTTATGTGTTATGCGTTGTGCATTATCCGCTATGCGTTATGCGTTATACGTTATGCGTAATGCGTTATGCGTTATGCGTTATGCGATTTGCGTTATGCGTTATGCGTTATGCGTTATGCGTAATGCGTTATACGTTATGCGTTATGTATTATGGGATATGCGTTATGCGTTATGCGTTATGCGTTATGCGTTATGCGTTATGCGTTATGCGTTATGCGTTATGCGTTATGCGTTATGCGTTATGCGTTATGCGTTATGCGTTATGCGTTATGCGTTATGCGTTATGCGTTATGCGTTATGCGTTATGCGTTATGCGTTATGATTAATCCGTGATCCGTTATGCGTTATGCGTTATGCGTTATGCGTTATGAGTAATGCGTGATCCGTTATGCGTTATGCGTTATGCGTTATGCGTTATGCGTTATGCGTTATGAGTAATGCGTGATCCGTTATGCGTTATGCGCTATGAGTAATGCGTGATCCGTTATGCGTTATGCGTTATGAGTAATGCTTGATCCGTTACGCGTTATGCGTTATGCATTAAGCGTTATGCCTTATACGTTATGCGTTATGCGTTATGCGTTATGCGTTATGCGTTATGCTTTATGCATTATGCGTTATGCGTTATGCGATTTGCGTTATGCGTTATGCGTTGTGGGTTGTGCGTTATGAGTCATGCGTTATGCGTTATGCGTTTTGCTTTATGCGTTATGCGTTATGGGTTATGCGTTATGCGTTATGCGTTATGCGTTATGGGTTATGAGTAATGCGTGATCCGTTATGCGTTATGCTTTATGCGTTATGAGTTACGCGTTATGCTTTATGCATTATGCGTTATGCGTTATGCGAATTATGTTATGCGTTATGCGATATGGGTTGTGCGTTATGAGTCATGCGTAATGCGTTATGCGTTTTGCTTTATGCGTTATGCGTTATGGGTTATGCGTTATGCGTTAATGCGTTATGCGTTATGCGTTATGCGTTATGCGTTATGCGTTATGCGTTATGCGTTATGGGTTATCCGTTATGCGTTATCCGTTTAGAGTTTTGCGTTATGCGTTATGCGTTATGAGTTGTGCGTTATGCGTTATGCGTTATGCTTTATGCATTATGCGTTATGCGTTATGCGATTTGCGTTATGTGTTATGCGTTGTGGGTTGTGCGTTATGAGTCATGCGTTATGCGTTATGCGTTTTGCTTTATGCGTTATGCGTTATGGGTTATGCGTTATGCGTTATGCGTTATGCGTTATGGGTTATGAGTAATGCGTGATCCGTTATGCGTTATGCTTTATGCGTTATGAGTTACGCGTTATGCTTTATGCGTTATGCGTTATGCGTAATGCGTTATGCGTTTTGCTTTATGCGTTATGCGTTATGGGTTATGCGTTATGCGTTATGCGTTATGCGTTATGCGTTATGCGTTATGCGTTATGCGTTATGCGTTATGCGTTATGCGTTATGCGTTATGCGTTATGCGTTATGCGTTATGCGTTATGCGTTATGGGTTATCCGTTATGCGTTATCCGTTTAGAGTTTTGCGTTATGCGTTATGCGTTATGAGTTGTGCGTTATGCGTTATGCGTTATGCGTTATGCGTTATGCGTTATGCATTATGCGTTATGCGTTATGCGTTATGCGATTTGCGTTTTGCGTTATGCGTTATGGGTTATGCGTTATGCGTTATGCGTTATGCGTTATGCTTTATGCATTATGCGTTATGCGTTATGCGTTATGCGTTATGCGTTATGCGTTATGAGTAATGCGAGATCCGTTATGCGTTATGCATTATGCGCTATGAGTAATGCTTGATCCGTTACGCGTTATGATTTATGCATTAAGCGTTATGCGTTATACTTTATGCGTTATGCGTTATGCGTTATGCGTTATGCTTTATGCGTTATGGGTTATGAGTAATGCGTGATCCGTTATGCGTTATGCTTTACGCGTTATGCGTTATGCGTTATGCGTTATGCGTCATGCGTTATGCGTCATGCGTTATGCGTTATGCGTTATGCGTTATGCGTTATGTGTTATGCGTTATGCGTTTTGCTTTATGCGTTATGCGTTATGGGTTATGCGTTATGCGTTATGCGTTATGCGTTATGGGTTATGAGTAATGCGTGATCCGTTATGCGTTATGCTTTACGCGTTATGCGTTATGCGTTATGCGTTATGCGTCATGCGTTATGCGTCATGCGTTATGCGTTATGCGTTATGCGTTATGCATTATGTGTTATCCGTTATGCGTTATCCGTTATGCGTTTTGCGTTATGCGTTATGCGTTATGAGTTGTGCGTTATGCGTTATGCGTTATGCGTTATGCGTTATGCGTTATGCGTTATGCGTTATGCTTTATGCGTTATGCGTTATGAGTAATGCGTGATCCGTTATGTGTTATGCGTTATGCGTTATGCGTTATACGTTATGCGTTATGCGTTATGCGTTATGCGTTATGCGTTATGCGTTATGCGTTATGCGTTATGCTTTATGCATTATGCGTTATGCGTTATGCGTTATGCGTTATGCGTTATGAGTAATGCGTGATCCGTTATGCGTTATGCGTTAAGCGTTATGCGTTATGCGTTATGCGTTATGCGTTATGGGTTATGCGCTATGAGTAATGCGTGATCCGTTATGCGTTATGCGTTATGAGTAATGCTTGATCCGTTACGCGTTATGCGTTATGCATTAAGCGTTATGCGTTATGCGTTATACGTTATGCGTTATGCGTTATGGGTTATGCGTTATGCGTTATGCTTTATGCATTATGCGTTATGCGTTATGCGATTTGCGTTATGCGTTATGCGTTATGGGTTGTGCGTTATGAGTCATGCGTTATGCGTTATGCGTTTTGCTTTATGCGTTATGCGTTATGGGTTATGCGTTATGCGTTATGCGTTATGCGTTATGGGTTATGAGTAATGCGTGATCCGTTATGCGTTATGCTTTATGCGTTATGAGTTACGCGTAACGCGTTATGCGCAATGGGTCATGCGTTAAGCGTTATGCGTTATGCGTTATGCGTTATGCGTTATGGGTTATGCGTTATGGGTTATGAGTAATGCGTTATGCGCTATGCGTTATGAGTAATGCGTGATCCGTTATGCGTTATGCGTTATGAGTAATGCTTGATCCGTTACGCGTTATGATTTATGCATTAAGCGTTATGCGTTATACTTTATGCGTTATGCGTTATGCGTTATGCGTTATGAGTAATGCGTGATCCGTTATGCGTTATGCGTTATGCGCTATGGGTTATCCGTTATGCGTTATCCGTTTAGAGTTTTGCGTTATGCGTTATGCGTTATGAGTTGTGCGTTATGCGTTATGCGTTATGAGTAATGCGTGATCCGTTATGCGTTATGCGTTATGAGTAATGCTTGATCCGTTACGCGTTATGATTTATGCATTAAGCGTTATGCGTTATACTTTATGCGTTATGCGTTATGCGTTATGCGTTATGCTTTATGCATTATGCGTTATGCGTTATGCGATTTGCGTTATGCGTTATGCGTTATGGGTTGTGCGTTATGAGTCATGCGTTATGCGTTATGCGTTTTGCTTTATGCGTTATGCGTTATGGGTTATGCGTTATGCGTTATGTGTTATGCGTTATGCGTTTTGCTTTATGCGTTATGCGTTATGGGTTATGCGTTATGCGTTATGCGTTATGCGTTATGGGTTATGAGTAATGCGTGATCCGTTATGCGTTATGCTTTACGCGTTATGCGTTATGCGTTATGCGTTATGCGTCATGCGTTATGCGTCATGCGTTATGCGTTATGCGTTATGCGTTATGCATTATGTGTTATCCGTTATGCGTTATCCGTTATGCGTTTTGCGTTATGCGTTATGCGTTATGCGTTATGGGTTATGCGCTATGAGTAATGCGTGATCCGTTATGCGTTATGCGTTATGAGTAATGCTTGATCCGTTACGCGTTATGCGTTATGCATTAAGCGTTATGCGTTATGCGTTATACGTTATGCGTTATGCGTTATGGGTTATGCGTTATGCGTTATGCTTTATGCATTATGCGTTATGCGTTATGCGATTTGCGTTATGCGTTATGCGTTATGGGTTGTGCGTTATGAGTCATGCGTTATGCGTTATGCGTTTTGCTTTATGCGTTATGCGTTATGGGTTATGCGTTATGAGTAATGCGTGATCCGTTATGCGTTATGCGTTATGGGTTATGCGTTATGTGTTATGCGTTATGCGTTATGCGTTATGCGTTATGCGTTATGCGTCATGCGTTATGCGTTATGCGTTATGCGTGATCCGTTATGCGTTATGCGTTATGCGTTATGCGTTATGCGTTATGCGTTATGCGCTATGCGTTATGAGTAATGCGTGATCCGTTATGCGTTATGCGTTATGAGTAATGCTTGATCCGTTACGCGTTATGATTTATGCATTAAGCGTTATGCGTTATACTTTATGCGTTATGCGTTATGCGTTATGCGTTATGAGTAATGCGTGATCCGTTATGCGTTATGCGTTATGCGCTATGGGTTATCCGTTATGCGTTATCCGTTTAGAGTTTTGCGTTATGCGTTATGCGTTATGAGTTGTGCGTTATGCGTTATGCGTTATGAGTAATGCGTGATCCGTTATGCGTTATGCGTTATGAGTAATGCTTGATCCGTTACGCGTTATGATTTATGCATTAAGCGTTATGCGTTATACTTTATGCGTTATGCGTTATGCGTTATGCGTTATGCTTTATGCATTATGCGTTATGCGTTATGCGATTTGCGTTATGCGTTATGCGTTATGGGTTGTGCGTTATGAGTCATGCGTTATGCGTTATGCGTTTTGCTTTATGCGTTATGCGTTATGGGTTATGCGTTATGCGTTATGTGTTATGCGTTATGCGTTTTGCTTTATGCGTTATGCGTTATGGGTTATGCGTTATGCGTTATGCGTTATGCGTTATGGGTTATGAGTAATGCGTGATCCGTTATGCGTTATGCTTTACGCGTTATGCGTTACGCGTTATGCGTTATGCGTCATGCGTTATGCGTCATGCGTTATGCGTTATGCGTTATGCGTTATGCATTATGTGTTATCCGTTATGCGTTATCCGTTATGCGTTTTGCGTTATGCGTTATGCGTTATGAGTTGTGCGTTATGCGTTATGCGTTATGCGTTATGCGTTATGCGTTATGCTTTATGCGTTATGCGTTATGAGTAATGCGTGATCCGTTATGTGTTATGCGTTATGCGTTTTGCGTTATGCCTTATGCGTTATGCGTTATGCGTTATGCGTTATGCGTTATGCGTTATGCGTTATGCGTTATGCGTTATGCGTTATGAGTAATGCGTGATCCGTTATGTGTTATGCGTTATGCGTTATGCGTTATACGTTATGCGTTATGCGTTATGCGTTATGCGTTATGCGTTATGCGTTATGCGTTATGCTTTATGCATTATGCGTTATGCGTTATGCGTTATGCGTTATGCGTTATGCGTTATGAGTAATGCGTGATCCGTTATGCGTTATGCGTTATGCGTTATGCGTTATGCGTTATGCGTTATGCGTTATGGGTTATGCGCTATGAGTAATGCGTGATCCGTTATGCGTTATGCGTTATGAGTAATGCTTGATCCGTTACGCGTTATGCGTTATGCATTAAGCGTTATGCGTTATGCGTTATACGTTATGCGTTATGCGTTATGGGTTATGCGTTATGCGTTATGCTTTATGCATTATGCGTTATGCGTTATGCGATTTGCGTTATGCGTTATGCGTTATGGGTTGTGCGTTATGAGTCATGCGTTATGCGTTATGCGTTTTGCTTTATGCGTTATGCGTTATGGGTTATGCGTTATGCGTTATGCGTTATGCGTTATGGGTTATGAGTAATGCGTGATCCGTTATGCGTTATGCTTTATGCGTTATGAGTTACGCGTAACGCGTTATGCGCAATGGGTCATGCGTTAAGCGTTATGCGTTATGCGTTATGCGTTATGCGTTATGGGTTATGCGTTATGGGTTATGAGTAATGCGTTATGCGTTATGCGTTATGCTTTATGCATTATGCGTTATGCGTTATGCGTTATGCGTTATGCGTTATGAGTAATGCGTGATCCGTTATGCGTTATGCGTTATGGGTTATGCGTTATGTGTTATGCGTTATGCGTTATGCGTTATGCGTTATGCGTTATGCGTTATGCGTCATGCGTTATGCGTTATGCGTTATGCTTGATCCGTTATGCGTTATGCGTTATGCGTTATGCGTTATGCGTTATGCGTTATGCGCTATGCGTTATGAGTAATGCGTGATCCGTTATGCGTTATGCGATATGAGTAATGCTTGATCCGTTACGCGTTATGATTTATGCATTAAGCGTTATGCGTTATACTTTATGCGTTATGCGTTATGCGTTCTGCGTTATGAGTAATGCGTGATCCGTTATGCGTTTTGCGTTATGCGCTATGGGTTATCCGTTATGCGTTATCCGTTTAGAGTTTTGCGTTATGCGTTATGCGTTATGAGTTGTGCGTTATGCGTTATGCGTTATGAGTAATGCGTGATCCGTTATGCGTTATGCGTTATGAGTAATGCTTGATCCGTTACGCGTTATGATTTATGCATTAAGCGTTATGCGTTATACTTTATGCGTTATGCGTTATGCGTTATGCGTTATGCTTTATGCATTATGCGTTATGCGTTATGCGATTTGCGTTATGCGTTATGCGTTATGGGTTGTGCGTTATGAGTCATGCGTTATGCGTTATGCGTTTTGCTTTATGCGTTATGCGTTATGGGTTATGCGTTATGCGTTATGCGTTATGGGTTATGAGTAATGCGTGATCCGTTATGCGTTATGAGTTACGCGTAATGCGTTATGCGCTATGGGTCATGCGTTAAGCGTTATGCGTTATGCGTTATGCGTTATGGGTTATGCGTTATGCGTTATGCGTTATGCGTTATGAGTAATGCGTTATGCGTTATGCGTTATGCGTTATGCGTTGTGTGTTATGCGTTATGCGTTATGGGTTATGGGTTATGCGTTTTGCTTTATGCGTTATGCGTTATGGGTTATGCGTTATGCGTTATGCGTTATGGGTTATGAGTAATGCGTGATCCGTTATGCGTTATGCTTTATGCGTTATGAGTTACGCGTAATGCGTTATGCGCTATGGGTCATGCGTTAAGCGTTATGCGTTATGCGTTATGCGTTATGGGTTATGCGTTATGGGTTATGCGTTATGTGTTATGCGTTGTGCATTATCCGCTATGCGTTATGCGTTATACGTTATGCGTAATGCGTTATGCGTTATGCGTTATGCGATTTGCGTTATGCGTTATGCGTTATGCGTTATGCGTAATGCGTTATGCGTTATGCGTTATGCGTTATGGGTTATGCGCTATGAGTAATGCGTGATCCGTTATGCGTTATGCGTTATGAGTAATGCTTGATCCGTTACGCGTTATGCGTTATGCATTAAGCGTTATGCGTTATACGTTATGCGTTATGCGTTATGGGTTATGCGTTATGCGTTATGCTTTATGCATTATGCGTTATGCGTTATGCGATTTGCGTTATGCGTTATGCGTTATGGGTTGTGCGTTATGAGTCATGCGTTATGCGTTATGCGTTTTGCTTTATGCGTTATGCGTTATGGGTTATGCGTTATGCGTTATGCGTTATGGGTTATGAGTAATGCGTGATCCGTTATGCGTTATGCTTTATGCGTTATGAGTTACGCGTAACGCGTTATGCGCAATGGGTCATGCGTTAAGCGTTATGCGTTATGCGTTATGCGTTATGCGTTATGGGTTATGCGTTATGGGTTATGAGTAATGCGTTATGCGTTATGCGTTATGCTTTATGCATTATGCGTTATGCGTTATGCGTTATGCGTTATGCGTTATGCGTTATGAGTAATGCGTGATCCGTTATGCGTTATGCGTTATGGGTTATGCGTTATGTGTTATGCGTTATGCGTTATGCGTTATGCGTTATGCGTTATGCGTTATGCGTCATGCGTTATGCGTTATGCGTTATGCGTGATCCGTTATGCGTTATGCGTTATGCGTTATGCGTTATGCGTTATGCGTTATGCGCTATGCGTTATGAGTAATGCGTGATCCGTTATGCGTTATGCGTTATGAGTAATGCTTGATCCGTTACGCGTTATGATTTATGCATTAAGCGTTATGCGTTATACTTTATGCGTTATGCGTTATGCGTTATGCGTTATGAGTAATGCGTGATCCGTTATGCGTTATGCGTTATGCGCTATGGGTTATCCGTTATGCGTTATCCGTTTAGAGTTTTGCGTTATGCGTTATGCGTTATGAGTTGTGCGTTATGCGTTATGCGTTATGAGTAATGCGTGATCCGTTATGCGTTATGCGATATGAGTAATGCTTGATCCGTTACGCGTTATGATTGATGCATTAAGCGTTATGCGTTATACTTTATGCGTTATGCGTTATGCGTTATGCGTTATGCTTTATGCATTATGCGTTATGCGTTATGCGATTTGCGTTATGCGTTATGCGTTATGGGTTGTGGGTTATGAGTCATGCGTTATGCGTTATGCGTTTTGCTTTATGCGTTATGCGTTATGGGTTATGCGTTATGCGTTATGTGTTATGCGTTATGCGTTTTGCTTTATGCGTTATGCGTTATGGGTTATGCGTTATGCGTTATGCGTTATGCGTTATGGGTTATGAGTAATGCGTGATCCGTTATGCGTTATGCTTTACGCGTTATGCGTTATGCGTTATGCGTTATGCGTCATGCGTTATGCGTCATGCGTTATGCGTTATGCGTTATGCGTTATGCATTATGTGTTATCCGTTATGCGTTATCCGTTATGCGTTTTGCGTTATGCGTTATGCGTTATGAGTTGTGCGTTATGCGTTATGCGTTATGCGTTATGCGTTATGCGTTATGCTTTATGCGTTATGCGTTATGAGTAATGCGTGATCCGTTATGTGCTATGCGTTATGCGTTATGCGTTTTGCGTTATGCCTTATGCGTTATGCGTTATGCGTTATGCGTTATGCGTTATGCGTTATGCGTTATGCGTTATGCGTTATGCGTTATGAGTAATGCGTGATCCGTTATGTGTTATGCGTTATGCGTTATGCGTTATACGTTATGCGTTATGCGTTATGCGTTATGCGTTATGCGTTATGCGTTATGCGTTATGCTTTATGCATTATGCGTTATGCGTTATGCGTTATGCGTTATGCGTTATGCGTTATGAGTAATGCGTGATCCGTTATGCGTTATGCGTTAAGCGTTATGCGTTATGCGTTATGCGTTATGCGTTATGGGTTATGCGCTATGAGTAATGCGTGATCCGTTATGCGTTATGCGTTATGAGTAATGCTTGATCCGTTACGCGTTATGCGTTATGCATTAAGCGTTATGCGTTATGCGTTATACGTTATGCGTTATGCGTTATGGGTTATGCGTTATGCGTTATGCTTTATGCATTATGCGTTATGCGTTATGCGATTTGCGCTATGCGTTATGCGTTATGGGTTGTGCGTTATGAGTCATGCGTTATGCGTTATGCGTTTTGCTTTATGCGTTATGCGTTATGGGTTATGCGTTATGCGTTATGCGTTATGCGTTATGGGTTATGAGTAATGCGTGATCCGTTATGCGTTATGCTTTATGCGTTATGCGTTATGCGTTATGCGTTATGCGTTATGCGTTATGAGTAATGCGTGATCCGTTATGCGTTATGCGTTAAGCGTTATGCGTTATGCGTTATGCGTTATTCGTTATGGGTTATGCGTTATGGGTTATGAGTAATGCGTTATGCGTTATGCGTTATGCTTTATGCATTATGCGTTATGCGTTATGCGTTATGCGTTATGCGTTATGAGTAATGCGTGATCCGTTATGCGTTATGCGTTATGGGTTATGCGTTATGTGTTATGCGTTATGCGTTATGCGTTATGCGTTATGCGTTATGCGTTATGCGTCATGCGTTATGCGTTATGCGTTATGCTTGATCCGTTATGCGTTATGCGTTATGCGTTATGCGTTATGCGTTATGCGTTATGCGCTATGCGTTATGAGTAATGCGTGATCCGTTATGCGTTATGCGTTATGAGTAATGCTTGATCCGTTACGCGTTATGATTTATGCATTAAGCGTTATGCGTTATACTTTATGCGTTATGCGTTATGCGTTATGCGTTATGAGTAATGCGTGATCCGTTATGCGTTATGCGTTATGCGCTATGGGTTATCCGTTATGCGTTATCCGTTTAGAGTTTTGCGTTATGCGTTATGCGTTATGAGTTGTGCGTTATGCGTTATGCGTTATGCGTTATGCGTAATGCGTTATGCGTTATGCGTTATGCGTTATGCGTTATGCGTTATGCGTTATGCGTTATGCGTTATGATTAATCCGTGATCCGTTATGCGTTATGCGTTATGCGTTATGCGTTATGAGTAATGCGTGATCCGTTATGCGTTATGCGTTATGAGTAATGCTTGATCCGTTACGCGTTATGCGTTATGCATTAAGCGTTATGCGTTATGCGTTATGCGTTATGGGTTATGCGTTATGCGTTATGGGTTATGAGTAATGCGTGATCCGTTATGCGTTATGCTTTATGCGTTATGAGTTACGCGTAATGCGTTATGCGCTATGGGTCATGCGTTAAGCGTTATGCGTTATGCGTTATGCGTTATGCGTTATGGGTTATGCGTTATGGGTTATGCGTTATGTGTTATGCGTTGTGCATTATCCGCTATGCGTTATGCGTTATACGTTATGCCTAATGCGTTATGCGTTATGCGTTATGCGATTTGCGTTATGCGTTATGCGTTATGCGTTATGCGTAATGCGTTATGCGTTATGCGTTATGCGTTATGCGTTATGCGTTATGCGTTATGCGTTATGCGTTATGATTAATCCGTGATCCGTTATGCGTTATGCGTTATGCGTTATGCGTTATGAGTAATGCGTGATCCGTTATGCGTTATCGTGTTATGAGTAATGCTTGATCCGTTACGCGTTATGCGTTATGCATTAAGCGTTATGCGTTATACGTTATGCGTTATGCGTTATGCGTTATGCGTTATGCGTTATGCGTTATGCGTTATGCGTTATGCGTTATGCGTTATGCGTTATGCGTTATGCGTTATGCGTTATGCGTTATGCGTTATGCGTTATGCGTTATGCGTTATGCGTTATGCGTTATGCGTTATGCGTTATGCGTTATGTGTTATGCGTTGTGCGTTATCCGCTATGCGTTATGCGTTTTGCGTTATGCGTTATGCGTTATTCGTTATGCGTAATGCGTTATGCGTTATGCGTTATGCGATTTGCGTTATGCGTTATGCGTTATGCGTTATGCGTTATGCGTTATGTGTTATGGGTTATGCGTTATGCGTTATGCTTTATGCGTTATGAGTTACGCGTAATGCGTTATGCGCTATGGGTCATGCGTTAAGCGTTATGCGTTATGCGTTATGGGTTATGCGTTATGGGTTATGCGTTATGTGTTATGCGTTGTGCATTATCCGCTATGCGTTATGCGTTATACGTTATGCGTAATGCGTTATGCGTTATGCGTTATGCGATTTGCGTTATGCGTTATGCGTTATGCGTTATGCGTAATGCGTTATGCGTTATGCGTTATGCGTTATGGGTTATGCGCTATGAGTAATGCGTGATCCGTTATGCGTTATGCGTTATGAGTAATGCTTGATCCGTTACGCGTTATGCGTTATGCATTAAGCGTTATGCGTTATACGTTATGCGTTATGCGTTATGGGTTATGCGTTATGCGTTATGCTTTATGCATTATGCGTTATGCGTTATGCGATTTGCGTTATGCGTTATGCGTTATGGGTTGTGCGTTATGAGTCATGCGTTATGCGTTATGCGTTTTGCTTTATGCGTTATGCGTTATGGGTTATGCGTTATGCGTTATGCGTTATGCGTTATGGGTTATGAGTAATGCGTGATCCGTTATGCGTTATGCGTTATGGGTTATGCGTTATGTGTTATGCGTTATGCGTTATGCGTTATGCGTTATGCGTTATGCGTTATGCGTCATGCGTTATGCGTTATGCGTTATGCGTGATCCGTTATGCGTTATGCGTTATGCGTTATGCGTTATGCTTTATGCGTTATGCGTTATGCGCTATGCGTTATGAGTAATGCGTGATCCGTTATGCGTTATGCGTTATGAGTAATGCTTGATCCGTTACGCGTTATGATTTATGCATTAAGCGTTATGCGTTATACTTTATGCGTTATGCGTTATGCGTTATGCGTTATGCGTTATGAGTAATGCGTGATCCGTTATGCGTTATGCGTTATGCGCTATGGGTTATCCGTTATGCGTTATCCGTTTAGAGTTTTGCGTTATGCGTTATGCGTTATGAGTTGTGCGTTATGCGTTATGCGTTATGAGTAATGCGTGATCCGTTATGCGTTATGCGATATGAGTAATGCTTGATCCGTTACGCGTTATGATTTATGCATTAAGCGTTATGCGTTATACTTTATGCGTTATGCGTTATGCGTTATGCGTTATGCTTTATGCATTATGCGTTATGCGTTATGCGATTTGCGTTATGCGTTATGCGTTATGGGTTGTGGGTTATGAGTCATGCGTTATGCGTTATGCGTTTTGCTTTATGCGTTATGCGTTATGGGTTATGCGTTATGCGTTATGTGTTATGCGTTATGCGTTTTGCTTTATGCGTTATGCGTTATGGGTTATGCGTTATGCGTTATGCGTTATGCGTTATGGGTTATGAGTAATGCGTGATCCGTTATGCGTTATGCTTTACGCGTTATGCGTTATGCGTTATGCGTTATGCGTCATGCGTTATGCGTCATGCGTTATGCGTTATGCGTTATGCGTTATGCATTATGTGTTATCCGTTATGCGTTATCCGTTATGCGTTTTGCGTTATGCGTTATGCGTTATGAGTTGTGCGTTATGCGTTATGCGTTATGCGTTATGCGTTATGCGTTATGCGTTATGCTTTATGCGTTATGCGTTATGAGTAATGCGTGATCCGTTATGTGTTATGCGTTATGCGTTATGCGTTTTGCGTTATGCCTTATGCGTTATGCGTTATGCGTTATGCGTTATGCGTTATGCGTTATGCGTTATGCGTTATGCGTTATGCGTTATGCGTTATGAGTAATGCGTGATCCGTTATGTGTTATGCGTTATGCGTTATGCGTTATACGTTATGCGTTATGCGTTATGCGTTATGCGTTATGCGTTATGCGTTATGCGTTATGCTTTATGCATTATGCGTTATGCGTTATGCGTTATGCGTTATGCGTTATGCGTTATGCGTTATGAGTAATGCGTGATCCGTTATGCGTTATGCGTTAAGCGTTATGCGTTATGCGTTATGCGTTATGCGTTATGGGTTATGCGCTATGAGTAATGCGTGATCCGTTATGCGTTATGCGTTATGAGTAATGCTTGATCCGTTACGCGTTATGCGTTATGCATTAAGCGTTATGCGTTATGCGTTATACGTTATGCGTTATGCGTTATGGGTTATGCGTTATGCGTTATGCTTTATGCATTATGCGTTATGCGTTATGCGATTTGCGCTATGCGTTATGCGTTATGGGTTGTGCGTTATGAGTCATGCGTTATGCGTTATGCGTTTTGCTTTATGCGTTATGCGTTATGGGTTATGCGTTATGCGTTATGCGTTATGCGTTATGGGTTATGAGTAATGCGTGATCCGTTATGCGTTATGCTTTATGCGTTATGAGTTACGCGTAACGCGTTATGCGCAATGGGTCATGCGTTAAGCGTTATGCGTTATGCGTTATGCGTTATGCGTTATGCGTTATGGGTTATGCGTTATGGGTTATGAGTAATGCGTTATGCGTTATGCGTTATGCTTTATGCATTATGCGTTATGCGTTATGCGTTATGCGTTATGCGTTATGAGTAATGCGTGATCCGTTATGCGTTATGCGTTATGGGTTATGCGTTATGTGTTATGCGTTATGCGTTATGCGTTATGCGTTATGCGTTATGCGTTATGCGTCATGCGTTATGCGTTATGCGTTATGCTTGATCCGTTATGCGTTATGCGTTATGCGTTATGCGTTATGCGTTATGCGTTATGCGCTATGCGTTATGAGTAATGCGTGATCCGTTATGCGTTATGCGTTATGAGTAATGCTTGATCCGTTACGCGTTATGATTTATGCATTAAGCGTTATGCGTTATACTTTATGCGTTATGCGTTATGCGTTATGCGTTATGAGTAATGCGTGATCCGTTATGCGTTATGCGTTATGCGCTATGGGTTATCCGTTATGCGTTATCCGTTTAGAGTTTTGCGTTATGCGTTATGCGTTATGAGTTGTGCGTTATGCGTTATGCGTTATGCGTTATGAGTAATGCTTGATCCGTTACGCGTTATGATTTATGCATTAAGCGTTATGCGTTATACTTTATGCGTTATGCGTTATGCGTTATGCGTTATGCTTTATGCATTATGCGTTATGCGTTATGCGATTTGCGTTATGCGTTATGCGTTATGGGTTGTGCGTTATGAGTCATGCGTTATGCGTTATGCGTTTTGCTTTATGCGTTATGCGTTATGGGTTATGCGTTATGCGTTATGCGTTATGGGTTATGAGTAATGCGTGATCCGTTATGCGTTATGAGTTACGCGTAATGCGTTATGCGCTATGGGTCATGCGTTAAGCGTTATGCGTTATGCGTTATGCGTTATGGGTTATGCGTTATGCGTTATGCGTTATGCGTTATGCGTTATGAGTAATGCGTTATGCGTTATGCGTTATGCGTTATGCGTTGTGTGTTATGCGTTATGCGTTATGGGTTATGGGTTATGCGTTTTGCTTTATGCGTTATGCGTTATGGGTTATGCGTTATGCGTTATGCGTTATGGGTTATGAGTAATGCGTGATCCGTTATGCGTTATGCTTTATGCGTTATGAGTTACGCGTAATGCGTTATGCGCTATGGGTCATGCGTTAAGCGTTATGCGTTATGCGTTATGCGTTATGGGTTATGCGTTATGGGTTATGCGTTATGTGTTATGCGTTGTGCATTATCCGCTATGCGTTATGCGTTATACGTTATGCGTAATGCGTTATGCGTTATGCGTTATGCGATTTGCGTTATGCGTTATGCGTTATGCGTTATGCGTAATGCGTTATGCGTTATGCGTTATGCGTTATGCGTTATGATTAATCCGTGATCCGTTATGCGTTATGCGTTATGCGTTATGCGTTATGAGTAATGCGTGATCCGTTATGCGTTATGCGTTATGAGTAATGCTTGATCCGTTACGCGTTATGCGTTATGCATTAAGCGTTATGCGTTATGCGTTATGCGTTATGGGTTATGCGTTATGCGTTATGGGTTATGAGTAATGCGTGATCCGTTATGCGTTATGCTTTATGCGTTATGAGTTACGCGTAATGCGTTATGCGCTATGGGTCATGCGTTAAGCGTTATGCGTTATGCGTTATGCGTTATGGGTTATGCGTTATGGGTTATGCGTTATGTGTTATGCGTTGTGCATTATCCGCTATGCGTTATGCGTTATACGTTATGCCTAATGCGTTATGCGTTATGCGTTATGCGATTTGCGTTATGCGTTATGCGTTATGCGTTATGCGTAATGCGTTATGCGTTATGCGTTATGCGTTATGCGTTATGCGTTATGCGTTATGCGTTATGCGTTATGATTAATCCGTGATCCGTTATGCGTTATGCGTTATGAGTAATGCGTGATCCGTTATGCGTTATGCGTTATGAGTAATGCTTGATCCGTTACGCGTTATGCGTTATGCATTAAGCGTTATGCGTTATACGTTATGCGTTATGCGTTATGCGTTATGCGTTATGCGTTATGCGTTATGCGTTATGCGTTATGCGTTATGCGTTATGCGTTATGCGTTATGCGTTATGCGTTATGCGTTATGCGTTATGCGTTATGCGTTATGCGTTATGCGTTATGCGTTATGCGTTATGTGTTATGCGTTGTGCGTTATCCGCTATGCGTTATGCGTTTTGCGTTATGCGTTATGCGTTATTCGTTATGCGTAATGCGTTATGCGTTATGCGTTATGCGATTTGCGTTATGCGTTATGCGTTATGCGTTATGCGTTATGCGTTATGTGTTATGGGTTATGCGTTATGCGTTATGCGTTATGCGTTATGCTTTATGCGTTATGCGTTATGCGTTGTGCGATATACGTTATGCGTTATGCGTTATGCGTTATGCGTTATGCGTTATGTGTTATGCGTTGTGCGATATACGTTATGTGATTTGCGTTATGCGTTATGCGTTATGCGTTATACGTTATGCGTAATGCGTTATGCGTTATGCGTTATGCGATTTGCGTTATGCGTTATGCGTTATGCGTTATGCGTTATGCGTTATGTGTTATGGGTTATGCGTTATGCGTTATGCGTTATGCGTTATGCTTTATGCGTTATGCGTTATGCGTTGTGCGATATACGTTATGCATTATGCGTTATGCGTTATGCGTTATGCGTTATGTGTTATGCGTTGTGCGATATACGTTATGCGATTTGCGTTATGCGTTATGCGTTATGCGTTATGCGTTATGCGTTATGCGTTATGCGTTATGCGTTATGCGTTATGGGTTATGCGTTATGCGTTATGCGTTATGCGTTATGCGTTATGCGTTATGCGTTATGCGTTATGAGTAATGCGTGATCCGTTATGCGTTATGCGTTATGAGTAATGCTTGATCCGTTACGCGTTATGCGTTATGCATTAAGCGTTATGCGTTATACGTTATGCGTTATGCGTTATGTGTTATGCGTTGTGCGTTATCCGCTATGCGATATGCGTTTTGCGTTATGCGTTATGCGTTATGCGTTATGCGTTATGCGTTATGCGTTATGCGTTATGCGATTTGCGTTATGCGTTATGCGTTATGAGTAATGCGTGATCCGTTATGCGTTATGCTTTATGCGTTATGCGTTATGCGTTATGCGTTATGCGTTATGCGTTATGCGATTTGCGTTATGCGTTATGTGTTATGCGTTATGCGTTATGCGTTATGCGTTATGCGTTATGCGTTATGCGTTATGCGTTATGCGTTATGCGTTATGAGTGATGCGTGATCCGTTATGCGTTATGCGTTATGCGTTATGCGTTATGTGTTATGCGTTGTGCGATATACGTTATGCGATTTGCGTTATGCGTTATGCGTTATGCGTTATGTGTTATGCGTTGTGCGTTATCCGCTATGCGATATGCGTTTTGCGTTATGCGTTATGCGTTATGCGTTATGCGTTATGCGTTATGCGTTATGCGTTATGCGTTATGCGTTATGCGTTATGCGATTTGCGTTATGCGTTATGCGTTATGCGTTATGCGTTATGCGTTATGCGTTATGCGTTATGCGTTATGCGTTATGCGTTATGCGTTATGCGTTATGCGTTATGCGTTATGCGTTATGCGTTATGCGTTATGCGTTATGCGTTATGCGTTATGCGTTATGAGTGATGCGTTATGCGTTATGCGTTATGCGTTATGCGTTATGCGTTATGAGTAATGCGTGATCCGTTATGCGTTAAGCGTTATGCGTTATGCGTTATGCGTTATGCGTTATGAGTAATGAGTGATCCGTTATGCGTTATGCGTTATGAGTAATGCTTGATCCGTTACGCGTTATGCGTTATGCATTAAGCGTTATGCGTTATACGTTATGCGTTATGCGTTATGCGTTATGCGTTATGCGTTATGCGTTATGCGTTATGCGTTATGCGTTATGCGTTATGCGTTATGCGTTATGCGTTATGCGTTATGCGTTATGCGTTATGCGTTATGCGTTATGCGTTATGCGTTATGCGTTATGCGTTATGCGTTATGCGTTATGCGTTATGCGTTATGCGTTATGCGTTATGCGTTATGCGTTATGCGTTATGCGTTATGCGTTATGCGTTATGCGTTATGCGTTATGCGTTATGTGTTATGCGTTGTGCGTTATCCGCTATGCGTTATGCGTTTTGCGTTATGCGTTATGCGTTATACGTTATGCGTAATGCGTTATGCGTTATGCGTTATGCGATTTGCGTTATGCGTTATGCGTTATGAGTAATGCGTGATCCGTTATGCGTTATGCTTTATGCGTTATGCGTTATGCGTTATGCGTTATGCGTTATGCGTTATGCGATTTGCGTTATGCGTTATGTGTTATGCGTTATGCGTTATGCGTTATGCGTTATGCGTTATGCGTTATGCGTTATGCGTTATGCGTTATGCGTTATGAGTGATGCGTGATCCGTTATGCGTTATGCGTTATGCGTTATGCGTTATGAGTAATGCGTGATCCGTTATGCGTTATGCGTTATGCGTTATGCGTTATGCGTTATGAGTAATGCGTGATCCGTTATGCGTTATGCGTTATGAGTAATGCTTGATCCGTTAAGCGTTATGCGTTATGCATTAAGCGTTATGCGTTATACGTTATGCGTTATGCGTTATGCGTTATGCGTTATGCGTTATGCGTTATGCGTTATGCGTTATGCGTTATGCGTTATGCGTTATGCGTTATGCGTTATGCGTTATGCGTTATGTGTTATGCGTTGTGCGTTATCCGCTATGCGTTATGCGTTTTGCGTTATGCGTTATGCGTTATACGTTATGCGTAATGCGTTATGCGTTATGCGTTATGCGATTTGCGTTATGCGTTATGCGTTATGCGTTATGTGTTATGCGTTATGCGTGATGCGTTATGTGTTATGGGTTATGCGTTATGCGTTATGCGTTATGCGTTATGCGTTATGCGTTATGCGTTATGCGTTATGCGTTATGCGTTATGCGTTATGATTAATCCGTGATCCGTTATGCGTTATGCGTTATGCGTTATGCGTTATGAGTAATGCGTGATCCGTTATGCGTTATGCGATTTGTGTTATGCGTTATGCGTTATGGGTTGTGCGTTATGAGTCATGCGTTATGCGTTATGCGTTTTGCTTTATGCGTTATGCGTTATGGGTTATGCGTTATGCGTTATGCGTTATGCGTTATGCGTTATGCGTTATGCGTTATGGGTTATGAGTAATGCGTGATCCGTTATGCGTTATGCTTTATGCGTTATGAGTTACGCGTAATGAGTTATGCGCTATGGGTCATGCCTTAAGCGTTATGCGTTATGCGTTATGCGTTATACGTTATGCGTAATGCGTTATGCGTTATGCGTTATGCGATTTGCGTTATGCGTTATGCGTTATGCGTTATGCGTTATGCGTTATGCGTTATGCGTTATGTGTTATGGGTTATGCGTTATGCGTTATGCGTTATGCGTTATGCGTTATGCGTTATGCGTTATGCGTTATGCGTTATGCGTTATGCGTTATGCGTTATGCTTTATGCGTTATGCGTTATGAGTAATCCGTGATCCGTTATGCGTTATGCGTTATGAGAAATGGTTGATCCGTTACGCGTTATGCGTTATGCATTAAGCGTTATGCGTTATACGTTATGCGTTATGCGTTATGCGTTATGCGTTATGCGTTATGCGTTATGCGTTATGCGATTTGCGTTATGCGTTATGCGTTATGGGTTGTGCGTTATGAGTCATGCGTTATGCGTTATGCGTTTTGCTTTATGCGTTATGCGTTATGGGTTATGCGTTATGCGTTATGCGTTATGCGTTATGCGTTATGCGTTATGCGTTATGGGTTATGAGTAATGCGTGATCCGTTATGCGTTATGCTTTATGCGTTATGAGTTACGCGTAATGCGTTATGCGCTATGGGTCATGCCTTAAGCGTTATGCGTTATGCGTTATGCGTTATACGTTATGCGTAATGCGTTATGCGTTATGCGTTATGCGTTATGCGTTATGCGTTATGCGTTATGCGTTATGCGTTATGGGTTATGAGTAATGCGTGATCCGTTATGCGTTATGCTTTATGCGTTATGAGTTACGCGTAATGCGTTATGCGCTATGGGTCATGCCTTAAGCGTTATGCGTTATGCGTTATGCGTTATACGTTATGCGTAATGCGTTATGCGTTATGCGTTATGCGATTTGCGTTATGCGTTATGCGTTATGCGTTATGCGTTATGCGTTATGCGTTATGCGTTATGTGTTATGGGTTATGCGTTATGCGTTATGCGTTATGCGTTATGCCTTATGCGTTATGCGTTATGCGTTATGCGTTATGCGTTATGCGTTATGCTTTATGCGTTATGCGTTATGAGTAATCCGTGATCCGTTATGCGTTATGCGTTATGAGAAATGGTTGATCCGTTACGCGTTATGCGTTATGCATTAAGCGTTATGCGTTATACGTTATGCGTTATGCGTTATGCGTTATGCGTTATGCGTTATGCGTTATGCGTTATGCATTAAGCGTTATGCGTTATACGTTATGCGTTATGCGTTATGCGTTATGCGTTATGCGTTATGCGTTATGCGTTATGCGTTATGCGTTATGCGTTATGGGTTATGCGTTATGCGTTATGCGTTATGGGTTATGAGTAATGCGTGATCCGTTATGCGTTATGCTTTATGCGTTATGAGTTACGCGTAATGCGTTATGCGCTATGGGTCATGCGTTAAGCGTTATGCGTTATGCGTTATGCGTTATGCGTTATGCGTTATGGGTTATGCGTTATGCGTTATGCGTTATGCGTTATGCGTTATGCTTTATGCATTATGCGTTATGCGTTATGCGATTTGCGTTATGCGTTATGCGTTATGGGTTGTGCGTTATGAGTCATGCGTTATGCGTTATGCGTTTTGCTTTATGCGTTATGCGTTATGGGTTATGCGTTATGCGTTATGCGTTATGCGTTATGGGTTATGAGTAATGCGTGATCCGTTATGCGTTATGCTTTATGCGTTATGCGTTATGCGTTTTGCGTTATGCCTTATGCGTTATGCGTTATGCGTTATGCGTTATACGTTATGCGTTATGCGTTATGCGTTATGCGTTATGCGTTATGCGTTATGCGTTATGCGATTTGCGTTATGCGTTATGCGTTATGGGTTGTGCGTTATGAGTCATGCGTTATGCGTTATGCGTTTTGCTTTATGCGTTATGCGTTATGGGTTATGCGTTATGCGTTATGCGTTATGCGTTATGCGTTATGCGTTATGCGTTATGCGTTATGGGTTATGAGTAATGCGTGATCCGTTATGCGTTATGCTTTATGCGTTATGAGTTACGCGTAATGCGTTATGCGCTATGGGTCATGCCTTAAGCGTTATGCGTTATGCGTTATGCGTTATACGTTATGCGTAATGCGTTATGCGTTATGCGTTATGCGATTTGCGTTATGCGTTATGCGTTATGCGTTATGCGTTATGCGTTATGCGTTATGCGTTATGTGTTATGGGTTATGCGTTATGCGTTATGCGTTATGCGTTATGCGTTATGCGTTATGCGTTATGCGTTATGCGTTATGCGTTATGCTTTATGCGTTATGCGTTATGAGTAATCCGTGATCCGTTATGCGTTATGCGTTATGAGAAATGGTTGATCCGTTACGCGTTATGCGTTATGCATTAAGCGTTATGCGTTATACGTTATGCGTTATGCGTTATGCGTTATGCGTTATGCTTTATGCATTATGCGTTATGCGTTATGCGTTATGCGTTATGCGTTATGAGTAATGCGTGATCCGTTATGCGTTATGCGTTATGTGTTATGCGTTATGTGTTATGCGTTATGCGTTATGCGTTATGCGTTATGCGTTATGCGTTATGCGTTATGCGTTATGCGTTATGCGTTATGCGTTATGCGTTATGAGTAATGCGTGATCCGTTATGCGTTATGCGTTATGCGTTATGCGTTATGCGTTATGAGTAATGCGTGATCCGTTATGCGTTATGCGTTATGAGTAATGCTTGATCCGTTACGCGTTATGCGTTATGCGTTATGCGATTTGCGTTATGCGTTATGCGTTATGGGTTGTGCGTTATGAGTCATGCGTTATGCGTTATGCGTTTTGCTTTATGCGTTATGCGTTATGGGTTATGCGTTATGCGTTATGCGTTATGCGTTATGCGTTATGCGTTATGCGTTATGGGTTATGAGTAATGCGTGATCCGTTATGCGTTATGCTTTATGCGTTATGAGTTACGCGTAATGCGTTATGCGCTATGGGTCATGCGTTAAGCGTTATGCGTTATGCGTTATGCGTTATACGTTATGCGTAATGCGTTATGCGTTATGCGTTATGCGATTTGCGTTATGCGTTATGCGTTATGCGTTATGCGTTATGCGTTATGCGTTATGTGTTATGGGTTATGCGTTATGCGTTATGCGTTATGCGTTATGCGTTATGCGTTATGCGTTATGCGTTATGCGTTATGCGTAATGCGTTATGCGTTATGCGTTATGCGTTATGCTTTATGCGTTATGCGTTATGAGTAATCCGTGATCCGTTATGCGTTATGCGTTATGAGAAATGCTTGATCCGTTACGCGTTATGCGTTATGCATTAAGCGTTATGCGTTATACGTTATGCGTTATGCGTTATGCGTTATGTGTTATGCTTTATGCATTATGCGTTATGCGTTATGCGATTTGCGTAATGCGTTATGCGTTATGCGTTATGGGTTATGCGTTATGCGTTATGCGTTATGCGTTATGCTTTATGCATTATGCGTTATGCGTTATGCGATTTGCGTTATGCGTTATGCGTTATGGGTTGTGCGTTATGAGTCATGCGTTATGCGTTATGCGTTTTGCTTTATGCGTTATGCGTTATGGGTTATGCGTTATGCGTTATGCGTTATGCGTTATGGGTTATGAGTAATGCGTGATCCGTTATGCGTTATGCTTTATGCGTTATGAGTTACGCGTAATGCGTTATGCGCTATGGGTCATGCGTTAAGCGTTATGCGTTATGCGTTATGCGTTATGCGTTATGGGTTATGCGTTATGGGTTATGCGATATGTGTTATGCGTTGTGCGTTATCCGCTATGCGTTATGCGTTTTGCGTTATGCGTTATGCGTTATGCGTTATGAGTAATGCGTGATCCGTTATGCGTCATGCGTTATGCGTTATGCGTTATGAGTAATGCGTGATCCGTTATGCGTCATGCGTTATGCGTTATGCGTTATGCGTTATGAGTAATGCGTGATCCGTTATGCGTTTTGCGTTATGCGCTATGAGTAATGCGTGATCCGTTATGCGTTATGCGTTATGAGTAATGCTTGATCCGTTACGCGTTATGCGTTATGCATTAAGCGTTATGCGTTATACGTTATGCGTTATGCGTTATGCGTTATGCGTTATGCGTTATGCTTTATGCATTATGCGTTATGCGTTATGCGATTTGCGTTATGCGTTATGCGTTATGGGTTGTGCGTTATGAGTCATGCGTTATGCGTTATGCGTTTTGCTTTATGCGTTATGCGTTATGGGTTATGCGTTATGCGTTATGCGTTATGGGTTATGAGTAATGCGTGATCCGTTATGCGTTATGCTTTATGCGTTATGCGTTATGCGTTTTGCGTTATGCCTTATGCGTTATGCGTTATGCGTTATGCGTTATGCGTTATGCGTTATGCGTTATGCGTTATGCGTTATGCGTTATGCGTTATGCGTTATGCGTTATGCGTTATGAGTAATGCGTGATCCGTTATGTGTTATGCGTTATGCGTTATGCGTTATACGTTATGCGTTATGCGTTATGCGTAATGCGTTATGCGTTATGCGTTATGCTTTATGCATTATGCGTTATGCGTTATGCGTTATGCGTTATGCGTTATGAGTAACGCGTGATCCGTTATGCGTTATGGGTTATGGGTTATGCGTTATGTGTTATGCGTTATGCGTTATGCGTTATGCGTTATGAGTTACGCGTTATGCTTTATGCGTTATGCGTTATGCGTCATGCGTTATGCGTTATGCGTTATGCGTTATGCGTTATGCGTTATGCGTTATGCGTTATGCGTTATGCGTTATGCGTTATGCGTTATGCGTTATGCGTTATGCGTTATGCGTTATGCGTTATGCGTTATGCGTTATGAGTTATGCGTTATGTGTTATGCGTTGTGCGTTATCCGCTATGCGATATGCGTTTTGCGTTATGCGTTATGCGTTATACGTTATGCGTAATGCGTTATGCGTTATGCGTTATGCGATTTGCGTTATGCGTTATGCGTTATGCGTTATGCGTTATGCGTTATGCGTTATGCGTTATGCGTTATGCGTTATGCGTTATGCGTTATGCGTTATGCGTTATGCGTTATGCGTTATGCGTTATGCGTTATGGGTTATGCGTTATGCGTTATGCGTTATGAGTGATGCGTGATCCGTTATGCGTTATGCGTTATGCGTTATGCGTTATGAGTAATGCGTGATCCGTTATGCGTTATGCGTTATGCGTTATGCGTTATGCGTTATGAGTAATGCGTGATCCGTTATGCGTTATGCGTTATGAGTAATGCTTGATCCGTTACGCGTTATGCGTTATGCATTAAGCGTTATGCGTTATACGTTATGCGTTATGCGTTATGCGTTATGCGTTATGCGTTATGCGTTATGCGTTATGCGTTATGCGTTATGCGTTATGCGTTATGCGTTATGCGTTATGCGTTATGCGTTATGCGTTATGCGTTATGCGTTATGAGTAATGCGTGATCCGTTATGCGTTATGCGTTATGAGAAATGCTTGATCCGTTACGCGTTATGCGTTATGCATTAAGCGTTATGCGTTATACGTTATGCGTTATGCGTTATGCGTTATGCGTTATGCGTTATGCTTTATGCATTATGCGTTATGCGTTATGCGATTTGCGTAATGCGTTATGCGTTATGGGTTATGCGTTATGCGTTATGCGTTATGCGTTATGCGTTATGAGTAATCCGTGATCCGTTATGCGTTATGCGTTATGCGTTATGCGTTATGAGTAATGCGTGATCCGTTATGCGTTATGCGTTATGAGAAATGCTTGATCCGTTACGCGTTATGCGTTATGCATTAAGCGTTATGCGTTATACGTTATGCGTTATGCGTTATGCGTTATGCGTTATGCGTTATGCGTTATGCTTTATGCATTATGCGTTATGCGTTATGCGATTTGCGTAATGCGTTATGCGTTATGGGTTATGCGTTATGCTTTATGCATTATGCGTTATGCGTTATGCGTTATGCGATTTGCGTTATGCGTTATGCGTTATGGGTTGTGCGTTATGAGTCATGCGTTATGCGTTATGCGTTTTGCTTTATGCGTTATGCGTTATGGGTTATGCGCTATGGGTCATGCGTTAAGCGTTATGCGTTATGCGTTATGCGTTATACGTTATGCGTAATGCGTTATGCGTTATGCGTTATGCGATTTGCGTTATGCGTTATGCGTTATGCGTTATGCGTTATGCGTTATGCGTTATGTGTTATGGGTTATGCGTTATGCGTTATGCGTTATGCGTTATGCGTTATGCGTTATGCGTTATGCGTTATGCGTTATGCGTTATGCGTTATGCTTTATGCGTTATGCGTTATGAGTAATCCGTGATCCGTTATGCGTTATGCGTTATGCGTTATGCGTTATGAGTAATGCGTGATCCGTTATGCGTTATGCGTTATGAGAAATGCTTGATCCGTTACGCGTTATGCGTTATGCATTAAGCGTTATGCGTTATACGTTATGCGTTATGCGTTATGCGTTATGCGTTATGCGTTATGCGTTATGCTTTATGCATTATGCGTTATGCGTTATGCGATTTGCGTAATGCGTTATGCGTTATGGGTTATGCGTTATGCGTTATGCGTTATGCGTTATGCGTTATGCGTTATGCTTTATGCATTATGCGTTATGCGTTATGCGATTTGCGTTATGCGTTATGCGTTATGGGTTGTGCGTTATGAGTCATGCGTTATGCGTTATGCGTTTTGCTTTATGCGTTATGCGTTATGGGTTATGCGTTATGCGTTATGCGTTATGGGTTATGAGTAATGCGTGATCCGTTATGCGTTATGCTTTATGCGTTATGCGTTATGCGTTTTGCGTTTTGCCTTATGCGTTATGCGTTATGCGTTATGCGTTATGCGTTATGCGTTATGCGTTATGCGTTATGCGTTATGCGTTATGCGTTATGAGTAATGCGTGATCCGTTATGTGTTATGCGTTATGCGTTATGCGTTATACGTTATGCGTTATGCGTTATGCGTAATGCGTTATGCGTTATGCGTTATGCTTTATGCATTATGCGTTATGCGTTATGCGTTATGCGTTATGCGTTATGCGTTATGAGTAACGCGTGATCCGTTATGCGTTATGCGTTATGGGTTATGCGTTATGTGTTATGCGTTATGCGTTATGCGTTATGCGTTATGAGTTACGCGTTATGCGTTATGCGTTATGCGTTATGCGTCATGCGTTATGCGTTATGCGTTATGCGTTATGCGTTATGCGTTATGCGTTATGCGTTATGCGTTATGCGTTATGCGTTATGCGTTATGCGTTATGCGTTATGCGTTATGCGTTATGCGTTATGCGTTATGCGTTATGCGTTATGCGTTATGCGTTATGTGTTATGCGTTGTGCGTTATCCGCTATGCGATATGCGTTTTGCGTTATGCGTTATGCGTTATACGTTATGCGTAATGCGTTATGCGTTATGCGTTATGCGATTTGCGTTATGCGTTATGCGTTATGCGTTATGCGTTATGCGTTATGCGTTATGCGTTATGCGTTATGCGTTATGCGTTATGCGTTATGCGTTATGCGTTATGCGTTATGCGTTATGCGTTATGCGTTATGGGTTATGCGTTATGCGTTATGCGTTATGAGTGATGCGTGATCCGTTATGCGTTATGCGTTATGCGTTATGCGTTATGAGTAATGCGTGATCCGTTATGCGTTATGCGTTATGCGTTATGCGTTATGCGTTATGAGTAATGCGTGATCCGTTATGCGTTATGCGTTATGAGTAATGCTTGATCCGTTACGCGTTATGCGTTATGCATTAAGCGTTATGCGTTATACGTTATGCGTTATGGGTTATGCGTTATGCGTTATGCGTTATGCGTTATGCGTTATGCGTTATGCGTTATGCGTTATGCGTTATGCGTTATGCGTTATGCGTTATGCGTTATGCGTTATGCGTTATGCGTTATGCGTTATGCGTTATGAGTAATGCGTGATCCGTTATGCGTTATGCGTTATGAGAAATGCTTGATCCGTTACGCGTTATGCGTTATGCATTAAGCGTTATGCGTTATACGTTATGCGTTATGCGTTATGCGTTATGCGTTATGCGTTATGCGTTATGCTTTATGCATTATGCGTTATGCGTTATGCGATTTGCGTAATGCGTTATGCGTTATGGGTTATGCGTTATGCGTTATGCGTTATGCGTTATGCGTTATGAGTAATCCGTGATCCGTTATGCGTTATGCGTTATGCGTTATGCGTTATGAGTAATGCGTGATCCGTTATGCGTTATGCGTTATGAGAAATGCTTGATCCGTTACGCGTTATGCGTTATGCATTAAGCGTTATGCGTTATGCGTTATGCGTTATGCGTTATGCGTTATGCGTTATGCGTTATGCGTTATGCGTTATGCTTTATGCATTATGCGTTATGCGTTATGCGATTTGCGTAATGCGTTATGCGTTATGGGTTATGCGTTATGCTTTATGCATTATGCGTTATGCGTTATGCGTTATGCGATTTGCGTTATGCGTTATGCGTTATGGGTTGTGCGTTATGAGTCATGCGTTATGCGTTATGCGTTTTGCTTTATGCGTTATGCGTTATGGGTTATGCGTTATGCGTTATGCGTTATGCGTTATGCGTTATGCGTTATGGGTTATGAGTAATGCGTGATCCGTTATGCGTTATTCTTTATGCGTTATGAGTTACGCGTAATGCGTTATGCGCTATGGGTCATGCGTTAAGCGTTATGCGTTATGCGTTATGCGTTATACGTTATGCGTAATGCGTTATGCGTTATGCGTTATGCGATTTGCGTTATGCGTTATGCGTTATGCGTTATGCGTTATGCGTTATGCGTTATGTGTTATGGGTTATGCGTTATGCGTTATGCGTTATGCGTTATGCGTTATGCGTTATGCGTTATGCGTTATGCGTTATGCGTTATGCGTTATGCGTTATGCGTTATGCTTTATGCGTTATGCGTTATGAGTAATCCGTGATCCGTTATGCGTTATGCGTTATGCGTTATGCGTTATGAGTAATGCGTGATCCGTTATGCGTTATGCGTTATGAGAAATGCTTGATCCGTTACGCGTTATGCGTTATGCATTAAGCGTTATGCGTTATACGTTATGCGTTATGCGTTATGCGTTATGCGTTATGCGTTATGCGTTATGCTTTATGCATTATGCGTTATGCGTTATGCGATTTGCGTAATGCGTTATGCGTTATGGGTTATGCGTTATGCGTTATGCGTTATGCGTTATGCGTTATGCGTTATGCTTTATGCATTATGCTTTATGCATTATGCGTTATGCGTTATGCGTTATGCGTTATGCGTTATGCGTAATGCGTGATCCGTTATGCGTTATGCGTTATGGGTTATGCGTTATGTGTTATGCGTTATGCGTTATGCGTTATGCGTTATGAGTTACGCGTTATGCGTTATGCGTTTTGCGTTATGCGTCATGCGTTATGCGTTATGCGTTATGCGTTATGCGTTATGCGTTATGCGTTATGCGTTATGCGTTATGCGTTATGCGTTATGCGTTATGCGTTATGAGTAATGCGTGATCCGTTATGCGTTATGCGTTATGCGTTATGCGTTATGAGTAATGCGTGATCCGTTATGCGTTATGCGTTATGAGTAATGCTTGATCCGTTACGCGTTATGCGTTATCCATTAAGCCTTATGCGTTATACGTTATGCGTTATGCGTTATGCGTTATGCGTTATGCGTTATGCGTTATGCGTTATGCGTTATGCGTTATGCGTTATGCGTTATGTGTTATGCGTTATGCGTTATGCGTTAGGCGTTATGCGTTATGCGTTATGCGTTATGGGTTATGCGTTATGCGTTATGCGTTATGCGTTATGCGTTATGCGTTATGCGTTATGCGTTATGCGTTATGCGTTATGCGTTATGCGTTATGCGTTATGCGTTATGAGTAATGCGTGATCCGTTATGCGTTATGCGTTATGAGAAATGCTTGATCCGTTACGCGTTATGCGTTATGCATTAAGCGTTATGCGTTATACGTTATGCGTTATGCGTTATGCGTTATGCGTTATGCGTTATGCGTTATGCTTTATGCATTATGCGTTATGCGTTATGCGATTTGCGTAATGCGTTATGCGTTATGGGTTATGCGTTATGCGTTATGCGTTATGCGTTATGCGTTATGAGTAATCCGTGATCCGTTATGCGTTATGCGTTATGCGTTATGCGTTATGAGTAATGCGTGATCCGTTATGCGTTATGCGTTATGAGAAATGCTTGATCCGTTACGCGTTATGCGTTATGCATTAAGCGTTATGCGTTATACGTTATGCGTTATGCGTTATGCGTTATGCGTTATGCGTTATGCGTTATGCTTTATGCATTATGCGTTATGCGTTATGCGATTTGCGTAATGCGTTATGCGTTATGGGTTATGCGTTATGCTTTATGCATTATGCGTTATGCGTTATGCGTTATGCGATTTGCGTTATGCGTTATGCGTTATGGGTTGTGCGTTATGAGTCATGCGTTATGCGTTATGCGTTTTGCTTTATGCGTTATGCGTTATGGGTTATGCGTTATGCGTTATGCGTTATGCGTTATGCGTTATGGGTTATGAGTAATGCGTGATCCGTTATGCGTTATTCTTTATGCGTTATGAGTTACGCGTAATGCGTTATGCGCTATGGGTCATGCGTTAAGCGTTATGCGTTATGCGTTATGCGTTATACGTTATGCGTAATGCGTTATGCGTTATGCGTTATGCGATTTGCGTTATGCGTTATGCGTTATGCGTTATGCGTTATGCGTTATGCGTTATGTGTTATGGGTTATGCGTTATGCGTTATGCGTTATGCGTTATGCGTTATGCGTTATGCGTTATGCGTTATGCGTTATGCGTTATGCGTTATGCGTTATGCTTTATGCGTTATGCGTTATGAGTAATCCGTGATCCGTTGTGCGTTATGCGTTATGCGTTATGCGTTATGAGTAATGCGTGATCCGTTATGCGTTATGCGTTATGAGAAATGCTTGATCCGTTACGCGTTATGCGTTATGCATTAAGCGTTATGCGTTATACGTTATGCGTTATGCGTTATGCGTTATGCGTTATGCGTTATGCGTTATGCTTTATGCATTATGCGTTATGCGTTATGCGATTTGCGTAATGCGTTATGCGTTATGGGTTATGCGTTATGCGTTATGCGTTATGCGTTATGCGTTATGCGTTATGCTTTATGCATTATGCGTTATGCGTTATGCGATTTGCGTTATGCGTTATGCGTTATGGGTTGTGCGTTATGAGTCATGCGTTATGCGTTATGCGTTTTGCTTTATGCGTTATGCGTTATGGGTTATGCGTTATGCGTTATGCGTTATGGGTTATGAGTAATGCGTGATCCGTTATGCGTTATGCTTTATGCGTTATGAGTTACGCGTAATGCGTTATGCGCTATGGGTCATGCGTTAAGCGTTATGCGTTATGCGTTATGCGTTATGCGTTATGGGTTATGCGTTATGCGTTATGCGTTATGCGTTATGGGTTATGAGTAATGCGTGATCCGTTATGCGTTATGCTTTATGCGTTATGCGTTATGCGTTTTGCGTTATGCCTTATGCGTTATGCGTTATGCGTTATGCGTTATACGTTATGCGTTATGCGTTATGAGTAATGCGTGATCCGTTATGTGTTATGCGTTATGCGTTATGCGTTATACGTTATGCGTTATGCGTTATGCGTAATGCGTTATGCGTTATGCGTTATGCTTTATGCATTATGCGTTATGCGTTATGCGTTATGCGTTATGCGTTATGAGTAATGCGTGATCCGTTATGCGTTATGCGTTATGGGTTATGCGTTATGTGTTATGCGTTATGCGTTATGCGTTATGCGTTATGAGTTACGCGTTATGCGTTATGCGTTATGCGTCATGCGTTATGCGTTATGCGTTATGCGTTATGCGTTATGCGTTATGCGTTATGCGTTATGCGTTATGCGTTATGCGTTATGCGTTATGCGTTATGCGTTATGAGTAATGCGTGATCCGTTATGCGTTATGCGTTATGCGTTATGCGTTATGAGTAATGCGTGATCCGTTATGCGTTATGCGTTATGAGTAATGCTTGATCCGTTACGCGTTATGCGTTATGCATTAAGCCTTATGCGTTATACGTTATGCGTTATGCGTTATGCGTTATGCGTTATGCGTTATGCGTTATGCGTTATGCGTTATGCGTTATGCGTTATGCGTTATGCGTTATGCGTTATGCGTTATGCGTTATGCGTTATGCGTTATGCGTTATGCGTTATGCGTTATGTGTTATGCGTTGTGCGTTATCCGCTATGCGTTATGCGTTTTGCGTTATGCGTTATGCGTTATACGTTATGCGTAATGCGTTATGCGTTATGCGTTATGCGATTTGCGTTATGCGTTATGCGTTATGCGTTATGTGTTATGCGTTATGCGTGATGCGTTATGTGTTATGGGTTATGCGTTATGCGTTATGCGTTATGCGTTATGCGTTATGCGTTATGCGTTATGCGTTATGCGTTATGCGTTATGCGTTATGCGTTATGCGTTATGCGTTATGCGTTATGCGTTATGCGTTATGCGTTATGCGTTATGCGTTATGCGTTATGCGTTATGCGTTATGCGTTATGCGTTATGCGTTATGCGTTATGCGTTATGCGTTATGCGTTATGCGTTATGCGTTATGCGTTATGCGTTATGAGAAATGCGTGATCCGTTATGCGTTATGCGTTATGAGTAATGCTTGATCCGTTACGCGTTATGCGTTATGCATTAAGCGTTATGCGTTATACGTTATGCGTTATGCGTTATGCGTTATGGGTTATGCGTTATGCTTTATGCATTATGCGTTATGCGTTATGCGTTATGCGATTTGCGTTATGCGTTATGCGTTATGGGTTGTGCGTTATGAGTCATGCGTTATGCGTTATGCGTTTTGCTTTATGCGTTATGCGTTATGGGTTATGCGTTATGCGTTATGCGTTATGCGTTATGCGTTATGCGTTATGCGTTATGCGTTATGGGTTATGAGTAATGCGTGATCCGTTATGCGTTATGCTTTATGCGTTATGAGTTACAGTAAATGCGTTATGCGCTATGGGTCATGCGTTAAGCGTTATGCGTTATGCGTTATGCGTTATACGTTATGCGTAATGCGTTATGCGTTATGCGTTATGCGATTTGCGTTATGCGTTATGCGTTATGCGTTATGCGTTATGCGTTATGCGTTATGCGTTATGCGTTATGTGTTATGGGTTATGCGTTATGCGTTATGCGTTATGCGTTATGCGTTATGCGTTATGCGTTATGCGTTATGCGTTATGCGTTATGCGTTATGCGTTATGCGTTATGCGTTATGCGTTATGCTTTATGCTTTATGCGTTATGCGTTATGAGTAATCCGTGATCCGTTATGCGTTATGCGTTATGAGAAATGCTTGATCCGTTACGCGTTATGCGTTATGCATTAAGCGTTATGCGTTATACGTTATGCGTTATGCGTTATGCGTTATGCGTTATGCGTTATGTGTTATGCTTTATGCATTATGCGTTATGCGTTATGCGATTTGCGTAATGCGTTATGCGTTATGGGTTATGCGTTATGCGATTTGCGTTATGCGTTATGGGTTATGAGTAATGCGTGATCCGTTATGCGTTATGCTTTATGCGTTATGAGTTACGCGTAATGCGTTATGCGCTATGGGTCATGCGTTAAGCGTTATGCGTTATGCGTTATGCGTTATGGGTTATGCGTTATGGGTTATGCGATATGTGTTATGTGTTGTGCGTTATCCGCTATGCGTTATGCGTTTTGCGTTATGCGTTATGCGTTATGCGTTATGAGTAATGCGTGATCCGTTATGCGTCATGCGTTATGCGTTATGCGTTATGCGTTATGAGTAATGCGTGATCCGTTATGCGTTTTGCGTTATGCGCTATGAGTAATGCGTGATCCGTTATGCGTTATGCGTTATGAGTAATGCTTGATCCGTTACGCGTTATGCGTTATGCATTAAGCGTTATGCGTTATACGTTATGCGTTATGCGTTATGCGTTATGCGTTATGCTTTATGCATTATGCGTTATGCGTTATGCGATTTGCGTTATGCGTTATGCGTTATGGGTTGTGCGTTATGAGTCATGCGTTATGCGTTATGCGTTTTGCTTTATGCGTTATGCGTTATGGGTTATGCGTTATGCGTTATGCGTTATGCGTTATGGGTTATGAGTAATGCGTGATCCGTTATGCGTTATGCTTTATGCGTTATGCGTTATGCGTTTTGCGTTATGCCTTATGCGTTATGCGTTATGCGTTATGCGTTATGCGTTATGCGTTATGCGTTATGAGTAATGCGTGATCCGTTATGTGTTATGCGTTATGCGTTATGCGTTATACGTTAAGCATTAAGCGTTATGCGTTATACGTTATGCGTTATGCGTTATGCGTTATGCGTTATGCGTTATGCGTTATGCTTTATGCATTATGCGTTATGCGTTATGCGATTTGCGTAATGCGTTATGCGTTATGGGTTATGCGTTATGCGTTATGCGTTATGCGTTATGCGTTATGAGTAATCCGTGATCCGTTATGCGTTATGCGTTATGCGTTATGCGTTATGAGTAATGCGTGATCCGTTATGCGTTATGCGTTATGAGAAATGCTTGATCCGTTACGCGTTATGCGTTATGCATTAAGCGTTATGCGTTATACGTTATGCGTTATGCGTTATGCATTATGCGTTATGCGTTATGCGTTATGCGATTTGCGTTATGCGTTATGCGTTATGGGTTGTGCGTTATGAGTCATGCGTTATGCGTTATGCGTTTTGCTTTATGCGTTATGCGTTATGGGTTATGCGTTATGCGTTATGCGTTATGCGTTATGCGTTATGCGTTATGCGTTATGGGTTATGAGTAATGCGTGATCCGTTATGCGTTATTCTTTATGCGTTATGAGTTACGCGTAATGCGTTATGCGCTATGGGTCATGCGTTAAGCGTTATGCGTTATGCGTTATGCGTTATACGTTATGCGTAATGCGTTATGCGTTATGCGTTATGCGATTTGCGTTATGCGTTATGCGTTATGCGTTATGCGTTATGCGTTATGCGTTATGCGTTATGTGTTATGGGTTATGCGTTATGCGTTATGCGTTATGCGTTATGCGTTATGCGTTATGCGTTATGCGTTATGCGTTATGCTTTATGTGTTATGCGTTATGAGTAATCCGTGATCCGTTATGCGTTATGCGTTATGCGTTATGCGTTATGAGTAATGCGTGATCCGTTATGCGTTATGCGTTATGAGAAATGCTTGATCCGTTACGCGTTATGCGTTATGCATTAAGCGTTATGCGTTATACGTTATGCGTTATTCGTTATGCGTTATGCGTTATGCGTTATGCGTTATGCGTTATGCTTTATGCATTATGCGTTATGCGTTATGCGATTTGCGTAATGCGTTATGCGTTATGGGTTATGCGTTATGCGTTATGCGTTATGCGTTATGCGTTATGCGTTATGCTTTATGCATTATGCGTTATGCGTTATGCGATTTGCGTTATGCGTTATGCGTTATGGGTTGTGCGTTATGAGTCATGCGTTATGCGTTATGCGTTTTGCTTTATGCGTTATGCGTTATGGGTTATGCGTTATGCGTTATGCGTTATGCGTTATGGGTTATGAGTAATGCGTGATCCGTTATGCGTTATGCTTTATGCGTTATGAGTTACGCGTAATGCGTTATGCGCTATGGGTCATGCGTTAAGCGTTATGCGTTATGCGTTATGCGTTATGCGTTATGGGTTATGCGTTATGGGTTATGCGATATGTGTTATGCGTTGTGCGTTATCCGCTATGCGTTATGCGTTTTGCGTTATGCGTTATGCGTTATGCGTTATGAGTAATGCGTGATCCGTTATGCGTTATGCGTTATGCGTTATGCGTTATGCGTTATGAGTAATGCGTGATCCGTTATGCGTTTTGCGTTATGCGCTATGAGTAATGCGTGATCCGTTATGCGTTATGCGTTATGAGTAATGCTTGATCCGTTACGCGTTATGCGTTATGCATTAAGCGTTATGCGTTATACGTTATGCGTTATGCGTTATGCGTTATGCGTTATGCGTTATGCGTTATGCTTTATGCATTATGCGTTATGCGTTATGCGATTTGCGTTATGCGTTATGCGTTATGGGTTGTGCGTTATGAGTCATGCGTTATGCGTTATGCGTTTTGCTTTATGCGTTATGCGTTATGGGTTATGCGTTATGCGTTATGCGTTATGCGTTATGGGTTATGAGTAATGCGTGATCCGTTATGCGTTATGCTTTATGCGTTATGCGTTATGCGTTTTGCGTTATGCCTTATGCGTTATGCGTTATGCGTTATGCGTTATGCGTTATGCGTTATGAGTAATGCGTGATCCGTTATGTGTTATGCGTTATGCGTTATGCGTTATACGTTATGCGTTATGCGTTATGCGTTATGCGTTATGGGTTATGCGTTATGTGTTATGCGTTATGCGTTATGCGTTATGCGTTATGCGTTATGCGTTATGCGTCATGCGTTATGCGTCATGCGTTATGCGTTATGCGTTATGCGTGATCCGTTATGCGTTATGCGTTATGCGTTATGCGTTATGCGTTATGCGTTATGCGTTATGCGTTATGCGTTATGAGTAATGCGTGATCCGTTATGCGTTATGCGTTATGAGTAATGATTGATCCGTTACGCGTTATGATTTATGCATTAAGCGTTATGCGTTATACTTTATGCGTTATGCGTTATGCGTTATGCGTTATGCGTTATGCGTTATGCGTTATGCGTTATGCGTTATGCGTTATGAGTAATGCGTGATCCGTTATGCGTTATGCGTTATGAGTAATGCTTGATCCGTTACGCGTTATGATTTATGCAGTAAGCGTTATGCGTTATACTTTATGCGTTATGCGTTATGCGTTATGCGTTATGCGTTATGAGTAATGCGTGATCCGTTATGCGTTATGCGTTATGAGTAATGCTTGATCCGTTACGCGTTATGATTTATGCATTAAGCGTTATGCGTTATACTTTATGCGTTATGCGTTATGCGTTATGCGTTATGAGTAATGCGTGATCCGTTATGCGTTATGCGTTATGCGCTATGGGTTATCCGTTATGCGTTATCCGTTTAGAGTTTTGCGTTATGCGTTATGCGTTATGAGTTGTGCGTTATGCGTTATGCGTTATGAGTAATGCGTGATCCGTTATGCGTTATGCGTTATGAGTAATGATTGATCCGTTACGCGTTATGATTTATGCATTAAGCGTTATGCGTTATACTTTATGCGTTATGCGTTATGCGTTATGCGTTATGCTTTATGCATTATGCGTTATGCGTTATGCGATTTGCGTTATGCGTTATGCGTTATGGGTTGTGCGTTATGAGTCATGCGTTATGCGTTATGCGTTTTGCTTTATGCGTTATGCGTTATGGGTTATGCGTTATGCGTTATGCGTTATGGGTTATGAGTAATGCGTGATCCGTTATGCGTTATGCTTTATGCGTTATGAGTTACGCGTAATGCGTTATGCGCTATGGGTCATGCGTTAAGCGTTATGCGTTATGCGTTATGCGTTATGGGTTATGCGTTATGGGTTATGCGTTATGTGTTATGCGTTGTGCATTATCCGCTATGCGTTTTGCGTTATACGTTATGCGTAATGCGTTATGCGTTATGCGTTATGCGATTTGCGTTATGCGTTATGCGTTATGCGTTATGCGTTATGCGTTATGCGTTATGCGTTATGTGTTATGGGATATGCGTTATGCGTTATGCGTTATGCGTTATGCGTTATGCGTTATGCGTTATGCGTTATGCGTTATGCGTTATGCGTTATGCGTTATGCGTTATGCGTTATGCGTTAATATTAATCCGTGATCCGTTATGCGTTATGCGGTATGCGTTATGCGTTATGAGTAATGCGTGATCCGTTATGCGTTATGCGTTATGCGTTATGCGTTATGCGTTATGCGTTATGAGTAATGCGTTATGCGTTATGCGTTATGCGTTATGCGTTGCGTGTTATGCGTTATGCGTTTTGCTTTATGCGTTATGCGTTATGGGTTATGCGTTATGCGTTATGCGTTATGCGTTATGCGTTATGCGTTATGCGTTATGCGTTATGCGTTATGCGTTATGCGTTATGCGTTATGCGTTATGCGTTATGCGTTATGCGTTATGCGTTATGCGTTATGAGTAATGCGTGATCCGTTATGCGTTATGCGTTATGAGAAATGCTTGATCCGTTACGCGTTATGCGTTATGCATTAAGCGTTATGCGTTATACGTTATGCGTTATGCGTTATGCGTTATGCGTTATGCGTTATGCGTTATGCGTTATGCTTTATGCATTATGCGTTATGCGTTATGCGATTTGCGTAATGCGTTATGCGTTATGGGTTATGCGTTATGCGTTATGCGTTATGCGTTATGCGTTATGAGTAATCCGTGATCCGTTATGCGTTATGCGTTATGCGTTATGCGTTATGAGTAATGCGTGATCCGTTATGCGTTATGCGTTATGAGAAATGCTTGATCCGTTACGCGTTATGCGTTATGCATTAAGCGTTATGCGTTATACGTTATGCGTTATGCGTTATGCGTTATGCGTTATGCGTTATGCGTTATGCTTTATGCATTATGCGTTATGCGTTATGCGATTTGCGTAATGCGTTATGCGTTATGGGTTATGCGTTATGCTTTATGCATTATGCGTTATGCGTTATGCGTTATGCGATTTGCGTTATGCGTTATGCGTTATGGGTTGTGCGTTATGAGTCATGCGTTATGCGTTATGCGTTTTGCTTTATGCGTTATGCGTTATGGGTTATGCGTTATGCGTTATGCGTTATGCGTTATGCGTTATGGGTTACGAGTAATGCGTGATCCGTTATGCGTTATTCTTTATGCGTTATGAGTTACGCGTAATGCGTTATGCGCTATGGGTCATGCGTTAAGCGTTATGCGTTATGCGTTATGCGTTATACGTTATGCGTAATGCGTTATGCGTTATGCGTTATGCGATTTGCGTTATGCGTTATGCGTTATGCGTTATGCGTTATGCGTTATGCGTTATGTGTTATGGGTTATGCGTTATGCGTTATGCGTTATGTGTTATGCGTTATGCGTTATGCGTTATGCGTTATGCGTTATGCGTTATGCTTTATGCGTTATGCGTTATGAGTAATCCGTGATCCGTTATGCGTTATGCGTTATGCGTTATGCGTTATGAGTAATGCGTGATCCGTTATGCGTTATGCGTTATGAGAAATGCTTGATCCGTTACGCGTTATGCGTTATGCATTAAGCGTTATGCGTTATACGTTATGCGTTATGCGTTATGCGTTATGCGTTATGCGTTATGCGTTATGCGTTATGCTTTATGCATTATGCGTTATGCGTTATGCGATTTGCGTAATGCGTTATGCGTTATGGGTTATGCGTTATGCGTTATGCGTTATGCGTTATGCGTTATGCGTTATGCTTTATGCATTATGCGTTATGCGTTATGCGATTTGCGTTATGCGTTATGCGTTATGGGTTGTGCGTTATGAGTCATGCGTTATGCGTTATGCGTTTTGCTTTATGCGTTATGCGTTATGGGTTATGAGTAATGCGTGATCCGTTATGCGTTATGCTTTATGCGTTATGAGTTACGCGTAATGCGTTATGCGCTATGGGTCATGCGTTAGCGTTATGCGTTATGCGTTATGCGTTATGAGTAATGCGTGATCCGTTATGTGTTATGCGTTATGCGTTATGCGTTATACGTTATGCGTTATGCGTTATGCGTTATGCGTTATGGGTTATGCGTTATGTGTTATGCGTTATGCGTTATGCGTTATGCGTTATGCGTTATGCGTTATGCGTCATGCGTTATGCGTCATGCGTTATGCGTTATGCGTTATGCGTGATCCGTTATGCGTTATGCGTTATGCGTTATGCGTTATGCGTTATGCGTTATGCGTTATGCGTTATGCGTTATGAGTAATGCGTGATCCGTTATGCGTTATGCGTTATGAGTAATGATTGATCCGTTACGCGTTATGATTTATGCATTAAGCGTTATGCGTTATACTTTATGCGTTATGCGTTATGCGTTATGCGTTATGCGTTATGAGTAATGCGTGATCCGTTATGCGTTTTGCGTTATGCGCTATGAGTAATGCGTGATCCGTTATGCGTTATGCGTTATGAGTAATGCTTGATCCGTTACGCGTTATGCGTTATGCATTAAGCGTTATGCGTTATACGTTATGCGTTATGCGTTATGCGTTATGCGTTATGCGTTATGCGTTATGCTTTATGCATTATGCGTTATGCGTTATGCGATTTGCGTTATGCGTTATGCGTTATGGGTTGTGCTTTATGAGTCATGCGTTATGCGTTATGCGTTTTGCTTTATGCGTTATGAGTTATGGGTTATGCGTTATGCGTTATGCGTTATGCGTTATGGGTTATGAGTAATGCGTGATCCGTTATGCGTTATGCTTTATGCGTTATGCGTTATGCGTTTTGCGTTATGCCTTATGCGTTATGCGTTATGCGTTATGCGTTATGCGTTATGAGTAATGCGTGATCCGTTATGTGTTATGCGTTATGCGTTATGCGTTATACGTTATGCGTTATGCATTATGCGTTATGCGTTATGGGTTATGCGTTATGTGTTATGCGTTATGCGTTATGCGTTATGCGTTATGCGTTATGCGTTATGCGTTATGCGTCATGCGTTATGCGTCATGCGTTATGCGTTATGCGTTATGCGTGATCCGTTATGCGTTATGCGTTATGCGTTATGCGTTATGCGTTATGCGTTATGCGTTATGCGTTATGCGTTATGCGTTATGAGTAATGCGTGATCCGTTATGCGTTATGCGTTATGAGTAATGCTTGATCCGTTACGCGTTATGATTTATGCATTAAGCGTTATGCGTTATACTTTATGCGTTATGCGTTATGCGTTATGCTTTATGCATTATGCGTTATGCGTTATGCGATTTGCGTTATGCGTTATGCGTTATGGGTTGTGCGTTATGAGTCATGCGTTATGCGTTATGCGTTTTGCTTTATGCGTTATGCGTTATGGGTTATGCGTTATGCGTTATGCGTTATGCGTTATGGGTTATGAGTAATGCGTGATCCGTTATGTGTTATGCGTTATGCGTTATGCGTTATACGTTATGCGTTATGCGTTATGCGTAATGCGTTATGCGTTATGCGTTATGCTTTATGCATTATGCGTTATGCGTTATGCGTTATGCGTTATGCGTTATGAGTAATGCGTGATCCGTTATGCGTTATGCGTTATGGGTTATGCGTTATGCGTTATGCGTTATGCGTTATGCGTTATGCGTTATGCGTTATGCGTTATGCGTTATGCATTCTGCATTATGCGTTATGCGTTATGCGATTTGCGTTATGCGTTATGCGTTATGGGTTATGCGTTATGCGTTATGCGTTATGCGTTATGCGTTATGCGTTATGCGTTATGCGTTATGCGTTATGCGTTATGCGTTATGCGTTATGCGTTATGCGTTATGCGTTATGCGTTATGCGTTATGCGTTATGCGTTATGATTAATCCGTGATCCGTTATGCGTTATGCGTTATGAGTAATGCGTGATCCGTTATGCGTTATGCGTTATGCGTTATGCGTTATGCGTTATGCGTTATGCGTTATGAGTAATGCGTGATCCGTTATGCGTTATGCGTTATGCGCTATGAGTAATGCGTGATCCGTTATGCGTTATGCGTTATGAGTAATGCTTGATCCGTTACGCGTTATGCGTTATGCATTAAGCGTTATGCCTTATACGTTATGCGTTATGCGTTATGCGTTATGCGTTATGCGTTATGCTTTATGCATTATGCGTTATGCGTTATGCGATTTGCGTTATGCGTTATGCGTTGTGGGTTGTGCGTTATGAGTCATGCGTTATGCGTTATGCGTTTTGCTTTATGCGTTATGCGTTATGGGTTATGCGTTATGCGTTATGCGTTATGCGTTATGGGTTATGAGTAATGCGTGATCCGTTATGCGTTATGCTTTATGCGTTATGAGTTACGCGTTATGCTTTATGCATTATGCGTTATGCGTTATGCGATTTATGTTATGCGTTATGGGTTGTGCGTTATGAGTCATGCGTAATGCGTTATGCGTTTTGCTTTATGCGTTATGCGTTATGGGTTATGCGTTATGCGTTATGCGTTATGCGTTATGCGTTATGCGTTATGCGTTATGCGTTATGCGTTATGCGTTATGCGTTATGCGTTATGCGTTATGCGTTATGGGTTATCCGTTATGCGTTATCCGTTTAGAGTTTTGCGTTATGCGTTATGCGTTATGAGTTGTGCGTTATGCGTTATGCGTTATGCTTTATGCATTATGCGTTATGCGTTATGCGATTTGCGTTATGCGTTATGCGTTGTGGGTTGTGCGTTATGAGTCATGCGTTATGCGTTATGCGTTTTGCTTTATGCGTTATGCGTTATGGGTTATGCGTTATGCGTTATGCGTTATGCGTTATGGGTTATGAGTAATGCGTGATCCGTTATGCGTTATGCTTTATGCGTTATGAGTTACGCGTTATGCTTTATGCATTATGCGTTATGCGTTATGCGATTTATGTTATGCGTTATGCGTTATGGGTTGTGCGTTATGCGTTATGCGTTATGCGTTATGCGTTATGCGTTATGGGTTATCCGTTATGGGTTATGAGTCATGCGTAATGCGTTATGCGTTTTGCTTTAAGCGTTATGCGTTATGGGTTATGCGTTATGCGTTATGCGTTATGCGTTATGCGTTATGCGTTATGCGTTATGCGTTATGCGTTATGCGTTGTGGGTTGTGCGTTATGAGTCATGCGTTATGCGTTATGCGTTATGCGTTATGCGTCATGCGTTATGCGTCATGCGTTATGCGTTATGCGTTATGCGTGATCCGTTATGCGTTATGCGTTATGCGTTATGCGTTATGCGTTATGCGTTATGCGTTATGCGTTATGCGTTATGCGTTATGAGTAATGCGTGATCCGTTATGCGTTATGCGTTATGAGTAATGCTTGATCCGTTACGCGTTATGATTTATGCATTAAGCGTTATGCGTTATACTTTATGCGTTATGCGTTATGCGTTATGCTTTATGCGTTATGTGTTATGCGTTATGCGTTTTGCGTTATGCGTTATGCGTTATGGGTTGTGCGTTATGAGTCATGCGTTATGCGTTATGCGTTTTGCTTTATGCGTTATGCGTTATGGGTTATGCGTTATGCGTTATGCGTTATGCGTTATGGGTTATGAGTAATGCGTGATCCGTTATGTGTTATGCGTTATGCGTTATGCGTTATACGTTATGCGTTATGCGTTATGCGTAATGCGTTATGCGTTATGCGTTATGCTTTATGCGTTATGCGTTATGCGTTATGCGTTATGCGTTATGCGTTATGAGTAATGCGTGATCCGTTATGCGTTATGCGTTATGGGTTATGCGTTATGCGTTATGCGTTATGCGTTATGCGTTATGCGTTATGCGTTATGCGTTATGCGTTATGCATTCTGCATTATGCGTTATGCGTTATGCGATTTGCGTTATGCGTTATGCGTTATGGGTTATGCGTTATGCGTTATGCGTTATGCGTTATGCGTTATGCGTTATGCGTTATGCGTTATGCGTTATGCGTTATGCGTTATGCGTTATGCGTTATGCGTTATGCGTTATGCGTTATGCGTTATGCGTTATGATTAATCCGTGATCCGTTATGCGTTATGCGTTATGAGTAATGCGTGATCCGTTATGCGTTATGCGTTATGCGTTATGCGTTATGCGTTATGCGTTATGCGTTATGAGTAATGCGTGATCCGTTATGCGTTATGCGTTATGCGCTATGAGTAATGCGTGATCCGTTATGCGTTATGCGTTATGAGTAATGCTTGATCCGTTACGCGTTATGCGTTATGCATTAAGCGTTATGCCTTATACGTTATGCGTTATGCGTTATGCGTTATGCGTTATGCGTTATGCTTTATGCATTATGCGTTATGCGTTATGCGATTTGCGTTATGCGTTATGCGTTGTGGGTTGTGCGTTATGAGTCATGCGTTATGCGTTATGCGTTTTGCTTTATGCGTTATGCGTTATGGGTTATGCGTTATGCGTTATGCGTTATGCGTTATGGGTTATGAGTAATGCGTGATCCGTTATGCGTTATGCTTTATGCGTTATGAGTTACGCGTTATGCTTTATGCATTATGCGTTATGCGTTATGCGATTTATGTTATGCGTTATGCGTTATGCGTTATGGGTTGTGCGTTATGAGTCATGCGTAATGCGTTATGCGTTTTGCTTTATGCGTTATGCGTTATGGGTTATGCGTTATGCGTTATGCGTTATGCGTTATGCGTTATGCGTTATGCGTTATGCGTTATGCGTTATGCGTTATGCGTTATGCGTTATGGGTTATCCGTTATGCGTTATCCGTTTAGAGTTTTGCGTTATGCGTTATGCGTTATGAGTTGTGCGTTATGCGTTATGCGTTATGCTTTATGCATTATGCGTTATGCGTTATGCGATTTGCGTTATGCGTTATGCGTTGTGGGTTGTGCGTTATGAGTCATGCGTTATGCGTTATGCGTTTTGCTTTATGCGTTATGCGTTATGGGTTATGCGTTATGCGTTATGCGTTATGCGTTATGGGTTATGAGTAATGCGTGATCCGTTATGCGTTATGCTTTATGCGTTATGAGTTACGCGTTATGCTTTATGCATTATGCGTTATGCGTTATGCGATTTATGTTATGCGTTATGCGTTATGGGTTGTGCGTTATGCGTTATGCGTTATGCGTTATGCGTTATGCGTTATGGGTTATCCGTTATGGGTTATGAGTCATGCGTTATGCGTTATGCGTTTTGCTTTAAGCGTTATGCGTTATGGGTTATGCGTTATGCGTTATGCGTTATGCGTTATGCGTTATGCGTTATGCGTTATGCGTTATGCGTTATGCGTTGTGGGTTGTGCGTTATGAGTCATGCGTTATGCGTTATGCGTTTTGCTTTATGCGTTATGCGTTATGGGTTATGCGTTATGCGTTATGCGTTATGCGTTATGGGTTATGAGTCATGCGTAATGCGTTATGCGTTTTGCTTTAAGCGTTATGCGTTATGGGTTATGCGTTATGCGTTATGCGTTATGCGTTATGCGTTATGCGTTATGCGTTATGCGTTATGCGTTATGCGTTATGCGTTATGCGTTATGCGTTATGCGTTATGCGTTATGCGTTATGGGTTATCCGTTATGCGTTATCCGTTTAGAGTTTTGCGTTATGCGTTATGCGTTATGAGTTGTGCGTTATGCGTTATGCGTTATGCGTAAGCGTTATGCGTTATGCGTTATGCGTTATGCATTATGCGTTATGCGTTATGCGATTTGCGTTTTGCGTTATGCGTTATGGGTTATGCGTTATGCGTTATGCGTTATGCGTTATGCTTTATGCATTATGCGTTATGCGTTATGCGTTATGCGTTATGCGTTATGCGTTATGCGTTATGAGTAATGCGTGATCCGTTATGCGTTATGCATTATGCGCTATGAGTAATGCGTGATCCGTTATGCGTTATGCGTTATGAGTAATGCTTGATCCGTTACGCGTTATGCGTTATGCATTAAGCGTTATGCGTTATACGTTATGCGTTATGCGTTATGCGTTATGCGTTATGCGTTATGCGTTATGCGTTATGCATTCTGCATTATGCGTTATGCGTTATGCGATTTGCGTTATGCGTTATGCGTTATGGGTTATGCGTTATGCGTTATGCGTTATGCTTTATGCATTATGCGTTATGCGTTATGCGTTATGCGTTATGCGTTATGCGTTATGCGTTATGTGTTATGCGTTATGCGTTTTGCTTTATGCGTTATGCGTTATGGGTTATGCGTTATGCGTTATGCGTTATGCGTTATGGGTTATGAGTAATGCGTGATCCGTTATGCGTTGTGCTTTACGCGTTATGCGTTATGCGTTATGCGTTATGCGTCATGCGTTATGCGTCATGCGTTATGCGTTATGCGTTATGCGTTATGCGTTATGCGTTATGCATTATGTGTTATCCGTTATGCGTTATCCGTTATGCGTTTTGCGTTATGCGTTATGCGTTATGCCTTATGCGTTATGCGTTATGCGTTATGCGTTATGCGTTATGCGTTATGCGTTATGCGTTATGCGTTATGAGTAATGCGTGATCCGTTATGTGTTATGCGTTATGCGTTATGCGTTATACGTTATGCGTTATGCGTTATGCGTTATGCGTTATGCGTTATGCGTTATGCTTTATGCATTATGCGTTATGCGTTATGCGTTATGCGTTATGCGTTATGCGTTATGCGTTATGAGTAATGCGTGATCCGTTATGCGTTATGCGTTAAGCGTTATGCGTTATGCGTTATGCGTTATGCGTTATGCGTTATGGGTTATGCGCTATGAGTAATGCGTGATCCGTTATGCGTTATGCGTTATGAGTAATGCTTGATCCGTTACGCGTTATGCGTTATGCATTAAGCGTTATGCGTTATACGTTATGCGTTATGCGTTATGGGTTATGCGTTATGCGTTATGCTTTATGCATTATGCGTTATGCGTTATGCGATTTGCGTTATGCGTTATGCGTTATGGGTTATGCGTTATGCGTTATGCGTTATGCGTTATGGGTTATGAGTCATGCGTAATGCGTTATGCGTTTTGCTTTAAGCGTTATGCGTTATGGGTTATGCGTTATGCGTTATGCGTTATGCGTTATGCGTTATGCGTTATGCGTTATGCGTTATGCGTTATGCGTTATGCGTTATGCGTTATGCGTTATGCGTTATGCGTTATGCGTTATGCGTTATGCGTTATGGGTTATCCGTTATGCGTTATCCGTTTAGAGTTTTGCGTTATGTGTTATGCGTTATGAGTTGTGCGTTATGCGTTATGCGTTATGCGTAAGCGTTATGCGTTATGCGTTATGCGTTATGCATTATGCGTTATGCGTTATGCGATTTGCGTTTTGCGTTATGCGTTATGGGTTATGCGTTATGCGTTATGCGTTATGCGTTATGCTTTATGCATTATGCGTTATGCGTTATGCGTTATGCGTTATGCGTTATGCGTTATGCGTTATGAGTAATGCGTGATCCGTTATGCGTTATGCATTATGCGCTATGAGTAATGCGTGATCCGTTATGCGTTATGCGTTATGAGTAATGCTTGATCCGTTACGCGTTATGCGTTATGCATTAAGCGTTATGCGTTATACGTTATGCGTTATGCGTTATGCGTTATGCGTTATGCGTTATGCGTTATGCATTCTGCATTATGCGTTATGCGTTATGCGATTTGCGTTATGCGTTATGCGTTATGGGTTATGCGTTATGCGTTATGCGTTATGCTTTATGCATTATGCGTTATGCGTTATGCGTTATGCGTTATGCGTTATGCGTTATGCGTTATGCGTTATGCGTTATGCGTTATGCGTCATGCGTTATGCGTCATGCGTTATGCGTTATGCGTTATGCGTTATGCGTTATGCGTTATGCATTATGTGTTATCCGTTATGCGTTATCCGTTATGCGTTTTGCGTTATGCGTTATGCGTTATGAGTTGTGCGTTATGCGTTATGCGTTATGCGTTATGCGTTATGCGTTATGCCTTATGCGTTATGCGTTATGAGTAATGCGTGATCCGTTATGTGTTATGCGTTATGCGTTATGCGTTTTGCGTTATGCGTTATGCGTTATGCGTTATGCGTTATGCGTTATGCGTTATGCGTTATGCGTTATGCGTTATGCGTTATGCGTTATGAGTAATGCGTGATCCGTTATGTGTTATGCGTTATGCGTTATGCGTTATACGTTATGCGTTATGCGTTATGCGTTATGCGTTATGCGTTATGCTTTATGCATTATGCGTTATGCGTTATGCGTTATGCGTTATGCGTTATGCGTTATGCGTTATGAGTAATGCGTGATCCGTTATGCGTTATGCGTTAAGCGTTATGCGTTATGCGTTATGCGTTATGCGTTATGCGTTATGCGTTATGGGTTATGCGCTATGAGTAATGCGTGATCCGTTATGCGTTATGCGTTATGAGTAATGCTTGATCCGTTACGCGTTATGCGTTATGCATTAAGCGTTATGCGTTATACGTTATGCGTTATGCGTTATGGGTTATGCGTTATGCGTTATGCTTTATGCATTATGCGTTATGCGTTATGCGATTTGCGTTATGCGTTATGCGTTATGGGTTGTGCGTTATGAGTCATGCGTTATGCGTTATGCGTTTTGCTTTATGCGTTATGCGTTATGGGTTATGTGTTATGCGTTATGCGTTATGCGTTATGGGTTATGAGTAATGCGTGATCCGTTATGCGTTATGCTTTATGCGTTATGAGTTACGCGTAACGCGTTATGCGCAATGGGTCATGCGTTAAGCGTTATGCGTTATGCGTTATGCGTTATGCGTTATGGGTTATGCGTTATGGGTTATGAGTAATGCGTTATGCGTTATGCGTTATGCTTTATGCATTATGCGTTATGCGTTATGCGTTATGCGTTATGCGTTATGAGTAATGCGTGATCCGTTATGCGTTATGCGTTATGGGTTATGCGTTATGTGTTATGCGTTATGCGTTATGCGTTATGCGTTATGCGTTATGCGTTATGCGTTATGCGTCATGCGTTATGCGTCATGCGTTATGCGTTATGCGTTATGCGTGATCCGCTATGCGTTATGCGTTATGCGTTATGCGTTATGCGTTATGCGTTATGCGCTATGCGTTATGAGTAATGCGTGATCCGTTATGCGTTATGCGTTATGAGTAATGCTTGATCCGTTACGCGTTATGATTTATGCATTAAGCGTTATGCGTTATACTTTATGCGTTATGCGTTATGCGTTATGCGTTATGAGTAATGCGTGATCCGTTATGCGTTATGCGTTATGCGCTATGGGTTATCCGTTATGCGTTATCCGTTTAGAGTTTTGCGTTATGCGTTATGCGTTATGAGTTGTGCGTTATGCGTTATGCGTTATGTGTAATGCGTGATCCGTTATGCGTTATGCGTTATGAGTAATGCTTGATCCGTTACGCGTTATGATTTATGCATTAAGCGTTATGCGTTATACTTTATGCGTTATGCGTTATGCGTTATGCGTTATGCTTTATGCATTATGCGTTATGCGTTATGCGATTTGCGTTATGCGTTATGCGTTATGGGTTGTGCGTTATGAGTCATGCGTTATGCGTTATGCGTTTTGCTTTATGCGTTATGCGTTATGGGTTATGCGTTATGCGTTATGCGTTATGGGTTATGAGTAATGCGTGATCCGTTATGCGTTATCCTTTATGCGTTATGAGTTACGCGTAATGCGTTATGCGCTATGGGTCATGCGTTAAGCGTTATGCGTTATGCGTTATGCGTTATGGGTTATGCGTTATGGGTTATGCGTTATGTGTTATGCGTTGTGCATTATCCGCTATGCGTTTTGCGTTATACGTTATGCGTAATGCGTTATGCGTTATGCGTTATGCGATTTGCGTTATGCGTTATGCGTTATGCGTTATGCGTTATGCGTTATGCGTTATGCGTTATGTGTTATGGGATATGCGTTATGCGTTATGCGTTATGCGTTATGCGTTATGCGTTATGCGTTATGCGTTATGCGTTATGCGTTATGCGTTATGCGCTATGCGTTATGCGTTATGCGTTATGCGTTATGCGTTATGCGTTATGATTAATCCGTGATCCGTTATGCGTTATGCGTTATGCGTTATGCGTTATGAGTAATGCGTGATCCGTTATGCGTTATGCGTTATGCGTTATGCGTTATGCGTTATGCGTTATGAGTAATGCGTTATGCGTTATGCGTTATGCGTTATGCGTTGTGTGTTATGCGTTATGCGTTTTGCTTTATGCGTTATGCGTTATGGGTTATGCGTTATGCGTTATGCGTTATGGGTTATGGGTTATGCGTTTTGCTTTATGCGTTATGCGTTATGGGTTATGCGTTATGCGTTATGCGTTATGGGTTATGAGTAATGCGTGATCCGTTATGCGTTATGCTTTATGCGTTATGAGTTACGCGTAATGCGTTATGCGCTATGGGTCATGCGTTAAGCGTTATGCGTTATGCGTTATGCGTTATGGGTTATGCGTTATGGGTTATGCGTTATGTGTTATGCGTTGTGCATTATCCGCTATGCGTTATGCGTTATACGTTATGCGTAATGCGTTATGCGTTATGCGTTATGCGATTTGCGTTATGCGTTATGCGTTATGCGTTATGCGTAATGCGTTATGCGTTATGCGTTATGTGTTATGGGATATGCGTTATGCGTTATGCGTTATGCGTTATGCGTTATGCGTTATGCGTTATGCGTTATGCGTTATGCGTTATGCGTTATGCGTTATGCGTTATGCGTTATGCGTTATGCGTTATGCGTTATGCGTTATGATTAATCCGTGATCCGTTATGCGTTATGCGTTATGCGTTATGCGTTATGAGTAATGCGTGATCCGTTATGCGTTATGCGTTATGCGTTATGCGTTATGCGTTATGCGTTATGAGTAATGCGTGATCCGTTATGCGTTATGCGTTATGCGCTATGAGTAATGCGTGATCCGTTATGCGTTATGCGTTATGAGTAATGCTTGATCCGTTACGCGTTATGCGTTATGCATTAAGCGTTATGCCTTATACGTTATGCGTTATGCGTTATGCGTTATGCGTTATGCGTTATGCTTTATGCATTATGCGTTATGCGTTATGCGATTTGCGTTATGCGTTATGCGTTATGGGTTGTGCGTTATGAGTAATGCGTTATGCGTTATGCGTTTTGCTTTATGCGTTATGCGTTATGGGTTATGCGTTATGCGTTATGCGTTATGCGTTATGGGTTATGAGTAATGCGTGATCCGTTATGCTTTATGCGTTATGAGTTACGCGTTATGCGTTATGCGTTATGCGTTATGCGTTATGCGTTATGCGTTATGCGTTATGCGTTATGCGTTATGCGTTATGTGTTATGGGATATGCGTTATGCGTTATGCGTTATGCGTTATGCGTTATGCGTTATGATTAATCCGTGATCCGTTATGCGTTATGCGTTATGCGTTATGCGTTATGAGTAATGCGTGATCCGTTATGCGTTATGCGTTATGCGTTATGCGTTATGCGTTATGCGTTATGAGTAATGCGTTATGCGTTATGCGTTATGCGTTATGCGTTATGCGTTATGCGTTGTGTGTTATGCGTTATGCGTTTTGCTTTATGCGTTATGCGTTATGGGTTATGCGTTATGCGTTATGCGTTATGCGTTATGGGTTATGGGTTATGCGTTTTGCTTTATGCGTTATGCGTTATGGGTTATGCGTTATGCGTTATGCGTTATGGGTTATGAGTAATGCGTGATCCGTTATGCGTTATGCTTTATGCGTTATGAGTTACGCGTAATGCGTTATGCGCTATGGGTCATGCGTTAAGCGTTATGCGTTATGCGTTATGCGTTATGGGTTATGCGTTATGGGTTATGCGTTATGTGTTATGCGTTGTGCATTATCCGCTATGCGTTATGCGTTATACGTTATGCGTAATGCGTTATGCGTTATGCGTTATGCGATTTGCGTTATGCGTTATGCGTTATGCGTTATGCGTTATGCGTTATGCGTTATGCGTTATGCGTTATGCGTTATGCGTTATGCGTTATGCGTTATGCGTTATGCGTTATGCGTTATGCGTTATGCGTTATGCGTTATGCGTTATGCGTTATGCGTTATGCGTTATGCGTTATGCGTTATGCGTTATGGGTTATCCGTTATGCGTTATCCGTTTAGAGTTTTGCGTTATGCGTTATGCGTTATGGGTTATGCGTTATGCGTTATGCGTTATGCGTTATGGGTTATGAGTAATGCGTGATCCGTTATGTGTTATGCGTTATGCGTTATGCGTTATACGTTATGCGTTATGCGTTATGCGTAATGCGTTATGCGTTATGCGTTATGCTTTATGCATTATGCGTTATGCGTTATGCGTTATGCGTTATGCGTTATGAGTAATGCGTGATCCGTTATGCGTTATGCGTTATGGGTTATGCGTTATGCGTTATGCGTTATGCGTTATGCGTTATGCGTTATGCGTTATGCGTTATGCGTTATGCATTCTGCATTATGCGTTATGCGTTATGCGATTTGCGTTATGCGTTATGCGTTATGGGTTATGCGTTATGCGTTATGCGTTATGCGTTATGCGTTATGCGTTATGCGTTATGCGTTATGCGTTATGCGTTATGCGTTATGCGTTATGCGTTATGCGTTATGCGTTATGCGTTATGCGTTATGCGTTATGCGTTATGATTAATCCGTGATCCGTTATGCGTTATGCGTTATGAGTAATGCGTGATCCGTTATGCGTTATGCGTTATGCGTTATGCGTTATGCGTTATGCGTTATGCGTTATGAGTAATGCGTGATCCGTTATGCGTTATGCGTTATGCGCTATGAGTAATGCGTGATCCGTTATGCGTTATGCGTTATGAGTAATGCTTGATCCGTTACGCGTTATGCGTTATGCATTAAGCGTTATGCCTTATACGTTATGCGTTATGCGTTATGCGTTATGCGTTATGCGTTATGCTTTATGCATTATGCGTTATGCGTTATGCGATTTGCGTTATGCGTTATGCGTTGTGGGTTGTGCGTTATGAGTCATGCGTTATGCGTTATGCGTTTTGCTTTATGCGTTATGCGTTATGGGTTATGCGTTATGCGTTATGCGTTATGCGTTATGGGTTATGAGTAATGCGTGATCCGTTATGCGTTATGCTTTATGCGTTATGAGTTACGCGTTATGCTTTATGCATTATGCGTTATGCGTTATGCGATTTATGTTATGCGTTATGCGTTATGGGTTGTGCGTTATGAGTCATGCGTAATGCGTTATGCGTTTTGCTTTATGCGTTATGCGTTATGGGTTATGCGTTATGCGTTATGCGTTATGCGTTATGCGTTATGCGTTATGCGTTATGCGTTATGCGTTATGCGTTATGCGTTATGCGTTATGCGTTATGCGTTATGGGTTATCCGTTATGCGTTATCCGTTTAGAGTTTTGCGTTATGCGTTATGCGTTATGAGTTGTGCGTTATGCGTTATGCGTTATGCTTTATGCATTATGCGTTATGCGTTATGCGATTTGCGTTATGCGTTATGCGTTGTGGGTTGTGCGTTATGAGTCATGCGTTATGCGTTATGCGTTTTGCTTTATGCGTTATGCGTTATGGGTTATGCGTTATGCGTTATGCGTTATGCGTTATGCGTTATGCGTTATGGGTTATGAGTAATGCGTGATCCGTTATGCGTTATGCTTTATGCGTTATGAGTTACGCGTTATGCTTTATGCATTATGCGTTATGCGTTATGCGATTTATGTTATGCGTTATGCGTTATGGGTTGTGCGTTATGCGTTATGCGTTATGCGTTATGCGTTATGCGTTATGGGTTATCCGTTATGGGTTATGAGTCATGCGTAATGCGTTATGCGTTTTGCTTTAAGCGTTATGCGTTATGGGTTATGCGTTATGCGTTATGCGTTATGCGTTATGCGTTATGCGTTATGCGTTATGCGTTATGCGTTATGCGTTATGCGTTGTGGGTTGTGCGTTATGAGTCATGCGTTATGCGTTATGCGTTTTGCTTTATGCGTTATGCGTTATGGGTTATGCGTTATGCGTTATGCGTTATGGGTTATGAGTCATGCGTAATGCGTTATGCGTTTTGCTTTAAGCGTTATGCGTTATGGGTTATGCGTTATGCGTTATGCGTTATGCGTTATGCGTTATGCGTTATGCGTTATGCGTTATGCGTTATGCGTTATGCGTTATGCGTTATGCGTTATGCGTTATGCGTTATGGGTTATCCGTTATGCGTTATCCGTTTAGAGTTTTGCGTTATGCGTTATGCGTTATGAGTTGTGCGTTATGCGTTATGCTTTTTGCGTAAGCGTTATGCGTTATGCGTTATGCGTTATGCATTATGCGTTATGCGTTATGCGATTTGCGTTTTGCGTTATGCGTTATGGGTTATGCGTTATGCGTTATGCGTTATGCGTTATGCTTTATGCATTATGCGTTATGCGTTATGCGTTATGCGTTATGCGTTATGCGTTATGCGTTATGAGTAATGCGTGATCCGTTATGCGTTATGCATTATGCGCTATGAGTAATGCGTGATCCGTTATGCGTTATGCGTTATGAGTAATGCTTGATCCGTTACGCGTTATGCGTTATGCATTAAGCGTTATGCGTTATACGTTATGCGTTATGCGTTATGCGTTATGCGTTATGCGTTATGCGTTATGCGTTATGCATTCTGCATTATGCGTTATGCGTTATGCGATTTGCGTTATGCGTTATGCGTTATGGGTTATGCGTTATGCGTTATGCGTTATGCTTTATGCATTATGCGTTATGCGTTATGCGTTATGCGTTATGCGTTATGCGTTATGCGTTATGCGTTATGTGTTATGCGTTATGCGTTTTGCTTTATGCGTTATGCGTTATGGGTTATGCGTTATGCGTTATGCGTTATGCGTTATGGGTTATGAGTAATGCGTGATCCGTTATGCGTTATGCTTTACGCGTTATGCGTTATGCGTTATGCGTTATGCGTCATGCGTTATGCGTCATGCGTTATGCGTTATGCGTTATGCGTTATGCGTTATGCGTTATGCATTATGTGTTATCCGTTATGCGTTATCCGTTATGCGTTTTGCGTTATGCGTTATGCGTTATGAGTTGTGCGTTATGCGTTATGCGTTATGCGTTATGCGTTATGCGTTATGCTTTATGCGTTATGCGTTATGAGTAATGCGTGATCCGTTATGTGTTATGCGTTATGCGTTATGCGTTTTGCGTTATGCCTTATGCGTTATGCGTTATGCGTTATGCGTTATGCGTTATGCGTTATGCGTTATGCGTTATGCGTTATGAGTAATGCGTGATCCGTTATGTGTTATGCGTTATGCGTTATGCGTTATACGTTATGCGTTATGCGTTATGCGTTATGCGTTATGCGTTATGCGTTATGCTTTATGCATTATGCGTTATGCGTTATGCGTTATGCGTTATGCGTTATGCGTTATGCGTTATGAGTAATGCGTGATCCGTTATGCGTTATGCGTTAAGCGTTATGCGTTATGCGTTATGCGTTATGCGTTATGCGTTATGGGTTATGCGCTATGAGTAATGCGTGATCCGTTATGCGTTATGCGTTATGAGTAATGCTTGATCCGTTACGCGTTATGCGTTATGCATTAAGCGTTATGCGTTATACGTTATGCGTTATGCGTTATGGGTTATGCGTTATGCGTTATGCTTTATGCATTATGCGTTATGCGTTATGCGATTTGCGTTATGCGTTATGCGTTATGGGTTATGCGTTATGCGTTATGCGTTATGCGTTATGGGTTATGAGTCATGCGTAATGCGTTATGCGTTTTGCTTTAAGCGTTATGCGTTATGGGTTATGCGTTATGCGTTATGCGTTATGCGTTATGCGTTATGCGTTATGCGTTATGCGTTATGCGTTATGCGTTATGCGTTATGCGTTATGCGTTATGCGTTATGCGTTATGCGTTATGCGTTATGCGTTATGCGTTATGCGTTATGCGTTATGCGTTATGCGTTATGGGTTATCCGTTATGCGTTATCCGTTTAGAGTTTTGCGTTATGCGTTATGCGTTATGAGTTGTGCGTTATGCGTTATGCGTTATGCGTAAGCGTTATGCGTTATGCGTTATGCGTTATGCATTATGCGTTATGCGTTATGCGATCTGCGTTTTGCGTTATGCGTTATGGGTTATGCGTTATGCGTTATGCGTTATGCGTTATGCTTTATGCATTATGCGTTATGCGTTATGCGTTATGCGTTATGCGTTATGCGTTATGCGTTATGAGTAATGCGTGATCCGTTATGCGTTATGCATTATGCGCTATGAGTAATGCGTGATCCGTTATGCGTTATGCGTTATGAGTAATGCTTGATCCGTTACGCGTTATGCGTTATGCATTAAGCGTTATGCGTTATACGTTATGCGTTATGCGTTATGCGTTATGCGTTATGCGTTATGCGTTATGCATTCTGCATTATGCGTTATGCGTTATGCGATTTGCGTTATGCGTTATGCGTTATGGGTTATGCGTTATGCGTTATGCGTTATGCTTTATGCATTATGCGTTATGCGTTATGCGTTATGCGTTATGCGTTATGCGTTATGCGTTATGCGTTATGTGTTATGCGTTATGCGTTTTGCTTTATGCGTTATGCGTTATGGGTTATGCGTTATGCGTTATGCGTTATGCGTTATGGGTTATGAGTAATGCGTGATCCGTTATGCGTTATGCTTTACGCGTTATGCGTTATGCGTTATGCGTCATGCGTTATGCGTCATGCGTTATGCGTTATGCGTTATGCGTTATGCGTTATGCGTTATGCATTATGTGTTATCCGTTATGCGTTATCCGTTATGCGTTTTGCGTTATGCGTTATGCGTTATGAGTTGTGCGTTATGCGTTATGCGTTATGCGTTATGCGTTATGCGTTATGCTTTATGCGTTATGCGTTATGAGTAATGCGTGATCCGTTATGTGTTATGCGTTATGCGTTATGCGTTTTGCGTTATGCGTTATGCGTTATGCGTTATGCGTTATGCGTTATGCGTTATGCGTTATGCGTTATGCGTTATGCGTTATGCGTTATGAGTAATGCGTGATCCGTTATGTGTTATGCGTTATGCGTTATGCGTTATACGTTATGCGTTATGCGTTATGCGTTATGCGTTATGCGTTATGCTTTATGCATTATGCGTTATGCGTTATGCGTTATGCGTTATGCGTTATGCGTTATGCGTTATGAGTAATGCGTGATCCGTTATGCGTTATGCGTTAAGCGTTATGCGTTATGCGTTATGCGTTATGCGTTATGCGTTATGGGTTATGCGCTATGAGTAATGCGTGATCCGTTATGCGTTATGCGTTATGAGTAATGCTTGATCCGTTACGCGTTATGCGTTATGCATTAAGCGTTATGCGTTATACGTTATGCGTTATGCGTTATGGGTTATGCGTTATGCGTTATGCTTTATGCATTATGCGTTATGCGTTATGCGATTTGCGTTATGCGTTATGCGTTATGGGTTGTGCGTTATGAGTCATGCGTTATGCGTTATGCGTTTTGCTTTATGCGTTATGCGTTATGGGTTATGCGTTATGCGTTATGCGTTATGCGTTATGGGTTATGAGTAATGCGTGATCCGTTATGCGTTATGCTTTATGCGTTATGAGTTACGCGTAACGCGTTATGCGCAATGGGTCATGCGTTAAGCGTTATGCGTTATGCGTTATGCGTTATGCGTTATGGGTTATGCGTTATGGGTTATGAGTAATGCGTTATGCGTTATGCGTTATGCTTTATGCATTATGCGTTATGCGTTATGCGTTATGCGTTATGCGTTATGAGTAATGCGTGATCCGTTATGCGTTATGCGTTATGGGTTATGCGTTATGTGTTATGCGTTATGCGTTATGCGTTATGCGTTATGCGTTATGCGTTATGCGTCATGCGTTATGCGTCATGCGTTATGCGTTATGCGTTATGCGTGATCCGCTATGCGTTATGCGTTATGCGTTATGCGTTATGCGTTATGCGTTATGCGCTATGCGTTATGAGTAATGCGTGATCCGTTATGCGTTATGCGTTATGAGTAATGCTTGATCCGTTACGCGTTATGATTTATGCATTAAGCGTTATGCGTTATACTTTATGCGTTATGCGTTATGCGTTATGCGTTATGAGTAATGCGTGATCCGTTATGCGTTATGCGTTATGCGCTATGGGTTATCCGTTATGCGTTATCCGTTTAGAGTTTTGCGTTATGCGTTATGCGTTATGAGTTGTGCGTTATGCGTTATGCGTTATGTGTAATGCGTGATCCGTTATGCATTATGCGTTATGAGTAATGCTTGATCCGTTACGCGTTATGATTTATGCATTAAGCGTTATGCGTTATACTTTATGCGTTATGCGTTATGCGTTATGCGTTATGCGTTATGCGTTATGCGTTATGCGTTATGCGATTTGCGTTATGCGTTATGCGTTATGGGTTGTGCGTTATGAGTCATGCGTTATGCGTTATGCGTTTTGCTTTATGCGTTATGCGTTATGGGTTATGCGTTATGCGTTATGCGTTATGGGTTATGAGTAATGCGTGATCCGTTATGCGTTATGCTTTATGCGTTATGAGTTACGCGTAATGCGTTATGCGCTATGGGTCATGCGTTAAGCGTTATGCGTTATGCGTTATGCGTTATGGGTTATGCGTTATGGGTTATGCGTTATGTGTTATGCGTTGTGCATTATCCGCTATGCGTTTTGCGTTATACGTTATGCGTAATGCGTTATGCGTTATGCGTTATGCGATTTGCGTTATGCGTTATGCGTTATGCGTTATGCGTTATGCGTTATGCGTTATGTGTTATGGGATATGCGTTATGCGTTATGCGTTATGCGTTATGCGTTATGCGTTATGCGTTATGCGTTATGCGTTATGCGTTATGCGTTATGCGTTATGCGCTATGCGTTATGCGTTATGCGTTATGCGTTATGCGTTATGCGTTATGATTAATCCGTGATCCGTTATGCGTTATGCGTTATGCGTTATGCGTTATGAGTAATGCGTGATCCGTTATGCGTTATGCGTTATGCGTTATGCGTTATGCGTTATGCGTTATGAGTAATGCGTTATGCGTTATGCGTTATGCGTTATGCGTTGTGTGTTATGCGTTATGCGTTTTGCTTTATGCGTTATGCGTTATGGGTTATGCGTTATGCGTTATGCGTTATGGGTTAAGGGTTATGCGTTTTGCTTTATGCGTTATGCGTTATGGGTTATGCGTTATGCGTTATGGGTTATGAGTAATGCGTGATCCGTTATGCGTTATGCTTTATGCGTTATGAGTTACGCGTAATGCGTTATGCGCTATGGGTCATGCGTTAAGCGTTATGCGTTATGCGTTATGCGTTATGGGTTATGCGTTATGGGTTATGCGTTATGTGTTATGCGTTGTGCATTATCCGCTATGCGTTATGCGTTATACGTTATGCGTAATGCGTTATGCGTTATGCGTTATGCGATTTGCGTTATGCGTTATGCGTTATGCGTTATGCGTAATGCGTTATGCGTTATGCGTTATGCGTTATGTGTTATGGGATATGCGTTATGCGTTATGCGTTATGCGTTATGCGTTATGCGTTATGCGTTATGCGTTATGCGTTATGCGTTATGCGTTATGCGTTATGCGTTATGCGTTATGCGTTATGCGTTATGCGTTATGCGTTATGCGTTATGCGTTATGCGTTATGCGTTATGATTAATCCGTGATCCGTTATGCGTTATGCGTTATGCGTTATGCGTTATGAGTAATGCGTGATCCGTTATGCGTTATGCGTTATGCGTTATGCGTTATGCGTTATGCGTTATGAGTAATGCGTGATCCGTTATGCGTTATGCGTTATGCGCTATGAGTAATGCGTGATCCGTTATGCGTTATGCGTTATGAGTAATGCTTGATCCGTTACGCGTTATGCGTTATGCATTAAGCGTTATGCCTTATACGTTATGCGTTATGCGTTATGCGTTATGCGTTATGCGTTATGCTTTATGCATTATGCGTTATGCGTTATGCGATTTGCGTTATGCGTTATGCGTTATGGGTTGTGCGTTATGAGTAATGCGTTATGCGTTATGCGTTTTGCTTTATGCGTTATGCGTTATGGGTTATGCGTTATGCGTTATGCGTTATGCGTTATGGGTTATGAGTAATGCGTGATCCGTTATGCGTTATGCTTTATGCGTTATGAGTTACGCGTTATGCGTTATGCGTTATGCGTTATGCGTTATGCGTTATGCGTTATGCGTTATGCGTTATGCGTTATGCGTTATGCGTTATGCGTTATGGGTTATCCGTTATGCGTTATCCGTTTAGAGTTTTGCGTTATGCGTTATGCGTTATGAGTTGTGCGTTATGCGTTATGCGTTATGCGTTATGCGTTATGCGTTATGCGTTATGTGTTATGGGATATGCGTTATGCGTTATGCGTTATGCGTTATGCGTTATGCGTTATGCGTTATGATTAATCCGTGATCCGTTATGCGTTATGCGTTATGCGTTATGCGTTATGAGTAATGCGTGATCCGTTATGCGTTATGCGTTATGCGTTATGCGTTATGCGTTATGCGTTATGAGTAATGCGTTATGCGTTATGCGTTATGCGTTATGCGTTGTGTGTTATGCGTTATGCGTTTTGCTTTATGCGTTATGCGTTATGGGTTATGCGTTATGCGTTATGCGTTATGCGTTATGGGTTATGGGTTATGCGTTTTGCTTTATGCGTTATGCGTTATGGGTTATGCGTTATGCGTTATGCGTTATGGGTTATGAGTAATGCGTGATCCGTTATGCGTTATGCTTTATGCGTTATGAGTTACGCGTAATGCGTTATGCGCTATGGGTCATGCGTTAAGCGTTATGCGTTATGCGTTATGCGTTATGGGTTATGCGTTATGGGTTATGCGTTATGTGTTATGCGTTGTGCATTATCCGCTATGCGTTATGCGTTATACGTTATGCGTAATGCGTTATGCGTTATGCGTTATGCGATTTGCGTTATGCGTTATGCGTTATGCGTTATGCGTTATGCGTTATGCGTTATGCGTTATGCGTTATGCGTTATGCGTTATGCGTTATGCGTTATGCGTTATGCGTTATGCGTTATGCGTTATGCGTTATGAGTAATGCGTGATCCGTTATGTGTTATGCGTTATGCGTTATGCGTTTTGCGTTATGCCTTATGCGTTATGCGTTATGCGTTATGCGTTATGCGTTATGCGTTATGCGTTATGCGTTATGCGTTATGCGTTATGAGTAATGCGTGATCCGTTATGTGTTATGCGTTATGCGTTATGCGTTATACGTTATGCGTTATGCGTTATGCGTTATGCGTTATGCGTTATGCGTTATGCTTTATGCATTATGCGTTATGCGTTATGCGTTATGCGTTATGCGTTATGCGTTATGCGTTATGAGTAATGCGTGATCCGTTATGCGTTATGCGTTAAGCGTTATGCGTTATGCGTTATGCGTTATGCGTTATGCGTTATGGGTTATGCGCTATGAGTAATGCGTGATCCGTTATGCGTTATGCGTTATGAGTAATGCTTGATCCGTTACGCGTTATGCGTTATGCATTAAGCGTTATGCGTTATACGTTATGCGTTATGCGTTATGGGTTATGCGTTATGCGTTATGCTTTATGCATTATGCGTTATGCGTTATGCGATTTGCGTTATGCGTTATGCGTTATGGGTTATGCGTTATGCGTTATGCGTTATGCGTTATGGGTTATGAGTCATGCGTAATGCGTTATGCGTTTTGCTTTAAGCGTTATGCGTTATGGGTTATGCGTTATGCGTTATGCGTTATGCGTTATGCGTTATGCGTTATGCGTTATGCGTTATGCGTTATGCGTTATGCGTTATGCGTTATGCGTTATGCGTTATGCGTTATGCGTTATGCGTTATGGGTTATCCGTTATGCGTTATCCGTTTAGAGTTTTGCGTTATGCGTTATGCGTTATGAGTTGTGCGTTATGCGTTATGCGTTATGCGTAATCGTTATGCGTTATGCGTTATGCGTTATGCATTATGCGTTATGCGTTATGCGATTTGCGTTTTGCGTTATGCGTTATGGGTTATGCGTTATGCGTTATGCGTTATGCGTTATGCTTTATGCATTATGCGTTATGCGTTATGCGTTATGCGTTATGCGTTATGCGTTATGCGTTATGAGTAATGCGTGATCCGTTATGCGTTATGCATTATGCGCTATGAGTAATGCGTGATCCGTTATGCGTTATGGGTTATGAGTAATGCTTGATCCGTTACGCGTTATGCGTTATGCATTAAGCGTTATGCGTTATACGTTATGCGTTATGCGTTATGCGTTATGCGTTATGCGTTATGCGTTATGCATTCTGCATTATGCGTTATGCGTTATGCGATTTGCGTTATGCGTTATGCGTTATGGGTTATGCGTTATGCGTTATGCGTTATGCTTTATGCATTATGCGTTATGCGTTATGCGTTATGCGTTATGCGTTATGCGTTATGCGTTATGCGTTATGCGTTATGTGTTATGCGTTATGCGTTTTGCTTTATGCGTTATGCGTTATGGGTTATGCGTTATGCGTTATGCGTTATGCGTTATGGGTTATGAGTAATGCGTGATCCGTTATGCGTTATGCTTTACGCGTTATGCGTTATGCGTTATGCGTCATGCGTTATGCGTCATGCGTTATGCGTTATGCGTTATGCGTTATGCGTTATGCGTTATGCATTATGTGTTATCCGTTATGCGTTATCCGTTATGCGTTTTGCGTTATGCGTTATGCGTTATGAGTTGTGCGTTATGCGTTATGCGTTATGCGTTATGCGTTATGCGTTATGCTTTATGCGTTATGCGTTATGAGTAATGCGTGATCCGTTATGTGTTATGCGTTATGCGTTATGCGTTTTGCGTTATGCGTTATGCGTTATGCGTTATGCGTTATGCGTTATGCGTTATGCGTTATGCGTTATGCGTTATGCGTTATGCGTTATGCGTTATGAGTAATGCGTGATCCGTTATGTGTTATGCGTTATGCGTTATGCGTTATACGTTATGCGTTATGCGTTATGCGTTATGCGTTATGCGTTATGCGTTATGCTTTATGCATTATGCGTTATGCGTTATGCGTTATGCGTTATGCGTTATGCGTTATGCGTTATGAGTAATGCGTGATCCGTTATGCGTTATGCGTTATGCGTTATGCGTTATGCGTTATGCGTTATGCGTTATGCGTTATGGGTTATGCGCTATGAGTAATGCGTGATCCGTTATGCGTTATGCGTTATGAGTAATGCTTGATCCGTTACGCGTTATGCGTTATGCATTAAGCGTTATGCGTTATTCGTTATGCGTTATGCGTTATGGGTTATGCGTTATGCGTTATGCTTTATGCATTATGCGTTATGCGTTATGCGATTTGCGTTATGCGTTATGCGTTATGGGTTGTGCGTTATGAGTCATGCGTTATGCGTTATGCGTTTTGCTTTATGCGTTATGCGTTATGGGTTATGCGTTATGCGTTATGCGTTATGCGTTATGGGTTATGAGTAATGCGTGATCCGTTATGCGTTATGCTTTATGCGTTATGAGTTACGCGTAACGCGTTATGCGCAATGGGTCATGCGTTAAGCGTTATGCGTTATGCGTTATGCGTTATGCGTTATGGGTTATGCGTTATGGGTTATGAGTAATGCGTTATGCGTTATGCGTTATGCTTTATGCATTATGCGTTATGCGTTATGCGTTATGCGTTATGCGTTATGCGTTATGAGTAATGCGTGATCCGTTATGCGTTATGCGTTATGGGTTATGCGTTATGTGTTATGCGTTATGCGTTATGCGTTATGCGTTATGCGTTATGCGTCATGCGTTATGCGTCATGCGTTATGCGTTATGCGTTATGCGTGATCCGCTATGCGTTATGCGTTATGCGTTATGCGTTATGCGTTATGCGTTATGCGCTATGCGTTATGAGTAATGCGTGATCCGTTATGCGTTATGCGTTATGAGTAATGCTTGATCCGTTACGCGTTATGATTTATGCATTAAGCGTTATGCGTTATACTTTATGCGTTATGCGTTATGCGTTATGCGTTATGAGTAATGCGTGATCCGTTATGCGTTATGCGTTATGCGCTATGGGTTATCCGTTATGCGTTATCCGTTTAGAGTTTTGCGTTATGCGTTATGCGTTATGAGTTGTGCGTTATGCGTTATGCGTTATGTGTAATGCGTGATCCGTTATGCATTATGCGTTATGAGTAATGCTTGATCCGTTACGCGTTATGATTTATGCATTAAGCGTTATGCGTTATACTTTATGCGTTATGCGTTATGCGTTATGCGTTATGCTTTATGCATTATGCGTTATGCGTTATGCGATTTGCGTTATGCGTTATGCGTTATGGGTTGTGCGTTATGAGTCATGCGTTATGCGTTATGCGTTTTGCTTTATGCGTTATGCGTTATGGGTTATGCGTTATGCGTTATGCGTTATGGGTTATGAGTAATGCGTGATCCGTTATGCGTTATGCTTTATGCGTTATGAGTTACGCGTAATGCGTTATGCGCTATGGGTCATGCGTTAAGCGTTATGCGTTATGCGTTATGCGTTATGGGTTATGCGTTATGGGTTATGCGTTATGTGTTATGCGTTGTGCATTATCCGCTATGCGTTTTGCGTTATACGTTATGCGTAATGCGTTATGCGTTATGCGTTATGCGATTTGCGTTATGCGTTATGCGTTATGCGTTATGCGTTATGCGTTATGCGTTATGCGTTATGCGTTATGTGTTATGCGTTATGCGTTATGCGTTATGCGTTATGCGTTATGCGTTATGCGTTATGCGTTATGCGTTATGCGTTATGCGCTATGCGTTATGCGTTATGCGTTATGCGTTATGCGTTATGCGTTATGATTAATCCGTGATCCGTTATGCGTTATGCGTTATGCGTTATGCGTTATGAGTAATGCGTGATCCGTTATGCGTTATGCGTTATGCGTTATGCGTTATGCGTTATGCGTTATGAGTAATGCGTTATGCGTTATGCGTTATGCGTTATGCGTTGTGTGTTATGCGTTATGCGTTTTGCTTTATGCGTTATGCGTTATGGGTTATGCGTTATGCGTTATGCGTTATGGGTTAAGGGTTATGCGTTTTGCTTTATGCGTTATGCGTTATGGGTTATGCGTTATGCGTTATGCGTTATGGGTTATGAGTAATGCGTGATCCGTTATGCGTTATGCTTTATGCGTTATGAGTTACGCGTAATGCGTTATGCGCTATGGGTCATGCGTTAAGCGTTATGCGTTATGCGTTATGCGTTATGGGTTATGCGTTATGGGTTATGCGTTATGTGTTATGCGTTGTGCATTATCCGCTATGCGTTATGCGTTATACGTTATGCGTAATGCGTTATGCGTTATGCGTTATGCGATTTGCGTTATGCGTTATGCGTTATGCGTTATGCGTAATGCGTTATGCGTTATGCGTTATGTGTTATGGGATATGCGTTATGCGTTATGCGTTATGCGTTATGCGTTATGCGTTATGCGTTATGCGTTATGCGTTATGCGTTATGCGTTATGCGTTATGCGTTATGCGTTATGCGTTATGCGTTATGCGTTATGCGTTATGCGTTATGCGTTATGCGTTATGCGTTATGCGTTATGCGTTATGCGTTATGCGTTATGCGTTATGCGTTATGATTAATCCGTGATCCGTTATGCGTTATGCGTTATGCGTTATGCGTTATGAGTAATGCGTGATCCGTTATGCGTTATGCGTTATGCGTTATGCGTTATGCGTTATGCGTTATGAGTAATGCGTGATCCGTTATGCGTTATGCGTTATGCGCTATGAGTAATGCGTGATCCGTTATGCGTTATGCGTTATGAGTAATGCTTGATCCGTTACGCGTTATGCGTTATGCATTAAGCGTTATGCCTTATACGTTATGCGTTATGCGTTATGCGTTATGCGTTATGCGTTATGCTTTATGCATTATGCGTTATGCGTTATGCGATTTGCGTTATGCGTTATGCGTTATGGGTTGTGCGTTATGAGTAATGCGTTATGCGTTATGCGTTTTGCTTTATGCGTTATGCGTTATGGGTTATGCGTTATGCGTTATGCGTTATGCGTTATGGGTTATGAGTAATGCGTGATCCGTTATGCGTTATGCTTTATGCGTTATGAGTTACGCGTTATGCGTTATGCGTTATGCGTTATGCGTTATGCGTTATGCGTTATGCGTTATGCGTTATGCGTTATGCGTTATGCGTTATGCGTTATGGGTTATCCGTTATGCGTTATCCGTTTAGAGTTTTGCGTTATGCGTTATGCGTTATGAGTTGTGCGTTATGCGTTATGCGTTATGCGTTATGCGTTATGCGTTATGCGTTATGTGTTATGGGATATGCGTTATGCGTTATGCGTTATGCGTTATGCGTTATGCGTTATGATTAATCCGTGATCCGTTATGCGTTATGCGTTATGCGTTATGCGTTATGAGTAATGCGTGATCCGTTATGCGTTATGCGTTATGCGTTATGCGTTATGCGTTATGCGTTATGAGTAATGCGTTATGCGTTATGCGTTATGCGTTATGCGTTGTGTGTTATGCGTTATGCGTTTTGCTTTATGCGTTATGCGTTATGGGTTATGCGTTATGCGTTATGCGTTATGCGTTATGGGTTATGGGTTATGCGTTTTGCTTTATGCGTTATGCGTTATGGGTTATGCGTTATGCGTTATGCGTTATGGGTTATGAGTAATGCGTGATCCGTTATGCGTTATGCTTTATGCGTTATGAGTTACGCGTAATGCGTTATGCGCTATGGGTCATGCGTTAAGCGTTATGCGTTATGCGTTATGCGTTATGGGTTATGCGTTATGGGTTATGCGTTATGTGTTATGCGTTGTGCATTATCCGCTATGCGTTATGCGTTATACGTTATGCGTAATGCGTTATGCGTTATGCGTTATGCGATTTGCGTTATGCGTTATGCGTTATGCGTTATGCGTTATGCGTTATGCGTTATGCGTTATGCGTTATGCGTTATGCGTTATGCGTTATGCGTTATGCGTTATGCGTTATGCGTTATGCGTTATGCGTTATGCGTTATGCGTTATGCGTTATGCGTTATGCGTTATGCGTTATGCGTTATGCGTTATGCGTTATGCGTTATGCGTTATGCGTTATGGGTTATCCGTTATGCGTTATCCGTTTAGAGTTTTGCGTTATGCGTTATGCGTTATGAGTTGTGCGTTATGCGTTATGCGTTATGCTTTATGCATTATGCGTTATGCGTTATGCGATTTGCGTTATGCGTTATGCGTTGTGGGTTGTGCGTTATGAGTCATGCGTTATGCGTTATGCGTTTTGCTTTATGCGTTATGCGTTATGGGTTATGCGTTATGCGTTATGCGTTATGCGTTATGGGTTATGAGTAATGCGTGATCCGTTATGCGTTATGCTTTATGCGTTATGAGTTACGCGTTATGCTTTATGCATTATGCGTTATGCGTTATGCGATTTATGTTATGCGTTATGCGTTATGGGTTGTGCCTTATGAGTCATGCGTAATGCGTTATGCGTTTTGCTTTATGCGTTATGCGTTATGGGTTATGCGTTATGCGTTATGCGTTATGCGTTATGCGTTATGCGTTATGCGTTATGCGTTATGCGTAATGCGTTATGCGTTTTGCTTTATGCGTTATGCGTTATGGGTTATGCGATATGCGTTATGCGTTATGCGTTATGCGTTATGCGTTATGCGTTATGCGTTATGCGGTATGCGTTATGCGTTATGCGTTATGCGTTATGCGTTATGCGTTATGCGTTATGCGTTATGCGTTATGCGTTATGCGTTATGCGTTATGGGTTATCCGTTATGCGTTATCCGTTTAGAGTTTTGCGTTATGCGTTATGCGTTATGAGTTGTGCGTTATGCGTTATGCGTTATGCGTAAGCGTTATGCGTTATGTGTTATGCGTTATGCATTATGCGTTATGCGTTATGCGATTTGCGTTTTGCGTTATGCGTTATGGGTTATGCGTTATGCGTTATGCGTTATGCGTTATGCTTTATGCATTATGCGTTATGCGTTATGCGTTATGCGTTATGCGTTATGCGTTATGCGTTATGAGTAATGCGTGATCCGTTATGCGTTATGCGTTATGGGTTATGCGTTATGTGTTATGCGTTATGCGTTATGCGTTATGCGTTATGCGTTATGCGTTATGCGTCATGCGTTATGCGTCATGCGTTATGCGTTATGCGTTATGCGTGATCCGTGATCCGTTATGCGTTATGCGTTATGCGTTATGCGTTATGCGTTATGCGCTATGCGTTATGAGTAATGCGTGATCCGTTATGCGTTATGCGTTATGAGTAATGCTTGATCCGTTACGCGTTATGATTTATGCATTAAGCGTTATGCGTTATACTTTATGCGTTATGCGTTATGCGTTATGCGTTATGAGTAATGCGTGATCCGTTATGCGTTATGCGTTATGCGCTATGGGTTATCCGTTATGCGTTATCCGTTTAGAGTTTTGCGTTATGCGTTATGCGTTATGAGTTGTGCGTTATGCGTTATGCGTTATGAGTAATGCGTGATCCGTTATGCGTTATGCGTTATGAGTAATGCTTGATCCGTTACGCGTTATGGTTTATGCATTAAGCGTTATGCGTTATACTTTATGCGTTATGCGTTATGCGTTATGCGTTATGCTTTATGCATTATGCGTTATGCGTTATGCGATTTGCGTTATGCGTTATGCGTTATGGGTTGTGCGTTATGAGTCATGCGTTATGCGTTATGCGTTTTGCTTTATGCGTTATGCGTTATGGGTTATGCGTTATGCGTTATGGGTTATGAGTAATGCGTGATCCGTTATGCGTTATGCTTTATGCGTTATGAGTTACGCGTAATGCGTTATGCGCTATGGGTCATGCGTTAAGCGTTATGCGTTATGCGTTATGCGTTATGGGTTATGCGTTATGGGTTATGCGTTATGTGTTATGCGTTGTGCATTATCCGCTATGCGTTTTGCGTTATACGTTATGCGTAATGCGTTATGCGTTATGCGTTATGCGATTTGCGTTATGCGTTATGCGTTATGCGTTATGCGTTATGCGTTATGCGTTATGCGTTATGAGTAATGCGTGATCCGTTATGCGTTATGCGTTATGCGCTATGGGTTATCCGTTATGCGTTATCCGTTTAGAGTTTTGCGTTATGCGTTATGCGTTATGAGTTGTGCGTTATGCGTTATGCGTTATGAGTAATGCGTGATCCGTTATGCGTTATGCGTTATGAGTAATGCTTGATCCGTTACGCGTTATGGTTTATGCATTAAGCGTTATGCGTTATACTTTATGCGTTATGCGTTATGCGTTATGCGTTATGCTTTATGCATTATGCGTTATGCGTTATGCGATTTGCGTTATGCGTTATGCGTTATGGGTTGTGCGTTATGAGTCATGCGTTATGCGTTATGCGTTTTGCTTTATGCGTTATGCGTTATGGGTTATGCGTTATGCGTTATGCGTTATGGGTTATGAGTAATGCGTGATCCGTTATGCGTTATGCTTTATGCGTTATGAGTTACGCGTAATGCGTTATGCGCTATGGGTCATGCGTTAAGCGTTATGCGTTATGCGTTATGCGTTATGGGTTATGCGTTATGGGTTATGCGTTATGTGTTATGCGTTGTGCATTATCCGCTATGCGTTTTGCGTTATACGTTATGCGTAATGCGTTATGCGTTATGCGTTATGCGATTTGCGTTATGCGTTATGCGTTATGCGTTATGCGTTATGCGTTATGCGTTATGCGTTATGTGTTATGGGATATGCGTTATGCGTTATGCGTTATGCGTTATGCGTTATGCGTTATGCGTTATGCGTTATGCGTTATGCGTTATGCGTTATGCGTTATGCGTTATGCGTTATGCGTTAAGCGTTATGCGTTATGCGTTATGCGTTATGGGTTATGCGTTATGGGTTATGCGTTATGTGTTATGCGTTGTGCATTATCCGCTATGCGTTATGCGTTATGCGTTATACGTTATGCGTAATGCGTTATGCGTTATGCGTTATGCGATTTGCGTTATGCGTTATGCGTTATGCGTTATGCGTTATGCGTAATGCGTTATGCGTTATGCGTTATGTGTTATGGGATATGCGTTATGCGTTATGCGTTATGCGTTATGCGTTATGCGTTATGCGTTATGCGTTATGCGTTATGCGTTATGGGTTATCCGTTATGCGTTATCCGTTTAGAGTTTTGCGTTATGCGTTATGCGTTATGAGTTGTGCGTTATGCGTTATGCGTTATGCGTTATGCGTTATGCGTTATGCATTATGCGTTATGCGTTATGCGATTTGCGTTTTGCGTTATGCGTTATGGGTTATGCGTTATGCGTTATGCGTTATGCGTTATGCTTTATGCATTATGCGTTATGCGTTATGCGTTATGCGTTATGCGTTATGCGTTATGCGTTATGCGTTATGAGTAATGCGTGATCCGTTATGCGTTATGCATTATGCGCTATGAGTAATGCGTGATCCGTTATGCGTTATGCGTTATGAGTAATGCTTGATCCGTTACGCGTTATGCGTTATGCATTAAGCGTTATGCGTTATACGTTATGCGTTATGCGTTATGCGTTATGCGTTATGCGTTATGCGTTATGCGTTATGCATTCTGCATTATGCGTTATGCGTTATGCGATTTGCGTTATGCGTTATGCGTTATGGGTTATGCGTTATGCGTTATGCGTTATGCTTTATGCATTATGCGTTATGCGTTATGCGTTATGCGTTATGCGTTATGCGTTATGCGTTATGTGTTATGCGTTATGCGTTTTGCTTTATGCGTTATGCGTTTTGGGTTATGCGTTATGCGTTATGCGTTATGCGTTATGGGTTATGAGTAATGCGTGATCCGTTATGCGTTATGCTTTACGCGTTATGCGTTATGCGTTATGCGTTATGCGTCATGCGTTATGCGTCATGCGTTATGCGTTATGCGTTATGCGTTATGCATTATGTGTTATCCGTTATGCGTTATCCGTTATGCGTTTTGCGTTATGCGTTATGCGTTATGAGTTGTGCGTTATGCGTTATGCGTTATGCGTTATGCGTTATGCGTTATGCTTTATGCGTTATGCGTTATGCGTTATGCGTTATGCGCTATGCGTTATGCGTTATGCGTTATGCGTTATGCGTCATGCGTTATGCGTCATGCGTTATGCGTTATGCGTTATGCGTGATCCGTTATGCGTTATGCGTTATGCGTTATGCGTTATGCCTTATGCGTTATGAGTAATGCGTGATCCGTTATGCGTTATGCGTTATGCGCTATGGGTTATCCGTTATGCGTTATCCGTTTAGAGTTTTGCGTTATGCGTTATGCGTTATGAGTTGTGCGTTATGCGTTATGCGTTATGAGTAATGCGTGATCCGTTATGCGTTATGCGTTATGAGTAATGCTTGATCCGTTACGCGTTATGGTTTATGCATTAAGCGTTATGCGTTATACTTTATGCGTTATGCGTTATGCGTTATGCGTTATGCTTTATGCATTATGCGTTATGCGTTATGCGATTTGCGTTATGCGTTATGCGTTATGGGTTGTGCGTTATGAGTCATGCGTTATGCGTTATGCGTTTTGCTTTATGCGTTATGCGTTATGGGTTATGCGTTATGCGTTATGCGTTATGGGTTATGAGTAATGCGTGATCCGTTATGCGTTATGCTTTATGCGTTATGAGTTACGCGTAATGCGTTATGCGCTATGGGTCATGCGTTAAGCGTTATGCGTTATGCGTTATGCGTTATGGGTTATGCGTTATGGGTTATGCGTTATGTGTTATGCGTTGTGCATTATCCGCTATGCGTTTTGCGTTATACGTTATGCGTAATGCGTTATGCGTTATGCGTTATGCGATTTGCGTTATGCGTTATGCGTTATGCGTTATGCGTTATGCGTTATGCGTTATGTGTTATGGGATATGCGTTATGCGTTATGCGTTATGCGTTATGCGTTATGCGTTATGCGTTATGCGTTATGCGTTATGCGTTATGCGTTATGCGTTATGCGTTATGCGTTATGCGTTATGCGTTATGCGTTATGCGTTATGATTAATCCGTGATCCGTTATGCGTTATGCGTTATGCGTTATGCGTTATGAGTAATGCGTGATCCGTTATGCGTTATGCGTTATGCGTTATGCGTTATGCGTTATGCGTTATGAGTAATGCGTTATGCGTTATGCGTTATGCGTTATGCGTTATGCGTTGTGTGTTATGCGTTATGCGTTTTGCTTTATGCGTTATGCGTTATGGGTTATGCGTTATGCGTTATGCGTTATGGGTTATGGGTTATGCGTTTTGCTTTATGCGTTATGCGTTATGGGTTATGCGTTATGCGTTATGCGTTATGGGTTATGAGTAATGCGTGATCCGTTATGCGTTATGCTTTATGCGTTATGAGTTACGCGTAATGCGTTATGCGCTATGGGTCATGCGTTAAGCGTTATGCGTTATGCGTTATGCGTTATGGGTTATGCGTTATGGGTTATGCGTTATGTGTTATGCGTTGTGCATTATCCGCTATGCGTTATGCGTTATACGTTATGCGTAATGCGTTATGCGTTATGCGTTATGCGATTTGCGTTATGCGTTATGCGTTATGCGTTATGCGTAATGCGTTATGCGTTATGCGTTATGTGTTATGGGATATGCGTTATGCGTTATGCGTTATGCGTTATGCGTTATGCGTTATGCGTTATGCGTTATGCGTTATGCGTTATGCGTTATGCGTTATGCGTTATGCGTTATGCGTTATGCGTTATGCGTTATGCGTTATGCGTTATGATTAATCCGTGATCCGTTATGCGTTATGCGTTATGCGTTATGCGTTATGAGTAATGCGTGATCCGTTATGCGTTATGCGTTATGCGTTATGCGTTATGCGTTATGCGTTATGAGTAATGCGTGATCCGTTATGCGTTATGCGTTATGCGCTATGAGTAATGCGTGATCCGTTATGCGTTATGCGTTATGAGTAATGCTTGATCCGTTACGCGTTATGCGTTATGCATTAAGCGTTATACCTTATACGTTATGCGTTATGCGTTATGCGTTATGCGTTATGCGTTATGCTTTATGCATTATGCGTTATGCGTTATGCGATTTGCGTTATGCGTTATGCGTTGTGGGTTGTGCGTTATGAGTCATGCGTTATGCGTTATGCGTTTTGCTTTATGCGTTATGCGTTATGGGTTATGCGTTATGCGTTATGCGTTATGCGTTATGGGTTATGAGTAATGCGTGATCCGTTATGCGTTATGCTTTATGCGTTATGCGTTATGGGTTATGCGTTATGCGTTATGCGTTATGCGTTATGCGTTATGCGTTATGCGTTATGCGTTATGCGTTATGCGTTATGCGTTATGCGTTATGCGTTATGCGTTATGCGTTATGCGTTATGGGTTATCCGTTATGCGTTATCCGTTTAGAGTTTTGCGTTATGCGTTATGCGTTATGAGTTGTGCGTTATGCGTTATGCGTTATGCTTTATGCATTATGCGTTATGCGTTATGCGATTTGCGTTATGCGTTATGCGTTGTGGGTTGTGCGTTATGAGTCATGCGTTATGCGTTATGCGTTTTGCTTTATGCGTTATGCGTTATGGGTTATGCGTTATGCGTTTTGCTTTATGCGTTATGCGTTATGGGTTATGCGTTATGCGTTATGCGTTATGCGTTATGGGTTATGAGTAATGCGTGATCCGTTATGCGTTATGCTTTACGCGTTATGCGTTATGCGTTATGCGTTATGCGTCATGCGTTATGCGTCATGCGTTATGCGTTATGCGTTATGCGTTATGCATTATGTGTTATCCGTTATGCGTTATCCGTTATGCGTTTTGCGTTATGCGTTATGCGTTATGAGTTGTGCGTTATGCGTTATGCGTTATGCGTTATGCGTTATGCGTTATGCTTTATGCGTTATGCGTTATGAGTAATGCGTGATCCGTTATGTGTTATGCGTTATGCGTTATGCGTTTTCGTTATGCCTTATGCGTTATGCGTTATGCGTTATGCGTTATGCGTTATGCGTAATGCGTTATGCGTTATGCGTTATGCGTTATTAGTAATGCGTGATCCGTTATGTGTTATGCGTTATGCGTTATGCGTTATACGTTATGCGTTATGCGTTATGCGTTATGCGTTATGCGTTATGCGTTATGCTTTATGCATTATGCGTTATGCGTTATGCGTTATGCGTTATGCGTTATGCGTTATGCGTTATGAGTAATGCGTGATCCGTTATGCGTTATGCGTTAAGCGTTATGCGTTATGCGTTATGCGTTATGCGTTATGCGTTATGGGTTATGCGCTATGAGTAATGCGTGATCCGTTATGCGTTATGCGTTATGAGTAATGCTTGATCCGTTACGCGTTATGCGTTATGCATTAAGCGTTATGCGTTATACGTTATGCGTTATGCGTTATGGGTTATGCGTTATGCGTTATGCTTTATGCATTATGCGTTATGCGTTATGCGATTTGCGTTATGCGTTATGCGTTATGGGTTGTGCGTTATGAGTCATGCGTTATGCGTTATGCGTTTTGCTTTATGCGTTATGCGTTATGGGTTATGCGTTATGCGTTATGCGTTATGCGTTATGGGTTATGAGTAATGCGTGATCCGTTATGCGTTATGCGTTATGAGTATTGCTTGATCCGTTACGCGTTATGATTTATGCATTAAGCGTTATGCGTTATGCGTTATGCGTTATGCGTTATGAGTAATGCGTGATCCGTTATGCGTTATGCGTTATGCGCTATGGGTTATCCGTTATGCGTTATCCGTTTAGAGTTTTGCGTTATGCGTTATGCGTTATGAGTTGTGCGTTATGCGTTATGCGTTATGAGTAATGCGTGATCCGTTATGCGTTATGCGTTATGAGTAATGCTTGATCCGTTACGCGTTATAGTTTATGCATTAAGCGTTATGCGTTATACTTTATGCGTTATGCGTTATGCGTTATGCGTTATGCTTTATGCATTATGCGTTATGCGTTATGCGATTTGCGTTATGCGTTATGCGTTATGGGTTGTGCGTTATGAGTCATGCGTTATGCGTTATGCGTTTTGCTTTATGCGTTATGCGTTATGGGTTATGCGTTATGCGTTATGCGTTATGGGTTATGAGTAATGCGTGATCCGTTATGCGTTATGCTTTATGCGTTATGAGTTACGCGTAATGCGTTATGCGCTATGGGTCATGCGTTAAGCGTTATGCGTTATGCGTTATGCGTTATGGGTTATGCGTTATGGGTTATGCGTTATGTGTTATGCGTTGTGCATTATCCGCTATGCGTTTTGCGTTATACGTTATGCGTAATGCGTTATGCGTTATGCGTTATGCGATTTGCGTTATGCGTTATGCGTTATGCGTTATGCGTTATGCGTTATGCGTTATGCGTTATGTGTTATGGGATATGCGTTATGCGTTATGCGTTATGCGTTATGCGTTATGCGTTATGCGTTATGCGTTATGCGTTATGCGTTATGCGTTATGCGTTATGCGTTATGCGTTATGCGTTATGCGTTATGCGTTATGCGTTATGCGTTATGCGTTATGATTAATCCGTGATCCGTTATGCGTTATGCGTTATGCGTTATGCGTTATGAGTAATGCGTGATCCGTTATGCGTTATGCGTTATGCGTTATGCGTTATGCGTTATGCGTTATGAGTAATGCGTTATGCGTTATGCGTTATGCGTTATGCGTTGTGTGTTATGCGTTATGCGTTTTGCTTTATGCGTTATGCGTTATGGGTTATGCGTTATGCGTTATGCGTTATGGGTTATGGGTTATGCGTTTTGCTTTATGCGTTATGCGTTATGGGTTATGCGTTATGCGTTATGCGTTATGGGTTATGAGTAATGCGTGATCCGTTATGCGTTATGCTTTATGCGTTATGAGTTACGCGTAATGCGTTATGCGCTATGGGTCATGCGTTAAGCGTTATGCGTTATGCGTTATGCGTTATGGGTTATGCGTTATGGGTTATGCGTTATGTGTTATGCGTTGTGCATTATCCGCTATGCGTTATGCGTTATACGTTATGCGTAATGCGTTATGCGTTATGCGTTATGCGATTTGCGTTATGCGTTATGCGTTATGCGTTATGCGTAATGCGTTATGCGTTATGCGTTATGTGTTATGGGATATGCGTTATGCGTTATGCGTTATGCGTTATGCGTTATGCGTTATGCGTTATGCGTTATGCGTTATGCGTTATGCGTTATGCGTTATGCGTTATGCGTTATGCGTTATGCGTTATGCGTTATGATTAATCCGTGATCCGTTATGCGTTATGCGTTATGCGTTATGCGTTATGAGTAATGCGTGATCCGTTATGCGTTATGCGTTATGCGTTATGCGTTATGCGTTATGAGTAATGCGTGATCCGTTATGCGTTATGCGTTATGCGCTATGAGTAATGCGTGATCCGTTATGCGTTATGCGTTATGAGTAATGCTTGATCCGTTACGCGTTATGCGTTATGCATTAAGCGTTATACCTTATACGTTATGCGTTATGCGTTATGCGTTATGCGTTATGCGTTATGCTTTATGCATTATGCGTTATGCGTTATGGGATTTGCGTTATGCGTTATGCGTTGTGGGTTGTGCGTTATGAGTCATGCGTTATGCGTTATGCGTTTTGCTTTATGCGTTATGCGTTATGGGTTATGCGTTATGCGTTATGCGTTATGCGTTATGGGTTATGAGTAATGCGTGATCCGTTATGCGTTATGCTTTATGCGTTATGAGTTACGCGTTATGCTTTATGCATTATGCGTTATGCGTTATGCGATTTATGTTATGCGTTATGCGTTATGGGTTGTGCGTTATGAGTCATGCGTAATGCGTTATGCGTTTTGCTTTATGCGTTATGCGTTATGGGTTATGCGTTATGCGTTATGCGTTATGCGTTATGCGTTATGCGTTATGCGTTATGCGTTATGCGTTATGCGTTATGCGTTATGCGTTATGCGTTATGCGTTATGCGTTATGCGTTATGCGTTATGGGTTATCCGTTATGCGTTATCCGTTTAGAGTTTTGCGTTATGCGTTATGCGTTATGAGTTGTGCGTTATGCGTTATGCGTTTTGCGTTATGCCTTATGCGTTATGCGTTATGCGTTATGCGTTATGCGTTATGCGTTATGCGTTATGCGTTATGCGTTATTAGTAATGCGTGATCCGTTATGTGTTATGCGTTATGCGTTATGCGTTATACGTTATGCGTTATGCGTTATGCGTTATGCGTTATGCGTTATGCGTTATGCTTTATGCATTATGCGTTATGCGTTATGCGTTATGCGTTATGCGCTATGCGTTATGCGTTATGAGTAATGCGTGATCCGTTATGCGTTATGCGTTAAGCGTTATGCGTTATGCGTTATGCGTTATGCGTTATGCGTTATGGGTTATGCGCTATGAGTAATGCGTGATCCGTTATGCGTTATGCGTTATGAGTAATGCTTGATCCGTTACGCGTTATGCGTTATGCATTAAGCGTTATGCGTTATACGTTATGCGTTATGCGTTATGGGTTATGCGTTATGCGTTATGCTTTATGCATTATGCGTTATGCGTTATGCGATTTGCGTTATGCGTTATGCGTTATGGGTTGTGCGTTATGACTCATGCGTTATGCGTTTTGCTTTATGCGTTATGCGTTATGGGTTATGCGTTATGCGTTATGCGTTATGCGTTATGGGTTATGAGTAATGCGTGATCCGTTATGCGTTATGCGTTATGCGTTATGAGTAATGCTTGATCCGTTACGCGTTATGATTTATGCATTAAGCGTTATGCGTTATGCGTTATGCGTTATGCGTTATGAGTAATGCGTGATCCGTTATGCGTTATGCGTTATGCGCTATGGGTTATCCGTTATGCGTTATCCGTTTAGAGTTTTGCGTTATGCGTTATGCGTTATGAGTTGTGCGTTATGCGTTATGCGTTATGAGTAATGCGTGATCCGTTATGCGTTATGCGTTATGAGTAAAGCTTGATCCGTTACGCGTTATGGTTTATGCATTAAGCGTTATGCGTTATACTTTATGCGTGTTGCGTTATGCGTTATGCGTTATGCTTTATGCATTATGCGTTATGCGTTATGCGATTTGCGTTATGCGTTATGCGTTATGGGTTGTGCGTTATGAGTCATGCGTTATGCGTTATGCGTTTTGCTTTATGCGTTATGCGTTATGGGTTATGCGTTATGCGTTATGCGTTATGGGTTATGAGTAATGCGTGATCCGTTATGCGTTATGCTTTATGCGTTATGAGTTACGCGTAATGCGTTATGCGCTATGGGTCATGCGTTAAGCGTTATGCGTTATGCGTTATGCGTTATGGGTTATGCGTTATGGGTTATGCGTTATGTGTTATGCGTTGTGCATTATCCGCTATGCGTTTTGCGTTATACGTTATGCGTAATGCGTTATGCGTTATGCGTTATGCGATTTGCGTTATGCGTTATGCGTTATGCGTTATGCGTTATGCGTTATGCGTTATGCGTTATGCGTTATGTGTTATGGGATATGCGTTATGCGTTATGCGTTATGCGTTATGCGTTATGCGTTATGCGTTATGCGTTATGCGTTATGCGTTATGCGTTATGCGTTATGCGTTATGATTAATCCGTGATCCGTTATGCGTTATGCGTTATGCGTTATGCGTTATGAGTAATGCGTGATCCGTTATGCGTTATGCGTTATGCGTTATGCGTTATGCGTTATGGGTTATGCGTTATGGGTTATGCGTTATGTGTTATGCGTTGTGCATTATCCGCTATGCGTTATGCGTTATACGTTATGCGTTATGCGTTATGAGTAATGCTTGATCCGTTACGCGTTATGCCTTATGCATTAAGCGTTATACCTTATACGTTATGCGTTATGCGTTATGCGTTATGCGTTATGCGTTATGCTTTATGCATTATGCGTTATGCGTTATGCGATTTGCGTTATGCGTTATGCGTTGTGGGTTGTGCGTTATGAGTCATGCGTTATGCGTTATGCGTTTTGCTTTATGCGTTATGCGTTATGGGTTATGCGTTATGCGTTATGCGTTATGCGTTATGGGTTATGAGTAATGCGTGATCCGTTATGCGTTATGCTTTATGCGTTATGAGTTACGCGTTATGCGTTATGGGTTATGCGTTATGCGTTATGCGTTATGGGTTATGGGTTATGCGTTTTGCTTTATGCGTTATGCGTTATGGGTTATGCGTTATGCGTTATGCGTTATGGGTTATGAGTAATGCGTGATCCGATATGCGTTATGCTTTATGCGTTATGAGTTACGCGTAATGCGTTATGCGCTATGGGTCATGCGTTAAGCGTTATGCTTTATGCGTTATGCGTTATGGGTTATGCGTTATGGGTTATGCGTTATGTGTTATGCGTTGTGCATTATCCGCTATGCGTTATGCGTTATACGTTATGCGTAATGCGTTATGCGTTATGCGTTATGCGATTTGCGTTATGCGTTATGCGTTATGCGTTATGCGTAATGCGTAATGCGTTATGCGTTATGTGTTATGGGATATGCGTTATGCGTTATGCGTTATGCGTTATGCGTTATGCGTTATGCGTTATGCGTTATGCGTTATGCGTTATGCGTTATGCGTTATGCGTTATGATTAATCCGTGATCCGTTATGCGTTATGCGTTATGCGTTATGCGTTATGCGTTATGCGTTATGCGTTATGAGTAATGCGTGATCCGTTATGCGTTATGCGTTATGCGTTATGCGTTATGCGTTATGCGCTATGAGTAATGCGTGATCCGTTATGCGTTATGCGTTATGAGTAATGCTTGATCCGTTACGCGTTATGCGTTATGCATTAAGCGTTATACCTTATACGTTATGCGTTATGCGTTATGCGTTATGCGTTATGCGTTATGCGTTATGCTTTATGCATTATGCGTTATGCGTTATGCGATTTGCGTTATGCGTTATGCGTTGTGGGTTGTGCGTTATGAGTCATGCGTTATGCGTTATGCGTTTTGCTTTATGCGTCATGCGTTATGGGTTATGCGTTATGCGTTATGCGTTATGCGTTATGGGTTATGAGTAATGCGTGATCCGTTATGCGTTATGCTTTATGCGTTATGAGTTACGCGTTATGCTTTATGCATTATGCGTTATGCGTTATGCGATTTATGTTATGCGTTATGCGTTATGGGTTGTGCGTTATGAGTCATGCGTAATGCGTTATGCGTTTTGCTTTATGCGTTATGCGTTATGGGTTATGCGTTATGCGTTATGCGTTATGCGTTATGCGTTATGCGTTATGCGTTATGCGTTATGCGTTATGCGTTATGCGTTATGCGTTATGCGTTATGGGTTATCCGTCATGCGTTATCCGTTTAGAGTTTTGCGTTATGCGTTATGCGTTATGAGTTGTGCGTTATGCGTTATGCGTTATGCTTTATGCATTATGCGTTATGCGTTATGCGATTTGCGTTATGCGTTATGCGTTATGCGTTATGCGATTTATGTTATGCGTTATGCGTTATGGGTTGTGCGTTATGAGTCATGCGTAATGCGTTATGCGTTTTGCTTTATGCGTTATGCGTTATGGGTTATGCGTTATGCGTTATGCGTTATGCGTTATGCGTTATGCGTTATGCGTTATGCGTTATGCGTTATGCGATATGCGTTATGCGTTATGCGTTATGCGTTATGGGTTATCCGTTATGCGTTATCCGTTTAGAGTTTTGCGTTATGCGTTATGCGTTATGAGTTGTGCGTTATGCGTTATGCGTTATGCGTAAGCGTTATGCGTTATGCGTTATGCGTTATGCGTTATGCGTTATGCATTATGCGTTATGCGTTATGCGATTTGCGTTATGCGTTATGCGTTATGGGTTATGCGTTATGCGTTATGCGTTATGCGTTATGCTTTATGCATTATGCGTTATGCGTTATGCGTTATGCGTTATGCGTTATGCGTTATGCGTTATGCGTTATGCGTTATGCGTTATGAGTAATGCGTGATCCGTTATGCGTTATGCATTATGCGCTATGAGTAATGCGGGATCCGTTATGCGTTATGCGTTATGAGTAATGCTTGATCCGTTACGCGTTATGCGTTATGTATTAAGCGTTATGCGTTATACGTTATGCGTTATGCGTTATGCGTTATGCGTTATGCGTTATGCGTTATGCGTTATGCATTCTGCATTATGCGTTATGCGTTATGCGATTTGCGTTATGCGTTATGCGTTATGGGTTATGCGTTATGCGTTATGCGTTATGCTTTATGCATTATGCGTTATGCGTTATGCGTTATGCGTTATGCGTTATGCGTTATGCGTTATGCGTTATGCGTTATGTGTTATGCGTTATGCGTTTTGCTTTATGCGTTATGCGTTATGGGTTATGCGTTATGCGTTATGCGTTATGCTTTATGGGTTATGAGTAATGCGTGATCCGTTATGCGTTATGCTTTACGCGTTATGCGTTATGCGTTATGCGTTATGCGTCATGCGTTATGCGTCATGCGTTATGCGTTATGCGTTATGCGTTATGCATTATGTGTTATCCGTTATGCGTTATCCGTTATGCGTTTTGCGTTATGCGTTATGCGTTATGAGTTGTGCGTTATGCGTTATGCGTTATGCGTTATGCGTTATGCTTTATGCGTTATGCGTTATGAGTAATGCGTGATCCGTTATGTGTTATGCGTTATGCGTTATGCGTTTTGCGTTATGCCTTATGCGTTATGCGTTATGCGTTATGCGTTATGCGTTATGCGTTATGCGTTATGCGTTATGCGTTATGCGTTATGAGTAATGCGTGATCCGTTATGCGTTATGCGTTAAGCGTTATGCGTTATGCGTTATGCGTTATGCGTTATGGGTTATGCGTTATGGGTTATGCGATATGTGTTATGCGTTGTGCGTTATCCGCTATGCGTTATGCGTTTTGCGTTATGCGTTATGCGTTATGCGTTGAGTAATGCGTTATCCGTTATGCGTTATGCGTTATGCTATATGCGTTATGCGTTATGCGTTATGCGTTATGCGTTATGATTAATCCGTGATCCGTTATGCGTTATGCGTTATGCGTTATGCGTTATGCGTTATGCGTTATGAGTAATGCGTGATCCGTTATGCGTTATGCGTTATGCCTTATGCGTTATGCGTTATGCGTTATGAGTAATGCGTGATCCGTTATGCGTTATGCGTTATGCGCTATGAGTAATGCGTGATCCGTTATGCGTTATGCGTTATGAGTAATGCTTGATCCGTTACGCGTTATGCGTTATGCATTAAGCGTTATACCTTATACGTTATGCGTTATGCGTTATGCGTTATGCGTTATGCGTTATGCTTTATGCATTATGCGTTATGCGTTATGCGATTTGCGTTATGCTTTATGCGTTGTGGGTTGTGCGTTATGAGTCATGCGTTATGCGTTATGCGTTTTGCTTTATGCGTCATGCGTTATGGGTTATGCGTTATGCGTTATGCGTTATGCGTTATGGGTTATGAGTAATGCGTGATCCGTTATGCGTTATGCTTTATGCGTTATGAGTTACGCGTTATGCTTTATGCATTATGCGTTATGCGTTATGCGATTTATGTTATGCGTTATGCGTTATGGGTTGTGCGTTATGAGTCATGCGTAATGCGTTATGCGTTTTGCTTTATGCGTTATGCGTTATGGGTTATGCGTTATGCGTTATGCGTTATGCGTTATGCGTTATGCGTTATGCGTTATGCGTTATGCGTTATGCGTTATGCGTTATGCGTTATGCGTTATGCGTTATGGGTTATCCGTTATGCGTTATCCGTTTAGAGTTTTGCGTTATGCGTTATGCGTTATGAGTTGTGCGTTATGCGTTATGCGTTATGCTTTATGCATTATGCGTTATGCGTTATGCGATTTGCGTTATGCGTTATGCGTTGTGGGTTGTGCGTTATGAGTCATGCGTTATGCGTTATGCGTTTTGCTTTATGCGTTATGCGTTATGGGTTATGCGTTATGCGTTATGCGTTATGCGTTATGGGTTATGAGTAATGCGTGATCCGTTATGCGTTATGCTTTATGCGTTATGAGTTACGCGTTATGCTTTATGCATTATGCGTTATGCGTTATGCGATTTATGTTATGCGTTATGCGTTATGGGTTGTGCGTTATGAGTCATGCGTAATGCGTTATGCGTTTTGCTTTATGCGTTATGCGTTATGGGTTATGCGTTATGCGTTATGCGTTATGCGTTATGCGTTATGCGTTATGCGTTATGCGTTATGCGATATGCGTTATGCGTTATGCGTTATGCGTTATGGGTTATCCGTTATGCGTTATCCGTTTAGAGTGTTGCGTTATGCGTTATGCGTTATGAGTTGTGCGTTATGCGTTATGCGTTATGCGTAAGCGTTATGCGTTATGCGTTATGCGTTATGCGTTATGCGTTATGCATTATGCGTTATGCGTTATGCGATTTGCGTTATGCGTTATGCGTTATGGGTTATGCGTTATGCGTTATGCGTTATGCGTTATGCTTTATGCATTATGCGTTATGCGTTATGCGTTATGCGTTATGCGTTATGCGTTATGCGTTATGCGTTATGAGTAATGCGTGATCCGTTATGCGTTATGCATTATGCGCTATGAGTAATGCGGGATCCGTTATGCGTTATGCGTTATGAGTAATGCTTGATCCGTTACGCGTTATGCGTTATGCATTAAGCGTTATGCGTTATACGTTATGCGTTATGCGTTATGCGTTATGCGTTATGCGTTATGCGTTATGCGTTATGCATTCTGCATTATGCGTTATGCGTTATGCGATTTGCGTTATGCGTTATGCGTTATGGGTTATGCGTTATGCGTTATGCGTTATGCTTTATGCATTATGCGTTATGCGTTATGCGTTATGCGTTATGCGTTATGCGTTATGCGTTATGCGTTATGCGTTATGTGTTATGCGTTATGCGTTTTGCTTTATGCGTTATGCGTTATGGGTTATGCGTTATGCGTTATGCGTTATGCGTTATGGGTTATGAGTAATGCGTGATCCGTTATGCGTTATGCTTTACGCGTTATGCGTTATGCGTTATGCGTTATGCGTCATGCGTTATGCGTCATGCGTTATGCGTTATGCGTTATGCGTTATGCATTATGTGTTATCCGTTATGCGTTATCCGTTATGCGTTTTGCGTTATGCGTTATGCGTTATGAGTTGTGCGTTATGCGTTATGCGTTATGCGTTATGCGTTATGCGTTATGCTTTATGCGTTATGCGTTATGAGTAATGCGTGATCCGTTATGTGTTATGCGTTATGCGTTATGCGTTTTGCGTTATGCCTTATGCGTTATGCGTTATGCGTTATGCGTTATGCGTTATGCGTTATGCGTTATGCGTTATGCGTTATGCGTTATGAGTAATGCGTGATCCGTTATGCGTTATGCGTTAAGCGTTATGCGTTATTCGTTATGCGTTATGCGTTATGGGTTATGCGTTATGGGTTATGCGATATGTGTTATGCGTTGTGCGTTATCCGCTATGCGTTATGCGTTTTGCGTTATGCGTTATGCGTTATGCGTTGAGTAATGCGTTATCCGTTATGCGTTATGCGTTATGCGTTATGCGTTATGCGTTATGTGTTATGAGTAATGCGTGATCCGTTATGCGTTTTGCGTTATGCGCTATGAGTAATGCGTGAACCGTTATGCGTTATGCGTTATGAGTAATGCTTGATCCGTTACGCGTTATGCGTTATGCATTAAGCGTTATGCGTTATACGTTATGCGTTATGCGTTATGGGTTATGCGTTATGCGTTATGCTTTATGCATTATGCGTTATGCGATTTGCGTTATGCGTTATGCGTTATGGGTTGTGCGTTATGAGTCATGCGTTATGCGTTTTGCTTTATGCGTTATGCGTTATGGGTTATGCGTTATGCGTTATGCGTTATGCGTTATGGGTTATGAGTAATGCGTGATCCGTTATGCGTTATGCTTTATGCGTTATGAGTTACGCGTAATGCGTTATGCGCAATGGGTCATGCGTTAAGCGTTATGCGTTATGCGTTATGCGTTATGCGTTATGGGTTATGCGTTATGGGTTATGAGTAATGCGTGATCCGTTATACGTTATGCTTTATGCGTTATGAGTTACGCGTTATGCGTTATGCGTTATGCGTTATGCGTCATGCGTTATGCGTCATGCGTTATGCGTCATGCGTTATGCGTTATGCGTTATGCATTATGTGTTATCCGTTATGCGTTATCCGTTATGCGTTTTGCGTTATGCGTTATGCGTTATGAGTTGTGCGTTATGCGTTATGCGTTATGCGTTATGCGTTATGCTTTATGCGTTATGCGTTATGCGTAATGCGTGATCCGTTATGTGTTATGCGTTATGCGTTATGCGTTATGCGTTTTGCGTTATGCCTTATGCGTTATGCGTTATGCGTTATGCGTTATGCGTTATGCGTTATGCGTTATGAGTAATGCGTGATCCGTTATGTGTTATGCGTTATGCGTTATGCGTTATACGTTATGCGTTATGCGTTATGCGTAATGCGTTATGCGTTATGCGTTATGCTTTATGCATTATGCGTTATGCGTTATGCGTTATGCGTTATGCGTTATGAGTAATGCGTGATCCGTTATGCGTTATGCGTTATGGGTTATGCGTTATGTGTTATGCGTTATGCGTTATGCGTTATGCGTTATGCGTTATGCGTCATGCGTTATGCGTCATGCGTTATGCGTTATGCGTTATGCGTGATCCGTTATGCGTTATGCGTTATGCGTTATGCGTTATGCGTTATGCGTTATGCGTTATGCGTTATGCGTTATGCGTTATGCGTTATGCGTTATGAGTAATGCGTGATCCGTTATGCGTTATGCGTTATGAGTAATGCTTGATCCGTTACGCGTTATGATTTATGCATTAAGCGTTATGCGTTATACTTTATGCGTTATGCGTTATGCGTCATGCGTTATGCGTTATGCGTTATGCGTGATCCGTTATGCGTTATGCGTTATGCGTTATGCGTTATGCGTTATGCGTTATGCGTTATGCGTTATGCGTTATGCGTTATGCGTTATGAGTAATGCGTGATCCGTTATGCGTTATGCGTTATGAGTAATGCTTGATCCGTTACGCGTTATGATTTATGCATTAAGCGTTATGCGTTATACTTTATGCGTTATGCGTTATGCGTTATGCGTTATGCGTTATGCGTTATGCGTTATGCGTTATGCGTTATGCTTTATGCATTATGCGTTATGCGTTATGCGTTATGCGTTATGCGTTATGCGTTATGGGTTATGCGTTATGCGTTATGCGTTATGCGTTATGGGTTATGAGTAATGCGTGATCCGTTATGCGTTATGCTTCATGCGTTATGAGTTACGCGTAATGCGTTATGCGCTATGAGTAATGCGTGATCCGTTATGCGTAATGCGTTATGAGTAATGCGTGATCCGTTATGCGTTATGCGTTATGCATTAAGCGTTATGCGTTATGCGTTATGCGTTATGCGTTATGCGTTATGCGTTTTGCGTTATGCTTTATGCATTATGCGTTATGCGTAATGCGTTATGCGTTATGCGTTATGCGATTTGCGTTATGCGTTATGCGTTATGCGTTATGTGTTATGGGTTATGCGTTATGCGTTATGCGTTATGCGTTATGCGTTATGCGTTATGCGTTATGCGTTATGCGTTATGCGTTATGCGTTATGCGTTATGCGTTATGCGTTATGCGTTATGCGTTATGCGTTATGCGTTATGCGTTATGCGTTATGCGTAATGCGTTATGCGTTACGCTTTATGCATTATGCGTTATGCGTTATGCGATTTGCGTTATGCGTTATGCGTTGTGGATTGTGCGTTATGAGTCATGCGTTATGCGTTATGCGTTTTGCTTTATGCGTTATGCGTTATGGGTTATGCGTTATGCGTTATGCGTTATGCGTTATGCGTTATGGGTTATGAGTAATGCGTGATCCGTTATGCGTTATGCTTCATGCGTTATGAGTTACGCGTAATGCGTTATGCGCTATGAGTAATGCGTGATCCGTTATGCGTTATGCGTTATGAGTAATGCGTGATCCGTTATGCGTTATGCGTTATGCATTAAGCGTTATGCGTTATGCGTTATGCGTTATGCGTTATGCGTTATGCGTTATGCTTTATGCATTATGCGTTATGCGTTATGCGTTATGCGTTATGCGTTATGGGTTATGCGTTATGCGTTATGCGTTATGCATTAAGCGTTATGCGTTATACGTTATGCGTTATGCGTTATGCGTTATGCGTTATGCTTTATGCATTATGCGTTATGCGTTATGCGATTTGCGTTATGCGTTATGCGTTATGGGTTATGCGTTATGCGTTATGCGTTATGCGTTACGCTTTATGCATTATGCGTTATGCGTTATGCGATTTGCGTTATGCGTTATGCGTTGTGGATTGTGCGTTATGAGTCATGCGTTATGCGTTATGCGTTTTGCTTTATGCGTTATGCGTTATGGGTTATGCGTTATGCGTTATGCGTTATGCGTTATGCGTTATGGGTTATGAGTAATGCGTGATCCGTTATGCGTTATGCTTCATGCGTTATGAGTTACGCGTAATGCGTTATGCGCTATGAGTAATGCGTGATCCGTTATGCGTTATGCGTTATGAGTAATGCGTGATCCGTTATGCGTTATGCGTTATGCATTAAGCGTTATGCGTTATGCGTTATGCGTTATGCGTTATGCGTTATGCGTTATGCTTTATGCATAATGCGTTATGCGTTATGCGTTATGCGTTATGCGTTATGCGTTATGCGTTATGGGTTATGAGTAATGCGTGATCCGTTATGCGTTATGCTTCATGCGTTATGAGTTACGCGTAATGCGTTATGCGCTATGAGTAATGCGTGATCCGTTATGCGTTATGCGTTATGAGTAATGCGTGATCCGTTATGCGTTATGCGTTATGCATTAAGCGTTATGCGTTATGCGTTATGCGTTATGCGTTATGCGTTATGCGTTATGCGTTTTGCGTTATGCTTTATGCATTATGCGTTATGCGTAATGCGTTATGCGTTATGCGTTATGCGATTTGCGTTATGCGTTATGCGTTATGCGTTATGTGTTATGGGTTATGCGTTATGCGTTATGCGTTATGCGTTATGCGTTATGCGTTATGCGTTATGCGTTATGCGTTATGCGTTATGCGTTATGCGTTATGCGTTATGCGTTATGCGTTATGCGTTATGCGTTATGCGTTATGCGTTATGCGTAATGCGTTATGCGCTATGGGTCATGCGTTAAGCGTTATGCATTATGCGTTATGCGTTATGCGATTTGCGTTATGAGTTTTGCGTTATGCGTTATGCGTTATGAGTTGTGCGTTATGCGTTATGCGTTATGCGTTATGCGTTATGCGTTATGCGTTATGCGTTATGCGTTATGCGTTATGCGTTATGCGTTATGCGTTATGCGTTATGCGTTATGCGTTATGCGTTATGCGTTATGCGTTATGCGTTATGCGTTATGCGTTATGCGTTATGCGTTATGCGTTATGCGTTATGCGTTATGTGTTATGCGTTGTGCGTTATCCGCTATGCGTTATGCGTTTTGCGTTATGCGTTATGCGTTATACGTTATGCATAATGCGTTATGCGTTATGCGTTATGCGTTATGCGATTTGCGTTATGCGTTATGCGTTATGTGTTATGCGTTATGCGTTATGCGTTATGCGTTATGTGTTATGGGTTATGCGTTATGCGTTATGCGTTATGCGTTATGCGTTATGCGTTATGCTTTATGCATTATGCGTTATGCGTTATGCGATTTGCGTTATGCGTTATGCGTTATGGGTTGTGCGTTATGAGTCATGCGTTATGCGTTATGCGTTTTGCTTTATGCGTTATGCGTTATGGGTTATGCGTTATGCGTTATGCGTTATGCGTTATGGGTTATGAGTAATGCGTGATCCGTTATGCTTTATGCTTTATGCGTTATGAGGTACGCGTAATGCGTTATTCGCTATGGGTCATGCGGTAAGCGTTATGCGTTATGCGTTATGCGTTATGCGTTTTGGGTTATGCGTTATGGGTTATGAGTAATGCGTGATCCGTTATACGTCATGCTTCATGCGTTATGAGTTACGCGTAATGCGTTATGCGCTATGGGTCATGCGTTATGCGTTATGCGTTATGCGTTATGCGTTATGCGTTATGCGTTATGCTTTATGCATTATGCGTTATGCGTTATGCGATTTGCGTTATGAGTTTTGCGTTATGCGTTATGCGTTATGAGTTGTGCGTTATGCGTTATGCGTTATGCGTTATGCGTTATGCGTTATGCGTTATGCGTTATGCAATATGCGTTATGCGTTATGCGTTATGCGTTATGCGTTATGCGTTATGCGTTATGCGTTATGCGTTATGCGTTATGCGTTATGCTTTATGCATTATGCGTTATGCGTTATGCGATTTGCGTTATGAGTTTTGCGTTATGCGTTATGCGTTATGAGTTGTGCGTTATGCGTTATGCGTTATGCGTTATGCGTTATGGGTTATGAGTAATGCGTGATCCGTTATGCGTTATGCTTTACGCGTTATGCGTTATGCGTTATGCGTTATGCGTCATGCGTTATGCGTCATGCGTTATGCGTTATGCGTTATGCGTTATGCATTATGTGTTATCCGTTATGCGTTATCCGTTATGCGTTTTGCGTTATGCGTTATGCGTTATGAGTTGTGCGTTATGCGTTATGCGTTATGCGTTATGCGTTATGCGTTATGCTTTATGCGTTATGCGTTATGAGTAATGCGTGATCCGTTATGTGTTATGCGTTATGCGTTATGCGTTTTGCGTTATGCCTTATGCGTTATGCGTTATGCGTTATGCGTTATGCGTTATGCGTTATGCGTTATGCGTTATGCGTTATGCGTTATGCGTTATGCGTTATGAGTAATGCGTGATCCGTTATGCGTTATGCGTTAAGCGTTATGCGTTATGCGTTATGCGTTATGGGTTATGCGTTATGGGTTATGCGATATGTGTTATGCGTTGTGCGTTATCCGCTATGCGTTATGCGTTTTGCGTTATGCGTTATGCGTTATGCGTTATGAGTAATGCGTGATCCGTTATGCGTTATGCGTTATGCGTTATGCGTTATGCGTTATGCGTTATGCGTTATGTGTTATGAGTAATGCGTGATCCGTTATGCGTTTTGCGTTATGCGCTATGAGTAATGCGTTATGCGTTATGCGTTTTGCTTTATGCGTTATGCGTTATGGGTTATGCGTTATGCGTTATGCGTTATGCGTTATGGGTTATGAGTAATGCGTGATCCGTTATGCGTTATGCTTTATGCGTTATGAGTTACGCGTAATGCGTTATGCGCAATGGGTCATGCGTTAAGCGTTATGCGTTATGCGTTATGCGTTATGCGTTATGGGTTATGCGTTATGGGTTATGAGTAATGCGTGATCCGTTATACGTTATGCTTTATGCGTTATGAGTTACGCGTTATGCGTTATGCGTTATGCGTTATGCGTCATGCGTTATGCGTCATGCGTTATGCGTCATGCGTTATGCGTTATGCGTTATGCATTATGTGTTATCCGTTATGCGTTATCCGTTATGCGTTTTGCGTTATGCGTTATGCGTTATGAGTTGTGCGTTATGCTTTATGCATTATGCGTTATGCGTTATGCGTTATGCGTTATGCGTTATGAGTAATGCGTGATCCGTTATGCGTTATGCGTTATGGGTTATGCGTTATGTGTTATGCGTTATGCGTTATGCGTTATGCGTTATGAATCATGCGTTATGCGTCATGCGTTATGCGTTATGCGTTATGCGTGATCCGTTATGCGTTATGCGTTATGCGTTATGCGTTATGCGTTATGCGTTATGCGTTATGCGTTATGCGTTATGAGTAATGCGTGATCCGTTATGCGTTATGCGTTATGAGTAATGCTTGATCCGTTACGCGTTATGATTTATGCATTAAGCGTTATGCGTTATACTTTATGCGTTATGCGTTATGCGTTATGCGTTATGCTTTATGCATTATGCGTTATGCGTTATGCGATTTGCGTTATGCGTTATGCGTTATGCGTTATGCGTTATGAGTAATGCGTGATCCGTTATGTGTTATGCGTTATGCGTTATGCGTTATGCGTTATGCGTTTTGCGTTATACGTTATGCGTTATGCGTTATGCGTTATGCGTTATGCGTTATGCGTTATGCGTTATGCGTTATGCGTTATGCTTTATGCATTATGCGTTATGCGTTATGCGTTATGCGTTATGAGTAATGCGTGATCCGTTATGCGTTATGCGTTATGGGTTATGCGTTATGCGTTATGCGTTATGCGTTATGCGTTATGCGTTATGCGTTAGGCGTCATGCGTTATGCGTCATGCGTTATGCGTTATGCGTTATGCGTGATCCGTTATGCGTTATGCGTTATGCGTTATGCGTTATACGTTATGCGTTATGCGTTATGCGTTATGCGTTATGCGTTATGCGTTATGCGTTATGCGTTATGCGTTATGCGTTATGCGTTATGCGTTATGCGTTATGCGTTATGCGTTATGCGTTATGCGTTATGCGTTATGCGTTATGCGTTATGCGTTATGTGTTATGGGTTATGCGTTATGCGTTATGCGTTATGCGTTATGCGTTATGCGTTATGCGTTATGCGTTATGCGTTATGCGTTATGCGTTATGCTTTATGCGTTATGCGTTATGCGTTATGCGTTATGCGTTATGCGTTATGCGTTATGCGTTATGCGTTATTCGTTATGCTTTATGCATTATGCGTTATGCGTTATGCGTTATGCGTTATGCGTTATGAGTAATGCGTGATCCGTTATGCGTTATGCGTTATGGGTTATGCGTTATGTGTTATGCGTTATGCGTTATGCGTTATGCGTTATGCGTTAGGCGTTATGCGTTATGCATTATGTGTTATCCGTTATGCGTTATCCGTTATGCGTTTTGCGTTATGCGTTATGCGTTATGAGTTGTGCGTTATGCTTTATGCATTATGCGTTATGCGTTATGCGTTATGCGTTATGCGTTATGAGTAATGCGTGATCCGTTATGCGTTATGCGTTATGGGTTATGCGTTATGTGTTATGCGTTATGCGTTATGCGTTATGCGTTATGAATCATGCGTTATGCGTCATGCGTTATGCGTTATGCGTTATGCGTGATCCGTTATGCGTTATGCGTTATGCGTTATGCGTTATGCGTTATGCGTTATGCGTTATGCGTTATGCGTTATGAGTAATGCGTGATCCGTTATGCGTTATGCGTTATGAGTAATGCTTGATCCGTTACGCGTTATGATTTATGCATTAAGCGTTATGCGTTATACTTTATGCGTTATGCGTTATGCGTTATGCGTTATGCTTTATGCATTATGCGTTATGCGTTATGCGATTTGCGTTATGCGTTATGCGTTATGCGTTATGCGTTATGAGTAATGCGTGATCCGTTATGTGTTATGCGTTATGCGTTATGCGTTATGCGTTATGCGTTTTGCGTTATACGTTATGCGTTATGCGTTATGCGTTATGCGTTATGCGTTATGCGTTATGCGTTATGCGTTATGCGTTATGCTTTATGCATTATGCGTTATGCGTTATGCGTTATGCGTTATGAGTAATGCGTGATCCGTTATGCGTTATGCGTTATGGGTTATGCGTTATGTGTTATGCGTTATGCGTTATGCGTTATGCGTTATGCGTTAGGCGTCATGCGTTATGCGTCATGCGTTATGCGTTATGCGTTATGCGTGATCCGTTATGCGTTATGCGTTATGCGTTATGCGTTATACGTTATGCGTTATGCGTTATGCGTTATGCGTTATGCGTTATGCGTTATGCGTTATGCGTTATGCGTTATGCGTTATGCGTTATGCGTTATGCGTTATGCGTTATGCGTTATGCGTTATGCGTTATGCGTTATGCGTTATGCGTTATGCGTTATGTGTTATGGGTTATGCGTTATGCGTTATGCGTTATGCGTTATGCGTTATGCGTTATGCGTTATGCGTTATGCGTTATGCGTTATGCGTTATGCTTTATGCGTTATGCGTTATGCGTTATGCGTTATGCGTTATGCGTTATGCGTTATGCGTTATGCGTTATTCGTTATGCTTTATGCATTATGCGTTATGCGTTATGCGTTATGCGTTATGCGTTATGAGTAATGCGTGATCCGTTATGCGTTATGCGTTATGGGTTATGCGTTATGTGTTATGCGTTATGCGTTATGCGTTATGCGTTATGCGTTAGGCGTCATTCGTTATGCGTTATGCGTTATGCGTTATGCGTTATGCGTTATGCGTTATGCGTTATGCGTTATGCGTTATGCGTTATGCGTTATGCGTTATGCGTTATGCGTTATGCGTTATGCGTTATGCGTTATGCGTTATGCGTTATGCGTTATGCGTTATGCGTTATGCGTTATGCGTTATGCGTTATGCGTTATGGGTTATGCGTTATGCGTTATGCGTTATGCGTTATGCGTTATGCGTTATGCGTTATGCGTTATGCGTTATGCGTTATGCGTTATGCGTTATGCGTTATGCGTTATGCTTTATGCGTTATGCGTTATGCGTTATGCGTTATGCGTTATGCGTTATGCGTTATGCGTTATGCGTTATGCGTTATGCGTTATGCGTTATGCTTTATGCGTTATGCGTTATGAGTAATCCGTGATCCGTTATGCGTTATGCGTTATGCGTTATGAGTAATGCGTGATCCGTTATGCGTTATGCGTTATGCGTTATGCGTTATGCGTTATGCGTTATGAGTAATGCGTGATCCGTTATGCGTTATGCGTTATGCGCTATGAGTAATGCGTGATCCGTTATGCGTTATGCGTTATGAGAAATGCTTGATCCGTTACGCGTTATGCGTTATGCATTAAGCGTTATGCGTTATACGTTATGCGTTATGCGTTATGCGTTATGCGTTATGCTTTATGCATTATGCGTTATGCGTTATGCGATTTGCGTAATGCGTTATGCGTTATGGGTTATGCGTTATGCGTTATGCGTTATGCTTTATGCATTATGCGTTATGCGTTATGCGATTTGCGTTATGCGTTATGCGTTATGGGTTGTGCGTTATGAGTCATGCCTTATGCGTTATGCGTTTTGCTTTATGCGTTATGCGTTAAGGGTTATGCGTTATGCGTTATGCGTTATGCGTTATGTTTTATGAGTAATGCGTGATCCGTTATGCGTTATGCTTTATGCGTTATGAGTTACGCGTAATGCGTTATGCGCTATGGGTCATGCGTTAAGCGTTATGCGTTATGCGTTATGGGTTATGCGTTATGGGTTATGCGATATGTGTTATGCGTTGTGCGTTATCCGCTATGCGTTATGCGTTTTGCGTTATGCGTTATGCGTTATGAGTAATGCGTGATCCGTTATGCGTTATGCGTTATGCGTTATGCGTTATGCGTTATGCGTTATGAGTAATGCGTGATCCGTTATGCGTTTTGCGTTATGCGCTATGAGTAATGCGTGATCCGTTATGCGTTATGCGTTATGAGTAATGCTTGATCCGTTACGCGTTATGCGTTATGCATTAAGCGTTATGCGTTATACGTTATGCGTTATGCGTTATGCGTTATGCGTTATGCGTTATGCTTTATGCATTATGCGTTATGCGTTATGCGATTTGCGTTACGCGTTATGCGTTATGGGTTGTGCGTTATGAGTCATGCGTTATGCGTTATGCGTTTTGCTTTATGCGTTATGCGTTATGGGTTATGCGTTATGCGTTATGCGTTATGCGTTATGCGTTATGGGTTATGAGTAATGCGTGATCCGTTATGCGTTATGCTTTATGCGTTATGAGTTACGCGTAATGCGTTATGAGCAATGGGTCATGCGTTAAGCGTTATGCGTCATGCGTTATGCGTTATGCGTTATGGGTTATGCGTTATGGGTTATGAGTAATGCGTGATCCGTTATACGTTATGCTTTATGCGTTATGAGTTACGCGTAATGCGTTATGCGCTATGGGTCATGCGTTAAGCGTTATGCTTTATGCGTTATGCGTTATGGGTTATGCGTTATGTGTTATGCGTTATGCGTTATGCGTTATGCGTTATGCGTTATGCGTTATGCGTTATGCGTTATGCGTTATGCGTTATGCGTTATGCGTTATGCGTTATGCGTTATGCGTTATGCGTTATGCGTTATGGGTTATCCGTTATGCGTTATCCGTTATGAGTTTTGCGTTATGCGTTATGCGTTATGAGTTGTGCGTTATGCGTTATGCGTTATGCGTTATGCGTTATGCGTTATGCGTTATGCGTTATGCGTTATGCGTTATGCGTTATGCGTTATGCGTTATGCGTTATGCGTTATGCGTTATGCGTTATGCGTGATCCGTTATGCGTTATGCGTTATGAGTAATGCGTGATCCGTTATGCGTTATGCGTTATGCGTTATGCGTTATGCGTTATGAGTTGTGCGTTATGCGTTATGCGTTATGCGTTATGCGTTATGCGTTATGCGTCATGCGTTATGCGTCATGCGTTATGCGTTATGCGTTATGCGTTATGCATTATGTGTTATCCGTTATGCGTTATCCGTTATGCGTTTTGCGTTATGCGTTATGCGTTATGAGTTGTGCGTTATCCGTTATGCGTTATGCGTTATGCGTTATGCGTTATGCTTTATGGGTTATGCGTTATGAGTAATGCGTGATCCGTTATGTGTTATGCGTTATGCGTTATGCGTTATGCGTTATGCGTTATGCGTTATGCGTTATGCGTTATGAGTAATGCGTGATCCGTTATGCGTTATGCGTTATGCGTTATGAGTAATGCGTGATCCGTTATGCGTTATGCGTTATGCGTTATGCGTTATGAGTAATGCGTGATCCGTTATGCGTTATGCGTTATGAGTAATGCTTGATCCGTTACGCGTTATGCGTTATGCATTAAGCGTTATGCGTTATGCGTTATACGTTATGGGTTATGCGTTATGGGTTATGCGTTATGTGTTATGCGTTGTGCGTTATCCGCTATGCGTTATGCGTTATACGTTATGCGTAATGCGTTATGCGTTATGCGATTTGCGTTATGCGTTATGCGTTATGCGTTATGCGTTATGCGTTATGCGTTATGCGTTATGTGTTATGGGTTATGCGTTATGCGTTATGCGTTATGCGTTATGCGTTATGCGTTATGCGTTATGCGTTATGCGTTATGCGTTATGCGTTATGCGTTATGCGTTATGCGTTATGCGTTATGAGTAATCCGTGATCCGTTATGCGTTATGCGTTATGCGTTATGCGTTATGAGTAATGCGTAATCCGTTATGCGTTATGCGTTATGCATTAAGCGTTATGCGTTATACGTTATGCGTTATGCGTTATGCGTTATGCGTTATGCGTTATGCATTATGCATTATGCGTTATGCGTTATGCGATTTGCGTTATGCGTTATGCGTTATGGGTTATGCGTTATGCGTTATGCGTTATGCGTTATGCGTTATGCTTTATGCGCTATGCGTTATGCGTTATGCGTTATGCGTTATGCGTTATGCGTTATGCGTTATGCGTTATGCGTTATGCGTTATGTGTTATGCGTTGTGCGTTATCCGCTATGCGTTATGCGTTTTGCGTTATGCGTTATGCGTTATACGTTATGCGTAATGCGTTATGCGTTATGCGATTTGTGTTATGCGTTATGCGTTATGCGTTATGCGTTATGCGTTATGCGTTATGTGTTATGGGTTATGCGTTATGCGTTATGCGTTATGCGTTATGCGTTATGCGTTATGCGTTATGCGTTATGCGTTATGCGTTATGCGTTATGCGTTATGCGTTATGCGTTATGCGTTATGCGTTAGGCGTTATGCGTTATGCGTTATGCGTTATGCGTTATGCGTTATGCGTTATGCGTTATGCGTTATGCGTTATGCGTTATGCGTTATGCGTTATGCGTTATGCGTTATGCGTTATGCGTTATGCGTTATGCGTTATGCGTTATGCGTTATGCGTTATGAGTAATGCGTGATCCGTTATGCGTTATGCGTTATGCGTTATGCGTTATGAGTAATGCGTGATCCGTTATGCGTTATGCGTTATGCGTTATGCGTTATGCGTTATGAGTAATGCGTGATCCGTTATGCGTTATGCGTTATGAGTAATGATTGATCCGTTACGCGTTATGCGTTATGCATTAAGCGTTATGCGTTATGCGTTATACGTTATGGGTTATGCGTTATGGGTTATGCGTTATGTGTTATGCGTTGTGCGTTATCCGCTATGCGTTATGCGTTATACGTTATGCGTAATGCGTTATTCGTTATGCGATTTGCGTTATGCGTTATGCGTTATGCGTTATGCGTTATGCGTTATGCGTTATGCGTTATGCGTTATGTGTTATGAGTTATGTGTTATGCGTTACGCGTTATGCATTATGGGTTATGCGTTATGCGTTATGCGTTATGCGTTATGCTTTATGCATTATGCGTTATGCGTTATGCGATTTGCGTTATGCGTTATGCGTTGTGGGTTGTGCGTTATGAGTCATGCGTTATGCGTTATGCGTTTTGCTTTATGCGTTATGCGTTATGGGTTATGCGTTATGCGTTATGCGTTATGCGTTATGGGTTATGAGTAATGCGTGATCCGTTATGCGTTATGCTTCATGCGTTATGAGTTACGCGTAATGCGTTATGCGCTATGAGTAATGCGTGATCCGTTATGCGTTATGCGTTATGAGTAATGCGTGATCCGTTATATGTTATGCGTTATGCATTAAGCGTTATGCTTTATGCGTTATGCGTTATGCGTTATGCGTTATGCGTTATGCGTTATGCGTTATGCGTTATGCGTTATGCGATTTATGTTATGCGTTATGCGTTATGGGTTGTGCGTTATGAGTCATGCGTAATGCGTTATGCGTTTTGCTTTATGCGTTATGCGTTATGGGTTATGCGTTATGCGTTATGCGTTATGCGTTATGCGTTATGCGTTATGCGTTATGCGTTATGCGTTATGCGTTATGCGTTATGCGGTATGCGTTATGCGTTATGGGTTATCCGTTATTCGTTATCCGTTTAGAGTTTTGCGTTATGCGTTATGCGTTATGAGTTGTGCGTTATGCGTTATGCGTTATGCGTTATGCGTTATGCGTTATGCGTTATGCATTATGCGTTATGCGTTATGCGTTATGCGTTATGCGTTATGCGTTATGCGTTATGGGTTATGTGTTATGCGTTGTGCGTTATCCGCTATGCGTTATGCGTTTTGCGTTATGCGTTATGCGTTATACGTTATGCGTAATGCGTTATGCGTTATGCATTATGCGATTTGCGTTATGCGTTATGCGTTATGCGTTATGCGTTATGCGTTATGCGTTATGCGTTATGCGTTATGTGTTATGGGTTATGCGTTATGCGTTATGCGTTATGCGTTATGCGTTATGCGTTATGCGTTATGCGTTATGCGTTATGCGTTATGCGTTATGCGTTATGCGTTATGCGTTATGCGTTATGCGTTATGCGTTATGCGTTATGCGTTATGCGTTATGCGTTATGCGTTATGAGTAATGCGTGATCCGTTATGCGTTATGCGTTATGCGTTATGCGTTATGAGTAATGCTTGATCCGTTACGCGTTATGCGTTATGCATTAAGCGTTATGCGTTATACGTTATGCGTTATGCGTTATGCGTTATGCGTTATGCGTTATGCGTTATGCGTTATGCGTTATGCGTTATGCGTTATGCGTTATGCGTTATGCGTTATGCGTTATGCGTTATGCGTTATGCGTTATGCGTTATGCGTTATGCGTTATGTGTTATGCGTTGTGCGTTATCCGCTATGCGTTATGCGTTTTGCGTTATGCGTTATGCGTTATACGTTATGCGTAATGCGTTATGCGTTATGCGTTATGCGATTTGCGTTATGCGTTATGCGTTATGTGTTATGCGTTATGCGTTATGCGTTGTGCATTATCCGCTATGCGTTATGCGTTATACGTTATGCGTTATGCGTTATGCGTTATGCGTTATGCGTTATGCGTTATGCGTTATGCGTTATGAGTAATCCCTGATCCGTTATGCGTTATGCGTTATGCGTTATGCGTTATGCGTTATGCGTTATACGTTATGCGTAATGCGTTATGCGTTATGCGTTATGCGTTATGCGTTATGCGTTATGCGTTATGCGTTATGCGTTATGCGTTATGCGTTATGCGTTATGCGTTATGCGTTATGCGTTATGCGTTATGCGTTATGCGTTATGCGTTATCCGTTATGCGTTATGCGTTATGCGTTATGCGTTATGCGTTATGCGTTATGCGTAATGCGTTATGCGCTATGGGTCATGCGTTAAGCGTTATGCGTTATGCGTTATGCGTTATGCGTTATGCGTTATGCGTTATGCGTTATGCGTTATGCGTTATGCGTTATGCGTTATGCGTTATGCGTTATGCGTTATGCGTTATGCGTTATGCGTTATGCGTTATGCGTTATGCGTTATCCGTTATGCGTTATGCGTTATGCGTTATGCGTTATGAGTAATGCGTGATCCGTTATGCGTTATGCGTTATGCGTTATGCGTTATGCGTTATGCGTTATGAGTAATGCGTTATGCGTTATGCGTTATGCGTTATGCGTTATGCGTTATGCGTTATGCGTTATGCGTTATGCGTTATGCGTTATGCGTTATGTGTTATGCGTTGTGCGTTATCCGCTATGCGTTATGCGTTTTGCGTTATGCGTTATGCGTTATACGTTATGCGTAATGCGTTATGCGTTATACGTTATGCGATTTGCGTTATGCGTTATGCGTTATGTGTTATGCGTTATGCGTTATGCGTTATGTGTTATGGGTTATGCGTTATGCGTTATGCGTTATGCTTTATGCGTTATGCGTTATGCGTTATGCGTTATGAGTAGTCCGTGATCCGTTATGCGTTATGCGTTATGCGTTATGCGTTATGCGTTATGCGTTATGAGTAATGCGTGATCCCTTATGCGTTATGCGTTATGCGTTATGCGTTATGCGTTATGCGTTATGAGTAATGCGTGATCCGTTATGCGTTATGCGTTATGCGTTATGCGTTATGCGTTATGCGTTATACGTTATGCGTAATGCGTTATGCGTTATGCGTTATGCGTTATGCGTTATGCGTTATGCGTTATGCGTTATGCGTTATGCGTTATGCGTTATGCGTTATGCGTTATGCGTTATGCGTTATGCGTTATGCGTTATGCGTTATGCGTTATGCGTTATGCGTTATGCGTTATGCGTTATGCGTTATGCGTTATGCGTTATGCGTTATGCGTTATGCGTTATGCGTTATGCGTTATGCGTTATGCGTAATGCGTTATGCGCTATGGGTCATGCGTTAAGCGTTATGCGTTATGCGTTATGCGTTATGCGTTATGGGTTATGCGTTATGAGTTATGCGTAATGTGTTATGCGTTGTGCGTTATCCGCTATGCGTTATGCGTTATACGTTATGCGTAATGCGTTATGCGTTATGCGTTATGCGATTTGCGTTATGAGTTCTGCGTTATGCGTTATGCGTTATGCGTTATGCGTTATGCGTTATGCGTTATGCGTTATGCGTTATGCGTTATGCGTTATGCGTTATGCGTTATGCGTGATCCGTTATGCGTTATGCGCTATGAGTAATGCGTGATCCGTTATGCGTTATGCGTTATGAGTAATGCTTGATCCGTTACGCGTTATGCGTTATGCATTAAGCGTTATGCGTTATACGTTATGCGTTATGCGTTATGCGTTATGCGTTATGCTTTATGCATTATGCGTTATGCGTTATGCGATTTGCGTTATGCGTTATGCGTTATGGGTTATGCGTTATGCGTTATGCGTTATGCGTTACGCTTTATGCATTATGCGTTATGCGTTATGCGATTTGCGTTATGCGTTATGCGTTGTGGATTGTGCGTTATGAGTCATGCGTTATGCGTTATGCGTTTTGCTTTATGCGTTATGCGTTATGGGTTATGCGTTATGCGTTATGCGTTATGCGTTATGCGTTATGCGTTATGGGTTATGAGTAATGCGTGATCCGTTATGCGTTATGCTTCATGCGTTATGAGTTACGCGTAATGCGTTATGCGCTATGAGTAATGCGTGATCCGTTATGCGTTATGCGTTATGAGTAATGCGTGATCCGTTATGCGTTATGCGTTATGCATTAAGCGTTATGCGTTATGCGTTATGCGTTATGCGTTATGCGTTATGCTTTATGCATTATGCGTTATGCGTTATGCGTTATGCGTTATGCGTTATGGGTTATGCGTTATGCGTTATGCGTTATGCGTTATGGGTTATGAGTAATGCGTGATCCGTTATGCGTTATGCTTCATGCGTTATGAGTTACGCGTAATGCGTTATGCGCTATGAGTAATGCGTGATCCGTTATGCGTTATGCGTTATGAGTAATGCGTGATCCGTTATGCGTTATGCGTTATGCATTAAGCGTTATGCGTTATGCGTTATGCGTTATGCGTTATGCGTTATGCGTTTTGCGTTATGCTTTATGCATTATGCGTTATGCGTAATGCGTTATGCGTTATGCGTTATGCGATTTGCGTTATGCGTTATGCGTTATGCGTTATGCGTTATGCGTTATGCGTTATGCGTTATGTGTTATGGGTTATGCGTTATGCGTTATGCGTTATGCGTTATGCGTTATGCGTTATGCGTTATGCGTTATGCGTTATGCGTTATGCGTTATGCGTTATGCGTTATGCGTTATGCGTTATGCGTTATGCGTTATGCGTTATGCGTTATGCGTTATGCGTTATGCGTTATGCGTTATGCGTTATGCGTTATGCGTTATGCGTTATGCGATATGTGTTATGGGTTATGCATTATGCGTTATGCGTTATGCGTTATGCGTTATGCGTTATGCGTTATGCGTTATGCGTTATGCGTTATGCGTTATGCGTTATGCGTTATGCGTTATGCGTTATGCGTTATGCGTTATGCGTTATGCGTTATGCGTTATGCGTTATGCGTTATGCGTTATGCGTTATGCGTTATGCGTTATGCGTTATGCGTTATGCGTAATGCGTTATGCGCTATGGGTCATGCGTTAAGCGTTATGCATTATGCGTTATGCGTTATGCGATTTGCGTTATGAGTTTTGCGTTATGCGTTATGCGTTATGAGTTGTGCGTTATGCGTTATGCGTTATGCGTTATGCGTTATGCGTTATGCGTTATGCGTTATGCGTTATGCGTTATGCGTTATGCGTTATGCGTTATGCGTTATGCGTTATGCGTTATGCGTTATGCGTTATGCGTTATGCGTTATGCGTTATGCGTTATGTGTTATGCGTTGTGCGTTATCCGCTATGCGTTATGCGTTTTGCGTTATGCGTTATGCGTTATACGTTATGCATAATGCGTGATGCGTTATGCGTTATGCGATTTGCGTTATGCGTTATGCGTTATGTGTTATGCGTTATGCGTTATGCGTTATGTGTTATGGGTTATGCGTTATGCGTTATGCGTTATGCGTTATGCGTTATGCTTTATGCATTATGCGTTATGCGTTATGCGATTTGCGTTATGCGTTATGCGTTATGGGTTGTGCGTTATGAGTCATGCGTTATGCGTTATGCGTTTTGCTTTATGCGTTATGCGTTATGGGTTATGCGTTATGCGTTATGCGTTATGCGTTATGGGTTATGAGTAATGCGTGATCCGTTATGCGTTATGCTTTATGCGTTATGAGTTACGCGTAATGCGTTATTCGCTATGGGTCATGCGGTAAGCGTTATGCGTTATGCGTTATGCGTTATGCGTTATGCGTTATGGGTTATGCGTTATGGGTTATGAGTAATGCGTGATCCGTTATACGTTATGCTTCATGCGTTATGAGTTACGTGTAATGCGTTATGCGCTATGGGTCATGCGTTATGCGTTATGCGTTATGCGTTATGCGTTATGCGTTATGCTTTATGCATTATGCGTTATGCGTTATGCGATTTGCGTTATGAGTTTTGCGTTATGCGTTATGCGTTATGAGTTGTGCGTTATGCGTTATGCGTTATGCGTTATGCGTTATGCGTTATGCGTTATGCAATATGCGTTATGCGTTATGCGTTATGCGTTATGCGTTATGCGTTATGCGTTATGCGTTATGCGTTATGCTTTATGCATTATGCGTTATGCGTTATGCGATTTGCGTTATGAGTTTTGCGTTATGCGTTATGCGTTATGAGTTGTGCGTTATGCGTTATGCGTTATGCGTTATGCGTTATGCGTTATGCGTTATGCGTTATGCGTTATGCAATATGCGTTATGCGTTATGCGTTATGCGTTATGCGTTATGTGTTATGCGTTATGCGTTATGCGTTATGCGTTATGCGTTATGCGTTATGCGTTATGTGTTATACGTTGTGCGTTATACGTTATGCGATTTGCGTTATGCGTTATGCGTTATGCGTTATGCGTTATGCGTTATGCGTTATGGGTTATGCGTTATGCGTTATGCGTTATGCGTTATGCAATATGCGTTATGGGTTGTGCGTTATGAGTCATCTGTTATGCGTTATGCGTTATGTGTTATGCGTTGTGCGTTATCTGCTATGCGTTATGCGTTTTGCGTTATGCGTTATACGTTATGCGCAATGCGTTATGCGTTATGCGTTATGCGTTATGCGTGATCCGTTATACGTTATGCTTCATGCGTTATGAGTTACGCGTAATGCGTTATGCGCTATGGGTCATGCGTTATGCGTTATGCGTTATGCGTTATGCGTTATGCGTTATGCGTTATGAGTTGTGCGTTATGCGTTATGCGTTATGCGTTATGCGTTATGCGTTATGCGTTATGCGTTATGCGTTATGCGTTATGCGTTATGCGATTTGCGTTATGCGTTATGCGTTATGAGTTGTGCGTTATGCGTTATGCGTTATGCGTTATGCGTTATGCGTTATGCGTTATGCGTTATGCGTTATGCGTTATGCGTTATGCGTTATGCGTTATGCGTTATGCGTTATGCGTTATGCGTTATGCGTTATGCGTTATGCGTTATGCGTTATGCGTTATGCGTTATGGGTTATGCGTTATGCGTTATACGTTATGCGTTATGCGTTATGGGTTATGAGTAATGCGTGATCCGTTATACGTTATGCTTCATGCGTTATGAGTTACGCGTAATGCGTTATGCGCTATGGGTCATGCGTTATGCGTTATGCGTTATGCGTTATGCGTTATGCGTTATGCAGTATGCGTTATGCGTTATGCGTTATGCGTTATGCGTTATGCGCTATGAGTAATGCGTGATCCGTTATGCGTTATGAGTACTGCGTGATCCGTTATGCGTTATGCGTTATGAGTAATGCTTGATCCGTTACGCGTTATGCGTTATGCATTAAGCGTTATGCGTTATACGTTATGCGTTATGCGTTATGCGTTATGAGTAATGCGTGATCCCTTATGCGTTATGCGTTATGCGTTATGCGTTATGCGTTATGCGTTATGAGTAATGCGTGATCCGTTATGCGTTATGCGTTATGCGTTATGCGTTATGCGTTATGCGTTATACGTTATGCGTAATGCGTTATGCGTTATGCGTTATGCGTTATGCGTTATGCGTTATGCGTTATGCGTTATGCGTTATGCGTTATGCGTTATGCGTTATGCGTTATGCGTTATGCGTTATGCGTTATGCGTTATGCGTTATGCGTTATGCGTTATGCGTTATGCGTTATGCGTTATGCGTTATGCGTTATGCGTTATGCGTTATGCGTTATGCGTTATGCGTTATGCGTTATGCGTAATGCGTTATGCGCTATGGGTCATGCGTTAAGCGTTATGCGTTATGCGTTATGCGTTATGCGTTATGGGTTATGCGTTATGAGTTATGCGTAATGTGTTATGCGTTGTGCGTTATCCGCTATGCGTTATGCGTTATACGTTATGCGTAATGCGTTATGCGTTATGCGTTATGCGATTTGCGTTATGAGTTCTGCGTTATGCGTTATGCGTTATGCGTTATGCGTTATGCGTTATGCGTTATGCGTTATGCGTTATGCGTTATGCGTTATGCGTTATGCGTTATGCGTTATGCGTGATCCGTTATGCGTTATGCGCTATGAGTAATGCGTGATCCGTTATGCGTTATGCGTTATGAGTAATGCTTGATCCGTTACGCGTTATGCGTTATGCATTAAGCGTTATGCGTTATACGTTATGCGTTATGCGTTATGCGTTATGCGTTATGCTTTATGCATTATGCGTTATGCGTTATGCGATTTGCGTTATGCGTTATGCGTTATGGGTTATGCGTTATGCGTTATGCGTTATGCGTTACGCTTTATGCATTATGCGTTATGCGTTATGCGATTTGCGTTATGCGTTATGCGTTGTGGATTGTGCGTTATGAGTCATGCGTTATGCGTTATGCGTTTTGCTTTATGCGTTATGCGTTATGGGTTATGCGTTATGCGTTATGCGTTATGCGTTATGCGTTATGCGTTATGGGTTATGAGTAATGCGTGATCCGTTATGCGTTATGCTTCATGCGTTATGAGTTACGCGTAATGCGTTATGCGCTATGAGTAATGCGTGATCCGTTATGCGTTATGCGTTATGAGTAATGCGTGATCCGTTATGCGTTATGCGTAATGCGTTATGCGTTATGCGTTATGCGATTTGCGTTATGAGTTCTGCGTTATGCGTTATGCGTTATGCGTTATGCGTTATGCGTTATGCGTTATGCGTTATGCGTTATGCGTTATGCGTTATGCGTTATGCGTTATGCGTGATCCGTTATGCGTTATGCGCTATGAGTAATGCGTGATCCGTTATGCGTTATGCGTTATGAGTAATGCGTGATCCGTTATGCGTTATGCGTTATGCATTAAGCGTTATGCGTTATGCGTTATGCGTTATGCGTTATGCGTTATGCGTTTTGCGTTATGCTTTATGCATTATGCGTTATGCGTAATGCGTTATGCGTTATGCGTTATGCGATTTGCGTTATGCGTTATGCGTTATGCGTTATGCGTTATGCGTTATGCGTTATGCGTTATGTGTTATGGGTTATGCGTTATGCGTTATGCGTTATGCGTTATGCGTTATGCGTTATGCGTTATGCGTTATGCGTTATGCGTTATGCGTTATGCGTTATGCGTTATGCGTTATGCGTTATGCGTTATGCGTTATGCGTTATGCGTTATGCGTTATGCGTTATGCGTTATGCGTTATGCGTTATGCGTTATGCGTTATGCGATATGTGTTATGGGTTATGCATTATGCGTTATGCGTTATGCGTTATGCGTTATGCGTTATGCGTTATGCGTTATGCGTTATGCGTTATGCGTTATGCGTTATGCGTTATGCGTTATGCGTTATGCGTTATGCGTTATGCGTTATGCGTTATGCGTTATGCGTTATGCGTTATGCGTTATGCGTTATGCGTTATGCGTTATGCGTTATGCGTAATGCGTTATGCGCTATGGGTCATGCGTTAAGCGTTATGCATTATGCGTTATGCGTTATGCGATTTGCGTTATGAGTTTTGCGTTATGCGTTATGCGTTATGAGTTGTGCGTTATGCGTTATGCGTTATGCGTTATGCGTTATGCGTTATGCGTTATGCGTTATGCGTTATGCGTTATGCGTTATGCGTTATGCGTTATGCGTTATGCGTTATGCGTTATGCGTTATGCGTTATGCGTTATGCGTTATGCGTTATGCGTTATGCGTTATGCGTTATGCGTTATGCGTTATGTGTTATGCGTTGTGCGTTATCCGCTATGCGTTATGCGTTTTGCGTTATGCGTTATGCGTTATACGTTATGCATAATGCGTGATGCGTTATGCGTTATGCGATTTGCGTTATGCGTTATGCGTTATGTGTTATGCGTTATGCGTTATGCGTTATGTGTTATGGGTTATGCGTTATGCGTTATGCGTTATGCGTTATGCGTTATGCTTTATGCATTATGCGTTATGCGTTATGCGATTTGCGTTATGCGTTATGCGTTATGGGTTGTGCGTTATGAGTCATGCGTTATGCGTTATGCGTTTTGCTTTATGCGTTATGCGTTATGGGTTATGCGTTATGCGTTATGCGTTATGCGTTATGGGTTATGAGTAATGCGTGATCCGTTATGCGTTATGCTTTATGCGTTATGAGTTACGCGTAATGCGTTATTCGCTATGGGTCATGCGGTAAGCGTTATGCGTTATGCGTTATGCGTTATGCGTTATGCGTTATGGGTTATGCGTTATGGGTTATGAGTAATGCGTGATCCGTTATACGTTATGCTTCATGCGTTATGAGTTACGTGTAATGCGTTATGCGCTATGGGTCATGCGTTATGCGTTATGCGTTATGCGTTATGCGTTATGCGTTATGCTTTATGCATTATGCGTTATGCGTTATGCGATTTGCGTTATGAGTTTTGCGTTATGCGTTATGCGTTATGAGTTGTGCGTTATGCGTTATGCGTTATGCGTTATGCGTTATGCGTTATGCGTTATGCAATATGCGTTATGCGTTATGCGTTATGCGTTATGCGTTATGCGTTATGCGTTATGCGTTATGCGTTATGCTTTATGCATTATGCGTTATGCGTTATGCGATTTGCGTTATGAGTTTTGCGTTATGCGTTATGCGTTATGAGTTGTGCGTTATGCGTTATGCGTTATGCGTTATGCGTTATGCGTTATGCGTTATGCGTTATGCGTTATGCAATATGCGTTATGCGTTATGCGTTATGCGTTATGCGTTATGTGTTATGCGTTATGCGTTATGCGTTATGCGTTATGCGTTATGCGTTATGCGTTATGTGTTATACGTTGTGCGTTATACGTTATGCGATTTGCGTTATGCGTTATGCGTTATGCGTTATGCGTTATGCGTTATGCGTTATGCGTTATGGGTTATGCGTTATGCGTTATGCGTTATGCGTTATGCAATATGCGTTATGGGTTGTGCGTTATGAGTCATCTGTTATGCGTTATGCGTTATGTGTTATGCGTTGTGCGTTATCTGCTATGCGTTATGCGTTTTGCGTTATGCGTTATACGTTATGCGTAATGCGTTATGCGTTATGCGTTATGCGTTATGCGTGATCCGTTATACGTTATGCTTCATGCGTTATGAGTTACGCGTAATGCGTTATGCGCTATGGGTCATGCGTTATGCGTTATGCGTTATGCGTTATGCGTTATGCGTTATGCGTTATGAGTTGTGCGTTATGCGTTATGCGTTATGCGTTATGCGTTATGCGTTATGCGTTATGCGTTATGCGTTATGCGTTATGCGTTATGCGATTTGCGTTATGCGTTATGCGTTATGAGTTGTGCGTTATGCGTTATGCGTTATGCGTTATGCGTTATGCGTTATGCGTTATGCGTTATGCGTTATGCGTTATGCGTTATGCGTTATGCGTTATGCGTTATGCGTTATGCGTTATGCGTTATGCGTTATGCGTTATGCGTTATGCGTTATGCGTTATGCGTTATGCGTTATGGGTTATGCGTTATGCGTTATACGTTATGCGTTATGCGTTATGGGTTATGAGTAATGCGTGATCCGTTATACGTTATGCTTCATGCGTTATGAGTTACGCGTAATGCGTTATGCGCTATGGGTCATGCGTTATGCGTTATGCGTTATGCGTTATGCGTTATGCGTTATGCAGTATGCGTTATGCGTTATGCGTTATGCGTTATGCGTTATGCGCTATGAGTAATGCGTGATCCGTTATGCGTTATGAGTACTGCGTGATCCGTTATGCGTTATGCGTTATGAGTAATGCTTGATCCGTTACGCGTTATGCGTTATGCATTAAGCGTTATGCGTTATACGTTATGCGTTATGCGTTATGCGTTATGAGTAATGCGTGATCCGTTATGCGTTATGCGTTATGCGTTATGCGTTATGCGTTATGCGTTATGCGTTATGCGTTATGCGTTATGCGTTATGAGTAATGCGTGTTCCGTTATGTGTTATGCGTTATGCGCTATGAGTAATGCGTGATCCGTTATGCGTTATGCGTTATGAGTAATGCTTGATCCGTTACGCGTTATGCGTTATGCATTAAGCGTTATGCGTTATACGTTATGCGTTATGCGTTATGCGTTATGCTTTATGCATTATGCGTTATGCGTTATGCGTTATGCGTTATGCGTTATGCGTTATGCGTTATGCGTTATGCGTTATGCGTTATGCGTTATGCGTAATGCGTTATGCGCTATGGGTCATGCGTTAAGCGTTATGCATTATGCGTTATGCGTTATGCGATTTGCGTTATGAGTTTTGCGTAATGCGTTATGCGTTATGCGTTATGCGATTTGCGTTATGCGTTATGCGTTATGTGTTATGCGTTATGCGTTATGCGTTATGTGTTATGGGTTATGCGTTATGCGTTATGCGTTATGCTTTATGCGTTATGCGTTATGCGTTATGCGATTTGCGTTATGAGTTCTGCGTTATGCGTTATGCGTTATGCGTTATGCGTTATGCGTTATGCGTTATGCGTTATGCGTTATGCGTTATGCGTTATGCGTTATGCGTTATGCGTTATGCGTGATCCGTTATGCGTTATGCGCTATGAGTAATGCGTGATCCGTTATGCGTTATGCGTTATGAGTAATGCTTGATCCGTTACGCGTTATGCGTTATGCATTAAGCGTTATGCGTTATACGTTATGCGTTATGCGTTATGCGTTATGCTTTATGCATTATGCGTTATGCGTTATGCGATTTGCGTTATGCGTTATGCGTTATGGGTTATGCGTTATGCGTTATGCGTTATGCGTTACGCTTTATGCATTATGCGTTATGCGTTATGCGATTTGCGTTATGCGTTATGCGTTGTGGATTGTGCGTTATGAGTCATGCGTTATGCGTTATGCGTTTTGCTTTATGCGTTATGCGTTATGGGTTATGCGTTATGCGTTATGCGTTATGCGTTATGCGTTATGGGTTATGAGTAATGCGTGATCCGTTATGCGTTATGCTTCATGCGTTATGAGTTACGCGTAATGCGTTATGCGCTATGAGTAATGCGTGATCCGTTATGCGTTATGCGTTATGAGTAATGCGTGATCCGTTATGCGTTATGCGTTATGCATTAAGCGTTATGCGTTATGCGTTATGCGTTATGCGTTATGCGTTATGCGTTATGCTTTATGCATTATGCGTTATGCGTTATGCGTTATGCGTTATGCGTTATGGGTTATGCGTTATGCGTTATGCGTTATGCGTTATGGGTTATGAGTAATGCGTGATCCGTTATGCGTTATGCTTCATGCGTTATGAGTTACGCGTAATGCGTTATGCGCTATGAGTAATGCGTGATCCGTTATGCGTTATGCGTTATGAGTAATGCGTGATCCGTTATGCGTTATGCGTTATGCATTAAGCGTTATGCGTTATGCGTTATGCGTTATGCGTTATGCGTTTTGCGTTATGCTTTATGCATTATGCGTTATGCGTAATGCGTTATGCGTTATGCGTTATGCGATTTGCGTTATGCGTTATGCGTTATGCGTTATGCGTTATGCGTTATGCGTTATGTGTTATGGGTTATGCGTTATGCGTTATGCGTTATGCGTTATGCGTTATGCGTTATGCGTTATGCGTTATGCGTTATGCGTTATGCGTTATGCGTTATGCGTTATGCGTTATGCGTTATGCGTTATGCGTTATGCGTTATGCGTTATGCGTTATGCCTTATGCGTTATGCGTTATGCGTTATGCGTTATGCGATATGTGTTATGGGTTATGCATTATGCGTTATGCGTTATGCGTTATGCGTTATGCGTTATGCGTTATGCGTTATGCGTTATGCGTTATGCGTTATGCGTTATGCGTTATGCGTTATGCGTAATGCGTTATGCGTTATGCGTTATGCGTTATGCGTTATGCGTTATGCGTTATGCGTTATGCGTTATGCGTTATGCGTTATGCGTTATGCGTAATGCGTTATGCGCTATGGGTCATGCGTTAAGCGTTATGCATTATGCGTTATGCGTTATGCGATTTGCGTTATGAGTTTTGCGTTATGCGTTATGCGTTATGAGTTGTGCGTTATGCGTTATGCGTTATGCGTTATGCGTTATGCGTTATGCGTTATGCGTTATGCGTTATGCGTTATGCGTTATGCGTTATGCGTTATGCGTTATGCGTTATGCGTTATGCGTTATGCGTTATGCGTTATGCGTTATGCGTTATGTGTTATGCGTTGTGCGTTATCCGCTATGCGTTATGCGTTTTACGTTATGCGTTATGCGTTATGCGTTATACGTTATGCATAATGCGTTATGCGTTATGCGTTATGCGATTTGCGTTATGCGTTATGCGTTATGTGTTATGCGTTATGCGTTATGCGTTATGTGTTATGGGTTATGCGTTATGCGTTATGCGTTATGCGTTATGCGTTATGCGTTATGCTTTATGCATTATGCGTTATGCGTTATGCGATTTGCGTTATGCGTTATGCGTTATGGGTTGTGCGTTATGAGTCATGCGTTATGCGTTATGCGTTTTGCTTTATGCGTTATGCGTTATGGGTTATGCGTTATGCGTTATGCGTTATGCGTTATGGGTTATGAGTAATGCGTGATCCGTTATGCGTTATGCTTTATGCGTTATGAGTTACGCGTAATGCGTTATTCGCTATGGGTCATGCGGTAAGCGTTATGCGTTATGCGTTATGCGTTATGCGTTATGCGTTATGGGTTATGCGTTATGGGTTATGAGTAATGCGTGATCCGTTATACGTTATGCTTCATGCGTTATGAGTTACGCGTAATGCGTTATGCGCTATGGGTCATGCGTTATGCGTTATGCGTTATGCGTTATGCGTTATGCGTTATGCTTTATGCATTATGCGTTATGCGTTATGCGATTTGCGTTATGAGTTTTGCGTTATGCGTTATGCGTTATGAGTTGTGCGTTATGCGTTATGCGTTATGCGTTATGCGTTATGCGTTATGCGTTATGCGTTATGCGTTATGCAATATGCGTTATGCGTTATGCGTTATGCGTTATGCGTTATGCGTTATGCGTTATGCGTTATGCGTTATGCGTTATGCGTTATGCTTTATGCATTATGCGTTATGCGTTATGCGATTTGCGTTATGAGTTTTGCGTTATGCGTTATGCGTTATGAGTTGTGCGTTATGCGTTATGCGTTATGCGTTATGCGTTATGCGTTATGCGTTATGCGTTATGCGTTATGCAATATGCGTTATGCGTTATGCGTTATGCGTTATGCGTTATGCGTTATGCGTTATGCGTTATGCGTTATGCGTTATGTGTTATGCGTTGTGCGTTATACGTTATGCGATTTGCGTTATGCGTTATGCGTTATGCGTTATGCGTTATGCGTTATGCGTTATGGGTTATGCGTTATGCGTTATGCGTTATGCGTTATGCAATATGCGTTATGGGTTGTGCGTTATGAGTCATCTGTTATGCGTTATGCGTTATGTGTTATGCGTTGTGCGTTATCTGCTATGCGTTATGCGTTTTGCGTTATGCGTTATACGTTATGCGTAATGCGTTATGCGTTATGCGTTATGCGTTATGCGTTATGCGATTTGCGTTATGCGTTATGCGTTATGCGTTATGCGTTATGCGTTATGCGTTATGCGTTATGCGTTATGCGTTATGGGTTATGCGTTATGCGTTATGCGTTATGCGTTATGCGTTATGCGTTATGCGTTATGCGTTATGCGTTATGTGTTATGGGTTATGCGTTATGCGTTATGCGTTATGCGTTATGCGTTATGCGTTATGCGTTATGCGATTTGCGTTATGCGTTATGCGTTATGAGTTGTGCGTTATGCGTTATGCGTTATGCGTTATGCGTATGCGTTATGCGTTATGCGTTATGCGTTATGCGTTATGCGTTATGCGTTATGCGTTATGCGTTATGCGTTATGCGTTATGCGTTATGCGTTATGCGTTATGCGTTATGCGTTATGCGTTATGCGTAATGGGTTATGCGTTATGCGTTATACGTTATGCGTTATGCGTTATGGGTTATGAGTAATGCGTGATCCGTTATACGTTATGCTTCATGCGTTATGAGTTACGCGTAATGCGATATGCGCTATGGGTCATGCGTTATGCGTTATGCGTTATGCGTTATGCGTTATGCGTTATGCAATATGCGTTATGCGTTATGCGTTATGCGTGATCTGTTATGCGTTATGCGTTATGAGTAATGCGTGATCCGTTATGCGTTATGCGTTATGCGCTATGAGTAATGCGTGATCCGTTATGCGTTATGCGTTATGAGTACTGCGTGATCCGTTATGCGTTATGCGTTATGAGTAATGCTTGATCCGTTACGCGTTATGCGTTATGCATTAAGCGTTATGCGTTATACGTTATGCGTTGTGCGTTATGCGTTATGAGTAATGCGTGATCCGTTATGCGTTATGCGTTATGCGTTATGCGTTATGCGTTATGCGTTATGCGTTATGCGTTATGCGTTATGCGTTATGCGTTATGAGTAATGCGTGTTCCGTTATGTGTTATGCGTTATGCGCTATGAGTAATGCGTGATCCGTTATGCGTTATGCGTTATGAGTAATGCTTGATCCGTTACGCGTTATGCGTTATGCATTAAGCGTTATGCGTTATACGTTATGCGTTATGCGTTATGCGTTATGCTTTATGCATTATGCGTTATGCGTTATGCGTTATGCGTTATGCGTTATGCGTTATGCGTTATGCGTTATGCGTTATGCGTTATGCGTAATGCGTTATGCGCTATGGGTCATGCGTTAAGCGTTATGCATTATGCGTTATGCGTTATGCGATTTGCGTTATGAGTTTTGCGTTATGCGTTATGCGTTATGAGTTGTGCGTTATGCGTTATGCGTTATGCGTTATGCGTTATGCGTTATGCGTTATGCGTTATGCGTTATGCGTTATGCGTTATGCGTAATGCGTTATGCGTTATGCGTTATGCGTTATGCGTTATGCGTTATACGTTATGCGTTAAGCGTTATGCGTTATACGTTATGCGTTATGCGTTATGCGTTATGAGTAATGCGTGATCCGTTATGCGTTATGCGTTATGCGTTATGCGTTATGCGTTATGCGTTATGCGTTATGCGTTATGCGTTATGAGTAATACGTGTTCCGTTATGTGTTATGCGTTATGCGCTATGAGTAATGCGTGATCCGTTATGCGTTATGCGTTATGAGTAATGCTTGATCCGTTACGCGTTATGCGTTATGCATTAAGCGTTATGCGTTATGCGTTATGCGTTATGCGTTATGCGTTATGCGTTATGCGTTATGCGTTATGCGTTATGCGTTATGCGTTATGCGTTATGCGTTATGCGTTATGCGTTATGCGTTATGCGTTATGCGTAATGCGTTATGCGCTATGGGTCATGCGTTAAGCGTTATGCATTATGCGTTATGCGTTATGCGTTATGCGTTATGCGTTATGCTTTATGCATTATGCGTTATGCGTTATGCGATTTGCGTTATGCGTTATGCGTTATGGGTTGTGCGTTATGAGTCATGCGTTATGCGTTATGCGTTTTGCTTTATGCGTTATGCGTTATGGGTTATGCGTTATGCGTTATGCGTTATGCGTTATGGGTTATGAGTAATGCGTGATCCGTTATGCGTTATGCTTTATGCGTTATGAGTTACGCGTAATGCGTTATTAGCTATGGGTCATGCGGTAAGCGTTATGCGTTATGCGTTATGCGTTATGCGTTATGGGTTATGCGTTATGGGTTATGAGTAATGCGTGATCCGTTATACGTTATGCTTCATGCGTTATGAGTTACGCGTAATGCGTTATGCGCTATGGGTCATGCGTTATGCGTTATGCGTTATGCGATTTGCGTTATGCGTTATGCGTTATGCGTTATGCGTTATGCGTTATGCGTTATGCGTTATGGGTTATGCGTTATGCGTTATGCGTTATGCGTTATGCGTTATGCGTTATGCGTTATGCGTTATGTGTTATGGGTTATGCGTTATGCGTTATGCGTTATGCGTTATGCGTTATGCGTTATGCGTTATGCGTTATGCGATTTGCGTTATGCGTTATGCGTTATGAGTTGTGCGTTATGCGTTATGCGTTATGCGTTATGCGTTATGCGTTATGCGTTATGCGTTATGCGTTATGCGTTATGCGTTATGCGTTATGCGTTATGCGTTATGCATTATGCGTTATGCGTTGTGCGTTATGCGTTATGGGTTATGCGTTATGCGTTATACGTTATGCGTTATGCGTTATGGGTTATGAGTAATGCGTGATCCGTTATACGTTATGCTTCATGCGTTATGAGTTACGCGTAATGCGTTATGCGCTATGGGTCATGCGTTATGCGTTATGCGTTATGCGTTATGCGTTATGCGTTATGCAATATGCGTTATGCGTTATGCGTTATGCGTTATGAGAAATGCGTGATCTGTTATGCGTTATGCGTTATGAGTAATGCGTGATCCGTTATGCGTTATGCGTTATGCGCTATGAGTAATGCGTGATCCGTTATGCGTTATGCGTTATGAGTACTGCGTGATCCGTTATGCGTTATGCGTTATGAGTAATGCTTGATCCGTTACGCGTTATGCGTTATGCATTAAGCGTTATGCGTTATACGTTATGCGTTATGCGTTATGCGTTATGAGTAATGCGTGATCCGTTATGCGTTATGCGTTATGCGTTATGCGTTATGCGTTATGCGTTATGCGTTATGCGTTATGCGTTATGCGTTATGCGTTATGCGTTATGCGTTATGCGTTATGCGTTATGCGTTATGCGTTATGCGTTATGCGTTATGCGTTATGAGTAATGCGTGTTCCGTTATGTGTTATGCGTTATGCGCTATGAGTAATGCGTGATCCGTTATGCGTTATGCGTTATGAGTAATGCTTGATCCGTTACGCGTTATGCGTTATGCATTAAGCGTTATGCGTTATGCGTTATGCGTTATGCGTTATCCGCTATGCGTTATGCGTTTTGCGTTATGCGTTATGCGTTATACGTTATGCATAATGCGTTATGCGTTATGCGTTATGCGATTTGCGTTATGCGTTATGCGTTATGTGTTATGCGTTATGCGTTATGCGTTATGTGTTATGGGTTATGCGTTATGCGTTATGCGTTATGCGTTATGCGTTATGCTTTATGCATTATGCGTTATGCGTTATGCGATTTGCGTTATGCGTTATGCGTTATGGGTTGTGCGTTATGAGTCATGCGTTATGCGTTATGCGTTTTGCTTTATGCGTTATGCGTTATGGGTTATGCGTTATGCGTTATGCGTTATGCGTTATGCGTTATGGGTTATGAGTAATGCGTGATCCGTTATGCGTTATGCTTTATGCGTTATGAGTTACGCGTAATGCGTTATTCGCTATGGGTCATGCGGTAAGCGTTATGCGTTATGCGTTATGCGTTATGCGTTATGGGTTATGCGTTATGGGTTATGAGTAATGCGTGATCCGTTATACGTTATGCTTCATGCGTTATGAGTTACGCGTAATGCGTTATGCGCTATGGGTCATGCGTTATGCGTTATGCGTTATGCGTTATGCGTTATGCGTTATGCTTTATGCATTATGCGTTATGCGTTATGCGATTTGCGTTATGAGTTTTGCGTTATGCGTTATGCGTTATGAGTTGTGCGTTATGCGTTATGCGTTATGCGTTATGCGTTATGCGTTATGCGTTATGCGTTATGCAATATGCGTTATGCGTTATGCGTTATGCGTTATGCGTTATGCGTTATGCGTTATGCGTTATGCGTTATGCGTTATGCTGTATGCATTATGCGTTATGCGTTATGCGATTTGCGTTATGAGTTTTGCGTTATGCGTTATGCGTTATGAGTTGTGCGTTATGCGTTATGCGTTATGCGTTATGCGTTATGCGTTATGCGTTATGCGTTATGCGTTATGCAATATGCGTTATGCGTTATGCGTTATGCGTTATGCGTTATGCGTTATGCGTTATGCGTTATGCGTTATGCGTTATGCGTTATGCGTTATGCGTTATGCGTTATGCGTTATGCGTTATGTGTTATGCGTAGTGCGTTATACGTTATGCGATTTGCGTTATGCGTTATGCGTTATGCGTTATGCGTTATGCGTTATGGGTTATGCGTTATGCGTTATGCGTTATGCGTTATGCGTTATGCAATATGCGTTATGGGTTGTGCGTTATGAGTCATCTGTTATGCGTTATGCGTTATGCGTTTTGCGTTATGCGTTATGCGTTATGCGTTATGCGTTATGCGTTATGAGAAATGCGTGATCCGTTATGCGTTATGCGTTATGCGTAATGCGTTATGCGTTATGCGTTATACGTTATGCGTTATGCGATTTGCGTCATGCGTTATGCGTTATGCGTTATGCGTTATGCGTTATGCGTTATGCGTTATGCGTTATGCGTTATGCAATATGCGTTATGCGTTATGCGTTATGCGTTATGAGAAATGCGTGATCTGTTATGCGTTATGCGTTATGAGTAATGCGTGATCCGTTATGCGTTATGCGTTATGCGCTATGAGTAATGCGTGATCCGTTATGCGTTATGCGTTATGAGTACTGCGTGATCCGTTATGCGTTATGCGTTATGAGTAATGCTTGATCCGTTACGCGTTATGCGTTATGCATTAAGCGTTATGCGTTATACGTTATGAGTTATGCGTTATGCGTTATGAGTAATGCGTGATCCGTTATTCGTTATGCGTTATGCGTTATGCGTTATGCGTTATGCGTTATGCGTTATGCGTTATGAGTAATGCGTGTTCCGTTATGTGTTATGCGTTATGCGCTATGAGTAATGCGTGATCCGTTATGCGTTATGCGTTATGAGTAATGCTTGATCCGTTACGCGTTATGCGTTATGCATTAAGCGTTATGCGTTATACGTTATGCGTTATGCGTTATGCGTTATGCTTTATGCATTATGCGTTATGCGTTATGCGATTTGCGTTATGAGTTTTGCGTTATGCGTTATGCGTTATGAGGTGTGCGTTATGCGTTATGCGTTATGCGTTATGAGTTATGCGTTATGCGTTATGCGTTATGCATTATGCGTTATGCAATATGCGTTATGCGTTATGCGTTATGCGTTATGCGTTATGCGTTATGCGTTATGTGTTATGCGTTATGCGTTGTGCGTTATACGTTATGCGATTTGCGTTATGCGTTATGCGTTATGCGTTATGCGTTATGCGTTATGCGTTATGCGTTATGGGTTATGCGTTATGCGTTATGCGTTATGCGTTATGCGTTATGTGTTATGGGTTATGCGTTACGCGTTATGCGTTATGCGTTATGCGTTATGCGTTATGCGTTATGCGTTATGCATTATGTGTTATCCGTTATGCGTTATCCGTTATGCGTTTTGCGTTATGCGTTATGCGTTATGAGTTATGCGTTATGCGTTATGCGTTATGCGTTATGCAATATGCGTTATGCGTTATGCGTTATGCGTTATGCTTTATGCGTTATGCGTTATGCGTTATGCGTTATGCGTTATGCGTTATGCGTTATGAGTTGTGCGTTATGCGTTATGCGTTATGCGTTATGCGTTATGCGTTATGCGTTATGCGTTATGCGTTATGCGTTATGCAATATGCGTTATGCGTTATGCGTTATGCGTTATGCGTTATGCGTTATGCGTTATGCGTTATGCGTTATGCGTTATGCGTTATGCGTTATGCGTTATGCGTTATGCGTTATGCGTTATGCGTTATGTGTTATGCGTTGTGCGTTATACGTTATGCGATTTGCGTTATGCGTTATGCGTTATGCGTTATGCGTTATGCGTTATGCGTTATGGGTTATGCGTTATGCGTTATGCGTTATGCGTTATGCAATATGCGTTATGGGTTGTGCGTTATGAGTCATGCGTTATGCGTTATGCGTTATGTGTTATGCGTTGTGCGTTATCCGCTATGCGTTATGCGTTTTGCGTTATGCGTTATGCGTTATACGTTATGCGTAATGCGTTATGCGTTATGCGTTATGCGTTATGCGTTATGCGATTTGCGTTATGCGTTATGCGTTATGCGTTATGCGTTATGCGTTATGCGTTATGCGTTATGCGTTATGGGTTATGCGTTATGCGTTATGCGTTATGCGTTATGCGTTATGCGTTATGTGTTATGGGTTATGCGTTATGCGTTATGCGTTATGCGTTATGCGTTATGCGTTATGCGTTATGCGATTTGCGTTATGCGTTATGCGTTATGAGTTGTGCGTTATGAGTTGTGCGTTATGCGTTATGCGTTATGCGTTATGCGTTATGCGTTATGCGTTATGCGTTATGCGTTATGCGTTATGCGTTATGTGTTATCCGTTGTGCGTTATCCACTAACCGTTATGCGTTTTGCGTTATGCGTTATGCGTTATGCGTTATGCGTTATGCGTTATGCGTTATGCGTTATGAGAAATGCGTGATCCGTTATGCGTTATGCGTTATGAGTAATGCGTGATCCGTTATGCGTTATGCGTTATGCGCTATGAGTAATGCGTGATCCGTTATGCGTTATGCGTTATGAGTACTGCGTGATCCGTTATGCGTTATGCGTTATGAGTAATGCTTGATCCGTTACGCGTTATGCGTTATGCATTAAGCGTTATGCGTTATACGTTATGCGTTATGCGTTATGCGTTATGAGTAATGCGTGATCCGTTATGCGTTATGCGTTATGCGTTAAGCGTTATGCGTTATGCGTTATGAGTAATGCGTGATCCGTTATGCGTTATGCGTTATGCGCTATGAGTAATGCGTGATCCGTTATGCGTTATGCGTTATGAGTAATGCTTGATAAGTTACGCGTTATGCGTTATGCATTAAGCGTTATGCGTTATACGTTATGCGTTATGCGTTATGCGTTATGCTTTATGCATTATGCGTTCTGCGTTATGCGATTTGCGTTATGAGTTTTGCGTTATGCGTTATGCGTTATGACTTGTGCGTTATGCGTTATGCGTTATGCGTTATGCGTTATGCGTTATGCGTTATGCGTTATGCGTTATGCGTTATGCAATATGCGTTATGCGTTATGCGTTATGCGTTATGCGTTATGCGTTATGCGTTATGTGTTATGCATTGTGCGTTATACGTTATGCGATTTGCGTTATACGTTATGCGTTATGCGTTATGCGTTATGCGTTATGCGTTATGGGTTATGCGTTATGCGTTATACGTTATGCGTTATGCGTTATGGGTTATGAGTAATGCGTGATCCGTTATACGTTATGCTTCATGCGTTATGAGTTACGCGTGATGCGTTATGCGCTATGGGTCATGCGTTATGCGTTATGCGTTATGCGTTATGCGTTATGCGTTATGCAATATGCGTTATGCGTTATGCGTTATGCGTTATGAGAAATGCGTGATCTGTTATACGTTATGCGTTATGAGTAATGCGTGATCCGTTATGCGTTATGCGTTATGCGCTATGAGTAATGCGTGATCCGTTATGCGTTATGCGTTATGAGTACTGCGTGATCCGTTATGCGTTATGCGTTATGAGTAATGCTTGATCCGTTACGCGTTATGCGTTATGCATTAAGCGTTATGCGTTATACGTTATGCGTTATGCGTTATGCGTTATGAGTAATGCGTGATCCGTTATGCGTTATGCGTTATGCGTTATGCGTTATGCGTTATGCGTTATGCGTTATGAGTAATGCGTGATCCGTTATGTGTTATGCGTTATGCGCTATGAGTAATGCGTGATCCGTTATGCGTTATGCGTTATGAGTAATGCTTGATCCGTTACGCGTTATGCGTTATGCACTAAGCGTTATGCGTTATACGTTATGCGTTATGCGTTATGCGTTATGCTTTATGCATTATGCGTTATGCGTTATGCGATTTGCGTTATGAGTTTTGCGTTATGCGTTATGCGTTATGAGGTGTGCGTTATGCGTTATGCGTTATGCGTTATGCGTTATGCGTTATGCGTTATGCGTTATGCGTTATGCGTTATGCGTTATGCAATATGCGTTATGCGTTATGCGTTATGCGTTATGCGTTATGCGTTATGCGTTATGTGTTATGCGTTGTGCGTTATACGTTATGCGATTTGCGTTATGCGTTATGCGTTATGCGTTATGCGTTATGGGTTATGCGTTATGCGTTATGCGTTATGCGTTATGCAATATGCGTTATGGGTTGTGCGTTATGAGTCATGCGTTATGCGTTATGCGTTATGTGTTATGCGTTGTGCGTTATCCGCTATGCGTTATGCGTTTTGCGTTATGCGTTATGCGTTATACGTTATGCGTAATGCGTTATGCGTTATGCGTTATGCGATTTGCGTTATGCGTTATGCGTTATGCGTTATGCGTTATGCGTTATGCGTTATGCGTTATGCGTTATGCGTTATGTGTTATGGGTTATGCGTTATGCGTTATGCGTTATGCGTTATGCGTTATGCGTTATGCGTTATGTGTTATGGGTTATGCGTTATGCGTTATGCGTTATGCGTTATGCGTTATTGCGTTATGCGTTATGCGTTATGCATTATCTGTTATCCGTTATGCGTTATCCGTTATGCGTTTTGCGTTATGCGTTATGCGTTATGAGTTGTGCGTTATGCGTTATGCGTTATGCGTTATGCGTTATGCGTTATGCGTTATGCGTTATGCGTTATGCGTTATGCGTTATGCGTTATGCGTTATGCGTTATGCGTTATGCGTTATGAGTTATGCGTTATGAGTGATGCGTGATCCGTTATGCGTTATGCGTTGTGCGTTATGCGTTATGCGTTATGCGTTATGCGTTATGCGTTATGCGTTATGCGTTATGAGTAATGCGTGATCCGTTATGCGTTATGCGTTATGCGTTATGCGTTATGCGTTATGCGTTATGAGTAATGCGTGATCCGTCATGCGTTATGCGTTATGCGCTATGAGTAATGCGTGATCCGTTATGCGTTATGCGTTATGAGTAATGCTTGATCCGTTACGCGTTATGCGTTATGCATTAAGCGTTATGCGTTATACGTTATGCATTATGCGTTATGCGTTATGCGTTATGCTTTATGCATTATGCGTTATGCGTTATGCGATTTGCGTTATGAGTTTTGCGTTATGCGTTATGCGTTATGAGTTGTGCGTTATGCGTTATGAGTTGTGCGTTATGCGTTATGCGTTATGCGTTATGTGTTATGGGTTATGTGTTATGGGTTATGCGTTATGCGTTATGCGTTATGCGTTATGCGTTATGCGTTATGCGTTATGCGTTATGCGTTATGAGTAATGCGTGATCCGTTATGCGTTATGCGTTACGCGTTATGCGTTATGAGTAATGCGTGATCCGCTATGCGTTATGCGTTATGCGTTATGCGTTATGCGTTATGCGTTATGCGTTATGCGTTATGCGTTATGCGTTATGAGTAAAACCTGATCCGTTATGCGTTATGCGTTATGCGCTATGAGTAATGCGTGATCCGTTATGCGTTATGCGTTATGAGTAATGCTAGATCCGTTACGCGTTATGCGTTATGCATTAAGCGGTATGCGTTATACGTTATGCGTTATGCGTTATGCGTTATGCGTTATGCGTTATGCGTTATGCTTTATGCATTATGCGTTATGCGTTATGCGATTTGCGTTATGCGTTATGCGTTATGGGTTGTGCGTTATGAGTCATGCGTTATGCGTTATGCGTTTTGCTTTATGCGTTATGCTTTATGCGTTATGAGTTACGCGTAATGCGTTATGCGCTATGGGTCATGCGTTAAGCGTTATGCGTTATGCGTTATGCGTTATGGGTTATGTGTTATGTGTTATGCGTTATGCGTTATGCGTTATGCGTTATGGGTTATCCGTTATGCGTTATCCGTTATGAGTTTTGCGTTATGCGTTATGCGTTATGCGTTATGCGTTATGCGTTATGCGTAATGCGTTATGCGTTATGCGTTATGCGTTATGCGTTATGTGTTATGCGTTGTGCGTTATACGTTATGCGATTTGCGTTATGCGTTATGCGTTATGCGTTATGCGTTATGCGTTATGCGTTATGCGTTATGCGTTATGCGTTATGCGTTATGCGTTATGAGTTGTGCGTTATGCGTTATGCGTTATGCGTTATGCGTTATGCGTTATGCGTTATGCGTTATGCGTTATGCGTTATGCGTTATGCGTTATGCGTTATGCGTTATGCGTTATGCGTTATGCAATATGCGTTATGCGTTATGCGTTATGCGTTATGCGTTATGCGTTATGCGTTATGCGTTATGCGTTATGCGTTATGTGTTATGCGTTGTGCGTTATACGTTATGCGATTTGCGTTATGCGTTATGCGTTATGCGTTATGCGTTATGCGTTATGCGTTATGTGTTATGCGTTATGCGTTATGTGTTATGCGTTGTGCGTTTTGCGTTATGCGTTATGCGTTATACGTTATGCGTAATGCGTTATGCGTTATGCGTTATGCGTTATGCGATTTGCGTTATGCGTTATGCGTTATGCGTTATGCGTTATGCGTTATGCGTTATGTGTTATGGGTTATGCGTTATGCGTTATGCGTTATGCGTTATGCGTTATGCGTTATGCGTTATGCGTTATGCGTTATGCGTTATGCGTTATGCGTAATGCGTTAACGTTATGCGTTATGCGTTATGCGTTATGCGTTATGCGTTATGCGTTATGCGTTATGCGTTATGGGTTATGAGTAATGCGTGATCCGTTATACGTTATGCTTCATGCGTTATGAGTTACGCGTAATGCGTTATGCGCTATGGGTCATGCGTTATGCGTTATGCGTTATGCGTTATGCGTTATGCGTTATGCGTTATGCGTTATGCAATATGCGTTATGCGTTATGCGTTATGCGTTATGAGAAATGCGTGATCCGTTATGCGTTATGCGTTATGAGTAATGCGTGATCCGTTATGCGTTATGCGTTATGCGCTATGAGTAATGCGTGATCCGTTATGCGTTATGCGTTATGAGTACTGCGTGATCCGTTATGCGTTATGCGTTATGAGTAATGCTTGATCCGTTACGCGTTATGCGTTATGCATTAAGCGTTATGCGTTATACGTTATGCGTTATGCGTTATGCGTTATGAGTAATGCGTGATCCGTTATGGGTTATGCGTTATGCGTTATGCGTTATGCTTTATGCATTATGCGTTATGCGTTATGCGATTTGCGTTATGAGTTTTGCGTTATGCGTTATGCGTTATGACTTGTGCGTTATGCGTTATGCGTTATGCATTATGCGTTATGCGTTATGCGTTATGCGTTATGCGTTATGCAATATGCGTTATGCGTTATGCGTTATGCGTTATGCGTTATGCGTTATGCGTTATGTGTTATGCATTGTGCGTTATACGTTATGCGATTTGCGTTATGCGTTATGCGTTATGCGTTATGCGTTATGCGTTATGCGTTATGCGTTATGCGTTATGGGTTATGCGTTATGCGTTATACGTTATGCGTTATGCGTTATGGGTTATGAGTAATGCGTGATCCGTTATACGTTATGCTTCATGCGTTATGAGTTACGCGTAATGCGTTATGCGCTATGGGTCATGCGTTATGCGTTATGCGTTACGCGTTATGCCTTATGCGTTATGCAATATGCGTTATGCGTTATGCGTTATGCGTTATGAGAAATGCGTGATCCGTTATGCGTTATGCGTTATGAGTAATGCGTGATCCGTTATGCGTTATGCGTTATGCGCTATGAGTAATGCGTGATCCGTTATGCGTTATGCGTTATGAGTACTGCGTGATCCGTTATGCGTTATGCGTTATGAGTAATGCTTGATCCGTTACGCGTTATGCGTTATGCATTAAGCGTTATGCGTTATACGTTATGCGTTATGCGTTATGCGTTATGAGTAATGCGTGATCCGTTATGGGTTATGCGTTATGCGTTATGCAATATGCGTTATGGGTTGTGCGTTATGAGTCATGCGTTATGCGTTATGCGTTATGTGTTATCCGTTGTGCGTTATCCGCTATGCGTTATGCGTTTTGCGTTATGCGTTATGCGTTATACGTTATGCGTAATGCGTTATGCGTTATGCGTTATGCGTTATGCGTTATGCGTTATGCGTAATGCGTTATGCGTTATGCGTTATGCGTTATGCGTTATGTGTTATGCGTTGTGCGTTATACGTTATGCGATTTGCGTTATGCGTTATGCGTTATGCGTTATGCGTTATGCGTTATGCGTTATGCGTTATGCGTTATGCGTTATGCGTTATGCGTTATGAGTTGTGCGTTATGCGTTATGCGTTATGCGTTATGCGTTATGCGTTATGCGTTATGCGTTATGCGTTATGCGTTATGCGTTATGCGTTATGCGTTATGCGTTATGCGTTATGCAATATGCGTTATGCGTTATGCGTTATGCGTTATGCGTTATGCGTTATGCGTTATGCGTTATGCGTTATGCGTTATGTGTTATGCGTTGTGCGTTATACGTTATGCGATTTGCGTTATGCGTTATGCGTTATGCGTTATGCGTTATGCGTTATGCGTTATGTGTTATGCGTTGTGCGTTATCCGCTATGCGTTATGCGTTTTGCGTTATGCGTTATGCGTTATACGTTATGCGTAATGCGTTATGCGTTATGCGTTATGCGTTATGCGATTTGCGTTATGCGTTATGCGTTATGCGTTATGCGTTATGCGTTATGCGTTATGTGTTATGGGTTATGCGTTATGCGTTATGCGTTATGCGTTATGCGTTATGCGTTATGCGTTATGCGTTATGCGTTATGCGTTATGCGTTATGCGTAATGCGTTAACGTTATGCGTTATGCGTTATGCGTTATGCGTTATGCGTTATGCGTTATGCGTTATGCGTTATGGGTTATGAGTAATGCGTGATCCGTTATACGTTATGCTTCATGCGTTATGAGTTACGCGTAATGCGTTATGCGCTATGGGTCATGCGTTATGCGTTATGCGTTATGCGTTATGCGTTATGCGTTATGCGTTATGCGTTATGCAATATGCGTTATGCGTTATGCGTTATGCGTTATGAGAAATGCGTGATCCGTTATGCGTTATGCGTTATGAGTAATGCGTGATCCGTTATGCGTTATGCGTTATGCGCTATGAGTAATGCGTGATCCGTTATGCGTTATGCGTTATGAGTACTGCGTGATCCGTTATGCGTTATGCGTTATGAGTAATGCTTGATCCGTTACGCGTTATGCGTTATGCATTAAGCGTTATGCGTTATACGTTATGCGTTATGCGTTATGCGTTATGAGTAATGCGTGATCCGTTATGGGTTATGCGTTATGCGTTATGCGTTATGCTTTATGCATTATGCGTTATGCGTTATGCGATTTGCGTTATGAGTTTTGCGTTATGCGTTATGCGTTATGACTTGTGCGTTATGCGTTATGCGTTATGCATTATGCGTTATGCGTTATGCGTTATGCGTTATGCGTTATGCAATATGCGTTATGCGTTATGCGTTATGCGTTATGCGTTATGCGTTATGCGTTATGTGTTATGCATTGTGCGTTATAAGTTATGCGATTTGCGTTATGCGTTATGCGTTATGCGTTATGCGTTATGCGTTATGCGTTATGCGTTATGCGTTATGGGTTATGCGTTATGCGTTATACGTTATGCGTTATGCGTTATGGGTTATGAGTAATGCGTGATCCGTTATACGTTATGCTTCATGCGTTATGAGTTACGCGTAATGCGTTATGCGCTATGGGTCATGCGTTATGCGTTATGCGTTACGCGTTATGCCTTATGCGTTATGCAATATGCGTTATGCGTTATGCGTTATGCGTTATGAGAAATGCGTGATCCGTTATGCGTTATGCGTTATGAGTAATGCGTGATCCGTTATGCGTTATGCGTTATGCGCTATGAGTAATGCGTGATCCGTTATGCGTTATGCGTTATGAGTACTGCGTGATCCGTTATGCGTTATGCGTTATGAGTAATGCTTGATCCGTTACGCGTTATGCGTTATGCATTAAGCGTTATGCGTTATACGTTATGCGTTATGCGTTATGCGTTATGAGTAATGCGTGATCCGTTATGGGTTATGCGTTATGCGTTATGCAATATGCGTTATGGGTTGTGCGTTATGAGTCATGCGTTATGCGTTATGCGTTATGTGTTATCCGTTGTGCGTTATCCGCTATGCGTTATGCGTTTTGCGTTATGCGTTATGCGTTATACGTTATGCGTAATGCGTTATGCGTTATGCGTTATGCGTTATGCGTTATGCGTTATGCGTTATGCGTTATGCGTTATGCGTTATGCGTTATGCGTTATGCGTTATGCGTTATGCGTTATGCGTTATGCGTTATGCGTTATGCGTTATGCGTTATGCGTTATGCGTTATGCGTTATGCGTTATGCGTTATGCGTTATGAGAAATGCGTGATCCGTTATGCGTTATGCGTTATGCGTTATGAGTAATGCGTGATCCGTTATGCGTTATGCGTTATGCGTTATGCGTTATGCGTTATGCGTTATGCTTTATGCGTTATGAGTTACGCGTAATGCGTTATGCGTTATGCGTTATGGGTTATGCGTTATGTGTTATGAGTTATGCGTTATGCGTTATGCGTTATGCGTTATGGGTTATCCGTTATGCGTTATCCGTTATGAGTTTTGCGTTATGCGTTATGAGTTGTGCGTTATGCGTTATGCGTTATGCGTTATGCGTTATGCATGATGTGTTATCCGTTATGCGTTATCCGTTATGCGTTTCGCGTTATGCGTTATGCGTTTTGCGTTATGCGTTATGCGTTATGAGTTGTGCGTTATGCGTTATGCGTTATGCGTTATGCGTTATGCGTTATGCGTTATGTGTTATGCGTTGTGCGTTATCCACTAACCGTTATGCGTTTTGCGTTATGCGTTATGCGTTATGCGTTATGCGTTATGCGTTATGCGTTATGCGTTATGCGTTATGAGAAATGCGTGATCCGTTATGCGTTATGCGTTATGAGTAATGCGTGATCCGTTATGCGTTATGCGTTATGCGCTATGAGTAATGCGTGATCCGTTATGCGTTATGCGTTATGAGTACTGCGTGATCCGTTATGCGTTATGCGTTATGAGTAATGCTTGATCCGTTACGCGTTATGCGTTATGCATTAAGCGTTATGCGTTATACGTTCTGCGTTATGCGTTATGCGTTATGAGTAATGCGTGATCCGTTATGCGTTATGCGTTATGCGTTATGCGTTATGCGTTATGCGTTATGAGTAATGCGTGATCCGTTATGCGTTATGCGTTATGCGCTATGAGTAATGCGTGATCCGTTATGCGTTATGCGTTATGAGTAATGCTTGATCCGTTACGCGTTATGCGTTATGCATTAAGCGTTATGCGTTATACGTTATGCGTTATGCGTTATGCGTTATGCGTTATGCGTTATGCTTTATGCATTATGCGTTATGCGTTATGCGATTTGCGTTATGAGTTTTGTGTTATGCGTTATGCGTTATGACTTGTGCGTTATGCGTTATGCGTTATGCATTATGCGTTATGCGTTATGCGTTATGCGTTATGCGTTATGCGTTATGCGTTATGCGTTATGCAATATGCGTTATGCGTTATGCGTTATGCGTTATGAGAAATGCGTGATCCGTTATGCGTTATGCGTTATGAGTAATGCGTGATCCGTTATGAGTTATGCGTTATGCGCTATGAGTAATGCGTGATCCGTTATACGTTATGCTTCATGCGTTATGAGTTACGCGTAATGCGTTATGCGCTATGGGTCATGCGTTATGCGTTATGCGTTATGCGTTATGCGTTATGCGTTATGCGTTATGCAATATGCGTTATGCGTTATGCGTTATGCGTTATGAGAAATGCGTGATCCGTTATGCGTTATGCGTTATGAGTAATGCGTGATCCGTTATGTGTTATGCGTTATGCGCTATGAGTAATGCGTGATCCGTTATGCGTTATGCGTTATGAGTACTGCGTGATCCGTTATGCGTTATGCGTTATGAGTAATGCTTGATCCGTTACGCGTTATGCGTTATGCATTAAGCGTTATGCGTTATACGTTATGCGTTATGCGTTATGCGTTATGAGTAATGCGTGATCCGTTATGGGTTATGCGTTATGCGTTATGCGTTATGCGTTATGCGTTATGCGTTATGCGTTATGAGTAATGCGTGATCCGTTATGCGTTATGCGTTATGCGTTATGAGTAATGCTTGATCCGTTACGCGTTATGCGTTATGCATTAAGCGTTATGCGTTATACGTTATGCGTTATGCGTTGTGCGTTATGCTTTATGCATTATGCGTTATGCGTTATGCGATTTGCGTTATGAGTTTTGCGTTATGCGTTATGCGTTATGAGGTGTGCGTTATGCGTTATGCGTTATGCGTTATGCGTTATGCATTATGCGTTATGCAATATGCGTTATGCGTTATGCGTTATGCGTTATGCGTTATGCGTTATGCGTTATGCGTTATGTGTTATGCGTTGTGCGTTATACGTTATGCGATTTGCGTTATGCGTTATGCGTTATGCGTTATGCGTTATGCGTTATGGGTTATGCGTTATGCGTTATGCGTTATGCGTTATGCAATATGCGTTATGGGTTGTGCGTTATGAGTCATGCGTTATGCGTTATGCGTTATGTGTTATGCGTTGTGCGTTATCCGCTATGCGTTATGCGTTTTGCGTTATGCGCTATGAGTAATGCGTGATCCGTTATGCGTTTGCGTTATGAGTAATGCTTGATCCGTTACGCGTTATGCGTTATGCATTAAGCGTTATGCGTTATACGTTATGCGTTATGCGTTATGCGTTATGCGTTATGCGTTATGCTTTATGCATTATGCGTTATGCGTTATGCGATTTGCGTTATGGGTTATGCGTTATGGGTTGTGCGTTATGAGTCATGCGTTATGCGTTATGCGTTTTGCTTTATGCGTTATGCGTTATGGGTTATGCGTTATGCGTTATGCGTTATGGGTTATGAGTAATGCGTGATCCGTTATGCGTTATGCTTTATGCGTTATGAGTTACGCGTAATGCGTTATGCGCTATGGGTCATGCGTTAAGCGTTATGCGTTATGCGTTATGCGTTATGGGTTATGCGTTATGGGTTATGAGTAATGCGTGATCCGTTATGCGTTATGCTTTATGCGTTATGAGTTACGCGTAATGCGTTATGCGCTATGGGTCATGCGTTAAGCGTAATGCGTTATGCGTTATGGGTTATGCGTTATGTGTTATGCGTTATGCGTTATGCGTTATGCGTTATGCGATATGGGTTATCCGTTATGCGTTATCCGTTATGAGTTTTGCGTTATGCGTTATGCGTTATGAGTTGTGCGTTATGCGTTATGCGTTATGCGTTATGCGTTATGCGTTATGCGTCATGCGTTTTGCGTTATGCGTTATGCAATATGCGTTATGCGTTATGCGTTATGCGATTTGCGTTATGCGTTATGCGTTATGCGTTATGCGTTATGCGTTATGCGTTATGCGTTATGCGTTATGTGTTATGCGTTGTGCGTTATCCGCTATGCGTTATGCGTTTTGCGTTATGCGTTATGCGTTAAGCGTTATGAGTAATGCGTGATCCGTTATGCGTTATGCGTTATGCGTTATGCGCTATGAGTAATGCGTGATCCGTTATGCGTTATGAGTAATGCTTGATCCGTTACGCGTTATGCGTTATGCATTAAGCGTTATGCGTTATACGTTATGCGTTATGCGTTATGCGTTATGCGTTATGCGTTATGCTTTATGCATTATGCGTTATGAGTTTTGCGTTATGCGTTATGCGTTATGACTTGTGCGTTATGCGTTATGCGTTATGCATTATGCGTTATGCGTTATGCGTTATGCGTTATGCGTTATGCAATATGCGTTATGCGTTATGCGTTATGCGTTATGCGTTATGCGTTATGCGTTATGTGTTATGCATTGTGCGTTATACGTTATGCGATTTGCGTTATGCGTTATGCGTTATGCGTTATGCGTTATGCGTTATGCGTTATGCGTTATGCGTTATGCGTTATGGGTTATGCGTTATGCGTTATACGTTATGCGTTATGCGTTATGGGTTATGAGTAATGCGTGATCCGTTATACGTTATGCTTCATGCGTTATGAGTTACGCGTAATGCGTTATGCGCTATGGGTCATGCGTTATGCGTTATGCGTTATGCGTTATGCGTTATGCAATATGCGTTATGCGTTATGCGTTATGCGTTATGAGAAATGCGTGATCCGTTATGCGTTATGCGTTATGAGTAATGCGTGATCCGTTATGCGTTATGCGTTATGCGCTATGAGTAATGCGTGATCCGTTATGCGTTATGCGTTATGAGTACTGCGTGATCCGTTATGCGTTATGCGTTATGAGTAATGCTTGATCCGTTACGCGTTATGCGTTATGCATTAAGCGTTATGCGTTATACGTTATGCGTTATGCGTTATGCGTTATGAGTAATGCGTGATCCGTTATGGGTTATGCGTTATGCGTTATGCGTTATGCGTTATGCGTTATGAGTAATGCGTGATCCGTTATGCGTTATGCGTTATGCGCTATGAGTAATGCGTGATCCGTTATGCGTTATGCGTTATGAGTAATGCTTGATCCGTTACGCGTTATGCGTTATGCATTAAGCGTTATGCGTTATACGTTATGCGTTATGCGTTATGCGTTATGCTTTATGCATTATGCGTTATGCGTTATGCGATTTGCGTTATGAGTTTTGCGTTATGCGTTATGCGTTATGAGGTGTGCGTTATGCGTTATGCGTTATGCGTTATGCGTTATGCGTTATGCGTTATGCGTTATGCGTTATGCGTTATGCAATATGCGTTATGCGTTATGCGTTATGCGTTATGCGTTATGCGTTATGCGTTATGCGTTATGCGTTATGCGTTATGTGTTATGCGTTGTGCGTTATACGTTATGCGATTTGCGTTATGCGTTATGCGTTATGCGTTATGCGTTATGCGTTATGCGTTATGCCTTATGGGTTATGCGTTATGCGTTATGCGTTATGCGTTATGCAATATGCGTTATGGGTTGTGCGTTATGAGTCATGCGTTATGCGTTATGTGTTATCCGTTGTGCGTTATCCGCTATGCGTTATGCGTTTTGCGTTATGCGTTATGCGTTATACGTTATGAGTAATGCGTTATGCGTTATGCGATTTGCGTTATGCGTTATGCGTTATGCGTTATGCGTTATGCGTTATGCGTTATGCAATATGCGTTATGCGTTATGCGTTATGCGTTATGCGTTATGCGTTATGCGTTATGCGTTATGCGTTATGCGTTATGGGTTATGCGTTATGCGTTATACGTTATGCGTTATGCGTTATGGGTTATGAGTAATGCGTGATCCGTTATACGTTATGCTTCATGCGTTATGAGTTACGCGTAATGCGTTATGCGCTATGGGTCATGCGTTATGCGTTATGCGTTATGCGTTATGCGTTATGCAATATGCGTTATGCGTTATGCGTTATGCGTTATGAGAAATGCGTGATCCGTTATGCGTTATGCGTTATGAGTAATGCGTGATCCGTTATGCGTTATGCGTTATGCGCTATGAGTAATGCGTGATCCGTTATGCGTTATGCGTTATGAGTACTGCGTGATCCGTTATGCGTTATGCGTTATGAGTAATGCTTGATCCGTTACGCGTTATGCGTTATGCATTAAGCGTTATGCGTTATACGTTATGCGTTATGCGTTATGCGTTATGAGTAATGCGTGATCCGTTATGGGTTATGCGTTATGCGTTATGCGTTATGCGTTATGCGTTATGAGTAATGCGTGATCCGTTATGCGTTATGCGTTATGCGCTATGAGTAATGCGTGATCCGTTATGCGTTATGCGTTATGAGTAATGCTTGATCCGTTACGCGTTATGCGTTATGCATTAAGCGTTATGCGTTATACGTTATGCGTTATGCGTTATGCGTTATGCTTTATGCATTATGCGTTATGCGTTATGCGATTTGCGTTATGAGTTTTGCGTTATGCGTTATGCGTTATGAGGTGTGCGTTATGCGTTATGCGTTATGCGTTATGCGTTATGCGTTATGCGTTATGCGTTATGCGTTATGCGTTATGCAATATGCGTTATGCGTTATGGGTTATGAGTAATGCGTGATCCGTTACGCGTTATGCGTTATGCGTTATGCGTTATGGGTTATGCGTTATGAGTTATGAGTTATGCGTTATGCGTTATGCGTTATGCGTTATGCGTTATGCGTTATGCGTTATGCGTTATGCGTTATGCGTTATGCGTTATGGGTTATGCGTTATGCGTTATACGTTATGCGTTATGCGTTATGGGTTATGAGTAATGCGTGATCCGTTATACGTTATGCTTCATGCGTTATGAGTTACGCGTAATGCGTTATGCGCTATGGGTCATGCGTTATGCGTTATGCGTTATGCGTTATGCGTAATGCGTTATGCGTTATGCGTTATGCGATTTGCGTTATGCGTTATGCGTTATGCGTTATGCGTTATGCGTTATGCGTTATGCGTTATGGGTTATGCGTTATGCGTTATGCAATATGCGTTATGGGTTGTGCGTTATGAGTCATGCGTTATGCGTTATGCGTTATGTGTTATCCGTTGTGCGTTATCCGCTATGCGTTATGCGTTTTGCGTTATGCGTTATGCGTTATACGTTATGCGTAATGCGTTATGCGTTATGCGTTATGCGATTTGCGTTATGCGTTATGCGTTATGCGTTATGCGTTATGCGTTATGCAATATGCGTTATGCGTTATGCGTTATGCGTTATGCGTTATGCGTTATGCGTTATGCGTTATGCGTTATGTGTTATGCGTTGTGCGTTATACGTTATGCGATTTGCGTTATGCGTTATGCGTTATGCGTTATGCGTTATGCGTTATGCGTTATGCGTTATGCGTTATGCGTTATGCGTTATGCGTTATGCGTTATGCGTTATGCGTTATGCGTTATGCGTTATGCGTTATGCGTTATGAGAAATGCGTGATCCGTTATGCGTTATGCGTTATGCGTTATGAGTAATGCGTGATCCGTTATGCGTTATGCGTTATGCGTTATGCGTTATGCGTTATGCGTTATGCGTTATGCGTTATGCTTTATGCGTTATGAGTTACGCGTAATGCGTTATGCGTTATGCGTTATGGGTTATGCGTTATGTGTTATGAGTTATGCGTTATGCGTTATGCGTTATGCGTTATGGGTTATCCGTTATGCGTTATCCGTTATGAGTTTTGCGTTATGCGTTATGAGTTGTGCGTTATGCGTTATGCGTTATGCGTTATGCGTTATGCGTTATGCGTTATGCGTTATGTGTTATGCGTTGTGCGTTATCCACTAACCGTTATGCGTTTTGCGTTATGCGTTATGCGTTATGCGTTATGCGTTATGCGTTATGCGTTATGCGTTATGAGAAATGCGTGATCCGTTATGCGTTATGCGATATGAGTAATGCGTGATCCGTTATGCGTTATGCGTTATGCGCTATGAGTAATGCGTGATCCGTTATGCGTTATGCGTTATGAGTACTGCGTGATCCGTTATGCGTTATGCGTTATGAGTAATGCTTGATCCGTTACGCGTTATGCGTTATGCATTAAGCGTTATGCGTTATACGTTCTGCGTTATGCGTTATGCGTTATGAGTAATGCGTGATCCGTTATGCGTTATGCGTTATGCGTTATGCGTTATGCGTTATGCGTTATGAGTAATGCGTGATCCGTTATGCGTTATGCGTTATGCGCTATGAGTAATGCGTGATCCGTTATGCGTTATGCGTTATGAGTAATGCTTGATCCGTTACGCGTTATGCGTTATGCATTAAGCGTTATGCGTTATACGTTATGCGTTATGCGTTATGCGTCCTGCGTTATGCGTTATCCTTTATGCATTATGCGTTATGCGTTATGCGATTTGCGTTATGAGTTTTGTGTTATGCGTTATGCGTTATGACTTGTGCGTTATGCGTTATGCGTTATGCATTATGCGTTATGCGTTATGCGTTATGCGTTATGCGTTATGCGTTATGCGTTATGCGTTATGCAATATGCGTTATGCGTTATGCGTTATGCGTTATGCGTTATGTGTTATGCATTGTGCGTTATACGTTATGCGATTTGCGTTATGCGTTATGGGTTATGAGTAATGCGTGATCCGTTATACGTTATGCTTCATGCGTTATGAGTTACGCGTAATGCGTTATGCGCTATGGGTCATGCGTTATGCGTTATGCGTTATGCGTTATGCGTTATGCGTTATGCGTTATGCGTTATGCGTTATGCAATATGCGTTATGCGTTATGCGTTATGAGAAATGCGTGATCCGTTATGCGTTATGCGTTATGAGTAATGCGTGATCCGTTATGCGTTATGCGTTATGCGCTATGAGTAATGCGTGATCCGTTATGCGTTATGCGTTATGAGTACTGCGTGATCCGTTATGCGTTATGCGTTATGAGTAATGCTTGATCCGTTACGCGTTATGCGTTATGCATTAAGCGTTATGCGTTATACGTTATGCGTTATGCGTTATGCGTTATGAGTAATGCGTGATCCGTTATGGGTTATGCGTTATGCGTTATGCGTTATGCGTTATGCGTTATGCGTTATGCGTTATGAGTAATGCGTGATCCGTTATGCGTTATGCGTTATGCGTTATGAGTAATGCTTGATCCGTTACGCGTTATGCGTTATGCATTAAGCGTTATGCGTTATACGTTATGCGTTATGCGTTATGCGTTATGCTTTATGCATTATGCGTTATGCGTTATGCGATTTGCGTTATGAGTTTTGCGTTATGCGTTATGCGTTATGAGGTGTGCGTTATGCGTTATGCGTTATGCGTTATGCGTTATGCGTTATGCGTTATGCGTTATGCAATATGCGTTATGCGTTATGCGTTATGCGTTATGCGTTATGCGTTATGCGTTATGCGTTATGCGTTATGTGTTATGCGTTGTGCGTTATACGTTATGCGATTTGCGTTATGCGTTATGCGTTATGCGTTATGCGTTATGCGTTATGGGTTATGCGTTATGCGTTATGCGTTATGCGTTATGCAATATGCGTTATGGGTTGTGCGTTATGAGTCATGCGTTATGCGTTATGCGTTATGTGTTATGCGTTGTGCGTTATCCGCTATGCGTTATGCGTTTTGCGTTATGCGCTATGAGTAATGCGTGATCCGTTATGCGTTTGCGTTATGAGTAATGCTTGATCCGTTACGCGTTATGCGTTATGCATTAAGCGTTATGCGTTATACGTTATGCGTTATGCGTTATGCGTTATGCGTTATGCGTTATGCTTTATGCATTATGCGTTATGCGTTATGCGATTTGCGTTATGGGTTATGCGTTATGGGTTGTGCGTTATGAGTCATGCGTTATGCGTTATGCGTTTTGCTTTATGCGTTATGCGTTATGGGATATGCGTTATGCGTTATGCGTTATGGGTTATGAGTAATGCGTGATCCGTTATGCGTTATGCTTTATGCGTTATGAGTTACGCGTAATGCGTTATGCGCTATGGGTCATGCGTTAAGCGTTATGCGTTATGCGTTATGGGTTATGCGTTATGGGTTATGAGTAATGCGTGATCCGTTATGCGTTATGCTTTATGCGTTATGAGTTACGCGTAATGCGTTATGCGCTATGGGTCATGCGTTAAGCGTAATGCGTTATGCGTTATGGGTTATGCGTTATGTGTTATGCGTTATGCGTTATGCGTTATGCGTTATGCGATATGGGTTATCCGTTATGCGTTATCCGTTATGAGTTTTGCGTTATGCGTTATGCGTTATGAGTTGTGCGTTATGCGTTATGCGTTATGCGTTATGCGTTATGCGTTATGCGTTATGCGTCATGCGTTTTGCGTTATGCGTTATGCAATATGCGTTATGCGTTATGCGTTATGCGATTTGCGTTATGCGTTATGCGTTATGCGTTATGCGTTATGCGTTATGCGTTATGCGTTATGCGTTATGCGTTATGTGTTATGCGTTGTGCGTTATCCGCTATGCGTTATGCGTTTTGCGTTATGCGTTATGCGTTATGCGTTATGAGTAATGCGTGATCCGTTATGCGTTATGCGTTATGCGTTATGCGCTATGAGTAATGCGTGATCCGTTATGCGTTATGCGTTATGAGTAATGCTTGATCCGTTACGCGTTATGCGTTATGCATTAAGCGTTATGCGTTATACGTTATGCGTTATGCGTTATGCGTTATGCGTTATGCGTTATGCTTTATGCATTATGCGTTATGAGTTTTGCGTTATGCGTTATGCGTTATGACTTGTGCGTTATGCGTTATGCGTTATGCATTATGCGTTATGCGTTATGCGTTATGCGTTATGCGTTATGCAATATGCGTTATGCGTTATGCGTTATGCGTTATGCGTTATGCGTTATGCGTTATGTGTTATGCATTGTGCGTTATACGTTATGCGATTTGCGTTATGCGTTATGCGTTATGCGTTATGCGTTATGCGTTATGCGTTATGCGTTATGTGTTATGCGTTATGGGTTATGCGTTATGCGTTATACGTTATGCGTTATGCGTTATGGGTTATGAGTAATGCGTGATCCGTTATACGTTATGCTTCATGCGTTATGAGTTACGCGTAATGCGTTATGCGCTATGGGTCATGCGTTATGCGTTATGCGTTATGCGTTATGCGTTATGCGTTATGCAATATGCGTTATGCGTTATGCGTTATGCGTTATGAGAAATGCGTGATCCGTTATGCGTTATGCGTTATGAGTAATGCGTGATCCGTTATGCGTTATGCGTTATGCGCTATGAGTAATGCGTGATCCGTTATGCGTTATGCGTTATGAGTACTGCGTGATCCGTTATGCGTTATGCGTTATGAGTAATGCTTGATCCGTTACGCGTTATGCGTTATGCATTAAGCGTTATGCGTTATACGTTATGCGTTATGCGTTATGCGTTATGAGTAATGCGTGATCCGTTATGGGTTATGCGTTATGCGTTATGCGTTATGCGTTATGCGTTATGAGTAATGCGTGATCCGTTATGCGTTATGCGTTATGCGCTATGAGTAATGCGTGATCCGTTATGCGTTATGCGTTATGAGTAATGCTTGATCCGTTACGCGTTATGCGTTATGCATTAAGCGTTATGCGTTATACGTTATGCGTTATGCGTTATGCGTTATGCTTTATGCATTATGCGTTATGCGTTATGCGATTTGCGTTATGAGTTTTGCGTTATGCGTTATGCGTTATGAGGTGTGCGTTATGCGTTATGCGTTATGCGTTATGCGTTATGCGTTATGCGTTATGCGTTATGCGTTATGCAATATGCGTTATGCGTTATGCGTTATGCGTTATGCGTTATGCGTTATGCGTTATGCGTTATGCGTTATGCGTTATGCGTTATGCGTTATGTGTTATGCGTTGTGCGTTATACGTTATGCGATTTGCGTTATGCGTTATGCGTTATGCGTTATGCGTTATGCGTTATGCGTTATGCCTTATGGGTTATGCGTTATGCGTTATGCGTTATGCGTTATGCAATATGCGTTATGGGTTGTGCGTTATGAGTCATGCGTTATGCGTTATGCGTTATGTGTTATCCGTTGTGCGTTATCCGCTATGCGTTATGCGTTTTGCGTTATGCGTTATGCTTTATGCGTTATGAGTTACGCGTAATGCGTTATGCGTTATGCGTTATGGGTTATGCGTTATGTGTTATGAGTTATGCGTTATGCGTTATGCGTTATGCGTTATGCGTTATGGGTTATCCGTTATGCGTTATCCGTTATGAGTTTTGCGTTATGCGTTATGAGTTGTGCGTTATGCGTTATGCGTTATGCGTTATGCGTTATGCGTTATGCGTTATGCGTTATGCGTTATGCGTTATGAGTAATGCTTGATCCGTTACGCGTTATGCGTTATGCGTTATGCGTTATGGGTTATGCGTTATGAGTTATGAGTTATGCGTTATGCGTTATGCGTTATGCGTTATGCGTTATGCATGATGTGTTATCCGTTATGCGTTATCCGTTATGCGTTTTGCGTTATGCGTTATGCGTTATGAGTTGTGCGTTATGCGTTATGCGTTATGCGTTATGCGTTATGCGTTATGCGTTATGCGTTATGCGTTATGCGTTATGTGTTATGCGTTGTGCGTTATCCACTAACCGTTATGCGTTTTGCGTTATGCGTTATGCGTTATGCGTTATGCGTTATGCGTTATGCGTTATGCGTTATGAGAAATGCGTGATCCGTTATGCGTTATGCGTTATGAGTTATGCGTGATCCGTTATGCGTTATGCGTTATGCGCTATGAGTAATGCGTGATCCGTTATGCGTTATGCGTTATGAGTACTGCGTGATCCGTTATGCGTTATGCGTTATGAGTAATGCTTGATCCGTTACGCGTTATGCGTTATGCATTAAGCGTTATGCGTTATACGTTATGCGTTATGCGTTATGCGTTATGAGTAATGCGTGATCCGTTATGCGTTATGCGTTATGCGTTATGCGTTATGCGTTATGCGTTATGAGTAATGCGTGATCCGTTATGCGTTATGCGTTATGCGCTATGAGTAATGCGTGATCCGTTATGCGTTATGCGTTATGAGTAATGCTTGATCCGTTACGCGTTATGCGTTATGCATTAAGCGTTATGCGTTATACGTTATGCGTTATGCGTTATGCGTTATGCGTTATGCGTTATGCTTTATGCATTATGCGTTATGCGTTATGCGATTTGCGTTATGAGTTTTGTGTTATGCGTTATGCGTTATGACTTGTGCGTTATGCGTTATGCGTTATGCATTATGCGTTATGCGTTATGCGTTATGCGTTATGCGTTATGCGTTATGCGTTATGCGTTATGCAATATGCGTTATGCGTTATGCGTTATGCGTTATGCGTTATGCGTTATGCGTTATGTGTTATGCATTGTGCGTTATACGTTATGCGATTTGCGTTATGCGTTATGGGTTATGAGTAATGCGTGATCCGTTATACGTTATGCTTCATGCGTTATGAGTTACGCGTATTGCGTTATGCGCTATGGGTCATGCGTTATGCGTTATGCGTTATGCGTTATGCGTTATGCAATATGCGTTATGCGTTATGCGTTATGCGTTATGAGAAATGCGTGATCCGTTATGCGTTATGCGTTATGAGTAATGCGTGATCCGTTATGCGTTATGCGTTATGCGCTATGAGTAATGCGTGATCCGTTATGCGTTATGCGTTATGAGTAATGCTTGATCCGTTACGCGTTATGCGTTATGCATTAAGTGTTATGCGTTATACGTTATGCGTTATGCGTTATGCGTTATGAGTAATGCGTGATCCGTTATGGGTTATGCGTTATGCGTTATGCGTTATGCGTTATGCGTTATGCGTTATGCGTTATGCGTTATGCGTTATGCGTTATGAGAAATGCGTGATCCGTTATGCGTTATGCGTTATGCGTTATGAGTAATGCGTGATCCGTTATGCGTTATGCGTTATGCGTTATGCGTTATGCGTTATGCGTTATGCGTTATGCGTTATGCGTTATGCGTTATGCTTTATGCGTTATGAGTTACGCGTAATGCGTTATGCGTTATGCGTTATGGGTTATGCGTTATGTGTTATGAGTTATGCGTCATGCGTTATGCGTTATGCGTTATGCGTTATGGGTTATCCGTTATGCGTTATCCGTTATGAGTTTTGCGTTATGCGTTATGAGTTGTGCGTTATGCGTTATGCGTTATGCGTTATGCGTTATGCGTTATGCGTTATGAGTAATGCTTGATCCGTTACGCGTTATGCGTTATGCGTTATGCGTTATGGGTTATGCGTTATGAGTTATGAGTTATGCGTTATGCGTTATGCGTTATGCGTTATGCGTTATGCATGATGTGTTATCCGTTATGCGTTATCCGTTATGCGTTTTGCGTTATGCGTTATGCGTTATGAGTTGTGCGTTATGCGTTATGCGTTATGCGTTATGCGTTATGCGTTATGCGTTATGCGTTATGCGTTATGCGTTATGCGTTATGCGTTATGCGTTATGTGTTATGCGTTGTGCGTTATCCACTAACCGTTATGCGTTTTGCGTTATGCGTTATGCGTTATGCGTTATGCGTTATGCGTTATGCGTTATGAGAAATGCGTGATCCGTTATGCGTTATGCGTTATGAGTAATGCGTGATCCGTTATGCGTTATGCGTTATGCGCTATGAGTAATGCGTGATCCGTTATGCGTTATGCGTTATGAGTAATGCTTGATCCGTTACGCGTTATGCGTTATGCATTAAGCGTTATGCGTTATACGTTATGCGTTATGCGTTATGCGTTATGCGTTATGCGTTATGCTTTATGCATTATGCGTTATGCGTTATGCGATTTGCGTTATGAGTTTTGTGTTATGCGTTATGCGTTATGACTTGTGCGTTATGCGTTATGCGTTATGCATTATGCGTTATGCGTTATGCGTTATGCGTTATGCGTTATGCGTTATGCGTTATGCGTTATGCGTTATGCAATATGCGTTATGCGTTATGCGTTATGCGTTATGCGTTATGCGTTATGCGTTATGCGTTATGCGTTATGCGTTATGCGTTATGCGTTATGCATTGTGCGTTATACGTTATGCGATTTGCGTTATGCGTTATGGGTTATGAGTAATGCGTGATCCGTTATACGTTATGCTTCATGCGTTATGAGTTACGCGTAATGCGTTATGCGCTATGGGTCATGCGTTATGCGTTATGCGTTATGCGTTATGCGTTATGCGTTATGCGTTATGCAATATGCGTTATGCGTTATGCGTTATGCGTTATGAGAAATGCGTGATCCGTTATGCGTTATGCGTTATGAGTAATGCGTGATCCGTTATGCGTTATGCGTTATGCGCTATGAGTAATGCGTGATCCGTTATGCGTTATGCGTTATGAGTACTGCGTGATCCGTTATGCGTTATGCGTTATGAGTAATGCTTGATCCGTTACGCGTTATGCGTTATGCATTAAGTGTTATGCGTTATACGTTATGCGTAATGCGTTATGCGTTATGAGTAATGCGTGATCCGTTATGGGTTATGCGTTATGCGTTATGCGTTATGCGTTATGCGTTATGCGTTATGCGTTATGAGTAATGCGTGATCCGTTATGCGTTATGCGTTATGCGTTATGAGTAATGCTTGATCCGTTACGCGTTATGCGTTATGCATTAAGCGTTATGCGTTATACGTTATGCGTTATGCGTTATGCGTTATGCTTTATGCATTATGCGTTATGCGTTATGCGATTTGCGTTATGAGTTTTGCGTTATGCGTTATGCGTTATGCGTTATGCAATATGCGTTATGCGTTATGCGTTATGCGTTATGCGTTATGCGTTATGCGTTATGCGTTATGTGTTATGCGTTGTGCGTTATACGTTATGCGATTTGCGTTATGCGTTATGCGTTATGCGTTATGCGTTATGCGTTATGGGTTATGAGTTATGCGTTATGCGTTATGCGTTATGCAATATGCGTTATGGGTTGTGCGTTATGAGTCATGCGTTATGCGTTATGCGTTATGTGTTATGCGTTGTGCGTTATCCGCTATGCGTTATGCGTTTTGCGTTATGCGCTATGAGTAATGCGTGATCCGTTATGCGTTTGCGTTATGAGTAATGCTTGATCCGTTACGCGTTATGCGTTATGCATTAAGCGTTATGCGTTATGTGTTATGAGTTATGCGTTATGCGTTATGCGTTATGCGTTATGCGTTATGCGTTATGCGTTATGCGTTATGCGTTATGCGTTATGAGTAATGCGTGATCCGTTATGCGTTATGCGTTATGCGTTATGCTTTATGCATTATGCGTTATGCGTTATGCGATTTGCGTTATGAGTTTTGCGTTATGCGTTATGCGTTATGCGTTATGCAATATGCGTTATGCGTTATGCGTTATGCGTTATGTGTTATGGGTTATGCGTTATGCGTTATGCGTTATGCGTTATGCGTTATGCGTTATGCGTTTTGCTTTATGCGTTATGCGTTATGGGTTATGCGTTATGCGTTATGCGTTATGGGTTATGAGTAATGCGTGATCCGTTATGCGTTATGCTTTATGCGTTATGAGTTACGCGTAATGCGTTATGCGCTATGGGTCATGCGTTAAGCGTTATGCGTTATGCGTTATGCGTTATGGGTTATGCGTTATGGGTTATGAGTAATGCGTGATCCGTTATGCGTTATGCTTTATGCGTTATGAGTTACGCGTAATGCGTTATGCGCTATGGGTCATGCGTTAAGCGTAATGCGTTATGCGTTATGGGTTATGCGTTATGTGTTATGCGTTATGCGTTATGCGTTATGCGTCATGCGTTATGGGTTATCCGTTATGCGTTATCCGTTATGAGTTTTGCGTTATGCGTTATGCGTTATGAGTTGTGCGTTATGCGTTATGCGTTATGCGTTATGCGTTATGCGTTATGCAATATGCGTTATGGGTTGTGCGTTATGAGTCATGCGTTATGCGTTATGCGTTATGTGTTATCCGTTGTGCGTTATCCGCTATGCGTTATGCGTTTTGCGTTATGCGTTATGCTTTATGCGTTATGAGTTACGCGTAATGCGTTATGCGTTATGCGTTATGGGTTATGCGTTATGTGTTATGAGTTATGCGTTATGCGTTATGCGTTATGCGTTATGCGTTATGGGTTATCCGTTATGCGTTATCCGTTATGAGTTTTGCGTTATGCGTTATGAGTTGTGCGTTATGCGTTATGCGTTATGCGTTATGCGTTATGCGTTATGCGTTATGCGTTATGCGTTATGCGTTATGAGTAATGCTTGATCCGTTACGCGTTATGCGTTATGCGTTATGCGTTATGGGTTATGCGTTATGAGTTATGAGTTATGCGTTATGCGTTATGCGTTATGCGTTATGCGTTATGCATGATGTGTTATCCGTTATGCGTTATCCGTTATGCGTTTTGCGTTATGCGTTATGCGTTATGAGTTGTGCGTTATGCGTTATGCGTTATGCGTTATGCGTTATGCGTTATGCGTTATGCGTTATGCGTTATGCGTTATGTGTTATGCGTTGTGCGTTATCCACTAACCGTTATGCGTTTTGCGTTATGCGTTATGCGTTATGCGTTATGCGTTATGCGTTATGCGTTATGCGTTATGAGAAATGCGTGATCCGTTATGCGTTATGCGTTATGAGTTATGCGTGATCCGTTATGCGTTATGCGTTATGCGCTATGAGTAATGCGTGATCCGTTATGCGTTATGCGTTATGAGTACTGCGTGATCCGTTATGCGTTATGCGTTATGAGTAATGCTTGATCCGTTACGCGTTATGCGTTATGCATTAAGCGTTATGCGTTATACGTTATGCGTTATGCGTTATGCGTTATGAGTAATGCGTGATCCGTTATGCGTTATGCGTTATGCGTTATGCGTTATGCGTTATGCGTTATGAGTAATGCGTGATCCGTTATGCGTTATGCGTTATGCGCTATGAGTAATGCGTGATCCGTTATGCGTTATGCGTTATGAGTAATGCTTGATCCGTTACGCGTTATGCGTTATGCATTAAGCGTTATGCGTTATACGTTATGCGTTATGCGTTATGCGTTATGCGTTATGCGTTATGCTTTATGCATTATGCGTTATGCATTATGCGATTTGCGTTATGAGTTTTGTGTTATGCGTTATGCGTTATGACTTGTGCGTTATGCGTTATGCGTTATGCATTATGCGTTATGCGTTATGCGTTATGCGTTATGCGTTATGCGTTATGCGTTATGCGTTATGCAATATGCGTTATGCGTTATGCGTTATGCGTTATGCGTTATGCGTTATGCGTTATGCGTTATGTGTTATGCATTGTGCGTTATACGTTATGCGATTTGCGTTATGCGTTATGGGTTATGAGTAATGCGTGATCCGTTATACGTTATGCTTCATGCGTTATGAGTTACGCGTATTGCGTTATGCGCTATGGGTCATGCGTTATGCGTTATGCGTTATGCGTTATGCGTTATGCAATATGCGTTATGCGTTATGCGTTATGCGTTATGAGAAATGCGTGATCCGTTATGCGTTATGCGTTATGAGTAATGCGTGATCCGTTATGCGTTATGCGTTATGCGCTATGAGTAATGCGTGATCCGTTATGCGTTATGCGTTATGAGTAATGCTTGATCCGTTACGCGTTATGCGTTATGCATTAAGTGTTATGCGTTATACGTTATGCGTTATGCGTTATGCGTTATGAGTAATGCGTGATCCGTTATGGGTTATGCGTTATGCGTTATGCGTTATGCGTTATGCGTTATGCGTTATGCGTTATGCGTTATGCGTTATGCGTTATGAGAAATGCGTGATCCGTTATGCGTTATGCGTTATGCGTTATGAGTAATGCGTGATCCGTTATGCGTTATGCGTTATGCGTTATGCGTTATGCGTTATGCGTTATGCGTTATGCGTTATGCGTTATGCGTTATGCTTTATGCGTTATGAGTTACGCGTAATGCGTTATGCGTTATGCGTTATGGGTTATGCGTTATGTGTTATGAGTTATGCGTCATGCGTTATGCGTTATGCGTTATGCGTTATGGGTTATCCGTTATGCGTTATCCGTTATGAGTTTTGCGTTATGCGTTATGAGTTGTGCGTTATGCGTTATGCGTTATGCGTTATGCGTTATGCGTTATGCGTTATGAGTAATGCTTGATCCGTTACGCGTTATGCGTTATGCGTTATGCGTTATGGGTTATGCGTTATGAGTTATGAGTTATGCGTTATGCGTTATGCGTTATGCGTTATGCGTTATGCATGATGTGTTATCCGTTATGCGTTATCCGTTATGCGTTTTGCGTTATGCGTTATGCGTTATGAGTTGTGCGTTATGCGTTATGCGTTATGCGTTATGCGTTATGCGTTATGCGTTATGCGTTATGCGTTATGCGTTATGCGTTATGCGTTATGTGTTATGCGTTGTGCGTTATCCACTAACCGTTATGCGTTTTGCGTTATGCGTTATGCGTTATGCGTTATGCGTTATGCGTTATGCGTTATGAGAAATGCGTGATCCGTTATGCGTTATGCGTTATGAGTAATGCGTGATCCGTTATGCGTTATGCGTTATGCGCTATGAGTAATGCGTGATCCGTTATGCGTTATGCGTTATGAGTAATGCTTGATCCGTTACGCGTTATGCGTTATGCATTAAGCGTTATGCGTTATACGTTATGCGTTATGCGTTATGCGTTATGCGTTATGCGTTATGCTTTATGCATTATGCGTTATGCGTTATGCGATTTGCGTTATGAGTTTTGTGTTATGCGTTATGCGTTATGACTTGTGCGTTATGCGTTATGCGTTATGCATTATGCGTTATGCGTTATGCGTTATGCGTTATGCGTTATGCGTTATGCGTTATGCGTTATGCGTTATGCAATATGCGTTATGCGTTATGCGTTATGCGTTATGCGTTATGCGTTATGCGTTATGCGTTATGCGTTATGCGTTATGCGTTATGCATTGTGCGTTATACGTTATGCGATTTGCGTTATGCGTTATGGGTTATGAGTAATGCGTGATCCGTTATACGTTATGCTTCATGCGTTATGAGTTACGCGTAATGCGTTATGCGCTATGGGTCATGCGTTATGCGTTATGCGTTATGCGTTATGCGTTATGCGTTATGCGTTATGCAATATGCGTTATGCGTTATGCGTTATGCGTTATGAGAAATGCGTGATCCGTTATGCGTTATGCGTTATGAGTAATGCGTGATCCGTTATGCGTTATGCGTTATGCGCTATGAGTAATGCGTGATCCGTTATGCGTTATGCGTTATGAGTACTGCGTGATCCGTTATGCGTTATGCGTTATGAGTAATGCTTGATCCGTTACGCGTTATGCGTTATGCATTAAGTGTTATGCGTTATACGTTATGCGTAATGCGTTATGCGTTATGAGTAATGCGTGATCCGTTATGGGTTATGCGTTATGCGTTATGCGTTATGCGTTATGCGTTATGCGTTATGCGTTATGAGTAATGCGTGATCCGTTATGCGTTATGCGTTATGCGTTATGAGTAATGCTTGATCCGTTACGCGTTATGCGTTATGCATTAAGCGTTATGCGTTATACGTTATGCGTTATGCGTTATGCGTTATGCTTTATGCATTATGCGTTATGCGTTATGCGATTTGCGTTATGAGTTTTGCGTTATGCGTTATGCGTTATGCGTTATGCAATATGCGTTATGCGTTATGCGTTATGCGTTATGCGTTATGCGTTATGCGTTATGCGTTATGTGTTATGCGTTGTGCGTTATACGTTATGCGATTTGCGTTATGCGTTATGCGTTATGCGTTATGCGTTATGCGTTATGGGTTATGAGTTATGCGTTATGCGTTATGCGTTATGCAATATGCGTTATGGGTTGTGCGTTATGAGTCATGCGTTATGCGTTATGCGTTATGTGTTATGCGTTGTGCGTTATCCGCTATGCGTTATGCGTTTTGCGTTATGCGCTATGAGTAATGCGTGATCCGTTATGCGTTTGCGTTATGAGTAATGCTTGATCCGTTACGCGTTATGCGTTATGCATTAAGCGTTATGCGTTATGTGTTATGAGTTATGCGTTATGCGTTATGCGTTATGCGTTATGCGTTATGCGTTATGCGTTATGCGTTATGCGTTATGCGTTATGAGTAATGCGTGATCCGTTATGCGTTATGCGTTATGCGTTATGCTTTATGCATTATGCGTTATGCGTTATGCGATTTGCGTTATGAGTTTTGCGTTATGCGTTATGCGTTATGCGTTATGCAATATGCGTTATGCGTTATGCGTTATGCGTTATGTGTTATGGGTTATGCGTTATGCGTTATGCGTTATGCGTTATGCGTTATGCGTTATGCGTTTTGCTTTATGCGTTATGCGTTATGGGTTATGCGTTATGCGTTATGCGTTATGGGTTATGAGTAATGCGTGATCCGTTATGCGTTATGCTTTATGCGTTATGAGTTACGCGTAATGCGTTATGCGCTATGGGTCATGCGTTAAGCGTTATGCGTTATGCGTTATGCGTTATGGGTTATGCGTTATGGGTTATGAGTAATGCGTGATCCGTTATGCGTTATGCTTTATGCGTTATGAGTTACGCGTAATGCGTTATGCGCTATGGGTCATGCGTTAAGCGTAATGCGTTATGCGTTATGGGTTATGCGTTATGTGTTATGCGTTATGCGTTATGCGTTATGCGTCATGCGTTATGGGTTATCCGTTATGCGTTATCCGTTATGAGTTTTGCGTTATGCGTTATGCGTTATGAGTTGTGCGTTATGCGTTATGCGTTATGCGTTATGCGTTATGCGTTATGCGTTATGCGTCATGCGTTTTGCGTTATGCGTTATGCAATATGCGTTATGCGTTATGCGTTATGCGATTTGCGTTATGCGTTATGCGTTATGCGTTATGCGTTATGCGTTATGCGTTATGCGTTATGTGTTATGCGTTGTGCGTTATCCGCTATGCGTTATGCGTTTTGCGTAATGCGTTATGCGTTATGCGTTATGAGTAATGCGTGATCCGTTATGCGTTATGCGTTATGCGTTATGCGCTATGAGTAATGCGTGATCCGTTATGCGTTATGCGTTATGAGTAATGCTTGATCCGTCTCGCGTTATGCGTTATGCATTAAGCGTTATGCGTTATACGTTATGCGTTATGCGTTATGCGTTATGCGTTATGCGTTATGCTTTATGCATTATGCGTTATGCGTTATGCGATTTGCGTTATGCGTTATGCGTTATGGGTTGTGCGTTATGAGTCATGCGTTATGCGTTATGCGTTATGCGTTATGCGTTATGCGTTATGTGTTATGCGTTGTGCGTTATCCGCTATGCGTTATGCGTTTTGCGTAATGCGTTATGCGTTATGCGTTATGAGTAATGCGTGATCCGTTATGCGTTATGCGTTATGCGTTATGCGCTATGAGTAATGCGTGATCCGTTATGCGTTATGCGTTATGAGTAATGCTTGATCCGTTACGCGTTATGCGTTATGCATTAAGCGTTATGCTTTATGCATTATGCGTTATGCGTTATGCGATTTGCGTTATGCGTTATGCGTTATAGGTTGTGCGTTATGAGTCATGCGTTATGCGTTATGCGTTTTGCTTTATGCGTTATGCGTTATGGGTTATGCGTTATGCGTTATGCGTTATGGGTTATGAGTAATGCGTGATCCGTTATGCGTTATGCTTTATGCGTTATGAGTTACGCGTAATGCGTTATGCGCTATGGGTCATGCGTTAAGCGTTATGCGTTATGCGTTATGCGTTATGGGTTATGCGTTATGGGTTATGAGTAATGCGTGATCCGTTATGCGTTATGCTTTATGCGTTATGAGTTACGCGTAATGCGTTATGCGCTATGGGTCATGCGTTAAGCGTAATGCGTTATGCGTTATGGGTTATGCGTTATGTGTTATGCGTTATGCGTTATGCGTTATGCGTCATGCGTTATGGGTTATCCGTTATGCGTTATCCGTTATGAGTTTTGCGTTATGCGTTATGCGTTATGAGTTGTGCGTTATGCGTTATGCGTTATGCGTTATGCGTTATGCGTTATGCGTTATGCGTCATGCGTTTTGCGTTATGCGATATGCAATATGCGTTATGCGTTATGCGTTATGCGATTTGCGTTATGCGTTATGCGTTATGCGTTATGCGTTATGCGTTATGCGTTATGCGTTATGTGTTATGCGTTGTGCGTTATCCGCTATGCGTTATGCGTTTTGCGTAATGCGTTATGCGTTATGCGTTATGCGTTATGCGCTATGAGTAATGCGTGATCCGTTATGCGTTATGCGTTATGAGTAATGCTTGATCCGTCACGCGTTATGCGTTATGCATTAAGCGTTATGCGTTATACGTTATGCGTTATGCGTTATGCGTTATGCGTTATGCGTTATGCGTTATGCTTTATGCATTATGCGTTATGCGTTATGCGATTTGCGTTATGCGTTATGCGTTATGGGTTGTGCGTTATGAGTCATGCCTTATGCGTTATGCGTTATGCGTTATGCGTTATGCGTTATGCGTTATGTGTTATGCGTTGTGCGTTATCCGCTATGCGTTATGCGTTTTGCGTAATGCGTTATGCGTTATGCGTTATGAGTAATGCGTGATCCGTTATGCGTTATGCGTTATGCGTTATGCGCTATGAGTAATGCGTGATCCGTTATGCGTTATGCGTTATGAGTAATGCTTGATCCGTTACGCGTTATGCGTTATGCATTAAGCGTTATGCGTTATACGTTATGCGTTATGCGTTATGCGTTATGCGTTATGCGTTATGCTTTATGCATTATGCGTTATGCGTTATGCGATTTGCGTTATGCGTTATGCGTTATGCGTTATGGGTTGTGCGTTATGAGTCATGCGTTATGCGTTATGCGTTTTGCTTTATGCGTTATGCGTTATGGGTTATGCGTTATGCGTTATGCGTTATGGGTTATGAGTAATGCGTGATCCGTTATGCGTTATGCTTTATGCGTTATGAGTTACGCGTAATGCGTTATGCGCTATGGGTCATGCGTTAAGCGTTATGCGTTATGCGTTATGCTATTATGCGTTATGCGTTATGCGTTATGCGTTATGCGTTATGCGTTATGCGTTATGCGTTATGCGTTATGCGTGATCCGTTATGCGTTATGCGTTATGAGTAATGCGTGATCCGTTATGCGTTATGTGTTATGCGTTGTGCGTTATCCGCTATGCGTTATGCGTTTTGCGTTATGCGTTATGCGTTATGAGTAATGCGTGATCCGTTATGCGTTATGCGTTATGCTTTATGCGTTATGCGTTATGCGTTATGCGTTATGCGTTATGCGTTATGCGTTATGTGTTATGCGTTGTGCGTTATCCGCTATGCGTTATGCGTTTTGCGTTATGCGTTATGCGTTATGCGTTATGAGTAATGCGTGATCCGTTATGCGTTATGCGTTATGCGTTATGCGCTATGAGTAATGCGTGATCCGTTATGCGTTATGCGTTATGAGTAATGCTTGATCCGTTACGCGTTATGCGTTATGCATTAAGCGTTATGCGTTATACGTTATGCGTTATGCGTTATGCGTTATTCGTTATGCGTTATGCTTTATGCATTATGCGTTATGCGTTATGCGATTTGCGTTATGCGTTATGCGTTATGGGTTGTGCGTTATGAGTCATGCGTTATGCGTTATGCGTTTTGCTTTATGCGTTATGCGTTATGGGTTATGCGTTATGCGTTATGCGTTATGGGTTATGAGTAATGCGTGATCCGTTATGCGTTATGCGTTATGGGTTATCCGTTATGCGTTATCCGTTATGAGTTTTGCGTTATGCGTTATGCGTTATGCGTTATGAGTTGTGCGTTATGCGTTATGCGTTATGCGTTATGAGTTACGCGTAATGCGTTATGCGCTATGGGTCATGCGTTAAGCGTTATGCGTTATGCGTTATGCGTTATGGGTTATGCGATATGGGTTATGAGTAATGCGTGATCCGTTATGCGTTATGCTTTATGCGTTATGAGTTACGCGTAATGCGTTATGCGCTATGGGTCATGCGTTAAGCGTTATGCGTTAAGCGTTATGGGTTATGCGTTATGTGTTATGCGTTATGCGTTATGCGTTATGCGTTATGCGTTATGCGTTATGGGTTATCCGTTATGCGTTATCCGTTATGAGTTTTGCGTTATGCGTTATGCGTTATGAGTTGTGCGTTATGCGTTATGCGTTATGCGTTATGCGTTATGCGTTATGCGTTATGCGTTATGCGTCATGCGTTTTGCGTTATGCGTTATGCAATATGCGTTATGCGTTATGCGTTATGCGTTATGCGTTATGCGTTATGCGTTATGCGTTATGCGTTATGCGTTATGCGTTATGCGTTATGCGTTATGCGTTATGCGTTATGCGTTATGCTTTATGCGTTATGAGTTACGCGTAATGCGTTATGCGTTATGCGTTATGGGTTATGCGTTATGTGTTATGAGTTATGCGTTATGCGTTATGCGTTATGCGTTATGCGTTATGGGTTATCCGTTATGCGTTATCCGTTATGAGTTTTGCGTTATGCGTTATGAGTTGTGCGTTATGCGTTATGCGTTATGCGTTATGCGTTATGCGTTATGCGTTATGCGTTATGCGTTATGCGTTATGCGTTATGAGAAATGCGTGATCCGTTATGCGTTATGCGTTATGAGTAATGCGTGATCCGTTATGCGTTATGCGTTATGCGCTATGAGTAATGCGTGATCCGTTATGCGTTATGCGTTATGAGTACTGCGTGATCCGTTATGCGTTATGCGTTATGAGTAATGCTTGATCCGTTATGCGTTATGTGTTATGCGTTGTGCGTTATCCGCTATGCGTTATGCGTTTTGCGTTATGCGTTATGCGTTATGCGTTATGAGTAATGCGTGATCCGTTATGCGTTATGCGTTATGCGTTATGCGTTATGCGTTATGCGTTATGCGTTATGCGTTATGCGTTATGCGTTATGCGTTATGCGTTATGTGTTATGCGTTGTGCGTTATCCGCTATGCGTTATGCGTTTTGCGTTATGCGTTATGCGTTATGCGTTATGAGTAATGCGTGATCCGTTATGCGTTATGCGTTATGCGTTATGCGCTATGAGTAATGCGTGATCCGTTATGCGTTATGCGTTATGAGTAATGCTTGATCCGTTACGCGTTATGCGTTATGCATTAAGCGTTATGCGTTATACGTTATGCGTTATGCGTTATGCGTTATGCGTTATGCGTTATGCTTTATGCATTATGCGTTATGCGTTATGCGATTTGCGTTATGCGTTATGCGTTATGCGTGATCCGTTATGCGTTATGCGTTATGCGTTATGCGTTATGCGTTATGCGTTATGTGTTATGCGTTGTGCGTTATCCGCTATGCGTTATGCGTTATGCGTTATGCGTTATGCGTTATGCGTTATGAGTAATGCGTGATCCGTTATGCGTTATGCGTTATGCGTTATGCGTTATGCGTTATGCGTTATGCGTTATGCGTTATGTGTTATGCGTTGTGCGTTATCCGCAATGCGTTATGCGTTTTGCGTTATGCGTTATGCGTTATGCGTTATGAGTAATGCGTGATCCGTTATGCGTTATGCGTTATGCGTTATGCGCTATGAGTAATGCGTGATCCGTTATGCGTTATGCGTTATGAGTAATGCTTGATCCGTTACGCGTTATGCGTTATGCATTAAGCGTTATGCGTTATACGTTATGCGTTATGCGTTATGCGTTATGCGTTATGCGTTATGCTTTATGCATTATGCGTTATGCGTTATGCGATTTGCGTTATGCGTTATGCGTTATGGGTTGTGCGTTATGAGTCATGCGTTATGCGTTATGCGTTTTGATTTATGCCTTATGCGTTATGGGTTATGCGTTATGCGTTATGCGTTATGGGTTATGAGTAATGCGTGATCCGTTATGCGTTATGCGTTATGGGTTATCCGTTATGCGTTATCCGTTATGAGTTTTGCGTTATGCGTTATGCGTTATGCGTTATGAGTTGTGCGTTATGCGTTATGCGTTATGCGTTATGAGTTACGCGTAATGCGTTATGCGCTATGGGTCATGCGTTAAGCGTTATGCGTTATGCGTTATGCGTTATGGGTTATGCGTTATGGGTTATGAGTAATGCGTGATCCGTTATGCGTTATGCTTTATGCGTTATGAGTTACGCGTAATGCGTTATGCGCTATGGGTCATGCGTTAAGCGTTATGCGTTAAGCGTTATGGGTTATGCGTTATGTGTTATGCGTTATGCGTTATGCGTTATGCGTTATGCGTTATGCGTTATGCGTTATGGGTTATCCGTTATGCGTTATCCGTTATGAGTTTTGCGTTATGCGTTATGCGTTATGAGTTGTGCGTTATGCGTTATGCGTTATGCGTTATGCGTTATGCGTTATGCGTCATGCGTTTTGCGTTATGCGTTATGCAATATGCGTTATGCGTTATGCGTTATGCGTTATGCGTTATGCGTTATGCGTTATGCGTTATGCGTGATCCGTTATGCGTTATGCGTTATGAGTAATGCGTGATCCGTTATGCGTTATGCGTTATGCGATATGCGTTATGCGTTATGCGTTATGCGTTATGGGTTATGCGTTATGTGTTATGCGTTATGCGTTATGCGTTATGCGTTATGCGTTATGCGTTATGCGTTATGGGTTATGAGTAATGCGTGATCCGTTATGCGTTATGCTTTATGCGTTATGAGTTACGCGTAATGCGTTATGCGCTATGGGTCATGCGTTATGCGTTATGTGTTATGCGTTATGCGTTATGCGTTATGCGTTATGCGTTATGCGTTATGCGTTATGCGTTATGCGTTATGCGTTATGCGTTATGCGTTATGCGTTATGCGTTATGCGTTATGCGTTATGCGTTATGCATTATGCGTTATGCGTTATGCTTTATGCGTTATGCGTTATGAGTAATGCGTGATCCGTTATGTGTTATGCGTTATGCGTTATGCGTTATGCGTTTTGCGTCATGCGTTATGCCTTATGCCTTATGCGTTATGCGTTATGCGTTATGCGTTATGCGTTATGCGTTATGCGTTATGCGTTATGCGTTATGCGTTATGCGTTATGCGTTATGCGTTATGCGTTATGCGTTATGCGTTATGCGTTATGCGTTATGCGTTATGAGAAATGCGTGATCCGTTATGCGTTAGGCGTTATGAGTAATGCGTGATCCGTTATGCGTTATGCGTTATGCGTTATGCGTTATGCGTTATGCGTTATGCTTTATGCGTTATGAGTTACGCGTAATGCGTTATGCGTTATGCGTTATGGGTTATGCGTTATGTGTTATGAGTTATGCGTTATGCGTTATGCGTTATGCGTTATGCGTTATGCGTTATGGGTTATCCGTTATGCGTTATCCGTTATGAGTTTTGCGTTATGCGTTATGAGTTGTGCGTTATGCGTTATGCGTTATGCGTTATGCGTTATGCGTTATGCGTTATGCGTTATGCGTTATGCGTTATGCGTTATGAGAAATGCGTGATCCGTTATGCGTTATGCGTTATGAGTAATGCGTGATCCGTTATGCGTTATGCGTTATGCGCTATGAGTAATGCGTGATCCGTTATGCGTTATGCGTTATGAGTACTGCGTGATCCGTTATGCGTTATGCGTTATGAGTAATGCTTGATCCGTTATGCGTTATGTGTTATGCGTTGTGCGTTATCCGCTATGCGTTATGCGTTTTGCGTTATGCGTTATGCGTTATGCGTTATGAGAAATGCGTGATCCGTTATGCGTTATGCGTTATGAGTAATGCGTGATCCGTTATGCGTTATGCGTTATGCGTTATGCGTTATGCGTTATGCGTTATGCGTTATGCTTTATGCGTTATGAGTTACGCGTAATGCGTTATGCGTTATGCGTTATGGGTTATGAGTGATCCGTTATGCGTTATGCGTTATGCGCTATGAGTAATGCGTGATCCGTTATGCGTTATGCGTTATGAGTACTGCGTGATCCGTTATGCGTTATGCGTTATGAGTTTTGCGTTATGCGTTATGAGTTGTGCGTTATGCGTTATGCGTTATGCGTTATGCGTTATGCGTTATGCGTTATGCGTTATGCGTTATGCGTTATGCGTTATGAGAAATGCGTGATCCGTTATGCGTTATGCGTTATGAGTAATGCGTGATCCGTTATGCGTTATGCGTTATGCGCTATGAGTAATGCGTGATCCGTTATGCGTTATGCGTTATGAGTACTGCGTGATCCGTTATGCGTTATGCGTTATGAGTAATGCTTGATCCGTTATGCGTTATGTGTTATGCGTTGTGCGTTATCCGCCATGCGTTATGCGTTTTGCGTTATGCGTTATGCGTTATGCGTTATGAGTAATGCGTGATCCGTTATGCGTTATGCGTTATGCGTTATGCGTTATGCGTTATGCGTTATGCGTTATGCGTTATGCGTTATGCGTTATGCGTTATGTGTTATGCGTTGTGCGTTATCCGCTATGCGTTATGCGTTTTGCGTTATGCGTTATGCGTTATGCGTTATGAGTAATGCGTGATCCGTTATGCGTTATGCGTTATGCGTTATGCGCTATGAGTAATGCGTGATCCGTTATGCGTTATGCGTTATGACTAATGCTTGATCCGTTACGCGTTATGCGTTATGCATTAAGCGTTATGCGTTATACGTTATGCGTTATGCGTTATGCGTTATGCGTTATGCGTTATGCTTTATGCATTATGCGTTATGCGTTATGCGTTATGCGTTATGCGTTATGCGTTATGGGTTATGCGTTATGCGTTATGCGTTATGCGTTATGCAATATGCGTTATGGGTTGTGCGTTATGAGTCATGCGTTATGCGTTATGCGTTATGTGTTATGCGTTGTGCGTTATCCGCTATGCGTTATGCGTTTTGCGTTATGCGCTATGAGTAATGCGTGATCCGTTATGCGTTTGCGTTATGAGTAATGCTTGATCCGTTACGCGTTATGCGTTATGCATTAAGCGTTATGCGTTATACGTTATGCGTTATGCGTTATGCGTTATGCGTTATGCGTTATGCTTTATGCATTATGCGTTATGCGTTATGCGATTTGCGTTATGCGTTATGCGTTATGGGTTGTGCGTTATGAGTCATGCGTTATGCGTTTTGCTTTATGCGTTATGCGTTATGGGTTATGCGTTATGCGTTATGCGTTATGGGTTATGAGTAATGCGTGATCCGTTATGCGTTATGCTTTATGCGTTATGAGCTACGCGTAATGCGTTATGCGCTATGGGTCATGCGTTAAGCGTTATGCGTTATGCGTTATGCGTTATGGGTTATGCGTTATGGGTTACGAGTAATGCATGATCCGTTATGCGTTATGCTTTATGCGTTATGAGTTACGCGTAATGCGTTATGCGCAATGGGTCATGCGTTAAGCGTTATGCGTTATGCGTTATGGGTTATGCGTTATGTGTTATGCGTTATGCGTTATGCGTTATGCGTTATGCGTTATGCGTTATGGGTTATCCGTTATGCGTTATCCGTTATGAGTTTTGCGTTATGCGTTATGCGTTATGAGTTGTGCGTTATGCGTTATGCGTTATGCGTTATGCGTTATGCGTTATGCGTTATGCGTCATGCGTTTTGCGTTATGCGTTATGCAATATGCGTTATGCGTTATGCGTTATGCGATTTGCGTTATGCGTTATGCGTTATGCGTTATGCGTTATGCGTTATGCGTTATGCGTTATGCGTTATGCGTTATGCGTTATGCGTTATGTGTTATGCGTTGTGCGTTATCCGCTATGCGTTATGCGTTTTGCGTTATGCGTTATGCGTTATGCGTTATGCGTTATGAGTAATGCGTGATCCGTTATGCGTTATGCGTTATGCGCTATGAGTAATGCGTGATCCGTTATGCGTTATGCGTTATGAGTAATGCTTGATCCGTTACGCGTTATGCGTTATGCATTAAGCGTTATGCGTTATACGTTATGCGTTATGCGTTATGCGTTATGCGTTATGCTTTATGCATTATGCGTTATGCGTTATGCGATTTGCGTTATGCGTTATGCGTTATGGGTTGTGCGTTATGAGTCATGCGTTATGCGTTATGCGTTTTGCTTTATGCGTTATGCGTTATGGGTTATGCGTTATGCGTTATGCGTTATGGGTTATGAGTAATGCGTGATCCGTTATGCGTTATGCTTTATGCGTTATGAGTTACGCGTAATGCGTTATGCGCTATGGGTCATGCGTTAAGCTTTATGCGTTATGCGTTATGCGTTATGGGTTATGCGTTATGGGTTATGAGTAATGCGTGATCCGTTATGCGTTATGCTTTATGCGTTATGAGTTACGCGTAATGCGTTATGCGCTATGGGTCATGCGTTAAGCGTTATGCGTTATGCGTTATGGGTTATGCGTTATGTGTTATGCGTTATGCGTTATGCGTTATGCGTTATGCGTTATGCGTTATGGGTTATCCGTTATGCGTTATACGTTATGAGTTTTGCGTTATGCGTTATGCGTTATGAGTTGTGCGTTATGCGTTATGCGTTATGCGTTATGCGTTATGCGTTATGCGTTATGCGTAATGCGTTTTGCGTTATGCGTTATGCAATATGCGTTATGCGTTATGCGTTATGCGTTATGCGTTATGCGTTATGCGTTATGCGTTATGCGTTATGCGTTATGCGTTACGCGTGATCCGTTATGCGTTATGCGTTATGAGTAATGCGTGATCCGTTATGCGTTATGCGTTATGCGTTATGCGTTATGCGTTATGCGTTATGCGTTATGGGTTATGCGTTATGTGTTATGTGTTATGCGTTATGCGTTATGCGTTATGCGTTATGTGTTATGAGTTATGCGTTATGCGTTATGCGTTATGCGTTATGCGTTATGGGTTATCCGTTATGCGTTATCCGTTATGAGTTTTGCGTTATGCGTTATGAGTTGTGCGTTATGCGTTATGCGTTATGCGTTATGCGTTATGCGTTATGCGTTATGCGTTATGCGTTATGCGTTATGAGAAATGCGTGATCCGTTATGCGTTATGCATTATGCGTTATGCGTTATGCGTTATGCGTTATGCGTTATGCTTTATGCGTTATGAGTTACGCGTAATGCGTTATGCGTTATGCGTTATGGGTTATGCGTTATGTGTTATGAGTTATGCGTTATGCGTTATGCGTTATGCGTTATGCGTTATGGGTTATCCGTTATGCGTTATCCGTTATGAGTTTTGCGTTATGCGTTATGAGTTGTGCGTTATGCGTTATGCGTTATGCGTTATGCGTTATGCGTTATGCGTTATGCGTTATGAGTACTGCGTGATCCGTTATGCGTTATGCGTTATGAGTAATGCTTGATCCGTTATGCGTTATGTGTTATGCGTTGTGCGTTATCCGCTATGCGTTATGCGTTATGCGTTATGCGTTATGCGTTATGCGTTATGAGTAATGCGTGATCCGTTATGCGTTATGCGTTATGCGTTATGCGTTATGCGTTATGCGTTATGCGTTATGCGTTATGTGTTATGCGTTGTGCGTTATCCGCTATGCGTTATGCGTTTTGCGTTATGCGTTATGCGTTATGCGTTATGAGTAATGCGTGATCCGTTATGCGTTATGCGTTATGCGTTATGCGCTATGAGTAATGCGTGATCCGTTATGCGTTATGCGTTATGAGTAATGCTTGATCCGTTACGCGTTATGCGTTATGCATTAAGCGTTATGCGTTATACGTTATGCGTTATGCGTTATGCGTTATGCGTTATGCGTTATGCTTTATGCATTATGCGTTATGCGTTATGCGATTTGCGTTATGCGTTATGCGTTATGGGTTGTGCGTTATGAGTCATGCGTTATGCGTTATGCGTTTTGATTTATGCGTTATGCGTTATGGGTTATGCGTTATGCGTTATGCGTTATGGGTTATGAGTAATGCGTGATCCGTTATGCGTTATGCGTTATGGGTTATCCGTTATGCGTTATCCGTTATGAGTTTTGCGTTATGCGTTATGCGTTATGCGTTATGAGTTGTGCGTTATGCGTTATGCGTTATGCGTTATGAGTTACGCGTAATGCGTTATGCGCTATGGGTCATGCGTTAAGCGTTATGCGTTATGCGTTATGCGTTATGGGTTATGCGTTATGGGTTATGAGTAATGCGTGATCCGTTATGCGTTATGCTTTATGCGTTATGAGTTACGCGTAATGCGTTATGCGCTATGGGTCATGCGTTAAGCGTTATGCGTTAAGCGTTATGGGTTATGCGTTATGTGTTATGCGTTATGCGTTATGCGTTATGCGTTATGCGTTATGCGTTATGGGTTATCCGTTATGCGTTATCCGTTATGAGTTTTGCGTTATGCGTTATGCGTTATGAGTTGTGCGTTATGCGTTATGCGTTATGCGTTATGCGTTATGCGTTATGCGTCATGCGTTTTGCGTTATGCGTTATGCAATATGCGTTATGCGTTATGCGTTATGCGTTATGCGTTATGCGTTATGCGTTATGCGTTATGCGTGATCCGTTATGCGTTATGCGTTATGAGTAATGCGTGATCCGTTATGCGTTATGCGTTATGCGATATGCGTTATGCGTTATGCGTTATGCGTTATGGGTTATGCGTTATGTGTTATGCGTTATGCGTTATGCGTTATGCGTTATGCGTTATGCGTTATGCGTTATGCGTTATGCGTTATGGGTTATGAGTAATGCGTGATCCGTTATGCGTTATGCTTTATGCGTTATGAGTTACGCGTAATGCGTTATGCGCTATGGGTCATGCGTTATGCGTTATGTGTTATGCGTTATGCGTTATGCGTTATGCGTTATGCGTTATGCGTTATGCGTTATGCGTTATGCGTTATGCGTTATGCGTTATGCGTTATGCGTTATGCGTTATGCGTTATGCGTTATGCGTTATGCGTTATGCGTTATGCGTTATGCGTTATGCGTTAAGCGTTATGCGTTATGCGTTATGCATTATGCGTTATGCGTTATGCTTTATGCGTTATGCGTTATGAGTAATGCGTGATCCGTTATGTGTTATGCGTTATGCGTTATGCGTTATGCGTTTTGCGTCATGCGTTATGCCTTATGCCTTATGCGTTATGCGTTATGCGTTATGCGTTATGCGTTATGCGTTATGCGTTATGCGTTATGCGTTATGCGTTATGCGTTATGCGTTATGCGTTATGCGTTATGCGTTATGCGTTATGCGTTATGAGTAATGCGTGATCCGTTATGCGTTATGCGTTATGCGTTATGCGCTATGAGTAATGCGTGATCCGTTATGCGTTATGCGTTATGACTAATGCTTGATCCGTTACGCGTTATGCGTTATGCATTAAGCGTTATGCGTTATACGTTATACGTTATGCGTTATGCGTTATGCGTTATGCGTTATGCGTTATGCTTTATGCATTATGCGTTATGCGTTATGCGTTATGCGTTATGCGTTATGCGTTATGCGTTATGGGTTATGCGTTATGCGTTATGCGTTATGCGTTATGCAATATGCGTTATGGGTTGTGCGTTATGAGTCATGCGTTATGCGTTATGCGTTATGTGTTATGCGTTGTGCGTTATCCGCTATGCGTTATGCGTTTTGCGTTATGCGCTATGAGTAATGCGTGATCCGTTATGCGTTTGCGTTATGAGTAATGCTTGATCCGTTACGCGTTATGCGTTATGCATTAAGCGTTATGCGTTATACGTTATGCGTTATGCGTTATGCGTTATGCGTTATGCGTTATGCTTTATGCATTATGCGTTATGCATTATGCGATTTGCGTTATGCGTTATGCGTTATGGGTTGTGCGTTATGAGTCATGCGTTATGCGTTTTGCTTTATGCGTTATGCGTTATGGGTTATGCGTTATGCGTTATGCGTTATGGGTTATGAGTAATGCGTGATCCGTTATGCGTTATGCTTTATGCGTTATGAGCTACGCGTAATGCGTTATGCGCTATGGGTCATGCGTTAAGCGTTATGCGTTATGCGTTATGCGTTATGGGTTATGCGTTATGGGTTATGAGTAATGCATGATCCGTTATGCGTTATGCTTTATGCGTTATGAGTTACGCGTAATGCGTTATGCGCAATGGGTCATGCGTTAAGCGTTATGCGTTATGCGTTATGGGTTATGCGTTATGTGTTATGCGTTATGCGTTATGCGTTATGCGTTATGCGTTATGCGTTATGCGTTATGCGTTATGCGTTATGCGTTATGCGTTATGAGTAATGCGTGATCCGTTATGCGTTATGCGTTATGCGTTATGCGCTATGAGTAATGCGTGATCCGTTATGCGTTATGCGTTATGACTAATGCTTGATCCGTTACGCGTTATGCGTTATGCATTAAGCGTTATGCGTTATACGTTATACGTTATGCGTTATGCGTTATGCGTTATGCGTTATGCGTTATGCTTTATGCATTATGCGTTATGCGTTATGCGTTATGCGTTATGCGTTATGCGTTATGCGTTATGGGTTATGCGTTATGCGTTATGCGTTATGCGTTATGCAATATGCGTTATGGGTTGTGCGTTATGAGTCATGCGTTATGCGTTATGCGTTATGTGTTATGCGTTGTGCGTTATCCGCTATGCGTTATGCGTTTTGCGTTATGCGCTATGAGTAATGCGTGATCCGTTATGCGTTTGCGTTATGAGTAATGCTTGATCCGTTACGCGTTATGCGTTATGCATTAAGCGTTATGCGTTATACGTTATGCGTTATGCGTTATGCGTTATGCGTTATGCGTTATGCTTTATGCATTATGCGTTATGCATTATGCGATTTGCGTTATGCGTTATGCGTTATGGGTTGTGCGTTATGAGTCATGCGTTATGCGTTTTGCTTTATGCGTTATGCGTTATGGGTTATGCGTTATGCGTTATGCGTTATGGGTTATGAGTAATGCGTGATCCGTTATGCGTTATGCTTTATGCGTTATGAGCTACGCGTAATGCGTTATGCGCTATGGGTCATGCGTTAAGCGTTATGCGTTATGCGTTATGCGTTATGGGTTATGCGTTATGGGTTATGAGTAATGCATGATCCGTTATGCGTTATGCTTTATGCGTTATGAGTTACGCGTAATGCGTTATGCGCAATGGGTCATGCGTTAAGCGTTATGCGTTATGCGTTATGGGTTATGCGTTATGTGTTATGCGTTATGCGTTATGCGTTATGCGTTATGCGTTATGCGTTATGGGTTATCCGTTATGCGTTATCCGTTATGAGTTTTGCGTTATGCGTTATGCGTTATGAGTTGTGCGTTATGCGTTATGCGTTATGCGTTATGCGTTATGCGTTATGCGTTATGCGTCATGCGTTTTGCGTTATGCGTTATGCAATATGCGTTATGCGTTATCCGTTATGCGATTTGCGTTATGCGTTATGCGTTATGCGTTATGCGTTATGCGTTATGCGTTATGCGTTATGCGTTATGCGTTATGCGTTATGCGTTATGCGTTATGCGTTATGTGTTATGCGTTGTGCGTTATCCGCTATGCGTTATGCGTTTTGCGTTATGCGTTATGCGTTATGCGTTATGCGTTATGAGTAATGCTTGATCCGTTACGCGTTATGCGTTATGCATTAAGCGTTATGCGTTATACGTTATGCGTTATGCGTTATGCGTTATGCGTTATGCTTTATGCATTATGCGTCATGCGTTATGCGATTTGCGTTATGCGTTATGCGTTATGGGTTGTGCGTTATGAGTCATGCGTTATGCGTTATGCGTTTTGCTTTATGCGTTATGCGTTATGGGTTATGCGTTATGCGTTATGCGTTATGGGTTATGAGTAATGCGTGATCCGTTATGCGTTATGCTTTATGCGTTATGAGTTACGCGTAATGCGTTATGCGCTATGGGTCATGCGTTAAGCTTTATGCGTTATGCGTTATGCGTTATGCGTTATGCGTTATGCGTTATGCGTTATGCGTTATGCGTTATGCGTTATGCGTGATCCGTTATGCGTTATGCGTTATGAGTAATGCGTGATCCGTTATGCGTTATGCGTTATGCGTTATGCGTTATGCGTTATGCGTTATGCGTTATGGGTTATGCGTTATGTGTTATGCGTTATGCGTTATGCGTTATGCGTTTTGCGTTATGTGTTATGAGTTATGCGTTATGCGTTATGCGTTATGCGTTATGCGTTATGGGTTATCCTTTATGCGTTATCCGTTATGAGTTTTGCGTTATGCGTTATGAGTTGTGCGTTATGAGTAATGCGTGATCCGTTATGCGTTATGCGTTATGCGCTATGAGTAATGCGTGATCCGTTATGCGTTATGCGTTATGAGTACTGCGTGATCCGTTATGCGTTATGCGTTATGAGTAATGCTTGATCCGTTATGCGTTATGTGTTATGCGTTGTGCGTTATCCGCTATGCGTTATGCGTTTTGCGTTATGCGTTATGCGTTATGCGTTATGAGAAATGCGTGATCCGTTATGCGTTATGCGTTATGAGTAATGCGTGATCCGTTATGCGTTATGCGTTATGCGTTATGCGTTATGCGTTATGCGTTATGCTTTATGCGTTATGAGTTACGCGTAATGCGTTATGCGTTATGCGTTATGGGTTATGCGTGATCCGTTATGCGTTATGCGTTATGCGCTATGAGTAATGCGTGATCCGTTATGCGTTATGCGTTATGAGTACTGCGTGATCCGTTATGCGTTATGCGTTATGAGTAATGCTTGATCCGTTATGCGTTATGTGTTATGCGTTGTGCGTTATCCGCTATGCGTTATGCGTTTTGCGTTATGCGTTATGCGTTATGCGTTATGAGAAATGCGTGATCCGTTATGCGTTATGCGTTATGAGTAATGCGTGATCCGTTATGCGTTATGCGTTATGCGTTATGCGTTATGCGTTATGCGTTATGCTTTATGCGTTATGAGTTACGCGTAATGCGTTATGCGTTATGCGTTATGGGTTATGCGTGATCCGTTATGCGTTATGCGTTATGCGCTATGAGTAATGCGTGATCCGTTATGCGTTATGCGTTATGAGTACTGCGTGATCCGTTATGCGTTATGCGTTATGAGTTTTGCGTTATGCGTTATGAGTTGTGCGTTATGCGTTATGCGTTATGCGTTATGCGTTATGCGTTATGCGTTATGCGTTATGCGTTATGCGTTATGAGAAATGCGTGATCCGTTATGCGTTATGCGTTATGAGTAATGCGTGATCCGTTATGCGTTATGCGTTATGCGCTATGAGTAATGCGTGATCCGTTATGCGTTATGCGTTATGAGTACTGCGTGATCCGTTATGCGTTATGCGTTATGAGTAATGCTTGATCCGTTATGCGTTATGCGTTATGCGTTATGCGCTATGAGTAATGCGTGATCCGTTATGCGTTATGCGTTATGACTAATGCTTGATCCGTTACGCGTTATGCGTTATGCATTAAGCGTTATGCGTTATACGTTATGCGGTATGCGTTATGCGTTATGCGTTATGCGTTATGCTTTATGCATTATGCGTTATGCGTTGTGCGTTATCCGCTATGCGTTATGCGTTTTGCGTTATGCGTTATGCGTTATGCGTTATGAGTAATGCGTGATCCGTTATGCGTTATGCGTTATGCGTTATGCGTTATGCGTTATGCGTTATGCGTTATGCGTTATGCGTTATGCGTTATGCGTTATGCGTTATGTGTTATGCGTTGTGCGTTATCCGCTATGCGTTATGCGTTTTGCGTTATGCGTTATGCGTTATGCGTTATGAGTAATGCGTGATCCGTTATGCGTTATGCGTTATGCGTTATGCGCTATGAGTAATGCGTGATCCGTTATGCGTTATGCGTTATGACTAATGCTTGATCCGTTACGCGTTATGCGTTATGCATTAAGCGTTATGCGTTATACGTTATGCGGTATGCGTTATGCGTTATGCGTTATGCGTTATGCTTTATGCATTATGCGTTATGCGTTATGCGTTATGCGTTATGCGTTATGCGTTATGCGTTATGGGTTATGCGTTATGCGTTATGCGTTATGCGTTATGCAATATGCGTTATGGGTTGTGCGTTATGAGTCATGCGTTATGCGTTATGCGTTATGTGTTATGCGTTGTGCGTTATCCGCTATGCGTTATGCGTTTTGCGTTATGCGCTATGAGTAATGCGTGATCCGTTATGCGTTTGCGTTATGAGTAATGCTTGATCCGTTACGCGTTATGCGTTATGCATTAAGCGTTATGCGTTATACGTTATGCGTTATGCGTTATGCGTTATGCGTTATGCGTTATGCTTTATGCATTATGCGTTATGCGTTATGCGATTTGCGTTATGCGTTATGCGTTATGGGTTGTGCGTTATGAGTCATGCGTTATGCGTTATGCGTTTTGCTTTATGCGTTATGCGTTATGGGTTATGCGTTATGCGTTATGCGTTATGGGTTATGAGTAATGCGTGATCCGTTATGCGTTATGCTTTATGCGTTATGAGCTACGCGTAATGCGTTATGCGCTATGGGTCATGCGTTAAGCGTTATGCGTTATGCGTTATGCGTTATGGGTTATGCGTTATGGGTTATGAGTAATGCATGATCCGTTATGCGTTATGCTTTATGCGTTATGAGTTACGCGTAATGCGTTATGCGCAATGGGTCATGCGTTAAGCGTTATGCGTTATGCGTTATGGGTTATGCGTTATGTGTTATGCGTTATGCGTTATGCGTTATGCGTTATGCGTTATGCGTTATGGGTTATCCGTTATGCGTTATCCGTTATGAGTTTTGCGTTATGCGTTATGCGTTATGAGTTGTGCGTTATGCGTTATGCGTTATGCGTTATGCGTTGTGCGTTATGCGTTATGCGTCATGCGTTTTGCGTTATGCGTTATGCAATATGCGTTATGCGTTATGCGTTATGCGATTTGCGTTATGCGTTATGCGTTATGCGTTATGCGTTATGCGTTATGCGTTATGCGTTATGCGTTATGCGTTATGCGTTATGCGTTATGTGTTATGCGTTGTGCGTTATCCGCTATGCGTTATGCGTTTTGCGTTATGCGTTATGCGTTATGCGTTATGCGTTATGAGTAATGCGTGATCCGTTATGCGTTATGCGTTATGCGCTATGAGTAATGCGTGATCCGTTATGCGTTATGCGTTATGAGTATTGCTTGATCCGTTACGCGTTATGCGTTATGCATTAAGCGTTATGCGTTATACGTTATGCGTTATGCGTTATGCGTTATGCGTTATGCTTTATGCATTATGCGTTATGCGTTATGCGATTTGCGTTATGCGTTATGCGTTATGGGTTGTGCGTTATGAGTCATGCGTTATGCGTTATGCGTTTTGCTTTATGCGTTATGCGTTATGGGTTATGCGTTATGCGTTATGCGTTATGGGTTATGAGTAATGCGTGATCCGTTATGCGTTATGCTTTATGCGTTATGAGTTACGCGTAATGCGTTATGCGCTATGGGTCATGCGTTAAGCTTTATGCGTTATGCGTTATGCGTTATGGGTTATGCGTTATGGGTTATGAGTAATGCGTGATCCGTTATGCGTTATGCTTTATGCGTTATGAGTTACGCGTAATGCGTTATGCGCTATGGGTCATGCGTTAAGCGTTATGCGTTATGCGTTATGGGTTATGCGTTATGTGTTATGCGTTATGCGTTATGCGTTATGCGTTATGCGTTATGCGTTATGGGTTATCCGTTATGCGTTATCCGTTATGAGTTTTGCGTTATGCGTTATGCGTTATGAGTTGTGCGTTATGCGTTATGCGTTATGCGTTATGCGTTATGCGTTATGCGTTATGCGTAATGCGTTTTGCGTTATGCGTTATGCAATATGCGTTATGCGTTATGCGTTATGCGTTATGCGTTATGCGTTATGCGTTATGCGTTATGCGTGATCCGTTATGCGTTATGCGTTATGAGTAATGCGTGATCCGTTATGCGTTATGCGTTATGCGTTATGCGTTATGCGTTATGCGTTATGCGTTATGGGTTATGCGTTATGTGTTATGCGTTATGCGTTATGCGTTATGCGTTATGCGTTATGCGTTATGCGTTATGCGTTATGCGTTATGGGTTATGAGTAATGCGTGATCCGTTATGCGTTATGCGTTATGCGTTGTGCGTTATGCGTTATGCGTTATGCGTTATGCGTTATGCGTTATGCGTTATGCGTTATGCGTTATGCGTTATGCGTTATGCGTTATGCGTTATGCGTTATGAGAAATGCGTGATCCGTTATGCGTTATGCGTTATGAGTAATGCGTGATCCGTTATGCGTTATGCGTTATACGTTATGCGTTATGCGTTATGCGTTATGCTTTATGCGTTATGATTTACGCGTAATGCGTTATGCGTTATGCGTTATGGGTTATGCGTTATGTGTTATGAGTTATGCGTTATGCGTTATGCGTTATGCGTTATTTGTTATGGGTTATCCGTTATGCGTTATCCGTTATGAGTTTTGCGTTATGCGTTATGAGTTGTGCGTTATGCGTTATGCGTTATGCGTTATGCGTTATGCGTTATGCGTTATGCGTTATGCGTTATGCGTTATGAGTAATGCTTGATCCGTTACGCGTTATGCGTTATGCGTTATGCGTTATGGGTTATGCGTTATGTGTTATGAGTTATGCGTTATGCGTTATGCGTTATGCGTTATGCGTTATGCATGATGTGTTATCCGTTATGCGTTATCCGTTATGCGTTTTGCGTTATGCGTTATGCGTTATGAGTTGTGCGTTATGCGTTATGCGTTATGCGTTATGCGTTATGCGTTATGCGTTGTGCGTTATGCGTTATGCGTTATGCGTTATGCGTTATGCGTTATGTGTTATGCGTTGTGCGTTATCCACTAACCGTTATGCGTTTTGCGTTATGCGTTATGCGTTATGCGTTATGCGTTATGCGTTATGCGTTATGCGTTATGCGTTATGCGTTATGCGTTATGCGTTATGAGAAATGCGTGATCCGTTATGCGTTATGCGTTATGAGTAATGCGTGATCCGTTATGCGTTATGCGTTATGCGCTATGAGTAATGCGTGATCCGTTATGCGTTATGCGTTATGAGTACTGCGTGATCCGTTATGCGTTATGCGTTATGAGTAATGCTTGATCCGTTACGCGTTATGCGTTATGCATTAAGCGTTATGCGTTATACGTTATGCGTTATGCGTTATGCGTTATGAGTAATGCGTGATCCGTTATGCGTTATGCGTTATGCGTTATGCGTTATGCGTTATGCGTTATGAGTAATGCGTGATCCGTTATGCGTTATGCGTTATGCGCTATGAGTCATGCGTGATCCGTTATGCGTTATGCGTTATGAGTAATGCTTGATCCGTTACGCGTTATGCGTTATGCATTAAGCGTTATGCGTTATACGTTATGCGTTATGCGTTATGCGTTATGCGTTATGCTTTATGCATTATGCGTTATGCGTTATACGTTATGCGTTATGCGTTATGCGTTATGCGTTATGCTTTATGCATTATGCGTTATGCGTTATGCGTTATGCTTTATGCATTATGCGTTATGCGTTATGCGTTATGCGTTATGGGTTATGCGTTATGTGTTATGCGTTATGCGTTATGCGTTATGCGTTATGCGTTATGCGTTATGCGTTATGCGTTATGGGTTATGAGTAATGCGTGATCCGTTATGCGTTATGCTTTATGCGTTATGAGTTACGCGTAATGCGTTATGCGCTATGGGTCATGCGTTATGCGTTATGTGTTATGCGTTATGCGTTATGCGTTATGCGTTATGCGTTATGCGTTATGCGTTATGCGTTATGCGTTATGCGTTATGCGTTATGCGTTATGCGTTATGCGTTATGCGTTATGCATTATGCGTTATGCGTTATGCTTTATGCGTTATACGTTATGAGTAATGCGTGATCCGTTATGTGTTATGCGTTATGCGTTATGCGTTATGCGTTATGCGTTTTGCGTCATGCGTTATGCCTTATGCGTTATGCGTTATGCGTTATGCGTTATGCGTTATGCGTTATGCGTTATGCGTTATGCGTTATGCGTTATGCGTTATGCGTTATGCGTTATGCGTTGTGCGTTATGCGTTATGCGTTATGCGTTATGCGTTATGCGTTATGCGTTATGCGTTATGCGTTATGCGTTATGCGTTATGCGTTATGCGTTATGCGTTATGCGTTATGAGAAATGCGTGATCCGTTATGCGTTATGCGTTATGAGTAATGCGTGATCCGTTATGCGTTATGCGTTATACGTTATGCGTTATGCGTTATGCGTTATGCTTTATGCGTTATGATTTACGCGTAATGCGTTATGCGTTATGCGTTATGGGTTATGCGTTATGTGTTATGAGTTATGCGTTATGCGTTATGCGTTATGCGTTATTTGTTATGGGTTATCCGTTATGCGTTATCCGTTATGAGTTTTGCGTTATGCGTTATGAGTTGTGCGTTATGCGTTATGCGTTATGCGTTATGCGTTATGCGTTATGCGTTATGCGTTATGCGTTATGCGTTATGAGTAATGCTTGATCCGTTATGCGTTATGCTTTATGCGTTATGAGTTACGCGTAATGCGTTATGCGCTATGGGTCATGCGTTATGCGTTATGTGTTATGCGTTATGCGTTATGCGTTATGCGTTATGCGTTATGCGTTATGCGTTATGCGTTATGCGTTATGCGTTATGCGTTATGCGTTATGCGTTATGCGTTATGCGTTATGCATTATGCGTTATGCGTTATGCTTTATGCGTTATACGTTATGAGTAATGCGTGATCCGTTATGTGTTATGCGTTATGCGTTATGCGTTATGCGTTATGCGTTTTGCGTCATGCGTTATGCCTTATGCGTTATGCGTTATGCGTTATGCGTTATGCGTTATGCGTTATGCGTTATGCGTTATGCGTTATGCGTTATGCGTTATGCGTTATGCGTTATGCGTTGTGCGTTATGCGTTATGCGTTATGCGTTATGCGTTATGCGTTATGCGTTATGCGTTATGCGTTATGCGTTATGCGTTATGCGTTATGCGTTATGCGTTATGCGTTATGAGAAATGCGTGATCCGTTATGCGTTATGCGTTATGAGTAATGCGTGATCCGTTATGCGTTATGCGTTATACGTTATGCGTTATGCGTTATGCGTTATGCTTTATGCGTTATGATTTACGCGTAATGCGTTATGCGTTATGCGTTATGGGTTATGCGTTATGTGTTATGAGTTATGCGTTATGCGTTATGCGTTATGCGTTATTTGTTATGGGTTATCCGTTATGCGTTATCCGTTATGAGTTTTGCGTTATGCGTTATGAGTTGTGCGTTATGCGTTATGCGTTATGCGTTATGCGTTATGCGTTATGCGTTATGCGTTATGCGTTATGCGTTATGAGTAATGCTTGATCCGTTACGCGTTATGCGTTATGCGTTATGCGTTATGGGTTATGCGTTATGTGTTATGAGTTATGCGTTATGCGTTATGCGTTATGCGTTATGCGTTATGCATGATGTGTTATCCGTTATGCGTTATCCGTTATGCGTTTTGCGTTATGCGTTATGCGTTATGAGTTGTGCGTTATGCGTTATGCGTTATGCGTTATGCGTTATGCGTTATGCGTTGTGCGTTATGCGTTATGCGTTATGCGTTATGCGTTATGCGTTATGTGTTATGCGTTGTGCGTTATCCACTAACCGTTATGCGTTTTGCGTTATGCGTTATGCGTTATGCGTTATGCGTTATGCGTTATGCGTTATGCGTTATGCGTTATGAGAAATGCGTGATCCGTTATGCGTTATGCGTTATGAGTAATGCGTGATCCGTTATGCGTTATGCGTTATGCGCTATGAGTAATGCGTGATCCGTTATGCGTTATGCGTTATGAGTACTGCGTGATCCGTTATGCGTTATGCGTTATGAGTAATGCTTGATCCGTTACGCGTTATGCGTTATGCATTAAGCGTTATGCGTTATACGTTATGCGTTATGCGTTATGCGTTATGAGTAATGCGTGATCCGTTATGCGTTATGCGTTATGCGTTATGCGTTATGCGTTATGCGTTATGAGTAATGCGTGATCCGTTATGCGTTATGCGTTATGCGCTATGAGTCATGCGTGATCCGTTATGCGTTATGCGTTATGAGTAATGCTTGATCCGTTACGCGTTATGCGTTATGCATTAAGCGTTATGCGTTATACGTTATGCGTTATGCGTTATGCGTTATGCGTTATGCGTTATGCTTTATGCATTATGCGTTATGCGTTATGCGATTTGCGTTATGAGTTTTGCGTTATGCGTTATGCGTTATGACTTGTGCGTTATGCGTTATGCGTTATGCAATATGCGTTATGCGTTGTGCGTTATGCGTTATGCGTTATGCGTTATGCGTTATGTGTTATGCATTGTGCGTTATACGTTATGCGATTTGCGTTATGCGTTATGCGTTATGCGTTATGCGTTATGCGTTATGCGTTATGCGCTATGGGTCATGCGTTATGCGTTATGCGTTATGCGTTATGCGTTATGCGTTATGCGTTATGCAATATGCGTTATGCGTCATGCGTTATGCGTTATGAGAAATGCGTGATCCGTTATGCGTTATGCGTTATGAGTAATGCGTGATCCGTTATGCGTTATGCGTTATGCGCTATGAGTAATGCGTGATCCGTTATGCGTTATGCGTTATGAGTACTGCGTGATCCGTTATGTGTTATGCGTTATGAGTAATGCTTGATCCGTTACGCGTTATGCGTTATGCATTAAGCGTTATGCGTTATACGTTATGCGTTATGCGTTATGCGTTATGAGTAATGCGTGATCCGTTATGGGTTATGCGTTATGCGTTATGCGTTATGCGTTATGCGTTATGCGTTATGCGTTATGAGTAATGCGTTATCCGTTATGCGTTATGCGTTATGCGCTATGAGTAATGCGTGATCCGTTATGCGTTATGCGTTATAAGTAATGCTTGATCCGTTACGCGTTATGCGTTATACGTTATGCGTTATGCGTTATGCGTTATGCTTCATGCATTATTCGTTATGCGTTATGCGATTTTCGTTATGAGTTTTGCGTTATGCGTTATGCGTTATGAGGTGTGCGTTATGCGTTATGCGTTATGCGTTATGCGTTATGCGTTATGCGTTATGCGTTATGCGTTATTCGTTATGCGTTATGCAATATGCGTTATGCGTTATGCGTTATGCGTTATGCGTTATGCGTTATGCGTTATGCGTTATGTGTTATGCGTTGTGCGTTATACGTTATGCGATTTGCGTTATGCGTTATGCGTTATGCGTTATGCGTTATGCGTTATGCGTTATGCGTTATGGGTTATGCGTTATGCGTTATGCGTTATGCAATATGCGTTATGGGTTGTGCGTTATGAGTCATGCGTTATGCGTTATGCGTTATGTGTTATGCGTTGTGCGTTATCCACTATGCGTTATGCGTTTTGCGTTATGCGTTATGCGTTATACGTTATGCGTAATGCGTTATGCGTTATGCGTTATGCGATTTGCGTTATGCGTTATGCGTTATGCGTTATGCGTTATGCGTTATGCAATATGCGTTATGCGTTATGCGTTATGCGTTATGCGTTATGCGTTATGCGTTATGCGTTATGCGTTATGCGTTATGCGTTATGTGTTATGCGTTTTGCGTTATACGTTATGCGATTTGCGTTATGCGTTATGCGTTATGCGTTATGCGTTATGAGTTATGCGTTATGCGTTATGCGTTATGCGTTATGCGTTATGCATTATGCGTTATGCGTTATGCTTTATGCGTTATGCGTTATGAGTAATGCGTGATCCGTTATGTGTTATGCGTTATGCGTTATGCGTTATGCGTTTTGCGTCATGCGTTATGCCTTATGCCTTATGCGTTATGCGTTATGCGTTATGCGTTATGCGTTATGCGTTATGCGTTATGCGTTATGCGTTATGGGTTATGCGTTATGTGTTATGAGTTATGCGTTATGCGTTATGCGTTATGCGTTATGGGTTATCCGTTATGCGTTATCCGTTATGAGTTTTGCGTTATGCGTTATGAGTTGTGCGTTATGCGTTATGCGTTATGCGTTATGCGTTATGCGTTATGCGTTATGCGTTATGCGTTATGAGTAATGCTTGATCCGTTACGCGTTATGCGTTATGCGTTATGCGTTATGGGTTATGCGTTATGTGTTATGAGTTATGCGTTATGCGTTATGCGTTATGCGTTATGCATGATGTGTTATCCGTTATGCGTTATCCGTTATGCGTTTTGCGTTATGCGTTATGCGTTATGAGTTGTGCGTTATGCGTTATGCGTTATGCGTTATGCGTTATGCGTTATGCGTTATGCGTTATGCGTTATGCGTTATGCGTTATGCGTTATGCGTTATGCGTTATGCGTTATGTGTTATGCGTTGTGCGTTATCCACTAACCGTTATGCGTTTTGCGTTATGCGTTATGCGTTATGCGTTATGCGTTATGCGTTATGCGTTATGAGAAATGCGTGATCCGTTATGCGTTATGAGTAATGCGTGATCCGTTATGCGTTATGCGTTATGCGCTATGAGTAATGCGTGATCCGTTATGCGTTATGCGTTATGAGTACTGCGTGATCCGTTATGCGTTATGCGTTATGAGTAATGCTTGATCCGTTACGTGTTATGCGTTATGCATTAAGCGTTATGCGTTATACGTTATGCGTTATGCGTTATGCGTTATGAGTAATGCGTGATCCGTTATGCGTTATGCGTTATGCGTTATGCGTTATGCGTTATGAGTAATGCGTGATCCGTTATGCGTTATGCGTTATGCGCTATGAGTAATGCGTGATCCGTTATGCGTTATGCGTTATGCGTTATGCGTTATGCGTTATGCGTTATGCATTAAGCGTTATGCGTTATACGTTATGCGTTATGCGTTATGCGTTATGCGTTATGCTTTATGCATTATGCGTTATGCGTTATGCGATTTGCGTTATGAGTTTTGTGTTATGCGTTATGCGTTATGACTTGTGCGTTATGCGTTATGCGTTATGCATTATGCGTTATGCGTTATGCGTTATGCGTTATGCGTTATGCGTTATGCAATATGCGTTATGCGTTATGCGTTATGCGTTATGCGTTATGCGTTATGCGTTATGCGTTATGCGTTTTGCGTTATGTGTTATGCATTGTGCGTTATACGTTATGCGATTTGCGTTATGCGTTATGCGTTATGCGTTATGCGTTATGCGTTATGCGTTATGCGTTATGCGTTATGCGTTATGGGTTATGCGTTATGCGTTATACGTTATGCGTTATGCGTTATGGGTTATGAGTAATGCGTGATCCGTTATACGTTATGCTTCATGCGTTATGAGTTACGCGTAATGCGTTATGCGCTATGGGTCATGCGTTATGCGTTATGCGTTATGCGTTATGCGTTATGCAATATGCGTTATGCGTTATGCGTTATGCGTTATGAGAAATGCGTGATCCGTTATGCGTTATGCGTTATGAGTAATGCGTGATCCGTTATGCGTTATGCGTTATGAGTAATGCTTGATCCGTTACGCGTTATGCGTTATGCATTAAGCGTTATGCGATTTGCGTTATGCGTTATGCGTTATGGGTTGTGCGTTATGAGTCATGCGTTATGCGTTATGCGTTTTGCTTTATGCGTAATGCGTTATGCGCTATGGGTCATGCGTTAAGCGTTATGCGTTATGCGTTATGCGTTATGGGTTATGTGTTATGTGTTATGCGTTATGCGTTATGCGTTATGCGTTATGCGTTATGCGTTATGCGTTATGAGTTGTGCGTTATGCGTTATGCGTTATGCGTTATGCGTTTTGCGTTATGCGTTATGCGTTATGCGTTATGCGTTATGCGTTATGCGTTATGCAATATGCGTTATGCGTTATGCGTTATGCGTTATGCGTTATGCGTTATGCGTTATGCGTTATGCGTTATGCGTTATGCGTTATGCGTTATGCGTTATGCGTTATGCGTTATGCGTTATGCGTTATGCGTTATGCGTTATGCATTATGTGTTATCCGTTATGCGTTATCCGTTATGCGTTTTGCGTTATGCGTTATGCGTTATGAGTTGTGCGTTATGCGTTATGCGTTATGCGTTATGCGTTATGCGTTATGCGTTATGCGTTATGCGTTATGCGTTATGCGTTATGCGTTATGCGTTATGCGTTATGCGTTATGCGTTATGCGTTATGCGTTATGCGTTATGCGTTATGCGTTATGCGTTATGCGTTATGCGTTATGCGTTATGCGTTATGCGTTATGCGTTATGCGTTATGCGTTATGCGTTATGCGTTATGAGTTATGCGTTATGAGTAATGCGTGATCCGTTATGCGTTATGCGTTGTGCGTTATGCGTTATGCGTTATGCGTTATGCGTTATGCGTTATGCGTTATGCGTTATGCGTTATGCGTTATGAGTTATGCGTTATGCGTTATGCGTTATACGTTATGCGTTATGCGTTATGCGTTATGCGTTATGCGTTATGAGAAATGCGTGATCCGTTATGCGTTATGCGTTATGAGTAATGCGTGATCCCTTATGCGTTATGCGTTATGCGCTATGAGTAATGCGTGATCCGTTATGCGTTATGCGTTATGAGTAATGCGTGATCCGTCATGCGTTATGCGTTATGCGCTATGAGTAATGCGTGATCCGTTATGGGTTATGCGTTATGAGTAATGCTTGATCCGTTACGCGTTATGCGTTATGCATTAAGCGTTATGCGTTATACGTTATGCGTTATGCGTTATGCGTTATGCGTTATGCTTTATGCATTATGCGTTATGCGTTATGCGATTTGCGTTATGAGTTTTGCGTTATGCGTTATGCGTTATGAGTTGTGCGTTATGCGTTATGCGTTATGCGTTATGCGTTATGCGTTATGCGTTATGCAATATGCGTTATGAGTTGTGCGTTATGCGTTATGCGTTATGCGTTATGCGTTATGCGTTATGCGTTATGCGTTATGCGTTATGCAATATGCGTTATGCGTTATGCGTTATGCGTTATGCGTTATGCGTTATGCGTTATGCGTTATGCGTTATGCGTTATGCGTTATGTGTTATGCGTTGTGCGTTATACGTTATGCGATTTGCGTTATGCGTTATGCGTTATGCGTTATGCGTTATGCGTTATGCGTTATGCGTTATGCGTTATGCGTTATGCGTTATGCGTTATGGGTTATGCGTTATGCGTTATGCGTTATGCAATATGCGTTATGGGTTGTGCGTTATGAGTCATGCGTTATGCGTTATGCGTTATGTGTTATGCGTTGTGCGTTATCCGCTATGCGTTATGCGTTTTGCGTTATGCGTTATGCGTTATACGTTATGCGTAATGCATTATGCGTTATGCGTTATGCGTTATGCGATTTGCGTTATGCGTTATGCGTTATGCGTTATGCGTAATGCGTTATGCGCTATGGTTTATGCGTTAAGCGTTATGCGTTATGCGTTATGCGTTATGGGTTATGTGTTATGTGTTATGCGTTAAGCGTTATGCGTTATGCGTTATGCGTTATGCGTTATGCGTTATGCGTTATGCGTTATGAGTTGTGCGTTATGCGTTATGCGTTATGCGTTATGCGTTATGCGTTATGCGTTATGCGTTATGCGTTATGCGTTATGCGTTATGCGTTATGCGTTATGCGTTATGCGTTATGCGTTATGCGTTATGCGTTATGCGTTATGCGTTATGCGTTATGCGTTATGCGTTATGCGTTATGCGTTATGCGTTATGAGTTATGCGTTATGAGTAATGCGTGATCCGTTATGCGTTATGAGTTATGCGTTATGCGTTATGCGTTATACGTTATGCGTTATGCGTTATGCGTTATGCGTTATGCGTTATGAGAAATGCGTGATCCGTTATGCGTTATGCGTTATGAGTAATGCGTGATCCCTTATGCGTTATGCGCTATGAGTAATGCGTGATCCGTTATGCGTTATGCGTTATGAGTACTGCGTGATCCGTTATGCGTTATGCGTTATGAGTAATGCTTGATCCGTTACGCGTTATGCGTTATGCATTAAGCGTTATGCGTTATACGTTATGCGTTATGCGTTATGCGTTATGAGTAATGCGTGATCCGTTATGCGTTATGCGTTATGCGTTATGCGTTATGCGTTATGAGTAATGCGTGATCCGTCATGTGTTATGCGTTATGCGCTATGAGTAATGCGTGATCCGTTATGGGTTATGCGTTATGAGTAATGCTTGATCCGTTACGCGTTATGCGTTATGCATTAAGCGTTATGCGTTATACGTTATGCGTTATGCGTTATGCGTTATGCGTTATGCTTTATGCATTATGCGTTATGCGTTATGCGATTTGCGTTATGAGTTTTGCGTTATGCGTTATGCGTTATGAGTTGTGCGTTATGCGTTATGCGTTATGCGTTATGCGTTATGCGTTATGCGTTATGCGTTATGCGTTATGCGTTATGTGTTATGCGTTGTGCGTTATACGTTATGCGATTTGCGTTATGCGTTATGCGTTATGCGTTATGCGTTATGCGTTATGCGTTATGCGTTATGCGTTATGCGTTATGGGTTATGCGTTATGCGTTATGCGTTATGCAATATGCGTTATGGGTTGTGCGTTATGAGTCATGCGTTATGCGTTATGCGTTATGTGTTATGCGTTGTGCGTTATCCGCTATGCGTTATGCGTTTTGCGTTATGCGTTATGCGTTATACGTTATGCGTAATGCCTTATGCGTTATGCGTTATGCGTTATGCGATTTGCGTTATGCGTTATGCGTTATGCGTTATGCGTTATGCGTTATGCGTTATGTGTTATGGGTTATGCGTTATGCGTTATGCGTTATGCGTTATGCGTTATGCGTTATGCGTTATGCGTTATGCGTTATGCGTTATGAGTAATGCGTGATCCGTTATGCGTTATGCGTTACGCGTTATGCGTTATGAGTAATGCGTGATCCGTTATGCGTCATGCGTTATGCGTTATGCGTTATGCGTTATGCGTTATGCGTTATGCGTTATGCGTTATGCGTTATGCGTTATGCGTTATGAGTAAAACCTGATCCGTTATGCGTTATGCGTTATGCGCTATGAGTAATGCGCGATCCGTTATGCGTTATGCGTTATGAGTAATGCTTGATCCGTTACGCGTTATGCGTTATGCATTAAGCGTTATGCGTTATACGTTATGCGTTATGCGTTATGCGTTATGCGTTATGCGTTATGCGTTATGCTTTATGCATTATGCGTTATGCGTTATGCGATTTGCGTTATGCGTTATGCGTTATGGGTTGTGCGTTATGAGTCATGCGTTATGCGTTTTGCTTTATGCGTAATGCGTTATGCGCTATGGGTCATGCATTAAGCGTTATGCGTTATACGTTATGCGTTATGCGTTATGCGTTATGCTTTATGCATTATGCGTTATGCGTTATGCGATTTGCGTTATGAGTTTTGCGTTATGCGTTATGCGTTATGAGTTGTGCGTTATGCGTTATGCGTTATGCGTTATGCGTTATGCGTTATGCGTTATGCGTTATGCGTTATGCGTTATGCAATATGCGTTATGAGTTGTGCGTTATGCGTTATGCGTTATGCGTTATGCGTTATGCGTTATGCGTTATGCAATATGCGTTATGCGTTATGCGTTATGCGTTATGCGTTATGCGTTATGCGTTATGCGTTATGCGTTATGCGTTATGCGTTATGCGTTATGCGTTATGCGTTATGTGTTATGCGTTGTGCGTTATACGTTATGCGATTTGCGTTATGCGTTATGCGTTATGCGTTATGCGTTATGCGTTATGCGTTATGCGTTATGCGTTATGCGTTATGGGTTATGCGTTATGCGTTATGCGTTATGCAATATGCGTTATGGGTTGTGCGTTATGAGTCATGCGTTATGCGTTATGCGTTATGTGTTATGCGTTGTGCGTTATCCGCTATGCGTTATGCGTTTTGAGTTATGCGTTATGCGTTATACGTTATGCGTAATGCATTATGCGTTATGCGTTATGCGTTATGCGATTTGCGTTATGCGTTATGCGTTATGCGTTATGCGTAATGCGTTATGCGCTATGGTTTATGCGTTAAGCGTTATGCGTTATGCGTTATGCGTTATGTGTTATGCGTTGTGCGTTATGTGTTATGCGTTGTGCGTTATACGTTATGCGATTTGCGTTATGCGTTATGCGTTATGCGTTATGCGTTGTGCGTTATACGTTATGCGATTTGCGTTATGCGTTATGCGTTATGCGTTATGCGTTATGCGTTATGCGTTATGCGTTATGCGTTATGCGTTATGCGTTATGCGTTATGGGTTATGCGTTATGCGTTATGCGTTATGCAATATGCGTTATGGGTTGTGCGTTATGAGTCATGCGTTATGCGTTATGCGTTATGTGTTATGCGTTGTGCGTTATGCGTTATGCGTTATGCGTTATGCGTTATGCGTTATGCGTTATGCGTTATGCGTTATGCGTTATGCGTTATGAGTAAAACCTGATCCGTTATGCGTTATGCGTTATGCGCTATGAGTAATGCGCGATCCGTTATGCGTTATGCGTTATGAGTAATGCTTGATCCGTTACGCGTTATGCGTTATGCATTAAGCGTTATGCGTTATACGTTATGCGTTATGCGTTATGCGTTATGCGTTATGCGTTATGCGTTATGCTTTATGCATTATGCGTTATGCGTTATGCGATTTGCGTTATGCGTTATGCGTTATGGGTTGTGCGTTATGAGTCATGCGTTATGCGTTTTGCTTTATGCGTAATGCGTTATGCGCTATGGGTCATGCATTAAGCGTTATGCGTTATACGTTATGCGTTATGCGTTATGCGTTATGCTTTATGCATTATGCGTTATGCGTTATGCGATTTGCGTTATGAGTTTTGCGTTATGCGTTATGCGTTATGAGTTGTGCGTTATGCGTTATGCGTTATGCGTTATGCGTTATGCGTTATGCGTTATGCGTTATGCGTTATGCGTTATGCAATATGCGTTATGAGTTGTGCGTTATGCGTTATGCGTTATGCGTTATGCGTTATGCGTTATGCGTTATGCGTTATGCGTTATGCAATATGCGTTATGCGTTATGCGTTATGCGTTATGCGTTATGCGTTATGCGTTATGCGTTATGCGTTATGCGTTATGCGTTATGCGTTATGCGTTATGCGTTATGCGTTATGCGTTATGCGTTATGTGTTATGCGTTGTGCGTTATACGTTATGCGATTTGCGTTATGCGTTATGCGTTATGCGTTATGCGTTATGCGTTATGCGTTATGCGTTATGCGTTATGCGTTATGGGTTATGCGTTATGCGTTATGCGTTATGCAATATGCGTTATGGGTTGTGCGTTATGAGTCATGCGTTATGCGTTATGCGTTATGTGTTATGCGTTGTGCGTTATCCGCTATGCGTTATGCGTTTTGAGTTATGCGTTATGCGTTATACGTTATGCGTAATGCATTATGCGTTATGCGTTATGCGTTATGCGATTTGCGTTATGCGTTATGCGTTATGCGTTATGCGTAATGCGTTATGCGCTATGGTTTATGCGTTAAGCGTTATGCGTTATGCGTTATGCGTTATGGGTTATGTGTTATGTGTTATGCGTTAAGCGTTATGCGTTATGCGTTATGCGTTATGCGTTATGCGTTATGCGTTATGAGTTGTGCGTTATGCGTTATGCGTTATGCGTTATGCGTTATGCGTTATGCGTTATGCGTTATGCGTTATGCAATATGCGTTATGCGTTATGCGTTATGCGTTATGCGTTATGCGTTATGCGTTATGCGTTATGCGTTATGCGTTATGCGTTATGCGTTATGCGTTATGCGTTATGCGTTATGCGTAATGCGTTATGCGTTATGCGTTATGCGTTATGTGTTATGCGTTGTGCGTTATACGTTATGCGATTTGCGTTATGCGTTATGCGTTATGCGTTATGCGTTATGCGTTATGCGTTATGCGTTATGCGTTATGCGTTATGGGTTTTGCGTTATGCGTTATGCGTTATGCAATATGCGTTATGGGTTGTGCGTTATGAGTCATGCGTTATGCGTTATGCGTTATGTGTTATGCGTTGTGCGTTATCCGCTATGCGTTATGCGTTTTGCGTTATGCGTTTTGCGTTATGCGTTATGCGTTATGCGTTATGCGTTATGCGTTATGCGTTATGCGTTATGCGTTATGCGTTATGCGTTATGCGTTATGCGTTATGCGTTATGCGTTATGTGTTATGCGTTGTGCGTTATACGTTATGCGATTTGCGTTATGCGTTATGCGTTATGCGTTATGCGTTATGCGTTATGCGTTATGCGTTATGCGTTATGCGTTATGGGTTATGCGTTATGCGTTATGCGTTATGCAATATGCGTTATGGGTTGTGCGTTATGAGTCATGCGTTATGCGTTATGCGTTATGTGTTATGCGTTGTGCGTTATCCGCTATGCGTTATGCGTTTTGCGTTATGCGTTATGCGTTATACGTTATGCGTAATGCCTCATGCGTTATGCGTTATGCGTTATGCGATTTGCGTTATGCGTTATGCGTTATGCGTTATGCGTAATGCGTTATGCGTTATGCGTTATGTGTTATGGGTTATGCGTTATGCGTTATGCGTTATGCGTTATGCGTTATGCGTTATGCGTTATGCGTTATGCGTTATGCGTTATGAGTAATGCGTGATCCGTTATGCGTTATGCGTTACGCGTTATGCGTTATGAGTAATGCGTGATCCGTTATGCGTTATGCGTTATGCGTTATGCGTTATGCGTTATGCGTTATGCGTTATGCGTTATGCGTTATGAGTAAAACCTGATCCGTTATGCGTTATGCGTTATGCGCTATGAGTAATGCGTGATCCGTTATGCGTTATGCGTTATGAGTAATGCTTGATCCGTTACGCGTTATGCGTTATGCATTAAGCGTTATGCGTTATACGTTATGCGTTATGCGTTATGCGTTATGCGTTATGCGTTATGCGTTATGCGTTATGCTTTATGCATTATGCGTTATGCGTTATGCGATTTGCGTTATGCGTTATGCGTTATGGGTTGTGCGTTATGAGTCATGCGTTATGCGTTATGCGTTTTGCTTTATGCGTTATGCTTTATGCGTTATGAGGTACGCGTAATGCGTTATGCGCTATGGGTCATGCGTTAAGCGTTATGCGTTATGCGTTATGCGTTATGGGTTATGTGTTATGTGTTATGTGTTATGCGTTATGCGTTATGCGTTATGCGTTATGCGTTATGCGTTATGCGTTATGGGTTATCCGTTATGCGTTATCCGTTATGAGTTTTGCGTTATGCGTTATGCGTTATGCGTTATGCGTTATGCGTTATGCAATATGCGTTATGCGTTATGCGTTATGCGTTATGCGTTATGCGTTATGCGTTATGCGTTATGCGTTATGCGTTATGCGTTATGCGTTATGCTTTATGTGTTATGCGTTGTGCGTTATACGTTATGCGATTTGCGTTATGCGTTATGCGTTATGCGTTATGCGTTATGCGTTATGAGTTGTGCGTTATGCGTTATGCGTTATGCGTTATGCGTTATGCGTTATGCGTTATGCGTTATGCGTTATGCAATATGCGTTATGCGTTATGCGTTATGCGTTATGCGTTATGCGTTATGCGTTATGCGTTATGTGTTATGCGTTGTGCGTTATACGTTATGCGATTTGCGTTATGCGTTATGCGTTATGCGTTATGCGTTATGCGTTATGCGTTATGTGTTATGCGTTGTGCGTTATCCGCTATGCGTTATGCGTTTTGCGTTATGCGTTATGCGTTATACGTTATGCGTAATGCGTAATGCGTTATGCGTTATGCGTTATGCGTTATGCGATTTGCGTTATGCGTTATGCGTTATGCGTTATGCGTTATGCGTTATGCGTTATGCGTTATGCGTTATGTGTTATGGGTTATGCGTTATGCGTTATGCGTTATGCGTTATGCGTTATGCGTTATGCGTTATGCGTTATGCGTTATGCGTTATGCGTTATGCGTAATGCGTTATGCGTTATGCGTTATGAGTAATGCGTGATCCGTTATGCGTTATGCGTTATGCGTTATGCGCTATGAGTAATGCGTGATCCGTTATGCGTTATGCGTTATGAGTAATGCTTGATCCGTTACGCGTTATGCGTTATGCATTAAGCGTTATGCGTTTTACGTTATGCGTTATGCGTTATGCGTTATGCGTTATGCGTTATGCGTTATGCGTTATGCGTTATGCGTTATGCGTTATGCGTTATGCGTTATGAGAAATGCGTGATCCGTTATGCGTTATGCGTTATGAGTAATGCGTGATCCGTTATGCGTTATGCGTTATGCGCTATGAGTAATGCGTGATCCGTTATGCGTTATGCGTTATGAGTACTGCGTGATCCGTTATGCGTTATGCGTTATGAGTAATGCTTGATCCGTTACGCGTTATGCGTTATGCATTAAGCGTTATGCGTTATACGTTATGCGTTATGCGTTATGCGTTATGAGTAATGCGTGATCCGTTATGCGTTATGCGTTATGCGTTATGCGTTATGCGTTATGCGTTATGAGTAATGCGTGATCCGTTATGCGTTATGCGCTATGAGTAATGCGTGATCCGTTATGCGTTATGCGTTATGAGTAATGCTTGATCCGTTACGCGTTATGCGTTATGCATTAAGCGTTATGCGTTATACGTTATGCGTTATGCGTTATGCGTTATGCTTTATGCATTATGCGTTATGCGTTATGCGATTTGCGTTATGAGTTTTGCGTTATGCGTTATGCGTTATGAGGTGTGCGTTATGCGTTATGCGTTATGCGTTATGCGTTATGAGTTATGCGTTATGCAATATGCGTTATGCGTTATGCGTTATGCGTTATGCGTTATGCGTTATGCGTTATGCGTTATGTGTTATGCGTTGTGCGTTATACGTTATGCGATTTGCGTTATGCGTTATGCGTTATGCGTTATGCGTTATGCGTTATGCGTTATGCGTTATGGGTTATGCGTTATGCGTTATGCGTTATGCGTTATGCAATATGCGTTATGGGTTGTGCGTTATGAGTCATGCGTTATGCGTTATGCGTTATGTGTTATGCGTTGTGCGTTATCCGCTATGCGTTATGCGTTTTGCGTTATGCGTTATGCGTTATACGTTATGCGTAATGCGTTATGCGGTATGCGTTATGCGATTTGCGTTATGCGTTATGCGTTATGCGTTATGCGTTATGCGTTATGCGTTATGTGTTATGGGTTATGCGTTATGCGTTATGCGTTATGCGTTATGCGTTATGCGTTATGCGTTATGTGTTATGGGTTATGCGTTATGCGTTATGCGTTATGCGTTATGCGTTATGCGTTATGCGTTATGCGTTATGCGTTATGCGTTATGCATTATGTGTTATCCGTTATGCGTTATCCGTTATGCGTTTTGCGTTATGCGTTATGCGTTATGAGTTGTGCGTTATGCGCTATGAGTAATGCGTGATCCGCTATGCGTTATGCGTTATGAGTACTGCGTGATCCGTTACGCGTTATGCGTTGTGCGTTATGCGTTATGCGTTATGCGTTATGCGTTATGCGTTATGCGTTATGCGTTATGCGTTATGCGTTATGCGTTATGAGTTATGCGTTATGCGTTATGCGTTATACGTTATGCGTTATGCGTTATGCGTTATGCGTTATGCGTTATGAGAAATGCGTGATCCGTTATGCGTTATGCGTTATGAGTAATGCGTGATCCCTTATGCGTTATGCGTTATGCGCTATGAGTAATGCGTGATCCGTTATGCGTTATGCGTTATGAATACTGCGTGATCCGTTACGCGTTATGCGTTATGAGTAATGCTTGATCCGTTACGCGTTATGCGTTATGCATTAAGCGTTATGCGTTATACGTTATGCGTTATGCGTTATGCGTTATGAGTAATGCGTGATCCGTTATGCGTTATGCGTTATGCGTTATGCGTTATGCGTTATGAGTAATGCGTGATCCGTCATGCGTTATGCGTTATGCGCTATGAGTAATGCGTGATCCGTTATGGGTTATGCGTTATGAGTAATGCTTGATCCGTTACGCGTTATGCGTTATGCATTAAGCGTTATGCGTTATACGTTATGCGCTATGGGTCATGCGTTAAGCGTTATGCGTTATGCGTTATGCGTTATGGGTTATGTGTTATGTGTTATGTGTTATGCGTTATGCGTTATGCGTTATGCGTTATGCGTTATGCGTTATGCGTTATGGGTTATCCGTTATGCGTTATCCGTTATGAGTTTTGCGTTATGCGTTATGCGTTATGCGTTATGCGTTATGCGTTATGCGTTATGCAATATGCGTTATGCGTTATGCGTTATGCGTTATGCGTTATGCGTTATGCGTTATGCGTTATGCGTTATGCGTTATGCGTTATGCGTTATGCGTTATGCTTTATGTGTTATGCGTTGTGCGTTATACGTTATGCGATTTGCGTTATGCGTTATGCGTTATGCGTTATGCGTTATGCGTTATGAGTTGTGCGTTATGCGTTATGCGTTATGCGTTATGCGTTATGCGTTATGCGTTATGCGTTATGCAATATGCGTTATGCGTTATGCGTTATGCGTTATGCGTTATGCGTTATGCGTTATGCGTTATGTGTTATGCGTTGTGCGTTATACGTTATGCGATTTGCGTTATGCGTTATGCGTTATGCGTTATGCGTTATGCGTTATGCGTTATGCGTTATGTGTTATGCGTTGTGCGTTATCCGCTATGCGTTATGCGTTTTGCGTTATGCGTTATGCGTTATGCGTTATGTGTTATGCGTTGTGCGTTATCCGCTATGCGTTATGCGTTTTGCGTTATGCGTTATGCGTTATACGTTATGCGTAATGCGTAATGCGTTATGCGTTATGCGTTATGCGTTATGCGATTTGCGTTATGCGTTATGCGTTATGCGTTATGCGTTATGCGTTATGCGTTATGCGTTATGCGTTATGTGTTATGGGTTATGCGTTATGCGTTATGCGTTATGCGTTATGCGTTATGCGTTATGCGTTATGCGTTATGCGTTATGCGTTATGCGTTATGCGTAATGCGTTATGCGTTATGCGTTATGAGTAATGCGTGATCCGTTATGCGTTATGCGTTATGCGTTATGCGCTATGAGTAATGCGTGATCCGTTATGCGTTATGCGTTATGAGTAATGCTTGATCCGTTACGCGTTATGCGTTATGCATTAAGCGTTATGCGTTTTACGTTATGCGTTATGCGTTATGCGTTATGCGTTATGCGTTATGCGTTATGCGTTATGCGTTATGCGTTATGCGTTATGAGAAATGCGTGATCCGTTATGCGTTATGCGTTATGAGTAATGCGTGATCCGTTATGCGTTATGCGTTATGCGCTATGAGTAATGCGTGATCCGTTATGCGTTATGCGTTATGAGTACTGCGTGATCCGTTATGCGTTATGCGTTATGAGTAATGCTTGATCCGTTACGCGTTATGCGTTATGCATTAAGCGTTATGCGTTATACGTTATGCGTTATGCGTTATGCGTTATGAGTAATGCGTGATCCGTTATGCGTTATGCGTTATGCGTTATGCGTTATGCGTTATGCGTTATGAGTAATGCGTGATCCGTTATGCGTTATGCGCTATGAGTAATGCGTGATCCGTTATGCGTTATGCGTTATGAGTAATGCTTGATCCGTTACGCGTTATGCGTTATGCATTAAGCGTTATGCGTTATACGTTATGCGTTATGCGTTATGCGTTATGCTTTATGCATTATGCGTTATGCGTTATGCGATTTGCGTTATGAGTTTTGCGTTATGCGTTATGCGTTATGAGGTGTGCGTTATGCGTTATGCGTTATGCGTTATGCGTTATGAGTTATGCGTTATGCAATATGCGTTATGCGTTATGCGTTATGCGTTATGCGTTATGCGTTATGCGTTATGCGTTATGCGTTATGTGTTATGCGTTGTGCGTTATACGTTATGCGATTTGCGTTATGCGTTATGCGTTATGCGTTATGCGTTATGCGTTATGCGTTATGCGTTATGCGTTATGGGTTATGCGTTATGCGTTATGCGTTATGCGTTATGCAATATGCGTTATGGGTTGTGCGTTATGAGTCATGCGTTATGCGTTATGCGTTATGTGTTATGCGTTGTGCGTTATCCGCTATGCGTTATGCGTTTTGCGTTATGCGTTATGCGTTATACGTTATGCGTAATGCGTTATGCGGTATGCGTTATGCGATTTGCGTTATGCGTTATGCGTTATGCGTTATGCGTTATGCGTTATGCGTTATGTGTTATGGGTTATGCGTTATGCGTTATGCGTTATGCGTTATGCGTTATGCGTTATGCGTTATGTGTTATGGGTTATGCGTTATGCGTTATGCGTTATGCGTTATGCGTTATGCGTTATGCGTTATGCGTTATGCGTTATGCGTTATGCATTATGTGTTATCCGTTATGCGTTATCCGTTATGCGTTTTGCGTTATGCGTTATGCGTTATGAGTTGTGCGTTATGCGCTATGAGTAATGCGTGATCCGTTATGCGTTATGCGTTATGAGTACTGCGTGATCCGTTACGCGTTATGCGTTGTGCGTTATGCGTTATGCGTTATGCGTTATGCGTTATGCGTTATGCGTTATGCGTTATGCGTTATGCGTTATGAGTTATGCGTTATGCGTTATGCGTTATACGTTATGCGTTATGCGTTATGCGTTATGCGTTATGCGTTATGAGAAATGCGTGATCCGTTATGCGTTATGCGTTATGAGTAATGCGTGATCCCTTATGCGTTATGCGTTATACGCTATGAGTAATGCGTGATCCGTTATGCGTTATGCGTTATGAATACTGCGTGATCCGTTACGCGTTATGCGTTATGAGTAATGCTTGATCCGTTACGCGTTATGCGTTATGCATTAAGCGTTATGCGTTATACGTTATGCGTTATGCGTTATGCGTTATGAGTAATGCGTGATCCGTTATGCGTTATGCGTTATGCGTTATGCGTTATGCGTTATGAGTAATGCGTGATCCGTCATGCGTTATGCGTTATGCGCTATGAGTAATGCGTGATCCGTTATGGGTTATGCGTTATGAGTAATGCTTGATCCGTTACGCGTTATGCGTTATGCATTAAGCGTTATGCGTTATACGTTATGCGTTATGCGTTATGCGTTATGCTTTATGCATTATGCGTTATGCGTTATGCGATTTGCGTTATGAGTTTTGCGTTATGCGTTATGCGTTATGAGTTGTGCGTTATGCGTTATGCGTTATGCGTTATGCGTTATGCGTTATGCGTTATGCGTTATGCGTTATGCAATATGCGTTATGCGTTATGCGTTATGCGTTATGCGTTATGCGTTATGCGTTATGTGTTATGCGTTGTGCGTTATACGTTATGCGATTTGCGTTATGCGTTATGCGTTATGCGTTATGCGTTATGCGTTATGCAATATGCGTTATGGGTTGTGCGTTATGAGTCATGCGTTATGCGTTATGCGTTATGTGTTATGCGTTGTGCGTTATCCGCTATGCGTTATGCGTTTTGCGTTATGCGTTATGCGTTATACGTTATGCGTAATGCGTTATACGTTATGCGTTATGCGATTTGCGTTATGCGTTATGCGTTATGCGTTATGCGTTATGCGTTATGTGTTATGGGTTATGCGTTATGCGTTATGCGTTATGCGTTATGCGTTATGCGTTATGCGTTATGCGTTATGTGTTATGGGTTATGCGTTATGCGTTATGCGTTATGCGTTATGCGTTATGCGTTATGCGTTATGCGTTATGCGTTATGCATTATGTGTTATCCGTTATGCGTTATCCGTTATGCGTTTTGCGTTATGCGTTATGCGTTATGAGTTGTGCGTTATGCGCTATGAGTAATGCGTGATCCGTTATGCGTTATGCGTTATGAGTACTGCGTGATCCGTTACGCGTTATGCGTTGTGCGTTATGCGTTATGCGTTATGCGTTATGCGTTATGCGTTATGCGTTATGCGTTATGCGTTATGCGTTATGAGTTATGCGTTATGCGTTATGCGTTATACGTTATGCGTTATGCGTTATGCGTTATGCGTTATGCGTTATGCGTTATGAGAAATGCGTGATCCGTTATGCGTTATGCGTTATGAGTAATGCGTGATCCCTTATGCGTTATGCGTTATGCGCTATGAGTAATGCGTGATCCGTTATGCGTTATGCGTTATGAGTACTGCGTGATCCGTTACGCGTTATGCGTTATGAGTAATGCTTGATCCGTTACGCGTTATGCGTTATGCATTAAGCGTTATGCGTTATACGTTATGCGTTATGCGTTATGCGTTATGAGTAATGCGTGATCCGTTATGCGTTATGCGTTATGCGTTATGCGTTATGCGTTATGCGTTATGCGTTATGTGTTATGCGTTGTGCGTTATACGTTATGCGATTTGCGTTATGCGTTATGCGTTATGCGTGATCCGTTATGCGTTATGCGTTATGCGTTATGCGTTATGCGTTATGCGTTATGCGTTATGCGTTATGCGTTATGAGTAAAACCTGATCCGTTATGCGTTATGCGTTATGCGCTATGAGTAATGCGTGATCCGTTATGCGTTATGCGTTATGAGTAATGCTTGATCCGTTACGCGTTATGCGATATGCATTAAGCGTTATGCGTTATACGTTATGCGTTATGCGTTATGCGTTATGCGTTATGCGTTATGCGTTATGCGTTATGCGTTATGCGTTATGCTTTATGCATTATGCGTTATGCGTTATGCGATTTGCGTTATGCGTTATGCGTTATGGGTTGTGCGTTATGAGTCATGCGTTATGCGTTATGCGTTTTGCTTTATGCGTTATGCTTTATGCGTTATGAGTTACGCGTAATGCGTTATGCGCTATGGGTCATGCGTTAAGCGTTATGCGTTATGCGTTATGCGTTATGGGTTATGTGTTATGTGTTATGCGTTATGCGTTATGCGTTATGCGTTATGCGTTATGCGTTATGGGTTATCCGTTATGCGTTATCCGTTATGAGTTTTGCGTTATGCGTTATGCGTTATGCGTTATGCGTTATGCGTTATGCAATATGCGTTATGCGTTATGCGTTATGCGTTATGCGTTATGCGTTATGCGTTATGCGTTATGCGTTATGCGTTATGCGTTATGCGTTATGCGTTATGTGTTATGCGTTGTGCGTTATACGTTATGCGATTTGCGTTATGCGTTATGCGTTATTCGTTATGCGTTATGCGTTATGCGTTATGCGTTATGAGTTGTGCGTTATGCGTTATGCGTTATGCGTTATGCGTTATGCGTTATGCGTTATGCAATATGCGTTATGCGTTATGCGTTATGCGTTATGCGTTATGCGTTATGCGTTATGCGTTATGCGTTATGCGTTATGTGTTATGCGTTGTGCGTTATACGTTATGCGATTTGCGTTATGCGTTATGCGTTATGCGTTATGCGTTATGCGTTATGCGTTATGCGTTATGCGTTATGCGTTATGCGTTATGCGTTATGCGTTATGCGTTATGTGTTATGCGTTGTGCGTTATCCGCTATGCGTTATGCGTTTTGCGTTATGCGTTATGCGTTATACGTTATGCGTAATGCGTTATGCGTTATGCGTTATGCGTTATGCGATTTGCGTTATGCGTTATGCGTTATGCGTTATGCGTTATGCGTTATGCGTTATGTGTTATGGGTTATGCGTTATGCGTTATGCGTTATGCGTTATGAGAAATGCGTGATCCGTTATGCGTTATGCGTTATGAGTAATGCGTGATCCGTTATGCGTTATGCGTTATGCGCTATGAGTAATGCGTGATCCGTTATGCGTTATGCGTTATGAGTACTGCGTGATGCGTTATGCGTTATGCGTTATGAGTAATGCTTGATCCGTTACGCGTTATGCGTTATGCATTAAGCGTTATGCGTTATACGTTATGCGTTATGCGTTATGCGTTATGAGTAATGCGTGATCCGTTATGCGTTATGCGTTATGCGTTATGCGTTATGCGTTATGCGTTATGCGTTATGCGTTATGAGTAATGCGTGATCCGTTATGCGTTATGCGCTATGAGTAATGCGTGATCCGTTATGCGTTATGCGTTATGAGTAATGCTTGATCCGTTACGCGTTATGCGTTATGCATTAAGCGTTATGCGTTATACGTTATGCGTTATGCGTTATGCGTTATGCTTTATGCATTATGCGTTATGCGTTATGCGATTTGCGTTATGAGTTTTACGTTATGCGTTATGCGTTATGAGGTGTGCGTTATGCGTTATGCGTTATGCGTTATGCGTTATGCGTTATGCGTTATGCGTTATGCAATATGCGTTATGCGTTATGCGTTATGCGTTATGCGTTATGCGTTATGCGTTATGCGTTATGTGTTATGCGTTGTGCGTTATACGTTATGCGATTTGCGTTATGCGTTATGCGTTATGCGTTATGCGTTATGCGTTATGCGTTATGGGTTATGCGTTATGCGTTATGCGTTATGCGTTATGCAATATGCGTTATGGGTTGTGCGTTATGAGTCATGCGTTATGCGTTATGCGTTATGCGTTATGCGTTATGCGTTATGAGAAATGCGTGATCCGTTATGCGTTATGCGTTATGAGTAATGCGTGATCCCTTATGCGTTATGCGTTATACGCTATGAGTAATGCGTGATCCGTTATGCGTTATGCGTTATGAATACTGCGTGATCCGTTACGCGTTATGCGTTATGAGTAATGCTTGATCCGTTACGCGTTATGCGTTATGCATTAAGCGTTATGCGTTATACGTTATGCGTTATGCGTTATGCGTTATGAGTAATGCGTGATCCGTTATGCGTTATGCGTTATGCGTTATGCGTTATGCGTTATGAGTAATGCGTGATCCGTCATGCGTTATGCGTTATGCGCTATGAGTAATGCGTGATCCGTTATGGGTTATGCGTTATGAGTAATGCTTGATCCGTTACGCGTTATGCGTTATGCATTAAGCGTTATGCGTTATACGTTATGCGTTATGCGTTATGCGTTATGCTTTATGCATTATGCGTTATGCGTTATGCGATTTGCGTTATGAGTTTTGCGTTATGCGTTATGCGTTATGAGTTGTGCGTTATGCGTTATGCGTTATGCGTTATGCGTTATGCGTTATGCGTTATGCGTAATGCGTTATACGTTATGCGTTATGCGATTTGCGTTATGCGTTATGCGTTATGCGTTATGCGTTATGCGTTATGTGTTATGGGTTATGCGTTATGCGTTATGCGTTATGCGTTATGCGTTATGCGTTATGCGTTATGCGTTATGTGTTATGGGTTATGCGTTATGCGTTATGCGTTATGCGTTATGCGTTATGCGTTATGCGTTATGCGTTATGCGTTATGCATTATGTGTTATCCGTTATGCGTTATCCGTTATGCGTTTTGCGTTATGCGTTATGCGTTATGAGTTGTGCGTTATGCGCTATGAGTAATGCGTGATCCGTTATGCGTTATGCGTTATGAGTACTGCGTGATCCGTTACGCGTTATGCGTTGTGCGTTATGCGTTATGCGTTATGCGTTATGCGTTATGCGTTATGCGTTATGCGTTATGCGTTATGCGTTATGAGTTATGCGTTATGCGTTATGCGTTATACGTTATGCGTTATGCGTTATGCGTTATGCGTTATGCGTTATGCGTTATGAGAAATGCGTGATCCGTTATGCGTTATGCGTTATGAGTAATGCGTGATCCCTTATGCGTTATGCGTTATGCGCTATGAGTAATGCGTGATCCGTTATGCGTTATGCGTTATGAGTACTGCGTGATCCGTTACGCGTTATGCGTTATGAGTAATGCTTGATCCGTTACGCGTTATGCGTTATGCATTAAGCGTTATGCGTTATACGTTATGCGTTATGCGTTATGCGTTATGAGTAATGCGTGATCCGTTATGCGTTATGCGTTATGCGTTATGCGTTATGCGTTATGCGTTATGCGTTATGTGTTATGCGTTGTGCGTTATACGTTATGCGATTTGCGTTATGCGTTATGCGTTATGCGTGATCCGTTATGCGTTATGCGTTATGCGTTATGCGTTATGCGTTATGCGTTATGCGTTATGCGTTATGCGTTATGAGTAAAACCTGATCCGTTATGCGTTATGCGTTATGCGCTATGAGTAATGCGTGATCCGTTATGCGTTATGCGTTATGAGTAATGCTTGATCCGTTACGCGTTATGCGATATGCATTAAGCGTTATGCGTTATACGTTATGCGTTATGCGTTATGCGTTATGCGTTATGCGTTATGCGTTATGCGTTATGCGTTATGCGTTATGCTTTATGCATTATGCGTTATGCGTTATGCGATTTGCGTTATGCGTTATGCGTTATGGGTTGTGCGTTATGAGTCATGCGTTATGCGTTATGCGTTTTGCTTTATGCGTTATGCTTTATGCGTTATGAGTTACGCGTAATGCGTTATGCGCTATGGGTCATGCGTTAAGCGTTATGCGTTATGCGTTATGCGTTATGGGTTATGTGTTATGTGTTATGCGTTATGCGTTATGCGTTATGCGTTATGCGTTATGCGTTATGGGTTATCCGTTATGCGTTATCCGTTATGAGTTTTGCGTTATGCGTTATGCGTTATGCGTTATGCGTTATGCGTTATGCAATATGCGTTATGCGTTATGCGTTATGCGTTATGCGTTATGCGTTATGCGTTATGCGTTATGCGTTATGCGTTATGCGTTATGCGTTATGCGTTATGCGTTATGTGTTATGCGTTGTGCGTTATACGTTATGCGATTTGCGTTATGCGTTATGCGTTATTCGTTATGCGTTATGCGTTATGCGTTATGCGTTATGAGTTGTGCGTTATGCGTTATGCGTTATGCGTTATGCGTTATGCGTTATGCGTTATGCAATATGCGTTATGCGTTATGCGTTATGCGTTATGCGTTATGCGTTATGCGTTATGCGTTATGCGTTATGCGTTATGTGTTATGCGTTGTGCGTTATACGTTATGCGATTTGCGTTATGCGTTATGCGTTATGCGTTATGCGTTATGCGTTATGCGTTATGCGTTATGCGTTATGCGTTATGCGTTATGCGTTATGCGTTATGCGTTATGTGTTATGCGTTGTGCGTTATCCGCTATGCGTTATGCGTTTTGCGTTATGCGTTATGCGTTATACGTTATGCGTAATGCGTTATGCGTTATGCGTTATGCGTTATGCGATTTGCGTTATGCGTTATGCGTTATGCGTTATGCGTTATGCGTTATGCGTTATGTGTTATGGGTTATGCGTTATGCGTTATGCGTTATGCGTTATGAGTAATGCGTGATCCGTTATGCGTTATGCGTTATGCGTTATGCGCTATGAGTAATGCGTGATCCGTTATGCGTTATGCGTTATGAGTAATGCTTGATCCGTTACGCGTTATGCGTTATGCATTAAGCGTTATGCGTTTTACGTTATGCGTTATGCGTTATGCGTTATGCGTTATGCGTTATGCGTTATGCGTTATGCGTTATGCGTTATGAGAAATGCGTGATCCGTTATGCGTTATGCGTTATGAGTAATGCGTGATCCGTTATGCGTTATGCGTTATGCGCTATGAGTAATGCGTGATCCGTTATGCGTTATGCGTTATGAGTACTGCGTGATGCGTTATGCGTTATGCGTTATGAGTAATGCTTGATCCGTTACGCGTTATGCGTTATGCATTAAGCGTTATGCGTTATACGTTATGCGTTATGCGTTATGCGTTATGAGTAATGCGTGATCCGTTATGCGTTATGCGTTATGCGTTATGCGTTATGCGTTATGCGTTATGCGTTATGCGTTATGCGTTATGAGTAATGCGTGATCCGTTATGCGTTATGCGCTATGAGTAATGCGTGATCCGTTATGCGTTATGCGTTATGAGTAATGCTTGATCCGTTACGCGTTATGCGTTATGCATTAAGCGTTATGCGTTATACGTTATGCGTTATGCGTTATGCGTTATGCTTTATGCATTATGCGTTATGCGTTATGCGATTTGCGTTATGAGTTTTACGTTATGCGTTATGCGTTATGAGGTGTGCGTTATGCGTTATGCGTTATGCGTTATGCGTTATGCGTTATGCGTTATGCGTTATGCAATATGCGTTATGCGTTATGCGTTATGCGTTATGCGTTATGCGTTATGCGTTATGCGTTATGTGTTATGCGTTGTGCGTTATACGTTATGCGATTTGCGTTATGCGTTATGCGTTATGCGTTATGCGTTATGCGTTATGCGTTATGGGTTATGCGTTATGCGTTATGCGTTATGCGTTATGCAATATGCGTTATGGGTTGTGCGTTATGAGTCATGCGTTATGCGTTATGCGTTATGTGTTATGCGTTGTGCGTTATCCGCTATGCGTTATGCGTTTTGCGTTATGCGTTATGCGTTATACGTTATGCGTAATGCGTTATGCGTTATGCGTTATGCGATTTGCGTTATGCGTTATGCGTTATGCGTTATGCGTTATGCGTTATGCGTTATGTGTTATGGGTTATGCGTTATGCGTTATGCGTTATGCGTTATGCGTTATGCGTTATGCGTTATGCGTTATGTGTTATGGGTTATGCGTTATGCGTTATGCGTTATGCGTTATGCGTTATGCGTTATGCGTTATGCGTTATGCGTTATGCGTTATGCGTTATGCGTTATGCGTTATGCATTATGTGTTATCCGTTATGCGTTATCCGTTATGCGTTTTGCGTTATGCGTTATGCGTTATGAGTTGTGCGTTATGCGCTATGAGTAATGCGTGATCCGTTATGCGTTATGCGTTATGAGTACTGCGTGATCCGTTACGCGTTATGCGTTGTGCGTTATGCGTTATGCGTTATGCGTTATGCGTTATGCGTTATGCGTTATGCGTTATGCGTTATGCGTTATGAGTTATGCGTTATGCGTTATGCGTTATACGTTATGCGTTATGCGTTATGCGTTATGCGTTATGCGTTATGAGAAATGCGTGATCCGTTATGCGTTATGCGTTATGAGTAATGCGTGATCCCTTATGCGTTATGCGTTATGCGCTATGAGTAATGCGTGATCCGTTATGCGTTATGCGTTATGAGTACTGCGTGATCCGTTACGCGTTATGCGTTATGAGTAATGCTTGATCCGTTACGCGTTATGCGTTATGCATTAAGCGTTATGCGTTATACGTTATGCGTTATGCGTTATGCGTTATGAGTAATGCGTGATCCGTTATGCGTTATGCGTTATGCGTTATGCGTTATGCGTTATGAGTAATGCATGATCCGTCATGCGTTATGCGTTATGCGCTATGAGTAATGCGTGATCCGTTATGGGTTATGCGTTATGAGTAATGCTTGATCCGTTACGCGTTATGCGTTATGCATTAAGCGTTATGCGTTATACGTTATGCGTTATGCGTTATGCGTTATGCTTTATGCATTATGCGTTATGCGTTATGCGATTTGCGTTATGAGTTTTGCGTTATGCGTTATGCGTTATGAGTTGTGCGTTATGCGTTATGCGTTATGCGTTATGCGTTATGCGTTATGCGTTATGCGTTATGCGTTATGCTTTATGCATTATGCGTTATGCGTTATGCGATTTGCGTTATGCGTTATGCGTTATGGGTTGTGCGTTATGAGTCATGCGTTATGCGTTATGCGTTTTGCTTTATGCGTTATGCTTTATGCGTTATGAGTTACGCGTAATGCGTTATGCGCTATGGGTCATGCGTTAAGCGTTATGCGTTATGCGTTATGCGTTATGGGTTATGTGTTATGTGTTATGCGTTATGCGTTATGCGTTATGCGTTATGCGTTATGCGTTGTGGGTTATCCGTTATGCGTTATCCGTTATGAGTTTTGCGTTATGCGTTATGCGTTATGCGTTATGCGTTATGCAATATGCGTTATGCGTTATGCGTTATGCGTTATGCGTTATGCGTTATGCGTTATGCGTTATGCGTTATGCGTTATGCGTTATGCGTTATGTGTTATGCGTTGTGCGTTATACGTTATGCGATTTGCGTTATGCGTTATGCGTTATGCGTTATGCGTTATGCGTTATGCGTTATGCGTTATGCGTTATGCGTTATGCGTTATGCGTTATGTGTTATGCGTTGTGCGTTATCCGCTATGCGTTATGCGTTTTGCGTTATGCGTTATGCGTTATACGTTATGCGTAATGCGTTATGCGTTATGCGTTATGCGTTATGCGATTTGCGTTATGCGTTATGCGTTATGCGTTATGCGTTATGCGTTATGCGTTATGTGTTATGGGTTATGCGTTATGCGTTATGCGTTATGCGTTATGAGTAATGCGTGATCCGTTATGCGTTATGCGTTATGCGTTATGCGTTATGAGTAATGCGTGATCCGTTATGCGTTATGCGTTATGAGTAATGCTTGATCCGTTACGCGTTATGCGTTATGCATTAAGCGTTATGCGTTTTACGTTATGCGTTATGCGTTATGCGTTATGCGTTATGCGTTATGCGTTATGCGTTATGCGTTATGCGTTATGAGAAATGCGTGATCCGTTATGCGTTATGCGTTATGAGTAATGCGTGATCCGTTATGCGTTATGCGTTATGCGCTATGAGTAATGCGTGATCCGTTATGCGTTATGCGTTATGAGTACTGCGTGATCCGTTATGCGTTATGCGTTATGAGTAATGCTTGATCCGTTACGCGTTATGCGTTATGCATTAAGCGTTATGCGTTATGAGTAATGCGTGATCCGTTATGCGTTATGCGTTATGCGTTATGCGTTATGCGTTATGCGTTATGCGTTATGCGTTATGCGTTATGAGTAATGCGTGATCCGTTATGCGTTATGCGCTATGAGTAATGCGTGATCCGTTATGCGTTATGCGTTATGAGTAATGCTTGATCCGTTACGCGTTATGCGTTATGCATTAAGCGTTATGCGTTTTACGTTATGCGTTATGCGTTATGCGTTATGCGTTATGCGTTATGCGTTATGCGTTATGCGTTATGCGTTATGCGTTATGCGTTATGAGAAATGCGTGATCCGTTATGCGTTATGCGTTATGAGTAATGCTTGATCCGTTACGCGTTATGCGTTATGCGTTATGTGTTATGCGTTGTGCGTTATACGTTATGCGATTTGCGTTATGCGTTATGCGTTATTCGTTATGCGTTATGCGTTATGCGTTATGCGTTATGAGTTGTGCGTTATGCGTTATGCGTTATGCGTTATGCGTTATGCGTTATGCGTTATGCGTTATGCGTTATGCAATATGCGTTATGCGTTATGCGTTATGCGTTATGCGTTATGCGTTATGCGTTATGCGTTATGCGTTATGCGTTATGTGTTATGCGTTGTGCGTTATACGTTATGCGATTTGCGTTATGCGTTATGCGTTATGCGTTATGCGTTATGCGTTATGCGTTATGCGTTATGCGTTATGCGTTATGCTTTATGTGTTATGCGTTGTGCGTTATCCGCTATGCGTTATGCGTTTTGCGTTATGCGTTATGCGTTATACGTTATGCGTAATGCGTTATGCGTTATGCGTTATGCGTTATGCGATTTGCGTTATGCGTTATGCGTTATGCGTTATGCGTTATGCGTTATGTGTTATGGGTTATGCGTTATGCGTTATGCGTTATGCGTTATGAGTAATGCGTGATCCGTTATGCGTTATGCGTTATGCGTTATGCGCTATGAGTAATGCGTGATCCGTTATGCGTTATGCGTTATGAGTAATGCTTGATCCGTTACGCGTTATGCGTTATGCATTAAGCGTTATGCGTTTTACGTTATGCGTTATGCGTTATGCGTTATGCGTTATGCGTTATGCGTTATGCGTTATGCGTTATGCGTTATGCGTTATGCGTTATGAGAAATGCGTGATCCGTTATGCGTTATGCGTTATGAGTAATGCGTGATCCGTTATGCGTTATGCGTTATGCGCTATGAGTAATGCGTGATCCGTTATGCGTTATGCGTTATGAGTACTGCGTGATCCGTTATGCGTTATGCGTTATGAGTAATGCTTGATCCGTTACGCGTTATGCGTTATGCATTAAGCGTTATGCGTTATACGTTATGCGTTATGCGTTATGCGTTATGAGTAATGCGTGATCCGTTATGCGTTATGCGTTATGCGTTATGCGTTATGCGTTATGCGTTATGCGTTATGCGTTATGCGTTATGAGTAATGCGTGATCCGTTATGCGTTATGCGCTATGAGTAATGCGTGATCCGTTATGCGTTATGCGTTATGAGTAATGCTTGATCCGTTACGCGTTATGCGTTATGCATTAAGCGTTATGCGTTATACGTTATGCGTTATGCGTTATGCGTTATGCTTTATGCATTATGCGTTATGCGTTATGCGATTTGCGTTATGAGTTTTGCGTTATGCGTTATGCGTTATGAGGTGTGCGTTATGCGTTATGCGTTATGCGTTATGCGTTATGCGTTATGCGTTATGCGTTATGCAATATGCGTTATGCGTTATGCTTTATGCGTTATGCGTTATGCGTTATGCGTTATGCGTTATGTGTTATGCGTTGTGCGTTATATGTTATGCGATTTGCGTTATGCGTTATGCGTTATGCGTTATGCGTTATGCGTTATGCGTTATGGGTTATGCGTTATGCGTTATGCGTTATGCGTTATGCAATATGCGTTATGGGTTGTGCGTTATGAGTCATGCGTTATGCGTTATGCGTTATGCGTTATGTGTTATGCGTTGTGCGTTATCCGCTATGCGTTATGCGTTTTGCGTTATGCGTTATGCGTTATACGTTATGCGTAATGCGTTATGCGTTATGCGTTATACGATTTGCGTTATGCGTTATGCGTTATGCGTTATGCGTTATGCGTTATGCGTTATGCGTTATGGGTTATGCGTTATGCGTTATGCGTTATGCGTTATGCGTTATGCGTTATGCGTTATGCGTTATGTGTTATGGGTTATGCGTTATGCGTTATGCGTTATGCGTTATGCGTTATGCGTTATGCGTTATGCGTTATGCGTTATGCGTTATGCGTTATGCATTATGTGTTATCCGTTATGCGTTATCCGTTATGCGTTTTGCGTTATGCGTTATGCGTTATGAGTTGTGCGTTATGCGCTATGAGTAATGCGTGATCCGTTATGCGTTATGCGTTATGAGTACTGCGTGATCCGTTACGCGTTATGCGTTGTGCGTTATGCGTTATGCGTTATGCGTTATGCGTTATGCGTTATGCGTTATGCGTTATGCGTTATGCGTTATGCGTTATGAGTTATGCGTTATGCGTTATGCGTTATACGTTATGCGTTATGCGTTATGCGTTATGCGTTATGCGTTATGAGAAATGCGTGATCCGTTATGCGTTATGCGTTATGAGTAATGCGTGATCCCTTATGCGTTATGCGTTATGCGCTATGAGTAATGCGTGATCCGTTATGCGTTATGCGTTATGAGTACTGCGTGATCCGTTACGCGTTATGCGTTATGAGTAATGCTTGATCCGTTACGCGTTATGCGTTATGCATTAAGCGTTATGCGTTATACGTTATGCGTTATGCGTTATGCGTTATGAGTAATGCGTGATCCGTTATGCGTTATGCGTTATGCGTTATGCGTTATGCGTTATGAGTAATGCGTGATCCGTCATGCGTTATGCGTTATGCGCTATGAGTAATGCGTGATCCGTTATGGGTTATGCGTTATGAGTAATGCTTGATCCGTTACGCGTTATGCGTTATGCATTAAGCGTTATGCGTTATACGTTATGCGTTATGCGTTATGCGTTATGCTTTATGCATTATGCGTTATGCGTTATGCGATTTGCGTTATGAGTTTTGCGTTATGCGTTATGCGTTATGAGTTGTGCGTTATGCGTTATGCGTTATGCGTTATGCGTTATGCGTTATGCGTTATGCGTTATGCGTTATGCAATATGCGTTATGCGTTATGCGTTATGCGTTATGCGTTATGCGTTATGCGTTATGCGTTATGCGTTATGCGTTATGCGTTATGTGTTATGCGTTGTGCGTTATGCGTTATGCGTTATGCGTTATGCGTTATGCGTTATGCGTTATGCGTTATGCGTTATGGGTTATGCGTTATGCGTTATGCGTTATGCAATATGCGTTATGGGTTGTGCGTTATGAGTCATGCGTTATGCGTTATGCGTTATGTGTTATGCGTTGTGCGTTATCCGCTATGCGTTATGCGTTTTGCGTTATGCGTTATGCGTTATGCGTTATGAGTAATGCTTGATCCGTTACGCGTTATGCGTTATGCATTAAGCGTTATGCGTTATACGTTATGCGTTATGCGTTATGCGTTATGCGTTATGCGTTATGCGTTATGCGTTATGCTTTATGCATTATGCGTTATGCGTTATGCGATTTGCGTTATGCGTTATGCGTTATGGGTTGTGCGTTATGAGTCATGCGTTATGCGTTATGCGTTTTGCTTTATGCGTTATGCTTTATGCGTTATGAGTTACGCGTAATGCGTTATGCGCTATGGGTCATGCGTTAAGCGTTATGCGTTATGCGTTATGCGTTATGGGTTATGTGTTATGTGTTATGCGTTATGCGTTATGCGTTATGCGTTATGCGTTATGCGTTATGGGTTATCCGTTATGCGTTATCCGTTATGAGTTTTGCGTTATGCGTTATGCGTTATGCGTTATGCGTTATGCGTTATGCGTTATGCTTTATGCGTTATGCGTTATGCGTTATGCGTTATGCGTTATGCGTTATGCGTTATGCGTTATGCGTTATGCGTTATGCGTTATGCGTTATGCGTTATGTGTTATGCGTTGTGCGTTATACGTTATGCGATTTGCGTTATGCGTTATGCGTTATTCGTTATGCGTTATGCGTTATGCGTTATGCGTTATGAGTTGTGCGTTATGCGTTATGCGTTATGCGTTATGCGTTATGCGTTATGCGTTATGCGTTATGCAATATGCGTTATGCGTTATGCGTTATGCGTTATGCGTTATGCGTTATGCGTTATGCGTTATGCGTTATGCGCTATGCGTTATGCGTTATGTGTTATGCGTTGTGCGTTATACGTTATGCGATTTGCGTTATGCGTTATGCGTTATGCGTTATGCGTTATGCGTTATGCGTTATGCGTTATGCGTTATGTGTTATGCGTTGTGCGTTATCCGCTATGCGTTATGCGTTTTGCGTTATGCGTTATGCGTTATACGTTATGCGTAATGCGTTATGCGTTATGCGTTATGCGTTATGCGATTTGCGTTATGCGTTATGCGTTATGCGTTATGCGTTATGCGTTATGCGTTATGTGTTATGGGTTATGCGTTATGCGTTATGCGTTATGCGTTATGCGTTATGCGTTATGCGTTATGCGTTATGCGTTATGCGTTATGCGTTATGCGTAATGCGTTATGCGTTATGCGTTATGCGTTATGCGTTATGCGTTATGCGTTATGCGTTATGTGTTATGCGTTGTGCGTTATACGTTATGCGATTTGCGTTATGCGTTAAGCGTTATGCGTTATGCGTTATGCGTTATGCGTTATGCGTTATGCGTTATGCGTTATGTGTTATGCGTTGTGCGTTATCCGCTATGCGTTATGCGTTTTGCGTTATGCGTTATGGGTTGTGCGTTATGAGTCATGCGTTATGCGTTATGCGTTTTGCTTTATGCGTTATGCGTTATGGGTTATGCGTTATGCGTTATGCGTTATGGGTTATGAGTAATGCGTGATCCGTTATGCGTTATGCTTTATGCGTTATGAGTTACGCGTAATGCGTTATGCGCTATGGGTCATGCGTTAAGCGTTATGCGTTATGCGTTATGCGTTATGGGTTATGCGTTATGGGTTATGAGTAATGCGTGATCCGTTATGCGTTATGCTTTATGCGTTATGAGTTACGCGTAATGCGTTATGCGCTATGGGTCATGCGTTAAGCGTTATGCGTTATGCGTTATGGGTTATGCGTTATGTGTTATGCGTTATGCGTTATGCGCTATGCGTTATGCGTTATGCGTTATGCGTTATGGGTTATCCGTTATGCGTTATCCGTTATGAGTTTTGCGTTATGCGTTATGAGTTGTGCGTTATGCGTTTTGCGTTATGCGTTATGCGTCATGCGTTTTGCGTTATGCGTTATGCAATATGCGTTATGCGTTATGCGTTATGCGTTATGCGTTATGCGTTATGCGTTATGCGTTATGCGTTATGCGTTATGCGTTATGCGTTATGCGTTATGCGTGATCCGTTATGCGTTATGCGATATGAGTAATGCGTGATCCGTTATGCGTTATGCGTTATGCGTTATGCGTTATGCGTTATGCGTTATGGGTTATGCGTTATGTGTTATGCGTTATGCGTTATGCGTTATGCGTTATGCGTTATGCGTTATGCGTTATGCGTTATGCGTTATGGGTTATGAGTAATGCATGATCCGTTATGCGTTATGCTTTATGCGTTATGAGTTACGCGTAATGCGTTATGCGCTATGGGTCATGCGTTATGCGTTATGTGTTATGCGTTATGCGTTATGCGTTATGCGTTATGCGTTATGCGTTATGCGTTATGCGTTATGCGTTATGCGTTATGCGTTATGCGTTATGCGTTATGCGTTATGCGTTATGCGTTATGCGTTATGCATTATGCGTTATGCGTTATGCTTTATGCGTTATGCGTTATGAGTAATGCGTGATCCGTTATGTGTTATGCGTTATGCGTTATGCGTTATGCGTTATGCGTTATGCGTTATGCGTTATACGTTATGCGTAATGCGTTATGCGTTATGCGTTATGCGTTATGCGATTTGCGTTATGCGTTATGCGTTATGCGCTATGCGTTATGCGTTATGCGTTATGCGTTATGGGTTATCCGTTATGCGTTATCCGTTATGAGTTTTGCGTTATGCGTTATGCGTTATGAGTTGTGCGTTATGCGTTATGCGTTATGCAATATGCGTTATGGGTTGTGCGTTATGAGTCATGCGTTATGCGTTATGCGTTATGTGTTATGCGTTGTGCGTTATCCGCTATGCGTTATGCGTTTTGCGTTATGCGTTATGCGTTATGCGTTATGAGTAATGCTTGATCCGTTACGCGTTATGCGTTATGCATTAAGCGTTATGCGTTATACGTTATGCGTTATGCGTTATGCGTTATGCGTTATGCGTTATGCGTTATGCTTTATGCATTATGCGTTATGCGTTATGCGATTTGCGTTATGCGTTATGCGTTATGGGTTGTGCGTTATGAGTCATGCGTTATGCGTTATGCGTTTTGCTTTATGCGTTATGCTTTATGCGTTATGAGTTACGCGTAATGCGTTATGCGCTATGGGTCATGCGTTAAGCGTTATGCGTTATGCGTTATGCGTTATGGGTTATGTGTTATGTGTTATGCGTTATGCGTTATGCGTTATGCGTTATGCGTTATGCGTTATGGGTTATCCGTTATGCGTTATCCGTTATGAGTTTTGCGTTATGCGTTATGCGTTATGCGTTATGCGTTATGCAATATGCGTTATGCGTTATGCGTTATGCGTTATGCGTTATGCGTTATGCGTTATGCGTTATGCGTTATGCGTTATGCGTTATGCGTTATGTGTTATGCGTTGTGCGTTATACGTTATGCGATTTGCGTTATGCGTTATGCGTTATTCGTTATGCGTTATGCGTTATGCGTTATGCGTTATGAGTTGTGCGTTATGCGTTATGCGTTATGCGTTATGCGTTATGCGTTATGCGTTATGCGTTATGCAATATGCGTTATGCGTTATGCGTTATGCGTTATGCGTTATGCGTTATGCGTTATGCGTTATGCGTTATGCGTTATGCGTTATGCGTTATGTGTTATGCGTTGTGCGTTATACGTTATGCGATTTGCGTTATGCGTTATGCGTTATGCGTTATGCGTTATGCGTTATGCGTTATGCGTTATGCGTTATGCGTTATGCGTTATGCGTTATGTGTTATGCGTTGTGCGTTATCCGCTATGCGTTATGCGTTTTGCGTTATGCGTTATGCGTTATACGTTATGCGTAATGCGTTATGCGTTATGCGTTATGCGTTATGCGATTTGCGTTATGCGTTATGCGTTATGCGTTATGCGATTTGCGTTATGCGTTATGCGTTATGCGTTATGCGTTATGCGTTATGCGTTATGTGTTATGGGTTATGCGTTATGCGTTATGCGTTATGCGTTATGCGTTATGCGTTATGCGTTATGCGTTATGTGTTATGCGTTATGCGTTATGCGTTATGCGTTATGCGTTATGCGTTATGCGTTATGCGTTATGCGTTATGCGTTATGCGTTATGCGTTATGCGTTATGCGTTATGCGTTATGCGTTATGCGTTATGCGTTATGTGTTATGCGTTGTGCGTTATCCGCTATGCGTTATGCGTTATGCGTTATGCGTTATGCGTTATCCGCTATGCGTTATGCGTTATGCGTTATGCGTTATGCGTTATGCGTTATGCGTTATGCGTTATGCGTTATGTGTTATGCGTTGTGCGTTATCCGCTATGCGTTATGCGTTTTGCGTTATGCGTTATGCGTTATGCGTTATGAGTAATGCGTGATCCGTTATGCGTTATGCGTTATGCGTTATGCGCTATGAGTAATGCGTGATCCGTTATGCGTTATGCGTTATGAGTAATGCTTGATCCGTTACGCGTTATGCGTTATGCATTAAGCGTTATGCGTTATACGTTATGCGTTATGCGTTATGCGTTATGCGTTATGCTTTATGCATTATGCGTTATGCGTTATGCGATTTGCGTTATGCGTTATGCGTTATGGGTTGTGCGTTATGAGTCATGCGTTATGCGTTATGCGTTTTGCTTTATGCGTTATGCGTTATGGGTTATGCGTTATGCGTTATGCGTTATGGGTTATGAGTAATGCGTGATCCGTTATGCGTTATGCTTTATGCGTTATGAGTTACGCGTAATGCGTTATGCGCTATGGGTCATGCGTTAAGCGTTATGCGTTATGCGTTATGCGTTATGGGTTATGCGTTATGGGTTATGAGTAATGCGTGATCCGTTATGCGTTATGCTTTATGCGTTATGAGTTACGCGTAATGCGTTATGCGCTATGGGTCATGCGTTAAGCGTTATGCGTTATGCGTTATGCGTTATGGGTTATGTGTTATGTGTTATGCGTTATGCGTTATGCGTTATGCGTTATGCGTTATGCGTTATGGGTTATCCGTTATGCGTTATCCGTTATGAGTTTTGCGTTATGCGTTATGCGTTATGCGTTATGCGTTATGCGTTATGGGTTATGTGTTATGTGTTATGCGTTATGCGTTATGCGTTATGCTTTATGTGTTATGCGTTGTGCGTTATACGTTATGCGATTTGCGTTATGCGTTATGCGTTATGCGTTATGAGTAATGCGTGATCCGTTATGCGTTATGCGTTATGCGTTATGCGCTATGAGTAATGCGTGATCCGTTATGCGTTATGCGTTATGAGTAATGCTTGATCCGTTACGCGTTATGCGTTATGCATTAAGCGTTATGCGTTATACGTTATGCGTTATGCGTTATGCGTTATGCGTTATGAGAAATGCGTGATCCGTTATGCGTTATGCGTTATGAGTAATGCGTGATCCCTTATGCGTTATGCGTTATGCGCTATGAGTAATGCGTGATCCGTTATGCGTTATGCGTTATGAGTACTGCGTGATCCGTTACGCGTTATGCGTTATGAGTAATGCTTGATCCGTTACGCGTTATGCGTTATGCATTAAGCGTTATGCGTTATACGTTATGCGTTATGCGTTATGCGTTATGAGTAATGCGTGATCCGTTATGCGTTATGCGTTATGCGTTATGCGTTATGCGTTATGAGTAATGCATGATCCGTCATGCGTTATGCGTTATGCGCTATGAGTAATGCGTGATCCGTTATGGGTTATGCGTTATGAGTAATGCTTGATCCGTTACGCGTTATGCGTTATGCATTAAGCGTTATGCGTTATACGTTATGCGTTATGCGTTATGCGTTATGCTTTATGCATTATGCGTTATGCGTTATGCGATTTGCGTTATGAGTTTTGCGTTATGCGTTATGCGTTATGAGTTGTGCGTTATGCGTTATGCGTTATGCGTTATGCGTTATGCGTTATGCGTTATGCGTTATGCGTTATGCTTTATGCATTATGCGTTATGCGTTATGCGATTTGCGTTATGCGTTATGCGTTATGGGTTGTGCGTTATGAGTCATGCGTTATGCGTTATGCGTTTTGCTTTATGCGTTATGCTTTATGCGTTATGAGTTACGCGTAATGCGTTATGCGCTATGGGTCATGCGTTAAGCGTTATGCGTTATGCGTTATGCGTTATGGGTTATGTGTTATGTGTTATGCGTTATGCGTTATGCGTTATGCGTTATGCGTTATGCGTTGTGGGTTATCCGTTATGCGTTATCCGTTATGAGTTTTGCGTTATGCGTTATGCGTTATGCGTTATGCGTTATGCGTTATGCAATATGCGTTATGCGTTATGCGTTATGCGTTATGCGTTATGCGTTATGCGTTATGCGTTATGCGTTATGCGTTATGCGTTATGCGTTATGCGTTATGTGTTATGCGTTGTGCGTTATACGTTATGCGATTTGCGTTATGCGTTATGCGTTATGCGTTATGCGTTATGCGTTATGCGTTATGCGTTATGCGTTATGCGTTATGCGTTATGCGTTATGTGTTATGCGTTGTGCGTTATCCGCTATGCGTTATGCGTTTTGCGTTATGCGTTATGCGTTATACGTTATGCGTAATGCGTTATGCGTTATGCGTTATGCGTTATGCGATTTGCGTTATGCGTTATGCGTTATGCGTTATGCGTTATGCGTTATGCGTTATGTGTTATGGGTTATGCGTTATGCGTTATGCGTTATGCGTTATGAGTAATGCGTGATCCGTTATGCGTTATGCGTTATGCGTTATGCGCTATGAGTAATGCGTGATCCGTTATGCGTTATGCGTTATGAGTAATGCTTGATCCGTTACGCGTTATGCGTTATGCATTAGGCGTTATGCGTTTTACGTTATGCGTTATGCGTTATGCGTTATGCGTTATGCGTTATGCGTTATGCGTTATGCGTTATGCGTTATGAGAAATGCGTGATCCGTTATGCGTTATGCGTTATGAGTAATGCGTGATCCGTTATGCGTTATGCGTTATGCGCTATGAGTAATGCGTGATCCGTTATGCGTTATGCGTTATGAGTACTGCGTGATCCGTTATGCGTTATGCGTTATGAGTAATGCTTGATCCGTTACGCGTTATGCGTTATGCATTAAGCGTTATGCGTTATGAGTAATGCGTGATCCGTTATGCGTTATGCGTTATGCGTTATGCGTTATGCGTTATGCGTTATGCGTTATGCGTTATGCGTTATGAGTAATGCGTGATCCGTTATGCGTTATGCGCTATGAGTAATGCGTGATCCGTTATGCGTTATGCGTTATGAGTAATGCTTGATCCGTTACGCGTTATGCGTTATGCATTAAGCGTTATGCGTTTTACGTTATGCGTTATGCGTTATGCGTTATGCGTTATGCGTTATGCGTTATGCGTTATGCGTTATGCGTTATGAGAAATGCGTGATCCGTTATGCGTTATGCGTTATGAGTAATGCTTGATCCGTTACGCGTTATGCGTTATGCGTTATGTGTTATGCGTTGTGCGTTATACGTTATGCGATTTGCGTTATGCGTTATGCGTTATTCGTTATGCGTTATGCGTTATGCGTTATGCGTTATGAGTTGTGCGTTATGCGTTATGCGTTATGCGTTATGCGTTATGCGTTATGCGTTATGCGTTATGCAATATGCGTTATGCGTTATGCGTTATGCGTTATGCGTTATGCGTTATGCGTTATGCGTTATGCGTTATGCGTTATGTGTTATGCGTTGTGCGTTATACGTTATGCGATTTGCGTTATGCGTTATGCGTTATGCGTTATGCGTTATGCGTTATGCGTTATGCGTTATGCGTTATGCGTTATGCTTTATGTGTTATGCGTTGTGCGTTATCCGCTATGCGTTATGCGTTTTGCGTTATGCGTTATGCGTTATACGTTATGCGTAATGCGTTATGCGTTATGCGTTATGCGTTATGCGATTTGCGTTATGCGTTATGCGTTATGCGTTATGCGTTATGCGTTATGTGTTATGGGTTATGCGTTATGCGTTATGCGTTATGCGTTATGAGTAATGCGTGATCCGTTATGCGTTATGCGTTATGCGTTATGCGCTATGAGTAATGCGTGATCCGTTATGCGTTATGCGTTATGAGTAATGCTTGATCCGTTACGCGTTATGCGTTATGCATTAAGCGTTATGCGTTTTACGTTATGCGTTATGCGTTATGCGTTATGCGTTATGCGTTATGCGTTATGCGTTATGCGTTATGCGTTATGCGTTATGCGTTATGAGTAATGCTTGATCCGTTACGCGTTATGCGTTATGCATTAAGCGTTATGCGTTTTACGTTATGCGTTATGCGTTATGCGTTATGCGTTATGCGTTATGAGAAATGCGTGATCCGTTATGCGTTATGCGTTATGAGTAATGCGTGATCCGTTATGCGTTATGCGTTATGCGCTATGAGTAATGCGTGATCCGTTATGCGTTATGCGTTATGAGTACTGCGTGATCCGTTATGCGTTATGCGTTATGAGTAATGCTAGATCCGTTACGCGTTATGCGTTATGCATTAAGCGTTATGCGTTATACGTTATGCGTTATGCGTTATGCGTTATGAGTAATGCGTGATCCGTTATGCGTTATGCGTTATGCGTTATGCGTTATGCGTTATGCGTTATGCGTTATGCGTTATGCGTTATGAGTAATGCGTGATCCGTTATGCGTTATGCGCTATGAGTAATGCGTGATCCGTTATGCGTTATGCGTTATGAGTAATGCTTGATCCGTTACGCGTTATGCGTTATGCATTAAGCGTTATGCGTTATACGTTATGCGTTATGCGTTATGCGTTATGCTTTATGCATTATGCGTTATGCGTTATGCGATTTGCGTTATGAGTTTTGCGTTATGCGTTATGCGTTATGAGGTGTGCGTTATGCGTTATGCGTTATGCGTTATGCGTTATGCGTTATGCGTTATGCGTTATGCAATATGCGTTATGCGTTATGCGTTATGCGTTATGCGTTATGCGTTATGCGTTATGCGTTATGTGTTATGCGTTGTGCGTTATACGTTATGCGATTTGCGTTATGCGTTATGCGTTATGCGTTATGCGTTATGCGTTATGCGTTATGGGTTATGCGTTATGCGTTATGCGTTATGCGTTATGCAATATGCGTTATGGGTTGTGCGTTATGAGTCATGCGTTATGCGTTATGCGTTATGCGTTATGTGTTATGCGTTGTGCGTTATCCGCTATGCGTTATGCGTTTTGCGTTATGCGTTATGCGTTATACGTTATGCGTAATGCGTTATGCGTTATGCGTTATACGATTTGCGTTATGCGTTATGCGTTATGCGTTATGCGTTATGCGTTATGCGTTATGTGTTATGGGTTATGCGTTATGCGTTATGCGTTATGCGTTATGCGTTATGCGTTATGCGTTATGCGTTATGTGTTATGGGTTATGCGTTATGCGTTATGCGTTATGCGTTATGCGTTATGCGTTATGCGTTATGCGTTATGCGTTATGCGTTATGCGTTATGCGTTATGCATTATGTGTTATCCGTTATGCGTTATCCGTTATGCGTTTTGCGTTATGCGTTATGCGTTATGAGTTGTGCGTTATGCGCTATGAGTAATGCGTGATCCGTTATGCGTTATGCGTTATGAGTACTGCGTGATCCGTTACGCGTTATGCGTTGTGCGTTATGCGTTATGCGTTATGCGTTATGCGTTATGCGTTATGCGTTATGCGTTATGCGTTATGCGTTATGCGTTATGAGTTATGCGTTATGCGTTATGCGTTATACGTTATGCGTTATGCGTTATGCGTTATGCGTTATGCGTTATGAGAAATGCGTGATCCGTTATGCGTTATGCGTTATGAGTAATGCGTGATCCCTTATGCGTTATGCGTTATGCGCTATGAGTAATGCGTGATCCGTTATGCGTTATGCGTTATGAGTACTGCGTGATCCGTTACGCGTTATGCGTTATGAGTAATGCTTGATCCGTTACGCGTTATGCGTTATGCATTAAGCGTTATGCGTTATACGTTATGCGTTATGCGTTATGCGTTATGAGTAATGCGTGATCCGTTATGCGTTATGCGTTATGCGTTATGCGTTATGCGTTATGAGTAATGCGTGATCCGTCATGCGTTATGCGTTATGCGCTATGAGTAATGCGTGATCCGTTATGGGTTATGCGTTATGAGTAATGCTTGATCCGTTACGCGTTATGCGTTATGCGTTATGCGTTATGCGTTATGCGTTATGCGTTATGCGTTATGCGTTATGCTTTATGCATTATGCGTTATGCGTTATGCGATTTGCGTTATGAGTTTTGCGTTATGCGTTATGCGTTATGAGTTGTGCGTTATGCGTTATGCGTTATGCGTTATGCGTTATGCGTTATGCGTTATGCGTTATGCGTTATGCAATATGCGTTATGCGTTATGCGTTATGCGTTATGCGTTATGCGTTATGCGTTATGCGTTATGCGTTATGCGTTATGTGTTATGCGTTGTGCGTTATACGTTATGCGATTTGCGTTATGCGTTATGCGTTATGCGTTATGCGTTATGCGTTATGGGTTATGCGTTATGCGTTATGCGTTATGCAATATGCGTTATGGGTTGTGCGTTATGAGTCATGCGTTATGCGTTATGCGTTATGTGTTATGCGTTGTGCGTTATCCGCTATGCGTTATGCGTTTTGCGTTATGCGTTATGCGTTATGCGTTATGAGTAATGCTTGATCCGTTACGCGTTATGCGTTATGCATTAAGCGTTATGCGTTATACGTTATGCGTTATGCGTTATGCGTTATGCGTTATGCGTTATGCGTTATGCTTTATGCATTATGCGTTATGCGTTATGCGATTTGCGTTATGCGTTATGCGTTATGGGTTGTGCGTTATGAGTCATGCGTTATGCGTTATGCGTTTTGCTTTATGCGTTATGCTTTTTGCGTTATGAGTTACGCGTTATGCGTTATGCGCTATGGGTCATGCGTTAAGCGTTATGCGTTATGCGTTATGCGTTATGGGTTATGTGTTATGTGTTATGCGTTATGCGTTATGCGTTATGCGTTATGCGTTATGCGTTATGGGTTATCCGTTATGCGTTATCCGTTATGAGTTTTGCGTTATGCGTTATGCGTTATGCGTTATGCGTTATGCGTTATGCGTTATGCAATATGCGTTATGCGTTATGCGTTATGCGTTATGCGTTATGCGTTATGCGTTATGCGTTATGCGTTATGCGTTATGCGTTATGCGTTATGCGTTATGTGTTATGCGTTGTGCGTTATACGTTATGCGATTTGCGTTATGCGTTATGCGTTATTCGTTATGCGTTATGCGTTATGCGTTATGCGTTATGCGTTATGCGTTATGCGTTATGCGTTATGCGTTATGCGTTATGCGTTATGCGTTATGCGTTATGCAATATGCGTTATGCGTTATGCGTTATGCGTTATGCGTTATGCGTTATGCGTTATGCGTTATGCGTTATGCGCTATGCGTTATGCGTTATGTGTTATGCGTTGTGCGTTATACGTTATGCGATTTGCGTTATGCGTTATGCGTTATGCGTTATGCGTTATGCGTTATGCGTTATGCGTTATGCGTTATGCGTTATGTGTTATGCGTTGTGCGTTATCCGCTATGCGTTATGCGTTTTGCGTTATGCGTTATGCGTTATACGTTATGCGTAATGCGTTATGCGTTATGCGTTATGCGTTATGCGATTTGCGTTATGCGTTATGCGTTATGCGTTATGCGTTATGCGTTATGCGTTATGTGTTATGGGTTATGCGTTATGCGTTATGCGTTATGCGTTATGCGTTATGCGTTATGCGTTATGCGTTATGCGTTATGCGTTATGCGTTATGCGTAATGCGTTATGCGTTATGCGTTATGCGTTATGCGTTATGCGTTATGCGTTATGCGTTATGTGTTATGCGTTGTGCGTTATACGTTATGCGATTTGCGTTATGCGTTATGCGTTATGCGTTATGCGTTATGCGTTATGCGTTATGCGTTATGCGTTATGCGTTATGTGTTATGCGTTGTGCGTTATCCGCTATGCGTTATGCGTTTTGCGTTATGCGTTATGGGTTGTGCGTTATGAGTCATGCGTTATGCGTTATGCGTTTTGCTTTATGCGTTATGCGTTATGGGTTATGCGTTATGCGTTATGCGTTATGGGTTATGAGTAATGCGTGATCCGTTATGCGTTATGCTTTATGCGTTATGAGTTACGCGTAATGCGTTATGCGCTATGGGTCATGCGTTAAGCGTTATGCGTTATGCGTTATGCGTTATGGGTTATGCGTTATGGGTTATGAGTAATGCGTGATCCGTTATGCGTTATGCTTTATGCGTTATGAGTTACGCGTAATGCGTTATGCGCTATGGGTCATGCGTTAAGCGTTATGCGTTATGCGTTATGGGTTATGCGTTATGTGTTATGCGTTATGCGTTATGCGCTATGCGTTATGCGTTATGCGTTATGCGTTATGGGTTATCCGTTATGCGTTATCCGTTATGAGTTTTGCGTTATGCGTTATGCGTTATGAGTTGTGCGTTATGCGTTTTGCGTTATGCGTTATGCGTCATGCGTTTTGCGTTATGCGTTATGCAATATGCGTTATGCGTTATGCGTTATGCGTTATGCGTTATGCGTTATGCGTTATGCGTTATGCGTTATGCGTTATGCGTTATGCGTTATGCGTTATGCGTTATGCGTGATCCGTTATGCGTTATGCGATATGAGTAATGCGTGATCCGTTATGCGTTATGCGTTATGCGTTATGCGTTATGCGTTATGCGTTATGGGTTATGCGTTATGTGTTATGCGTTATGCGTTATGCGTTATGCGTTATGCGTTATGCGTTATGCGTTATGCGTTATGGGTTATGAGTAATGCATGATCCGTTATGCGTTATGCTTTATGCGTTATGAGTTACGCGTAATGCGTTATGCGCTATGGGTCATGCGTTATGCGTTATGTGTTATGCGTTATGCGTTATGCGTTATGCGTTATGCGTTATGCGTTATGCGTTATGCGTTATGCGTTATGCGTTATGCGTTATGCGTTATGCGTTATGCGTTATGCGTTATGCGTTATGCGTTATGCATTATGCGTTATGCGTTATGCTTTATGCGTTATGCGTTATGAGTAATGCGTGATCCGTTATGTGTTATGCGTTATGCGTTATGCGTTATGCGTTATGCGTTATGCGTTATGCGTTATACGTTATGCGTAATGCGTTATGCGTTATGCGTTATGCGTTATGCGATTTGCGTTATGCGTTATGCGTTATGCGCTATGCGTTATGCGTTATGCGTTATGCGTTATGGGTTATCCGTTATGCGTTATCCGTTATGAGTTTTGCGTTATGCGTTATGCGTTATGAGTTGTGCGTTATGCGTTATGCGTTATGCAATATGCGTTATGGGTTGTGCGTTATGAGTCATGCGTTATGCGTTATGCGTTATGTGTTATGCGTTGTGCGTTATCCGCTATGCGTTATGCGTTTTGCGTTATGCGTTATGCGTTATGCGTTATGAGTAATGCTTGATCCGTTACGCGTTATGCGTTATGCATTAAGCGTTATGCGTTATACGTTATGCGTTATGCGTTATGCGTTATGAGTAATGCGTGATCCGTTATGCGTTATGCGTTATGCGTTATGCGTTATGCGTTATGCGTTATGCGTTATGCTTTATGCATTATGCGTTATGCGTTATGCGATTTGCGTTATGAGTTTTGCGTTATGCGTTATGCGTTATGAGTTGTGCGTTATGCGTTATGCGTTATGCGTTATGCGTTATGCGTTATGCGTTATGCGTTATGCGTTATGCAATATGCGTTATGCGTTATGCGTTATGCGTTATGCGTTATGCGTTATGCGTTATGCGTTATGCGTTATGCGTTATGTGTTATGCGTTGTGCGTTATACGTTATGCGATTTGCGTTATGCGTTATGCGTTATGCGTTATGCGTTATGCGTTATGGGTTATGCGTTATGCGTTATGCGTTATGCAATATGCGTTATGGGTTGTGCGTTATGAGTCATGCGTTATGCGTTATGCGTTATGTGTTATGCGTTGTGCGTTATCCGCTATGCGTTATGCGTTTTGCGTTATGCGTTATGCGTTATGCGTTATGAGTAATGCTTGATCCGTTACGCGTTATGCGTTATGCATTAAGCGTTATGCGTTATACGTTATGCGTTATGCGTTATGCGTTATGCGTTATGCGTTATGCGTTATGCGTTATGCTTTATGCATTATGCGTTATGCGTTATGCGATTTGCGTTATGCGTTATGCGTTATGGGTTGTGCGTTATGAGTCATGCGTTATGCGTTATGCGTTTTGCTTTATGCGTTATGCTTTATGCGTTATGAGTTACGCGTAATGCGTTATGCGCTATGGGTCATGCGTTAAGCGTTATGCGTTATGCGTTATGCGTTATGGGTTATGTGTTATGTGTTATGCGTTATGCGTTATGCGTTATGCGTTATGCGTTATGCGTTATGGGTTATCCGTTATGCGTTATCCGTTATGAGTTTTGCGTTATGCGTTATGCGTTATGCGTTATGCGTTATGCGTTATGCGTTATGCAATATGCGTTATGCGTTATGCGTTATGCGTTATGCGTTATGCGTTATGCGTTATGCGTTATGCGTTATGCGTTATGCGTTATGCGTTATGCGTTATGTGTTATGCGTTGTGCGTTATACGTTATGCGATTTGCGTTATGCGTTATGCGTTATTCGTTATGCGTTATGCGTTATGCGTTATGCGTTATGAGTTGTGCGTTATGCGTTATGCGTTATGCGTTATGCGTTATGCGTTATGCGTTATGCGTTATGCAATATGCGTTATGCGTTATGCGTTATGCGTTATGCGTTATGCGTTATGCGTTATGCGTTATGCGTTATGCGCTATGCGTTATGCGTTATGTGTTATGCGTTGTGCGTTATACGTTATGCGATTTGCGTTATGCGTTATGCGTTATGCGTTATGCGTTATGCGTTATGCGTTATGCGTTATGCGTTATGCGTTATGTGTTATGCGTTGTGCGTTATCCGCTATGCGTTATGCGTTTTGCGTTATGCGTTATGCGTTATACGTTATGCGTAATGCGTTATGCGTTATGCGTTATGCGTTATGCGATATGCGTTATGCGTTATGCGTTATGCGTTATGCGTTATGCGTTATGCGTTATGTGTTATGGGTTATGCGTTATGCGTTATGCGTTATGCGTTATGCGTTATGCGTTATGCGTTATGCGTTATGCGTTATGCGTTATGCGTTATGCGTAATGCGTTATGCGTTATGCGTTATGCGTTATGCGTTATGCGTTATGCGTTATGCGTTATGTGTTATGCGTTGTGCGTTATACGTTATGCGATTTGCGTTATGCGTTATGCGTTATGCGTTATGCGTTATGCGTTATGCGTTATGCGTTATGCGTTATGCGTTATGTGTTATGCGTTGTGCGTTATCCGCTATGCGTTATGCGTTTTGCGTTATGCGTTATGGGTTGTGCGTTATGAGTCATGCGTTATGCGTTATGCGTTTTGCTTTATGCGTTATGCGTTATGGGTTATGCGTTATGCGTTATGCGTTATGGGTTATGAGTAATGCGTGATCCGTTATGCGTTATGCTTTATGCGTTATGAGTTACGCGTAATGCGTTATGCGCTATGGGTCATGCGTTAAGCGTTATGCGTTATGCGTTATGCGTTATGGGTTATGCGTTATGGGTTATGAGTAATGCGTGATCCGTTATGCGTTATGCTTTATGCGTTATGAGTTACGCGTAATGCGTTATGCGCTATGGGTCATGCATTTATGCGTTATGGGTTATGCGTTATGTGTTATGCGTTATGCGTTATGCGCTATGCGTTATGCGTTATGCGTTATGCGTTATGGGTTATCCGTTATGCGTTATCCGTTATGAGTTTTGCGTTATGCGTTATGCGTTATGAGTTGTGCGTTATGCGTTTTGCGTTATGCGTTATGCGTCATGCGTTTTGCGTTATGCGTTATGCAATATGCGTTATGCGTTATGCGTTATGCGTTATGCGTTATGCGTTATGCGTTATGCGTTATGCGTTATGCGTTATGCGTTATGCGTTATGCGTTATGCGTTATGCGTTATGCGTGATCCGTTATGCGTTATGCGATATGAGTAATGCGTGATCCGTTATGCGTTATGCGTTATGCGTTATGCGTTATGCGTTATGCGTTATGGGTTATGCGTTATGTGTTATGCGTTATGCGTTATGCGTTATGCGTTATGCGTTATGCGTTATGCGTTATGCGTTATGGGTTATGAGTAATGCATGATCCGTTATGCGTTATGCTTTATGCGTTATGAGTTACGCGTAATGCGTTATGCGCTATGGGTCATGCGTTATGCGTTATGCGTTATGCGTTATGCGTTATGCGTTATGCGTTATGCGTTATGCGTTATGCGTTATGCGTTATGCGTTATGCGTTATGCGTTATGCGTTATGCGTTATGCGTTATGCGTTATGCGTTATGCGTTATGCATTATGCGTTATGCGTTATGCTTTATGCGTTATGCGTTATGAGTAATGCGTGATCCGTTATGTGTTATGCGTTATGCGTTATGCGTTATGCGTTATGCGTTATGCGTTATGCGTTATACGTTATGCGTAATGCGTTATGCGTTATGCGTTATGCGTTATGCGATTTGCGTTATGCGTTATGCGTTATGCGTTATGCGTTATGCGTTATGCGTTATGCGTTATGGGTTATCCGTTATGCGTTATCCGTTATGAGTTTTGCGTTATGCGTTATGCGTTATGAGTTGTGCGTTATGCGTTATGCGTTATGCAATATGCGTTATGGGTTGTGCGTTATGAGTCATGCGTTATGCGTTATGCGTTATGTGTTATGCGTTGTGCGTTATCCGCTATGCGTTATGCGTTTTGCGTTATGCGTTATGCGTTATGCGTTATGAGTAATGCTTGATCCGTTACGCGTTATGCGTTATGCATTAAGCGTTATGCGTTATACGTTATGCGTTATGCGTTATGCGTTATGCGTTATGCGTTATGCGTTATGCTTTATGCATTATGCGTTATGCGTTATGCGATTTGCGTTATGCGTTATGCGTTATGGGTTGTGCGTTATGAGTCATGCGTTATGCATTATGCGTTTTGCTTTATGCGTTATGCTTTATGCGTTATGAGTTACGCGTAATGCGTTATGCGCTATGGGTCATGCGTTAAGCGTTATGCGTTATGCGTTATGCGTTATGGGTTATGTGTTATGTGTTATGCGTTATGCGTTATGCGTTATGCGTTATGCGTTATGCGTTATGGGTTATCCGTTATGCGTTATCCGTTATGAGTTTTGCGTTATGCGTTATGCGTTATGCGTTATGCGTTATGCAATATGCGTTATGCGTTATGCGTTATGCGTTATGCGTTATGCGTTATGCGTTATGCGTTATGCGTTATGCGTTATGCGTTATGCGTTATGTGTTATGCGTTGTGCGTTATACGTTATGCGATTTGCGTTATGCGTTATGCGTTATTCGTTATGCGTTATGCGTTATGCGTTATGCGTTATGAGTTGTGCGTTATGCGTTATGCGTTATGCGTTATGCGTTATGCGTTATGCGTTATGCGTTATGCAATATGCGTTATGCGTTATGCGTTATGCGTTATGCGTTATGCAATATGCGTTATGCGTTATGCGTTATGCGTTATGCGTTATGCGTTATGCGTTATGCGTTATGCGTTATGCGCTATGCGTTATGCGTTATGTGTTATGCGTTGTGCGTTATACGTTATGCGATTTGCGTTATGCGTTATGCGTTATGCGTTATGCGTTATGCGTTATGCTTTATGCGTTATGCGTTATGCGTTATGTGTTATGCGTTGTGCGTTATCCGCTATGCGTTATGCGTTTTGCGTTATGCGTTATGCGTTATACGTTATGCGTAATGCGTTATGCGTTATGCGTTATGCGTTATGCGATTTGCGTTATGCGTTATGCGTTATGCGTTATGCGTTATGCGTTATGCGTTATGTGTTATGGGTTATGCGTTATGCGTTATGCGTTATGCGTTATGCGTTATGCGTTATGCGTTATGCGTTATGCGTTATGCGTTATGCGTTATGCGTAATGCGTTATGCGTTATGCGTTATGCGTTATGCGTTATGCGTTATGCGTTATGCGTTATGTGTTATGCGTTGTGCGTTATACGTTATGCGATTTGCGTTATGCGTTATGCGTTATGCGTTATGCGTTATGCGTTATGCGTTATGCGTTATGCGTTATGCGTTATGTGTTATGCGTTGTGCGTTATCCGCTATGCGTTATGCGTTTTGCGTTATGCGTTATGGGTTGTGCGTTATGAGTCATGCGTTATGCGTTATGCGTTTTGCTTTATGCGTTATGCGTTATGGGTTATGCGTTATGCGTTATGCGTTATGGGTTATGAGTAATGCGTGATCCGTTATGCGTTATGCTTTATGCGTTATGAGTTACGCGTAATGCGTTATGCGCTATGGGTCATGCGTTAAGCGTTATGCGTTATGCGTTATGCGTTATGGGTTATGCGTTATGGGTTATGAGTAATGCGTGATCCGTTATGCGTTATGCTTTATGCGTTATGAGTTACGCGTAATGCGTTATGCGCTATGGGTCATGCGTTATGCGTTATGCGTTATGCGTTATGGGTTATGCGTTATGTGTTATGCGTTATGCGTTATGCGCTATGCGTTATGCGTTATGCGTTATGCGTTATGGGTTATCCGTTATGCGTTATCCGTTATGAGTTTTGCGTTATGCGTTATGCGTTATGAGTTGTGCGTTATGCGTTTTGCGTTATGCGTTATGCGTCATGCGTTTTGCGTTATGCGTTATGCAATATGCGTTATGCGTTATGCGTTATGCGTTATGCGTTATGCGTTATGCGTTATGCGTTATGCGTTATGCGTTATGCGTTATGCGTTATGCGTTATGCGTTATGCGTGATCCGTTATGCGTTATGCGATATGAGTAATGCGTGATCCGTTATGCGTTATGCGTTATGCGTTATGCGTTATGCGTTATGCGTTATGGGTTATGCGTTATGTGTTATGCGTTATGCGTTATGCGTTATGCGTTATGCGTTATGCGTTATGCGTTATGCGTTATGGGTTATGAGTAATGCATGATCCGTTATGCGTTATGCTTTATGCGTTATGAGTTACGCGTAATGCGTTATGCGCTATGGGTCATGCGTTATGCGTTATGTGTTATGCGTTATGCGTTATGCGTTATGCGTTATGCGTTATGCGTTATGCGTTATGCGTTATGCGTTATGCGTTATGCGTTATGCGTTATGCGTTATGCGTTATGCGTTATGCGTTATGCGTTATGCATTATGCGTTATGCGTTATGCTTTATGCGTTATGCGTTATGAGTAATGCGTGATCCGTTATGTGTTATGCGTTATGCGTTATGCGTTATGCGTTATGCGTTATGCGTTATGCGTTATACGTTATGCGTAATGCGTTATGCGTTATGCGTTATGCGTTATGCGATTTGCGTTATGCGTTATGCGTTATGCGCTATGCGTTATGCGTTATGCGTTATGCGTTATGGGTTATCCGTTATGCGTTATCCGTTATGAGTTTTGCGTTATGCGTTATGCGTTATGAGTTGTGCGTTATGCGTTATGCGTTATGCAATATGCGTTATGGGTTGTGCGTTATGAGTCATGCGTTATGCGTTATGCGTTATGTGTTATGCGTTGTGCGTTATCCGCTATGCGTTATGCGTTTTGCGTTATGCGTTATGCGTTATGCGTTATGAGTAATGCTTGATCCGTTACGCGTTATGCGTTATGCATTAAGCGTTATGCGTTATACGTTATGCGTTATGCGTTATGCGTTATGCGTTATGCGTTATGCGTTATGCGTTATACGTTATGCGTTATGCGTTATGCGTTATGCGTTATGCGTTATGCGTTATGCGTTATGCGTTATGCGTTATGCGTTATGCGTTATGCGTTATGCGTTATGCGTGATCCGTTATGCGTTATGCGATATGAGTAATGCGTGATCCGTTATGCGTTATGCGTTATGCGTTATGCGTTATGCGTTATGCGTTATGGGTTATGCGTTATGTGTTATGCGTTATGCGTTATGCGTTATGCGTTATGCGTTATGCGTTATGCGTTATGCGTTATGGGTTATGAGTAATGCATGATCCGTTATGCGTTATGCTTTATGCGTTATGAGTTACGCGTAATGCGTTATGCGATATGAGTAATGCGTGATCCGTTATGCGTTATGCGTTATGCGTTATGCGTTATGCGTTATGCGTTATGGGTTATGCGTTATGTGTTATGCGTTATGCGTTATGCGTTATGCGTTATGCGTTATGCGTTATGCGTTATGCGTTATGGGTTATGAGTAATGCATGATCCGTTATGCGTTATGCTTTATGCGTTATGAGTTACGCGTAATGCGTTATGCGCTATGGGTCATGCGTTATGCGTTATGTGTTATGCGTTATGCGTTATGCGTTATGCGTTATGCGTTATGCGTTATGCGTTATGCGTTATGCGTTATGCGTTATGCGTTATGCGTTATGCGTTATGCGTTATGCGTTATGCGTTATGCGTTATGCATTATGCGTTATGCGTTATGCTTTATGCGTTATGCGTTATGAGTAATGCGTGATCCGTTATGTGTTATGCGTTATGCGTTATGCGTTATGCGTTATGCGTTATGCGTTATGCGTTATACGTTATGCGTAATGCGTTATGCGTTATGCGTTATGCGTTATGCGATTTGCGTTATGCGTTATGCGTTATGCGTTATGCGTTATGCGTTATGCGTTATGCGTTATGGGTTATCCGTTATGCGTTATCCGTTATGAGTTTTGCGTTATGCGTTATGCGTTATGAGTTGTGCGTTATGCGTTATGCGTTATGCAATATGCGTTATGGGTTGTGCGTTATGAGTCATGCGTTATGCGTTATGCGTTATGTGTTATGCGTTGTGCGTTATCCGCTATGCGTTATGCGTTTTGCGTTATGCGTTATGCGTTATGCGTTATGAGTAATGCTTGATCCGTTACGCGTTATGCGTTATGCATTAAGCGTTATGCGTTATACGTTATGCGTTATGCGTTATGCGTTATGCGTTATGCGTTATGCGTTATGCTTTATGCATTATGCGTTATGCGTTATGCGATTTGCGTTATGCGTTATGCGTTATGGGTTGTGCGTTATGAGTCATGCGTTATGCATTATGCGTTTTGCTTTATGCGTTATGCTTTATGCGTTATGAGTTACGCGTAATGCGTTATGCGCTATGGGTCATGCGTTAAGCGTTATGCGTTATGCGTTATGCGTTATGGGTTATGTGTTATGTGTTATGCGTTATGCGTTATGCGTTATGCGTTATGCGTTATGCGTTATGCGTTATGGGTTATCCGTTATGCGTTATCCGTTATGAGTTTTGCGTTATGCGTTATGCGTTATGCGTTATGCGTTATGCAATATGCGTTATGCGTTATGCGTTATGCGTTATGCGTTATGCGTTATGCGTTATGCGTTATGCGTTATGCGTTATGCGTTATGCGTTATGTGTTATGCGTTGTGCGTTATACGTTATGCGATTTGCGTTATGCGTTATGCGTTATTCGTTATGCGTTATGCGTTATGCGTTATGCGTTATGAGTTGTGCGTTATGCGTTATGCGTTATGCGTTATGCGTTATGCGTTATGCGTTATGCGTTATGCAATATGCGTTATGCGTTATGCGTTATGCGTTATGCGTTATGAGTTATGCGTTATGCGTTATGCGTTATGCGTTATGCGTTATGCGTTATGTGTTATGCGTTGTGCGTTATACGTTATGCGATTTGCGTTATGCGTTATGCGTTATGCGTTATGCGTTATGCGTTATGCGTTATGCGTTATGCGTTATGCGTTATGCGTTATGCGTTATGTGTTATGCGTTGTGCGTTATCCGCTATGCGTTATGCGTTTTGCGTTATGCGTTATGCGTTATACGTTATGCGTAATGCGTTATGCGTTATGCGTTATGCGTTATGCGATTTGCGTTATGCGTTATGCGTTATGCGTTATGCGTTATGCGTTATGCGTTATGCGTTATGTGTTATGGGTTATGCGTTATGCGTTATGCGTTATGCGTTATGCGTTATGCGTTATGCGTTATGCGTTATGCGTTATGCGTTATGCGTTATGCGTTATGCGTAATGCGTTATGCGTTATGCGTTATGCGTTATGCGTTATGCGTTATGCGTTATGCGTTATGTGTTATGCGTTGTGCGTTATACGTTATGCGATTTGCGTTATGCGTTATGCGTTATGCGTTATGCGTTATGCGTTATGCGTTATGCGTTATGCGTTATGCGTTATGCGTTATGTGTTATGCGTTGTGCGTTATCCGCTATGCGTTATGCGTTTTGCGTTATGCGTTATGGGTTGTGCGTTATGAGTCATGCGTTATGCGTTATGCGTTTTGCTTTATGCGTTATGCGTTATGGGTTATGCGTTATGCGTTATGCGTTATGCGTTATGGGTTATGAGTAATGCGTGATCCGTTATGCGTTATGCTTTATGCGTTATGAGTTACGCGTAATGCGTTATGCGCTATGGGTCATGCGTTAAGCGTTATGCGTTATGCGTTATGCGTTATGGGTTATGCGTTATGGGTTATGAGTAATGCGTGATCCGTTATGCGTTATGCTTTATGCGTTATGAGTTACGCGTAATGCGTTATGCGCTATGGGTCATGCGTTAAGCGTTATGCGTTATGCGTTATGGGTTATGAGTTTTGCGTTATGCGTTATGCGTTATGAGTTGTGCGTTATGCGTTATGCGTTATGCGTTATGCGTCATGCGTTTTGCGTTATGCGTTATGCAATATGCGTTATGCGTTATGCGTTATGCGTTATGCGTTATGCGTTATGCGTTATGCGTTATGCGTTATGCGTTATGCGTTATGCGTGATCCGTTATGCGTTATGCGATATGAGTAATGCGTGATCCGTTATGCGTTATGCGTTATGCGTTATGCGTTATGCGTTATGCGTTATGCGTTATGGGTTATGCGTTATGTGTTATGCGTTATGCGTTATGCGTTATGCGTTATGCGTTATGCGTTATGCGTTATGCGTTATGCGTTATGGGTTATGAGTAATGCATGATCCGTTATGCGTTATGCTTTATGCGTTATGAGTTACGCGTAATGCGTTATGCGCTATGGGTCATGCGTTATGCGTTATGTGTTATGCGTTATGCGTTATGCGTTATGCGTTATGCGTTATGCGTTATGCGTTATGCGTTATGCGTTATGCGTTATGCGTTATGCCTTATGCGTTATGCGTTATGCGTTATGCGTTATGCGTTATGCATTATGCGTTATGCGTTATGCTTTATGCGTTATGCGTTATGAGTAATGCGTGATCCGTTATGTGTTATGCGTTATGCGTTATGCGTTATGCGTTATGCGTTATGCGTTATGCGTTATACGTTATGCGTAATGCGTTATGCGTTATGCGTTATGCGTTATGCGATTTGCGTTATGCGTTATGCGTTATGCGCTATGCGTTATGCGTTATGCGTTATGCGTTATGGGTTATCCGTTATGCGTTATCCGTTATGAGTTTTGCGTTATGCGTTATGCGTTATGAGTTGTGCGTTATGCGTTATGCGTTATGCGTTATGCGTTATGCGTTATGCGTCATGCGTTTTGCGTTATGCGTTATGCGTTATGCGTTATGTGTTATACGTTATGCGTTATGCGTTATGCGTTATGCGTTATGCGTTATGCGTTATGGGTTATGAGTAATGCGTTATGTGTTATGCGTTGTGCGTTATCCGCTATGCGTTATGCGTTTTGCGTTATGCGTTATACGTTATACGTTATGCGTAATGCGTTATGCGTTATGCGTTATGCGTTATGCGATTTGCGTTATGCGTTATGTGTTATGCGTTGTGCGTTATACGTTATGCGATTTGCGTTATGCGTTATGCGTTATGCGTTATGCGTTATGCGTTATGCGTTATGCGTTATGCGTTATGCGTTATGTGTTATGCGTTGTGCGTTATCCGCTATGCGTTATGCGTTTTGCGTTATGCGTTATGCGTTATACGTTATGCGTAATGCGTTATGCGTTATGCGTTATGCGTTATGCGATTTGCGTTATGCGTTATGCGTTATGCGTTATGCGTTATGCGTTATGTGTTATGGGTTATGCGTTATGCGTTATGCGTTATGCGTTATGCGTTATGCGTTATGCATTATGCGTTATGCGTTATGTGTTATGCGTTGTGCGTTATCCGCTATGCGTTATGCGTTTTCCTTTTTGCGTTATGCGTTATACGTTATGCGTAATGCGTTATGCGTTATGCGTTATGCGTTATGCGATTTGCGTTATGCGTTATGCGTTATGCGTTATGCGTTATGCGTTATGCGTTATGTGTTATGGGTTATGCGTTATGCGTTATGCGTTATGCGTTATGCGTTATGCGTTATGCGTTATGCGTTATGTGTTATGCGTTATGCGTTATGCGTTATGCGTTATGCGTTATGCGTTATGCGTTATGCGTTATGCGTTATGCGTTATGCGTTATGCGTTATGCGTTATGCGTTATGCGTTATGCGTTATGCGTTATGTGTTATGCGTTGTGCGTTATCCGCTATGCGTTATGCGTTATGCGTTATGCGTTATGCGTTATCCGCTATGCGTTATGCGTTATGCGTTATGCGTTATGCGTTATGCGTTATGCGTTATGCGTTATGCGTTATGTGTTATGCGTTGTGCGTTATCCGCTATGCGTTATGCGTTTTGCGTTATGCGTTATGCGTTATGCGTTATGAGTAATGCGTGATCCGTTATGCGTTATGCGTTATGCGTTATGCGCTATGAGTAATGCGTGATCCGTTATGCGTTATGCGTTATGAGTAATGCTTGATCCGTTACGCGTTATGCGTTATGCATTAAGCGTTATGCGTTATACGTTATGCGTTATGCGTTATGCGTTATGCGTTATGCTTTATGCATTATGCGTTATGCGTTATGCGATTTGCGTTATGCGTTATGCGTTATGGGTTGTGCGTTATGAGTCATGCGTTATGCGTTATGCGTTTTGCTTTATGCGTTATGCGTTATGGGTTATGCGTTATGCGTTATGCGTTATGGGTTATGAGTAATGCGTGATCCGTTATGCGTTATGCTTTATGCGTTATGAGTTACGCGTAATGCGTTATGCGCTATGGGTCATGCGTTAAGCGTTATGCGTTATGCGTTATGCGTTATGGGTTATGCGTTATGGGTTATGAGTAATGCGTGATCCGTTATGCGTTATGCTTTATGCGTTATGAGTTACGCGTAATGCGTTATGCGCTATGGGTCATGCGTTAAGCGTTATGCGTTATGCGTTATGCGTTATGGGTTATGTGTTATGTGTTATGCGTTATGCGTTATGCGTTATGCGTTATGCGTTATGCGTTATGGGTTATCCGTTATGCGTTATCCGTTATGAGTTTTGCGTTATGCGTTATGCGTTATGCGTTATGCGTTATGCGTTATGGGTTATGTGTTATGTGTTATGCGTTATGCGTTATGCGTTATGCTTTATGTGTTATGCGTTGTGCGTTATACGTTATGCGATTTGCGTTATGCGTTATGCGTTATGCGTTATGAGTAATGCGTGATCCGTTATGCGTTATGCGTTATGCGTTATGCGCTATGAGTAATGCGTGATCCGTTATGCGTTATGCGTTATGAGTAATGCTTGATCCGTTACGCGTTATGCGTTATGCATTAAGCGTTATGCGTTATACGTTATGCGTTATGCGTTATGCGTTATGCGTTATGCGTTATGCTTTATGCATTATGCGTTATGCGTTATGCGATTTGCGTTATGCGTTATGCGTTATGGGTTGTGCGTTATGAGTCATGCGTTATGCGTTATGCGTTTTGCTTTATGCGTTATGCGTTATGGGTTATGCGTTATGCGTTATGCGTTATGGGTTATGAGTAATGCGTGATCCGTTATGCGTTATGCTTTATGCGTTATGAGTTACGCGTAATGCGTTATGCGCTATGGGTCATGCGTTAAGCGTTATGCGTTATGCGTTATGCGTTATGGGTTATGCGTTATGGGTTATGAGTAATGCGTGATCCGTTATGCGTTATGCTTTATGCGTTATGAGTTACGCGTAATGCGTTATGCGCTATGGGTCATGCGTTAAGCGTTATGCGTTATGCGTTATGGGTTATGCGTTATGTGTTATGCGTTATGCGTTATGCGCTATGCGTTATGCGTTATGCGTTATGCGTTATGGGTTATCCGTTATGCGTTATCCGTTATGAGTTTTGCGTTATGCGTTATGCGTTATGAGTTGTGCGTTATGCGTTATGCGTTATGCGTTATGCGTTATGCGTTATGCGTCATGCGTTTTGCGTTATGCGTTATGCGTTATGCGATTTGCGTTATGCGTTATGCGTTATGGGTTGTGCGTTATGAGTCATGCGTTATGCGTTATGCGTTATGCTTTATGCGTTATGCTTTATGCGTTATGAGTTACGCGTAATGCGTTATGCGCTATGGGTCATGCGTTAAGCGTTATGCGTTATGCGTTATGCGTTATGGGTTATGTGTTATGTGTTATGCGTTATGCGTTATGCGTTATGCGTTATGCGTTATGGGTTATCCGTTATGCGTTATCCGTTATGAGTTTTGCGTTATGCGTTATGCGTTATGCGTTATGCGTTATGCGTTATGCGTTATGCAATATGCGTTATGCGTTATGCGTTATGCGTTATGCGTTATGCGTTATGCGTTATGCGTTATGCGTTATGTGTTATGCGTTGTGCGTTATACGTTATGCGATTTGCGTTATGCGTTATGCGTTATGCGTTATGCGTTATGCGTTATGCGTTATGTGTTATGCGTTGTGCGTTATCCGCTATGCGTTATGCGTTTTGCGTTATGCGTTATGCGTTATACGTTATGCGTAATGCGTTATGCGTTATGCGTTATGCGATTTGCGTTATGCGTTATGCGTTATGCGTTATGCGTTATGCGTTATGCGTTATGCGTTATGTGTTATGGGTTATGCGTTATGCGTAATGCGTTATGCGTTATGCGTTATGCGTTATGCGTTATGCGTTATGCGTTATGCGTTATGCGTTATGCGTTATGCGTAATGCGTTATGCGTTATGCGTTATGAGTAATGCGTGATCCGTTATGCGTTATGCGTTATGCGTTATGCGCTATGAGTAATGCGTGATCCGTTATGCGTTATGCGTTATGAGTAATGCTTGATCCGTTACGCGTTATGCGTTATGCATTAAGCGTTATGCGTTATACGTTATGCGTTATGCGTTATGCGTTATGCGTTATGCGTTATGCGTTATGCGTTATGCGTTATGCGTTATGAGAAATGCGTGATCCGTTATGCGTTATGCGTTATGAGTAATGCGTGATCCGTTATGCGTTATGCGTTATGCGCTATGAGTAATGCGTGATCCGTTATGCGTTATGCGTTATGAGTACTGCGTGATCCGTTATGCGTTATGCGTTATGAGTAATGCTTGATCCGTTACGCGTTATGCGTTATGCATTAAGCGTTATGCGTTATACGTTATGCGTTATGCGTTATGCGTTATGAGTAATGCGTGATCCGTTATGCGTTATGCGTTATGCGTTATGCGTTATGCGTTATGCGTTATGCGTTATTCGTTATGAGTAATGCGTGATCCGTTATGCGTTATGCGTTATGCGCTATGAGTAATGCGTGATCCGTTATGCGTTATGCGTTATGAGTAATGCTTGATCCGTTACGCGTTATGCGTTATGCATTAAGCGTTATGCGTTATGCGTTATGTGTTATGCGTTGTGCGTTATACGTTATGCGATTTGCGTTATGTGTTATGGGTTATGCGTTATGCGTTATGCGTTATGCGTTATGCGTTATGCGTTATGCGTTATGCGTTATGCGTTATGCGTTATGCATTATGTGTTATCCGTTATGCGTTATCCGTTATGCGTTTTGCGTTATGCGTTATGCGTTATGAGTTGTGCGTTATGCGTTATGCGTTATGCGTTATGCGTTATGCGTTATGCGTTATGCGTTATGCGTTATGCGTTATGCGTTATGCGTTATGCGTTATGCGTTATGCGTTATGCGTTATGCGTTATGCGTTATGCGTTATGCGTTATGCGTTATGCGTTATGCGTTATGCGTTATTCGTTATGAGTAATGCGTGATCCGTTATGCGTTATGCGTTATGCGCTATGAGTAATGCGTGATCCGTTATGCGTTATGCGTTATGAGTAATGCTTGATCCGTTACGCGTTATGCGTTATGCATTAAGCGTTATGCGTTATACGTTATGCGTTATGCGTTATGCGTTATGCGTTATGCGTTATGCGTTATGCGTTATGCGTTATGAGAAATGCGTGATCCGTTATGCGTTATGCGTTATGAGTAATGCGTGATCCGTTATGCGTTATGCGTTATGCGCTATGAGTAATGCGTGATCCGTTATGCGTTATGCGTTATGAGTACTGCGTGATCCGTTATGCGTTATGCGTTATGAGTAATGCTTGATCCGTTACGCGTTATGCGTTATGCATTAAGCGTTATGCGTTATACGTTATGCGTTATGCGTTATGCGTTATGAGTAATGCGTGATCCGTTATGCGTTATGCGTTATGCGTTATGCGTTATGCGTTATGCGTTATGCGTTATTCGTTATGAGTAATGCGTGATCCGTTATGCGTTATGCGTTATGCGCTATGAGTAATGCGTGATCCGTTATGCGTTATGCGTTATGAGTAATGCTTGATCCGTTACGCGTTATGCGTTATGCATTAAGCGTTATGCGTTATACGTTATGCGTTATGCGTTATGCGTTATGCTTTATGCATTATGCGTTATGCGTTATGCGATTTGCGTTATGAGTTTTGCGTTATGCGTTATGCGTTATGAGGTGTGCGTTATGCGTTATGCGTTATGCGTTATGCGTTATGCGTTATGCGTTATGCAATATGCGTTATGCGTTATGCGTTATGCGTTATGCGTTATGCGTTATGCGTTATGCGTTATGCGTTATGTGTTATGCGTTGTGCGTTATACGTTATGCGATTTGCGTTATGCGTTATGCGTTATGCGTTATGCGTTATGAGTTATGCGTTATGGGTTATGCGTTATGCGTTATGCGTTATGCGTTATGCAATATGCTTTATGGGTTGTGCGTTATGAGTCATGCGTTATGCGTTATGCGTTATGTGTTATGCGTTGTGCGTTATCCGCTATGCGTTATGCGTTTTGCGTTATGCGTTATGCGTTATACGTTATGCGTAATGCGTTATGCGTTATGCGTTATGCGTTATGCGTTATGCGTTATGTGTTATGGGTTATGCGTTATGCGTTATGCGTTATGCGTTATGCGTTATGCGTTATGCGTTATGCGTTATGTGTTATGGGTTATGCGTTATGCGTTATGCGTTATGCGTTATGCGTTATGCGTTATGCGTTATGCGTTATGCGTTATGCATTATGTGTTATCCGTTATGCGTTATCCGTTATGCGTTTTGCGTTATGCGTTATGCGTTATGAGTTGTGCGTTATGCGTTATGCGTTATGCGTTATGCGTTATGCGTTATGCGTTATGCGTTATGCGTTATGCGTTATGCGTTATGCGTTATGCGTTATGCGTTATGCGTTATGCGTTATGCGTTATGCGTTATGCGTTTTGAGTTATGCGTTATGAGTAATGCGTGATCCGTTATGCGTTATGCGTTGTGCGTTATGCGTTATGCGTTATGCGTTATGCGTTATGCGTTATGCGTTATGCGTTATGCGTTATGCGTTATGCGTTATGAGTTATGCGTTATGCGTTATGCGTTATACGTTATGCGTTATGCGTTATGCGTTATGCGTTATGCGTTATGAGAAATGCGTGATCCGTTATGCGTTTTGCGTTATGAGTAATGCGTGATCCCTTATGCGTTATGCGTTATGCGCTATGAGTAATGCGTGATCCGTTATGCGTTATGCGTTATGAGTACTGCGTGATCCGTTACGCGTTATGCGTTATGAGTAATGCTTGATCCGTTACGCGTTATGCGTTATGCATTAAGCGTTATGCGTTATACGTTATGCGTTATGCGTTATGCGTTATGAGTAATGCGTGATCCGTTATGCGTTATGCGTTATGCGTTATGCGTTATGCGTTATGCGTTATGAGTAATGCGTGATCCGTCATGCGTTATGCGTTATGCGCTATTTGTAATGCGTGATCCGTTATGGGTTATGCGTTATGAGTAATGCTTGATCCGTTACGCGTTATGCGTTATGCATTAAGCGTTATGCGTTATACGTTATGCGTTATGCGTTATGCGTTATGCTTTATGCATTATGCGTTATGCGTTATGCGATTTGCGTTATGAGTTTTGCGTTATGCGTTATGCGTTATGAGTTGTGCGTTATGCGTTATGCGTTATGCGTTATGCGTTATGCGTTATGCAATATGCGTTATGCGTTATGCGTTATGCGTTATGCGTTATGCGTTATGCGTTATGCGTTATGCGTTATGCGCTATGCGTTATGTGTTATAGGTTATGCGTTATGCGTTATGCGTTATGCGTTATGCGTTATGCGTTATGCGTTATGCGTTATGCGTTATGCGTAATGCGTTATGCGTTATGCGTTATGCGTTATGCGTTATGCGTTGTGCGTTATACGTTATGCGATTTGCGTTATGCGTTATGCGTTATGCGTTATGCGTTATGCGTTATGCGTTATGCGTTATGCGTTATGCGTTATGCGTTATGCGTTATGCGTTATGCATTATGCGTTATGCGTTATGCTTTATGCGTTATGCGTTATGAGTAATGCGTGATCCGTTATGTGTTATGCATTATGCGTTATGCGTTATGCGTTATGCGCTATGCGTTATGCGTTATGCGTTATGCGTTATGGGTTATCCGTTATGCGTTATCCGTTATGAGTTTTGCGTTATGCGTTATGCGTTATGAGTTGTGCGTTATGCGTTATGCGTTATGCGTTATGCGTTATGCGTCATGCGTTTTGCGTTATGCGTTATGCGTTATGCGTTATGCGTTATGCGTTATGCGTTATGGGTTATGCGTTATGTGTTATACGTTATGCGTTATGCGTTATGCGTTATGCGTTATGCGTTATGCGTTATGGGTTATGAGTAATGCGTTATGTGTTATGCGTTGTGCGTTATCCGCTATGCGTTATGCGTTTTGCGTTATGCGTTATACGTTATACGTTATGCGTAATGCGTTATGCGTTATGCGTTATGCGTTATGCGTTATGCGATTTGCGTTATGCGTTATGTGTTATGCGTTGTGCGTTATACGTTATGCGATTTGCGTTATGCGTTATGCGTTATGCGTTATGCGTTATGCGTTATGCGTTATGCGTTATGCGTTATGCGTTATGCGTTATGTGTTATGCGTTGTGCGTTATCCGCTATGCGTTATGCGTTTTGCGTTATGCGTTATGCGTTATACGTTATGCGTAATGCGTTATGCGTTATGCGTTATGCGTTATGCGATTTGCGTTATGCGTTATGCGTTATGCGTTATGCGTTATGCGTTATGTGTTATGGGTAATGCGTTATGCGTTATGCGTTATGCGTTATGCGTTATGCGTTATGCGTTATGCGTTATGCGTTATGCGTTATGCGTTATGTGTTATGCGTTGTGCGTTATCCGCTATGCGTTATGCGTTTTGCGTTATGCGTTATGCGTTATACGTTATGCGTAATGCGTTATGCGTTATGCGTTATGCGTTATGCGTTATGCGTTATGCGTTATGTGTTATGGGTTATGCGTTATGCGTTATGCGTTATGCGTTATGCGTTATGCGTTATGCGTTATGCGTTATGCGTTATGCGTAATGCGTTATGCGTTATGCGTTATGCGTTATGCGTTATGCGTTATGCGTTATGTGTTATGCGTTGTGCGTTATACGTTATGCGATTTGCGTTATGCGTTATGCGTTATGCGTTATGCGTTATGCGTTATGCGTTATGCGTTATGCGTTATGCGTTATGCGTTATGCGTTATGCGTTATGCGTTATGCGTTATGTGTTATGCGTTGTGCGTTATCCGCTATGCGTTATGCGTTTTGCGTTATGCGTTATGCGTTATGCGTTATGAGTAATGCGTGATCCGTTATGCGTTATGCGTTATGCTTTATGCGCTATGAGTAATGCGTGATCCGTTATGCGTTATGCGTTATGAGTAATGCTTGATCCGTTACGCGTTATGCGTTATGCATTAAGCGTTATGCGTTATACGTTATGCGTTATGCGTTATGCGTTATGCGTTATGCGTTATGCGATTTGCGTTATGCGTTATGCGTTATGGGTTGTGCGTTATGAGTCATGCGTTATGCGTTATGCGTTTTGCTTTATGCGTTATGCGTTATGGGTTATGCGTTATGCGTTATGCGTTATAGGTTATGAGTAATGCGTGATCCGTTATGCGTTATGCTTTATGCGTTATGAGTTACGCGTAATGCGTTATGCGCTATGGGTCATGCGTTAAGCGTTATGCGTTATGCGTTATGCGTTATGGGTTATGCGTTATGGGTTATGAGTAATGCGTGATCCGTTATGCGTTATGCTTTATGCGTTATGAGTTACGCGTAATGCGTTATGCGCTATGGGTCATGCGTTAAGCGTTATGCGTTATGCGTTATGGGTTATGCGTTATGTGTTATGCGTTATGCGTTATGCGCTATGCGTTATGCGTTATGCGTTATGCGTTATGGGTTATCCGTTATGCGTTATCCGTTATGAGTTTTGCGTTATGCGTTATGCGTTATGAGTTGAGCGTTATGCGTTATGCGTTATGCGTTATGCGTTATGCGTTATGCGTCATGCGTTTTGCGTTATGCGTTATGCGTTATGCGTTATGCGTTATGCGTTATGCGTTATGCGTTATGCGTTATGCGTTATGCGTTATGCGTTATGCGTTATGCATTATGCGTTATGCGTTATGCTTTATGCGTTATGCGTTATGAGTAATGCGTGATCCGTTATGTGTTATGCGTTATGCGTTATGCGTTATGCGTTTTGCGTTATGCGTTATGCCTTATGCGTTATGCGTTATGCGTTTTGCGTTATGCGTTATGCCTTATGCGTTATGCGTTATGCGTTATGCGTTATGCGTTATGCGTTATGCGTTATGCGTTATGCGTTATGCGTTATGCGTTATGCGTTATGCGTTATGCCTTATGCGTTATGCGCTATGGGTCATGCGTTAAGCGTTATGCGTTATGCGTTATGGGTTATGCGTTATGTGTTATGCGTTATGCGTTATGCGTTATGTGTTATGCGTTGTGCGTTATACGTTATGCGATTTGCGTTATGCGTTATGCGTTATGCGTTATGCGTTATGCGTTATGCGTTATGCGTTATGCGTTATGCGTTATGCGTTATGCGTTATGCGTTATGCGTTATGCGTTATGCGTTATGCGTTATGGGTTATGAGTAATGCGTGATCCGTTATGCGTTATGCTTTATGCGTTATGAGTTACGCGTTATGTGTTATGCGTTGTGCGTTATACGTTATGCGATTTGCGTTATGCGTTATGCGTTATGCGTTATGCGTTATGCGTTATGCGTTATGCGTTATGCGTTATGCGTTATGCGTTATGCGTTATGCGTTATGCGTTATGCGTTATGCGTTATGCGTTATGGGTTATGAGTAATGCGTGATCCGTTATGCGTTATGCTTTATGCGTTATGAGTTACGCGTAATGCGTTATGCGCTATGGGTCATGCGTTATGCGTTATGTGTTATGCGTTATGCGTTATGCGTTATGCGTTATGCGTTATGCGTTATGCGTTATGCGTTATGCGTTATGCGTTATGCGTTATGCGTTATGCGTTATGCGTTATGCGTTATGCGTTATGCGTTATGCGTTATGCGTTATGCGTTATGCGTTATGCGTTATGCGTTATGCGTTATGCGTTATGCGTTATGGGTTATGAGTAATGCGTGATCCGTTATGCGTTATGCTTTATGCGTTATGAGTTACGCGTAATGCGTTATGCGCTATGGGTCATGCGTTATGCGTTATGTGTTATGCGTTATGCGTTATGCGTTATGCGTTATGCGTTATGCGTTATGCGTTATGCGTTATGCGTTATGCGTTATGCGTTATGCGTTATGCGTTATGCGTTATGCGTTATGCGTTATGCATTATGCGTTATGCGTTATGCTTTATGCGTTATGCGTTATGAGTAATGCGTGATCCGTTATGTGTTATGCGTTATGCGTTATGCGTTATGCGTTTTGCGTTATGCGTTATGCCTTATGCGTTATGCGTTATGCGTTTTGCGTTATGCGTTATGCCTTATGCGTTATGCGTTATGCGTTATGCGTTATGCGTTATGCGTTATGCGTTATGCGTTATGCGTTATGCGTTATGCGTTATGCCTTATGCGTTATGCGCTATGGGTCATGCGTTAAGCGTTATGCGTTATGCGTTATGGGTTATGCGTTATGTGTTATGCGTTATGCGTTATGCGTTATGTGTTATGCGTTGTGCGTTATACGTTATGCGATTTGCGTTATGCGTTATGCGTTATGCGTTATGCGTTATGCGTTATGCGTTATGCGTTATGCGTTATGCGTTATGCGTTATGCGTTATGCGTTATGTGTTATGCGTTGTGCGTTATCCGCTATGCGTTATGCGTTTTGCGTTATGCGTTATGCGTTATACGTTATGCGTAATGCGTTATGCGTTATGCGTTATGCGATTTGCGTTATGCGTTATGCGTTATGCGTTATGCGTTATGCGTTATGTGTTATGGGTTATGCGTTATGCGTTATGCGTTATGCGTTATGCGTTATGCGTTATGCGTTATGCGTTATGCGTGATCCGTTATGCGTTATGCGTTATGCGTTATGCGTTATGCGTTATGCGTTATGCGTTATGTGTTATGCGTTGTGCGTTATACGTTATGCGATTTGCGTTATGCGTTATGCGTTATGCGTTATGCGTTATGTGTTATGCGTTGTGCGTTATCCGCTATGCGTTATGCGTTTTGCGTTATGCGTTATGCGTTATGCGTTATGAGTAATGCGTGATCCGTTATGCGTTATGCGTTATGCGTTATGCGCTATGAGTAATGCGTGATCCGTTATGCGTTATGCGTTATGAGTAATGCTTGATCCGTTACGCGTTATGCGTTATGCATTAAGCGTTATGCGTTATACGTTATGCGTTATGCGTTATGCGTTATGCGTTATGCGTTATGCTTTATGCATTATGCGTTATGCGTTATGCGATTTGCGTTATGCGTTATGCGTTATGGGTTGTGCGTTATGAGTCATGCGTTATGCGTTATGCGTTTTGCTTTATGCGTTATGCGTTATGGGTTATGCGTTATGCGTTATGCGTTATGGGTTATGAGTAATGCGTGATCCGTTATGCGTTATGCTTTATGCGTTATGAGTTACGCGTAATGCGTTATGCGCTATGGGTCATGCGTTAAGCGTTATGCGTTATGCGTTATGCGTTATGGGTTATGCGTTATGGGTTATGAGTAATGCGTGATCCGTTATGCGTTATGCTTTATGCGTTATGAGTTACGCGTAATGCGTTATGCGCTATGGGTCATGCGTTAAGCGTTATGCGTTATGCGTTATGGGTTATGCGTTATGTGTTATGCGTTATGCGTTATGCGCTATGCGTTATGCGTTATGCGTTATGCGTTATGGGTTATCCGTTATGCGTTATCCGTTATGAGTTTTGCGTTATGCGTTATGCGTTATGAGTTGTGCGTTATTCGTTATGCGTTATGCGTTATGCGTTATGCGTTATGCGTCATGCGTTTTGCGTTATGCGGTATGCAATATGCGTTATGCGTTATGCGTTATGCGTTATGCGTTATGCGTTATGCGTTATGCGTTATGCGTTATGCGTTATGCGTTATGCGTTATGCGTTATGCGTTATGCGTTATGCGTTATGCGTTATGCGTGATCCGTTATGCGTTATGCGTTATGAGTAATGCGTGATCCGTTATGCGTTATGCGTTATGCGTTATGCGTTATGCGTTATGAGAAATGCGTGATCCGTTATGCGTTATGCGTTATGCGTTATGCGTTATGCGTTATGCTTTATGCGTTATGCGTTATGAGTAATGCGTGATCCGTTATGTGTTATGCGTTATGCGTTATGCGTTATGCGTTTTGCGTTATGCGTTATGCCTTATGCGTTATGCGTTATGCGTTATGCGTTATGCGTTATGCGTTATGCGTTATGCGTTATGCGTTATGCGTTATGCGTTATGCGTTATGCGTTATGCGTTATGCGTTATGCGTTATGCGTTATGCGTTATGCGTTATGCGTTATGCGTTATGCGTTATGAGAAATGCGTGATCCGTTATGCGTTATGAGTAATGCGTGATCCGTTATGCGTTATGCGTTATGCGTTATGCGTTATGCTTTATGCGTTATGAGTTACGCGTAATGCGTTATGCGTTATGCGTTATGGGTTATGCGTTATGTGTTATGAGTTATGCGTTATGCGTTATGCGTTATGTGTTATGCGTTATGGGTTATCCGTTATGCGTTATCCGTTATGAGTTTTGCGTTATGCGTTATGAGTTGTGCGTTATGCGTTATGCGTTATGCGTTATGCGTTATGCGTTATGCGTTATGCGTTATGCGTTATGCGTTATGCGTTATGCGTTATGCGTTATGCGTTATGCGTTATGCGTTATGGGTTATGCGTTATGTGTTATGAGTTTTGCGTTATGCGTTATGCGTTATGTGTTATGCGTTATGGGTTATCCGTTATGCGTTATCCGTTATGAGTTTTGCGTTATGCGTTATGAGTTGTGCGTTATGCGTTATGCGTTATGCGTTATGCGTTATGCGTTATGCGTTATGCGTTATGCGTTATGCGTTATGCGTTATGCGTTATGCGTTATGCGTTATGCGTTATGAGTAATGCTTGATCCGTTACGCGTTATGCTTTATGCGTTATGAGTTACGCGTAATGCGTTATGCGCTATGGGTCATGCGTTAAGCGTTATGCGTTATGCGTTATGCGTTATGCGTTATGGGTTATGCGTTATGGGTTATGAGTAATGCGTGATCCGTTGTGCGTTATGCTTTATGCGTTATGAGTTACGCGTAATGCGTTATGCGCTATGGGTCATGCGTTAAGCGTTATGCGTTATGCGTTATGCGTTATGGGTTGTGTGTTATGCGTTATGCGTTATGCGTTATGCGTTATGCGTTATGCGTTATGCGTTATGCGTTATGGGTTATCCGTTATGCGTTATCCGTTTTGCGTTATGCGTTATGCGTTATGCGTTATGCTTTATGCGATATGCGTTATGCGTTTTGCGTTATGCGTTATGCGTTATGCGTTATGCGTTATGCGTTATGCGATATGCGTTATGCGTTATGCGTTATGCGTTATGCGTTATGCGTTATGCGTTATGCGTTATGCGTTATGCGTTATGCGTTATGCGTTATGCGTTATGCCTTATGCGTTATGAGTAATGCGTGATCCGTTATGCGTTATGCGTTATGCGTTATGCCGTATGTGTTATGCGTTGTGCGTTATCCGCTATGCGTTATGCGTTTTGCGTTATGCGTTATGCGTTATGCGTTGTGCGTTATGCGTTATGCGTTATAGGTTATGCGTTATGTGTCATGCGTTATGCGTTATGCGTTATGCGTTATGCGTTATGCATTATGCGTTATGCGTTATGCTTTATGCGTTATGCGTTATGAGTAATGCGTGATCCGTTATGTGTTATGCGTTATGCGTTATGCGTTTTGCGTTATGCGTTATGCGTTATGCGTTATGCGTTATGCGTTATGCGTTATGCGTTATGCGTTATGCGTTATGCGTTATGCGTTATGCGTTATGCGTTATGCGTTATGCGTTATGCGTTATGCGTTATGCGTTATGCGTTATGCGTTATGCGTTATGCGTTATGCGATATGCGTTATGCGTTATGCGTTATGCGTTATGCGTTATGCGTTATGCGTTATGCGTTATGCGTTATGTGTTATCCGTTATGAGTTATGAGTAATGCGTGATCCGTTATGCGTTATGCGTTATGAGTAATGCGTGATCCGTTATGCGTTATGCGTTATGAGTAATGCTTGATCCGTTACGCGTTATGCGTTATGCGTTATGCGTTATGGGTTATGCGTTATGCGTTATGCGTTATGTGTTATGGGTTATGCGTTATGCGTTATGCGTTATGCGTTATGCGTTATGCGTTATGCGTTATGCGTTATGCGTGATCCGTTATGCGTTATGCGTTATGCGTTATGCGTTATGCGTTATGCGTTATGCGTTATGTGTTATGCGTTGTGCGTTATACGTTATGCGATTTGCGTTATGCGTTATGCGTTATGCGTTATGCGTTATGTGTTATGCGTTGTGCGTTATCCGCTATGCGTTATGCGTTTTGCGTTATGCGTTATGCGTTATGCGTTATGAGTAATGCGTGATCCGTTATGCGTTATGCGTTATGCGTTATGCGCTATGAGTAATGCGTGATCCGTTATGCGTTATGCGTTATGAGTAATGCTTGATCCGTTACGCGTTATGCGTTATGCATTAAGCGTTATGCGTTATACGTTATGCGTTATGCGTTATGCGTTATGCGTTATGCGTTATGCTTTATGCATTATGCGTTATGCGTTATGCGATTTGCGTTATGCGTTATGCGTTATGGGTTGTGCGTTATGAGTCATGCGTTATGCGTTATGCGTTTTGCTTTATGCGTTATGCGTTATGGGTTATGCGTTATGCGTTATGCGTTATGGGTTATGAGTAATGCGTGATCCGTTATGCGTTATGCTTTATGCGTTATGAGTTACGCGTAATGCGTTATGCGCTATGGGTCATGCGTTAAGCGTTATGCGTTATGCGTTATGCGTTATGGGTTATGCGTTATGGGTTATGAGTAATGCGTGATCCGTTATGCGTTATGCTTTATGCGTTATGAGTTACGCGTAATGCGTTATGCGCTATGGGTCATGCGTTAAGCGTTATGCGTTATGCGTTATGGGTTATGCGTTATGTGTTATGCGTTATGCGTTATGCGCTATGCGTTATGCGTTATGCGTTATGCGTTATGGGTTATCCGTTATGCGTTATCCGTTATGAGTTTTGCGTTATGCGTTATGCGTTATGAGTTGTGCGTTATTCGTTATGCGTTATGCGTTATGCGTTATGCGTTATGCGTCATGCGTTTTGCGTTATGCGGTATGCAATATGCGTTATGCGTTATGCGTTATGCGTTATGCGTTATGCGTTATGCGTTATGCGTTATGCGTTATGCGTTATGCGTTATGCGTTATGCGTTATGCGTTATGCGTTATGCGTTATGCGTTATGCGTGATCCGTTATGCGTTATGCGTTATGAGTAATGCGTGATCCGTTATGCGTTATGCGTTATGCGTTATGCGTTATGCGTTATGAGAAATGCGTGATCCGTTATGCGTTATGCGTTATGCGTTATGCGTTATGCGTTATGCTTTATGCGTTATGCGTTATGAGTAATGCGTGATCCGTTATGTGTTATGCGTTATGCGTTATGCGTTATGCGTTTTGCGTTATGCGTTATGCCTTATGCGTTATGCGTTATGCGTTATGCGTTATGCGTTATGCGTTATGCGTTATGCGTTATGCGTTAAGCGTTATGCGTTATGCGTTATGCGTTATGCGTTATGCGTTATGCGTTATGCGTTATGCGTTATGCGTTATGCGTTATGCGTTATGCGTTATGAGAAATGCGTGATCCGTTATGCGTTATGAGTAATGCGTGATCCGTTATGCGTTATGCGTTATGCGTTATGCGTTATGCTTTATGCGTTATGAGTTACGCGTAATGCGTTATGCGTTATGCGTTATGGGTTATGCGTTATGTGTTATGAGTTATGCGTTATGCGTTATGCGTTATGTGTTATGCGTTATGGGTTATCCGTTATGCGTTATCCGTTATGAGTTTTGCGTTATGCGTTATGAGTTGTGCGTTATGCGTTATGCGTTATGCGTTATGCGTTATGCGTTATGCGTTATGCGTTATGCGTTATGCGTTATGCGTTATGCGTTATGCGTTATGCGTTATGCGTTATGCGTTATGGGTTATGCGTTATGTGTTATGAGTTTTGCGTTATGCGTTATGCGTTATGTGTTATGCGTTATGGGTTATCCGTTATGCGTTATCCGTTATGAGTTTTGCGTTATGCGTTATGAGTTGTGCGTTATGCGTTATGCGTTATGCGTTATGCGTTATGCGTTATGCGTTATGCGTTATGCGTTATGCGTTATGCGTTATGCGTTATGCGTTATGCGTTATGCGTTATGAGTAATGCTTGATCCGTTACGCGTTATGCTTTATGCGTTATGAGTTACGCGTAATGCGTTATGCGCTATGGGTCATGCGTTAAGCGTTATGCGTTATGCGTTATGCGTTATGCGTTATGGGTTATGCGTTATGGGTTATGAGTAATGCGTGATCCGTTGTGCGTTATGCTTTATGCGTTATGAGTTACGCGTAATGCGTTATGCGCTATGGGTCATGCGTTAAGCGTTATGCGTTATGCGTTATGCGTTATGGGTTGTGTGTTATGCGTTATGCGTTATGCGTTATGCGTTATGCGTTATGCGTTATGCGTTATGCGTTATGGGTTATCCGTTATGCGTTATCCGTTTTGCGTTATGCGTTATGCGTTATGCGTTATGCTTTATGCGATATGCGTTATGCGTTTTGCGTTATGCGTTATGCGTTATGCGTTATGCGTTATGCGTTATGCGATATGCGTTATGCGTTATGCGTTATGCGTTATGCGTTATGCGTTATGCGTTATGCGTTATGCGTTATGCGTTATGCGTTATGCGTTATGCGTTATGCCTTATGCGTTATGAGTAATGCGTGATCCGTTATGCGTTATGCGTTATGCGTTATGCCGTATGTGTTATGCGTTGTGCGTTATCCGCTATGCGTTATGCGTTTTGCGTTATGCGTTATGCGTTATGCGTTGTGCGTTATGCGTTATGCGTTATAGGTTATGCGTTATGTGTCATGCGTTATGCGTTATGCGTTATGCGTTATGCGTTATGCATTATGCGTTATGCGTTATGCTTTATGCGTTATGCGTTATGAGTAATGCGTGATCCGTTATGTGTTATGCGTTATGCGTTATGCGTTTTGCGTTATGCGTTATGCGTTATGCGTTATGCGTTATGCGTTATGCGTTATGCGTTATGCGTTATGCGTTATGCGTTATGCGTTATGCGTTATGCGTTATGCGTTATGCGTTATGCGTTATGCGTTATGCGTTATGCGTTATGCGTTATGCGTTATGCGTTATGCGATATGCGTTATGCGTTATGCGTTATGCGTTATGCGTTATGCGTTATGCGTTATGCGTTATGCGTTATGTGTTATCCGTTATGAGTTATGAGTAATGCGTGATCCGTTATGCGTTATGCGTTATGAGTAATGCGTGATCCGTTATGCGTTATGCGTTATGAGTAATGCTTGATCCGTTACGCGTTATGCGTTATGCGTTATGCGTTATGGGTTATGCGTTATGCGTTATGCGTTATGCGTTATGAGTAATGCTTGATCCGTTACGCGTTATGCGTTGTGCGTTATGCGTTATGGGTTATGAGTAATGCGTGATCCGTTATGCGTTATGCTTTATGCGTTATGAGTTACGCGTAATGCGTTATGCGTTATGCGTTATGGGTTATGAGTAATGCGTGATCCGTTATGCGTTATGCTTTATGCGTTATGAGTTACGCGTAATGCGTTATGCGCTATGGGTCATGCGTTAAGCGTTATGCGTTATGCGTTATGCGTTATGGGTTATGCGTTATGGGTTATGAGTAATGCGTGATCCGTTATGCGTTATGCTTTATGCGTTATGAGTTACGCGTAATGCGTTATGCGCTATGGGTCATGCGTTAAGCGTTATGCGTTATGCGTTATGCGTTATGGGTAATGTGTTATGCGTTATGCGTTATGCGTTATGCGTTATGCGTTGTGCGTTATGGGTTATCCGTTATGCGTTATCCGTTATGCGTTATGCGTTATGCGTTATGCGTTATGCGTTATGCGTTATGCGTTATGCGATATGCGTTATGCGTTATGTGTTATGCGTTATGCGTTATGCGTTATGCGTTATGCGTTATGCGTTATGCGATATGCGTTATGCGTTATGCGTTATGCGTTATGCGTTATGCGTTATGCGTTATGCGTTATGCGTTATGCGTTATGCGTTATGCGTTATGCGTTATGCGTTATGCGTAATGCGTTATGCGTTATGCGTTATGCGTTATGCGTTATGCGTTATGCGTTATGCGTTATGCGTTATGCTTTATGCGTTATGCGTTATGAGTAATGCGTGATCCGTTATGTGTTATGCATTATGCGTTATGCGTTTTGCGTTATGAGTAATGCGTGATCCGTTATGCGTTATGCGTTATGCGTTATGCGTTATGTGTTATGCGTTGTGCGTTATCCGCTATGCGTTATGCGTTTTGCGTTATGCGTTATGCGTTATGCGTTGTGCGTTATGCGTTATGCGTTATAGGTTATGCGTTATGTGTCATGCGTTATGCGTTATGCGTTATGCGTTATGCGTTATGCATTATGCGTTATGCGTTATGCTTTATGCGTTATGCGTTATGAGTAATGCGTGATCCGTTATGTGTTATGCGTTGTGCGTTATGCGTTTTGCGTTATGCGTTATGCGTTATGCGTTGTGCGTTATGCGTTATGCGTTATGCGTTATGCGTTATGCGTTATGCGTTATGCGTTATGCGTTATGCGTTATGCGTTATGCGTTATGCGTTATGCGTTATGCGTTATGCGTTATGCGTTATGCGTTATGCGTTATGCGTTATGCGTTATGCGTTATGCGTTATGCGTTATGCGTTATGCGTTATGCGTTATGCGTTATGAGAAATGCGTTATCCGTTATGCGTTATGAGTAATGCGTGATCCGTTATGCGTTATGCGTTATGCGTTATGCGTTATGCGTTATGCGTTATGCGTTATGCGTTATGCGTTATGCGTTATGCGTTATGCGTTATGCGTTATGCGTTATGCTTTATGCGTTATGCGTTATGAGTAATGCGTGATCCGTTATGTGTTATGCATTATGCGTTATGCGTTTTGCGTTATGAGTAATGCGTGATCCGTTATGCGTTATGCGTTATGCGTTATGCGTTATGTGTTATGCGTTGTGCGTTATCCGCTATGCGTTATGCGTTTTGCGTTATGCGTTATGCGTTATGCGTTGTGCGTTATGCGTTATGCGTTATAGGTTATGCGTTATGTGTCATGCGTTATGCGTTATGCGTTATGCGTTATGCGTTATGCATTATGCGTTATGCGTTATGCTTTATGCGTTATGCGTTATGAGTAATGCGTGATCCGTTATGTGTTATGCGTTATGCGTTATGCGTTATGCGTTATGCGTTATGCGTTATGCGTTATGGGTCATGCGTTAAGCGTTATGCGTTATGCGTTATGCGTTATGGGTTATGTGTTATGCGTTATGCGTTATGCGTTATGCGTTATGCGTTATGCGTTATGCGTTATGCGTTATGCGATATGCGTTATGCGTTATGCGTTATGCGTTATGCGTTATGCGTTATGCGTTATGCGTTATGCGTTATGCGTTATGCGTTATGCGTTATGCGTTATGCTTTATGCGTTATGCGTTATGAGTAATGCGTTATGCGTTATGCGTTATGCGTTATGCGTTATGCGTTATGCGTTATGCGTTATGTGTTATGCGTTGTGCGTTATCCGCTATGCGTTATGCGTTTTGCGTTATGCGTTATGCGTTATGCGTTGTGCGTTATGCGTTATGCGTTATAGGTTATGCGTTATGTGTCATGCGTTATGCGTTATGCGTTATGCGTTATGCGTTATGCATTATGCGTTATGCGTTATGCTTTATGCGTTATGCGTTATGAGTAATGCGTGATCCGTTATGTGTTATGCGTTATGCGTTATGCGTTTTGCGTTATGCGTTATGCGTTATGCGTTATGGGTCATGCGTTAAGCGTTATGCGTTATGCGTTATGCGTTATGGGTTATGTGTTATGCGTTATGCGTTATGCGTTATGCGTTATGCGTTATGCGTTATGCGTTATGCGTTATGCGATATGCGTTATGCGTTATGCGTTATGCGTTATGCGTTATGCGTTATGCGTTATGCGTTATGCGTTATGCGTTATGCGTTATGCGTTATGCGTTATGCGTTATGCTTTATGCGTTATGCGTTATGAGTAATGCGTGATCCGTTATGTGTTATGCATTATGCGTTATGCGTTTTGCGTTATGAGTAATGCGTGATCCGTTATGCGTTATGCGTTATGCGTTATGCGTTATGTGTTATGCGTTGTGCGTTATCCGCTATGCGTTATGCGTTTTGCGTTTTGCGTTATGCGTTATGCGTTATGCGTTTTGCGTTATGCGTTATGCGTTATGCGTTGTGCGTTATGCGTTATGCGTTATAGGTTATGCGTTATGTGTCATGCGTTATGCGTTATGCGTTATGCGTTATGCATTATGCGTTATGCGTTATGCGTTATGGGTTATGTGTTATGCGTTATGCGTTATGCGTTATGCGTTATGCGTTGTGCGTTATGGGTTATCCGTTATGCGTTATCCGTTATGCGTTATGCGTTATGCGTTATGCGTTATGCGTTATGCGTTATGCGTTATGCGATATGCGTTATGCGTTATGCGTTATGCGTTATGCGTTATGCGTTATGCGTTATGCGTTATGCGTTATGCGATATGCGTTATGCGTTATGCGTTATGCGTTATGCGTTATGCGTTATGCGTTATGCGTTATGCGTTATGCGTTATGCGTTATGCGTTATGCGTTATGCGTTATGCGTTATGCGTTATGCGTTATGCGTTATGCGTTATGCGTTATGCGTTATGCGTTATGCGTTATGCGTTATGCGTTATGCGTTATGCTTTATGCGTTATGCGTTATGAGTAATGCGTGATCCGTTATGTGTTATGCATTATGCGTTATGCGTTTTGCGTTATGAGTAATGCGTGATCCGTTATGCGTTATGCGTTATGCGTTATGCGTTATGTGTTATGCGTTGTGCGTTATCCGCTATGCGTTATGCGTTTTGCGTTATGCGTTATGCGTTATGCGTTGTGCGTTATGCGTTATGCGTTATAGGTTATGCGTTATGTGTCATGCGTTATGCGTTATGCGTTATGCGTTATGCGTTATGCGTTATGCATTATGCGTTATGCGTTATGCTTTATGCGTTATGCGTTATGAGTAATGCGTGATCCGTTATGTGTTATGCGTTGTACGTTATGCGTTTTGCGTTATGCGTTATGCGTTATGCGTTATGCGTTATGCGTTATGCGTTATGCGTTATGCGTTATGCGTTATGCGTTATGCGTTATGCGTTATGCGTTATGCGTTATGCGTTATGCGTTATGCGTTATGCGTTATGCGTTATGCGTTATGCGTTATGCGTTATGCGTTATGAGAAATGCGTTATCCGTTATGCGTTATGAGTAATGCGTGATCCGTTATGCGTTATGCGTTATGCGTTATGCGTTATGCGTTATGCGTTATGCGTTATGCGTTATGTGTTATGCGTTATGCGTTATGCGTTATGCGTTATGCTTTATGCGTTATGCGTTATGAGTAATGCGTGATCCGTTATGTGTTATGCATTATGCGTTATGCGTTTTGCGTTATGAGTAATGCGTGATCCGTTATGCGTTATGCGTTATGCGTTATGCGTTATGTGTTATGCGTTGTGCGTTATCCGCTATGCGTTATGCGTTTTGCGTTATGCGTTATGCGTTATGCGTTGTGCGTTATGCGTTATGCGTTATAGGTTATGCGTTATGTGTCATGCGTTATGCGTTATGCGTTATGCGTTATGCGTTATGCGTTATGCATTATGCGTTATGCGTTATGCTTTATGCGTTATGCGTTATGAGTAATGCGTGATCCGTTATGTGTTATGCGTTGTGCGTTATGCGTTTTGCGTTATGCGTTATGCGTTATGCGTTATGCGTTATGCGTTATGCGTTATGCTTTATGCGTTATGCGTTATGCGTTATGCGTTATGCCTTATGCGTTATGAGTAATGCGTGATCCGTTATGCGTTATGCGTTATGCGTTATGCGTTATGCGTTATGCGTTATGAGTAATGCGTGATCCGTTATGCGTTATGCGTTATGCGCTATGAGTAATGCGTGATCCGTTATGCGTTATGCGTTATGAGTAATGCTTGATCCGTTACGCGTTATGCGTTATGCATTAAGCGTTATGCGTTATACGTTTTGCGTTATGCGTTATGCGTTATGCGTTATGAGTTGTGCGTTATGCGTTATGCGTTTTGCGTTATGCGTTATGCGTTATGCGTTATGCGTTATGCGTTATGCGTTATGCGTTATGCGTTATGCGTTATGCGTTATGCGTTATGCGTTATGCGTTATGAGTTATGCGTTATGCGTGATCCGTTATGCGTTATGCGTTATGCGTTATGAGTAATGCGTGATCCGTTATGCGTTATGCGTTATGCGCTATGAGTAATGCGTGATCCGTTATGCGTTATGCGTTATGAGTAATGCTTGATCCGTTACGCGTTATGCGTTATGCATTAAGCGTTATGCGTTATACGTTATGCGTTATGCGTTATGCGTTATGCGTTATGCGTTATGGGTTATGCGTTATGCGTTATACGTTATGCGTTATGCGTTATGGGTTATGAGTAATGCGTGATCCGTTATGCGTTATGCGTTATGCGTTATGAGTAATGCGTGATCCGTTATGCGTTATGCGTTATGCACTATGAGTAATGCGTGTTCCGTTATGCGTTATGCGTTATGAGTAATGCTTGATCCGTTACGCGTTATGCGTTATGCATTAAGCGTTATGCGTTATACGTTATGCGTTATGCGTTATGCGTTATGAGTAATGCGTGATCCGTTATGCGTTATGCGTGATCCGTTATGCGTTATGCGTTATGCGTTATGAGTAATGCGTGATCCGTTATGCGTTATGCGTTATGCGCTATGAGTAATGCGTGATCCGTTATGCGTTATGCGTTATGAGTAATGCTTGATCCGTTACGCGTTATGCGTTATGCATTAAGCGTTATGCGTTATACGTTATGCGTTATGCGTTATGCGTTATGCGTTATGCTTTATGCATTATGCGTTATGCGTTATGCGATTTGCGTTATGAGTTTTGCGTTATGCGTTATGCGTTATGACTTGTGCGTTATGCGTTATGCGTTATGCGTTATGCGTTATGCGTTATGCGTTATGCGTTATGCGTTATGCAATATGCGTTATGCGTTATGCGTTATGCGTTATGCGTTATGCGTTATGCGTTATGCGTTATGCGTTATGCGTTATGCGTTATGCGTTATGCGTTATGGGTTATGCGTTATGCGTTATGCGTTATACGTTATGCGTTATGCGTTATGGGTTATGAGTAATGCGTGATCCGTTATACGTTATGCTTCATGCGTTATGAGTTACGCGTAATGCGTTATGCGCTATGGGTCATGCGTTATGCGTTATGCGTTATGCGTTATGCGTTATGCGTTATGCAATATGCGTTATGCGTTATGCGTTATGCGTTATGAGAAATGCGTGATCCGTTATGCGTTATGCGTTATGAGTAATGCGTGATCCGTTATGCGTTATGCGTTATGCGCTATGAGTAATGCGTGATCCGTTATGCGTTATGCGTTATGAGTACTGCGTGATCCGTTATGAGTAATGCTTGATCCGTTACGCGTTATGCGTTATGCATTAAGCGTTATGCCTTATACGTTATGCGTTATGCGTTATGCGTTATGAGTAATGCGTGATCCGTTATGCGTTATGCGTTATGCGTTATACGTTATGCGTTATGCGTTATGCGTTATGCGTTATGCGTTATGCGTTATGAGTAATGCGTGATCCGTTATGCGTTATGCGTTATGCGCTATGAGTAATGCGTGATCCGTTATGCGTTATGCGTTATGAGTAATGCTTGATCCGTTACGCGTTATGCGTTATGCATTATGCGTTATGCGTTATACGTTATGCGTTATGCGTTATGCGTTATGCTTTATGCATTATGCGTTATGCGTTATGCGATTTGCGTTATGCGTTATGCGTTATGCGTTATGCGTTATGCGTTATGCGTTATGCGTTATGCGTTATGCGTTATGCGTTATGCGTTATGCGTTATGCCTTATGCGTTATGAGTAATGCGTGATCCGTTATGCGTTATGCGTTATGCGTTATGCGTTATGCGTTATGCGTTATGCGTTATGCGTTATGCGTTATGCGTTATGCGTTATGGGTTATGCGTTATGCGTTATGCGTTATGCGTTATGGGTTATGCGTTATGCGTTATGCGTTATGCGTTATGCAATATGCGTTATGGGTTGTGCGTTATGAGTCATGCGTTATGCGTTATGCGTTATGTGTTATGCGTTTTGCGTTATGCGTTATGCGTTATACGTTATGCGTAATGCGTTATGCGTTATGCGTTATGCGATTTGCGTTATGCGTTATGCGTTATGCAATATGCGTTATGGGTTGTGCGTTATGAGTCATGCGTTATGCGTTATGCGTTATGTGTTATGCGTTGTGCGTTATCCGCTATGCGTTATGCGTTTTGCGTTATGCGTTATGCGTTATACGTTATGCGTAATGCGTTATGCGTTATGCGTTATGCGATTTGCGTTATGCGTTATGCGTTATGCGTTATGCGTTATGCGTTATGCGTTATGCGTTGTGCGTTATGCGTTATGCGTTATGCGTTATGCGTTATGCGTTATGCGTTATGCGTTATGCGTTATGGGTTATGCGTTATGCGTTATGCGTTATGCGTTATGCGTTATGCGTTATGCGTTATGCGTTATGCGTTATGCGTTATGCATTATGTGTTATCCGTTATGCGTTATCCGTTATGCGTTTTGCGTTATGCGTTATGCGTTATGAGTTGTGCGTTATGCGTTATGCGTTATGCGTTATGCGTTATGCGTTATGCGTTATGCGTTATGCGTTATGCGTTATGCGTTATGCGTTATGCGTTATGCGTTATGCGTTATGCGTTATGAGTTATGCGTTATGAGTAATGCGTGATCCGTTATGCGTTATGCGTTGTGCGTTATGCGTTATGCGTTATGCGTTATGCGTTATGCGTTATGCGTTATGCGTTATGCGTTATGCGTTATGCGTTATACGTTATGCGTTATGCGTTATGCGTTATGCGTTATGCGTTATGCGTTATGCGTTATGCGTTATGAGAAATGCGTGATCCGTTATGCGTTATGCGTTATGAGTAATGCGTGATCCGTTATGCGTTATGCGTTATGCGCTATGAGTAACGCGTGATCCGTTATGCGTTATGCGTTATGAGTACTGCGTGATCCGTTATGCGTTATGCGTTATGCGTTATGCGATTTGCGTTATGCGTTATGCGTTATGCAATATGCGTTATGGGTTGTGCTTTATGAGTCATGCGTTATGCGTTATGTGTTATGCGTTGTGCGTTATCCGCTATGCGTTATGCGTTTTGCGTTATGCGTTATGCGTTATACGTTATGCGTAATGCGTTATGCGTTATGCGTTATGCGATTTGCGTTATGCGTTATGCGTTATGCGTTATGCGTTATGCGTTATGCGTTATGTGTTATGGGTTATGCGTTATGCGTTATGCGTTATGCGTTATGCGTTATGCGTTATGTGTTATGGGTTATGCGTTATGCGTTATGCGTTATGCGTTATGCGTTATGCGTTATGCGTTATGCGTTATGCGTTATGCGTTATGCATTATGTGTTATCCGTTATGCGTTATCCGTTATGCGTTTTGCGTTATGCGTTATGCGTTATGAGTTGTGCGTTATGCGTTATGCGTTATGCGTTATGCGTTATGCGTTATGCGTTATGCGTTATGCGTTATGCGTTATGCGTTATGCGTTATGCGTTATGCGTTATGCGTTATGCGTTATGCGTTATGCGTTATGCGTTATGCGTTATGCGTTATGAGTTATGCGTTATGAGTAATGCGTGATCCGTTATGCGTTATGCGTTGTGCGTTATGCGTTATGCGTTATGCGTTATGCGTTATGCGTTATGCGTTATGCGTTATGCGTTATGCGTTATGCGTTATGCGTTATGCGTTATACGTTATGCGTTATGCGTTATGCGTTATGCGTTATGCGTTATGCGTTATGAGAAATGCGTGATCCGTTATGCGTTATGCGTTATGAGTAATGCGTGATCCGTTATGCGTTATGCGTTATGCGCTATGAGTAACGCGTGATCCGTTATGCGTTATGCGTTATGAGTACTGCGTGATCCGTTATGCGTTATGCGTTATGAGTAATGCTTGATCCGTTACGCGTTATGCGTTATGCCTTAAGCGTTATGCGTTATACGTTATGCGTTATGCGTTATGAGTAATGCGTGATCCGTTATGCGTTATGCGTTATGCGTTATGCGTTATGCGTTATGCGTTATGAGTAATGCGTGATCCGTCATGCGTTATGCGTTATGCGCTATGAGTAATGCATGATCCGTTATGCGTTATGCGTTATGCGTTATGCGTTATGAGTTGTGCGTTATGCGTTATGCGTTATGCGTTATGCGTTATGCGTTATGCGTTATGCGTTATGCGTTATGCGTTATGCGTTATGCGTTATGCGTTATGCGTTATGCGTTATGAGAAATGCGTGATCCGTTATGCGTTATGCGTTATGAGTAATGCGTGATCCGTTATGCGTTATGCGTTATGCGCTATGAGTAACGCGTGATCCGTTATGCGTTATGCGTTATGAGTACTGCGTGATCCGTTATGCGTTATGCGTTATGAGTAATGCTTGATCCGTTACGCGTTATGCGTTATGCATTAAGCGTTATGCGTTATACGTTATGCGTTATGCGTTATGAGTAATGCGTGATCCGTTATGCGTTATGCGTTATGCGTTATGCGTTATGCGTTATGCGTTATGAGTAATGCGTGATCCGTCATGCGTTATGCGTTATGCGCTATGAGTAATGCGTGATCCGTTATGCGTTATGCGTTATGAGTAATGCTTGATCCGTTACGCGTTATGCGTTATGCATTAAGCGTTATGCGTTATACGTTATGCGTTATGCGTTATGCGTTATGCGTTATGCGTTATGCGTTATGCGTTATGAGTTATGCGTTATGAGTAATGCGTGATCCGTTATGCGTTATGCGTTGTGCGTTATGCGTTATGCGTTATGCGTTATGCGTTATGCGTTATGCGTTATGCGTTATGCGTTATGCGTTATGCGTTATGCGTTATACGTTATGCGTTATGCGTTATGCGTTATGCGTTATGCGTTATGCGTTATGCGTTATGCGTTATGAGAAATGCGTGATCCGTTATGCGTTATGCGTTATGAGTAATGCGTGATCCGTTATGCGTTATGCGTTATGCGCTATGAGTAACGCGTGATCCGTTATGCGTTATGCGTTATGAGTACTGCGTGATCCGTTATGCGTTATGCGTTATGCGTTATGCGATTTGCGTTATGCGTTATGCGTTATGCAATATGCGTTATGGGTTGTGCTTTATGAGTCATGCGTTATGCGTTATGCGTTATGTGTTATGCGTTGTGCGTTATCCGCTATGCGTTATGCGTTTTGCGTTATGCGTTATGCGTTATACGTTATGCGTAATGCGTTATGCGTTATGCGTTATGCGATTTGCGTTATGCGTTATGCGTTATGCGTTATGCGTTATGCGTTATGCGTTATGTGTTATGGGTTATGCGTTATGCGTTATGCGTTATGCGTTATGCGTTATGCGTTATGCGTTATGTGTTATGGGTTATGCGTTGTGCGTTATGCGTTATGCGTTATGCGTTATGCGTTATGCGTTATGCGTTATGCGTTATGCGTTATGCATTATGTGTTATCCGTTATGCGTTATCCGTTATGCGTTTTGCGTTATGCGTTATGCGTTATGAGTTGTGCGTTATGCGTTATGCGTTATGCGTTATGCGTTATGCGTTATGCGTTATGCGTTATGCGTTATGCGTTATGCGTTATGCGTTATGCGTTATGCGTTATGCGTTATGCGTTATGCGTTATGCGTTATGCGTTATGCGTTATGAGTTATGCGTTATGAGTAATGCGTGATCCGTTATGCGTTATGCGTTGTGCGTTATGCGTTATGCGTTATGCGTTATGCGTTATGCGTTATGCGTTATGCGTTATGCGTTATGCGTTATGCGTTATGCGTTATGCGTTATACGTTATGCGTTATGCGTTATGCGTTATGCGTTATGCGTTATGCGTTATGAGAAATGCGTGATCCGTTATGCGTTATGCGTTATGAGTAATGCGTGATCCGTTATGCGTTATGCGTTATGCGCTATGAGTAACGCGTGATCCGTTATGCGTTATGCGTTATGAGTACTGCGTGATCCGTTATGCGTTATGCGTTTTGAGTAATGCTTGATCCGTTACGCGTTATGCGTTATGCCTTAAGCGTTATGCGTTATACGTTATGCGTTATGCGTTATGAGTAATGCGTGATCCGTTATGCGTTATGCGTTATGCGTTATGCGTTATGCGTTATGCGTTATGAGTAATGCGTGATCCGTCATGCGTTATGCGTTATGCGCTATGAGTAATGCATGATCCGTTATGCGTTATGCGTTATGCGTTATGCGTTATGAGTTGTGCGTTATGCGTTATGCGTTATGCGTTATGCGTTATGCGTTATGCGTTATGCGTTATGCGTTATGCGTTATGCGTTATGCGTTATGCGTTATGCGTTATGCGTTATGAGAAATGCGTGATCCGTTATGCGTTATGCGTTATGAGTAATGCGTGATCCGTTATGCGTTATGCGTTATGCGCTATGAGTAACGCGTGATCCGTTATGCGTTATGCGTTATGAGTACTGCGTGATCCGTTATGCGTTATGCGTTATGAGTAATGCTTGATCCGTTACGCGTTATGCGTTATGCATTAAGCGTTATGCGTTATACGTTATGCGTTATGCGTTATGAGTAATGCGTGATCCGTTATGCGTTATGCGTTATGCGTTATGCGTTATGCGTTATGCGTTATGAGTAATGCGTGATCCGTCATGCGTTATGCGTTATGCGCTATGAGTAATGCGTGATCCGTTATGCGTTATGCGTTATGAGTAATGCTTGATCCGTTACGCGTTATGCGTTATGCATTAAGCGTTATGCGTTATACGTTATGCGTTATGCGTTATGCGTTATGCGTTATGCGTTATGCTTTATGCTTTATGCATTATGCGTTATGCGTTATGCGATTTGCGTTATGAGTTTTGCGTTATGCGTTATGCGTTATGAGTTGTGCGTTATGCGTTATGCGTTATGCGTTATGCGTTATGCGTTATGCGTTATGCGTTATGCAATATGCGTTATGCGTTATGCGTTATGCGTTATGCGTTATGCGTTATGCGTTATGCGTTATGCGTTATGCGTTATGAGTAATGCGTGATCCGTTATGCGTTATGCGTTACGCGTTATGCGTTATGAGTAATGCGTGATCCGTTATGCGTTATGCGTTATGCGTTATGCGTTATGCGTTATGCGTTATGCGTTATGCGTTATGCGTTATGCGTTATGCGTTATGGGTTATCCGTTATGCGTTATCCGTTATGCGTTATGCGTTATGCGTTATGCGTTATGCGTTATGCGTTATGCGTTATGCAATATGCGTTATGCGTTATGCGTTATGCGTTATGAGAAATGCGTGATCCGTTATGCGTTATGCGTTATGCGTTATGCGTTATGCGTTATGGGTTATCCGTTATGCGTTATCCGTTATGCGTTATGCGTTATGCGTTATGCGTTATGCGTTATGCGTTATGCGTTATGCAATATGCGTATGCGTAATGCGTTATGCGTTATGCGTTATGCGATTTGCGTTATGCGTTATGCGTTATGCGTTATGCGTTATGCGTTATGCGTTATGCGTTATGTGTTATGGGTTATGCGTTATGCGTTATGCGTTATGCGTTATGCGTTATGCGTTATGCGTTATGTGTTATGGGTTATGCGTTATGCGTTATGCGTTATGCGTTATGCGTTATGCGTTATGCGTTATGCGTTATGCGTTATGCGTTATGCGTTATGCGTTATGCGTTATGCGTTATGCGTTATGCATTATGTGTTATCCGTTATGCGTTATCCGTTATGCGTTTTGCGTTATGCGTTATGCGTTATGAGTTGTGCGTTATGCGTTATGCGTTATGCGTTATGCGTTATGCGTTATGCGTTATGCGTTATGCGTTATGTGTTATGGGTTATGCGTTATGCGTTATGCGTTATGCGTTATGCGGTATGCGTTATGCGTTTTGCGTTGTGCGTTATGCGTTATACGTTATGCGTAATGCCTTATGCGTTATGCGTTATGCGTTATGCGATTTGCGTTATGCGTTATGCGTTATGCGTTATGCGTTATGCGTTATGCGTTATGTGTTATGGGTTATGCCTTATGCGTTATGCGTTATGCGTTATGCGTTATGCGTTATGCGTTATGCGTTATGAGTAATGCGTGATCCGTTATGCGTTATGCGTTACGCGTTATGCGTTATGAGTAATGCGTGATCCGTTATGCGTTATGCGTTATGCGTTATGCGTTATGCGTTATGCGTTATGCGTTATGCGTTATGCCTTATGGGTTATCCGTTATGCGTTATCCGTTATGCGTTATGCGTTATGCGTTATGCGTTATGCGTTATGCGTTATGCGTTATGCAATATGCGTTATGCGTTATGCGTTATGCGTTATGAGAAATGCGTGATCCGTTATGCGTTATGCGTTATGCGTTATGCGTTATGGGTTATCCGTTATGCGTTATCCGTTATGCGTTATGCGTTATGCGTTATGCGTTATGCGTTATGCGTTATGCAATATGCGTTATGCGTAATGCGTTATGCGTTATGCGTTATGCGATTTGCGTTATGCGTTATGCGTTATGAGTTATGCGTTATGAGTAATGCGTGATCCGTTATGCGTTATGCGTTGTGCGTTATGCGTTATGCGTTATGCGTTATGCGTTATGCGTTATGCGTTATGCGTTATGCGTTATGCGTTATGCGTTATGCGTTATACGTTATGCGTTATGCGTTATGCGTTATGCGTTATGCGTTATGCGTTATGAGAAATGCGTGATCCGTTATGCGTTATGCGTTATGAGTAATGCGTGATCCGTTATGCGTTATGCGTTATGCGCTATGAGTAACGCGTGATCCGTTATGCGTTATGCGTTATGAGTACTGCGTGATCCGTTATGCGTTATGCGTTATGAGTAATGCTTGATCCGTTACGCGTTATGCGTTATGCATTAAGCGTTATGCGTTATACGTTATGCGTTATGCGTTATGAGTAATGCGTGATCCGTTATGCGTTATGCGTTATGCGTTATGCGTTATGCGTTATGCGTTATGAGTAATGCGTGATCCGTCATGCGTTATGCGTTATGCGCTATGAGTAATGCGTGATCCGTTATGCGTTATGCGTTATGAGTAATGCTTGATCCGTTACGCGTTATGCGTTATGCATTAAGCGTTATGCGTTATACGTTATGCGTTATGCGTTATGCGTTATGCGTTATGCGTTATGCGTTATGCTTTATGCTTTATGCATTATGCGTTATGCGTTATGCGATTTGCGTTATGAGTTTTGCGTTATGCGTTATGCGTTATGAGTTGTGCGTTATGCGTTATGCGTTATGCGTTATGCGTTATGCGTTATGCGTTATGCAATATGCGTTATGCGTTATGCGTTATGCGTTATGCGTTATGCGTTATGCGTTATGCGTTATGCGTTATGTGTAATGCGTTGTGCGTTATACGTTATGCGATTTGCGTTATGCGTTATGCGTTATGCGTTATGCGTTATGCGTTATGCGTTATGGGTTATGCGTTATGCGTTATGCGTTATGCGTTATGCAATATGCGTTATGGGTTGTGAGTTATGAGTCATGCGTTATGCGTTATGCGTTATGTGTTATGCGTTGTGCGTTATCCGCTATGCGTTATGCGTTTTGCGTTGTGCGTTATGCGTTATACGTTATGCGTAATGCCTTATGCGTTATGCGTTATGCGTTATGCGATTTGCGTTATGCGTTATGCGTTATGCGTTATGCGTTATGCGTTATGCGTTATGCGTTATGTGTTATGGGTTATGCGTTATGCTTTATGCGTTATGCGTTATGCGTTATGCGTTATGCGTTATGCGTTATGAGTAATGCGTGATCCGTTATGCGTTATGCGTTATGCGTTATGCGTTATGAGTAATGCGTGATCCGTTATGCGTTATGCGTTATGCGTTATGCGTTATGCGTTATGCGTTATGCGTTATGCGTTATGCGTTATGCGTTATGCGTTATGGGTTATCCGTTATGCGTTATCCGTTATGCGTTATGCGTTATGCGTTATGCGTTATGCGTTATGCGTTATGCGTTATGCAATATGCGTTATGCGTTATGCGTTATGCGTTATGAGAAATGCGTGATCCGTTATGCGTTATGCGTTATGCGTTATGCGTTATGGGTTATCCGTTATGCGTTATCCGTTATGCGTTATGCGTTATGCGTTATGCGTTATGCGTTATGCGTTATGCGTTATGCAATATGCGTTATGCGTAATGCGTTATGCGTTATGCGTTATGCGATTTGCGTTATGCGTTATGCGTTATGCGTTATGCGTTATGCGTTATGCGTTATGTGTTATGGGTTATGCGTTATGCGTTATGCGTTATGCGTTATGCGTTATGCGTTATGCGTTATGTGTTATGGGTTATGCGTTATGCGTTATGCGTTATGCGTTATGCGTTATGCGCTATGCGTTATGCGTTATGCGTTATGCGTTATGCGTTATGCGTTATGCATTATGTGTTATCCGTTATGCGTTATCCGTTATGCGTTTTGCGTTATGCGTTATGCGTTATGAGTTGTGCGTTATGCGTTATGCGTTATGCGTTATGCGTTATGCGTTATGCGTTATGCGTTATGCGTTATGCGTTATGCGTTATGCGTTATGCGTTATGCGTTATGCGTTATGCGTTATGCGTTATGCGTTATGCGTTATGAGTTATGCGTTATGAGTAATGCGTGATCCGTTATGCGTTATGCGTTGTGCGTTATGCGTTATGCGTTATGCGTTATGCGTTATGCGTTATGCGTTATGCGTTATGCGTTATGCGTTATGCGTTATGCGTTATACGTTATGCGTTATGCGTTATGCGTTATGCGTTATGCGTTATGCGTTATGATAAATGCGTGATCCGTTATGCGTTATGCGTTATGAGTAATGCGTGATCCGTTATGCGTTATGCGTTATGCGCTATGAGTAACGCGTGATCCGTTATGCGTTATGCGTTATGAGTACTGCGTGATCCGTTATGCGTTATGCGTTATGAGTAATGCTTGATCCGTTACGCGTTATGCGTTATGCATTAAGCGTTATGCGTTATACGTTATGCGTTATGCGTTATGAGTAATGCGTGATCCGTTATGCGTTATGCGTTATGCGTTATGCGTTATGCGTTATGCGTTATGAGTAATGCGTGATCCGTCATGCGTTATGCGTTATGCGCTATGAGTAATGCGTGATCCGTTATGCGTTATGCGTTATGAGTAATGCTTGATCCGTTACGCGTTATGCGTTATGCATTAAGCGTTATGCGTTATACGTTATGCGTTATGCGTTATGCGTTATGCGTTATGCGTTATGCTTTATGCTTTATGCATTATGCGTTATGCGTTATGCGATTTGCGTTATGAGTTTTGCGTTATGCGTTATGCGTTATGAGTTGTGCGTTATGCGTTATGCGTTATGCGTTATGCGTTATGCGTTATGCGTTATGCGTTATGCGTTATGCAATATGCGTTATGCGTTATGCGTTATGCGTTATGCGTTATGCGTTATGCGTTATGCGTTATGCGTTATGCGTTATGCGTTATGTGTAATGCGTTGTGCGTTATACGTTATGCGATTTGCGTTATGCGTTATGCGTTATGCGTTATGCGTTATGCGTTATGCGTTATGGGTTATGCGTTATGCGTTATGCGTTATGCGTTATGCAATATGCGTTATGGGTTGTGAGTTATGAGTCATGCGTTATGCGTTATGCGTTATGTGTTATGCGTTGTGCGTTATCCGCTATGCGTTATGCGTTTTGCGTTGTGCGTTATGCGTTATACGTTATGCGTAATGCCTTATGCGTTATGCGTTATGCGTTATGCGATTTGCGTTATGCGTTATGCGTTATGCGTTATGCGTTATGCATTAAGCGTTATGCGTTATACGTTATGCGTTATGCGTTATGCGTTATGCGTTATGCGTTATGCTTTATGCTTTATGCATTATGCGTTATGCGTTATGCGATTTGCGTTATGAGTTTTGCGTTATGCGTTATGCGTTATGAGTTGTGCGTTATGCGTTATGCGTTATGCGTTATGCGTTATGCGTTATGCGTTATGCGTTATGCAATATGCGTTATGCGTTATGCGTTATGCGTTATGCGTTATGCGTTATGCGTTATGCGTTATGCGTTATGCGTTATGTGTAATGCGTTGTGCGTTATACGTTATGCGATTTGCGTTATGCGTTATGCGTTATGCGTTATGCGTTATGCGTTATGCGTTATGCGTTATGGGTTATGCGTTATGCGTTATGCGTTATGCGTTATGCAATATGCGTTATGGGTTGTGAGTTATGAGTCATGCGTTATGCGTTATGCGTTATGTGTTATGCGTTGTGCGTTATCCGCTATGCGTTATGCGTTTTGCGTTGTGCGTTATGCGTTATACGTTATGCGTAATGCCTTATGCGTTATGCGTTATGCGTTATGCGATTTGCGTTATGCGTTATGCGTTATGCGTTATGCGTTATGCGTTATGCGTTATGTGTTATGGGTTATGCGTTATGCTTTATGCGTTATGCGTTATGCGTTATGCGTTATGCGTTATGCGTTATGAGTAATGCGTGATCCGTTATGCGTTATGCGTTACGCGTTATGCGTTATGAGTAATGCGTGATCCGTTATGCGTTATGCGTTATGCGTTATGCGTTATGCGTTATGCGTTATGCGTTATGCGTTATGCGTTATGCGTTATGGGTTATGCGTTATGCGTTATCCGTTATGCGTTATGCGTTATGCGTTATGCGTTATGCGTTATGCGTTATGAGTTATGCGTTATGAGTAATGCGTGATCCGTTATGCGTTATGCGTTGTGCGTTGTGCGTTATGCGTTATGCGTTATGCGTTATGCGTTATGCGTTATGCGTTATGCGTTATGCGTTATGCGTTATGCGTTATGCGTTATGCGTTATACGTTATGCGTTATGCGTTATGCGTTATGCGTTATGCGTTATGCGTTATGAGAAATGCGTGATCCGTTATGCGTTATGCGTTATGAGTAATGCGTGATCCGTTATGCGTTATGCGTTATGCGCTATGAGTAACGCGTGATCCGTTATGCGTTATGCGTTATGAGTACTGCGTGATCCGTTATGCGTTATGCGTTATGAGTAATGCTTGATCCGTTACGCGTTATGCGTTATGCATTAAGCGTTATGCGTTATACGTTATGCGTTATGCGTTATGAGTAATGCGTGATCCGTTATGCGTTATGCGTTATGCGTTATGCGTTATGCGTTATGCGTTATGAGTAATGCGTGATCCGTCATGCGTTATGCGTTATGCGCTATGAGTAATGCGTGATCCGTTATGCGTTATGCGTTATGAGTAATGCTTGATCCGTTACGCGTTATGCGTTATGCATTAAGCGTTATGCGTTATACGTTATGCGTTATGCGTTATGCGTTATGCGTTATGCGTTATGCTTTATGCTTTATGCATTATGCGTTATGCGTTATGCGATTTGCGTTATGAGTTTTGCGTTATGCGTTATGCGTTATGAGTTGTGCGTTATGCGTTATGCGTTATGCGTTATGCGTTATGCGTTATGCGTTATGCGTTATGTGTAATGCGTTGTGCGTTATACGTTATGCGATTTGCGTTATGCGTTATGCGTTATGCGTTATGCGTTATGCGTTATGCGTTATGGGTTATGCGTTATGCGTTATGCGTTATGCGTTATGCAATATGCGTTATGGGTTGTGAGTTATGAGTCATGCGTTATGCGTTATGCGTTATGTGTTATGCGTTGTGCGTTATCCGCTATGCGTTATGCGTATTGCGTTGTGCGTTATGCGTTATACGTTATGCGTAATGCCTTATGCGTTATGCGTTATGCGTTATGCGATTTGCGTTATGCGTTATGCGTTATGCGTTATGCGTTATGCGTTATGCGTTATGCGTTATGCGTTATGCGTTATGCTTTATGCGTTATGCGTTATGCGTTATGCGTTATGCGTTATGCGTTATGAGTAATGCGTGATCCGTTATGCGTTATGCGTTACGCGTTATGCGTTATGAGTAATGCGTGATCCGTTATGCGTTATGCGTTATGCGTTATGCGTTATGCGTTATGCGTTATGCGTTATGCGTTATGCGTTATGCGTTATGCGTTATGCGTTATGGGTTATCCGTTATGCGTTATCCGTTATGCGTTATGCGTTATGCGTTATGCGTTATGCGTTATGCGTTATGCGTTATGCAATATGCGTTATGCGTTATGCGTTATGCGTTATGAGAAATGCGTGATCCGTTATGCGTTATGCGTTATGAGTAATGCGTGATCCGTTATGCGTTATGCGTTATGCGCTATGAGTAATGCGTGATCCGTTATGCGTTATGCGTTATGAGTACTGCGTGATCCGTTATGCGTTATGCGTTATGAGTAATGCTTGATCCGTTACGCGTTATGCGTTATGCATTGAGCGTTATGCCTTATACGTTATGCGTTATGCGTTATGCGTTATGAGTAATGCGTGATCCGTTATGCGTTATGCGTTATGCGTTATACGTTATGCGTTATGCGTTATGCGTTATGCGTTATGCGTTATGAGTAATGCGTGATCCGTTATGCGTTATGCGTTATGCGCTATGAGTAATGCGTGATCCGTTATGCGTTATGCGTTATGAGTAATGCCTGATCCGTTACGCGTTATGCGTTATGCATTATGCGTTATGCGTTATACGTTATGCGTTATGCGTTATGCGTTATGCTTTATGCATTATGCGTTATGCGTTATGCGATTTGCGTTATGAGTTTTGCGTTATGCGTTATGCGTTATGAGGTGTGCGTTATGCGTTATGCGTTATGCGTTATGCGTTATGCGTTATGCGTTATGCGTTATGCCTTATGCGTTATGAGTAATGCGTGATCCGTTATGCAATATGCGTTATGCGTTATGCGTTATGCGTTATGCGTTATGCGTTATGCGTTATGCGTTATGCGTTATGTGTAATGCGTTGTGCGTTATACGTTATGCGATTTGCGTTATGCGTTATGCGTTATGCGTTATGCGTTATGCGTTATGCGTTATGGGTTATGCGTTATGCGTTATGCGTTATGCGTTATGCAATATGCGTTATGGGTTGTGAGTTATGAGTCATGCGTTATGCGTTATGCGTTATGTGTTATGCGTTGTGCGTTATCCGCTATGCGTTATGCGTATTGCGTTGTGCGTTATGCGTTATACGTTATGCGTAATGCCTTATGCGTTATGCGTTATGCGTTATGCGATTTGCGTTATGCGTTATGCGTTATGCGTTATGCGTTATGCGTTATGCGTTATGTGTTATGGGTTATGCGTTATGCTTTATGCGTTATGCGTTATGCGTTATGCGTTATGCGTTATGCGTTATGAGTAATGCGTGATCCGTTATGCGTTATGCGTTACGCGTTATGCGTTATGAGTAATGCGTGATCCGTTATGCGTTATGCGTTATGCGTTATGCGTTATGCGTTATGCGTTATGCGTTATGCGTTATGCGTTATGCGTTATGCGTTATGCGTTATGGGTTATCCGTTATGCGTTATCCGTTATGCGTTATGCGTTATGCGTTATGCGTTATGCGTTATGCGTTATGCGTTATGCAATATGCGTTATGCGTTATGCGTTATGCGTTATGAGAAATGCGTGATCCGTTATGCGTTATGCGTTATGAGTAATGCGTGATCCGTTATGCGTTATGCGTTATGCGCTATGAGTAATGCGTGATCCGTTATGCGTTATGCGTTATGAGTACTGCGTGATCCGTTATGCGTTATGCGTTATGAGTAATGCTTGATCCGTTACGCGTTATGCGTTATGCATTGAGCGTTATGCCTTATACGTTATGCGTTATGCGTTATGCGTTATGAGTAATGCGTGATCCGTTATGCGTTATGCGTTATGCGTTATACGTTATGCGTTATGCGTTATGCGTTATGCGTTATGCGTTATGAGTAATGCGTGATCCGTTATGCGTTATGCGTTATGCGCTATGAGTAATGCGTGATCCGTTATGCGTTATGCGTTATGAGTAATGCCTGATCCGTTACGCGTTATGCGTTATGCATTATGCGTTATGCGTTATACGTTATGCGTTATGCGTTATGCGTTATGCTTTATGCATTATGCGTTATGCGTTATGCGATTTGCGTTATGAGTTTTGCGTTATGCGTTATGCGTTATGAGGTGTGCGTTATGCGTTATGCGTTATGCGTTATGCGTTATGCGTTATGCGTTATGCGTTATGCCTTATGCGTTATGAGTAATGCGTGATCCGTTATGCGTTATGCGTTATGCGTTATGCGTTATGCTTTATGCATTATGCGTTATGCGTTATGCGATTTGCGTTATGAGTTTTGCGTTATGCGTTATGCGTTATGACTTGTGCGTTATGCGTTATGCGTTATGCGTTATGCGTTATGCGTTATGCGTTATGCGTTATGCGTTATGCGTTATGCGTTATGCGTTATGCAATATGCGTTATGCGTTATGCGTTATGCGTTATGCGTTATGCGTTATGCGTTATGTGTTATGCATTGTGCGTTATACGTTATGCGATTTGCGTTATGCGTTATGCGTTATGCGTTATGCGTTATGCGTTATGCGTTATGCGTTATGTGTTATGCGTTGTGCGTTATCCGCTATTCGTTATGCGTTTTGCGTTATGCGTTATGCGTTATGCGTTGTGCGTTATGCGTTATGCGTTATAGGTTATGCGTTATGTGTCATGCGTTATGCGTTATGCGTTATGCGTTATGCGTTATGCATTATGCGTTATGCGTTATGCTTTATGCTTTATGCGTTATGCGTTATGCGTTATGCGTTATGCGATATGCGTTATGCGTTATGCGTTATGCGTTATGCGTTATGCGTTATGCGTTATGCGTTATGCGTTATGCGTTATGCGTTATGCGTTATGCGTTATGCGTTATGCGTTATGCGTTATGCGTTATGCGATATGCGTTATGCGTTATGCGTTATGCGTTATGCGTTATGCGTTATGCGTTATGCGTTATGCGTTATGCGTTATGCGTTATGCGTTATGGGTTATCCGTTATGCGTTATGCGTTATGCGTTATGCGTTATACGTTATGCGATTTGCGTTATGCGTTATGCGTTATGCGTTATGCGTTATGCGTTATGCGTTATGCGTTATGCGATATGCGTTATGCGTTATGCGTTATGCGTTATGCGTTATGCGTTATGCGTTATGCGTTATGCGTTATGCGTTATGCGTTATGCGTTATGCGTTATGCGTTATGCGTTATGCGTTATGCCTTATGCGTTATGAGTAATGCGTGATCCGTTATGCGTTATGCGTTATGCGTTATGCGTTATGCTTTATGCATTATGCGTTATGCGTTATGCGATTTGCGTTATGAGTTTTGCGTTATGCGTTATGCGTTATGACTTGTGCGTTATGCGTTATGCGTTATGCGTTATGCGTTATGCGTTATGCGTTATGCGTTATGCGTTATGCGTTATGCAATATGCGTTATGCGTTATGCGTTATGCGTTATGCGTTATGCGTTATGCGTTATGCGTTATGCGTTATGCGTTATGTGTTATGCATTGTGCGTTATACGTTATGCGATTTGCGTTATGCGTTATGCGTTATGCGTTATGCGTTATGCGTTATGCGTTATGCGTTATGCGTTATGCGTTATGCGTTATGCGTTATGCGTTATGTGTTATGCGTTGTGCGTTATCCGCTATTCGTTATGCGTTTTGCGTTATGCGTTATGCGTTATGCGTTGTGCGTTATGCGTTATGCGTTATAGGTTATGCGTTATGTGTCATGCGTTATGCGTTATGCGTTATGCGTTATGCGTTATGCATTATGCGTTATGCGTTATGCTTTATGCTTTATGCGTTATGCGTTTTGCGTTATGCGTTATGCGATATGCGTTATGCGTTATGCGTTATGCGTTATGCGTTATGCGTTATGCGTTATGCGTTATGCGTTATGCGTTATGCGATATGCGTTATGCGTTATGCGTTATGCGTTATGCGTTATGCGTTATGCGTTATGCGTTATGCGTTATGCGTTATGCGTTATGCGTTATGCGTTATGCGTTATGCGTTATGCGTTATGCGTTATGAGTAATGCGTGATCCGTTATGCGTTATGCGTTATGCGTTATGCGTTATGCTTTATGCATTATGCGTTATGCGTTATGCGATTTGCGTTATGAGTTTTGCGTTATGCGTTATGCGTTATGACTTGTGCGTTATGCGTTATGCGTTATGCGTTATGCGTTATGCGTTATGCGTTATGCGTTATGCAATATGCGTTATGCGTTATGCGTTATGCGTTATGCGTTATGCGTTATGCGTTATGCGTTATGCGTTATGTGTTATGCATTGTGCGTTATACGTTATGCGATTTGCGTTATGCGTTATGCGTTATGCGTTATGCGTTATGCCTTATACGTTATGCGTTATGCGTTATGCGTTATGAGTAATGCGTGATCCGTTATGCGTTATGCGTTATGCCTTATACGTTATGCGTTATGCGTTATGCGTTATGAGTAATGCGTGATCCGTTATGCGTTATGCGTTATGCGTTATGCGTTATGCGTTATGCGTTATGCGTTATGCGTTATGCGTTATGCGTTATGAGTAATGCGTGATCCGTTATGCGTTATGCGTTATGCGCTATGAGTAATGCGTGATCCGTTATGCGTTATGCGTTATGAGTAATGCTTGATCCGTTACGCGTTATGCGTTATGCATTATGCGTTATGAGTTATACGTTATGCGTTATGCGTTATGCGTTATGCGTTATGCGTTATGCGTTATGCGTTATGCGTTATGCGTTATGCGATATGCGTTATGCGTTATGCGTTATGCGTTATGCGTTATGCGTTATGCGTTATGCGTTATGCGTTATGCGTTATGCGTTATGCGTTATGCGTTATGCGTTATGCGTTATGCGTTATGCCTTATGCGTTATGAGTAATGCGTGATCCGTTATGCGTTATGCGTTATGCGTTATGCGTTATGCTTTATGCATTATGCGTTATGCGTTATGCGATTTGCGTTATGAGTTTTGCGTTATGCGTTATGCGTTATGACTTGTGCGTTATGCGTTATGCGTTATGCGTTATGCGTTATGCGTTATGCGTTATGCGTTATGCGTTATGCGTTATGCAATATGCGTTATGCGTTATGCGTTATGCGTTATGCGTTATGCGTTATGCGTTATGCGTTATGCGTTATGCGTTATGTGTTATGCATTGTGCGTTATACGTTATGCGATTTGCGTTATGCGTTATGCGTTATGCGTTATGCGTTATGCGTTATGCGTTATGCGTTATGCGTTATGCGTTATGCGTTATGCGTTATGTGTTATGCGTTGTGCGTTATCCGCTATTCGTTATGCGTTTTGCGTTATGCGTTATGCGTTATGCGTTGTGCGTTATGCGTTATGCGTTATAGGTTATGCGTTATGTGTCATGCGTTATGCGTTATGCGTTATGCGTTATGCGTTATGCATTATGCGTTATGCGTTATGCTTTATGCTTTATGCGTTATGCGTTTTGCGTTATGCGTTATGCGATATGCGTTATGCGTTATGCGTTATGCGTTATGCGTTATGCGTTATGCGTTATGCGTTATGCGTTATGCGTTATGCGATATGCGTTATGCGTTATGCGTTATGCGTTATGCGTTATGCGTTATGCGTTATGCGTTATGCGTTATGCGTTATGCGTTATGCGTTATGCGTTATGCGTTATGCGTTATGCGTTATGCCTTATGCGTTATGAGTAATGCGTGATCCGTTATGCGTTATGCGTTATGCGTTATGCGTTATGCTTTATGCATTATGCGTTATGCGTTATGCGATTTGCGTTATGAGTTTTGCGTTATGCGTTATGCGTTATGACTTGTGCGTTATGCGTTATGCGTTATGCGTTATGCGTTATGCGTTATGCGTTATGCGTTATGCAATATGCGTTATGCGTTATGCGTTATGCGTTATGCGTTATGCGTTATGCGTTATGCGTTATGCGTTATGTGTTATGCATTGTGCGTTATACGTTATGCGATTTGCGTTATGCGTTATGCGTTATGCGTTATGCGTTATGCCTTATACGTTATGCGTTATGCGTTATGCGTTATGAGTAATGCGTGATCCGTTATGCGTTATGCGTTATGCCTTATACGTTATGCGTTATGCGTTATGCGTTATGAGTAATGCGTGATCCGTTATGCGTTATGCGTTATGCGTTATGCGTTATGCGTTATGCGTTATGCGTTATGCGTTATGCGTTATGCGTTATGAGTAATGCGTGATCCGTTATGCGTTATGCGTTATGCGCTATGAGTAATGCGTGATCCGTTATGCGTTATGCGTTATGAGTAATGCTTGATCCGTTACGCGTTATGCGTTATGCATTATGCGTTATGAGTTATACGTTATGCGTTATGCGTTATGCGTTATGCTTTATGCATTATGCGTTATGCGTTATGCGATTTGCGTTATGAGTTTTGCGTTATGCGTTATGCGTTATGAGGTGTGCGTTATGCGTTATGCGTTATGCGTTATGCGTTATGCGTTATGCGTTATGCGTTATGCGTTATGCGTTATGCGTTATGCGTTATGCAATATGCGTTATGCGTTATGCGTTATGCGTTATGCGTTATGCGTTATGCGTTATGCGTTATGTGTTATGCGTTGTGCGTTATACGTTATGCGATTTGCGTTATGCGTTATGCGTTATGCGTTACGCGTTATGCGTTATGCATTATGCGTTATGAGTTATACGTTATGCGTTATGCGTTATGCGTTATGCTTTATGCATTATGCGTTATGCGTTATGCGATTTGCGTTATGAGTTTTGCGTTATGCGTTATGCGTTATGAGGTGTGCGTTATGCGTTATGCGTTATGCGTTATGCGTTATGCGTTATGCGTTATGCGTTATGCGTTATGCGTTATGCGTTATGCAATATGCGTTATGCGTTATGCGTTATGCGTTATGCGTTATGCGTTATGCGATATGCGTTATGCGTTATGCGTTATGCGTTATGCGTTATGCGTTATGCGTTATGCGTTATGCGTTATGCGTTATGCGTTATGCGTTATGCGTTATGCGTTATGCGTTATGCCTTATGCGTTATGAGTAATGCGTGATCCGTTATGCGTTATGCGTTATGCGTTATGCGTTATGCTTTATGCATTATGCGTTATGCGTTATGCGATTTGCGTTATGAGTTTTGCGTTATGCGTTATGCGTTATGACTTGTGCGTTATGCGTTATGCGTTATGCGTTATGCGTTATGCGTTATGCGTTATGCGTTATGCGTTATGCGTTATGCAATATGCGTTATGCGTTATGCGTTATGCGTTATGCGTTATGCGTTATGCGTTATGCGTTATGCGTTATGCGTTATGTGTTATGCATTGTGCGTTATACGTTATGCGATTTGCGTTATGCGTTATGCGTTATGCGTTATGCGTTATGCGTTATGCGTTATGCGTTATGCGTTATGCGTTATGTGTTATGCGTTTTGCGTTATGCGTTATGCGTTATGCGTTGTGCGTTATGCGTTATGCGTTATAGGTTATGCGTTATGTGTCATGCGTTATGCGTTATGCGTTATGCGTTATGCGTTATGCATTATGCGTTATGCGTTATGCTTTATGCTTTATGCTTTATGCGTTATGCGTTATGCGTTATGCGTTATGCGATATGCGTTATGCGTTATGCGTTATGCGTTATGCGTTATGCGTTATGCGTTATGCGTTATGCGTTATGCGATATGCGTTATGCGTTATGCGTTATGCGTTATGCGTTATGCGTTATGCGTTATGCGTTATGCGTTATGCGTTATGCGTTATGAGTAATGCGTGATCCGTTATGCGTTATGCGTTATGCGCTATGAGTAATGCGTGATCCGTTATGCGTTATGCGTTATGAGTACTGCGTGATCCGTTATGCGTTATGCGTTATGAGTAATGCTTGATCCGTTACGCGTTATGCGTTATGCATTAAGCGTTATGCCTTATACGTTATGCGTTATGCGTTATGCGTTATGAGTAATGCGTGATCCGTTATGCGTTATGCGTTATGCGTTATACGTTATGCGTTATGCGTTATGCGTTATGCGTTATGCGTTATGAGTAATGCGTGATCCGTTATGCGTTATGCGTTATGCGCTATGAGTAATGCGTGATCCGTTATGCGTTATGCGTTATGAGTAATGCTTGATCCGTTACGCGTTATGCGTTATGCATTATGCGTTATGCGTTATACGTTATGCGTTATGCGTTATGCGTTATGCGTTATGCATTATGCGTTATGCGTTATGCGATTTGCGTTATGAGTTTTGCGTTATGCGTTATGCGTTATGAGGTGTGCGTTATGCGTTATGCGTTATGCGTTATGCGTTATGCGTTATGCGTTATGCGTTATGCGTTATGCGTTATGCAATATGCGTTATGCGTTATGCGTTATGCGTTATGCGTTATGCGTTATGCGTTATGTGTTATGCGTTGTGCGTTATACGTTATGCGATTTGCGTTATGCGTTATGCGTTATGCGTTATGCGTTATGCGTTATGCGTTATGCGATATGCGTTATGCGTTATGCGTTATGCGTTATGCGTTATGCGTTATGCGTTATGCGTTATGCGTTATGCGTTATGCGTTATGCGTTATGCGTTATGCGTTATGCGTTATGCGTTATGCCTTATGCGTTATGAGTAATGCGTGTTCCGTTATGCGTTATGCGTTATGCGTTATGCGTTATGCTTTATGCATTATGCGTTATGCGTTATGCGATTTGCGTTATGAGTTTTGCGTTATGCGTTATGCGTTATGACTTGTGCGTTATGCGTTATGCGTTATGCGTTATGCGTTATGCGTTATGCGTTATGCGTTATGCGTTATGCGTTATGCAATATGCGTTATGCGTTATGCGTTATGCGTTATGCGTTATGCGTTATGTGTTATGCGTTATGCGTTATGTGTTATGCATTGTGCGTTATACGTTATGCGATTTGCGTTATGCGTTATGCGTTTTGCGTTATGCGTTATGCGTTATGCGTTATGCGTTATGCGTTATGCGTTATGCGTTATGCGTTATGTGTTATGCGTTGTGCGTTATCCGCTATTCGTTATGCGTTTTGCGTTATGCGTTATGCGTTATGCGTTGTGCGTTATGCGTTATGCGTTATAGGTTATGCGTTATGTGTCATGCGTTATGCGTTATGCGTTATGCGTTATGCGTTATGCATTATGCGTTATGCGTTATGCTTTATGCTTTATGCGTTATGCGTTATGCGTTATGCGTTATGCGATATGCGTTATGCGTTATGCGTTATGCGTTATGCGTTATGCGTTATGCGTTATGCGTTATGCGTTATGCGTTATGCGTTATGCGATATGCGTTATGCGTTATGCGTTATGCGTTATGCGTTATGCGTTATGCGTTATGCGTTATGCGTTATGCGTTATGCGTTATGCGTTATGCGTTATGCGTTATGCGTTATGCGTTATGCGTTATGCGTTATGCCTTATGCGTTATGAGTAATGCGTGATCCGTTATGCGTTATGCGTTATGCGTTATGCGTTATGCTTTATGCATTATGCGTTATGCGTTATGCGATTTGCGTTATGAGTTTTGCGTTATGCGTTATGCGTTATGACTTGTGCGTTATGCGTTATGCGTTATGCGTTATGCGTTATGCGTTATGCGTTATGCGTTATGCAATATGCGTTATGCGTTATGCGTTATGCGTTATGCGTTATGCGTTATGCGTTATGCGTTATGTGTTATGCATTGTGCGTTATACGTTATGCGATTTGCGTTATGCGTTATGCGTTATGCGTTATGCGTTATGCCTTATACGTTATGCGTTATGCGTTATGCGTTATGCGTTATGAGTAATGCGTGATCCGTTATGCGTTATGCGTTATGCGTTATGCGTTATGCGTTATGCGTTATGCGTTATGCGTTATGCGTTATGCGTTATGAGTAATGCGTGATCCGTTATGCGTTATGCGTTATGCGCTATGAGTAATGCGTGATCCGTTATGCGTTATGCGTTATGAGTAATGCTTGATCCGTTACGCGTTATGCGTTATGCATTATGCGTTATGAGTTATACGTTATGCGTTATGCGTTATGCGTTATGCTTTATGCATTATGCGTTATGCGTTATGCGATTTGCGTTATGAGTTTTGTGTTATGCGTTATGCGTTATGAGGTGTGCGTTATGCGTTATGCGTTATGCGTTATGCGTTATGCGTTATGCGTTATGCGTTATGCGTTATGCGTTATGCAATATGCGTTATGCGTTATGCGTTATGCGTTATGCGTTATGCGTTATGCGTTATGCGTTATGCGTTATGTGTTATGCGTTGTGCGTTATACGTTATGCGATTTGCGTTATGCGTTATGCGTTATGCGTTACGCGTTATGCGTTATGCATTATGCGTTATGAGTTATACGTTATGCGTTATGCGTTATGCGTTATGCTTTATGCATTATGCGTTATGCGTTATGCGATTTGCGTTATGAGTTTTGCGTTATGCGTTATGCGTTATGAGGTGTGCGTTATGCGTTATGCGTTATGCGTTATGCGTTATGCGTTATGCGTTATGCGTTATGCGTTATGCGTTATGCAATATGCGTTATGCGTTATGCGTTATGCGTTATGCGTTATGCGTTATGCGATATGCGTTATGCGTTATGCGTTATGCGTTATGCGTTATGCGTTATGCGTTATGCGTTATGCGTTATGCGTTATGCGTTATGCGTTATGCGTTATGCGTTATGCGTTATGCGTTATGAGTAATGCGTGATCCGTTATGCGTTATGCGTTATGCGTTATGCTTTATGCATTATGCGTTATGCGTTATGCGATTTGCGTTATGAGTTTTGCGTTATGCGTTATGCGTTATGACTTGTGCGTTATGCGTTATGCGTTATGCGTTATGCGTTATGCGTTATGCGTTATGCGTTATGCGTTATGCAATATGCGTTATGCGTTATGTGTTATGCGTTATGCGTTATGCGTTATGCGTTATGCGTTATGCGTTATGCGTTATGTGTTATGCATTGTGCGTTATACGTTATGCGATTTGCGTTATGCGTTATGCGTTATGCGTTATGCGTTATGCGTTATGCGTTATGCGTTATGCGTTATGCGTTATGTGTTATGCGTTTTGCGTTATGCGTTATGCGTTATGCGTTGTGCGTTATGCGTTATGCGTTATAGGTTATGCGTTATGTGTCATGCGTTATGCGTTATGCGTTATGCGTTATGCGTTATGCATTATGCGTTATGCGTTATGCTTTATGCTTTATGCGTTATGCGTTATGCGTTATGCGTTATGCGTTATGCGTTATGCGTTATGCGTTATGCGTTATGCGTTATGCGTTATGCGTTATGCGTTATGCGTTATGCGATATGCGTTATGCGTTATGCGTTATGCGTTATGCGTTATGCGTTATGCGTTATGCGTTATGCGTTATGCGTTATGCGTTATGCGTTATGCGTTATGCGTTATGCGTTATGCGTTATGCGTTATGCGTTATGCGTTATGCCTTATGCGTTATGAGTAATGCGTGATCCGTTATGCGTTATGCGTTATGCGTTATGCTTTATGCATTATGCGTTATGCGTTATGCGATTTGCGTTATGAGTTTTGCGTTATGCGTTATGCGTTATGACTTGTGCGTTATGCGTTATGCGTTATGCGTTATGCGTTATGCGTTATGCGTTATGCAATATGCGTTATGCGTTATGCGTTATGCGTTATGCGTTATGCGTTATGCGTTATGCGTTATGCGTTATGTGTTATGCATTGTGCGTTATACGTTATGCGATTTGCGTTATGCGTTATGCGTTATGCGTTATGCGTTATGCCTTATACGTTATGCGTTATGCGTTATGCGTTATGAGTAATGCGTGATCCGTTATGCGTTATGCGTTATGCCTTGTACGTTATGCGTTATGCGTTATGCGTTATGAGTAATGCGTGATCCGTTATGCGTTATGCGTTATGCGTTATGCGTTATGCGTTATGCGTTATGCGTTATGCGTTATGCGTTATGCGTTATGCGTTATGAGTAATGCGTGATCCGTTATGCGTTATGCGTTATGCGCTATGAGTAATGCGTGATCCGTTATGCGTTATGCGTTATGAGTAATGCTTGATCCGTTACGCGTTATGCGTTATGCATTATGCGTTATGAGTTATACGTTATGCGTTATGCGTTATGCGTTATGCTTTATGCATTATGCGTTATGCGTTATGCGATTTGCGTTATGAGTTTTGCGTTATGCGTTATGCGTTATGAGGTGTGCGTTATGCGTTATGCGTTATGCGTTATGCGTTATGCGTTATGCGTTATGCGTTATGCGTTATGCGTTATGCAATATGCGTTATGCGTTATGCGTTATGCGTTATGCGTTATGCGTTATGCGTTATGCGTTATGTGTTATGCGTTGTGCGTTATACGTTATGCGATTTGCGTTATGCGTTATGCGTTATGCGTTATGCGTTATGCGTTATGGGTTATGCGTTATGCGTTATGCGTTATGCGTTATGCAATATGCGTTATGGGTTGTGCGTTATGAGTCATGCGTTATGCGTTATGCGTTATGCGTTATGCGTTATGGGTTATGCGTTATGCGTTATGCGTTATGCAATATGCGTTATGGGTTGTGCGTTATGAGTCATGCGTTATGCGTTATGCTTTATGCATTATGCGTTATGCGTTATGCGATTTGCGTTATGAGTTTTGCGTTATGCGTTATGCGTTATGACTTGTGCGTTATGCGTTATGCGTTATGCGTTATGCGTTATGCGTTATGCGTTATGCGTTATGCAATATGCGTTATGCGTTATGCGTTATGCGTTATGCGTTATGCGTTATGCGTTATGCGTTATGCGTTATGCGTTATGTGTTATGCATTGTGCGTTATACGTTATGCGATTTGCGTTATGCGTTATGCGTTATGCGTTATGCGTTATGCCTTATACGTTATGAGTTATGCGTTATGCGTTATGAGTAATGCGTGATCCGTTATGCGTTATGCGTTATGCCTTATACGTTATGCGTTATGCGTTATGCGTTATGAGTAATGCGTGATCCGTTATGCGTTATGCGTTATGCGTTATGCGTTATGCGTTATGCGTTATGCGTTATGCGTTATGCGTTATGCGTTATGAGTAATGCGTGATCCGTTATGCGTTATGCGTTATGCGCTATGAGTAATGCGTGATCCGTTATGCGTTATGCGTTATGAGTAATGCTTGATCCGTTACGCGTTATGCGTTATGCATTATGCGTTATTAGTTATACGTTATGCGTTATGCGTTATGCGTTATGCTTTATGCATTATGCGTTATGCGTTATGCGATTTGCGTTATGAGTTTTGCGTTATGCGTTATGCGTTATGAGGTGTGCGTTATGCGTTATGCGTTATGCGTTATGCGTTATGCTTTATGCGTTATGCGTTATGCGTTATGCGTTATGCGTTATGCGTTATGCGTTATGCAATATGCGTTATGCGATATGCGTTATGCGTTATGCGTTATGCGTTATGCGTTATGCGTTATGCGTTATGCGTTATGTGTTATGCGTTGTGCGTTATGCGTTATGCGTTATGCGTTATGCGTTATGCGTTATGCGATATGCGTTATGCGTTATGCGTTATGCGTTATGCGTTATGCGTTATGCGTTATGCGTTATGCGTTATGCGTTATGCGTTATGCGTTATGCGTTATGCGTTATGCGTTATGCGTTATGCGTTATGCGTTATGCCTTATGCGTTATGAGTAATGCGTGATCCGTTATGCGTTATGCGTTATGCGTTATGCTTTATGCATTATGCGTTATGCGTTATGCGATTTGCGTTATGAGTTTTGCGTTATGCGTTATGCGTTATGACTTGTGCGTTATGCGTTATGCGTTATGCGTTATGCGTTATGCGTTATGCAATATGCGTTATGCGTTATGCGTTATGCGTTATGCGTTATGCGTTATGCGTTATGCGTTATGCGTTATGTGTTATGCATTGTGCGTTATACGTTATGCGATTTGCGTTATGCGTTATGCGTTATGCGTTATGCGTTATGCCTTATACGTTATGCGTTATGCGTTATGCGTTATGAGTAATGCGTGATCCGTTATGCGTTATGCGTTATGCCTTGTACGTTATGCGTTATGCGTTATGCGTTATGAGTAATGCGTGATCCGTTATGCGTTATGCGTTATGCGTTATGCGTTATGCGTTATGCGTTATGCGTTATGCGTTATGCGTTATGAGTAATGCGTGATCCGTTATGCGTTATGCGTTATGCGCTATGAGTAATGCGTGATCCGTTATGCGTTATGCGTTATGAGTAATGCTTGATCCGTTACGCGTTATGCGTTATGCATTATGCGTTATGAGTTATACGTTATGCGTTATGCGTTATGCGTTATGCTTTATGCATTATGCGTTATGCGTTATGCGATTTGCGTTATGAGTTTTGCGTTATGCGTTATGCGTTATGAGGTGTGCGTTATGCGTTATGCGTTATGCGTTATGCGTTATGCGTTATGCGTTATGCGTTATGCGTTATGCAATATGCGTTATGCGTTATGCGTTATGCGTTATGCGTTATGCGTTATGCGTTATGCGTTATGTGTTATGCGTTGTGCGTTATACGTTATGCGATTTGCGTTATGCGTTATGCGTTATGCGTTATGCGTTATGCGTTATGGGTTATGCGTTATGCGTTATGCGTTATGCGTTATGCAATATGCGTTATGGGTTGTGCGTTATGAGTCATGCGTTATGCGTTATGCGTTATGCGTTATGCGTTATGGGTTATGCGTTATGCGTTATGCGTTATGCGTTATGCAATATGCGTTATGGGTTGTGCGTTATGAGTCATGCGTTATGCGTTATGCTTTATGCATTATGCGTTATGCGTTATGCGATTTGCGTTATGAGTTTTGCGTTATGCGTTATGCGTTATGACTTGTGCGTTATGCGTTATGCGTTATGCGTTATGCGTTATGCGTTATGCGTTATGCGTTATGCAATATGCGTTATGCGTTATGCGTTATGCGTTATGAGTTATGCGTTATGCGTTATGCGTTATGCGTTATGCGTTATGTGTTATGCATTGTGCGTTATACGTTATGCGATTTGCGTTATGCGTTATGCGTTATGCGTTATGCGTTATGCCTTATACGTTATGCGTTATGCGTTATGCGTTATGAGTAATGCGTGATCCGTTATGCGTTATGCGTTATGCCTTATACGTTATGCGTTATGCGTTATGCGTTATGAGTAATGCGTGATCCGTTATGCGTTATGCGTTATGCGTTATGCGTTATGCGTTATGCGTTATGCGTTATGCGTTATGCGTTATGCGTTATGAGTAATGCGTGATCCGTTATGCGTTATGCGTTATGCGCTATGAGTAATGCGTGATCCGTTATGCGTTATGCGTTATGAGTAATGCTTGATCCGTTACGCGTTATGCGTTATGCATTATGCGTTATTAGTTATACGTTATGCGTTATGCGTTATGCGTTATGCTTTATGCATTATGCGTTATGCGTTATGCGATTTGCGTTATGAGTTTTGCGTTATGCGTTATGCGTTATGAGGTGTGCGTTATGCGTTATGCGTTATGCGTTATGCGTTATGCTTTATGCGTTATGCGTTATGCGTTATGCGTTATGCGTTATGCGTTATGCAATATGCGTTATGCGATATGCGTTATGCGTTATGCGTTATGCGTTATGCGTTATGCGTTATGCGTTATGCGTTATGCGTTATGTGTTATGCGTTGTGCGTTATACGTTATGCGATTTGCGTTATGCGTTATGCGTTATGCGTTATGCGTTATGGGTTATGCGTTATGCGTTATGCGTTATGCGTTATGCAATATGCGTTATGGGTTGTGCGTTATGAGTCATGCGTTATGCGTTATGCGTTATGTGTTATGCGTTGTGCGTTATCCGCTATGCGTTATGCGTTTTGCGTTATGCGTTATGCGTTATGCGTTATGCGTTATGCGTTATGCGTTATGTGTTATGCGTTGTGCGTTATCCGCTATGCGTTATGCGTTTTGCGTTATGCGTTATGCGTTATGCGTTGTGCGTTATGCGTTATGCGTTATAGGTTATGCGTTATGTGTCATGCGTTATGCGTTATGCGTTATGCGTTATGCGTTATGCGTTATGCATTATGCGTTATGCGTTATGCTTTATGCTTTATGCGTTATGCGTTATGCGTTATGCGTTATGCGATATGCGTTATGCGTTATGCGTTATGCGTTATGCGTTATGCGTTATGCGTTATGCGTTATGCGTTATGCGTTATGCGATATGCGTTATGCGTTATGCGTTATGCGTTATGCGTGATCCGTTATGCGTTATGCGTTATGCGTTATGCGTTATGCGTTATGTGTTATGCGTTGTGCGTTATCCGCTATGCGTTATGCGTTTTGCGTTATGCGTTATGCGTTATGCGTTATGCGTTGTGCGTTATGCGTTATGCGTTATAGGTTATGCGTTATGTGTCATGCGTTATGCGTTATGCGTTATGCGTTATGCGTTATGCGTTATACGTTATGCGATTTGCGTTATGCGTTATGCGTTATGCGTTATGCGTTATGCGTTATGCGTTATGCGTTATGGGTTATGCGTTATGCGTTATGCGTTATGCGTTATGCAATATGCGTTATGCGTTATACGTTATGCGTAATGCGTTATGCGTTATGCGTTATGCGATTTGCGTTATGCGTTATGCGTTATGCAATATGCGTTATGGGTTGTGCGTTATGAGTCATGCGTTCTGCGTTATGCGTTATGTGTTATGCGTTGTGCGTTATCCGCTATGCGTTATGCGTTTTGCGTTATGCGTTATGCGTTATACGTTATGCGTAATGCGTTATGCGTTATGCGTTATGCGATTTGCGTTATGCGTTATGCGTTATGCGTTATGCGTTATGCGTTATGCGTTATGCGTTATGCGTTATGTGTTATGGGTTATGCGTTATGCGTTATGCGTTATGCGTTATGCGTTATGCGTTATGCGTTATGTGTTATGGGTTATGCGTTATGCGTTATGCGTTATGCGTTATGCGTTATGCGTTATGCGTTATGCGTTATGCGTTATGCGTTATGCGTTATGCATTATGTGTTATCCGTTATGCGTTATCCGTTATGCGTTTTGCGTTATGCGTTATGCGTTATGAGTTGTGCGTTATGCGTTATGCGTTATGCGTTATGCGTTATGCGTTATGCGTTATGCGTTACGCGTTATGCGTTATGCGTTATGCGTTATGCGTTATGCGTTATGCGTTATGCGTTATGCGTTATGCGTTATGCGTTATGAGTTATGCGTTATGCCTTATGCGTTATGGGTTGTGCGTTATGAGTCATGCGTTATGCGTTATGCGTTATGTGTTATGCGTTGTGCGTTATCCGCTATGCGTTATGCGTTTTGCGTTATGCGTTATGCGTTATGCGTTATGCGTTATGCGTTATGCGTTATGTGTTATGCGTTGTGCGTTATCCGCTATGCGTTATGCGTTTTGCGTTATGCGTTATGCGTTGTGCGTTATGCGTTATGCGTTATAGGTTATGCGTTATGTGTCATGCGTTATGCGTTATGCGTTATGCGTTATGCGTTATGCATTATGCGTTATGCGTTATGCTTTATGCTTTATGCGTTATGCGTTATGCGTTATGCGTTATGCGATATGCGTTATGCGTTATGCGTTATGCGTTATGCGTTATGCGTTATGCGGTATGCGTTATGCGTTATGCGTTATGCGTTATGCGATATGCGTTATGCGTTATGCGTTATGCGTTATGCGTTATGCGTTATGCGTTATGCGTTATGCGTTATGCGTTATGCGTTATGCGTTATGCGTTATGCGTTATGCGTTATGCGTTATGCGTTATGCGTTATGCGTTATGCGTTATGCGTTATAGGTTATGCGTTATGTGTCATGCGTTATGCGTTATGCGTTATGCGTTATGCGTTATGCGTTGTGCGTTATCCGCTATGCGTTATGCGTTTTGCGTTATGCGTTATGCGTTATACGTTATGCGTAATGCGTTATGCGTTATGCGTTATGCGATTTGCGTTATGCGTTATGCAATATGCGTTATGGGTTGTGCGTTATGAGTCATGCGTTCTGCGTTATGCGTTATGTGTTATGCGTTGTGCGTTATCCGCTATGCGTTATGCGTTTTGCGTTATGCGTTATGCGTTATGAGTTGTGCGTTATGCGTTATGCGTTATGCGTTATGCGTTATGCGTTATGCGTTATGCGTTACGCGTTATGCGTTATGCGTTATGCGTTATGCGTTATGCGTTATGCGTTATGCGTTATGCGTTATGCGTTATGCGTTATGAGTTATGCGTTATGCCTTATGCGTTATGGGTTGTGCGTTATGAGTCATGCGTTATGCGTTATGCGTTATGTGTTATGCGTTGTGCGTTATCCGCTATGCGTTATGCGTTTTGCGTTATGCGTTATGCGTTATGCGTTATGCGTTATGTGTTATGCGTTGTGCGTTATCCGCTATGCGTTATGCGTTTTGCGTTATGCGTTATGCGTTGTGCGTTATGCGTTATGCGTTATAGGTTATGCGTTATGTGTCATGCGTTATGCGTTATGCGTTATGCGTTATGCGTTATGCATTATGCGTTATGCGTTATGCTTTATGCTTTATGCGTTATGCGTTATGCGTTATGCGTTATGCGATATGCGTTATGCGTTATGCGTTATGCGTTATGCGTTATGCGTTATGCGTTATGCGTTATGCGTTATGCGTTATGCGTTATGCGATATGCGTTATGCGTTATGCGTTATGCGTTATGCGTTATGCGTTATGCGTTATGCGTTATGCGTTATGCGTTATGCGTTATGCGTTATGCGTTATGCGTTATGCGTTATGCGTTATGCGTTATGCGTTATGCGTTATGCGTTATAGGTTATGCGTTATGTGTCATGCGTTATGCGTTATGCGTTATGCGTTATGCGTTATGCGTTGTGCGTTATCCGCTATGCGTTATGCGTTATACGTTATGCGTAATGCGTTATGCGTTCTGCGTTATGCGTTATGTGTTATGCGTTGTGCGTTATCCGCTATGCGTTATGCGTTTTGCGTTATGCGTTATGCGTTATGTGTTATGCGTTGTGCGGTATCCGCTATGCGTTATGCGTTTTGCGTTATGCGTTATGCGTTATGCGTTGTGCGTTATGCGTTATGCGTTATAGGTTATGCGTTATGTGTCATGCGTTATGCGTTATGCGTTATGCATTATGCGTTATGCGTTATGCTTTATGCTTTATGCGTTATGCGTTATGCGTTATGCGTTATGCGATATGCGTTATGCGTTATGCGTTATGCGTTATGCGTTATGCGTTATGCGTTATGCGTTATGCGTTATGCGTTATGCGATATGCGTTATGCGTTATGCGTTATGCGTTATGCGTTATGCGTTATGCGTTATGCGTTATGCGTTATGCGTTATGCGTTATGCGGTATGCGTTATGCGTTATGCGTTATGCCTTATGCGTTATGAGTAATGCGTGATCCGTTATGCGTTATGCGTTATGCGTTATGCGTTATGCGTTATGTGTTATGCGTTGTGCGTTATCCGCTATGCGTTATGCGTTTTGCGTTATGCGTTATGCGTTATGCGTTATGCGTTGTGCGTTATGCGTTATGCGTTATAGGTTATGCGTTATGTGTCATGCGTTATGCGTTATGCGTTATGCGTTATGCGTTATGCGTTATACGTTATGCGATTTGCGTTATGCGTTATGCGTTATGCGTTATGCGTTATGGGTTATGCGTTATGCGTTATGCGTTATGCAATATGCGTTATGGGTTGTGCGTTATGAGTCATGCGTTATGCGTTATGCGTTATGTGTTATGCGTTGTGCGTTATCCGCTATGCGTTATGCGTTTTGCGTTATGCGTTATGCGTTATACGTTATGCGTAATGCGTTATGCGTTATGCGTTATGCGATTTGCGTTATGCGTTATGCGTTATGCAATATGCGTTATGGGTTGTGCGTTATGAGTCATGCGTTCTGCGTTATGCGTTATGTGTTATGCGTTGTGCGTTATCCGCTATGCGTTATGCGTTTTGCGTTATGCGTTATGCGTTATACGTTATGCGTAATGCGTTATGCGTTATGCGTTATGCGATTTGCGTTATGCGTTATGCGTTATGCGTTATGCGTTATGCGTTATGCGTTATGTGTTATGGGTTATGCGTTATGCGTTATGCGTTATGCGTTATGCGTTATGCGTTATGCGTTATGCGTTATGTGTTATGCGTTATGCGTTATGCGTTATGCGTTATGCGTTATGCGTTATGCGTTATGCGTTATGCGTTATGCGTTATGCGTTATGCGTTATGCGTTATGCATTATGTGTTATCCGTTATGCGTTATCCGTTATGCGTTTTGCGTTATGCGTTATGCGTTATGAGTTGTGCGTTATGCGTTATGCGTTATGCGTTATGCGTTATGCGTTATGCGTTATGCGTTATGCGTTACGCGTTATGCGTTATGCGTTATGCGTTATGCGTTATGCGTTATGCGTTATGCGTTATGCGTTATGCGTTATGCGTTATGAGTTATGCGTTATGAGTAATGCGTGATCCGTTATGCGTTATGCGTTGTGCGTTATGCGTTATGCGTTATGCGTTATGCGTTATGCGTTATGCGTTATGCGTTATGCGTTATGCGTTATGCGTTATGCGTTATACGTTATGCGTTATGCGTTATGCGTTATGCGTTATGCGTTATGCGTTATGCGTTATGAGAAATGCGTGATCCGTTATGCGTTATGCGTTATGAGTAATGCGTGATCCGTTATGCGTTATGCGTTATGCGCTATGAGTAACGCGTGATCCGTTATGCGTTATGCGTTATGAGTACTGCGTGATCCGTTATGCGTTATGCGTTATGAGTAATGCTTGATCCGTTACGCGTTATGCGTTATGCATTAAGCGTTATGCGTTATACGTTATGCGTTATGCGTTATGCGTTATGAGTAATGCGTGATCGGTTATGCGTTATGCGTTATGCGTTATGCGTTATGCGTTATGAGTAATGCGTGATCCGTCATGCGTTATGCGTTATGCGCTATGAGTAATGCGTGATCCGTTATGCGTTATGCGTTATGAGTAATGCTTGATCCGTTACGCGTTATGCGTTATGCATTAAGCGTTATGCGTTATACGTTATGCGTTATGCGTTATGCGTTATGCGTTATGCGTTATGCGTTATGCGTTATGCGTTATGCGTTATGCAATATGCGTTATGGGTTGTGAGTTATGAGTCATGCGTTATGCGTAATGCCTTATGCGTTATGCGTTATGCGTTATGCGATTTGCGTTATGCGTTATGCGTTATGCGTTATGCATTATGCGTTATGCGTTATGTGTTATGGGTTATGCGTTATGCTTTATGCGTTATGCGTTATGTGTTATGCGTTATGCGTTATGCGTTATGCGTTATGCGTTATGCGTTATGCGTTATGCGTTATGCGTTATGAGTTATGCGTTATGAGTAATGCGTGATCCGTTATGCGTTATGCGTTGTGCGTTATGCGTTATGCGTTATGCGTTATGCGTTATGCGTTATGCGTTATGCGTTATGCGTTATGCGTTATGCGTTATGCGTTATACGTTATGCGTTATGCGTTATGCGTTATGCGTTATGCGTTATGCGTTATGAGAAATGCGTGATCCGTTATGCGTTATGCGTTATGAGTAATGCTTGATCCGTTACGCGTTATGCGTTATGCATTAAGCGTTATGCGTTATACGTTATGCGTTATGCGTTATGCGTTATGCGTTATGCGTTATGCTTTATGCTTTATGCATTATGCGTTATGCGTTATGCGATTTGCGTTATGAGTTTTGCGTTATGCGTTATGCGTTATGAGTTGTGCGTTATGCGTTATGCGTTATGCGTTATGCGTTATGCGTTATGCGTTATGCAATATGCGTTATGCGTTATGCGTTATGCGTTATGCGTTTTGCGTTATGCGTTATGCGTTATGCGTTATGCGTTATGCGTTATGTGTAATGCGTTATACGTTATGCGATTTGCGTTATGCGTTATGCGTTATGCGTTATGCGTTATGCGTTATGCGTTATGCGTTATGCGTTATGCGTTATGCGTTATGCGTTATGCGTTATGCGTTATGCAATATGCGTTATGGGTTGTGAGTTATGAGTCATGCGTTATGCGTAATGCGTTATGCGTTATGCGTTATGCGTTATGCGTTTTGCGTTATGCGTTATGCGTTATGCGTTATGCGTTATGCGTTATGCGTTATATGTTATGGGTTATGCGTTATGCTTTATGCGTTATGCGTTATGCGTTATGCGTTATGCGTTATGCGTTATGTGTTATGGGTTATGCGTTATGCTTTATGCGTTATGCGTTATGCGTTATGCGTTATGCGTTATGCGTTATGCGTTATGAGTAATGCGTGATCCGTTATGCGTTATGCGTTACGCGTTATGCGTTATGAGTAATGCGTGATCCGTTATGCGTTATGCGTTATGCGTTATGCGTTATGCGTTATGCGTTATGCGTTATGCGTTATGCGTTATGCGTTATGCGTTATGGGTTATCCGTTATGCGTTATCCGTTATGCGTTATGCGTTATGCGTTATGCGTTATGCGTTATGCGTTATGCGATATGCGTTATGCGTTATGCGTTATGCGTTATGCGTTGTGCGTTATGCGTTATGCGTTATGCGATATGCGTTATGCGTTATGCGTTATGCGTTATGCGTTATGCGTTATGCGTTATGCGTTATGCGTTATGCGTTATGCGTTATGCGTTATGCGTTATGCGTTATGCCTTATGCGTTATGAGTAATGCGTGATCCGTTATGCGTTATGCGTTATGCGTTATGCGTTATGCGTTATGCGTTATGCGTTATGCGTTATGGGTTATGCGTTATGCGTTATACGTTATGCGTTATGCGTTATGGGTTATGAGTAATGCGTGATCCGTTATACGTTATGCTTCATGCGTTATGAGTTACGCGTAATGCGTTATGCGCTATGGGTCATGCGTTATGCGTTATGCGTTATGCGTTATGCGTTATGCGTTATGCGTTATGCGTTATGCGTTATGCAATATGCGTTATGCGTTATGCGTTATGCGTTATGCGTTATGCGTTATGCGTTATGTGTTATGCGTTGTGCGTTATACGTTATGCGATTTGCGTTATGCGTTATGCGTTATGCGTTATGCGTTATGCGTTATGCGTTATGCGTTATGCGTTATGCTTTATGCTTTATGCGTTATGCGTTATGCGTTATGCGTTATGCGATATGCGTTATGCGTTATGCGTTATGCGTTATGCGTTATGCGTTATGCGTTATGCGTTATGCGTTATGCGTTTTGCGTTATGCGATATGCGTTATGCGTTATGCGTTATGCGTTATGCGTTATGCGTTATGCGTTATGCGTTATGCGTTATGCGTTATGCGTTATGCGTTATGCGTTATGCGTTATGCGTTATGCGTTATGCTTTATGCATTATGCGTTATGCGTTATGCGATTTGCGTTATGAGTTTTGCGTTATGCGTTATGCGTTATGACTTGTGCGTTATGCGTTATGCGTTATGCGTTATGCGTTATGCGTTATGCGTTATGCGTTATGCGTTATGCGTTATGCAATATGCGTTATGCGTTATGCGTTATGCGTTATGCGTTATGCGTTATGCGTTATGTGTTATGCATTGTGCGTTATACGTTATGCGATTTGCGTTATGCGTTATGCGTTATGCGTTATGCGTTATGCCTTATACGTTATGCGTTATGCGTTATGCGTTATGAGTAATGCGTGATCCGTTATGCGTTATGCGTTATGCCTTATACGTTATGCGTTATGCGTTATGCGATTTGCGTTATGCGTTATGCGTTATGCAATATGCGTTATGGGTTGTGCGTTATGAGTCATGCGTTATGCGTTATGCGTTATGTGTTATGCGTTGTGCGTTATCCGCTATGCGTTATGCGTTTTGCGTTATGCGTTATGCGTTATACGTTATGCGTAATGCGTTATGCGTTATGCGTTATGCGATTTGCGTTATGCGTTATGCGTTATGCGTTATGCGTTATGCGTTATGCGTTATGTGTTATGGGTTATGCGTTATGCGTTATGCGTTATGCGTTATGCGTTATGCGTTATGCGTTATGTGTTATGGGTTATGCGTTATGCGTTATGCGTTATGCGTTATGCGTTATGCGTTATGCGTTATGCATTATGTGTTATCCGTTATGCGTTATCCGTTATGCGTTTTGCGTTATGCGTTATGCGTTATGAGTTGTGCGTTATGCGTTATGCGTTATGCGTTATGCGTTATGCGTCATGCGTTATGCGTTATGCGTTATGCGTTATGCGTTATGCGTTATGCGTTATGCGTTATGCGTTATGCGTTATGCGTTATGCGTTATGCGTTATGCGTTATGCGTTATGAGTTATGCGTTATGAGTAATGCGTGATCCGTTATGCGTTATGCGTTGTGCGTTATGCGTTATGCGTTATGCGTTATGCGTTATGCGTTATGCGTTATGCGTTATGCGTTATGCGTTATACGTTATGCGTATGCGTTATGCGTTATGCGTTATGCGTTATGCGTTATGCGTTATGCGTTATGCGTTATGCGTTATGCATTATGTGTTATCCGTTATGCGTTATCCGTTATGCGTTTTGCGTTATGCGTTATGCGTTATGAGTTGTGCGTTATGCGTTATGCGTTATGCGTTATGCGTTATGCGTTATGCGTTATGCGTTATGCGTTATGCGTTATGCGTTATGCATTATGCGTTATGCGTTATGCGTTATGCGTTATGCTTTATGCTTTATGCATTATGCGTTATGCGTTATGCGATTTGCGTTATGAGTTTTGCGTTATGCGTTATGCGTTATGAGTTGTGCGTTATGCGTTATGCGTTATGCGTTATGCGTTATGCGTTATGCGTTATGCGTTATGCAATATGCGTTATGCGTTATGCGTTATGCGTTATGCGTTATGCGTTATGCGTTATGCGTTATGCGTTATGCGTTATGCGTTATGTGTAATGCGTTGTGCGTTATACGTTATGCGATTTGCGTTATGCGTTATGCGTTATGCGTTATGCGTTATGCGTTATGCGTTATGCGTTATGGGTTATGCGTTATGCGTTATGCGTTATGCGTTATGCAATATGCGTTATGGGTTGTGAGTTATGAGTCATGCGTTATGCGTTATGCCTTATGCGTTATGCGTTATGCGTTATGCGTTATGCGTTATGCGTTATGCGTTATGCGTTATGCGTTATGCGTTATGCGTTATGTGTTATGGGTTATGCGTTATGCTTTATGCGTTATGCGTTATGCGTTATGCGTTATGCGTTATGCGTTATGTGTTATGGGTTATGGGTTATGCTTTATGCGTTATGCGTTATGCGTTATGCGTTATGCGTTATGCGTTATGAGTAATGCGTGATCCGTTATGCGTTATGCGTTACGCGTTATGCGTTATGAGTAATGCGTGATCCGTTATGCGTTATGCGTTATGCGTTATGCGTTATGCGTTATGCGTTATGCGTTATGCGTTATGCGTTATGCGTTATGCGTTATGCGTTATGCGTTATGCAATATGCGTTATGCGATATGCGTTATGCGTTATGCGTTATGCGTTATGCGTTATGCGTTATGCGTTATGCGCTATGTGTTATGCGTTGTGCGTTATACGTTATGCGATTTGCGTTATGCGTTATGCGTTATGCGTTATGCGTTATGCGTTATGGGTTATGCGTTATGCGTTATGCGTTATGCGTTATGCAATATGCGTTATGGGTTGTGCGTTATGAGTCATGCGTTATGCGTTATGCGTTATGTGTTATGCGTTGTGCGTTATCCGCTATGCGTTATGCGTTTTGCGTTATGCGTTATGCGTTATGCGTTATGCGTTATGCGTTATGCGTTATGCGTTATGTGTTATGCGTTGTGCGTTATCCGCTATGCGTTATGCGTTTTGCGTTATGCGTTATGCGTTATGCGTTATGCGTTATGCGTTATGCGTTATAGGTTATGCGTTATGTGTCATGCGTTATGCGTTATGCGTTATGCGTTATGCGTTATGCATTATGCGTTATGCGTTATGCTTTATGCTTTATGCGTTATGCGTTATGCGTTATGCGTTATGCGATATGCGTTATGCGTTATGCGTTATGCGTTATGCGTTATGCGTTATGCGTTATGCGTTATGCGTTATGCGTTATGCGATATGCGTTATGCGTTATGCGTTATGCGTTATGCGTTATGCGTTATGCGTTATGCGTTATGCGTTATGCGTTATGCGTTATGCGTTATGCGTTATGCGTTAAGCGTTATGCGTTATGCGTTATGCGTTATGCCTTATGCGTTATGAGTAATGCGTGATCCGTTATGCGTTATGCGTTATGCGTTATGCGTTATGTGTTATGCGTTGTGCGTTATCCGCTATGCGTTATGCGTTTTGCGTTATGCGTTATGCGTTATGCGTTATGCGTTGTGCGTTATGCGTTATGCGTTATGCGTTATAGGTTATGCGTTATGTGTCATGCGTTATGCGTTATGCGTTATGCGTTATGCGTTATGCGTTATACGTTATGCGATTTGCGTTATGCGTTATGCGTTATGCGTTATGCGTTATGCGTTATGCGTTATGGGTTATGCGTTATGCGTTATGCGTTATGCGTTATGCAATATGCGTTATGGGTTGTGCGTTATGAGTCATGCGTTATGCGTTATGCGTTATGTGTTATGCGTTGTGCGTTATCCGCTATGCGTTATGCGTTTTGCGTTATGCGTTATGCGTTATACGTTATGCGTAATGCGTTATGCGTTATGCGTTATGCGATTTGCGTTATGCGTTATGCGTTATGCAATATGCGTTATGGGTTGTGCGTTATGAGTCATGCGTTCTGCGTTATGCGTTATGCGTTATGCGTTATGCGTTATGCGTTATGCGTTATGCGTTATGCGTTATGCGTTATGGGTTGTGCGTTATGAGTCATGCGTTATGCGTTATGCGTTATGTGTTATGCGTTGTGCGTTATCCGCTATGCGTTATGCGTTTTGCGTTATGCGTTATGCGTTATGCGTTATGCGTTATGCGTTATGTGTTATGCGTTGTGCGTTATCCGCTATGCGTTATGCGTTTTGCGTTATGCGTTATGCGTTATGCGTTGTGCGTTATGCGTTATGCGTTATAGGTTATGCGTTATGCGTCATGCGTTATGCGTTATGCGTTATGCGTTATGCGTTATGCATTATGCGTTATGCGTTATGCTTTATGCTTTATGCGTTATGCGTTATGCGTTATGCGTTATGCGATTTGCGTTATGCGTTATGCGTTATGCGTTATGCGTTATGCGTTATGCGTTATGCGTTATGCGTTATGCGTTATGCGATATGCGTTATGCGTTATGCGTTATGCGTTATGCGTTATGCGTTATGCGTTATGCGTTATGCGTTATGCGTTATGCGTTATGCGTTATGCGTTATGCGTTATGCGTTATGCGTTATGCGTTATGCGTTATGCCTTATGCGTTATGAGTAATGCGTGATCCGTTATGCGTTATGCGTTATGCGTTATGCGTTATGCGTTATGTGTTATGCGTTGTGCGTTATCCGCTATGCGTTATGCGTTTTGCGTTATGCGTTATGCGTTATGCGTTATGCGTTGTGCGTTATGCGTTATGCGTTATAGGTTATGCGTTATGTGTCATGCGTTATGCGTTATGCGTTATGCGTTATGCGTTATGCGTTATACGTTATGCGATTTGCGTTATGCGTTATGCGTTATGCGTTATGCGTTATGCGTTATGCGTTATGGGTTATGCGTTATGCGTTATGCGTTATGCGTTATGCAATATGCGTTATGGGTTGTGCGTTATGAGTCATGCGTTATGCGTTATGCGTTATGTGTTATGCGTTGTGCGTTATCCGCTATGCGTTATGCGTTTTGCGTTATGCGTTATGCGTTATACGTTATGCGTAATGCGTTATGCGTTATGCGTTATGCGATTTGCGTTATGCGTTATGCGTTATGCAATATGCGTTATGGGTTGTGCGTTATGAGTCATGCGTTCTGCGTTATGCGTTAAGTGTTATGCGTTGTGCGTTATCCGCTATGCGTTATGCGTTTTGCGTTATGCGTTATGCGTTATACGTTATGCGTAATGCGTTATGCGTTATGCGTTATGCGATTTGCGTTATGCGTTATGCGTTATGCGTTATGCGTTATGCGTTATGCGTTATGTGTTATGGGTTATGCGTTATGCGTTATGCGTTATGCGTTATGCGTTATGCGTTATGCGTTATGCGTTATGTGTTATGGGTTATGCGTTATGCGTTATGCGTTATGCGTTATGCGTTATGCGTTATGCGTTATGCGTTATGCGTTATGCGTTATGCATTATGTGTTATCCGTTATGCGTTATCCGTTATGCGTTTTGCGTTATGCGTTATGCGTTATGAGTTGTGCGTTATGCGTTATGCGTTATGCGTTATGCGTTATGCGTTATGCGTTATGCGTTACGCGTTATGCGTTATGCGTTATGCGTTATGCGTTATGCGTTATGCGTTATGCGTTATGCGTTATGCGTTATGCGTTATGAGTTATGCGTTATGCCTTATGCGTTATGGGTTGTGCGTTATGAGTCATGCGTTATGCGTTATGCGTTATGTGTTATGCGTTGTGCGTTATCCGCTATGCGTTATGCGTTTTGCGTTATGCGTTATGCGTTATGCGTTATGCGTTATGCGTTATGCGTTATGTGTTATGCGTTGTGCGTTATCCGCTATGCGTTATGCGTTTTGCGTTATGCGTTATGCGTTATGCGTTGTGCGTTATGCGTTATGCGTTATAGGTTATGCGTTATGTGTCATGCGTTATGCGTTATGCGTTATGCGTTACGCGTTATGCATTATGCGTTATGCGTTATGCTTTATGCTTTATGCGTTATGCGTTATGCGTTATGCGTTATGCGTTATGCGTTATGCGTTATGCGTTATGCGTTATGCGTTATGCATTATGCGTTATGCGTTATGCTTTATGCTTTATGCGTTATGCGTTATGCGTTATGCGTTATGCGATATGCGTTATGCGTTATGCGTTATGCGTTATGCGTTATGCGTTATGCGTTATGCGTTATGCGTTATGCGTTATGCGATATGCGTTATGCGTTATGCGTTATGCGTTATGCGTTATGCGTTATGCGTTATGCGTTATGCGTTATGCGTTATGCGTTATGCGTTATGCGTTATGCGTTATGCGTTATGCGTTATGCGTTATGCGTTATGCGTTATGCGTTATGCGTTATGCCTTATGCGTTATGAGTAATGCGTGATCCGTTATGCGTTATGCGTTATGCGTTATGCGTTATGCGTTATGTGTTATGCGTTGTGCGTTATCCGCTATGCGTTATGCGTTTTGCGTTATGCGTTATGCGTTATGCGTTATGCGTTGTGCGTTATGCGTTATGCGTTATAGGTTATGCGTTATGTGTCATGCGTTATGCGTTATGCGTTATGCGTTATGCGTTATGCGTTATGCGTTATGTGTTATGCGTTGTGCGTTATACGTTATGCGATTTGCGTTATGCGTTATGCGTTATGCGTTATGCGTTATGCGTTATGCGTTATGCGTTATGCGTTATGCTTTATGCTTTATGCGTTATGCGTTATGCGTTATGCGTTATGCGATATGCGTTATGCGTTATGCGTTATGCGTTATGCGTTATGCGTTATGCGTTATGCGTTATGCGTTATGCGTTTTGCGTTATGCGATATGCGTTATGCGTTATGCGTTATGCGTTATGCGTTATGCGTTATGCGTTATGCGTTATGCGTTATGCGTTATGCGTTATGCGTTATGCGTTATGCGTTATGCGTTATGCTTTATGCATTATGCGTTATGCGTTATGCGATTTGCGTTATGAGTTTTGCGTTATGCGTTATGCGTTATGACTTGTGCGTTATGCGTTATGCGTTATGCGTTATGCGTTATGCGTTATGCGTTATGCGTTATGCGTTATGCAATATGCGTTATGCGTTATGCGTTATGCGTTATGCGTTATGCGTTATGCGTTATGTGTTATGCATTGTGCGTTATACGTTATGCGATTTGCGTTATGCGTTATGCGTTATGCGTTATGCGTTATGCCTTATACGTTATGCGTTATGCGTTATGCGTTATGAGTAATGCGTGATCCGTTATGCGTTATGCGTTATGCCTTATACGTTATGCGTTATGCGTTATGCGATTTGCGTTATGCGTTATGCGTTATGCAATATGCGTTATGGGTTGTGCGTTATGAGTCAGGCGTTATGCGTTATGCGTTATGCGTTATGCGTTATGCGTTATGCGTTATGCGTTATGCGTTATGCGTTATGCGTTATGAGTTATGCGTTATGAGTAATGCGTGATCCGTTATGCGTTATGCGTTGTGCGTTATGCGTTATGCGTTATGCGTTATGCGTTATGCGTTATGCGTTATGCGTTATGCGTTATGCGTTATGCGTTATACGTTATGCGTATGCGTTATGCGTTATGCGTTATGCGTTATGCGTTATGCGTTATGCGTTATGCGTTATGCATTATGTGTTATCCGTTATGCGTTATCCGTTATGCGTTTTGCGTTATGCGTTATGCGTTATGAGTTGTGCGTTATGCGTTATGCGTTATGCGTTATGCGTTATGCGTTATGCGTTATGCGTTATGCGTTATGCGTTATGCGTTATGCATTATGCGTTATGCGTTATGCGTTATGCGTTATGCTTTATGCTTTATGCATTATGCGTTATGCGTTATGCGATTTGCGTTATGAGTTTTGCGTTATGCGTTATGCGTTATGAGTTGTGCGTTATGCGTTATTCGTTATGCGTTATGCGTTATGCGTTATGCGTTATGCAATATGCGTTATGCGTTATGCGTTATGCGTTATGCGTTATGCGTTATGCGTTATGCGTTATGCGTTATGCGTTATGCGTTATGCGTTATGCGTTATGCAATATGCGTTATGGGTTGTGAGTTATGAGTCATGCGTTATGCGTAATGCCTTATGCGTTATGCGTAATGCGTTATGCGATTTGCGTTATGCGTTATGCGTTATGCGTTATGCGTTATGCGTTATGCGTTATGTGTTATGGGTTATGCGTTATGCTTTATGCGTTATGCGTTATGCGTTATGCGTTATGCGTTATGCGTTATGTGTTATGGGTTATGCGTTATGCTTTATGCATTATGCGTTATGCGTTATGCTTTATGCTTTATGCGTTATGCGTTATGCGTTATGCGTTATGCGATATGCGTTATGCGTTATGCGTTATGCGTTATGCGTTATGCGTTATGCGTTATGCGTTATGCGTTATGCGTTATGCGTTATGCGATATGCGTTATGCGTTATGCGTTATGCGTTATGCGTTATGCGTTATGCGTTATGCGTTATGCGTTATGCGTTATGCGTTATGCGTTATGCGTTATGCGTTATGCGTTATGCGTTATGCGTTATGCGTTATGCGTTATGCGTTATGCGTTATGCGTTATGAGTAATGCGTGATCCGTTATGCGTTATGCGTTATGCGTTATGCGTTATGCGTTATGTGTTATGCGTTGTGCGTTATCCGCTATGCGTTATGCGTTTTGCGTTATGCGTTATGCGTTATGCTTTATGCGTTGTGCGTTATGCGTTATGCGTTATAGGTTATGCGTTATGTGTCATGCGTTATGCGTTATGCGTTATGCGTTATGCGTTATGCGTTATACGTTATGCGATTTGCGTTATGCGTTATGCGTTATGCGTTATGCGTTATGCGTTATGCGTTATGGGTTATGCGTTATGCGTTATGCGTTATGCGTTATGCAATATGCGTTATGGGTTGTGCGTTATGAGTCATGCGTTATGCGTTATGCGTTATGTGTTATGCGTTGTGCGTTATCCGCTATGCGTTATGCGTTTTGCGTTATGCGTTATGCGTTATACGTTATGCGTAATGCGTTATGCGTTATGCGTTATGCGATTTGCGTTATGCGTTATGCGTTATGCAATATGCGTTATGGGTTGTGCGTTATGAGTCATGCGTTCTGCGTTATGCGTTATGTGTTATGCGTTGTGCGTTATCCGCTATGCGTTATGCGTTTTGCGTTATGCGTTATGCGTTATACGTTATGCGTAATGCGTTATGCGTTATGCGTTATGCGATTTGCGTTATGCGTTATGCGTTATGCGTTATGCGTTATGCGTTATGCGTTATGTGTTATGGGTTATGCGTTATGCGTTATGCGTTATGCGTTATGCGTTATGCGTTATGCGTTATGTGTTATGGGTTATGCGTTATGCGTTATGCGTTATGCGTTATGCGTTATGCGTTATGCGTTATGCGTTATGCGTTATGCATTATGTGTTATCCGTTATGCGTTATCCGTTATGCGTTTTGCGTTATGCGTTATGCGTTATGAGTTGTGCGTTATGCGTTATGCGTTATGCGTTATGCGTTATGCGTTATGCGTTATGCGTTACGCGTTATGCGTTATGCGTTATGCGTTATGCGTTATGCGTTATGCGTTATGCGTTATGCGTTATGCGTTATGCGTTATGAGTTATGCGTTATGCCTTATGCGTTGTGCGTTATCCGCTATGCGTTATGCGTTTTGCGTTATGCGTTATGCGTTATACGTTATGCGTAATGCGTTATGCGTTATGCGTTATGCGATTTGCGTTATGCGTTATGCGTTATGCGTTATGCGTTATGCGTTATGCGTTATGTGTTATGGGTTATGCGTTATGCGTTATGCGTTATGCGTTATGCGTTATGCGTTATGCGTTATGCGTTATGTGTTATGCGTTATGCGTTATGCGTTATGCGTTATGCGTTATGCGTTATGCGTTATGCGTTATGCGTTATGCGTTATGCGTTATGCGTTATGCGTTATGCATTATGTGTTATCCGTTATGCGTTATCCGTTATGCGTTTTGCGTTATGCGTTATGCGTTATGAGTTGTGCGTTATGCGTTATGCGTTATGCGTTATGCGTTATGCGTTATGCGTTATGCGTTATGCGTTACGCGTTATGCGTTATGCGTTATGCGTTATGCGTTATGCGTTATGCGTTATGCGTTATGCGTTATGCGTTATGCGTTATGAGTTATGCGTTATGAGTAATGCGTGATCCGTTATGCGTTATGCGTTGTGCGTTATGCGTTATGCGTTATGCGTTATGCGTTATGCGTTATGCGTTATGCGTTATGCGTTATGCGTTATGCGTTATGCGTTATACGTTATGCGTTATGCGTTATGCGTTATGCGTTATGCGTTATGCGTTATGCGTTATGAGAAATGCGTGATCCGTTATGCGTTATGCGTTATGAGTAATGCGTGATCCGTTATGCGTTATGCGTTATGCGCTATGAGTAACGCGTGATCCGTTATGCGTTATGCGTTATGAGTACTGCGTGATCCGTTATGCGTTATGCGTTATGAGTAATGCTTGATCCGTTACGCGTTATGCGTTATGCATTAAGCGTTATGCGTTATACGTTATGCGTTATGCGTTATGCGTTATGAGTAATGCGTGATCGGTTATGCGTTATGCGTTATGCGTTATGCGTTATGCGTTATGAGTAATGCGTGATCCGTCATGCGTTATGCGTTATGCGCTATGAGTAATGCGTGATCCGTTATGCGTTATGCGTTATGAGTAATGCTTGATCCGTTACGCGTTATGCGTTATGCATTAAGCGTTATGCGTTATACGTTATGCGTTATGCGTTATGCGTTATGCGTTATGCGTTATGCGTTATGCGTTATGCGTTATGCGTTATGCAATATGCGTTATGGGTTGTGAGTTATGAGTCATGCGTTATGCGTAATGCCTTATGCGTTATGCGTTATGCGATTTGCGTTATGCGTTATGCGTTATGCGTTATGCATTATGCGTTATGCGTTATGTGTTATGGGTTATGCGTTATGCTTTATGCGTTATGCGTTATGTGTTATGCGTTATGCGTTATGCGTTATGCGTTATGCGTTATGCGTTATGCGTTATGCGTTATGCGTTATGAGTTATGCGTTATGAGTAATGCGTGATCCGTTATGCGTTATGCGTTGTGCGTTATGCGTTATGCGTTATGCGTTATGCGTTATGCGTTATGCGTTATGCGTTATGCGTTATGCGTTATGCGTTATGCGTTATACGTTATGCGTTATGCGTTATGCGTTATGCGTTATGCGTTATGCGTTATGAGAAATGCGTGATCCGTTATGCGTTATGCGTTATGAGTAATGCTTGATCCGTTACGCGTTATGCGTTATGCATTAAGCGTTATGCGTTATACGTTATGCGTTATGCGTTATGCGTTATGCGTTATGCGTTATGCTTTATGCTTTATGCATTATGCGTTATGCGTTATGCGATTTGCGTTATGAGTTTTGCGTTATGCGTTATGCGTTATGAGTTGTGCGTTATGCGTTATGCGTTATGCGTTATGCGTTATGCGTTATGCGTTATGCAATATGCGTTATGCGTTATGCGTTATGCGTTATGCGTTTTGCGTTATGCGTTATGCGTTATGCGTTATGCGTTATGCGTTATGTGTAATGCGTTATACGTTATGCGATTTGCGTTATGCGTTATGCGTTATGCGTTATGCGTTATGCGTTATGCGTTATGCGTTATGCGTTATGGGTTATGCGTTATGCGTTATGCGTTATGCGTTATGCAATATGCGTTATGGGTTGTGAGTTATGAGTCATGCGTTATGCGTAATGCCTTATGCGTTATGCGTTATGCGTTATGCGATTTGCGTTATGCGTTATGCGTTATGCGTTATGCGTTATGCGTTATGCGTTATATGTTATGGGTTATGCGTTATGCTTTATGCGTTATGCGTTATGCGTTATGCGTTATGCGTTATGCGTTATGTGTTATGGGTTATGCGTTATGCTTTATGCGTTATGCGTTATGCGTTATGCGTTATGCGTTATGCGTTATGCGTTATGAGTAATGCGTGATCCGTTATGCGTTATGCGTTACGCGTTATGCGTTATGAGTAATGCGTGATCCGTTATGCGTTATGCGTTATGCGTTATGCGTTATGCGTTATGCGTTATGCGTTATGCGTTATGCGTTATGCGTTATGCGTTATGGGTTATCCGTTATGCGTTATCCGTTATGCGTTATGCGTTATGCGTTATGCGTTATGCGTTATGCGTTATGCGATATGCGTTATGCGTTATGCGTTATGCGTTATGCGTTGTGCGTTATGCGTTATGCGTTATGCGATATGCGTTATGCGTTATGCGTTATGCGTTATGCGTTATGCGTTATGCGTTATGCGTTATGCGTTATGCGTTATGCGTTATGCGTTATGCGTTATGCGTTATGCCTTATGCGTTATGAGTAATGCGTGATCCGTTATGCGTTATGCGTTATGCGTTATGCGTTATGCGTTATGCGTTATGCGTTATGCGTTATGCGTTATGGGTTATGCGTTATGCGTTATACGTTATGCGTTATGCGTTATGGGTTATGAGTAATGCGTGATCCGTTATACGTTATGCTTCATGCGTTATGAGTTACGCGTAATGCGTTATGCGCTATGGGTCATGCGTTATGCGTTATGCGTTATGCGTTATGCGTTATGCGTTATGCGTTATGCGTTATGCGTTATGCAATATGCGTTATGCGTTATGCGTTATGCGTTATGCGTTATGCGTTATGCGTTATGTGTTATGCGTTGTGCGTTATACGTTATGCGATTTGCGTTATGCGTTATGCGTTATGCGTTATGCGTTATGCGTTATGCGTTATGCGTTATGCGTTATGCTTTATGCTTTATGCGTTATGCGTTATGCGTTATGCGTTATGCGATATGCGTTATGCGTTATGCGTTATGCGTTATGCGTTATGCGTTATGCGTTATGCGTTATGCGTTATGCGTTTTGCGTTATGCGATATGCGTTATGCGTTATGCGTTATGCGTTATGCGTTATGCGTTATGCGTTATGCGTTATGCGTTATGCGTTATGCGTTATGCGTTATGCGTTATGCGTTATGCGTTATGCGTTATGCTTTATGCATTATGCGTTATGCGTTATGCGATTTGCGTTATGAGTTTTGCGTTATGCGTTATGACTTGTGCGTTATGCGTTATGCGTTATGCGTTATGCGTTATGCGTTATGCGTTATGCGTTATGCGTTATGCGTTATGCAATATGCGTTATGCGTTATGCGTTATGCGTTATGCGTTATGCGTTATGCGTTATGTGTTATGCATTGTGCGTTATACGTTATGCGATTTGCGTTATGCGTTATGCGTTATGCGTTATGCGTTATGCCTTATACGTTATGCGTTATGCGTTATGCGTTATGAGTAATGCGTGATCCGTTATGCGTTATGCGTTATGCCTTATACGTTATGCGTTATGCGTTATGCGATTTGCGTTATGCGTTATGCGTTATGCAATATGCGTTATGGGTTGTGCGTTATGAGTCATGCGTTATGCGTTATGCGTTATGTGTTATGCGTTGTGCGTTATCCGCTATGCGTTATGCGTTTTGCGTTATGCGTTATGCGTTATACGTTATGCGTAATGCGTTATGCGTTATGCGTTATGCGATTTGCGTTATGCGTTATGCGTTATGCGTTATGCGTTATGCGTTATGCGTTATGTGTTATGGGTTATGCGTTATGCGTTATGCGTTATGCGTTATGCGTTATGCGTTATGCGTTATGCGTTATGGGTTATGCGTTATGCGTTATGCGTTATGCGTTATGCGTTATGCGTTATGCGTTATGCATTATGTGTTATCCGTTATGCGTTATCCGTTATGCGTTTTGCGTTATGCGTTATGCGTTATGAGTTGTGCGTTATGCGTTATGCGTTATGCGTTATGCGTTATGCGTCATGCGTTATGCGTTATGCGTTATGCGTTATGCGTTATGCGTTATGCGTTATGCGTTATGCGTTATGCGTTATGCGTTATGCGTTATGCGTTATGCGTTATGCGTTATGAGTTATGCGTTATGAGTAATGCGTGATCCGTTATGCGTTATGCGTTGTGCGTTATGCGTTATGCGTTATGCGTTATGCGTTATGCGTTATGCGTTATGCGTTATGCGTTATGCGTTATGCGTTATACGTTATGCGTATGCGTTATGCGTTATGCGTTATGCGTTATGCGTTATGCGTTATGCGTTATGCGTTATGCGTTATGCATTATGTGTTATCCGTTATGCGTTATCCGTTATGCGTTTTGCGTTATGCGTTATGCGTTATGAGTTGTGCGTTATGCGTTATGCGTTATGCGTTATGCGTTATGCGTTATGCGTTATGCGTTATGCGTTATGCGTTATGCGTTATGCATTATGCGTTATGCGTTATGCGTTATGCGTTATGCTTTATGCTTTATGCATTATGCGTTATGCGTTATGCGATTTGCGTTATGAGTTTTGCGTTATGCGTTATGCGTTATGAGTTGTGCGTTATGCGTTATGCGTTATGCGTTATGCGTTATGCGTTATGCGTTATGCGTTATGCAATATGCGTTATGCGTTATGCGTTATGCGTTATGCGTTATGCGTTATGCGTTATGCGTTATGCGTTATGCGTTATGCGTTATGAGTAATGCGTTGTGCGTTATACGTTATGCGATTTGCGTTATGCGTTATGCGTTATGCGTTATGCGTTATGCGTTATGCGTTATGCGTTATGGGTTATGCGTTATGCGTTATGCGTTATGCGTTATGCAATATGCGTTATGGGTTGTGAGTTATGAGTCATGCGTTATGCGTAATGCCTTATGCGTTATGCGTTATGCGTTATGCGATTTGCGTTATGCGTTATGCGTTATGCGTTATGCGTTATGCGTTATGCGTTATGTGTTATGGGTTATGCGTTATGCTTTATGCGTTATGCGTTATGCGTTATGCGTTATGCGTTATGCGTTATGTGTTATGGGTTATGGGTTATGCTTTATGCGTTATGCGTTATGCGTTATGCGTTATGCGTTATGCGTTATGAGTAATGCGTGATCCGTTATGCGTTATGCGTTACGCGTTATGCGTTATGAGTAATGCGTGATCCGTTATGCGTTATGCGTTATGCGTTATGCGTTATGCGTTATGCGTTATGCGTTATGCGTTATGCGTTATGCGTTATGCGTTATGCAATATGCGTTATGCGATATGCGTTATGCGTTATGCGTTATGCGTTATGCGTTATGCGTTATGCGTTATGCGCTATGTGTTATGCGTTGTGCGTTATACGTTATGCGATTTGCGTTATGCGTTATGCGTTATGCGTTATGCGTTATGCGTTATGGGTTATGCGTTATGCGTTATGCGTTATGCGTTATGCAATATGCGTTATGGGTTGTGCGTTATGAGTCATGCGTTATGCGTTATGCGTTATGTGTTATGCGTTGTGCGTTATCCGCTATGCGTTATGCGTTTTGCGTTATGCGTTATGCGTTATGCGTTATGCGTTATGCGTTATGCGTTATGCGTTATGTGTTATGCGTTGTGCGTTATCCGCTATGCGTTATGCGTTTTGCGTTATGCGTTATGCGTTATGCGTTGTGCGTTATGCGTTATGCGTTATGCGTTGTGCGTTATGCGTTATGCGTTATAGGTTATGCGTTATGTGTCATGCGTTATGCGTTATGCGTTATGCGTTATGCGTTATGCATTATGCGTTATGCGTTATGCTTTATGCTTTATGCGTTATGCGTTATGCGTTATGCGTTATGCGATATGCGTTATGCGTTATGCGTTATGCGTTATGCGTTATGCGTTATGCGTTATGCGTTATGCGTTATGCGTTATGCGATATGCGTTATGCGTTATGCGTTATGCGTTATGCGTTATGCGTTATGCGTTATGCGTTATGCGTTATGCGTTATGCGTTATGCGTTATGCGTTATGCGTTAAGCGTTATGCGTTATGCGTTATGCGTTATGCCTTATGCGTTATGAGTAATGCGTGATCCGTTATGCGTTATGCGTTATGCGTTATGCGTTATGTGTTATGCGTTGTGCGTTATCCGCTATGCGTTATGCGTTTTGCGTTATGCGTTATGCGTTATGCGTTATGCGTTGTGCGTTATGCGTTATGCGTTATGCGTTATAGGTTATGCGTTATGTGTCATGCGTTATGCGTTATGCGTTATGCGTTATGCGTTATGCGTTATACGTTATGCGATTTGCGTTATGCGTTATGCGTTATGCGTTATGCGTTATGCGTTATGCGTTATGGGTTATGCGTTATGCGTTATGCGTTATGCGTTATGCAATATGCGTTATGGGTTGTGCGTTATGAGTCATGCGTTATGCGTTATGCGTTATGTGTTATGCGTTGTGCGTTATCCGCTATGCGTTATGCGTTTTGCGTTATGCGTTATGCGTTATACGTTATGCGTAATGCGTTATGCGTTATGCGTTATGCGATTTGCGTTATGCGTTATGCGTTATGCAATATGCGTTATGGGTTGTGCGTTATGAGTCATGCGTTCTGCGTTATGCGTTATGCGTTATGCGTTATGCGTTATGCGTTATGCGTTATGCGTTATGCGTTATGCGTTATGGGTTGTGCGTTATGAGTCATGCGTTATGCGTTATGCGTTATGTGTTATGCGTTGTGCGTTATCCGCTATGCGTTATGCGTTTTGCGTTATGCGTTATGCGTTATGCGTTATGCGTTATGCGTTATGTGTTATGCGTTGTGCGTTATCCGCTATGCGTTATGCGTTTTGCGTTATGCGTTATGCGTTATGCGTTGTGCGTTATGCGTTATGCGTTATAGGTTATGCGTTATGTGTCATGCGTTATGCGTTATGCGTTATGCGTTATGCGTTATGCATTATGCGTTATGCGTTATGCTTTATGCTTTATGCGTTATGCGTTATGCGTTATGCGTTATGCGATATGCGTTATGCGTTATGCGTTATGCGTTATGCGTTATGCGTTATGCGTTATGCGTTATGCGTTATGCGTTATGCGATATGCGTTATGCGTTATGCGTTATGCGTTATGCGTTATGCGTTATGCGTTATGCGTTATGCGTTATGCGTTATGCGTTATGCGTTATGCGTTATGCGTTATGCGTTATGCGTTATGCGTTATGCGTTATGCCTTATGCGTTATGAGTAATGCGTGATCCGTTATGCGTTATGCGTTATGCGTTATGCGTTATGCGTTATGTGTTATGCGTTGTGCGTTATCCGCTATGCGTTATGCGTTTTGCGTTATGCGTTATGCGTTATACGTTATGCGTTGTGCGTTATGCGTTATGCGTTATAGGTTATGCGTTATGTGTCATGCGTTATGCGTTATGCGTTATGCGTTATGCGTTATGCGTTATACGTTATGCGATTTGCGTTATGCGTTATGCGTTATGCGTTATGCGTTATGCGTTATGCGTTATGGGTTATGCGTTATGCGTTATGCGTTATGCGTTATGCAATATGCGTTATGGGTTGTGCGTTATGAGTCATGCGTTATGCGTTATGCGTTATGCGTTATGCGTTGTGCGTTATCCGCTATGCGTTATGCGTTTTGCGTTATGCGTTATGCGTTATTCGTTATGCGTAATGCGTTATGCGTTATGCGTTATGCGATTTGCGTTATGCGTTATGCGTTATGCAATATGCGTTATGGGTTGTGCGTTATGAGTCATGCGTTCTGCGTTATGCGTTATGTGTTATGCGTTGTGCGTTATCCGCTATGCGTTATGCGTTTTGCGTTATGCGTTATGCGTTATACGTTATGCGTAATGCGTTATGCGTTATGCGTTATGCGATTTGCGTTATGCGTTATGCGTTATGCGTTATGCGTTATGCGTTATGCGTTATGTGTTATGGGTTATGCGTTATGCGTTATGCGTTATGCGTTATGCGTTATGCGTTATGCGTTATGCGTTATGTGTTATGGGTTATGCGTTATGCGTTATGCGTTATGCGTTATGCGTTATGCGTTATGCGTTATGCGTTATGCGTTATGCGTTATGCATTATGTGTTATCCGTTATGCGTTATCCGTTATGCGTTTTGCGTTATGCGTTATGCGTTATGAGTTGTGCGTTATGCGTTATGCGTTATGCGTTATGCGTTATGCGTTATGCGTTATGCGTTACGCGTTATGCGTTATGCGTTATGCGTTATGCGTTATGCGTTATGCGTTATGCGTTATGCGTTATGCGTTATGCGTTATGAGTTATGCGTTATGCCTTATGCGTTATGGGTTGTGCGTTATGAGTCATGCGTTATGCGTTATGCGTTATGTGTTATGCGTTGTGCGTTATCCGCTATGCGTTATGCGTTTTGCGTTATGCGTTATGCGTTATGCGTTATGCGTTATGCGTTATGCGTTATGTGTTATGCGTTGTGCGTTATCCGCTATGCGTTATGCGTTTTGCGTTATGCGTTATGCGTTATGCGTTGTGCGTTATGCGTTATGCGTTATAGGTTATGCGTTATGTGTCATGCGTTATGCGTTATGCGTTATGCGTTATGCGTTATGCATTATGCGTTATGCGTTATGCTTTATGCTTTATGCGTTATGCGTTATGCGTTATGCGTTATGCGTTATGCGTTATGCGTTATGCGTTATGCGTTATGCGTTATGCATTATGCGTTATGCGTTATGCTTTATGCTTTATGCGTTATGCGTTATGCGTTATGCGTTATGCGATATGCGTTATGCGTTATGCGTTATGCGTTATGCGTTATGCGTTATGCGTTATGCGTTATGCGTTATGCGTTATGCGATATGCGTTATGCGTTATGCGTTATGCGTTATGCGTTATGCGTTATGCGTTATGCGTTATGCGTTATGCGTTATGCGTTATGCGTTATGCGTTATGCGTTATGCGTTATGCGTTATGCGTTATGCGTTATGCGTTATGCGTTATGCGTTATGCGTTATGCGTTATGCCTTATGCGTTATGAGTAATGCGTGATCCGTTATGCGTTATGCGTTATGCGTTATGCGTTATGCGTTATGTGTTATGCGTTGTGCGTTATCCGCTATGCGTTATGCGTTTTGCGTTATGCGTTATGCGTTATGCGTTATGCGTTGTGCGTTATGCGTTATGCGTTATAGGTTATGCGTTATGTGTCATGCGTTATGCGTTATGCGTTATGCGTTATGCGTTATGCGTTATGCGTTATGTGTTATGCGTTGTGCGTTATACGTTATGCGATTTGCGTTATGCGTTATGCGTTATGCGTTATGCGTTATGCGTTATGCGTTATGCGTTATGCGTTATGCTTTATGCTTTATGCGTTATGCGTTATGCGTTATGCGTTATGCGATATGCGTTATGCGTTATGCGTTATGCGTTATGCGTTATGCGTTATGCGTTATGCGTTATGCGTTTTGCGTTATGCGATATGCGTTATGCGTTATGCGTTATGCGTTATGCGTTATGCGTTATGCGTTATGCGTTATGCGTTATGCGTTATGCGTTATGCGTTATGCGTTATGCGTTATGCTTTATGCATTATGCGTTATGCGTTATGCGATTTGCGTTATGAGTTTTGCGTTATGCGTTATGCGTTATGACTTGTGCGTTATGCGTTATGCGTTATGCGTTATGCGTTATGCGTTATGCGTTATGCGTTATGCGTTATGCAATATGCGTTATGCGTTATGCGTTATGCGTTATGCGTTATGCGTTATGCGTTATGTGTTATGCATTGTGCGTTATACGTTATGCGATTTGCGTTATGCGTTATGCGTTATGCGTTATGCGTTATGCCTTATACGTTATGCGTTATGCGTTATGCGTTATGAGTAATGCGTGATCCGTTATGCGTTATGCGTTATGCCTTATACGTTATGCGTTATGCGTTATGCGTTATGCGTTATGCGTTATGCGTTATGCAATATGCGTTATGGGTTGTGCGTTATGAGTCAGGCGTTATGCGTTATGCGTTATGCGTTATGCGTTATGCGTTATGCGTTATGCGTTATGCGTTATGCGTTATGCGTTATGAGTTATGCGTTATGAGTAATGCGTGATCCGTTATGCGTTATGCGTTGTGCGTTATGCGTTATGCGTTATGCGTTATGCGTTATGCGTTATGCGTTATGCGTTATGCGTTATGCGTTATGCGTTATACGTTATGCGTATGCGTTATGCGTTATGCGTTATGCGTTATGCGTTATGCGTTATGCGTTATGCGTTATGCATTATGTGTTATCCGTTATGCGTTATCCGTTATGCGTTTTGCGTTATGCGTTATGCGTTATGAGTTGTGCGTTATGCGTTATGCGTTATGCGTTATGCGTTATGCGTTATGCGTTATGCGTTATGCGTTATGCGTTATGCGTTATGCATTATGCGTTATGCGTTATGCGTTATGCGTTATGCTTTATGCTTTATGCATTATGCGTTATGCGTTATGCGATTTGCGTTATGAGTTTTGCGTTATGCGTTATGCGTTATGAGTTGTGCGTTATGCGTTATGCGTTATGCGTTATGCGTTATGCGTTATGCGTTATGCAATATGCGTTATGCGTTATGCGTTATGCGTTATGCGTTATGCGTTATGCGTTATGCGTTATGCGTTATGCGTTATGCGTTATGCGTTATGCGTTATGCAATATGCGTTATGGGTTGTGAGTTATGAGTCATGCGTTATGCGTAATGCCTTATGCGTTATGCGTAATGCGTTATGCGATTTGCGTTATGCGTTATGCGTTATGCGTTATGCGTTATGCGTTATGTGTTATGGGTTATGCGTTATGCTTTATGCGTTATGCGTTATGCGTTATGCGTTATGCGTTATGCGTTATGTGTTATGGGTTATGCGTTATGCTTTATGCATTATGCGTTATGCGTTATGCTTTATGCTTTATGCGTTATGCGTTATGCGTTATGCGTTATGCGATATGCGTTATGCGTTATGCGTTATGCGTTATGCGTTATGCGTTATGCGTTATGCGTTATGCGTTATGCGTTATGCGATATGCGTTATGCGTTATGCGTTATGCGTTATGCGTTATGCGTTATGCGTTATGCGTTATGCGTTATGCGTTATGCGTTATGCGTTATGCGTTATGCGTTATGCGTTATGCGTTATGCGTTATGCGTTATGCGTTATGCGTTATGCGTTATGCGTTATGAGTAATGCGTGATCCGTTATGCGTTATGCGTTATGCGTTATGCGTTATGCGTTATGTGTTATGCGTTGTGCGTTATCCGCTATGCGTTATGCGTTTTGCGTTATGCGTTATGCGTTATGCTTTATGCGTTGTGCGTTATGCGTTATGCGTTATAGGTTATGCGTTATGTGTCATGCGTTATGCGTTATGCGTTATGCGTTATGCGTTATGCGTTATACGTTATGCGATTTGCGTTATGCGTTATGCGTTATGCGTTATGCGTTATGCGTTATGCGTTATGGGTTATGCGTTATGCGTTATGCGTTATGCGTTATGCAATATGCGTTATGGGTTGTGCGTTATGAGTCATGCGTTATGCGTTATGCGTTATGTGTTATGCGTTGTGCGTTATCCGCTATGCGTTATGCGTTTTGCGTTATGCGTTATGCGTTATACGTTATGCGTAATGCGTTATGCGTTATGCGTTATGCGATTTGCGTTATGCGTTATGCGTTATGCGATATGCGTTATGGGTTGTGCGTTATGAGTCATGCGTTCTGCGTTATGCGTTATGTGTTATGCGTTGTGCGTTATCCGCTATGCGTTATGCGTTTTGCGTTATGCGTTATGCGTTATACGTTATGCGTAATGCGTTATGCGTTATGCGTTATGCGATTTGCGTTATGCGTTATGCGTTATGCGTTATGCGTTATGCGTTATGCGTTATGTGTTATGGGTTATGCGTTATGCGTTATGCGTTATGCGTTATGCGTTATGCGTTATGCGTTATGTGTTATGGGTTATGCGTTATGCGTTATGCGTTATGCGTTATGCGTTATGCGTTATGCGTTATGCGTTATGCGTTATGCATTATGTGTTATCCGTTATGCGTTATCCGTTATGCGTTTTGCGTTATGCGTTATGCGTTATGAGTTGTGCGTTATGCGTTATGCGTTATGCGTTATGCGTTATGCGTTATGCGTTATGCGTTACGCGTTATGCGTTATGCGTTATGCGTTATGCGTTATGCGTTATGCGTTATGCGTTATGCGTTATGCGTTATGCGTTATGAGTTATGCGTTATGCCTTATGCGTTATGGGTTGTGCGTTATGAGTCATGCGTTATGCGTTATGCGTTATGTGTTATGCGTTGTGCGTTATCCGCTATGCGTTATGCGTTTTGCGTTATGCGTTATGCGTTATGCGTTATGCGTTATGCGTTATGCGTTATGCGTTATGTGTTATGCGTTGTGCGTTATCCGCTATGCGTTATGCGTTTTGCGTTATGCGTTATGCGTTATGCGTTGTGCGTTATGCGTTATGCGTTATAGGTTATGCGTTATGTGTCATGCGTTATGCGTTATGCGTTATGCGTTATGCGTTATGCATTATGCGTTATGCGTTATGCTTTATGCTTTATGCGTTATGCGTTATGCGTTATGCGTTATGCGATATGCGTTATGCGTTATGCGTTATGCGTTATGCGTTATGCGTTATGCGTTATGCGTTATGCGTTATGCGTTATGCGATATGCGTTATGCGTTATGCGTTATGCGTTATGCGTTATGCGTTATGCGTTATGCGTTATGCGTTATGCGTTATGCGTTATGCGTTATGCGTTATGCGTTATGCGTTATGCGTTATGCGTTATGCGTTATGCGTTATGCGTTATGCGTTATGCGTTATGCGTTATGCGTTATGCGTTATACGTTATGCGTAATGCGTTATGCGTTATGCGTTATGCGATTTGCGTTATGCGTTATGCGTTATGCAATATGCGTTATGGGTTGTGCGTTATGAGTCATGCGTTCTGCGTTATGCGTTATGTGTTATGCGTTGAGCGTTATCCGCTATGCGTTATGCGTTTTGCGTTATGCGTTATGCGTTATACGTTATGCGTAATGCGTTATGCGTTATGCGTTATGCGATTTGCGTTATGCGTTATGCGTTATGCGTTATGCGTTATGCGTTATGCGTTATGTGTTATGGGTTATGCGTTATGCGTTATGCGTTATGCGTTATGCGTTATGCGTTATGCGTTATGCGTTATGCGTTATGCGTTATGCGTTATGCCTTATGCGTTATGGGTTGTGCGTTATGAGTCATGCGTTATGCGTTATGCGTTATGTGTTATGCGTTGTGCGTTATCCGCTATGCGTTATGCGTTTTGCGTTATGCGTTATGCGTTATGCGTTATGCGTTATGCGTTATGCGTTATGTGTTATGCGTTGTGCGTTATCCGCTATGCGTTATGCGTTTTGCGTTATGCGTTATGCGTTATGCGTTGTGCGTTATGCGTTATGCGTTATAGGTTATGCGTTATGTGTCATGCGTTATGCGTTATGCGTTATGCGTTATGCGTTATGCATTATGCGTTATGCGTTATGCTTTATGCTTTATGCGTTATGCGTTATGCGTTATGCGTTATGCGATATGCGTTATGCGTTATGCGTTATGCGTTATGCGTTATGCGTTATGCGTTATGCGTTATGCGTTATGCGTTATGCGATATGCGTTATGCGTTATGCGTTATGCGTTATGCGTTATGCGTTATGCGTTATGCGTTATGCGTTATGCGTTATGCGTTATGCGTTATGCGTTATGCGTTATGCGTTATGCGTTATGCGTTATGCGTTATGCGTTATGCGTTATGCGTTATGCGTTATGCGTTATGCCTTATGCGTTATGAGTAATGCGTGATCCGTTATGCGTTATGCGTTATGCGTTATGCGTTATGCGTTATGTGTTATGCGTTGTGCGTTATCCGCTATGCGTTATGCGTTTTGCGTTATGCGTTATGCGTTATGCGTTATGCGTTGTGCGTTATGCGTTATGCGTTATAGGTTATGCGTTATGTGTCATGCGTTATGCGTTATGCGTTATGCGTTATGCGTTATGCGTTATACGTTATGCGATTTGCGTTATGCGTTATGCGTTATGCGTTATGCGTTATGCGTTATGCGTTATGGGTTATGCGTTATGCGTTATGCGTTATGCTTTATGGAATATGCGTTATGGGTTGTGCGTTATGAGTCATGCGTTATGCGTTATGCGTTATGTGTTATGCGTTGTGCGTTATCCGCTATGCGTTATGCGTTTTGCGTTATGCGTTATGCGTTATACGTTATGCGTAATGCGTTATGCGTTATGCGTTATGCGATTTGCGTTATGCGTTATGCGTTATGCAATATGCGTTATGGGTTGTGCGTTATGAGTCATGCGTTCTGCGTTATGCGTTATGTGTTATGCGTTGTGCGTTATCCGCTATGCGTTATGCGTTTTGCGTTATGCGTTATGCGTTATACGTTATGCGTAATGCGTTATGCGTTATGCGTTATGCGATTTGCGTTATGCGTTATGCGTTATGCGTTATGCGTTATGCGTTATGCGTTATGTGTTATGGGTTATGCGTTATGCGTTATGCGTTATGCGTTATGCGTTATGCGTTATGCGTTATGTGTTATGGGTTATGCGTTATGCATTATGCGTTATGCGTTATGCGTTATGCGTTATGCGTTATGCGTTATGCATTATGTGTTATCCGTTATGCGTTATCCGTTATGCGTTTTGCGTTATGCGTTATGCGTTATGAGTTGTGCGTTATGCGTTATGCGTTATGCGTTATGCGTTATGCGTTATGCGTTACGCGTTATGCGTTATGCGTTATGCGTTATGCGTTATGCGTTATGCGTTATGCGTTATGCGTTATGAGTTATGCGTTATGCCTTATGCGTTATGGGTTGTGCGTTATGAGTCATGCGTTATGCGTTATGCGTTATGTGTTATGCGTTGTGCGTTATCCGCTATGCGTTATGCGTTTTGCGTTATGCGTTATGCGTTATGCGTTATGCGTTATGCGTTATGCGTTATGTGTTATGCGTTGTGCGTTATCCGCTATGCGTTATGCGTTTTGCGTTATGCGTTATGCGTTATGCGTTGTGCGTTATGCGTTATGCGTTATAGGTTATGCGTTATGTGTCATGCGTTATGCGTTATGCGTTATGCGTTATGCGTTATGCATTATGCGTTATGCGTTATGCTTTATGCTTTATGCGTTATGCGTTATGCGTTATGCGTTATGCGATATGCGTTATGCGTTATGCGTTATGCGTTATGCGTTATGCGTTATGCGTTATGCGTTATGCGTTATGCGTTATGCGATATGCGTTATGCGTTATGCGTTATGCGTTATGCGTTATGCGTTATGCGTTATGCGTTATGCGTTATGCGTTATGCGTTATGCGTTATGCGTTATGCGTTATGCGTTATGCGTTATGCGTTATGCGTTATGCGTTATGCGTTATGCCTTATGCGTTATGAGTAATGCGTGATCCGTTATGCGTTATGCGTTATGCGTTATGCGTTATGCGTTATGTGTTATGCGTTGTGCGTTATCCGCTATGCGTTATGCGTTTTGCGTTATGCGTTATGCGTTATGCGTTATGCGTTGTGCGTTATGCGTTATGCGTTATAGGTTATGCGTTATGTGTCATGCGTTATGCGTTATGCGTTATGCGTTATGCGTTATGCGTTATACGTTATGCGATTTGCGTTATGCGTTATGCGTTATGCGTTATGCGTTATGCGTTATGCGTTATGGGTTATGCGTTATGCGTTATGCGTTATGCGTTATGCAATATGCGTTATGGGTTGTGCGTTATGAGTCATGCGTTATGCGTTATGTGTTATGCGTTGTGCGTTATCCGCTATGCGTTATGCGTTTTGCGTTATGCGTTATGCGTTATGCGTTATGCGTTATGCGTTATGCGTTATGCGTTATGTGTTATGCGTTGTGCGTTATCCGCTATGCGTTATGCGTTTTGCGTTATGCGTTATGCGTTATGCGTTGTGCGTTATGCGTTATGCGTTATAGGTTATGCGTTATGTGTCATGCGTTATGCGTTATGCGTTATGCGTTATGCATTATGCGTTATGCGTTATGCTTTATGCTTTATGCGTTATGCGTTATGCGTTATGCGTTATGCGATATGCGTTATGCGTTATGCGTTATGCGTTATGCGTTATGCGTTATGCGTTATGCGTTATGCGTTATGTGTTATGCGTTGTGCGTTATCCGCTATGCGTTATGCGTTTTGCGTTATGCGTTATGCGTTATGCGTTATGCGTTGTGCGTTATGCGTTATGCGTTATAGGTTATGCGTTATGTGTCATGCGTTATGCGTTATGCGTTATGCGTTATGCGTTATGCGTTATACGTTATGCGATTTGCGTTATGCGTTATGCGTTATGCGTTATGCGTTATGCGTTATGCGTTATGGGTTATGCGTTATGCGTTATGCGTTATGCGTTATGCAATATGCGTTATGGGTTGTGCGTTATGAGTCATGCGTTATGCGTTATGCGTTATGTGTTATGCGTTGTGCGTTATCCGCTATGCGTTATGCGTTTTGCGTTATGCGTTATGCGTTATACGTTATGCGTAATGCGTTATGCGTTATGCGTTATGCGATTTGCGTTATGCGTTATGCGTTATGCAATATGCGTTATGGGTTGTGCGTTATGAGTCATGCGTTCTGCGTTATGCGTTATGTGTTATGCGTTGTGCGTTATCCGCTATGCGTTATGCGTTTTGCGTTATGCGTTATGCGTTATACGTTATGCGTAATGCGTTAGGCGTTATGCGTTATGCGATTTGCGTTATGCGTTATGCGTTATGCGTTATGCGTTATGCGTTATGCGTTATGTGTTATGGGTTATGCGTTATGCGTTATGCGTTATGCGTTATGCGTTATGTGTTATGGGTTATGCGTTATGCGTTATGCGTTATGCGTTATGCGTTATGCGTTATGCGTTATGCGTTATGCGTTATGCGTTATGCATTATGTGTTATCCGTTATGCGTTATCCGTTATGCGTTTTGCGTTATGCGTTATGCGTTATGAGTTGTGCGTTATGCGTTATGCGTTATGCGTTATGCGTTATGCGTTACGCGTTATGCGTTATGCGTTATGCGTTATGCGTTATGCGTTATGCGTTATGCGTTATGCGTTATGCGTTATGCGTTATGCGTTATGCGTTATGAGTTATGCGTTATGAGTAATGCGTGATCCGTTATGCGTTATGCGTTGTGCGTTATGCGTTATGCGTTATGCGTTATGCGTTATGCGTTATGCGTTATGCGTTATGCGTTATGCGTTATGCGTTATGCGTTATACGTTATGCGTTATGCGTTATGCGTTATGCGTTATGCGTTATGCGTTATGAGAAATGCGTGATCCGTTATGCGTTATGCGTTATGAGTAATGCGTGATCCGTTATGCGTTATGCGTTATGCGCTATGAGTAACGCGTGATCCGTTATGCGTTATGCGTTATGAGTACTGCGTGATCCGTTATGCGTTATGCGTTATGAGTAATGCTTGATCCGTTACGCGTTATGCGTTATGCATTAAGCGTTATGCGTTATACGTTATGCGTTATGCGTTATGCGTTATGAGTAATGCGTGATCCGTTATGCGTTATGCGTTATGCGTTATGCGTTATGCGTTATGAGTAATGCGTGATCCGTCATGCGTTATGCGTTATGCGCTATGAGTAATGCGTGATCCGTTATGCGTTATGCGTTATGAGTAATGCTTGATCCGTTACGCGTTATGCGTTATGCATTAAGCGTTATGCGTTATACGTTATGCGTTATGCGTTATGCGTTATGCGTTATGCTTTATGCTTTATGCATTATGCGTTATGCGTTATGCGATTTGCGTTATGAGTTTTGCGTTATGCGTTATGCGTTATGAGTTGTGCGTTATGCGTTATGCGTTATGCGTTATGCGTTATGCGTTATGCGTTATGCAATATGCGTTATGCGTTATGCGTTATGCGTTATGCGTTATGCGTTATGCGTTATGCGTTATGCGTTATGCGTTATGCGTTATGCGTTATGTGTAATGCGTTGTGCGTTATACGTTATGCGATTTGCGTTATGCGTTATGCGTTATGCGTTATGCGTTATGCGTTATGCGTTATGCGTTATGCGTTATGGGTTATGCGTTATGCGTTATGCGTTATGCGTTATGCAATATGCGTTATGGGTTGTGAGTTATGAGTCATGCGTTATGCGTAATGCCTTATGCGTTATGCGTTATGCGTTATGCGATTTGCGTTATGCGTTATGCGTTATGCGTTATGCGTTATGCGTTATGCGTTATGTGTTATGGGTTATGCGTTATGCTTTATGCGTTATGCGTTATGTGTTATGCGTTATGCGTTATGCGTTATGTGTTATGGGTTATGCGTTATGCTTTATGCGTTATGCGTTATGCGTTATGCGTTATGCGTTATGCGTTATGAGTAATGCGTGATCCGTTATGCGTTATGCGTTACGCGTTATGCGTTATGAGTAATGCGTGATCCGTTATGCGTTATGCGTTATGCGTTATGCGTTATGCGTTATGCGTTATGCGTTATGCGTTATGCGTTATGCGTTATGCGTTATGCGTTATGGGTTATCCGTTATGCGTTATCCGTTATGCGTTATGCGTTATGCGTTATGCGTTATGCGTTATGCGTTATGCGTTATGCGTTATGCGTTATGCGTTACGCGTTATGCGTTATGCGTTATGCGTTATGCGTTATGCGTTATGTGTTATGGGTTATGCGTTATGCTTTATGCGTTATGCGTTATGTGTTATGCGTTATGCGTTATGCGTTATGTGTTATGGGTTATGCGTTATGCTTTATGCGTTATGCGTTATGCGTTATGCGTTATGCGTTATGCGTTATGCGTTATGCGTTATGCGTTATGCGTTATGCGTTATGCGTTATACGTTATGCGTTATGCGTTATGCGTTATGCGTTATGCGTTATGCGTTATGAGAAATGCGTGATCCGTTATGCGTTATGCGTTATGAGTAATGCGTGATCCGTTATGCGTTATGCGTTATGCGTTATGCGTTATGCGTTATGAGTAATGCGTGATCCGTCATGCGTTATGCGTTATGCGCTATGAGTAATGCGTGATCCGTTATGCGTTATGCGTTATGAGTAATGCTTGATCCGTTACGCGTTATGCGTTATGCATTAAGCGTTATGCGTTATACGTTATGCGTTATGCGTTATGCGTTATGCGTTATGCGTTATGCTTTATGCTTTATGCATTATGCGTTTTGCGTTATGCGATTTGCGTTATGAGTTTTGCGTTATGCGTTATGCGTTATGAGTTGTGCGTTATGCGTTATGCGTTATGCGTTATGCGTTATGCGTTATGCGTTATGCAATATGCGTTATGCGTTATGCGTTATGCGTTATGCGTTATGCGTTATGCGTTATGCGTTATGCGTTATGCGTTATGCGTTATGTGTAATGCGTTGTGCGTTATACGTTATGCGATTTGCGTTATGCGTTATGCGTTATGCGTTATGCGTTATGCGTTATGCGTTATGCGTTATGCGTTATTGGTTATGCGTTATGCGTTATGCGTTATGCGTTATGCAATATGCGTTATGGGTTGTGAGTTATGAGTCATGCGTTATGCGTAATGCCTTATGCGTTATGCGTTATGCGTTATGCGATTTGCGTTATGCGTTATGCGTTATGCGTTATGCGTTATGCGTTATGCGTTATGTGTTATGGGTTATGCGTTATGCTTTATGCGTTATGCGTTATGCGTTATGCGTTATGCGTTATGCGTTATGTGTTATGGGTTATGCGTTATGCTTTATGCGTTATGCGTTATGCGTTATGCGTTATGCGTTATGCGTTATGAGTAATGCGTGATCCGTTATGCGTTATGCGTTACGCGTTATGCGTTATGAGTAATGCGTGATCCGTTATGCGTTATGCGTTATGCGTTATGCGTTATGCGTTATGCGTTATGCGTTATGCGTTATGCGTTATGCGTTATGCGTTATGGGTTATCCGTTATGCGTTATCCGTTATGCGTTATGCGTTATGCGTTATGTGTTATGCGTTATGCGTTATGCGATATGCGTTATGCGTTATGCGTTATGCGTTATGCGTTGTGCGTTATGCGTTATGCGTTATGCGATATGCGTTATGCGTTATGCGTTATGCGTTATGCGTTATGCGTTATGCGTTATGCGTTATGCGTTATGCGTTATGCGTTATGCGTTATGCGTTATGCGTTATGCCTTATGCGTTATGAGTAATGCGTGATCCGTTATGCGTTATGCGTTATGCGTTATGCGTTATGCGTTATGCGTTATGCGTTATGGGTTATGCGTTATGCGTTATACGTTATGCGTTATGCGTTATGGGTTATGAGTAATGCGTGATCCGTTATACGTTATGCTTCATGCGTTATGAGTTACGCGTAATGCGTTATGCGCTATGGGTCATGCGTTATGCGTTATGCGTTATGCGTTATGCGTTATGCGTTATGCGTTATGCAATATGCGTTATGCGTTATGCGTTATGCGTTATGCGTTATGCGTTATGCGTTATGTGTTATGCGTTGTGCGTTATACGTTATGCGATTTGCGTTATGCGTTATGCGTTATGCGTTATGCGTTATGCGTTATGCGTTATGCGTTATGCTTTATGCTTTATGCGTTATGCGTTATGCGTTATGCGTTATGCGATATGCGTTATGCGTTATGCGTTATGCGTTATGCGTTATGCGTTATGCGTTATGCGTTATGCGTTATGCGTTTTGCGTTATGCGATATGCGTTATGCGTTATGCGTTATGCGTTATGCGTTATGCGTTATGCGTTATGCGTTATGCGTTATGAATTATGCGTTATGCGTTATGCTTTATGCATTATGCGTTATGCGTTATGCGATTTGCGTTATGAGTTTTGCGTTATGCGTTATGCGTTATGACTTGTGCGTTATGCGTTATGCGTTATGCGTTATGCGTTATGCGTTATGCGTTATGCGTTATGCGTTATGCGTTATGCTATATGCGTTATGCGTTATGCGTTATGCGTTATGCGTTATGCGTTATGCGTTATGTGTTATGCATTGTGCGTTATACGTTATGCGATTTGCGTTATGCGTTATGCGTTATGCGTTATGCGTTATGCCTTATACGTTATGCGTTATGCGTTATGCGTTATGAGTAATGCGTGATCCGTTATGCGTTATGCGTTATGCCTTATACGTTATGCGTTATGCGTTATGCGATTTGCGTTATGCGTTATGCGTTATGCAATATGCGTTATGGGTTGTGCGTTATGAGTCATGCGTTATGCGTTATGCGTTATGTGTTATGCGTTGTGCGTTATCCGCTATGCGTTATGCGTTTTGCGTTATGCGTTATGCGTTATACGTTATGCGTAATGCGTTATGCGTTATGCGTTATGCGATTTGCGTTATGCGTTATGCGTTATGCGTTATGCGTTATGCGTTATGCGTTATGTGTTATGGGTTATGCGTTATGCGTTATGCGTTATGCGTTATGCGTTATGCGTTATGTGTTATGGGTTATGCGTTATGCGTTATGCGTTATGCGTTATGCGTTATGCGTTATGCGTTATGCATTATGTGTTATCCGTTATGCGTTATCCGTTATGCGTTTTGCGTTATGCGTTATGCGTTATGAGTTGTGCGTTATGCGTTATGCGTTATGCGTTATGCGTTATGCGTTATGCGTTATGCGTTATGCGTTATGCGTTATGCGTTATGCGTTATGCGTTATGCGTTATGCGTTATGCGTTATGCGTTATGAGTTATGCGTTATGAGTAATGCGTGATCCGTTATGCGTTATGCGTTGTGCGTTATGCGTTATGCGTTATGCGTTATGCGTTATGCGTTATGCGTTATGCGTTATGCGTTATGCGTTATGCGTTATGCGTTATACGTTATGCGTATGCGTTATGCGTTATGCGTTATGCGTTATGCGTTATGCGTTATGCGTTATGCGTTATGCATTATGTGTTATCCGTTATGCGTTATCCGTTATGCGTTTTGCGTTATGCGTTATGCGTTATGAGTTGTGCGTTATGCGTTATGCGTTATGCGTTATGCGTTATGCGTTATGCGTTATGCGTTATGCGTTATGCGTTATGCGTTATGCATTATGCGTTATGCGTTATGCGTTATGCGTTATGCTTTATGCTTTATGCATTATGCGTTATGCGTTATGCGATTTGCGTTATGAGTTTTGCGTTATGCGTTATGCGTTATGAGTTGTGCGTTATGCGTTATGCGTTATGCGTTATGCGTTATGCGTTATGCGTTATGCAATATGCGTTATGCGTTATGCGTTATGCGTTATGCGTTATGCGTTATGCGTTATGCGTTATGCGTTATGCGTTATGCGTTATGTGTAATGCGTTGTGCGTTATACGTTATGCGATTTGCGTTATGCGTTATGCGTTATGCGTTATGCGTTATGCGTTATGCGTTATGCGTTATGCGTTATGCGTTATGCGTTATGGGTTATGCGTTATGCGTTATGCGTTATGCGTTATGCAATATGCGTTATGGGTTGTGAGTTATGAGTCATGCGTTATGCGTAATGCCTTATGCGTTATGCGTTATGCGTTATGCGATTTGCGTTATGCGTTATGCGTTATGCGTTATGCGTTATGCGTTATGCGTTATGTGTTATGGGTTATGCGTTATGCTTTATGCGTTATGCGTTATGCGTTATGCGTTATGCGTTATGCGTTATGTGTTATGGGTTATGCGTTATGCTTTATGCGTTATGCGTTATGCGTTATGCGTTATGCGTTATGCGTTATGAGTAATGCGTGATCCGTTATGCGTTATGCGTTACGCGTTATGCGTTATGAGTAATGCGTGATCCGTTATGCGTTATGCGTTATGCGTTATGCGTTATGCGTTATGCGTTATGCGTTATGCGTTATGCGTTATGCGTTATGCGTTATGCGTTATGCGTTATGGGTTATCCGTTATGCGTTATCCGTTATGCGTTATGCGTTATGCGTTATGCGTTATGCGTTATGCGTTATGGGTTATGCGTTATGCGTTATACGTTATGCGTTATGCGTTATGGGTTATGAGTAATGCGTGATCCGTTATACGTTATGCTTCATGCGTTATGAGTTACGCGTAATGCGTTATGCGCTATGGGTCATGCGTTATGCGTTATGCGTTATGCGTTATGCGTTATGCGTTATGCGTTATGCAATATGCGTTATGCGTTATGCGTTATGCGTTATGCGTTATGAGTAATGCGTGATCCGTTATGCGTTATGCGTTACGCGTTATGCGTTATGAGTAATGCGTGATCCGTTATGCGTTATGCGTTATGCGTTATGCGTTATGCGTTATGCGTTATGCGTTATGCGTTATGCGTTATGCGTTATGCTTTATGCGTTATGCGTTATGCGTTATGCCTTATGCGTTATGAGTAATGCGTGATCCGTTATGCGTTATGCGTTATGCGTTATGCGTTATGCGTTATGCGTTATGCGTTATGCGTTATGCGTTATGGGTTATGCGTTATGCGTTATACGTTATGCGTTATGCGTTATGGGTTATGAGTAATGCGTGATCCGTTATACGTTATGCTTCATGCGTTATGAGTTACGCGTAATGCGTTATGCGCTATGGGTCATGCGTTATGCGTTATGCGTTATGCGTTATGCGTTATGCGTTATGCGTTATGCAATATGCGTTATGCGTTATGCGTTATGCGTTATGCGTTATGCGTTATGCGTTATGTGTTATGCGTTGTGCGTTATACGTTATGCGATTTGCGTTATGCGTTATGCGTTATGCGTTATGCGTTATGCGTTATGCGTTATGCGTTATGCTTTATGCTTTATGCGTTATGCGTTATGCGTTATGCGTTATGCGATATGCGTTATGCGTTATGCGTTATGCGTTATGCGTTATGCGTTATGCGTTATGCGTTATGCGTTATGCGTTTTGCGTTATGCGATATGCGTTATGCGTTATGCGTTATGCGTTATGCGTTATGCGTTATGCGTTATGCGTTATGCGTTATGCGTTATGCGTTATGCGTTATGCGTTATGCGTTATGCGTTATGCTTTATGCATTATGCGTTATGCGTTATGCGATTTGCGTTATGAGTTTTGCGTTATGCGTTATGCGTTATGACTTGTGCGTTATGCGTTATGCGTTATGCGTTATGCGTTATGCGTTATGCGTTATGCGTTATGCGTTATGCGTTATGCAATATGCGTTATGCGTTATGCGTTATGCGTTATGCGTTATGCGTTATGCGTTATGCGTTATGTGTTATGCATTGTGCGTTATACGTTATGCGATTTGCGTTATGCGTTATGCGTTATGCGTTATGCGTTATGCCTTATACGTTATGCGTTATGCGTTATGCGTTATGAGTAATGCGTGATCCGTTATGCGTTATGCGTTATGCCTTATACGTTATGCGTTATGCGTTATGCGATTTGCGTTATGCGTTATGCGTTATGCAATATGCGTTATGGGTTGTGCGTTATGAGTCATGCGTTATGCGTTATGCGTTATGTGTTATGCGTTGTGCGTTATCCGCTATGCGTTATGCGTTTTGCGTTATGCGTTATGCGTTATACGTTATGCGTAATGCGTTATGCGTTATGCGTTATGCGATTTGCGTTATGCGTTATGCGTTATGCGTTATGCGTTATGCGTTATGTGTTATGGGTTATGCGTTATGCGTTATGCGTTATGCGTTATGCGTTATGCGTTATGCGTTATGTGTTATGGGTTATGCGTTATGCGTTATGCGTTATGCGTTATGCGTTATGCGTTATGCGTTATGCATTATGTGTTATCCGTTATGCGTTATCCGTTATGCGTTTTGCGTTATGCGTTATGCATTATGAGTTGTGCGTTATGCGTTATGCGTTATGCGTTATGCGTTATGCGTTATGCGTTATGCGTTATGCGTTATGCGTTATGCGTTATGCGTTATGCGTTATGCGTTATGCGTTATGCGTTATGCGTTATGCGTTATGCGTTATGAGTTATGCGTTATGAGTAATGCGTGATCCGTTATGCGTTATGCGTTGTGCGTTATGCGTTATGCGTTATGCGTTATGCGTTATGCGTTATGCGTTATGCGTTATGCGTTATGCGTTATGCGTTATGCGTTATGCGTTATGCGTTATGCGTTATACGTTATGCGTATGCGTTATGCGTTATGCGTTATGCGTTATGCGTTATGAGAAATGCGTGATCCGTTATGCGTTATGCGTTATGAGTAATGCGTGATCCGTTATGCGTTATGCGTTATGCGCTATGAGTAACGCGTGATCCGTTATGCGTTATGCGTTATGAGTACTGCGTGATCCGTTATGCGTTATGCGTTATGAGTAATGCTTGATCCGTTACGCGTTATGCGTTATGCATTAAGCGTTATGCGTTATACCTTATGCGTTATGCGTTATGCGTTATGAGTAATGCGTGATCCGTTATGCGTTATGCGTTATGCGTTATGCGTTATGCGTTATGCGTTATGAGTAATGCGTGATCCGTCATGCGTTATGCGTTATGCGCTATGAGTAATGCGTGATCCGTTATGCGTTATGCGTTATGAGTAATGCTTGATCCGTTACGCGTTATGCGTTATGCATTAAGCGTTATGCGTTATACGTTATGCGTTATGCGTTATGCGTTATGCGTTATGCGTTATGCTTTATGCTTTATGCATTATGCGTTATGCGTTATGCGATTTGCGTTATGAGTTTTGCGTTATGCGTTATGCGTTATGAGTTATGCGTTATGCGTTATGCGTTATGCGTTATGCGTTATGCGTTATGCGTTATGCGTTATGCAATATGCGTTATGCGTTATGCGTTATGCGTTATGCGTTATGCGTTATGCGTTATGCGTTATGCGTTATGCGTTATGCGTTATGTGTAATGCGTTGTGCGTTATACGTTATGCGATTTGCGTTATGCGTTATGCGTTATGCGTTATGCGTTATGGGTTATGCGTTATGCGTTATACGTTATGCGTTATGCAATATGCGTTATGGGTTGTGAGTTAAGAGTCATGCGTTATGCGTTATGCGTTATGTGTTATGCGTTGTGCGTTATCCGCTATGCGTTATGCGTTTTGCGTTGTGCGTTATGCGTTATACGTTATGCGTAATGCCTTATGCGTTATGCGTTATGCGTTATGCGATTTGCGTTATGCGTTATGCGTTATGCGTTATGCGTTATGCGTTATGCGTTATGTGTTATGGGTTATGCGTTATGCTTTATGCGTTATGCGTTATGCGTTATGCGTTATGCGTTATGCGTTATGAGTAATGCGTGATCCGTTATGCGTTATGCGTTACGCGTTATGCGTTATGAGTAATGCGTGATCCGTTATGCGTTATGCGTTATGCGTTATGCGTTATGCGTTATGCGTTATGCGTTATGCGTTATGCGTTATGCGTTATGCGTTATGCGTTATGGGTTATCCGTTATGCGTTATCCGTTATGCGTTATGCGTTATGCGTTATGCGTTATGCGTTATGCGTTATGCGTTATGCAATATGCGTTATGCGTTATGCGTTATGCGTTATGAGAAATGCGTGATCCGTTATGCGTTATGCGTTATGAGTAATGCGTGATCCGTTATGCGTTATGCGTTATGCGCTATGAGTAATGCGTGATCCGTTATGCGTTATGCGTTATGAGTACTGCGTGATCCGTTATGCGTTATGCGTTATGAGTAATGCTTGATCCGTTACGCGTTATGCGTTATGCATTAAGCGTTATGCCTTATACGTTATGCGTTATGCGTTATGCGTTATGAGTAATGCGTGATCCGTTATGCGTTATGCGTTATGCGTTATACGTTATGCGTTATGCGTTATGCGTTATGCGTTATGCGTTATGAGTAATGCGTGATCCGTTATGCGTTATGCGTTATGCGCTATGAGTAATGCGTGATCCGTTATGCGTTATGCGTTATGAGTAATGCTTGATCCGTTACGCGTTATGCGTTATGCGTTATGGGTTATGCGTTATGCGTTATGCGTTATGCGTTATGCAATATGAGTTATGGGTTGTGCGTTATGAGTCATGCGTTATGCGTTATGCGTTATGTGTTATGCGTTGTGCGTTATCCGCTATGCGTTATGCGTTTTGCGTTATGCGTTATGCGTTATGCGTTATGCGTTATGCGTTATGCGTTATGTGTTATGCGTTGTGCGTTATCCGCTATGCGTTATGCGTTTTGCGTTATGCGTTATGCGTTATGCGTTGTGCGTTATGCGTTATGCGTTATAGGTTATGCGTTATGTGTCATGCGTTATGCGTTATGCGTTATGCGTTATGCGTTATGCGTTATGCATTATGCGTTATGCGTTATGCGTTATGCGTTATGCGTTATGCGTTATGCGTTATGCGTTATGCGTTATGCGTTATGCGTTATGCGTTATGCGTTATGCGTTATGCGTTATGCGTTATGCGTTATGCGTTATGCGTTATGCGTTATGCGTTATGCGTTATGCGTTATGCGTTATACGTTATGCGTATGCGTTATGCGTTATGCGTTATGCGTTATGCGTTATGCGTTATGAGAAATGCGTGATCCGTTATGCGTTATGCGTTATGAGTAATGCGTGATCCGTTATGCGTTATGCGTTATGCGCTATGAGTAACGCGTGATCCGTTATGCGTTATGCGTTATGAGTACTGCGTGATCCGTTATGCGTTATGCGTTATGAGTAATGCTTGATCCGTTACGCGTTATGCGTTATGCATTAAGCGTTATGCGTTATACCTTATGCGTTATGCGTTATGCGTTATGAGTAATGCGTGATCCGTTATGCGTTATGCGTTATGCGTTATGCGTTATGCGTTATGCGTTATGAGTAATGCGTGATCCGTCATGCGTTATGCGTTATGCGCTATGAGTAATGCGTGATCCGTTATGCGTTATGCGTTATGAGTAATGCTTGATCCGTTACGCGTTATGCGTTATGCATTAAGCGTTATGCGTTATACGTTATGCGTTATGCGTTATGCGTTATGCGTTATGCGTTATGCTTTATGCTTTATGCATTATGCGTTATGCGTTATGCGATTTGCGTTATGAGTTTTGCGTTATGCGTTATGCGTTATGAGTTGTGCGTTATGCGTTATGCGTTATGCGTTATGCGTTATGCGTTATGCGTTATGCGTTATGCAATATGCGTTATGCGTTATGCGTTATGCGTTATGCGTTATGCGTTATGCGTTATGCGTTATGCGTTATGCGTCATGCGTTATGTGTAATGCGTTGTGCGTTATACGTTATGCGATTTGCGTTATGCGTTATGCGTTATGCGTTATGCGTTATGCGTTATGGGTTATGCGTTATGCGTTATACGTTATGCGTTATGCAATATGCGTTATGGGTTGTGAGTTAAGAGTCATGCGTTATGCGTTATGCGTTATGTGTTATGCGTTGTGCGTTATCCGCTATGCGTTATGCGTTTTGCGTTGTGCGTTATGCGTTATACGTTATGCGTAATGCCTTATGCGTTATGCGTTATGCGTTATGCGATTTGCGTTATGCGTTATGCGTTATGCGTTATGCGTTATGCGTTATGCGTTATGTGTTATGGGTTATGCGTTATGCTTTATGCGTTATGCGTTATGCGTTATGCGTTATGCGTTATGCGTTATGCGTTATGCGTTATGAGTAATGCGTGATCCGTTATGCGTTATGCGTTACGCGTTATGCGTTATGAGTAATGCGTGATCCGTTATGCGTTATGCGTTATGCGTTATGCGTTATGCGTTATGCGTTATGCGTTATGCGTTATGCGTTATGCGTTATGCGTTATGGGTTATCCGTTATGCGTTATCCGTTATGCGTTATGCGTTATGCGTTATGCGTTATGCGTTATGCGTTATGCGTTATGCAATATGCGTTATGCGTTATGCGTTATGCGTTATGAGAAATGCGTGATCCGTTATGCGTTATGCGTTATGAGTAATGCGTGATCCGTTATGCGTTATGCGTTATGCGCTATGAGTAATGCGTGATCCGTTATGCGTTATGCGTTATGAGTACTGCGTGATCCGTTATGCGTTATGCGTTATGAGTAATGCTTGATCCGTTACGCGTTATGCGTTATGCATTAAGCGTTATGCCTTATACGTTATGCGTTATGCGTTATGCGTTATGAGTAATGCGTGATCCGTTATGCGTTATGCGTTATGCGTTATACGTTATGCGTTATGCGTTATGCGTTATGCGTTATGCGTTATGCGTTATGCGATATGCGTTATGCGTTATGCGTTATGCGTTATGCGTTATGCGTTATGCGTTATGCGTTATGCGTTATGCGTTATGCGTTATGCGTTATGCGTTATGCGTTATGCGTTATGCCTTATGCGTTATGAGTAATGCGTGATCCGTTATGCGTTATGCGTTATGCGTTATGCGTTATGCGTTATGCTTTATGCATTATGCGTTATGCGTTATGCGATTTGCGTTATGAGTTTTGCGTTATGCGTTATGCGTTATGACTTGTGCGTTATGCGTTATGCGTTATGCGTTATGCGTTATGCGTTATGCGTTATGCAATATGCGTTATGCGTTATGCGTTATGCGTTATGCGTTATGCGTTATGCGTTATGCGTTATGCCTTATGCGTTATGTGTTATGCATTGTGCGTTATACGTTATGCGATTTGCGTTATGCGTTATGCGTTATGCGTTATGCGTTATGCCTTATACGTTATGCGTTATGCGTTATGCGTTATGAGTAATGCGTGATCCGTTATGCGTTATGCGTTATGCCTTATACGTTATGCGTTATGCGTTATGCGTTATGAGTAATGCGTGATCCGTTATGCGTTATGCGTTATGCGTTATGCGTTATGCGTTATGCGTTATGCGTTATGCGTTATGCGTTATGAGTAATGCGTGATCCGTTATGCGTTATGCGTTATGCGCTATGAGTAATGCGTGATCCGTTATGCGTTATGCGTTATGAGTAATGCTTGATCCGTTACGCGTTATGCGTTATGCATTATGCGTTATGAGTTATACGTTATGCGTTATGCGTTATGCGTTATGCTTTATGCATTATGCGTTATGCGTTATGCGATTTGCGTTATGAGTTTTGCGTTATGCGTTATGCGTTATGAGGTGTGCGTTATGCGTTATGCGTTATGCGTTATGCGTTATGCGTTATGCGTTATGCGTTATGCGTTATGCAATATGCGTTATGCGTTATGCGTTATGCGTTATGCGTTATGCGTTATGTGTTATGCGTTGTGCGTTATACGTTATGCGATTTGCGTTATGCGTTATGCGTTATGCGTTATGCGTTATGCGTTATGGGTTATGCGTTATGCGTTATGCGTTATGCGTTATGCAATATGCGTTATGGGTTGTGCGTTATGAGTCATGCGTTATGCGTTATGCGTTATGTGTTATGCGTTGTGCGTTATCCGCTATGCGTTATGCGTTTTGCGTTATGCGTTATGCGTTATGCGTTATGCGTTATGCGTTATGCGTTATGCGTTATGCGTTATGTGTTATGCGTTGTGCGTTATCCGCTATGCGTTATGCGTTTTGCGTTATGCGTTATGCGTTATGCGTTGTGCGTTATGCGTTATGCGTTATAGGTTATGCGTTATGTGTCATGCGTTATGCGTTATGCGTTATGCGTTATGCGTTATGCATTATGCGTTATGCGTTATGCTTTATGCTTTATGCGTTATGCGTTATGCGTTATGCGTTATGCGTTATGCGATATGCGTTATGCGTTATGCGTTATGCGTTATGCGTTATGCGTTATGCGTTATGCGTTATGCGTTATGCGTTATGCGATATGCGTTATGCGTTATGCGTTATGCGTTATGCGTTATGCGTTATGCGTTATGCGTTATGCGTTATGCGTTATGCGTTATGCGTTATGCGTTATGCGTTATGCGTTATGCGTTATGCGTTATGCGTTATGCGTTATGCCTTATGCGTTATGAGTAATGCGTGATCCGTTATGCGTTATGCGTTATGCGTTATGCGTTATGCGTTATGTGTTATGCGTTGTGCGTTATCCGCTATGCGTTATGCGTTTTGCGTTATGCGTTATGCGTTATGCGTTATGCGTTATGCGTTGTGCGTTATGCGTTATGCGTTATAGGTTATGCGTTATGTGTCATGCGTTATGCGTTATGCGTTATGCGTTATGCGTTATGCGTTATACGTTATGCGATTTGCGTTATGCGTTATGCGTTATGCGTTATGCGTTATGCGTTATGCGTTATGCGTTATGGGTTATGCGTTATGCGTTATGCGTTATGCGTTATGCAATATGCGTTATGGGTTGTGCGTTATGAGTCATGCGTTATGCGTTATGCGTTATGTGTTATGCGTTGTGCGTTATCCGCTATGCGTTATGCGTTTTGCGTTATGCGTTATGCGTTATACGTTATGCGTAATGCGTTATGCGTTATGCGTTATGCGATTTGCGTTATGCGTTATGCGTTATGCAATATGCGTTATGGGTTGTGCGTTATGAGTCATGCGTTATGCGTTATGCGTTATGTGTTATGCGTTGTGCATTATCCGCTATGCGTTATGCGTTTTGCGTTATGCGTTATGCGTTATACGTTATGCGTAATGCGTTATGCGTTATGCGTTATGCAATTTGCGTTATGCGTTATGCGTTATGCGTTATGCGTTATGCGTTATGCGTTATGTGTTATGGGTTATGCGTTATGCGTTATGCGTTATGCGTTATGCGTTATGCGTTATGCGTTATGTGTTATGGGTTATGCGTTATGCGTTATGCGTTATGCGTTATGCGTTATGCGTTATGCGTTATGCGTTATGCGTTATGCGTTATGTATTATGTGTTATCCGTTATGCGTTATCCGTTATGCGTTTTGCGTTATGCGTTATGCGTTATGAGTTGTGCGTTATGCGTTATGCGTTATGCGTTATGCGTTATGCGTTATGCGTTATGCGTTATGCGTTACGCGTTATGCGTTATGCGTTATGCGTTATGCGTTATGCGTTATGCGTTATGCGTTATGCGTTATGCGTTATGCGTTATGAGTTATGCGTTATGAGTAATGCGTGATCCGTTATGCGTTATGCGTTGTGCGTTATGCGTTATGCGTTATGCGTTATGCGTTATGCGTTATGCGTTATGCGTTATGCGTTATGCGTTATGCGTTATGCGTTATACGTTATGCGTTATGCGTTATGCGTTATGCGTTATGCGTTATGCGTTATGCGTTATGAGAAATGCGTGATCCGTTATGCGTTATGCGTTATGAGTAATGCGTGATCCGTTATGCGTTATGCGTTATGCGCTATGAGTAACGCGTGATCCGTTATGCGTTATGCGTTATGAGTACTGCGTGATCCGTTATGCGTTATGCGTTATGAGTAATGCTTGATCCGTTACGCGTTATGCGTTATGCATTAAGCGTTATGCGTTATACGTTATGCGTTATGCGTTATGCGTTATGAGTAATGCGTGATCCGTTATGCGTTATGCGTTATGCGTTATGCGTTATGCGTTATGAGTAATGCGTGATCCGTCATGCGTTATGCGTTATGCGCTATGAGTAATGCGTGATCCGTTATGCGTTATGCGTTATGAGTAATGCTTGATCCGTTACGCGTTATGCGTTATGCATTAAGCGTTATGCGTTATACGTTATGCGTTATGCGTTATGCGTTATGCGTTATGCGTTATGCTTTATGCTTTATGCATTATGCGTTATGCGTTATGCGATTTGCGTTATGAGTTTTGTGTTATGCGTTATGCGTTATGAGTTGTGCGTTATGCGTTATGCGTTATGTGTTATGGGTTATGCGTTATGCTTTATGCGTTATGCGATATGCGTTATGCGTTATGCGTTATGCGTTATGTGTTATGGGTTATGCGTTATGCTTTATGCGTTATGCGTTATGCGTTATGCGTTATGCGTTATGCGTTATGAGTAATGCGTGATCCGTTATGCGTTATGCGTTACGCGTTATGCGTTATGAGTAATGCGTGATCCGTTATGCGTTATGCGTTATGCGTTATGCGTTATGCGTTATGCGTTATGCGTTATGCGTTATGCGTTATGCGTTATGCGTTATGCGTTATGCGTTATGGGTTATCCGTTATGCGTTATCCGTTATGCGTTATGCGTTATGCGTTATGCGTTATGCGTTATGCGTTATGCGATATGCGTTATGCGTTATGCGTTATGCGTTATGCGTTGTGCGTTATGCGTTATGCGTTATGCGATATGCGTTATGCGTTATGCGTTATGCGTTATGCGTTATGCGTTATGCGTTATGCGTTATGCGTTATGCGTTATGCGTTATGCGTTATGCGTTATGCGTTATGCGTTATGCGTTATGCGTTATGCCTTATGCGTTATGAGTAATGCGTGATCCGTTATGCGTTATGCGTTATGCGTTATGCGTTATGCGTTATGCGTTATGCGTTATGCGTTATGCGTTATGGGTTATGCGTTATGCGTTATACGTTATGCGTTATGCGTTATGGGTTATGAGTAATGCGTGATCCGTTATACGTTATGCTTCATGCGTTATGAGTTACGCGTAATGCGTTATGCGCTATGGGTCATGCGTTATGCGTTATGCGTTATGCGTTATGCGTTATGCGTTATGCGTTATGCAATATGCGTTATGCGTTATGCGTTATGCGTTATGCGTTATGCGTTATGCGTTATGTGTTATGCGTTGTGCGTTATACGTTATGCGATTTGCGTTATGCGTTATGCGTTATGCGTTATGCGTTATGCGTTATGCGTTATGCGTTATGCGTTATGCGTTATGCGTTATGCGTTATGCGTTATGCGTTATGCGTTATGCGTTATGCGTTATGTGTTATGCGTTGTGCGTTATCCGCTATGCGTTATGCGTTTTGCGTTATGCGTTATGCGTTATGCGTTGTGCGTTATGCGTTATGCGTTATAGGTTATGCGTTATGTGTCATGCGTTATGCGTTATGCGTTATGCGTTATGCGTTATGCATTATGCGTTATGCGTTATGCTTTATGCTTTATGCGTTATGCGTTATGCGTTATGCGTTATGCGATATGCGTTGTGCGTTATGCGTTATGCGTTATGCGTTATGCGTTATGCGTTATGCGTTATGCGTTATGCGTTATGCGATATGCGTTATGCGTTATGCGTTATGCGTTATGCGTTATGCGTTATGCGTTATGCGTTATGCGTTATGCGTTATGCGTTATGCGTTATGCGTTATGCGTTATGCGTTATGCGTTATGCGTTATGCGTTATGCGTTATGCGTTATGCGTTATGCCTTATGCGTTATGAGTAATGCGTGATCCGTTATGCGTTATGCGTTATGCGTTATGCGTTATGCTTTATGCATTATGCGTTATGCGTTATGCGATTTGCGTTATGAGTTTTGCGTTATGCGTTATGCGTTATGACTTGTGCGTTATGCGTTATGCGTTATGCGTTATGCGTTATGCGTTATGCGTTATGCGTTATGCGTTATGCAATATGCGTTATGCGTTATGCGTTATGCGTTATGCGTTATGCGTTATGCGTTATGCGTTATGCGTTATGCGTTATGCGTTATGCGTTATGTGTTATGCATTGTGCGTTATACGTTATGCGATTTGCGTTATGCGTTATGCGTTATGCGTTATGCGTTATGCCTTATACGTTATGCGTTATGCGTTATGCGTTATGAGTAATGCGTGATCCGTTATGCGTTATGCGTTATGCGTTATGCGTTATGCGTTATGCGTTATGAGTAATGCGTGATCCGTTATGCGTTATGCGTTATGCGCTATGAGTAATGCGTGATCCGTTATGCGTTATGCGTTATGAGTAATGCTTGATCCGTTACGCGTTATGCGTTATGCATTATGCGTTATGAGTTATACGTTATGCGTTATGCGTTATGCGTTATGCTTTATGCATTATGCGTTATGCGTTATGCGATTTGCGTTATGAGTTTTGCGTTATGCGTTATGCGTTATGAGGTGTGCGTTATGCGTTATGCGTTATGCGTTATGCGTTATGCGTTATGCGTTATGCGTTATGCGTTATGCGTTATGCGTTATGCAATATGCGTTATGCGTTATGCGTTATGCGTTATGCGTTATGCGTTATGCGTTATGCGTTATGTGTTATGCGTTGTGTGTTATACGTTATGCGATTTGCGTTATGCGTTATGCGTTATGCGTTATGCGTTATGCGTTATGCGTTATGGGTTATGCGTTATGCGTTATGCGTTATGCGTTATGCAATATGCGTTATGGGTTGTGCGTTATGAGTCATGCGTTATGCGTTATGCGTTATGTGTTATGCGTTGTGCGTTATCCGCTATGCGTTATGCGTTTTGCGTTATGCGTTATGCGTTATGCGTTATGCGTTATGCGTTATGTGTTATGCGTTGTGCGTTATCCGCTATGCGTTATGCGTTTTGCGTTATGCGTTATGCGTTATGCGTTGTGCGTTATGCGTTATGCGTTATAGGTTATGCGTTATGTGTCATGCGTTATGCGTTATGCGTTATGCGTTATGCATTATGCGTTATGCGTTATGCTTTATGCTTTATGCGTTATGCGTTATGCGTTATGCGTTATGCGATATGCGTTATGCGTTATGCGTTATGCGTTATGCGTTATGCGTTATGCGTTATGCGTTATGCGTTATGCGTTATGCGATATGCGTTATGCGTTATGCGTTATGCGTTATGCGTTATGCGTTATGCGTTATGCGTTATGCGTTATGCGTTATGCGTTATGCGTTATGCGTTATGCGTTATGCGTTATGCGTTATGCGTTATGCGTTATGCGTTATGCCTTATGCGTTATGAGTAATGCGTGATCCGTTATGCGTTATGCGTTATGCGTTATGCGTTATGTGTTATGCGTTGTGCGTTATCCGCTATGCGTTATGCGTTTTGCGTTATGCGTTATGCGTTATGCGTTATGCGTTGTGCGTTATGCGTTATGCGTTATAGGTTATGCGTTATGTGTCATGCGTTATGCGTTATGCGTTATGCGTTATGCGTTATACATTATGCGATTTGCGTTATGCGTTATGCGTTATGCGTTATGCGTTATGCGTTATGGGTTATGCGTTATGCGTTATGCGTTATGCGTTATGCAATATGCGTTATGGGTTGTGCGTTATGAGTCATGCGTTATGCGTTATGCGTTATGTGTTATGCGTTGTGCGTTATCCGCTATGCGTTATGCGTTTTGCGTTATGCGTTATGCGTTATACGTTATGCGTAATGCGTTATGCGTTATGCGTTATGCGATTTGCGTTATGCGTTATGCGTTATGCAATATGCGTTATGGGTTGTGCGTTATGAGTCATGCGTTATGCGTTATGCGTTATGTGTTATGCGTTGTGCGTTATCCGCTATGCGTTATGCGTTTTGCGTTATGCGTTATGCGTTATACGTTATGCGTAATGCGTTATGCGTTATGCGTTATGCGATTTGCGTTATGCGTTATGCGTTATGCGTTATGCGTTATGCGTTATGTGTTATGGGTTATGCGTTATGCGTTATGCGTTATGCGTTATGCGTTATGCGTTATGCGTTATGTGTTATGGGTTATGCGTTATGCGTTATGCGTTATGCGTTATGCGTTATGCGTTACGCGTTATGCGTTATGCGTTATGCGTTATGCGTTATCCGTTATGCGTTTTGCGTTATGCGTTATGCGTTATGAGTTGTGCGTTATGCGTTATGCGTTATGCGTTATGCGTTATGCGTTATGCGTTATGCGTTATGCGTTATGCGTTATGCGTTATGCGTTATGCGTTATGCGTTATGCGTTATGCGTTATGCGTTATGCGTTATGCGTTATGCGTTATGCGTTATGCGTTATGAGTTATGCGTTATGAGTAATGCGTGATCCGTTATGCGTTATGCGTTGTGCGTTATGCGTTATGCGTTATGCGTTATGCGTTATGCGTTATGCGTTATGCGTTATGCGTTATGCGTTATGCGTTATACGTTATGCGTTATGCGTTATGCGTTATGCGTTATGCGTTATGCGTTATGCGTTATGCGTTATGCGTTATGAGAAATGCGTGATCCGTTATGCGTTATGCGTTATGAGTAATGCGTGATCCGTTATGCGTTATGCGTTATGCGCTATGAGTAACGCGTGATTCGTTATGCGTTATGCGTTATGAGTACTGCGTGATCCGTTATGCGTTATGCGTTATGAGTAATGCTTGATCCGTTACGCGTTATGCGTTATGCATTAAGCGTTATGCGTTATACGTTATGCGTTATGCGTTATGCGTTATGAGTAATGCGTGATCCTTTATGCGTTATGCGTTATGCGTTATGCGTTATGCGTTATGCGTTATGAGTAATGCGTGATCCGTCATGCGTTATGCGTTATGCGCTATGAGTAATGCGTGATCCGTTATGCGTTATGCGTTATGAGTAATGCTTGATCCGTTACGCGTTATGCGTTATGCATTAAGCGTTATGCGTTATACGTTATGCGTTATGCGTTATGCGTTATGCGTTATGCGTTATGCTTTATGCTTTATGCATTATGCGTTATGCGTTATGCGATTTGCGTTATGAGTTTTGCGTTATGCGTTATGCGTTATGAGTTGTGCGTTATGCGTTATGCGTTATGCGTTATGCGTTATGCGTTATGCGTTATGCAATATGCGTTATGCGTTATGCGTTATGCGTTATGCGTTATGCGTTATGCGTTATGCGTTATGCGTTATGCGTTATGTGTAATGCGTTGTGCGTTATACGTTATGCGATTTGCGTTATGCGTTATGCGTTATGCGTTATGCGTTATGCGTTATGCGTTATGGGTTATGCGTTATGCGTTATGCGTTATGCGTTATGCAATATGCGTTATGGGTTGTGAGTTATGAGTCATGCGTTATGCGTTATGCGTTATGTGTTATGCGTTGTGCGTTATCCGCTATGCGTTATGCGTTTTGCGTTATGCGTTATGCGTTATACGTTATGCGTAATGCCTTATGCGTTATGCGTTATGCGTTATGCGATTTGCGTTATGCGTTATGCGTTATGCGTTATGCGTTATGCGTTATGCGTTATGCGTTATGTGTTATGGGTTATGCGTTATGCTTTATGCGTTATGCGTTATGCGTTATGCGTTATGCGTTATGCGTTATGAGTAATGCGTGATCCGTTATGCGTTATGCGTTACGCGTTATGCGTTATGAGTAATGCGTGATCCGTTATGCGTTATGCGTTATGCGTTATGCGTTATGCGTTATGCGTTATGCGTTATGCGTTATGCGTTATGCGTTATGGGTTATCCGTTATGCGTTATCCGTTATGCGTTATGCGTTATGCGTTATGCGTTATGCGTTATGCGTTATGCGATATGCGTTATGCGTTATGCGTTATGCGTTATGCGTTGTGCGTTATGCGTTATGCGTTATGCGATATGCGTTATGCGTTATGCGTTATGCGTTATGCGTTATGCGTTATGCGTTATGCGTTATGCGTTATGCGTTATGCGTTATGCGTTATGCGTTATGCGTTATGCGTTATGCGTTATGCGTTATGCGTTATGCCTTATGCGTTATGAGTAATGCGTGATCCGTTATGCCTTATGCGTTATGCGTTATGCGTTATGCGTTATGCGTTATGCGTTATGCTTTATGCTTTATGCATTATGCGTTATGCGTTATGCGATTTGCGTTATGAGTTTTGCGTTATGCGTTATGCGTTATGAGTTGTGCGTTATGCGTTATGCGTTATGCGTTATGCGTTATGCGTTATGCGTTATGCGTTATGCGTTATGCGTTATGCGTTATGCGTTATGCAATATGCGTTATGCGTTATGTGTTATGCGTTATGCGTTATGCGTTATGCGTTATGCGTTATGCGTTATGCGTTATGTGTAATGCGTGATCCGTCATGCGTTATGCGTTATGCGCTATGAGTAATGCGTGATCCGTTATGCGTTATGCGTTATGAGTAATGCTTGATCCGTTACGCGTTATGCGTTATGCATTAAGCGTTATGCGTTATACGTTATGCGTTATGCGTTATGCGTTATGAGTAATGCGTGATCCGTTATGCGTTATGCGTTATGCGTTATGCGTTATGCGTTATGCGTTATGAGTAATGCGTGATCCGTCATGCGTTATGCGTTATGCGCTATGAGTAATGCGTGATCCGTTATGCGTTATGCGTTATGAGTAATGCTTGATCCGTTACGCGTTATGCGTTATGCATTAAGCGTTATGCGTTATACGTTATGCGTTATGCGTTATGCGTTATGCGTTATGCGTTATGCTTTATGCTTTATGCATTATGCGTTATGCGTTATGCGATTTGCGTTATGAGTTTTGCGTTATGCGTTATGCGTTATGAGTTGTGCGTTATGCGTTATGCGTTATGCGTTATGCGTTATGCGTTATGCGTTATGCGTTATGCAATATGCGTTATGCGTTATGTGTTATGCGTTATGCGTTATGCGTTATGCGTTATGCGTTATGCGTTATGTGTAATGCGTTGTGCGTTATACGTTATGCGATTTGCGTTATGCGTTATGCGTTATGCGTTATGCGTTATGCGTTATGCGTTATGGGTTATGCGTTATGCGTTATGCGTTATGCGTTATGCAATATGCGTTATGGGTTGTGAGTTATGAGTCATGCGTTATGCGTTATGCGTTATGTGTTATGCGTTGTGCGTTATCCGCTATGCGTTATGCGTTTTGCGTTATGCGTTATACGTTATGCGTAATGCCTTATGCGTTATGCGTTATGCGTTATGCGATTTGCGTTATGCGTTATGCGTTATGCGTTATGCGTTATGCGTTATGCGTTATGCGTTATGTGTTATGGGTTATGCGTTATGCTTTATGCGTTATGCGTTATGCGTTATGAGTAATGCGTGATCCGTTATGCGTTATGCGTTACGCGTTATGCGTTATGAGTAATGCGTGATCCGTTATGCGTTATGCGTTATGCGTTATGCGTTATGCGTTATGCGTTATGCGTTATGCGTTATGCGTTATGCGTTATGCGTTATGCGTTATGCGTTATGCGTTATGGGTTATCCGTTATGCGTTATCCGTTATGCGTTATGCGTTATGCGTTATGCGTTATGCGTTATGCGTTATGCGTTATGCGTTATGCGTTATGCGTTATGCGTTATGCGTTGTGCGTTATGCGTTATGCGTTATGCGATATGCGTTATGCGTTATGCGTTATGCGTTATGCGTTATGCGTTATGCGTTATGCGTTATGCGTTATGCGTTATGCGTTATGCGTTATGCGTTATGCCTTATGCGTTATGAGTAATGCGTGATCCGTTATGCATTATGCGTTATGCGTTATGCGTTATGCGTTATGCGTTATGCGTTATGCGTTATGCGTTATGCGTTATGGGTTATGCGTTATGCGTTATACGTTATGCGTTATGCGTTATGGGTTATGAGTAATGCGTGATCCGTTATACGTTATGCTTCATGCGTTATGAGTTACGCGTAATGCGTTATGCGCTATGGGTCATGCGTTATGCGTTATGCGTTATGCGTTATGCGTTATGCGTTATGCGTTATGCAATATGCGTTATGCGTTATGCGTTATGCGTTATGAGAAATGCGTGATCCGTTATGCGTTATGCGTTATGAGTAATGCGTGATCCGTTATGCGTTATGCGTTATGCGCTATGAGTAATGCGTGATCCGTTATGCGTTATGCGTTATGAGTACTGCGTGATCCGTTATGCGTTAAGCGTTATGAGTAATGCTTGATCCGTTACGCGTTATGCGTTATGCATTAAGCGTTATGCCTTATACGTTATGCGTTATGCGTTATGCGTTATGAGTAATGCGTGATCCGTTATGCGTTATGCGTTATGCGTTATGCGTTATGCGTTATGCGTTATGCGTTATGAGTAATGCGTGATCCGTTATGCGTTATGCGTTATGCGCTATGAGTAATGCGTGATCCGTTATGCGTTATGCGTTATGAGTAATGCTTGATCCGTTACGCGTTATGCGTTATGCATTAAGCGTTATGCGTTATACGTTATGCGTTATGCGTTATGCGTTATGCTTTATGCATTATGCGTTATGCGTTATGCGATTTGCGTTATGAGTTTTGCGTTATGCGTTATGCGTTATGAGGTGTGCGTTATGCGTTATGCGTTATGCGTTATGCGTTATGCGTTATGCGTTATGCGTTATGCGTTATGCGTTATGCGTTATGCAATATGCGTTATGCGTTATGCGTTATGCGTTATGCGTTATGCGTTATGCGTTATGTGTAATGCGTTGTGCGTTATACGTTATGCGATTTGCATTATGCGTTATGCGTTATGCGTTATGCGTTATGCGTTATGCGTTATGCGTTATGGGTTATGCGTTATGCGTTATGCGTTATGCGTTATGCAATATGCGTTATGGGTTGTGCGTTATGAGTCATGCGTTATGCGTTATGCGTTATGTGTTATGCGTTGTGCGTTATCCGCTATGCGTTATGCGTTTTGCGTTATGCGTTATGCGTTATACGTTATGCGTAATGCGTTATGCGTTATGCGTTATGCGATTTGCGTTATGCGTTATGCGTTATGCGTTATGCGTTATGCGTTATGTGTTATGGGTTATGCGTTATGCGTTATGCGTTATGCGTTATGCGTTATGCGTTATGCGTTATGCGTTATGCGTTATGCGTTATGTGTTATGGGTTATGCGTTATGCGTTATGCGTTATGCGTAATGCGTTATGCGTTATGCGTTATGCGTTATGCATTATGTGTTATCCGTTATGCGTTATCCGTTATGCGTTTTGCGTTATGCGTTATGCGATTTGCGTTATGAGTTTTGCGTTATGCGTTATGCGTTATGAGTTGTGCGTTATGCGTTATGCGTTATGCGTTATGCGTTATGCGTTATGCGTTATGCGTTATGCGTTATGCGTTATGCGTTATGGGTTATGCGTTATGCGTTATGCGTTATGCGTTATGCAATATGCGTTATGGGTTGTGCATTATACGTTATGCGATTTGCGTTATGCGTTATGCGTTATGCGTTATGCGTTATGGGTTATGCGTTATGCGTTATGCGTTATGCGTTATGCAATATGCGTTATGTGTTGTGCGTTATGAGTCATGCGTTATGCGTTATGCGTTATGCGTTATGCGTTATGCGATATGCGTTATGCGTTATGCGTTATGCGTTATGCGTTATGCGTTATGCGTTATGCGTTATGCGTTATGCGTTATGCGTTATGCGTTATGCGTTATGCGTTATGCGTTATGCGTTATGCGTTATGCGTTATGCCTTATGCGTTATGAGTAATGCGTGATCCGTTATGCGTTATGCGTTATGCGTTATGCGTTATGTGTTATGCGTTGTGCGTTATCCGCTATGCGTTATGCGTTTTGCGTTATGCGTTATGCGTTGTGCGTTATGCGTTATGCGTTATAGGTTATGCGTTATGTGTCATGCGTTATGCGTTATGCGTTATGCGTTATGCGTTATGCATTATGCGTTATGCGTTATGCTTTATGCGTTATGCGTTATGCGTTATGCGTTATGTGTTATGGGTTATGCGTTACGCGTTATGCGTTATGCGTTATGCGTTATGCGTTATGCGTTATGTGTTACGGGTTATGCGTTATGCGTTATGCGTTATGCGTTATGCGTTATGCGTTATGCATGATGTGTTATCCGTTATGCGTTATCCGTTATGCGTTTTGCGTTATGCGTTATGCGTTATGAGTTGTGCGTTATGCGTTATGCGTTATGCGTTATGGGTTATGCGTTATGCGTTATGCGTTATGCGTTATGCAATATGCGTTATGGGTTGTGCGTTATGAGTCATGCGTTATGCGTTATGCGTTATGTGTTATGCGTTGTGCGTTATCCGCTATGCGTTATGCGTTTTGCGCTATGAGTAATGCGTGATCCGTTATGCGTTATGCGTTATGAGTAATGCTTGATCCGTTACGCGTTATGAGTTTTGCGTTATGCGTTATGCGTTATGCGTTATGCGTTATGGGTTATGCGTTATGCGTTATGCGTTATGCGTTATGCAATATGCGTTATGGGTTGTGCGTTATGAGTCATGCGTTATGCGTTATGCGTTATGTGTTATGCGTTGTGCGTTATCCGCTATGCGTTATGCGTTTTGCGTTATGCGTTATGCGTTATACGTTATGCGTAATGCCTTATGCGTTATGCGTTATGCGTTATGCGATTTGCGTTATGCGTTATGCGTTATGCGTTATGCGTTATGCGTTATGCGTTATGCGTTATGTGTTATGGGTTATGCGTTATGCGTTATGCGTTATGCGTTATGCGTTATGCGTTATGCGTTATGAGTAATGCGTGATCCGTTATGCGTTATGCGTTACGCGTTATGCGTTATGAGTAATGCGTGATCCGTTATGCGTTATGCGTTATGCGTTATGCGTTATGCGTTATGCGTTATGCGTTATGCGTTATGCGTTATGCGTTATGCGTTATGGGTTATCCGTTATGCGTTATCCGTTATGCGTTATGCGTTATGCGTTATGCGTTATGCGTTATGCGTTATGCGATATGCGTTATGCGTTATGCGTTATGCGTTATGCGTTATGGGTCATCCGTTATGCGTTATCCGTTATGCGTTATGCGTTATGCGTTATGCGTTATGCGTTATGCGTTATGCGTTATGCGTTATGCGTTATGCCTTATGCGTTATGAGTAATGCGTGATCCGTTATGCGTTATGCGTTATGCGTTATGCGTTATGCGTTATGCGTTGTGCGTTATGCGTTATGCGTTATGCGATATGCGTTATGCGTTATGCGTTATGCGTTATGCGTTATGCGTTATGCGTTATGCGTTATGCGTTATGCGTTATGCGTTATGCGTTATGCGTTATGCGATATGCGTTATGCGTTATGCGTTATGCGTTATGCGTTATGCGTTATGCGTTATGCGTTATGCGTTATGCGTTATGCGTTATAGGTTATGCGTTATGTGTCATGCGTTATGCGTTATGCGTTATGCGTTATGCGTTATGCGTTATGCGTTATGCATTATGCGTTATGCGTTATGCTATATGCGTTATGCGTTATGCGTTATGCGTTATGCGATATGCGTTATGCGTTATGCGTTATGCGTTATGCGTTATGCGTTATGCGTTATGCGTTATGCGTTATGCGTTATGCATTATGCGTTATGCGATATGCGTTATGCGTTATGCGTTATGCGTTATGCGTTATGCGTTATGCGTTATGCGTTATGCGTTATGCGTTATGCGTTATGCGTTATGCGTTATGCGCTATGAGTAATGCGTGATCCGTTATGCGTTATGCGTTATGAGTAATGCTTGATCCGTTACGCGTTATGCGTTATGCATTAAGCGTTATGCGTTATACGTTATGCGTTATGCGTTATGCGTTATGCGTTATGCTTTATGCATTATGCGTTATGCGTTATGCGATTTGCGTTATGAGTTTTGCGTTATGCGTTATGCGTTATGACTTGTGCGTTATGCGTTATGCGTTATGCGTTATGCGTTATGCGTTATGCGTTATGCAATATGCGTTATGCGTTATGCGTTATGCGTTATGCGTTATGCGTTATGCGTTATGTGTTATGCATTGTGCGTTATACGTTATGCGATTTGCGTTATGCGTTATGCGTTATACGTTATGCGTTATGCGTTATGCGTTATGGGTTATGCGTTATGCGTTATACGTTATGCGTTATGCGTTATGGGTTATGAGTAATGCGTGATCCGTTATACGTTATGCTTCATGCGTTATGAGTTACGCGTAATGCGTCATGCGCTATGGGTCATGCGTTATGCGTTATGCGTTATGCGTTATGCGTTATGCAATATGCGTTATGCGTTATGCGTTATGCGTTATGCAATATGCGTTATGGGTTGTGAGTTATGAGTCATGCGTTATGCGTTATGCGTTATGTGTTATGCGTTGTGCGTTATCCGCTATGCGTTGTGCGTTATCCGCTATGCGTTATGCGTTTGCGTTATGCGTTATGCGTTATACGTTATGCGTAATGCCTTATGCGTTATGCGTTATGCGATTTGCGTTATGCGTTATGCGTTATGCGTTATGCGTTATGCGTTATGCGTTATGCGTTTTGCGTTATGTGTTATGGGTTATGCGTTATGCGTTATGCGTTATGCGTTATGCGTTATGCGTTATGCGTTATGCGTTATGCGTTATGCGTTATGCGTTATGAGTAATGCGTGATCCGTTATGCGTTATGCGTTACGCGTTATGCGTTATGAGTAATGCGTGATCCGTTATGCGTTATGCGTTATGCGTTATGCGTTATGCGTTATGCGTTATGCGTTATGCGTTATGCGTTATGCGTTATGCGTTATGGGTTATCCGTTATGCGTTATCCGTTATGCGTTATGCGTTATGCGTTATGCGTTATGCGTTATGCGTTATGCGATATGCGTTATGCGTTATGCGTTATGCGTTATGCGTTATGCGTTATGCGTTATGGGTTATCCGTTATGCGTTATCCGTTATGCGTTATGCGTTATGCGTTGTGCGTTATGCGTTATAGGTTATGCGTTATGTGTCATGCGTTATGCGTTATGCGTTATGCGTTATGCGTTATGCGTTATGCATTATGCGTTATGCGTTATGCTTTATGCGTTATGCGTTATAAGTAATGCGTGATCCGTTATGTGTTATGCGTTATGCGTTATGCGTTATGCGTTATGCGTTATGCGTTATGCGTTATGCGTTATGTGTTATGGGTTATGCGTTATGCGTTATGCGTTATGCGTTATGCGTTATGCGTTATGCGTTATGTGTTATGGGTTATGCGTTATGCGTTATGCGTTATGCGTTATGCGTTATGCGTTATGCGTTATGCGTTATGCGATTTGCGTTATGCGTTATGCGTTATGCGTTATGCGTTATGCGTTATGCGTTATGCGTTATGTGTTATGGGTTATGCGTTATGCGTTATGCGTTATGCGTTATGCGTTATGCGTTATGCGTTATGCGTTATGTGTTATGGGTTATGCGTTATGCGTTATGCGTTATGCGTTATGCGTTATGCGTTATGCGTTTTGCGTTATGCGTTATGCGTTATGCGTTATGCGTTATGCGTTATGCATTATGTGTTATCCGTTATGCGTTATCCGTTATGCGTTTTGCGTTATGCGTTATGCGTTATGAGTTGTGCGTTATGCGTTATGCGTTATGCGTTATGCGTTATGCGTTATGGGTTATGCGTTATGCGTTATGCGTTATGCGTTATGCGTTATGCGTTATGCGTTATGCGTTATGCGTTATGCGTTATGCGTTATGCGTTATGCGTTATGCGTTATGAGTTATGCGTTATGAGTAATGCGTGATCCGTTATGCGTTATGCGTTGTGCGTTATGCGTTATGCGTTATGCGTTATGCGTTATGCGTTATGCGTTATGCGTTATACGTTATGCGTTATGCGTTATGCGTTATGCGTTATGCGTTATGAGAAATGCGTGATCCGTTATGCGTTATGCGTTATGAGTAATGCGTGATCCGTTATGCGTTATGCGTTATGCGCTATGAGTAACGCGTGATCCGTTATGCGTTATGCGTTATGAGTACTGCGTGATCCGTTATGCGTTATGCGTTATGAGTAATGCTTGATCCGTTACGCGTTATGCGTTATGCATTAAGCGTTATGCGTTATACGTTATGCGTTATGCGTTATGCGTTATGAGTAATGCGTGATCCGTTATGCGTTATGCGTTATGCGTTATGCGTTATGCGTTATGAGTAATGCGTGATAAGTCATGCGTTATGCGTTATGCGCTATGAGTAATGCGTGATCCGTTATGCGTTATGCGTTATGAGTAATGCTTTATCCGTTACGCGTTATGCGTTATGCATTAAGCGTTATGCGTTATACGTTATGCGTTATGCGTTATGCGTTATGCGTTATGCGTTATGTTTTATGCTTTATGCATTATGCGTTATGCGTTATGCGATTTGCGTTATGAGTTTTGCGTTATGCGTTATGCGTTATGAGTTGTGCGTTATGCGTTATGCGTTATGCGTTATGCGTTATGCGTTATGCGTTATGCAATATGCGTTATGCGTTATGCGTTATGCGTTATGCGTTATGCGTTATGCGTTATGCGTTATGCGTTATGTGTAATGCGTTGTGCGTTATACGTTATGCGATTTGCGTTATGCGTTATGCGTTATGCGTTATGCGTTATGCGTTATGCGTTATGCGTTATGCGTTATGCGTTATGGGTTATGCGTTATGCGTTATGCGTTATGCGTTATGCAATATGCGTTATGGGTTGTGCGTTATGAGTCATGCGTTATGCGTTATGCGTTATGTGTTATGCGTTGTGCGTTATCCGCTATGCGTTATGCGTTTTGCGTTATGCGTTATGCGTTATACGTTATGCGTAAAGCCTTATGCGTTATGCGTTATGCGTTATGCGATTTGCGTTATGCGTTATGCGTTATGCGTTATGCGTTATGCGTTATGCGTTATGTGTTATGGGTTATGCGTTATGCGTTATGCGTTATGCGTTATGCGTTATGCGTTATGCGTTATGCGTTATGCGTTATGAGTAATGCGTGATCCGTTATGCGTTATGCGTTACGCGTTATGCGTTATGAGTAATGCGTGATCCGTTATGCGTTATGCGTTATGCGTTATGCGTTATGCGTTATGCGTTATGCGTTATGCGTTATGGGTTATCCGTTATGCGTTATCCGTTATGCGTTATGCGTTATGCGTTATGCGTTATGCGTTATGCGTTATGCGTTATGCGATATGCGTTATGCGTTATGCGTTATGCGTTATGCGTTGTGCGTTATGCGTTATGCGTTATGCGATATGCGTTATGCGTTATGCGTTATGCGTTATGCAATATGCGTTATGCGTTATGCGTTATGCGTTATGCGTTATGCGTTATGCGTTATGCGTTATGTGTAATGCGTTGTGCGTTATACGTTATGCGATTTGCGTTATGCGTTATGCGTTATGCGTTATGCGTTATGCGTTATGCGTTATGCGTTATGCGTTATGGGTTATGCGTTATGCGTTATGCGTTATGCGTTATGCAATATGCGTTATGGGTTGTGCGTTATGAGTCATGCGTTATGCGTTATGCGTTATGTGTTATGCGTTGTGCGTTATCCGCTATGCGTTATGCGTTTTGCGTTATGCGTTATGCGTTATACGTTATGCGTAAAGCCTTATGCGTTATGCGTTATGCGTTATGCGATTTGCGTTATGCGTTATGCGTTATGCGTTATGCGTTATGCGTTATGCGTTATGTGTTATGGGTTATGCGTTATGTGTTATGCGTTGTGCGTTATCCGCTATGCGTTATGCGTTTTGCGTTATGCGTTATGCGTTATGCGTTGTGCGTTATGCGTTATGCGTTATAGGTTATGCGTTATGTGTCATGCGTTATGCTTTATGCTTTATGCGTTATGCGTTATGCGTTATGCGTTATGCGTTATGCGATATGCGTTATGCGTTATGCGTTATGCGTTATGCGATATGCGTTATGCGTTATGCGTTATGCGTTATGCGTTATGCGTTATGCGTTATGTGTTATGCATTGTGCGTTATACGTTATGCGATTTGCGTTATGCGTTATGCGTTATGCGTTATGCGTTATGCGTTATGCGTTATGCGTTATGCGTTATGGGTTATGCGTTATGCGTTATGAGAAATGCGTGATCCGTTATGCGTTATGCGTTATGAGTAATGCGTGATCCGTTATGCGTTATGCGTTATGCGCTATGAGTAATGCGTGATCCGTTATGCGTTATGCGTTATGAGTACTGCGTGATCCGTTATGCGTTAAGCGTTATGAGTAATGCTTGATCCGTTACGCGTTATGCGTTATGCATTAAGCGTTATGCCTTATACGTTATGCGTTATGCGTTATGCGTTATGAGTAATGCGTGATCCGTTATGCGTTATGCGTTATGCGTTATGCGTTATGCGTTATGCGTTATGCGTTATGAGTAATGCGTGATCCGTTATGCGCTATGCGTTATGCGCTATGAGTAATGCGTGATCCGTTATGCGTTATGCGTTATGAGTAATGCTTGATCCGTTACGCGTTATGCGTTATGCATTAAGCGTTATGCGTTATACGTTATGCGTTATGCGTTATGCGTTATGCTTTATGCATTATGCGTTATGCGTTATGCGATTTGCGTTATGAGTTTTGCGTTATGCGTTATGCGTTATGAGGTGTGCGTTATGCGTTATGCGTTATGCGTTATGCGTTATGCGTTATGCGTTATGCGTTATGCGTTATGCAATATGCGTTATGCGTTATGCGTTATGCGTTATGCGTTATGCGTTATGTGTTATGCGTTGTGCGTTATACGTTATGCGATTTGCGTTATGCGTTATGCGTTATGCGTTATGCGTTATGCGTTATGGGTTATGCGTTATGCGTTATGCGTTATGCGTTATGCAATATACGTTATGGGTTGTGCGTTATGAGTCATGCGTTATGCGTTATGCGTTATGTGTTATGCGTTGTGCGTTATCCGCTATGCGTTATGCGTTTTGCGTTATGCGTTATGCGCTATACGTTATGCGTAATGCGTTATGCGTTATGCGTTATGCGATTTGCGTTATGCGTTATGCGTTATGCGTTATGCGTTATGCGTTATGCGTTATGTGTTATGGGTTATGCGTTATGCGTTATGCGTTATGCGTTATGCGTTATGCGTTATGCGTTATGTGTTATGGGTTATGCGTTATGCGTTATGCGTTATGCGTTATGCGTTATGCGTTATGCGTTATGCGTTATGCGTTATGCGTTATGCGTTATGCATTATGTGTTATCCGTTATGCGTTATCCGTTATGCGTTTTGCGTTATGCGTTATGCGTTATGAGTTGTGCGTTATGCGTTATGCGTTATGCGTTATGCGTTATGCGTTATGCGTTATGCGTTATGCGTTATGCGTTATGCATTATGCGTTATGCGTTATGCGTTATGCGTTATGCGTTATGAGTTATGCGTTATGAGTAATGCGTGATCCGTTATGCGTTATGCGTTGTGCGTTATGCGTTATGCGTTATCCGTTATGCGTTATGCGTTATGCGTTATGAGTTATGCGTTATGAGTAATGCGTGATCCGTTATGCGTTATGCGTTGTGCGTTATGCGTTATGCGTTATGCGTTATGCGTTATGCGTTGTGCGTTATGCGTTATGCGTTATGCGTTATACGTTATGCGTTATGCGTTATGCGTTATGCGTTATGCGTTATGCGTTATGAGAAATGCGTGATCCGTTATGCGTTATGCGTTATGAGTAATGCGTGATCCGTTATGCGTTATGCGTTATGCGCTATGAGTAACGCGTGATCCGTTATGCGTTATGCGTTATGAGTACTGCGTGATCCGTTATGCGTTATGCGTTATGAGTAATGCTTGATCCGTTACGCGTTATGCGTTATGCATTAAGCGTTATGCGTTATACGTTATGCGTTATGCGTTATGCGTTATGAGTAATGCGTGATCCGTTATGCGTTATGCGTTATGCGATTTGCGTTATGAGTTTTGCGTTATGCGTTATGCGTTATGAGTTGTGCGTTATGCGTTATGCGTTATGCGTTATGCGTTATGCGTTATGCGTTATGCGTTATGCGTTATGCGTTATGGGTTATGCGTTATGCGTTATGCGTTATGCGTTATGCAATATGCGTTATGGGTTGTGCGTTATACGTTATGCGATTTGCGTTATGCGTTATGCGTTATGCGTTATGCGTTATGGGTTATGCGTTATGCGTTATGCGTTATGCGTTATGCAATATGCGTTATGTGTTGTACGTTATGAGTCATGCGTTATGCGTTATGCGTTATGTGTTATGCGTTGTGCGTTATCCGCTATGCGTTATGCGTTTTGCGTTATGCGTTATGCGTTATACGTTATGCGTAATGCGTTATGCGTTATGCGTTATGCGATTTGCGTTATGCGTTATGCGTTATGCGTTAAGCGTTATGCGTTATGCGTTATGCGTTATGTGTTATGGGTTATGCGTTATGCGTTATGCGTTATGCGTTATGCGTTATGCGTTATGCGTTATGCGTTATGTGTTATGGGTTATGCGTTATGCGTTATGCGTTATGCGTTATGCGTTATGCGTTATGCGTTATGCGTTATGCGTTATGCATTATGTGTTATCCGTTATGCGTTATCCGTTATGCGTTTTGCGTTATGCGTTATGCGTTATGAGTTGTGCGTTATGCGTTATGCGTTATGCGTTTTGCGTTATGCGTTATGCGTTATGAGTTGTGCGTTATGCGTTATGCGTTATGCGTTATGCGTTATGCGTTATGCGTTATGCGTTATGCGTTATGCGTTATGCGTTATGCGTTATGCGTTATGCGTTATGCGTTATGCGTTATGAGTTATGCGTTATGAGTAATGCGTGATCCGTTATGCGTTATGCGTTGTGCGTTATGCGTTATGCGTTATGCGTTATGCGTTATGCGTTATGCGTTATGCGTTATGCGTTATGCGTTATGCGTTATGCGTTATGCGTTATGCGTTATGCGTTATGCGTTATGCGTTATGCGTTATGCGTTATGAGAAATTGCGTGATCCGTTATGCGTTATGCGTTATGCGTTATGAGTAATGCGTGATCCGTTATGCGTTATGCGTTATGCGCTATGAGTAATGCGTGATCCGTTATGCGTTATGCGTTATGAGTACTGCGTGATCCGTTATGCGTTATGCGTTATGAGTAATGCTTGATCCGTTACGCGTTATGCGTTATGCATTAAGCGTTATGCGTTATACGTTATGCGTTATGCGTTATGCGTTGTGAGTAATGCGTGATCCGTTATGCGTTATGCGTTATGCGTTATGCGTTATGCGTTATGAGTAATGCGTGATCCGTTATGCGTTATGCGTTATGCGCTATGAGTAATGCGTGATCCGTTATGCGTTATGCGTTATGAGTAATGCTTGATCCGTTACGCGTTATGCGTTATGCATTAAGCGTTATGCGTTATACGTTATGCGTTATGCGTTATGCGTTATGCGTTATGCTTTATGCATTATGCGTTATGCGTTATGCGATTTGCGTTATGAGTTTTGCGTTATGCGTTATGCGTTATGACTTGTGCGTTATGCGTTATGCGTTATGCGTTATGCGTTATGCGTTATGCGTTATGCGTTATGCAATATGCGTTATGCGTTATGCGTTATGCGTCATGCGTTATGCGTCATGCGTTATGTGTTATGCATTGTGCGTTATACGTTATGCGATTTGCGTTATGCGTTATGCGTTATGCGTTATGCGTTATGCGTTATGCGTTATGTGTTATGGGTTATGCGTTATGCGTTATGCGTTATGCGTTATGCGTTATGCGTTATGCGTTATGCGTTATGCGTTATGCATGATGTGTTATCCGTTATGCGTTATCCGTTATGCGTTTTGCGTTATGCGTTATGCGTTATGAGTTGTGCGTTATGCGTTATGCGTTATGCGTTATGGGTTATGCGTTATGCGTTATGCGTTATGCGTTATGCAATATGCGTTATGGGTTGTGCGTTATGAGTCATGCGTTATGCGTTATGCGTTATGTGTTATGCGTTGTGCGTTATCCGCTATGCGTTATGCGTTTTGCGCTATGAGTAATGCGTGATCCGTTATGCGTTATGCGTTATGAGTAATGCTTGATCCGTTACGCGTTATGAGTTTTGCGTTATGCGTTATGCGTTATGCGTTATGGGTTATGCGTTATGCGTTATGCGTTATGCGTTATGCAATATGCGTTATGGGTTGTGCGTTATGAGTCATGCGTTATGCGTTATGCGTTATGTGTTATGCGTTGTGCGTTATCCGCTATGCGTTATGCGTTTTGCGTTATGCGTTATGCGTTATACGTTATGCGTAATGCCTTATGCGTTATGCGTTATGCGTTATGCGATTTGCGTTATGCGTTATGCGTTATGAGTTGTGCGTTATGCGTTATGCGTTATGCGTTATGCGTTATGCGTTATGCGTTATGCGTTATGCGTTATGCGTTATGCGTTATGCGTTATGCGTTATGCGTTATGCGTTATGCGTTATGAGTTATGCGTTATGAGTAATGCGTGATCCGTTATGCGTTATGCGTTGTGCGTTATGCGTTATGCGTTATGCGTTATGCGTTATGCGTTATGCGTTATGCGTTATGCGTTATGCGTTATGCGTTATGCGTTATGCGTTATGCGTTATGCGTTATGCGTTATGCGTTATGCGTTATGCGTTATGCGTTATGAGAAATTGCGTGATCCGTTATGCGTTATGCGTTATGCGTTATGAGTAATGCGTGATCCGTTATGCGTTATGCGTTATGCGCTATGAGTAATGCGTGATCCGTTATGCGTTATGCGTTATGAGTACTGCGTGATCCGTTATGCGTTATGCGTTATGAGTAATGCTTGATCCGTTACGCGTTATGCGTTATGCATTAAGCGTTATGCGTTATACGTTATGCGTTATGCGTTATGCGTTGTGAGTAATGCGTGATCCGTTATGCGTTATGCGTTATGCGTTATGCGTTATGCGTTATGAGTAATGCGTGATCCGTTATGCGTTATGCGTTATACGCTATGAGTAATGCGTGATCCGTTATGCGTTATGCGTTATGAGTAATGCTTGATCCGTTACGCGTTATGCGTTATGCATTAAGCGTTATGCGTTATACGTTATGCGTTATGCGTTATGCGTTATGCGTTATGCTTTATGCATTATGCGTTATGCGTTATGCGATTTGCGTTATGAGTTTTGCGTTATGCGTTATGCGTTATGACTTGTGCGTTATGCGTTATGCGTTATGCGTTATGCGTTATGCGTTATGTGTTATGGGTTATGCGTTATGCGTTATGCGTTATGCGTTATGCGTTATGCGTTATGCGTTATGCGTTATGCGTTATGCGTTATGCATGATGTGTTATCCGTTATGCGTTATCCGTTATGCGTTTTGCGTTATGCGTTATGCGTTATGAGTTGTGCGTTATGCGTTATGCGTTATGCGTTATGGGTTATGCGTTATGCGTTATGCGTTATGCGTTATGCAATATGCGTTATGGGTTGTGCGTTATGAGTCATGCGTTATGCGTTATGCGTTATGTGTTATGCGTTGTGCGTTATCCGCTATGCGTTATGCGTTTTGCGCTATGAGTAATGCGTGATCCGTTATGCGTTATGCGTTATGAGTAATGCTTGATCCGTTACGCGTTATGAGTTTTGCGTTATGCGTTATGCGTTATGCGTTATGGGTTATGCGTTATGCGTTATGCGTTATGCGTTATGCAATATGCGTTATGGGTTGTGCGTTATGAGTCATGCGTTATGCGTTATGCGTTATGTGTTATGCGTTGTGCGTTATCCGCTATGCGTTATGCGTTTTGCGTTATGCGTTATGCGTTATACGTTATGCGTAATGCCTTATGCGTTATGCGTTATGCGTTATGCGATTTGCGTTATGCGTTATGCGTTATGCGTTATGCGTTATGCGTTATGCGTTATGTGTTATGGGTTATGCGTTATGCGTTATGCGTTGTGCGTTATGCGTTATGCGTTATGCGTTATGCGTTATGCGTTATGCGTTATGAGTAATGCGTGATCCGTTATGCGTTATGCGTTACGCGTTATGCGTTATGAGTAATGCGTGATCCGTTATGCGTTATGCGTTATGCGTTATGCGTTATGCGTTATGCGTTATGCGTTATGCGTTATGCGTTATGCGTTATGGGTTATCCGTTATGCGTTATCCGTTATGCGTTATGCGTTATGCGTTATGCGTTATGCGTTATGCGTTATGCGATATGCGTTATGCGTTATGCGTTATGCGTTATGCGTTATGCGTTATGCGTTATGGGTTATCCGTTATGCGTTATCCGTTATGCGTTATGCGTTATGCGTTATGCGTTATGCGTTATGCGTTATGCGTTATGCCTTATGCGTTATGAGTAATGCGTGATCCGTTATGCGTTATGCGTTATGCGTTATGTGTTATGCGTTGTGCGTTATCCGCTATGCGTTATGCGTTTTGCGTTATGCGTTATGCGTTATGCGTTGTGCGTTATGCGTTATGCGTTATGCGTTATAGGTTATGCGTTATGTGTCATGCGTTATGCGTTATGCGTTATGCGTTATGCGTTATGCGTTATGCATTATGCGTTATGCGTTATGCGTTATGCGTTATGCGTTATGCGTTATGCGCTATGAGTAATGCGTGATCCGTTATGCGTTATGCGTTATGAGTAATGCTTGATCCGTTACGCGTTATGCGTTATGCATTAAGCGTTATGCGTTATACGTTATGCGTTATGCGTTATGCGTTATGCGTTATGCTTTATGCATTATGCGTTATGCGTTATGCGATTTGCGTTATGAGTTTTGCGTTATGCGTTATGCGTTATGACTTGTGCGTTATGCGTTATGCGTTATGCGTTATGCGTTATGCGTTATGCGTTATGCAATATGCGTTATGCGTTATGCGTTATGCGTTATGCGTTATGCGTTATGCGTTATGCGTTATGCGTTATGCGTTATGCTTTATGCATTATGCGTTATGCGTTATGCGATTTGCGTTATGAGTTTTGCGTTATGCGTTATGCGTTATGAGTTGTGCGTTATGCGTTATGCGTTATGCGTTATGCGTTATGCGTTATGCGTTATGCGTTATGCGTTATGCGTTATGCGTTATGCAATATGCGTTATGCGTTATGCGTTATGCGTTATGCGTTATGCGTTATGCGTTATGCGTTATGCGTTATGCGTTATGCGTTATGCGTTATGCGTTATGCGTTATGCGTTATGCGTTATGCGTTATGTGTTATGCGTTGTGCGTTATACGTTATGCGATTTGCGTTATGCGTTTGCGTTATGCGTTATGCGTTATGCGTTATGCGTTATGCGTTATGCGTTATGCGTTATGGGTTATGCGTTATGCGTTATGCGTTATGCGTTATGCAATATGCGTTATGGGTTGTGCGTTATGAGTCATGTGTTATGCGTTATGCGTTATGTGTTATGCGTTGTGCGTTATCCGCTATGCGTTATGCGTTTTGCGTTATGCGTTATGCGTTATACGTTATGCGTAATGCGTTATGCGTTATGCGTTATGCGTTATGCGTTATGCGTTATGCGATTTGCGTTATACGTTATGCGTTATGCGTTATGCGTTATGCGTTATGCGTTATGCGTTATGCGTTATGTGTTATGGGTTATGCGTTATGCGTTATGCGTTATGCGTTATGCGTTATGCGTTATGCGTTATGTGTTATGGGTTATGCGTTATGCGTTATGCGTTATGCGTTATGCGTTATGCGTTATGCGTTATGCGTTATGCGTTATGCGTTATGCGTTATGCGTTATGCATGATGTGTTATCCGTTATGCGTTATCCGTTATGCGTTTTGCGTTATGCGTTATGCGTTATGAGTTGTGCGTTATGCGTTATGCGTTTTGCGTTATGCGTTATGCGTTATGTGTTATGCGTTGTGCGTTATCCACTAACCGTTATGCGTTTTGCGTTATGCGTTATGCGTTATACGTTATGCGTAATGCGTTATGCGTTATGCGTTATGCGTTATGCGATTTGCGTTATACGTTATGCGTTATGAGTCATGCGTTATGCGTTATGCGTTATGCGTTATGTGTTATGCGTTGTGCGTTATCCGCTATGCGTTATGCGTTTTGCGTTATGCGTTATGCGTTATACGTTATGCGTAATGCGTTATGCGTTATGCGTTATGCGTTATGCGATTTGCGTTATACGTTATGCGTTATGCGTTATGCGTTATGCGTTATGCGTTATGCGTTATGCGTTATGCGTTATGCGTTATGCAATATGCGTTATGCGTTATGCGTTATGCGTTATGCGTTATGCGTTATGCGTTATGCGTTATGCGTTATGCGTTATGGGTTATGCGTTATGCGTTATGCGTTATGCGTTATGCGTTATGCGATTTGCGTTATACGTTATGCGTTATGCGTTATGCGTTATGCGTTATGCGTTATGCGTTATGTGTTATGGGTTATGCGCTATGCGTTATGCGTTATGCGTTATGCGTTATGCGTTATGCGTTATGTGTTATGGGTTATGCGTTATACGTGATCCGTTATGCGTTATGCGTTATGAGTACTGCGTGATCCGTTATGCGTTATGCGTTATGAGTAATGCTTGATCCGTTACGCGTTATGCGTTATGCATTAAGCGTTATGCGTTATACGTTATGCGTTATGCGTTATGCGTTATGAGTAATGCGTGATCCGTTATGCGTTATGCGTTATGCGTTATGCGTTATGCGTTATGCGTTATGCGTTATGAGTAATGCGTGATCCGTTATGCGTTATGCGTTATGCGCTATGAGTAATGCGTGATCCGTTATGCGTTATGCGTTATGAGTAATGCTTGATCCGTGACGCGTTATGCGTTATGCATTAAGCGTTATGCGTTATACGTTATGCGTTATGCGTTATGCGTTATGCGTTATGCTTTATGCATTATGCGTTATGCGTTATGCGATTTGCGTTATGAGTTTTGCGTTATGCGTTATGCGTTATGACTTGTGCGTTATGCGTTATGCGTTATACGTTATGCGTTATGCGTTATGCGTTATGCGTTATGCGTTATGCAATATGCGTTATGCGTTATGCGTTATGCGTTATGCGTTATGCGTTATGCGTTATGTGTTATGCATTGTGCGTTATACGTTATGCGATTTGCGTTATGCGTTATGCGTTATGCGTTATGCGTTATGCGTTATGCGTTATGGGTTATGCGTTATGCGTTATACGTTATGCGTTATGCGTTATGGGTTATGAGTAATGCGTGATCCGTTATACGTTATGCTTCATGCGTTATGAGTCACGCGTAATGCGTTATGCGCTATGGGTCATGCGTTATGCGTTATGCGTTATGCGTTATGCGTTATGCGTTATGCAATATGCGTTATGCGTTATGCGTTATGCGTTATGAGAAATGCGTGATCCGTTATGCGTTATGCGTTATGAGTAATGCGTGATCCGTTATGCGTTATGCGTTATGCGCTATGAGTAATGCGTGATCCGTTATGCGTTATGCGTTATGAGTACTGCGTGATCCGTTATGCGTTATGCGTTATGAGTAATGCTTGATCCGTTACGCGTTATGCGTTATGCATTAAGCGTTATGCCTTATACGTTATGCGTTATGCGTTATGAGTAATGCGTGATCCGTTATGCGTTATGCGTTATGCGTTGTGCGTTATGCGTTATGCATTATTGCGTTATGCGTTATGCGATTTGCGTTATGAGTTTTGCGTTATGCGTTATGCGTTATGAGGTGTGCGTTATGCGTTATGCGTTATGCGTTATGCGTTATGCGTTATGCGTTATGCGTTATGAGTTTTGCGTTATGCGTTATGCGTTATGACTTGTGCGTTATGCGTTATGCGTTATGCGTTATGCGTTATGCGTTATGCGTTATGCGTTATGCGTTATGCAATATGCGTTATGCGTTATGCGTTATGCGTTATGCGTTATGCGTTATGCGTTATGCGTTATGCGTTATGCGTTATGTGTTATGCATTGTGCGTTATACGTTATGCGATTTGCGTTATGCGTTATGCGTTATGCGTTATGCGTTATGCGTTATGGGTTATACGTTATGCGTTATACGTTATGCGTTATGCGTTATGCGTTATGCGTTATGCGTTATGCGTTATGCGTTATGCGTTATGCGTTATGCGTTATGCGTTATGCGTTATGCGTTATGTGTTATGCGTTGTGCGTTATGCGTTATGCGATTTGCGTTATGCGTTTGCGTTATGCGTTATTCGTTATGCGTTATGCGTTATGCGTTATGGGTTATGCGTTATGCGTTATGCGTTATGCGTTATGCAATATGCGTTATGGGTTGTGCGTTATGAGTCATGCGTTATGCGTTATGCGTTATGTGTTATGGGTTATGCGTTATGCGTTATGCGTTATGCGTTATGCGTTATGCGTTATGCGTTATGTGTTATGGGTTATGCGTTATGCGTTATGCGTTATGCGTTATGCGTTATGCGTTATGCGTTATGCGTTATGCGTTATGCGTTATGCGTTATGCGTTATGCGTTATGCATGATGTGTTATCCGTTATGCGTTATCCGTTATGCGTTTTGCGTTATGCGTTATGCGTTATGAGTTGTGCGTTATGCGTTATGCGTTATGCGTTATGCGTTATGCGTTATGCGTTATGTGTTATGCGTTATGCGTTATGCGTTATGCGTTATGTGTTATGGGTTATGCGTTATGCGTGATCCGTTATGCGTTATGCGTTATGAGTACTGCGTGATCCGTTATGCGTTATGCGTTATGAGTAATGCTTGATCCGTGACGCGTTATGCGTTATGCATTAAGCGTTATGCGTTATACGTTATGCGTTATGCGTTATGCGTTATGCGTTATGCTTTATGCATTATGCGTTATGCGTTATGCGATTTGCGTTATGAGTTTTGCGTTATGCGTTATGCGTTATGACTTGTGCGTTATGCGTTATGCGTTATGCGTTATGCGTTATGCGTTATGCGTTAAGCGTTATGCAATATGCGTTATGCGTTATGCGTTATGCGTTATGCGTTATGCGTTATGCGTTATGCGTTATGCGTTATGCGTTATGCTTTATGCATTATGCGTTATGCGTTATGCGATTTGCGTTATGAGTTTTGCGTTATGCGTTATGCGTTATGAGTTGTGCGTTATGCGTTATGCGTTATGCGTTATGCGTTATGCGTTATGCGTTATGCGTTATGCGTTATGCGTTATGCAATATGCGTTATGCGTTATGCGTTATGCGTTATGCGTTATGCGTTATGCGTTATGCGTTATGCGTTATGCGTTATGCGTTATGCGTTATGCGTTATGCGTTATGCGTTATGCGTTATGCGTTATGTGTTATGCGTTGTGCGTTATACGTTATGCGATTTGCGTTATGCGTTTGCGTTATGCGTTATGCGTTATGCGTTATGCGTTATGCGTTATGCGTTATGCGTTATGGGTTATGCGTTATGCGTTATGCGTTATGCGTTATGCAATATGCGTTATGGGTTGTGCGTTATGAGTCATGTGTTATGCGTTATGCGTTATGTGTTATGCGTTGTGCGTTATCCGCTATGCGTTATGCGTTTTGCGTTATGCGTTATGCGTTATACGTTATGCGTAATGCGTTATGCGTTATGCGTTATGCGTTATGCGTTATGCGTTATGCGTTATGCGATTTGCGTTATACGTTATGCGTTATGCGTTATGCGTTATGCGTTATGCGTTATGCGTTATGCGTTATGTGTTATGGGTTATGCGTTATGCGTTATGCGTTATGCGTTATGCGTTATGCGTTATGTGTTATGGGTTATGCGTTATGCGTTATGCGTTATGCGTTATGCGTTATGCGTTATGCGTTATGCGTTATGCGTTATGCGTTATGCGTTATGCGTTATGCATGATGTGTTATCCGTTATGCGTTATCCGTTATGCGTTTTGCGTTATGCGTTATGCGTTATGAGTTGTGCGTTATGCGTTATGCGTTTTGCGTTATGCGTTATGCGTTATGTGTTATGCGTTGTGCGTTATCCACTAACCGTTATGCGTTTTGCGTTATGCGTTATGCGTTATACGTTATGCGTTATGCGTTATGCGTTATGCGTTATGCGTTATGCGATTTGCGTTATACGTTATGCGTTATGAGTCATGCGTTATGCGTTATGCGTTATGTGTTATGCGTTGTGCGTTATCCGCTATGCGTTATGCGTTTTGCGTTATGCGTTATGCGTTATACGTTATGCGTAATGCGTTATGCGTTATGCGTTATGCGTTATGCGATTTGCGTTATACGTTATGCGTTATGCGTTATGCGTTATGCGTTATGCGTTATGCGTTATGCGTTATGCGTTATGCGTTATGCGTTATGCAATATGCGTTATGCGTTATGCGTTATGCGTTATGCGTTATGCGTTATGCGTTATGCGTTATGCGTTATGCGTTATGGGTTATGCGTTATGCGTTATGCGTTATGCGTTATGCGTTATGCGATTTGCGTTATACGTTATGCGTTATGCGTTATGCGTTATGCGTTATGCGTTATGCGTTATGTGTTATGGGTTATGCGCTATGCGTTATGCGTTATGCGTTATGCGTTATGCGTTATGCGTTATGTGTTATGGGTTATGCGTTATGCGTGATCCGTTATGCGTTATGCGTTATGAGTACTGCGTGATCCGTTATGCGTTATGCGTTATGAGTAATGCTTGATCCGTTACGCGTTATGCGTTATGCATTAAGCGTTATGCGTTATACGTTATGCGTTATGCGTTATGCGTTATGAGTAATGCGTGATCCGTTATGCGTTATGCGTTATGCGTTATGCGTTATGCGTTATGCGTTATGAGTAATGCGTGATCCGTTATGCGTTATGCGTTATGCGCTATGAGTAATGCGTGATCCGTTATGCGTTATGCGTTATGCGTTATGCGTTATGTGTTATGCGTTGTGCGTTATCCACTAACCGTTATGCGTTTTGCGTTATGCGCTATGAGTAATGCGTGATCCGTTATGCGTTATGCGTTATGAGTACTGCGTGATCCGTTATGCGTTATGCGTTATGAGTAATGCTTGATCCGTTACGCGTTATGCGTTATGCGTTATGCGTTATGAGTAATGCGTGATCCGTTATGCGTTATGCGTTATGCGTTATGCGTTATGCGTTATGCGTTATGCGTTATGCGTTATGAGTAATGCGTGATCCGTTATGCGTTATGCGTTATGCGCTATGAGTAATGCGTGATCCGTTATGCGTTATGCGTTATGAGTACTGCGTGATCCGTTATGCGTTATGCGTTATGAGTAATGCTTGATCCGTTACGCGTTATGCGTTATGCGTTATGCGTTATGAGTAATGCTTGATCCGTTACGCGTTATGCGTTATGCATTAAGCGTTATGCCTTATACGTTATGCGTTATGCGTTATGAGTAATGCGTGATCCGTTATGCGTTATGCGTTATGCGTTGTGCGTTATGCGTTATGCATTATTGCGTTATGCGTTATGCGATTTGCGTTATGAGTTTTGCGTTATGCGTTATGCGTTATGAGGTGTGCGTTATGCGTTATGCGTTATGCGTTATGCGTTATGCGTTATGCGTTATGCGTTATGCGTTATGCGTTATGCGTTATGTGTTATGGGTTATGCGTTATGCGTTATGCGTTATGCGTTATGCGTTATGCGTTATGCGTTATGCGTTATGCGTTATGCGTTATGCATGATGTGTTATCCGTTATGCGTTATCCGTTATGCGTTTTGCGTTATGCGTTATGCGTTATGAGTTGTGCGTTATGCGTTATGCGTTTTGCGTTATGCGTTATGCGTTATGCGTTATGTGTTATGCGTTATGCGTTATGCGTTATGCGTTATGCGTTATGCGTTATGCGTTATGCGTTATGCGTTATGCATGATGTGTTATCCGTTATGCGTTATCCGTTATGCGTTTTGCGTTATGCGTTATGCGTTATGAGTTGTGCGTTATGCGTTATGCGTTTTGCGTTATGCGTTATGCGTTATGCGTTATGTGTTATGCGTTATGCGTTATGCGTTATGCGTTATGCGTTATGCGTTATGCGTTATGAGTTATGCGTTATGAGTAATGCGTGATCCGTTATGCGTTATGCGTTATGCGTTATGCGTTATGTGTTATGCGTTGTGCGTTATCCACTAACCGTTATGCGTTTTGCGTTATGCGCTATGAGTAATGCGTGATCCGTTATGCGTTATGCGTTATGAGTACTGCGTGATCCGTTATGCGTTATGCGTTATGAGTAATGCTTGATCCGTTACGCGTTATGCGTTATGCGTTATGCGTTATGAGTAATGCGTGATCCGTTATGCGTTATGCGTTATGCGTTATGCGTTATGCGTTATGCGTTATGCGTTATGAGTAATGCGTGATCCGTTATGCGTTATGCGTTATGCGCTATGAGTAATGCGTGATCCGTTATGCGTTATGCGTTATGAGTAATGCTTGATCCGTTACGCGTTATGCGTTATGCATTAAGCGTTATGCGTTATACGTTATGCGTTATGCGTTATGCGTTATGCGTTATGCTTTATGCATTATGCGTTATGCGTTATGCAATTTGCGTTATGAGTTTTGCGTTATGCGTTATGCGTTATGACTTGTGCGTTATGCGTTATGCGTTATGCGTTATGCGTTATGCGTTATGCGTTATGCGTTATGCAATATGCGTTATGCGTTATGCGTTATGCGTTATGCGTTATGCGTTATGCGTTATGCGTTATGTGTTATGCATTGTGCGTTATACGTTATGCGATTTGCGTTATGCGTTATGCGTTATGCGTTATGCGTTATGCGTTATGCGTTATGCGTTATGCGTTATGCGTTATGGGTTATGCGTTATGCGTTATACGTTATGCGTTATGCGTTATGGGTTATGAGTAATGCGTGATCCGTTATACGTTATGCTTCATGCGTTATGAGTTACGCGTAATGCGTTATGCGCTATGGGTCATGCGTTTTGCGTTATGCGTTATGCGTTATGCGTTATGCGTTATGCAATATGCGTTATGCGTTGTGCGTTATGCGTTATGAGAAATGCGTGATCCGTTATGCGTTATGCGTTATGAGTAATGCGTGATCCGTTATGCGTTATGCGTTATGCGCTATGAGTAATGCGTGATCCGTTATGCGTTATGCGTTATGAGTACTGCGTGATCCGTTATGCGTTATGCGTTATGAGTAATGCTTGATCCGTTACGCGTTATGCGTTATGCATTAAGCGTTATGCCTTATACGTTATGCGTTATGCGTTATGCGTTATGAGTAATGCGTGATCCGTTGTGCGTTATGCGTTATGCGTTATGCGTTATGCATTATGCGTTATGCGTTATGCGATTTGCGTTATGAGTTTTGCGTTATGCGTTATGCGTTATGAGGTGTGCGTTATGCGTTATGCGTTATGCGTTATGCGTTATGCGTTATGCGTTATGCGTTATGCAATATGCGTTATGCGTTATGCGTTATGCGTTATGCGTTATGCGTTATGCGTTATGCGTTATGTGTTATGCGTTGTGCGTTATACGTTATGCGATTTGCGTTATGCGTTATGCGTTATGCGTTATGCGTTATGCGTTATGCGTTATGCGTTATGCGTTATGCGTTATGCAATATGCGTTATGCGTTATGCGTTATGCGTTATGCGTTATGCGTTATGCGTTATGCGTTATGTGTTATGCGTTGTGCGTTATACGTTATGCGATTTGCGTTATGCGTTATGCGTTATGCGTTATGCGTTATGCGTTATGCGTTATGGGTTATGCGTTATGCGTTATGCGTTATGTGTTATGCGTTGTACGTTATCCGCTATGCGTTATGCGTTTTGCGTTATGCGTTATGCGTTATGCATTATGCGTTATGCGTTATGCGTTATGCGTTATGCGATATGCGTTATGCGTTATGCGTTATGCGTTATGCGTTATGCGTTATGCGTTATGCGTTATGCGTTATGCGTTATGCGTTATGCGTTATGCGATATGCGTTATGCGTTATGCGTTATGCGTTATGCATGATGTGTTATCCGTTATGCGTTATCCGTTATGCGTTTTGCGTTATGCGTTATGCGTTATGAGTTGTGCGTTATGCGTTATGCGTTATGCGTTATGCGTTATGCGTTATGCGTTATGCGTTATGCATGATGTGTTATCCGTTATGCGTTATCCGTTATGCGTTTTGCGTTATGCGTTATGCGTTATGCGTTATGCGTTATGCGTTATGCGTTATGCGTTATGCGTTATGCGTTATGCGTTATGCGTTATGAGTTATGCGTTATGAGTAATGCGTGATCCGTTATGCGTTATGCGTTATGCGTTATGCGTTATGTGTTATGCGTTGTGCGTTATCCACTAACCGTTATGCGTTTTGCGTTATGCGTTATGCGTTATGCGTTATGCGTTATGCGTTATGCGTTATGAGAAATGTGTGATCCGTTATGCGTTATGCGTTATGAGTAATGCGTGATCTGTTATGCGTTATGCGTTATGCGCTATGAGTAATGCGTGATCCGTTATGCGTTATGCGTTATGAGTACTGCGTGATCCGTTATGCGTTATGCGTTATGAGTAATGCTTGATCCGTTACGCGTTATGCGTTATGCATTAAGCGTTATGCGTTATACGTTATGCGTTATGCGTTATGCGTTATGCAATATGCGTTATGCGTTATGCGTTATGCGTTATGCGTTATGCGTTATGCGTTATGCGTTATGTGTTATGCGTTGTGCGTTATACGTTATGCGATTTGCGTTATGCGTTATGCGTTATGCGTTATGCGTTATGCGTTATGCGTTATGGGTTATGCGTTATGCGTTATGCGTTATGCGTTATGCGTTATGCGTTATGCGTTATGCGATATGCGTTATGCGTTATGCGTTATGCGTTATGCATGATGTGTTATCCGTTATGCGTTATCCGTTATGCGTTTTGCGTTATGCGTTATGCGTTATGCATTATGCGTTATGCGTTATGCGTTGTGCGTTATACGTTATGCGATTTGCGTTATGCGTTATGCGTTATGCGTTATGCGTTATGCGTTATGCGTTATGGGTTATGCGTTATGCGTTATGCGTTATGTGTTATGCGTTGTACGTTATCCGCTATGCGTTATGCGTTTTGCGTTATGCGTTATGCGTTATGCATTATGCGTTATGCGTTATGCGTTATGCGTTATGCGATATGCGTTATGCGTTATGCGTTATGCGTTATGCGTTATGCGTTATGCGTTATGCGTTATGCGTTATGCGTTATGCGTTATGCGTTATGCGTTATGCGTTATGCGATATGCGTTATGCGTTATGCGTTATGCGTTATGCATGATGTGTTATCCGTTATGCGTTATCCGTTATGCGTTTTGCGTTATGCGTTATGCGTTATGAGTTGTGCGTTATGCGTTATGCGTTATGCGTTATGCGTTATGCGTTATGCGTTATGCGTTATGCATGATGTGTTATCCGTTATGCGTTATCCGTTATGCGTTTTGCGTTATGCGTTATGCGTTATGCGTTATGCGTTATGCGTTATGCGTTATGCGTTATGCGTTATGCGTTATGCGTTATGAGTTATGCGTTATGAGTAATGCGTGATCCGTTATGCGTTATGCGTTATGCGTTATGCGTTATGTGTTATGCGTTGTGCGTTATCCACTAACCGTTATGCGTTTTGCGTTATGCGTTATGCGTTATGCGTTATGCGTTATGCGTTATGCGTTATGCGTTATGAGAAATGCGTGATCCGTTATGCGTTATGCGTTATGAGTAATGCGTGATCTGTTATGCGTTATGCGTTATGCGCTATGAGTAATGCGTGATCCGTTATGCGTTATGCGTTATGAGTACTGCGTGATCCGTTATGCGTTATGCGTTATGAGTAATGCTTGATCCGTTACGCGTTATGCGTTATGCATTAAGCGTTATGCGTTATACGTTATGCGTTATGCGTTATGCGTTATGAGTAATGCGTGATCCGTTATGCGTTATGCGTTATGCGTTATGCGTTATGCGTTATGCGTTATGAGTAATGCGTGATCCGTTATACGTTATGCGTTATGCGCTATGAGTAATGCGTGATCCGTTATGCGTTATGCGTTATGAGTAATGCTTGATCCGTTACGCGTTATGCGTTATGCATTAAGCGTTATGCGTTATACGTTATGCGTTATGCGTTATGCGTTATGCGTTATGCTTTATGCATTATGCGTTATGCGTTATGCGATTTGCGTTATGAGTTTTGCGTTATGCGTTATGCGTTATGAGTTGTGCGTTATGCGTTATGCGTTATGCGTTATGCGTTATGCGTTATGCGTTATGCGTTATGCGTTATGTGTTATGCAATATGCGTTATGCGTTATGCGTTATGCGTTATGCGTTATGCGTTATGCGTTATGCGTTATGCGTTATGTGTTATGCATTGTGCGTTATCCGTTATGCGTTTTGCGTTATGCGTTATGCGTTATGAGTTGTGCGTTATGCGTTATGCGTTTTGCGTTATGCGTTATGCGTTATGCGTTATGCGTTATGCGTTATGGGTTATGCGTTATGCGTTATGCGTTATGCGTTATGCGTTATGCGTTATGAGTTATGCGTTATGAGTAATGCGTGATCCGTTATGCGTTATGCGTTATGCGTTATGCGTTATGTGTTATGCGTTGTGCGTTATCCACTAACCGTTATGCGTTTTGCGTTATGCGTTATGCGTTATGCGTTATGCGTTATGCGTTATGCGTTATGAGAAATGCGTGATCCGTTATGCGTTATGCGTTATGAGTAATGCGTGATCCGTTATGCGTTATGCGTTATGCGCTATGAGTAATGCGTGATCCGTTATGCGTTATGCGTTATGAGTACTGAATGATCCGTTATGCGTTATGCGTTATGAGTAATGCTTGATCCGTTACGCGTTATGCGTTATGCATTAAGCGTTATGCCTTATACGTTATGCGTTATGCGTTATGCGTTATGAGTAATGCGTGATCCGTTATGCGTTATGCGTTATGCGTTATGCGTTATGCGTTATGCGTTATGCGTTATGCGTTATGCGTTATGAGTAATGCGTGATCCGTTATGCGTTATGCGTTATGCGCTATGAGTAATGCGTGATCCGTTATGCGTTATGCGTTATGAGTAATGCTTGATCCGTTACGCGTTATGCGTTATGCATTATGCGTTATGCGTTATACGTTATGCGTTATGCGTTATGCGTTATGCTTTATGCGTTATGCGTTATGCGTTATGCGATTTGCGTTATGAGTTTTGCGTTATGCGTTATGCGTTATGAGGTGTGCGTTATGCGTTATGCGTTATGCGTTATGCGTTATGCGTTATGCGTTATGCGTTATGCGTTATGCGTTATGCAATATGCGTTATGCGTTATGCGTTATGCGTTATGCGTTATGCGTTATGCGTTATGCGTTATGTGTTATGCGTTGTGCGTTATACGTTATGCGATTTGCGTTATGCGTTATGCGTTATGCGTTATGCGTTATGCGTTATGCGTTATGCGTTATGGGTTATGCGTTATGCGTTATGCGTTATGCGTTATGCAATATGCGTTATGGGTTGTGCGTTATGGGTCATGCGTTATGCGTTATGCGTTATGTGTTATGCGTTGTGCGTTATGCGCTATGCGTTATGCGTTTTGCGTTATGCGTTATGCGTTATGCGTTATGCGTTATGCGTTATGCGTTATGCATGATGTGTTATCCGTTATGCGTTATCCGTTATGCGTTTTGCGTTATGCGTTATGCGTTATGAGTTGTGCGTTATGCGTTATGCGTTATGCGTTATGCGTTATGCGTTATGCGTTATGCGTTATGCATGATGTGTTATCCGTTATGCGTTATCCGTTATGCGTTTTGCGTTATGCGTTATGCGTTATGCGTTATGCGTTATGCGTTATGCGTTATGCGTTATGCGTTATGCGTTATGCGTTATGAGTTATGCGTTATGAGTAATGCGTGATCCGTTATGCGTTATGCGTTATGCGTTATGCGTTATGTGTTATGCGTTGTGCGTTATCCACTAACCGTTATGCGTTTTGCGTTATGCGTTATGCGTTATGCGTTATGCGTTATGCGTTATGCGTTATGAGAAATGCGTGATCCGTTATGCGTTATGCGTTATGAGTAATGCGTGATCTGTTATGCGTTATGCGTTATGCGCTATGAGTAATGCGTGATCCGTTATGCGTTATGCGTTATGAGTAATGCGTGATCCGTTATGCGTTATGCGTTATGAGTAATGCTTGATCCGTTACGCGTTATGCGTTATGCATTAAGCGTTATGCGTTATACGTTATGCGTTATGCGTTATGCGTTATGAGTAATGCGTGATCCGTTATGCGTTATGCGTTATGCGTTATGCGTTATGCGTTATGCGTTATGAGTAATGCGTGATCCGTTATACGTTATGCGTTATGCGCTATGAGTAATGCGTGATCCGTTATGCGTTATGCGTTATGAGTAATGCTTGATCCGTTACGCGTTATGCGTTATGCATTAAGCGTTATGCGTTATACGTTATGCGTTATGCGTTATGCGTTATGCGTTATGCTTTATGCATTATGCGTTATGCGTTATGCGATTTGCGTTATGAGTTTTGCGTTATGCGTTATGCGTTATGACTTGTGCGTTATGCGTTATGCGTTATGCGTTATGCGTTATGCGTTATGCGTTATGCGTTATGCGTTATGCGTTATGTGTTATGCAATATGCGTTATGCGTTATGCGTTATGCGTTATGCGTTATGCTTTATGCATTATGCGTTATGCGTTATGCGATTTGCGTTATGAGTTTTGCGTTATGCGTTATGCGTTATGACTTGTGCGTTATGCGTTATGCGTTATGCGTTATGCGTTATGCGTTATGCGTTATGCGTTATGCGTTATGCGTTATGTGTTATGCAATATGCGTTATGCGTTATGCGTTATGCGTTATGCGTTATGCGTTATGCGTTATGCGTTATGCGTTATGTGTTATGCATTGTGCGTTATCCGTTATGCGTTTTGCGTTATGCGTTATGCGTTATGAGTTGTGCGTTATGCGTTATGCGTTTTGCGTTATGCGTTATGCGTTATGCGTTATGCGTTATGCGTTATGGGTTATGCGTTATGCGTTATGCGTTATGCGTTATGCGTTATGCGTTATGAGTTATGCGTTATGAGTAATGCGTGATCCGTTATGCGTTATGCGTTATGCGTTATGCGTTATGTGTTATGCGTTGTGCGTTATCCACTAACCGTTATGCGTTTTGCGTTATGCGTTATGCGTTATGCGTTATGCGTTATGCGTTATGCGTTATGCGTTATGAGAAATGCGTGATCCGTTATGCGTTATGCGTTATGAGTAATGCGTGATCCGTTATGCGTTATGCGTTATGCGCTATGAGTAATGCGTGATCCGTTATGCGTTATGCGTTATGAGTACTGCGTGATCCGTTATGCGTTATGCGTTATGAGTAATGCTTGATCCGTTACGCGTTATGCGTTATGCATTAAGCGTTATGCCTTATACGTTATGCGTTATGCGTTATGCGTTATGAGTAATGCGTGATCCGTTATGCGTTATGCGTTATGCGTTATGCGTTATGCGTTATGCGTTATGCGTTATGCGTTATGCGTTATGAGTAATGCGTGATCCGTTATGCGTTATGCGTTATGCGCTATGAGTAATGCGTGATCCGTTATGCGTTATGCGTTATGAGTAATGCTTGATCCGTTACGCGTTATGCGTTATGCATTATGCGTTATGCGTTATACGTTATGCGTTATGCGTTATGCGTTATGCTTTATGCATTATGCGTTATGCGTTATGCGTTTTGCGTTATGAGTTTTGCGTTATGCGTTATGCGTTATGAGGTGTGCGTTATGCGTTATGCGTTATGCGTTATGCGTTATGCGTTATGCGTTATGCGTTATGCGTTATGCGTTATGCGTTATGCAATATGCGTTATGCGTTATGCGTTATGCGTTATGCGTTATGCGTTATGCGTTATGCGTTATGTGTTATGCGTTGTGCGTTATACGTTATGCGATTTGCGTTATGCGTTATGCGTTATGCGTTATGCGTTATGCGTTATGCGTTATGCGTTATGGGTTATGCGTTATGCGTTATGCGTTATGCGTTATGCAATATGCGTTATGGGTTGTGCGTTATGAGTCATGCGTTATGCGTTATGCGTTATGTGTTATGCGTTGTGCGTTATGCGCTATGCGTTATGCGTTTTGCGTTATGCGTTATGCGTTATGCGTTATGCGTTATGCGTTATGCGTTATGCATGATGTGTTATCCGTTATGCGTTATCCGTTATGCGTTTTGCGTTATGCGTTATGCGTTATGAGTTGTGCGTTATGCGTTATGCGTTATGCGTTATGCGTTATGCGTTATGCGTTATGCATGATGTGTTATCCGTTATGCGTTATCCGTTATGCGTTTTGCGTTATGCGTTATGCGTTATGCGTTATGCGTTATGCGTTATGCGTTATGCGTTATGCGTTATGCGTTATGCGTTATGCGTTATGCGTTATGAGTAATGCGTGATCCGTTATGCGTTATGCGTTATGCGTTATGCGTTATGTGTTATGCGTTGTGCGTTATCCACTAACCGTTATGCGTTTTGCGTTATGCGTTATGCGTTATGCGTTATGCGTTATGCGTTATGCGTTATGAGAAATGCGTGATCCGTTATGCGTTATGCGTTATGAGTAATGCGTGATCTGTTATGCGTTATGCGTTATGCGCTATGAGTAATGCGTGATCCGTTATGCGTTATGCGTTATGAGTACTGCGTGATCCGTTATGCGTTATGCGTTATGAGTAATGCTTGATCCGTTACGCGTTATGCGTTATGCATTAAGCGTTATGCGTTATACGTTATGCGTTATGCGTTATGCGTTATGAGTAATGCGTGATCCGTTATGCGTTATGCGTTATGCGTTATGCGTTATGCGTTATGCGTTATGAGTAATGCGTGATCCGTTATACGTTATGCGTTATGCGCTATGAGTAATGCGTGATCCGTTATGCGTTATGCGTTATGAGTAATGCTTGATCCGTTACGCGTTATGCGTTATGCATTAAGCGTTATGCGTTATACGTTATGCGTTATGCGTTATGCGTTATGCGTTATGCTTTATGCATTATGCGTTATGCGTTATGCGATTTGCGTTATGAGTTTTGCGTTATGCGTTATGCGTTATGACTTGTGCGTTATGCGTTATGCGTTATGCGTTATGCGTTATGCGTTATGCGTTATGCGTTATGCGTTATGTGTTATGCAATATGCGTTATGCGTTATGCGTTATGCGTTATGCGTTATGCGTTATGCGTTATGCGTTATGCGTTATGTGTTATGCATTGTGCGTTATCCGTTATGCGTTTTGCGTTATGCGTTATGCGCTATGAGTTGTGCGTTATGCGTTATGCGTTTTGCGTTATGCGTTATGCGTTATGCGTTATGCGTTATGCGTTATGGGTTATGCGTTATGCGTTATGCGTTATGCGTTATGCGTTATGCGTTATGAGTTATGCGTTATGAGTAATGCGTGATCCGTTATGCGTTATGCGTTATGCGTTATGCGTTATGTGTTATGCGTTGTGCGTTATCCACTAACCGTTATGCGTTTTGCGTTATGCGTTATGCGTTATGCGTTATGCGTTATGCGTTATGCGTTATGAGAAATGCGTGATCCGTTATGCGTTATGCGTTATGAGTAATGCGTGATCCGTTATGCGTTATGCGTTATGCGTTATGAGTAATGCGTGATCCGTTATGCGTTATGCGTTATGAGTACTGCGTGATCCGTTATGCGTTATGCGTTATGAGTAATGCTTGAACTGTTACGCGTTATGCGTTATGCATTAAGCGTTATGCCTTATACGTTATGCGTTATGCGTTATGCGTTATGAGTAATGCGTGATCCGTTATGCGTTATGCGTTATGCGTTATGCGTTATGCGTTATGCGTTATGCGTTATGCGTTATGCGTTATGCGTTATGAGTAATGCGTGATCCGTTATGCGTTATGCGTTATGCGCTATGAGTAATGCGTGATCCGTTATGCGTTATGCGTTATGAGTAATGCTTGATCCGTTACGCGTTATGCGTTATGCATTATGCGTTATGCGTTATGCGTTATGCGTTATGCGTTATGCGTTATGCTTTATGCATTATGCGTTATGCGTTATGCGATTTGCGTTATGAGTTTTGCGTTATGCGTTATGCGTTATGAGGTGTGCGTTATGCGTTATGCGTTATGCGTTATGCGTTATGCGTTATGCGTTATGCGTTATGCGTTATGCGTTATGCAATATGCGTTATGCGTTATGCGTTATGCGTTATGCGTTATGCGTTATGCGTTATGCGTTATGTGTTATGCGTTGTGCGTTATACGTTATGCGATTTGCGTTATGCGTTATGCGTTATGCGTTATGCGTTATGCGTTATGCGTTATGCGTTATGCGTTATGGGTTATGCGTTATGCGTTATGCGTTATGCGTTATGCAATATGCGTTATGGGTTGTGCGTTATGAGTCATGCGTTATGCGTTATGCGTTATGTGTTATGCGTTGTGCGTTATGCGCTATGCGTTATGCGTTTTGCGTTATGCGTTATGCGTTATGCGTTATGCGTTATGAGTAATGCTTGAACTGTTACGCGTTATGCGTTATGCATTAAGCGTTATGCCTTATACGTTATGCGTTATGCGTTATGCGTTATGAGTAATGCGTGATCCGTTATGCGTTATGCGTTATGCGTTATGCGCTATGCGTTATGCATTATTGCGTTATGCGTTATGCGATTTGCGTTATGAGTTTTGCGTTATGCGTTATGCGTTATGAGGTGTGCGTTATGCGTTATGCGTTATGCGTTATGCGTTATGCGTTATGCGTTATGCGTTATGAGTTTTGCGTTATGCGTTATGCGTTATGACTTGTGCGTTATGCGTTATGCGTTATGCGTTATGCGTTATGCGTTATGCGTTATGCGTTATGCCTTATGCGTTATGAGTAATGCGTGATCCGTTATGCGTTATGCGTTATGCGTTATGCGTTATGCGTTATGCGTTATGCGTTATGTGTTATGCGTTGTGCGTTATCCGCTATGCGTTATGCGTTTTGCGTTATGCGTTATGCGTTATGCGTTATGCGTTATGCGTTGTGCGTTATGCGTTATGCGTTATAGGTTATGCGTTATGTGTCATGCGTTATGCGTTATGCGTTATGCGTTATGCGTTATGCGTTATACGTTATGCGATTTGCGTTATGCGTTATGCGTTATGCGTTATGCGTTATGCGTTATGCGTTATGGGTTATGCGTTATGCGTTATGCGTTATGCGTTATGCAATATGCGTTATGGGTTGTGCGTTATGAGTCATGCGTTATGCGTTATGCGTTATGTGTTATGCGTTGTGCGTTATCCGCTATGCGTTATGCGTTTTGCGTTATGCGTTATGCGTTATACGTTATGCGTAATGCGTTATGCGTAATGCGTTATGCGATTTGCGTTATGCGTTATGCGTTATGCGTTATGCGTTATGCGTTATGTGTTATGCGTTATGCGTTATGCGTTATGCGTTATGCGTTATGCGTTATGTGTTATGCATTGTGCATTATACGTTATGCGATTTGCGTTATGCGTTATGCGTTAAGCGTTATGCGTTATGCGTTATGCGTTATGCGTTATGGGTTATGCGTTATGCGTTATACGTTATGCGTTATGCGTTATGGGTTATGAGTAATGCGTGATCCGTTATACGTTATGCTTCATGCGTTATGAGTCACGCGTAATGCGTTATGCGCTATGGGTCATGCGTTATGCGTTATGCGTTATGCGTTATGCGTTATGCGTTATGCGTTATGCAATATGCGTTATGCGTTATGCGTTATGCGTTATGAGAAATGCGTGATCCGTTATGCGTTATGCGTTATGAGTAATGCGTGATCCGTTATGCGTTATGCGTTATGCGCTATGAGTAATGCGTGATCCGTTATGCGTTATGCGTTATGAGTACTGCGTGATCCGTTATGCGTTATGCGTTATGAGTAATGCTTGATCCGTTACGCGTTATGCGTTATGCATTAAGCGTTATGCCTTATACGTTATGCGTTATGCGTTATGCGTTATGAGTAATGCGTGATCCGTTATGCGTTATGCGTTATGCGTTGTGCGTTATGCGTTATGCATTATTGCGTTATGCGTTATGCGATTTGCGTTATGAGTTTTGCGTTATGCGTTATGCGTTATGAGGTGTGCGTTATGCGTTATGCGTTATGCGTTATGCGTTATGCGTTATGCGTTATGAGTTTTGCGTTATGCGTTATGCGTTATGACTTGTGCGTTATGCGTTATGCGTTATGCGTTATGCGTTATGCGTTATGCGTTATGCGTTATGCGTTATGTGTTATGCGTTATGCGTTATGCGTTATGCGTTATGCGTTATGCGTTATGCGTTATGCGTTATGCGTTATGTGTTATGGGTTATGCGTTATGCGTTATGCGTTTTGCGTTATGCGTTATGCGTTATGCGTTATGCGTTATGCGTTATGCGTTATGCGTTATGCGTTATGCGTTATGCGTTATGTGTTATGGGTTATGCGTTATGCGTTATGCGTTATGCGTTATGCGTTATGCGTTATGCGTTATGTGTTATGGGTTATGCGTTATGCGTTATGCGTTATGCGTTATGCGTTATGCGTTATGCGTTATGCGTTATGCGTTATGCGTTATGCGTTATGCGTTATGCGTTATGCGTTATGCATGATGTGTTATCCGTTATGCGTTATCCGTTATGCGTTTTGCGTTATGCGTTATGCGTTATGCGTTATGCGTTATGCGTTATGCGTTATGCGTTATGCGTTATGCGTTATGAGTAATGCGTGATCCGTTATGCGTTATGCGTTATGCGTTATGCGTTATGCGTTATGCGTTATGAGTAATGCGTGATCCGTTATGCGTTATGCGTTATGCGCTATGAGTAATGCGTGATCCGTTATGCGTTATGCGTTATGAGTAATGCTTGATCCGTGACGCGTTATGCGTTATGCATTAAGCGTTATGCGTTATACGTTATGCGTTATGCGTTATGCGTTATGCGTTATGCTTTATGCATTATGCGTTATGCGTTATGCGATTTGCGTTATGAGTTTTGCGTTATGCGTTATGCGTTATGACTTGTGCGTTATGCGTTATGCGTTATGCGTTATGCGTTATGCGTTATGCGTTATGCGTTATGCGTTATGCAATATGCGTTATGCGTTATGCGTTATGCGTTATGCGTTATGCGTTATGCGTTATGCGTTATGTGTTATGCATTGTGCGTTATACGTTATGCGATTTGCGTTATGCGTTATGCGTTATGAGTTATGCGTTATGCGTTATGCGTTATGCGTTATGGGTTATGCGTTATGCGTTATACGTTATGCGTTATGCGTTATGGGTTATGAGTAATGCGTGATCCGTTATACGTTATGCTTCATGCGTTATGAGTCACGCGTAATGCGTTATGCGCTATGGGTCATGCGTTATGCGTTATGCGTTATGCGTTATGCGTAATGCGTTATGCAATATGCGTTATCCGTTATGCGTTATGCGTTATGAGAAATGCGTGATCCGTTATGCGTTATGCGTTATGAGTAATGCGTGATCCGTTATGCGTTATGCGTTATGCGCTATGAGTAATGCGTGATCCGTTATGCGTTATGCGTTATGAGTACTGCGTGATCCGTTATGCGTTATGCGTTATGAGTAATGCTTGATCCGTTACGCGTTATGCGTTATGCATTAAGCGTTATGCCTTATGCGTTATGCGTTATGCGTTATGCGTTATGAGTAATGCGTGATCCGTTATGCGTTATGCGTTATGCGTTATGCGTTATGCGTTATGCATTATTGCGTTATGCGTTATGCGATTTGCGTTATGAGTTTTGCGTTATGCGTTATGCGTTATGAGGTGTGCGTTATGCGTTATGCGTTATGCGTTATACGTTATGCGTTATGCGTTATGCGTTATGAGTTTTGCGTTATGCGTTATGCGTTATGACTTGTGCGTTATGCGTTATGCGTTATGCGTTATGCGTTATGCGTCATGCGTTATGCGTTATGCGTTATGCGTTATGCAATATGCGTTATGCGTTATGCGTTATGCGTTATGCGTTATGCGTTATGCGTTATGCGTTATGCGTTATGTGTTATGCATTGTGCGTTATACGTTATGCGATTTGCGTTATGCGTTATGCGTTATGCGTTATGCGTTATGCGTTATGGGTTATACGTTATGCGTTATACGTTATGCGTTATGCGTTATGCGTTATGCGTTATGCGTTATGCGTTATGCGTTATGCGTTATGCGTTATGCGTTATGCGTTATGCGTTATGTGTTATGCGTTGTGCGTTATGCGTTATGCGATTTGCGTTATGCGTTTGCGTTATGCGTTATGCGTTATGCGTTATGCGTTATGCGTTATGGGTTATGCGTTATGCGTTATGCGTTATGCGTTATGCAATATGCGTTATGGGTTGTGCGTTATGAGTCATTCGTTATGCGTTATGCGTTATGCGTTATGTGTTATGCGTTGTGCGTTATCCGCTATGCGTTATGCGTTTTGCGTTATGCGTTATGCGTTATACGTTATGCGTAATGCGTTATGCGTTATGCGTTATGCGTTATGCGATTTGCGTTATGCGTTATGCGTTATGCGTTATGCGTTATGCGTTATGCGTTATGCGTTATGCGTTATGTGTTATGGGTTATGCGTTATGCGTTATGCGTTATGCGTTATGCGTTATGCGTTATGCGTTATGTGTTATGGGTTATGCGTTATGCGTTATGCGTTATGCGTTATGCGTTATGCGTTATGCGTTATGCGTTATGCGTTATGCGTTATGCATGATGTGTTATCCGTTATGCGTTATCCGTTATGCGTTATGCGTTATGCGTTATGCGTTATGAGTTGTGCGTTATGCGTTATGCGTTTTGCGTTATGCGTTATGCGTTATGCGTTATGTGTTATGCGTTATGCGTTATGCGTTATGCGTTATGCGTTATGCGTTATGCGTTATGCGTTATGCGTTATGCGTTATGCATGATGTGTTATCCGTTATGCGTTATCCGTTATGCGTTTTGCGTTATGCGTTATGCGTTATGAGTTGTGCGTTATGCGTTATGCGTTTTGCGTTATGCGTTATGCGTTATGCGTTATGTGTTATGCGTTATGCGTTATGCGTTATGCGTTATGCGTTATGCGTTATGAGTTATGCGTTATGAGTAATGCGTGATCCGTTATGCGTTATGCGTTATGCGTTATGCGTTATGTGTTATGCGTTGTGCGTTATCCACTAACCGTTATGCGTTTTGCGTTATGCGCTATGAGTAATGCGTGATCCGTTATGCGTTATGCGTTATGAGTACTGCGTGATCCGTTATACGTTATGCGTTATGAGTAATGCTTGATCCGTTACGCGTTATGCGTTATGCGTTATGCGTTATGAGTAATGCGTGATCCGTTATGCGTTATGCGTTATGCGTTATGCGTTATGCGTTATGCGTTATGCGTTATGAGTAATGCGTGATCCGTTATGCGTTATGCGTTATGCGCTATGAGTAATGCGTGATCCGTTATGCGTTATGCGTTATGAGTAATGCTTGATCCGTTACGCGTTATGCGTTATGCATTAAGCGTTATGCGTTATACGTTATGCGTTATGCGTTATGCGTTATGCGTTATGCTTTATGCATTATGCGTTATGCGTTATGCGATTTGCGTTATGAGTTTTGCGTTATGCGTTATGCGTTATGACTTGTGCGTTATGCGTTATGCGTTATGCGTTATGCGTTATGCGTTATGCGTTATGCGTTATGCGTTATGCGTTATGCAATATGCGTTATGCGTTATGCGTTATGCGTTATGCGTTATGCGTTATGCGTTATGCGTTATGTGTTATGCATTGTGCGTTATACGTTATGCGATTTGCGTTATGCGTTATGCGTTATGCGTTATGCGTTATGCGTTATGCGTTATGCGTTATGCGTTATGGGTTATGCGTTATGCGTTATACGTTATGCGTTATGCGTTATGGGTTATGAGTAATGCGTGATCCGTTATACGTTATGCTTCATGCGTTATGAGTTACGCGTAATGCGTTATGCGCTATGGGTCATGCGTTTTGCGTTATGCGTTATGCGTTATGCGTTATACGTTATGCAATATGCGTTATGCGTTATGCGTTATGCGTTATGAGAAATGCGTGATCCGTTATGCGTTATGCGTTATGAGTAATGCGTGATCCGTTATGCGTTATGCGTTATGCGCTATGAGTAATGCGTGATCCGTTATGCGTTATGCGTTATGAGTACTGCGTGATCCGTTATGCGTTATGCGTTATGAGTAATGCTTGATCCGTTACGCGTTATGCGTTATGCATTAAGCGTTATGCCTTATACGTTATGCGTTATGCGTTATGCGTTATGAGTAATGCGTGATCCGTTATGCGTTATGCGTTATGCGTTATGCGTTATGCGTTATGCATTATTGCGTTATGCGTTATGCGATTTGCGTTATGAGTTTTGCGTTATGCGTTATGCGTTATGAGGTGTGCGTTATGCGTTATGCGTTATGCGTTATACGTTATGCGTTATGCGTTATGCGTTATGAGTTTTGCGTTATGCGTTATGCGTTATGACTTGTGCGTTATGCGTTATGCGTTATGCGTTATGCGTTATGCGTCATGCGTTATGCGTTATGCGTTATGCGTTATGCAATATGCGTTATGCGTTATGCGTTATGCGTTATGCGTTATGCGTTATGCGTTATGCGTTATGCGTTATGTGTTATGCATTGTGCGTTATACGTTATGCGATTTGCGTTATGCGTTATGCGTTATGCGTTATGCGTTATGCGTTATGGGTTATACGTTATGCGTTATACGTTATGCGTTATGCGTTATGCGTTATGCGTTATGCGTTATGCGTTATGCGTTATGCGTTATGCGTTATGCGTTATGCGTTATGTGTTATGCGTTGTGCGTTATGCGTTATGCGATTTGCGTTATGCGTTTGCGTTATGCGTTATGCGTTATGCGTTATGCGTTATGCGTTATGGGTTATGCGTTATGCGTTATGCGTTATGCGTTATGCAATATGCGTTATGGGTTGTGCGTTATGAGTCATGCGTTATGCGTTATGCGTTATGCGTTATGTGTTATGCGTTGTGCGTTATCCGCTATGCGTTATGCGTTTTGCGTTATGCGTTATGCGTTATACGTTATGCGTAATGCGTTATGCGTTATGCGTTATGCGTTATGCGATTTGCGTTATGCGTTATGCGTTATGCGTTATGCGTTATGCGTTATGCGTTATGCGTTATGCGTTATGTGTTATGGGTTATGCGTTATGCGTTATGCGTTATGCGTTATGCGTTATGCGTTATGCGTTATGTGTTATGGGTTATGCGTTATGCGTTATGCGTTATGCGTTATGCGTTATGCGTTATGCGTTATGCGTTATGCGTTATGCGTTATGCATGATGTGTTATCCGTTATGCGTTATCCGTTATGCGTTTTGCGTTATGCGTTATGCGTTATGAGTTATGCGTTATGCGTTATGCGTTTTGCGTTATGCGTTATGCGTTATGCGTTATGTGTTATGCGTTATGCGTTATGCGTTATGCGTTATGCGTTATGCGTTATGCGTTATGCGTTATGCGTTATGCGTTATGCATGATGTGTTATCCGTTATGCGTTATCCGTTATGCGTTTTGCGTTATGCGTTATGCGTTATGAGTTGTGCGTTATGCGTTATGCGTTTTGCGTTATGCGTTATGCGTTATGCGTTATGTGTTATGCGTTATGCGTTATGCGTTATGCGTTATGCGTTATGCGTTATGAGTTATGCGTTATGAGTAATGCGTGATCCGTTATGCGTTATGCGTTATGCGTTATGCGTTATGTGTTATGCGTTGTGCGTTATCCACTAACCGTTATGCGTTTTGCGTTATGCGCTATGAGTAATGCGTGATCCGTTATGCGTTATGCGTTATGAGTACTGCGTGATCCGTTATACGTTATGCGTTATGAGTAATGCTTGATCCGTTACGCGTTATGCGTTATGCGTTATGCGTTATGAGTAATGCGTGATCCGTTATGCGTTATGCGTTATGCGTTATGCGTTATGCGTTATGCGTTATGCGTTATGAGTAATGCGTGATCCGTTATGCGTTATGCGTTATGCGCTATGAGTAATGCGTGATCCGTTATGCGTTATGCGTTATGAGTAATGCTTGATCCGTTACGCGTTATGCGTTATGCATTAAGCGTTATGCGTTATACGTTATGCGTTATGCGTTATGCGTTATGCGTTATGCTTTATGCATTATGCGTTATGCGTTATGCGATTTGCGTTATGAGTTTTGCGTTATGCGTTATGCGTTATGACTTGTGCGTTATGCGTTATGCGTTATGCGTTATGCGTTATGCGTTATGCGTTATGCGTTATGCGTTATGCGTTATGCAATATGCGTTATGCGTTATGCGTTATGCGTTATGCGTTATGCGTTATGCGTTATGCGTTATGTGTTATGCATTGTGCGTTATACGTTATGCGATTTGCGTTATGCGTTATGCGTTATGCGTTATGCGTTATGCGTTATGCGTTATGCGTTATGCGTTATGGGTTATGCGTTATGCGTTATACGTTATGCGTTATGCGTTATGGGTTATGAGTAATGCGTGATCCGTTATACGTTATGCTTCATGCGTTATGAGTTACGCGTAATGCGTTATGCGCTATGGGTCATGCGTTTTGCGTTATGCGTTATGCGTTATGCGTTATACGTTATGCAATATGCGTTATGCGTTATGCGTTATGCGTTATGAGAAATGCGTGATCCGTTATGCGTTATGCGTTATGAGTAATGCGTGATCCGTTATGCGTTATGCGTTATGCGCTATGAGTAATGCGTGATCCGTTATGCGTTATGCGTTATGAGTACTGCGTGATCCGTTATGCGTTATGCGTTATGAGTAATGCTTGATCCGTTACGCGTTATGCGTTATGCATTAAGCGTTATGCCTTATACGTTATGCGTTATGCGTTATGCGTTATGAGTAATGCGTGATCCGTTATGCGTTATGCGTTATGCGTTATGCGTTATGCATTATGCGTTATGCGTTATGCGATTTGCGTTATGAGTTTTGCGTTATGCGTTATGCGTTATGAGGTGTGCGTTATGCGTTATGCGTTATGCGTTATGCGTTATGCGTTATGCGATATGCGTTATGCGTTATGCGTTATGCATGATGTGTTATCCGTTATGCGTTATCCGTTATGCGTTTTGCGTTATGCGTTATGCGTTATGAGTTGTGCGTTATGCGTTATGCGTTATGCGTTATGCGTTATGCGTTATGCGTTATGCGTTATGCATGATGTGTTATCCGTTATGCGTTATCCGTTATGCGTTTTGCGTTATGCGTTATGCGTTATGAGTTGTGCGTTATGCGTTATGCGTTTTGCGTTATGCGTTATGCGTTATGCGTTATGCGTTATGCGTTATGCGTTATGCGTTATGCGTTATGCGTTATGCGTTATGCGTTATGCGTTATGCGTTATGCGTTATGAGTTATGCGTTATGAGTAATGCGTGATCCGTTATGCGTTATGCGTTATGCGTTATGCGTTATGTGTTATGCGTTGTGCGTTATCCACTAACCGTTATGCGTTTTGCGTTATGCGTTATGCGTTATGCGTTATGCGTTATGAGAAATGCGTGATCCGTTATGCGTTATGCGTTATGAGTAATGCGTGATCCGTTATGCGTTATGCGTTATGCGCTATGAGTAATGCGTGATCCGTTATGCGTTATGCGTTATGAGTACTGCGTGATCCGTTATGCGTTATGCGTTATGAGTAATGCTTGATCCGTTACGCGTTATGCGTTATGCATTAAGCGTTATGCGTTATACGTTATGCGTTATGCGTTATGCGTTATGAGTAATGCGTGATCCGTTATGCGTTATGCGTTATGCGTTATGCGTTATGCGTTATGCGTTATGAGTAATGCGTGATCCGTTATACGTTATGCGTTATGCGCTATGAGTAATGCGTGATCCGTTATGCGTTATGCGTTATGAGTAATGCTTGATCCGTTACGCGTTATGCGTTATGCATTAAGCGTTATGCGTTATACGTTATGCGTTATGCGTTATGCGTTATGCTTTATGCATTATGCGTTATGCGTTATGCGATTTGCGTTATGAGTTTTGCGTTATGCGTTATGCGTTATGACTTGTGCGTTATGCGTTATGCGTTATGCGTTATGCGTTATGCGTTATGCGTTATGCGTTATGCGTTATGTGTTATGCAATATGCGTTATGCGTTATGCGTTATGCGTTATGCGTTATGCGTTATGCGTTATGCGTTATGTGTTATGCATTGTGCGTTATCCGTTATGCGTTTTGCGTTATGCGTTATGCGTTATGAGTTGTGCGTTATGCGTTATGCGTTTTGCGTTATGCGTTATGCGTTATGCGTTATGCGTTATGGGTTATGCGTTATGCGTTATGCGTTATGCGTTATGCGTTATGCGTTATGAGTTATGCGTCATGAGTAATGCGTGATCCGTTATGCGTTATGCGTTATGCGTTATGCGTTATGTGTTATGCGTTGTGCGTTATCCACTAACCGTTATGCGTTTTGCGTTATGCGTTATGCGTTATGCGTTATGCGTTATGCGTTATGCGTTATGAGAAATGCGTGATCCGTTATGCGTTATGCGTTATGAGTAATGCGTGATCCGTTATGCGTTATGCGTTATGCGCTATGAGTAATGCGTGATCCGTTATGCGTTATGCGTTATGAGTACTGCGTGATCCGTTATGCGTTATGCGTTATGAGTAATGCTTGATCCGTTACGCGTTATGCGTTATGCATTAAGCGTTATGCCTTATACGTTATGCGTTATGCGTTATGCGTTATGAGTAATGCGTGATCCGTTATGCGTTATGCGTTATGCGTTATGCGTTATGCGTTATGCGTTATGCGTTATGCGTTATGCGTTATGCGTTATGAGTAATGCGTGATCCGTTATGCGTTATGCGTTATGCGCTATGAGTAATGCGTGATCCGTTATGCGTTATGCGTTATGAGTAATGCTTGATCCGTTACGCGTTATGCGTTATGCATTATGCGTTATGCGTTATACGTTCTGCGTTATGCGTTATGCGTTATGCTTTATGCATTATGCGTTATGCGTTATGCGATTTGCGTTATGAGTTTTGCCTTATGCGTTATGCGTTATGAGGTGTGCGTTTTGCGTTATGCGTTATGCGTTATGCGTTATGCGTTATGCGTTATGCGTTATGCGTTATGCGTTATGCAATATGCGTTATGCGTTATGCGTTATGCGTTATGCGTTATGCGTTATGCGTTATGCGTTATGTGTTATGCGTTGTGCGTTATACGTTATGCGATTTGCGTTATGCGTTATGCGTTATGCGTTATGCGTTATGCGTTATGCGTTATGGGTTATGCGTTATGCGTTATGCGTTATGCGTTATGCATGATGTGTTATCCGTTATGCGTTATCCGTTATGCGTTTTGCGTTATGCGTTATGCGTTATGAGTTGTGCGTTATGCGTTATGCGTTTTGCGTTATGCGTTATGCGTTATGCGTTATGCGTTATGCGTTATGCGTTATGCGTTATGCGTTATGCGTTATGCGTTATGCGTTATGCGTTATGAGTTATGCGTTATGAGTAATGCGTGATCCGTTATGCGTTATGCGTTATGCGTTATGCGTTATGCGTTATGCGTTATGCGTTATGCGTTATGCGTTATGCGTTATGCGTTATGTGTTATGCAATATGCGTTATGCGTTATGCGTTATGCGTTATGCGTTATGCGTTATGCGTTATGCGTTATGCGTTATGTGTTATGCATTGTGCGTTATCCGTTATGCGTTTTGCGTTATGCGTTATGCGTTATGAGTTGTGCGTTATGCGTTATGCGTTTTGCGTTATGCGTTATGCGTTATGCGTTATGCGTTATGCGCTATGAGTAATGCGTGATCCGTTATGCGTTATGCGCTATGAGTAATGCGTGATCCGTTATGCGTTATGCGTTATGAGTACTGCGTGATCCGTTATGCGTTATGCGTTATGAGTAATGCTTGATCCGTTACGCGTTATGCGTTATGCATTAAGCGTTATGCCTTATACGTTATGCGTTATGCGTTATGCGTTATGAGTAATGCGTGATCCGTTATGCGTTATGCGTTATGCGTTATGCGTTATGCATTATGCGTTATGCGTTATGCGATTTGCGTTATGAGTTTTGCGTTATGCGTTATGCGTTATGAGGTGTGCGTTATGCGTTATGCGTTATGCGTTATGCGTTATGCGTTATGCGTTATGCAATATGCGTTATGCGTTATGCGTTATGCGTTATGCGTTATGCGTTATGCGTTATGCGTTATGTGTTATGCGTTGTGCGTTATACGTTATGCGTTATGTGTTATGCATTGTGCGTTATCCGTTATGCGTTTTGCGTTATGCGTTATGCGTTATGAGTTGTGCGTTATGCGTTATGCGTTTTGCGTTATGCGTTATGCGTTATGCGTTATGCGTTATGCGCTATGAGTAATGCGTGATCCGTTATGCGTTATGCGTTATGAGTACTGCGTGATCCGTTATGCGTTATGCGTTATGAGTAATGCTTGATCCGTTACGCGTTATGCGTTATGCATTAAGCGTTATGCCTTATACGTTATGCGTTATGCGTTATGCGTTATGAGTAATGCGTGATCCGTTATGCGTTATGCGTTATGCGTTATGCGTTATGCGTTATGCGTTATGCGTTATGCGTTATATGTTATGCGTTATGCGTTATGCGTTATGAGTAATGCGTGATCCGTTATGCGTTATGCGTTATGCGCTATGAGTAATGCGTGATCCGTTATGCGTTATGCGTTATGAGTAATGCTTGATCCGTTACGCGTTATGCGTTATGTATTATGCGTTATGCGTTATACGTTATGCGTTATGCGTTATGCGTTATGCTTTATGCATTATGCGTTATGCGTTATGCGATTTGCGTTATGAGTTTTGCCTTATGCGTTATGCGTTATGAGGTGTGCGTTATGCGTTATGCGTTATGCGTTATGCGTTATGCGTTATGCGTTATGCGTTATGCGTTATGCGTTATGCGTTATGAGTAATGCGTGATCCGTTATGCGTTATGCGTTATGCGTTATGCGTTATGCGTTATGCGTTATGAGTAATGCGTGATCCGTTATACGTTATGCGTTATGCGCTATGAGTAATGCGTGATCCGTTATGCGTTATGCGTTATGAGTAATGCTTGATCCGTTACGCGTTATGCGTTATGCATTAAGCGTTATGCGTTATACGTTATGCGTTATGCGTTATGCGTTATGCGTTATGCTTTATGCATTATGCGTTATGCGTTATGCGATTTGCGTTATGAGTTTTGCGTTATGCGTTATGCGTTATGACTTGTGCGTTATGCGTTATGCGTTATGCGTTATGCGTTATGCGTTATGCGTTATGCGTTATGCGTTATGCGTTATGCGTTATGCGTTATGTGTTATGCAATATGCGTTATGCGTTATGCGTTATGCGTTATGCGTTATGCGTTATGCGTTATGCGTTATGCGTTATGCGTTATGTGTTATGCATTGTGCGTTATCCGTTATGCGTTTTGCGTTATGCGTTATGCGTTATGAGTTGTGCGTTATGCGTTATGCGTTTTGCGTTATGCGTTATGCGTTATGCGTTATGCGTTATGCGCTATGAGTAATGCGTGATCCGTTATGCGTTATGCGTTATGAGTACTGCGTGATCCGTTATGCGTTATGCGTTATGAGTAATGCTTGATCCGTTACGCGTTATGCGTTATGCATTAAGCGTTATGCCTTATACGTTATGCGTTATGCGTTATGCGTTATGAGTAATGCGTGATCCGTTATGCGTTATGCGTTATGCGTTATGCGTTATGCGTTATGCGTTATGCGTTATGCGTTATGCGTTATGCGTTATGCGTTATGAGTAATGCGTGATCCGTTATGCGTTATGCGTTATGCGCTATGAGTAATGCGTGATCCGTTATGCGTTATGCGTTATGAGTAATGCTTGATCCGTTACGCGTTATGCGTTATGTATTATGCGTTATGCGTTATACGTTATGCGTTATGCGTTATGCGTTATGCTTTATGCATTATGCGTTATGCGTTATGCGATTTGCGTTATGAGTTTTGCCTTATGCGTTATGCGTTATGAGGTGTGCGTTATGCGTTATGCGTTATGCGTTATGCGTTATGCGTTATGCGTTATGCGTTATGCGTTATGCGTTATGCGTTATGCAATATGCGTTATGCGTTATGCGTTATGCGTTATGCGTTATGCGTTATGCGTTATGCGTTATGCGTTATGTGTTATGCGTTGTGCGTTATACGTTATGCGATTTGCGTTATGCGTTATGCGTTATGCGTTATGCGTTATGCGTTATGCGTTATGGGTTATGCGTTATGCGTTATGCGTTATGCGTTATGCAATATGCGTTATGGGTTGTGCGTTATGAGTCATGCGTTTTGCGTTATGCGTTATGCGTTATGAGTTATGCGTTATGCGTTATGCGTTATGCGTTATGCGTTATGCGTTATGCGTTATGCGTTATGCGTTATGCGTTATGCGTTATGCGTTATGCGTTATGCGTTATGCGTTATGCGTTATGCGTTATGCGTTATGCGTTATGCGATATGCGTTATGAGTTATGCGTTATGAGTAATGCGTGATCCGTTATGCGTTATGCGTTGTGCGTTATGCGTTATGCGTTATGCGTTATGCGTTATGCGTTATGCGTTATGCGTTATGCGTTATGCGTTATGCGTTATGCGTTATGCGTTATACGTTATGCGTTATGCGTTATGCGTTATGCGTTATGCGTTATGAGAAATGCGTGATCCGTTATGCGTTATGCGTTATGAGTAATGCGTGATCCGTTATGCGTTATGCGTTATGCGCTATGAGTAACGCGTGATCCGTTATGCGTTATGCGTTATGAGTACTGCGTGATCCGTTATGCGTTATGCGTTATGCGTTATGCGTTATGCGTTATGAGTAATGCGTGATCCGTCATGCGTTATGCGTTATGCGCTATGAGTAATGCGTGATCCGTTATGCGTTATGCGTTATGCGTTATGCGTTATGCAATATGCGTTATGGGTTGTGCGTTATGAGTCATGCGTTTTGCGTTATGCGTTATGCGTTATGAGTTGTGCGTTATGCGTTATGCGTTATGCGTTATGCGTTATGCGTTATGCGTTATGCGTTATGCGTTATGCGTTATGCGTTATGCGTTATGCGTTATGCGTTATGCGTTATGAGTTATGCGTTATGAGTAATGCGTGATCCGTTATGCGTTATGCGTTGTGCGTTATGCGTTATGCGTTATGCGTTATGCGTTATGCGTTATGCGTTATGCGTTATGCGTTATGCGTTATGCGTTATGCGTTATACGTTATGCGTTATGCGTTATGCGTTATGCGTTATGCGTTATGAGAAATGCGTGATCCGTTATGCGTTATGCGTTATGAGTAATGCGTGATCCGTTATGCGTTATGCGTTATGCGCTATGAGTAACGCGTGATCCGTTATGCGTTATGCGTTATGAGTACTGCGTGATCCGTTATGCGTTATGCGTTATGAGTAATGCTTGATCCGTTACGCGTTATGCGTTATGCATTAAGCGTTATGCGTTATACGTTATGCGTTATGCGTTATGCGTTATGCGTTATGCTTTATGCATTATGCGTTATGCGTTATGCGATTTGCGTTATGAGTTTTGCGTTATGCGTTATGCGTTATGACTTGTGCGTTATGCGTTATGCGTTATGCGTTATGCGTTATGCGTTATGCGTTATGCGTTATGCAATATGCGTTATGCGTTATGCGTTATGCGTTATGCGTTATGCGTTATGCGTTATGCGTTATGTGTTATGCATTGTGCGTTATACGTTATGCGATTTGCGTTATGCGTTATGCGTTATGCGTTATGCGTTATGCGTTATGCGTTATGCGTTATGCGTTATGCGTTATGCGTTATGCGTTATGGGTTATGCGTTATGCGTTATACGTTATGCGTTATGCGTTATGGGTTATGAGTAATGCGTGATCCGTTATACGTTATGCTTCATGCGTTATGAGTTACGCGTAATGCGTTATGCGCTATGGGTCATGCGTTTTGCGTTATGCGTTATGCGTTATGCGTTATACGTTATGCAATATGCGTTATGCGTTATGCGTTATGCGTTATGAGAAATGCGTGATCCGTTATGCGTTATGCGTTATGAGTAATGCGTGATCCGTTATGCGTTATGCGTTATGCGCTATGAGTAATGCGTGATCCGTTATGCGTTATGCGTTATGAGTACTGCGTGATCCGTTATGCGTTATGCGTTATGAGTAATGCTTGATCCGTTACGCGTTATGCGTTATGCATTAAGCGTTATGCCTTATACGTTATGCGTTATGCGTTATGCGTTATGAGTAATGCGTGATCCGTTATGCGTTATGCGTTATGCGTTATGCGTTATGCATTATGCGTTATGCGTTATGCGATTTGCGTTATGAGTTTTGCGTTATGCGTTATGCGTTATGAGGTGTGCGTTATGCGTTATGCGTTATGCGTTATGCGTTATGCGTTATGCGTTATGCAATATGCGTTATGCGTTATGCGTTATGCGTTATGCGTTATGCGTTATGCGTTATGCGTTATGTGTTATGCGTTGTGCGTTATACGTTATGCGATTTGCGTTATGCGTTATGCGTTATGCGTTATGCGTTATGCGTTATGCGTTATGGGTTATGCGTTATGCGTTATGCGTTATGTGTTATGCGTTGTACGTTATCCGCTATGCGTTATGCGTTTTGCGTTATGCGTTATGCGTTATGCGTTATGCGTTATGCGTTATGCGTTATGCGATATGCGTTATGCGTTATGCGTTATGCGTTATGCGTTATGCGTTATGCGTTATGCGTTATGCGTTATGCGTTATGCGTTATGCGTTATGCGATATGCGTTATGCGTTATGCGTTATGCGTTATGCATGATGTGTTATCCGTTATGCGTTATCCGTTATGCGTTTTGCGTTATGCGTTATGCGTTATGAGTTGTGCGTTATGCGTTATGCGTTATGCGTTATGCGTTATGCGTTATGCGTTATGCGTTATGCATGATGTGTTATCCGTTATGCGTTATCCGTTATGCGTTTTGCGTTATGCGTTATGCGTTATGAGTTGTGCGTTATGCGTTATGCGTTTTGCGTTATGCGTTATGCGTTATGCGTTATGCGTTATGCGTTATGCGTTATGCGTTATGCGTTATGCGTTATGCGTTATGCGTTATGCGTTATGAGTTATGCGTTATGAGTAATGCGTGATCCGTTATGCGTTATGCGTTATGCGTTATGCGTTATGTGTTATGCGTTGTGCGTTATCCACTAACCGTTATGCGTTTTGCGTTATGCGTTATGCGTTATGCGTTATGCGTTATGCGTTATGCGTTATGAGAAATGCGTGATCCGTTATGCGTTATGCGTTATGAGTAATGCGTGATCCGTTATGCGTTATGCGTTATGCGCTATGAGTAATGCGTGATCCGTTATGCGTTATGCGTTATGAGTACTGCGTGATCCGTTATGCGTTATGCGTTATGAGTAATGCTTGATCCGTTACGCGTTATGCGTTATGCATTAAGCGTTATGCGTTATACGTTATGCGTTATGCGTTATGCGTTATGAGTAATGCGTGATCCGTTATGCGTTATGCGTTATGCGTTATGCGTTATGCGTTATGCGTTATGAGTAATGCGTGATCCGTTATGCGTTATGCGTTATGCGCTATGAGTAATGCGTGATCCGTTATGCGTTATGCGTTATGAGTACTGCGTGATCCGTTATGCGTTATGCGTTATGAGTAATGCTTGATCCGTTACGCGTTATGCGTTATGCATTAAGCGTTATGCCTTATACGTTATGCGTTATGCGTTATGCGTTATGCGTTATGCGTTATGCGTTATGTGTTATGCGTTGTGCGTTATACGTTATGCGATTTGCGTTATGCGTTATGCGTTATGCGATTTGCGTTATGAGTTTTGCGTTATGCGTTATGCGTTATGCGTTATGCGTTATGCGTTATGCGATATGCGTTATGCGTTATGCGTTATGCGTTATGCGTTATGCGTTATGCGTTATGCGTTATGCGTTATGCGTTATGCGTTATGCGTTATGCGTTATGCGATATGCGTTATGCGTTATGCGTTATGCGTTATGCATGATGTGTTATCCGTTATGCGTTATCCGTTATGCGTTTTGCGTTATGCGTTATGCGTTATGAGTTGTGCGTTATGCGTTATGCGTTATGCGTTATGCGTTATGCGTTATGCGTTATGCGTTATGCGTTATGCATGATGTGTTATCCGTTATGCGTTATCCGTTATGCGTTTTGCGTTATGCGTTATGCGTTATGAGTTGTGCGTTATGCGTTATGCGTTTTGCGTTATGCGTTATGCGTTATGCGTTATGCGTTATGCGTTATGCGTTATGCGTTATGCGTTATGCGTTATGCGTTATGCGTTATGCGTTATGAGTTATGCGTTATGAGTAATGCGTGATCCGTTATGCGTTATGCGTTATGCGTTATGCGTTATGTGTTATGCGTTGTGCGTTATCCACTAACCGTTATGCGTTTTGCGTTATGCGTTATGCGTTATGCGTTATGCGTTATGCGTTATGCGTTATGAGAAATGCGTGATCCGTTATGCGTTATGCGTTATGAGTAATGCGTGATCCGTTATGCGTTATGCGTTATGCGCTATGAGTAATGCGTGATCCGTTATGCGTTATAGGTTATGAGTACTGCGTGATCCGTTATGCGTTATGCGTTATGAGTAATGCTTGATCCGTTACGCGTTATGCGTTATGCATTAAGCGTTATGCGTTATACGTTATGCGTTATGCGTTATGCGTTATGAGTAATGCGTGATCCGTTATGCGTTATGCGTTATGCGTTATGCGTTATGCGTTATGCGTTATGAGTAATGCGTGATCCGTTATACGTTATGCGTTATGCGCTATGAGTAATGCGTGATCCGTTATGCGTTATGCGTTATGAGTAATGCTTGATCCGTTACGCGTTATGCGTTATGCATTAAGCGTTATGCGTTATACGTTATGCGTTATGCGTGATGCGTTATGCGTTATGCTTTATGCATTATGCGTTATGCGTTATGCGATTTGCGTTATGAGTTTTGCGTTATGCGTTATGCGTTATGACTTGTGCGTTATGCGTTATGCGTTATGCGTTATGCGTTATGCGTTATGCGTTATGCGTTATGCGTTATGCGTTATGTGTTATGCAATATGCGTTATGCGTTATGCGTTATGCGTTATGCGTTATGCGTTATGCGTTATGCGTTATGCGTTATGTGTTATGCATTGTGCGTTATCCGTTATGCGTTTTGCGTTATGCGTTATGCGTTATGAGTTGTGCGTTATGCGTTATGCGTTTTGCGTTATGCGTTATGCGTTATGCGTTATGCGTTATGCGTTATGGGTTATGCGTTATGCGTTATGCGTTATGCGTTATGCGTTATGCGTTATGCGTTATGAGTTATGCGTTATGAGTAATGCGTGATCCGTTATGCGTTATGCGTTATGCGTTATGCGTTATGTGTTATGCGTTGTGCGTTATCCACTAACCGTTATGCGTTTTGCGTTATGCGTTATGCGTTATGCGTTATGCGTTATGCGTTATGCGTTATGCGTTATGAGAAATGCGTGATCCGTTATGCGTTATGCGTTATGAGTAATGCGTGATCCGTTATGCGTTATGCGTTATGCGCTATGAGTAATGCGTGATCCGTTATGCGTTATGCGTTATGAGTACTGCGTGATCCGTTATGCGTTATGCGTTATGAGTAATGCTTGATCCGTTACGCGTTATGCGTTATGCATTAAGCGTTATGCCTTATACGTTATGCGTTATGCGTTATGCGTTATGAGTAATGCGTGATCCGTTATGCGTTATGCGTTATGCGTTATGCGTTATGCGTTATGCGTTATGCGTTATGCGTTATGCGTTATGCGTTATGCGTTATGAGTAATGCGTGATCCGTTATGCGTTATGCGTTATGCGCTATGAGTAATGCGTGATCCGTTATGCGTTATGCGTTATGAGTAATGCTTGATCCGTTACGCGTTATGCGTTATGCATTATGCGTTATGCGTTATACGTTATGCGTTATGCGTTATGCGTTATGCTTTATGCATTATGCGTTATGCGTTATGCGATTTGCGTTATGAGTTTTGCGTTATGCGTTATGCGTTATGAGGTGTGCGTTATGCGTTATGCGTTATGCGTTATGCGTTATGCGTTATGCGTTATGCGTTATGCGTTATGCGTTATGCGTTATGCGTTATGCAATATGCGTTATGCGTTATGCGTTATGCGTTATGCGTTATGCGTTATGCGTTATGCGTTATGTGTTATGCGTTGTGCGTTATACGTTATGCGATTTGCGTTATGCGTTATGCGTTATGCGTTATGCGTTATGCGTTATGCGTTATGGGTTATGCGTTATGCGTTATGCGTTATGCGTTATGCAATATGCGTTATGGGTTGTGCGTTATGAGTCATGCGTTTTGCGTTATGCGTTATGCGTTATGAGTTGTGCGTTATGCGTTATGCGTTATGCGTTATGCGTTATGCGTTATGCGTTATGCGTTATGCGTTATGCGTTATGCGTTATGCGTTATGCGTTATGCGTTATGCGTTATGCGTTATGCGTTATGAGTTATGCGTTATGAGTAATGCGTGATCCGTTATGCGTTATGCGTTGTGCGTTATGCGTTATGCGTTATGCGTTATGCGTTATGCGTTATGCGTTATGCGTTATGCGTTATGCGTTATGCGTTATGCGTTATACGTTATGCGTTATGCGTTATGCGTTATGCGTTATGCGTTATGAGAAATGCGTGATCCGTTATGCGTTATGCGTTATGAGTAATGCGTGATCCGTTATGTGTTATGCGTTATGCGCTATGAGTAACGCGTGATCCGTTATGCGTTATGCGTTATGAGTACTGCGTGATCCGTTGTGCGTTATGCGTTATGAGTAATGCTTGATCCGTTACGCGTTATGCGTTATGCATTAAGCGTTATGCGTTATACGTTATGCGTTATGCGTTATGCGTTATGAGTAATGCGTGATCCGTTATGCGTTATGCGTTATGCGTTATGCGTTATGCGTTATGAGTAATGCGTGATCCGTCATGCGTTATGCGTTATGCGCTATGAGTAATGCGTGATCCGTTATGCGTTATGCGTTATGAGTAATGCTTGATCCGTTACGCGTTATGCGTTATGCATTAAGCGTTATGCGTTATACGTTATGCGTTATGCGTTATGCGTTATGCGTTATGCGTTATGCTTTATGCTTTATGCATTATGCGCTATGCGTTATGCGATTTGCGTTATGAGTTTTGCGTTATGCGTTATGCGTTATGAGTTGTGCGTTATGCGTTATGCGTTATGCGTTATGCGTTATGCGTTATGCGTTATGCGTTATGCGTTATGCCTTATGCGTTATGAGTAATACGTGATCCGTTATGCGTTATGCGTTATGCGTTATGCGTTATGCGTTATGCGTTATGTGTTATGCGTTGTGCGTTATCCGCTATGCGTTATGCGTTTTGCGTTATGCGTTATGCGTTGTGCGTTATGCGTTATGCGTTATAGGTTATCCGTTATGTGTCATGCGTTATGCGTTATGCGTTATGCGTTATGCGTTATGCGTTATGCATTATGCGTTATGCGTTATGCTTTATGCTTTATGCGTTATGCGTTATGCGTTATGCGTTATGCGATATGCGTTATGCGTTATGCGTTATGCGTTATGCGTTATGCGTTATGCGTTATGCGTTATGCGTTATGCGATATGCGTTATGCGTTATGCGTTATGCGTTATGCGTTATGCGTTATGCGTTATGTGTTATGCATTGTGCGTTATACGTTATGCGATTTGCGTTATGCGTTATGCGTTATGCGTTATGCGTTATGCGTTATGCGTTATGCGTTATGGGTTATGCGTTATGCGTTATACGTTATGCGTTATGCGTTATGGGTTATGAGTAATGCGTGATCCGTTATACGTTATGCTTCATGCGTTATGAGTTACGCGTAATGCGTTATGCGCTATGGGTCATGCGTTATGCGTTATGCGTTATGCGTTATGCGTTATGCGTTATGCAATATGCGTTATGCGTTATGCGTTATGCGTTATGAGAAATGCGTGATCCGTCATGCGTTATGCGTTATGAGTACTGCGTGATCCGTTATGCGTTAAGCGTTATGAGTAATGCTTGATCCGTTACGCGTTATGCGTTATGCATTAAGCGTTATGCCTTATACGTTATGCGTTATGCGTTATGCGTTATGAGTAATGCGTGATCCGTTATGCGTTATGCGTTATGCGTTATGCGTTATGCGTTATGCGTTATGCGTTATGCGTTATGAGTAATGCGTGATCCGTTATGCGTTATGCGTTATGCGCTATGAGTAATGCGTGATCCGTTATGCGTTATGCGTTATAAGTAATGCTTGATCCGTTACGCGTTATGCGTTATGCATTAAGCGTTATGCGTTATACGTTATGCGTTATGCGTTATGCGTTATGCTTTATGCATTATGCGTTATGCGTTATGCGATTTGCGTTATGAGTTTTGCGTTATGCGTTATGCGTTATGAGGTGTGCGTTATGCGTTATGCGTTATGCGTTATGCGTTATGCGTTATGCGTTATGCGTTATGCGTTATGCGTTATGCGTTATGCGTTATGTAATATGCGTTATGCGTTATGCTTTATGCGTTATGCGTTATGCGTTATGTGTTATGCGTTGTGCGTTATACGTTATGCGATTTGCGTTATGCGTTATGCGTTATGCGTTATGCGTTATGCGTTATGCGTTATGGGTTATGCGTTATGCGTTATGCGTTATGCGTTGTGCAATATGCGTTATGGGTTGTGCGTTATGAGTCATGCGTTATGCGTTATGCGTTATGTGTTATGCGTTGTGCGTTCTCCGCTATGCGTTATGCGTTTTGCGTTATGCGTTATGCGTTATACGTTATGCGTAATGCGTTATGCGTTATGCGTTATGCGATTTGCGTTATGCGTTATGCGTTATGCGTTATGCGTTATGCGTTATGTGTTATGGGTTATGCGTTATGCGTTATGCGTTGTGCGTTATGCGTTATGCGTTATGCGTTATGCGTTATGCGTTATGCGTTATGCGTTATGAGTTATGCGTTATGAGTAATGCGTGATCCGTTATGCGTTATGCGTTGTGCGTTATGCGTTATGCGTTATGCGTTATGCGTTATGCGTTATGCGTTGTGCGTTATGCGTTATGCGTTATGCGTTATACGTTATGCGTTATGCGTTATGCGTTATGCGTTATGCGTTATGAGAAATGCGTGATCCGTTATGCGTTATGCGTTATGAGTAATGCGTGATCCGTTATGCGTTATGCGTTATGCGCTATGAGTAACGCGTGATCCGTTATGCGTTATGCGTTATGAGTACTGCGTGATCCGTTATGCGTTATGCGTTATGAGTAATGCTTGATCCGTTACGCGTTATGCGTTATGCATTAAGCGTTATGCGTTATACGTTATGCGTTATGCGTTATGCGTTATGAGTAATGCGTGATCCGTTATGCGTTATGCGTTATGCGTTATGCGTTATGCGTTATGCGTTATGCGTTATGAGTTGTGCGTTATGCGTTATGCGTTATGCGTTATGCGTTATGCGCTATGCGTTATGCGTTATGCGTTATGGGTTATGCGTTATGCGTTATGCGTTATGCGTTATGCAATATGCGTTATGGGTTGTGCGTTATACGTTATGCGATTTGCGTTATGCGTTATGCGTTATGCGTTATGCGTTATGGGTTATGCGTTATGCGTTATGCGTTATGCGTTATGCAATATGCGTTATGTGTTGTGCGTTATGAGTCATGCGTTATGCGTTATGCGTTATGTGTTATGTGTTGTGCGTTATCCGCTATGCGTTATGCGTTTTGCGTTATGCGTAATGCGTTATGCGTTATGCGTTATGCGATTTGCGTTATGGGTTATGCGTTATGCGTTGTGCGTTATGCGTTATGCGTTATGCGTTATGCGTTATGCGTTATGCGTTATACGTTATGCGTTATGCGTTATGCGTTATGCGTTATGCGTTATGCGTTATGCGTTATGCGTTATGCGTTGTGCGTTATGCGTTATGCGTTATGCGTTGTGCGTTATGCGTTATGCGTTATGCGTTATACGTTATGCGTTATGCGTTATGCGTTATGCGTTATGGTTTATGCATTATGCGTTATGCGTTATGCGATTTGCGTTATGAGTTTTGCGTTATGCGTTATGCGTTATGACTTGTGCGTTATGCGTTATGCGTTATGCGTTATGCGTTATGCGTTATGCGTCATGCGTTATGCGTTATGCGTTATGTGTTATGCATTGTGCGTTATACGTTATGCGATTTGCGTTATGCGTTATGCGTTATGCGTTATGCGTTATGCGTTATGGGTTATGCGTTATGCGTTATACGTTATGCGTTATGCGTTATGGGTTATGAGTAATGCGTGATCCGTTATGCGTTATGCGTTATGAGTAATGCTTGATCCGTTACGCGTTATGCGTTATGCATTAAGCGTTATGCGTTATACGTTATGCGTTATGCGTTATGCGTTATGAGTAATGCGTGATCCGTTATGCGTTATGCGTTATGCGTTATGCGTTATGCGTTATGCGTTATGAGTAATGCGTGATCCGTTATGCGTTATGCGTTATGCGCTATGAGTAATGCGTGATCCGTTATGCGTTATGCGTTATGAGTAATGCTTGATCCGTTACGCGTTATGCGTTATGCATTAAGCGTTATGCGTTATACGTTATGCGTTATGCGTTATGCGTTATGCGTTATGCTTTATGCATTATGCGTTATGCGTTATGCGATTTGCGTTATGAGTTTTGCGTTATGCGTTATGCGTTATGACTTGTGCGTTATGCGTTATGCGTTATGCGTTATGCGTTATGCGTTATGCGTTATGCGTTATGCGTTATGCGTTATGCGTTATGTGTTATGCATTGTGCGTTATACGTTATGCGATTTGCGTTATGCGTTATGCGTTATGCGTTATGCGTTATGCGTTATGGGTTATGTGTTATGCGTTATACGTTATGCGTTATGCGTTATGGGTTATGAGTAATGCGTGATCCGTTATACGTTATGCTTCATGCGTTATGAGTTACGCGTAATGCGTTATGCGCTATGGGTCATGCGTTATGCGTTATGCGTTATGCGTTATGCGTTATGCGTTATGCAATATGCGTTATGCGTTATGCGTTATGCGTTATGAGAAATGCGTGATCCGTTATGCGTTATGCGTTATGAGTAATGCGTGATCCGTTATGCGTTATGCGTTATGCGTTATGAGTAATGCGTGATCCGTCATGCGTTATGCGTTATGCGCTATGAGAAATGCGTGATCCGTTATGCGTTATGCGTTATGAGTAATGCTTGATCCGTTACGCGTTATGAGTTTTGCGTTATGCGTTATGCGTTATGTGTTATGGGTTATGCGTTATGCGTTATGCGTTATGCGTTATGCAATATGCGTTATGGGTTGTGCGTTATGAGTCATGCGTTATGCGTTATGCGTTATGTGTTATGCGTTGTGCGTTATCCGCTATGCGTTATGCGTTTTGCGTTATGCGTTATGCGTTATACGTTATGCGTAATGCCTTATGCGTTATGCGTTATGCGTTATGCGATTTGCGTTATGCGTTATGCGTTATGCGTTATACGTTATGCGTTATGCGTTATGCGTTATGCGTTATGCGTTATGCGTTATGGGTTATGCGTTATGCGTTATGCGTTATGAGTAATGCTTGATCTGTTACGCGTTATGCGTTATGCATTAAGCGTTATGCGTTATACGTTATGCGTTATGCGTTATGCGTTATGAGTAATGCGTGATCCGTTATGCGTTATGCCTTATGCGTTATGCGTTATGCGTTATGCGTTATGAGTAATGCGTGATCCGTTATGCGTTATGCGTTATGCGCTATGAGTAATGCGTGATCCGTTATGCGTTATGCGTTATGAGTAATGCTTGATCCGTTACGCGTTATGCGTTATGCATTAAGCGTTATGCGTTATACGTTATGCGTTATGCGTTATGCGTTATGCGTTATGCTTTATGCATTATGCGTTATGCGTTATGCGATTTGCGTTATGAGTTTTGCGTTATGCGTTATGCGTTATGACTTGTGCGTTATGCGTTATGCGTTATGCGTTATGCGTTATGCGTTATGCGTTATGCGTTATGCGTTATGCAATATGCGTTATGCGTTATGCGTTATGCGTTATGCGTTATGCGTTATGCGTTATGCGTTATGTGTTATGCATTGTGCGTTATACGTTATGCGATTTGCGTTATGCGTTATGCGTTATGCGTTATGCGTTATGCGTTATGCGTTATGCGTTATGGGTTATGTGTTATGCGTTATACGTTATGCGTTATGCGTTATGGGTTATGAGTAATGCGTGATCCGTTGTACGTTATGCTTCATGCGTTATGAGTTACGCGTAATGCGTTATGCGCTATGGGTCATGCGTTATGCGTTATGCGTTATGCGTTATGCGTTATGCGTTATGCAATATGCGTTATGCGTTATGCGTTATGCGTTATGCGTTATGCGTTATGTGTTATGGGTTATGCGTTATGCGTTATGCGTTATGCGTTATGCGTTATGCGTTATGCGTTATGCGTTATGCGTTATGAGTAATGCGTGATCCGTTATGCGTTATGCGTTACGCGTTATGCGTTATGAGTAATGCGTGATCCGTTATGCGTTATGCGTTATGCGTTATGCGTTATGCGTTATGCGTTATGCGTTATGCGTTATGCGTTATGCGTTATGGGTTATCCGTTATGCGTTATCCGTTATGCGTTATGCGTTATGCGTTATGCGTTATGCGTTATGCGTTATGCGATATGCGTTATGCGTTATGCGTTATGCGTTATGCGTTATGCGTTATGGGTTATCCGCTATGCGTTATCCGTTATGCGTTATGCGTTATGCGTTATGCGTTATGCGTTATGCGTTATGCCTTATGCGTTATGAGTAATGCGTGATCCGTTATGCGTTATGCGTTATGCGTTATGCGTTATGTGTTATGCGTTGTGCGTTATCCGCTATGCGTTATGCGTTTTGCGTTATGCGTTATGCGTTATGCGTTGTGCGTTATGCGTTATGCGTTATAGGTTATGCGTTATGTGTCATGCGTTATGCGTTATGCGTTATGCGTTATGCGTTATGCGTTATGCGTTATGCATTATGCGTTATGCGTTATGCTTTATGCGTTATGCGTTATGCGTTATGCGTTATGCGATATACGTTATGCGTTATGCGTTATGCGTTATGCGTTATGCGTTATGCGTTATGCGATATGCGTTATGCGTTATGCGTTATGCGTTATGCGTTATGCGTTATGCGTTATGCGTTATGCGTTATGCGTTATGCGTTATGCGTTATGCGTTATGCGTTATGCCTTATGCGTTATGAGTAATGCGTGATCCGTTATGCGTTATGCGTTATGCGTTATGCGTTATGCGTTATGCGTTATGTGTTATGCGTTGTGCGTTATCCGCTATGCGTTATGCGTTTTGCGTTATGCGTTATGCGTTATGCGTTATGCGTTGTGCGTTATGCGTTATGCGTTATAGGTTATGCGTTATGTGTCATGCGTTATGCGTTATGCGTTATGCGTTATGCGTTATGCGTTATGCATTATGCGTTATGCGTTATGCTTTATGCGTTATGCGTTATGCGTTATGCGTTATGTGTTATGGGTTATGCGTTATGCGTTATGCGTTATGCGTTATGCGTTATGCGCTATGTGTTATGGGTTATGCGTTATGCGTTATGCGTTATGCGTTATGCGTTATGCGTTATGCGTTATGCGTTATGCATGATGTGTTATCCGTTATGCGTTATCCGTTATGCGTTTTGCGTTATGCGTTATGCGTTATGAGTTGTGCGTTATGCGTTATGCGTTATGCGTTATGGGTTATGCGTTATGCGTTATGCGTTATGCGTTATGCAATATGCGTTATGGGTTGTGCGTTATACGTTATGCGATTTGCGTTATGCGTTATGCGTTATGCGTTATGCGTTATGGGTTATGCGTTATGCGTTATGCGTTATGCGTTATGCAATATGCGTTATGTGTTGTGCGTTATGAGTCATGCGTTATGCGTTATGCGTTATGTGTTATGTGTTGTGCGTTATCCGCTATGCGTTATGCGTTTTGCGTTATGCGTAATGCGTTATGCGTTATGCGTTATGCGATTTGCGTTATGGGTTATGCGTTATGCGTTGTGCGTTATGCGTTATGCGTTATGCGTTATGCGTTATGCGTTATGCGTTATACGTTATGCGTTATGCGTTATGCGTTATGCGTTATGCGTTATGCGTTATGCGTTATGCGTTATGCGTTGTGCGTTATGCGTTATGCGTTATGCGTTGTGCGTTATGCGTTATGCGTTATGCGTTATACGTTATGCGTTATGCGTTATGCGTTATGCGTTATGCTTTATGCATTATGCGTTATGCGTTATGCGATTTGCGTTATGAGTTTTGCGTTATGCGTTATGCGTTATGACTTGTGCGTTATGCGTTATGCGTTATGCGTTATGCGTTATGCGTTATGCGTCATGCGTTATGCGTTATGCGTTATGTGTTATGCATTGTGCGTTATACGTTATGCGATTTGCGTTATGCGTTATGCGTTATGCGTTATGCGTTATGCGTTATGGGTTATGCGTTATGCGTTATACGTTATGCGTTATGCGTTATGGGTTATGAGTAATGCGTGATCCGTTATGCGTTATGCGTTATGAGTAATGCTTGATCCGTTACGCGTTATGCGTTATGCATTAAGCGTTATGCGTTATACGTTATGCGTTATGCGTTATGCGTTATGAGTAATGCGTGATCCGTTATGCGTTATGCGTTATGCGTTATGCGTTATGCGTTATGCGTTATGAGTAATGCGTGATCCGTTATGCGTTATGCGTTATGCGCTATGAGTAATGCGTGATCCGTTATGCGTTATGCGTTATGAGTAATGCTTGATCCGTTACGCGTTATGCGTTATGCATTAAGCGTTATGCGTTATACGTTATGCGTTATGCGTTATGCGTTATGCGTTATGCTTTATGCATTATGCGTTATGCGTTATGCGATTTGCGTTATGAGTTTTGCGTTATGCGTTATGCGTTATGACTTGTGCGTTATGCGTTATGCGTTATGCGTTATGCGTTATGCGTTATGCGTTATGCGTTATGCGTTATGCGTTATGCGTTATGTGTTATGCATTGTGCGTTATACGTTATGCGATTTGCGTTATGCGTTATGCGTTATGCGTTATGCGTTATGCGTTATGCGTTATGGGTTATGTGTTATGCGTTATACGTTATGCGTTATGCGTTATGGGTTATGAGTAATGCGTGATCCGTTATACGTTATGCTTCATGCGTTATGAGTTACGCGTAATGCGTTATGCGCTATGGGTCATGCGTTATGCGTTATGCGTTATGCGTTATGCGTTATGCGTTATGCAATATGCGTTATGCGTTATGCGTTATGCGTTATGAGAAATGCGTGATCCGTTATGCGTTATGCGTTATGAGTAATGCGTGATCCGTTATGCGTTATGCGTTATGCGTTATGAGTAATGCGTGATCCGTCATGCGTTATGCGTTATGCGCTATGAGTAATGCGTGATCCGTTATGCGTTATGCGTTATGAGTAATGCTTGATCCGTTACGCGTTATGAGTTTTGCGTTATGCGTTATGCGTTATGTGTTATGGGTTATGCGTTATGCGTTATGCGTTATGCGTTATGCAATATGCGTTATGGGTTGTGCGTTATGAGTCATGCGTTATGCGTTATGCGTTATGTGTTATGCGTTGTGCGTTATCCGCTATGCGTTATGCGTTTTGCATTATGCGTTATGCGTTATACGTTATGCGTAATGCCTTATGCGTTATGCGTTATGCGTTATGCGATTTGCGTTATGCGTTATGCGTTATGCGTTATACGTTATGCGTTATGCGTTATGCGTTATGCGTTATGCGTTATGCGTTATGGGTTATGCGTTATGCGTTATGCGTTATGAGTAATGCTTGATCCGTTACGCGTTATGCGTTATGCATTAAGCGTTATGCGTTATACGTTATGCGTTATGCGTTATGCGTTATGAGTAATGCGTGATCCGTTATGCGTTATGCCTTATGCGTTATGCGTTATGCGTTATGCGTTATGAGTAATGCGTGATCCGTTATGCGTTATGCGTTATGCGCTATGAGTAATGCGTGATCCGTTATGCGTTATGCGTTATGAGTAATGCTTGATCCGTTACGCGTTATGCGTTATGCATTAAGCGTTATGCGTTATACGTTATGCGTTATGCGTTATGCGTTATGCGTTATGCTTTATGCATTATGCGTTATGCGTTATGCGATTTGCGTTATGAGTTTTGCGTTATGCGTTATGCGTTATGACTTGTGCGTTATGCGTTATGCGTTATGCGTTATGCGTTATGCGTTATGCGTTATGCGTTATGCGTTATGCAATATGCGTTATGCGTTATGCGTTATGCGTTATGCGTTATGCGTTATGCGTTATGTGTTATGCATTGTGCGTTATACGTTATGCGATTTGCGTTATGCGTTATGCGTTATGCGTTATGCGTTATGCGTTATGCGTTATGCGTTATGGGTTATGTGTTATGCGTTATACGTTATGCGTTATGCGTTATGGGTTATGAGTAATGCGTGATCCGTTGTACGTTATGCTTCATGCGTTATGAGTTACGCGTAATGCGTTATGCGCTATGGGTCATGCGTTATGCGTTATGCGTTATGCGTTATGCGTTATGCGTTATGCAATATGCGTTATGCGTTATGCGTTATGCGTTATGCGTTATGCGTTATGTGTTATGGGTTATGCGTTATGCGTTATGCGTTATGCGTTATGCGTTATGCGTTATGCGTTATGCGTTATGCGTTATGAGTAATGCGTGATCCGTTATGCGTTATGCGTTACGCGTTATGCGTTATGAGTAATGCGTGATCCGTTATGCGTTATGCGTTATGCGTTATGCGTTATGCGTTATGCGTTATGCGTTATGCGTTATGCGTTATGCGTTATGGGTTATCCGTTATGCGTTATCCGTTATGCGTTATGCGTTATGCGTTATGCGTTATGCGTTATGCGATATGCGTTATGCGTTATGCGTTATGCGTTATGCGTTATGCGTTATGGGTTATCCGCTATGCGTTATCCGTTATGCGTTATGCGTTATGCGTTATGCGTTATGCGTTATGCGTTATGCCTTATGCGTTATGAGTAATGCGTGATCCGTTATGCGTTATGCGTTATGCGTTATGCGTTATGTGTTATGCGTTGTGCGTTATCCGCTATGCGTTATGCGTTTTGCGTTATGCGTTATGCGTTATGCGTTGTGCGTTATGCGTTATGCGTTATAGGTTATGCGTTATGTGTCATGCGTTATGCGTTATGCGTTATGCGTTATGCGTTATGCGTTATGCGTTATGCGTTATGCGTTATGCGTTATGCCTTATGCGTTATGAGTAATGCGTGATCCGTTATGCGTTATGCGTTATGCGTTATGCGTTATGCGTTATGAGTAATGCGTGATCCGTTATGCGTTATGCGTTACGCGTTATGCGTTATGAGTAATGCGTGATCCGTTATGCGTTATGCGTTATGCGTTATGCGTTATGCGTTATGCGTTATGCGTTATGCGTTATGCGTTATGCGTTATGGGTTATCCGTTATGCGTTATCCGTTATGCGTTATGCGTTATGCGTTATGCGTTATGCGTTATGCGATATGCGTTATGCGTTATGCGTTATGCGTTATGCGTTATGCGTTATGGGTTATCCGCTATGCGTTATCCGTTATGCGTTATGCGTTATGCGTTATGCGTTATGCGTTATGCGTTATGCGTTATGCCTTATGCGTTATGAGTAATGCGTGATCCGTTATGCGTTATGCGTTATGCGTTATGCGTTATGTGTTATGCGTTGTGCGTTATCCGCTATGCGTTATGCGTTTTGCGTTATGCGTTATGCGTTATGCGTTGTGCGTTATGCGTTATGCGTTATAGGTTATGCGTTATGTGTCATGCGTTATGCGTTATGCGTTATGCGTTATGCGTTATGCGTTATGCGTTATGCGTTATGCATTATGCGTTATGCGTTATGCTTTATGCGTTATGCGTTATGCGTTATGCGTTATGCGATATACGTTATGCGTTATGCGTTATGCGTTATGCGTTATGCGTTATGCGTTATGCGTTATGCGATATGCGTTATGCGTTATGCGTTATGCGTTATGCGTTATGCGTTATGCGTTATGCGTTATGCGTTATGCGTTATGCGTTATGCGTTATGCGTTATGCCTTATGCGTTATGAGTAATGCGTGATCCGTTATGCGTTATGCGTTATGCGTTATGCGTTATGCGTTATGCGTTATGCGTTATGTGTTATGCGTTGTGCGTTATCCGCTATGCGTTATGCGTTTTGCGTTATGCGTTATGCGTTATGCGTTATGCGTTGTGCGTTATGCGTTATGCGTTATAGGTTATGCGTTATGTGTCATGCGTTATGCGTTATGCGTTATGCGTTATGCGTTATGCGTTATGCATTATGCGTTATGCGTTATGCTTTATGCGTTATGCGTTATGCGTTATGCGTTATGTGTTATGGGTTATGCGTTATGCGTTATGCGTTATGCGTTATGCGTTATGCGCTATGTGTTATGGGTTATGCGTTATGCGTTATGCGTTATGCGTTATGCGTTATGCGTTATGCGTTATGCGTTATGCGTTATGCATGATGTGTTATCCGTTATGCGTTATCCGTTATGCGTTTTGCGTTATGCGTTATGCGTTATGAGTTGTGCGTTATGCGTTATGCGTTATGCGTTATGGGTTATGCGTTATGCGTTATGCGTTATGCGTTATGCAATATGCGTTATGGGTTGTGCGTTATGAGTCATGCGTTATGCGTTATGCGTTATATGTTATGCGTTGTGCGTTATCCGCTATGCGTTATGCGTTTTGCGCTATGAGTAATGCGTGATCCGTTATGCGTTATGCGTTATGAGTAATGCTTGATCCGTTACGCGTTATGAGTTTTGCGTTATGCGTTATGCGTTATGCGTTATGGGTTATGCGTTATGCGTTATGCGTTATGCGTTATGCAATATGCGTTATGGGTTGTGCGTTATGAGTCATGCGTTATGCGTTATCCGTTATGTGTTATGCGTTGTGCGTTATCCGCTATGCGTTATGCGTTTTGCGTTATGCGTTATGCGTTATACGTTATGCGTAATGCCTTATGCGTTATGCGTTATGCGTTATGCGATTTGCGTTATGCGTTATGCGTTATGCGTTATGCGTTATGCGTTATGCGTTATGTGTTTGGGTTATGCGTTATGCGTTATGCGTTATGCGTTATGCGTTATGCGTTATGCGTTATGCGTTATGCGTTATGCGTTATGAGTAATGCGTGATCCGTTATGCGTTATGCGTTACGCGTTATGCGTTATGGGTTATCCGTTATGCGTTATCCGTTATGCGTTATGCGTTATGCGTTATGCGTTATGCGTTATGCGTTATGCGATATGCGTTATGCGTTATGCGTTATGCGTTATGCGTTATGCGTTATGCGTTATGGGTTATCCGTTATGCGTTATCCGTTATGCGTTATGCGTTATGCGTTATGCGTTATGCGTTATGCGTTATGCCTTATGCGTTATGAGTAATGCGTGATCCGTTATGCGTTATGCGTTATGCGTTATGCGTTATGCGTTATGCGTTGTGCGTTATGCGTTATGCGTTATCGGTTATAGGTTATGCGTTATGCGTTATGCGTTATGCGTTGTGCGTTATGCGTTATGCGTTATGCGTTATAGGTTCTGCGTTATGTGTCATGCGTTATGCGTTATGCGTTATGCGTTATGCGTTATGCGTTATGCATTATGCGTTATGCGTTATGCTTTATGCGTTATGCGTTACGCGTTATGCGTTATGCATTAAGCGTTATGCGTTATACGTTATGCGTTATGCGTTATGCGTTATGCGTTATGCTTTATGCATTATGCGTTATGCGTTATGCGATTTGCGTTATGAGTTTTGCGTTATGCGTTATGCGTTATGACTTGTGCGTTATGCGTTATGCGTTATGCGTTATGCGTTATGCGTTATGCGTTATGCGTTATGCGTTATGCAATATGCGTTATGCGTTATGCGTTATGCGTTATGCGTTATGCGTTATGCGTTATGCGTTATGCGTTATGCGTTATGTGTTATGCATTGTGCGTTATGCGTTATGCGTTATGCGTTATGCGTTATGCGTTATGCGTTATGCGTTATGGGTTATGTGTTATGCGTTATACGTTATGCGTTATGCGTTATGGGTTATGAGTAATGCGTGATCCGTTATACGTTATGCTTCATGCGTTATGAGTTACGCGTAATGCGTTATGCGCTATGGGTCATGCGTTATGCGTTATGCGTTATGCGTTATGCGTTATGCGTTATGCAATATGCGTTATGCGTTATGCGTTAAGCGTTATGAGAAATGCGTGATCCGTTATGCGTTATGCGTTATGAGTAATGCGTGATCCGTTATGCGTTATGCGTTATGCGTTATGAGTAATGCGTGATCCGTCATGCGTTATGCGTTATGCGCTATGAGTAATGCGTGATCCGTTATGCGTTATGCGTTATGAGTAATGCTTGATCCGTTACGCGTTATGAGTTTTGCGTTATGCGTTATGCGTTATCGTGTTATGGGTTATGCGTTATGCGTTATGCGTTATGCGTTATGCGTTATGCAATATGCGTTATGGGTTGTGCGTTATGAGTCATGCGTTATGCGTTATGCGTTATGTGTTATGCGTTGTGCGTTATCCGCTATGCGTTATGCGTTTTGCGTTATGCGTTATGCGTTATACGTTATGCGTAATGCCTTATGCGTTATGCGTTATGCGATTTGCGTTATGCGTTATGCGTTATGCGTTATGCGTTATGCGTTATGCGTTATGCGTTATGCGTTATGTGTTATGGGTTATGCGTTATGCGTTATGCGTTATGCGTTATGCGTTATGCGTTATGCGTTATGCGTTATGAGTAATGCGTGATCCGTTATGCGTTATGCGTTACGCGTTATGCGTTATGAGTAATGCGTGATCCGTTATGCGTTATGCGTTATGCGTTATGCGTTATGCGTTATGCGTTATGCGTTATGCGTTATGCGTTATGGGTTATCCGTTATGCGTTATCCGTTATGCGTTATGCGTTATGCGTTATGCGTTATGCGTTATGCGTTATGCGATATGCGTTATGCGTTATGCGTTATGCGTTATGCGTTATGCGTTATGGGTTATCCGTTATGCGTTATCCGTTATGCGTTATGCGTTATGCGTTATGCGTTATGCGTTATGCGTTATGCGTTATGCCTTATGCCTTATGCGTTATGAGTAATGCGTGATCCGTTATGCGTTATGCGTTATGCGTTATGCGTTATGTGTTATGCGTTGTGCGTTATCCGCTATGCGTTATGCGTTTTGCGTTATGCGTTATGCGTTATGCGTTGTGCGTTATGCGTTATGCGTTATAGGTTATGCGTTATGTGTCATGCGTTATGCGTTATGCGTTATGCGTTATGCGTTATGCGTTATGCGTTATGCATTATGCGTTATGCGTTATGCTTTATGCGTTATGCGTTATGCGTTATGCGTTATGCGATATACGTTATGCGTTATGCGTTATGCGTTATGCGTTATGCGTTATGCGTTATGCGATATGCGTTATGCGTTATGCGTTATGCGTTATGCGTTATGCGTTATGCGTTATGCGTTATGCGTTATGCGTTATGCGTTATGCGTTATGCGTTATGCGTTATGCGTTATGCGTTATGCCTTATGCGTTATGAGTAATGCGTGATCCGTTATGCGTTATGCGTTATGCGTTATGCGTTATGCGTTATGCGTTATGTGTTATGCGTTGTGCGTTATCCGCTATGCGTTATGCGTTTTGCGTTATGCGTTATGCGTTATGCGTTATGCGTTGTGCGTTATGCGTTATGCGTTATAGGTTATGCGTTATGTGTCATGCGTTATGCGTTATGCGTTATGCGTTATGCGTTATGCGTTATGCGTTATGCATTATGCGTTATGCGTTATGCTTTATGCGTTATGCGTTATTGCTTTGTGCGTTATGTGTTATGGGTTATGCGTTATGCGTTATGCGTTATGCGTTATGCGTTATGCGTTATGCGTTATGCGCTATGAGTAATGCGTGATCCGTTATGCGTTATGCGTTATGAGTAATGCTTGATCCGTTACGCGTTATGCGTTATGCATTAAGCGTTATGCGTTATACGTTATGCGTTATGCGTTATGCGTTATGCGTTATGCTTTATGCATTATGCGTTATGCGTTATGCGTTATGCGTTATGCGATTTGCGTTATGAGTTTTGCGTTATGCGTTATGCGTTATGACTTGTGCGTTATGCGTTATGCGTTATGCGTTATGCGTTATGCGTTATGCGTTATGCGTTATGCGTTATGCGTTATGCAATATGCGTTATGCGTTATGCGTTATGCGTTATGCGTTATGCGTTATGTGTTATGCATTGTGCGTCATACGTTATGCGATTTGCGTTATGCGTTATGCGTTATGCGTTATGCGTTATGGGTTATGCGTTATGCGTTATACGTTATGCGTTATGCGTTATGGGTTATGAGTAATGCGTGATCCGTTATACGTTATGCTTCATGCGTTATGAGTTACGCGTAATGCGTTATGCGCTATGGGTCATGCGTTATGCGTTATGCGTTATGCGTTATGCGTTATGCGTTATGCGTTATGCAATATGCGTTATGCGTTATGCGTTATGCGTTATGAGAAATGCGTGATCCGTTATGCGTTATGCGTTATGAGTAATGCGTGATCCGTTATGCGTTATCCGTTATGCGTTATGCGTTATGCGTTATGCGTTATGCGTTATGCCTTATGCGTTATGAGTAATGCGTGATCCGTTATGCGTTATGCGTTATGCGTTATGCGTTATGCGTTATGTGTTATGCGTTGTGCGTTATCCGCTATGCGTTATGCGTTTTGCGTTATGCGTTATGCGTTATGCGTTATGCGTTATGCGTTATGCGTTATGCGTTATGTGTTATGCATTGTGCGTTATACGTTATGCGATTTGCGTTATGCGTTATGCGTTATGCGTTATGCGTTATGCGTTATGGGTTATGCGTTATGCGTTATACGTTATGCGTTATGCGTTATGGGTTATGAGTAATGCGTGATCCGTTATACGTTATGCTTCATGCGTTATGAGTTACGCGTAATGCGTTATGCGCTATGGGTCATGCGTTATGCGTTATGCGTTATGCGTTATGCAATATGCGTTATGCGTTATGCGTTATGCGTTATGCGTTATGCGTTATGCGTTATGCGTTATGGGTTATCCGTTATGCGTTATCCGTTATGCGTTATGCGTTATGCGTTATGCGTTATGCGTTATGCGTTATGCGTTATGCCTTATGCGTTATGAGTAATGCGTGATCCGTTATGCGTTATGCGTTATGCGTTATGTGTTATGCGTTGTGCGTTATCCGCTATGCGTTATGCGTTTTGCGTTATGCGTTATGCGTTGTGCGTTATGCGTTATGCGTTATAGGTTATGCGTTATGTGTCATGCGTTATGCGTTATGCGTTATGCGTTATGCGTTATGCGTTATGCATTATGCGTTATGCATTATGCGTTATGCGTTATGCTTTATGCGTTATGCGTTATGCGTTATGCGTTATGCGATATGCGTTATGCGTTATGCGTTATGCGTTATGCGTTATGCGTTATGCGTTATGCGATATGCGTTATGCGTTATGCGTTATGCGTTATGCGTTATGCGTTATGCATTATGCGTTATGCGTTATGCTTTATGCGTTATGCGTTATAAGTAATGCGTGATCCGTTATGTGTTATGCGTTATGCGTTATGCGTTATGCGTTATGCGTTATGCGTTATGTGTTATGGGTTATGCGTTATGCGTTATGCGTTATGCGTTATGCGTTATGCGTTATGCGTTATGCGTTATGTGTTATGGGTTATGCGTTATGCGTTATGCGTTATGCGTTATGCGTTATGCGTTATGCGTTATGCGTTATGCGATTTGCGTTATGCGTTATGCGTTATGCGTTATGCGTTATGCGTTATGCGTTATGCGTTATGGGTTATGCGTTATGCGTTATGCGTTATGCGTTATGCGTTATGCGTTATGTGTTATGGGTTATGGGTTATGCGTTATGCGTTATGCGTTATGCGTTATGCGTTATGCGTTATGCGTTATGCGTTATGCGTTATGCGTTATGCATTATGTGTTATCCGTTATGCGTTATCCGTTATGCGTTTTGCGTTATGCGTTATGCGTTATGAGTTGTGCGTTATGCGTTATGCGTTATGCGTTATGCGTTATGCGTTATGCGTTATGCGTTATGCGTTATGCGTTATGCGTTATGCGTTATGCGTTATGCGTTATGCGTTATGCGTTATGCGTTATGAGTTATGCGTTATGAGTAATGCGTGATCCGTTATGCGTTATGCGTTGTGCGTTATGCGTTATGCGTTATGTGTTATGCGTTGTGCGTTATCCGCTATGCGTTATGCGTTTTGCGTTATGCGTTATGCGTTATGCGTTATGCGTTATGCGTTATGTGTTATGCATTGTGCGTTATACGTTATGCGATTTGCGTTATGCGTTATGCGTTATTCCTTATGCGTTATGAGTAATGCGTGATCCGTTATGCGTTATGCGTTATGCGTTATGCGTTATGCGTTATGTGTTATGCGTTGTGCGTTATCCGCTATGCGTTATGCGTTTTGCGTTATGCGTTATGCGTTATGCGTTATGCGTTATGCGTTATGCGTTATGCGTTATGTGTTATGCATTGTGCGTTATACGTTATGCGATTTGCGTTATGCGTTATGCGTTATGCGTTATGCGTTATGCGTTATGCGTTATGGGTTATGCGTTATGCGTTATACGTTATGCGTTATGCGTTATGGGTTATGAGTAATGCGTGATCCGTTATACGTTATGCTTCATGCGTTATGAGTTACGCGTAATGCGTTATGCGCTATGGGTCATGCGTTATGCGTTATGCGTTATGCGTTATGCGTTATGCGTTATGCAATATGCGTTATGCGTTATGCGTTATGCGTTATGCGTTATGCGTTATGCGTTATGCGTTATGCGTTATGGGTTATCCGTTATGCGTTATCCGTTATGCGTTATGCGTTATGCGTTATGCGTTATGCGATATGCGTTATGCGTTATGCCTTATGCGTTATGAGTAATGCGTGATCCGTTATGCGTTATGCGTTATGCGTTATGCGTTATGTGTTATGCGTTGTGCGTTATCCGCTATGCGTTATGCGTTTTGCGTTATGCGTTATGCGTTATGCGTTGTGCGTTATGCGTTATGCGTTATAGGTTATGCGTTATGTGTCATGCGTTATGCGTTATGCGTTATGCGTTATGCGTTATGCGTTATGCGTTATGCGTTATGCGTTATGCATTATGCGTTATGCGTTATGCTTTATGCGTTATGCGTTATGCGATATGCGTTATGCGATATGCGTTATGCGTTATGCGTTATGCGTTATGCGTTATGCGTTATGCGTTATGCGTTATGCGTTATGCGATATGCGTTATGCGTTATGCGTTATGCTTTATGCGTTATGCGTTATGCCTTATGCGTTATGAGTAATGCGTGATCCGTTATGCGTTATGCGTTATGCGTTATGCGTTATGTGTTATGCGTTGTGCGTTATCCGCTATGCGTTATGCGTTTTGCGTTATGCGTTATGCGTTATGCGTTATGCGTTATGCGTTATGCGTTATGCGTTATGCGTTGTGCGTTATGCGTTATGCGTTATAGGTTATGCGTTATGTGTCATGCGTTATGCGTTATGCGTTATGCGTTATGCGTTATGCGTTATGCATTATGCGTTATGCGTTATGCTTTATGCGTTATGCGTTATAAGTAATGCGTGATCCGTTATGTGTTATGCGTTATGCGTTATGCGTTATGCGTTATGCGTTATGCGTTATGCGTTATGTGTTATGGGTTATGCGTTATGCGTTATGCGTTATGCGTTATGCGTTATGCGTTATGTGTTATGGGTTATGCGTTATGCGTTATGCGTTATGCGTTATGCGTTATGCGTTATGCGTTATGCGTTATGCGATTTGCGTTATGCGTTATGCGTTATGCGTTATGCGTTATGCGTTATGCGTTATTCGTTATGTGTTATGGGTTATGCGTTATGCGGTATGCGTTATGCGTTATGCGTTATGCGTTATGCGTTATGCGTTATGCGTTATGCGATTTGCGTTATGCGTTATGCGTTATGCGTTATGCGTTATGCGTTATGCGTTATGCGTTATGCGTTATGCGTTATGCGTTATGCGTTATGCGTTATGCGTTATGCGTTATGCGTTATGCGTTATGCGTTATGCGTTATGAGTTATGCGTTATGAGTAATGCGTGATCCGTTATGCGTTATGCGTTGTGCGTTATGCGTTATGCGTTATGCGTTATGCGTTATGCGTTATGCGTTATGCGTTATGCGTTATACGTTATGCGTTATGCGTTATGCGTTATGCGTTATGAGAAATGCGTGATCCGTTATGCGTTATGCGTTATGAGTAATGCGTGATCCGTTATGCGTTATGCGTTATGCGCTATGAGTAACGCGTGATCCGTTATGCGTTATGCGTTATGAGTACTGCGTGATCCGTTATGCGTTATGGGTTATGCGTTATGCGTTATGCGTTATGCGTTATGCGTTATGCGTTATGCGTTATGTGTTATGGGTTATGCGTTATGCGTTATGCGTTATGCGTTATGCGTTATGCGATTTGCGTTATGCGTTATGCGTTATGCGTTATGCGTTATGCGTTATTCGTTATGTGTTATGGGTTATGCGTTATGCGTTATGCGTTATGCGTTATGCGTTATGCGTTATGCGTTATGCGTTATGCGTTATGCGATTTGCGTTATGCGTTATGCGTTATGCGTTATGCGTTATGCGTTATGCGTTATGCGTTATGCGTTATGCGTTATGCGTTATGCGTTATGCGTTATGCGTTATGCGTTATGCGTTATGCGTTATGCGTTATGCGTTATGCGTTATGAGTTATGCGTTATGAGTAATGCGTGATCCGTTATGCGTTATGCGTTGTGCGTTATGCGTTATGCGTTATGCGTTATGCGTTATGCGTTATGCGTTATGCGTTATGCGTTATGCGTTATGCGTTATGCGTTATGCGTTATACGTTATGCGTTATGCGTTATGCGTTATGCGTTATGCGTTATGAGAAATGCGTGATCCGTTATGCGTTATGCGTTATGAGTAATGCGTGATCCGTTATGCGTTATGCGTTATGCGCTATGAGTAACGCGTGATCCGTTATGCGTTATGCGTTATGAGTACTGCGTGATCCGTTATGCGTTATGCGTTATGAGTAATGCTTGATCCGTTACGCGTTATGCGTTATGCATTAAGCGTTATGCGTTATACGTTATGCGTTATGCGTTATGCGTTATGAGTAATGCGTGATCCGTTATGCGTTATGCGTTATGCGTTATGCGTTATGCGTTATGAGTAATGCGTGATCCGTCATGCGTTATGCGTTATGCGCTATGAGTAATGCGTGATCCGTTATGCGTTATGCGTTATGAGTAATGCTTGATCCGTTACGCGTTATGCGTTATGCATTAAGCGTTATGCGTTATACGTTATGCGTTATGCGTTATGCGTTATGCGTTATGCGTTATGCTTTATGCTTTATGCATTATGCGTTATGCGTTATGCGATTTGCGTTATGAGTTTTGCGTTATGCGTTATGCGTTATGAGTTGTGCGTTATGCGTTATGCGTTATGCGTTATGCGTTATGCGTTATGCGTTATGCGTCATGCAATATGCGTTATGCGTTATGCGTTATGCGTTATGCGTTATGCGTTATGCGTTATGCGTTATGTGTAATGCGTTGTGCGTTATACGTTATGCGATTTGCGTTATGCGTTATGCGTTATGCGTTATGCGTTATGCGTTATGCGTTATGGGTTATGCGTTATGCGTTATGCGTTATGCAATATGCGTTATGGGTTGTGCGTTATGAGTCATGCGTTATGCGTTATGCGTTATGTGTTATGCGTTGTGCGTTATCCGCTATGCGTTATGCGTTTTGCGTTATGCGTTATGCGTTATACGTTATGCGTAAAGCCTTATGCGTTATGCGTTATGCGTTATGCGATTTGCGTTATGCGTTATGCGTTATGCGTTATGCGTTATGCGTTATGTGTTATGGGTTATGCGTTATGCGTTATGCGTTATGCGTTATGCGTTATGCGTTATGCGTTATGCGTTATGCGTTATGAGTAATGCGTGATCCGTTATGCGTTATGCGTTACGCGTTATGCGTTATGAGTAATGCGTGATCCGTTATGCGTTATGCGTTATGCGTTATGCGTTATGCGTTATGCGTTATGCGTTATGCGTTATGCGTTATGCGTTATGGGTTATCCGTTATGCGTTATCCGTTATGCGTTATGCGTTATGCGTTATGCGTTATGCGTTATGCGTTATGCGTTATGCGTTATGCGATATGCGTTATGCGTTATGCGTTATGCGTTATGCGTTGTGCGTTATGCGTTATGCGTTATGCGATATGCGTTATGCGTTATGCGTTATGCGTTATGCGTTATGCGTTATGCGTTATGCGTTATGCGTTATGCGTTATGCGTTATGTGTTATGGGTTATGCGTTATGCGTTATGCGTTATGCGTTATGCGTTATGCGTTATGCGTTATGCGTTATGAGTAATGCGTGATCCGTTATGCGTTATGCGTTACGCGTTATGCGTTATGAGTAATGCGTGATCCGTTATGCGTTATGCGTTATGCGTTATGCGTTATGCGTTATGCGTTATGCGTTATGCGTTATGCGTTATGCGTTATGGGTTATCCGTTATGCGTTATCCGTTATGCGTTATGCGTTATGCGTTATGCGTTATGCGTTATGCGTTATGCGTTATGCGATATGCGTTATGCGTTATGCGTTATGCGTTATGCGTTGTGCGTTATGCGTTATGCGTTATGCGATATGCGTTATGCGTTATGCGTTATGCGTTATGCGTTATGCGTTATGCGTTATGCGTTATGCGTTATGCGTTATGCGTTATGCGTTATGCGTTATGCGTTATGCGTTATGCGTTATGCGTTATGCGTTATGCGTTATGCGTTATGCGTTATGCGTTATGCCTTATGCGTTATGAGTAATGCGTGATCCGTTATGCGTTATGCGTTATGCGTTATGCGTTATGCGTTATGCGTTATGCGTTATGTGTTATGCGTTGTGCGTTATCCGCTATGCGTTATGCGTTTTGCGTTATGCGTTATGCGTTATGCGTTGTGCGTTATGCGTTATGCGTTATAGGTTATGCGTTATGTGTCATGCGTTATGCGTTATGCGTTATGCGTTATGCGTTATGCATTATGCGTTATGCGTTATGCTTTATGCGTTATGCGTTATGCGTTATGCGTTATGCGATATGCGTTATGCGTTATGCGTTATGCATTATGCGTTATGCGTTATGCTTTATGCGTTATGCGTTATGCGTTATGCGTTATGCGATATGCGTTATGCGTTATGCGTTATGCGTTATGCGTTATGCGTTATGCGTTATGCGTTATGCGTTATGCGTTATGCGTTATGCGTTATGCGTTATGCCTTATGCGTTATGAGTAATGCGTGATCCGTTATGCGTTATGCGTTATGCGTTATGCGTTATGTGTTATGCGTTGTGCGTTATCCGCTATGCGTTATGCGTTTTGCGTTATGCGTTATGCGTTATGCGTTATGCGTTGTGCGTTATGCGTTATGCGTTATAGGTTATGCGTTATGTGTCATGCGTTATGCGTTATGCGTTATGCGTTATGCGTTATGCGTTATGCGTTATGCATTATGCGTTATAAGTAATGCGTGATCCGTTATGTGTTATGCGTTATGCGTTATGCGTTATGCGTTATGCGTTATGCGTTATGCGTTATGCGTTATGCGTTATGCGTTATGTGTTATGGGTTATGCGTTATGCGTTATGCGTTATGCGTTATGCGTTATGCGTTATGCGTTATGTGTTATGGGTTATGCGTTATGCGTTATGCGTTATGCGTTATGCGTTATGCGTTATGCGTTATGCGTTATGCGTTATGCGTTATGCGTTATGCATGATGTGTTATCCGTTATGCGTTATCCGTTATGCGTTTTGCGTTATGCGTTATGAGTTGTGCGTTATGCGTTATGCGTTATGCGTTATGGGTTATGCGTTATGCGTTATGCGTTATGCGTTATGCAATATGCGTTATGGGTTGTGCGTTATGAGTCATGCGTTATGCGTTATGCGTTATGTGTTATGCGTTGTGCGTTATCCGCTATGCGTTATGCGTTTTGCGCTATGAGTAATGCGTGATCCGTTATGCGTTATGCGTTATGAGTAATGCTTGATCCGTTACGCGTTATGAGTTTTGCGTTATGCGTTATGCGTTATGCGTTATGGGTTATGCGTTATGCGTTATGCGTTATGCGTTATGCAATATGCGTTATGGGTTGTGCGTTATGAGTCATGCGTTATGCGTTATGCGTTATGTGTTATGCGTTGTGCGTTATCCGCTATGCGTTATGCGTTTTGCGTTATGCGTTAAGCGTTATACGTTATGCGTAATGCCTTATGCGTTATGCGTTATGCGTTATGCGATTTGCGTTATGCGTTATGCGTTATGCGTTATGCGTTATGCGTTATGCGTTATGTGTTATGGGTTATGCGTTATGCGTTATGCGTTATGCGTTATGCGTTATGCGTTATGCGTTATGAGAAATGCGTGATCCGTTATGCGTTATGCGTTACGCGTTATGCGTTATGAGTAATGCGTGATCCGTTATGCGTTATGCGTTATGCGTTATGTGTTATGCGTTATGCGTTATGCGTTATGCGTTATGCGTTATGCGTTATGCGTTATGGGTTATCCGTTATGCGTTATCCGTTATGCGTTATGCGTTATGCGTTATGCGTTATGTGTTATGCGTTATGCGATATGCGTTATGCGTTATGCGTTATGCGTTATGCGTTATGCGTTATGGGTTATCCGTTATGCGTTATCCGTTATGCGTTATGCGTTATGCGTTATGCGTTATGCGTTATGCGTTATGCGTTATGCCTTATGCGTTATGAGTAATGCGTGATCCGTTATGCGTTATGCGTTATGCGTTATGCGTTATGCGTTATGTGTTATGCGTTGTGCGTTATCCGCTATGCGTTATGCGTTTTGCGTTATGCGTTATGCGTTATGCGTTGTGCGTTATGCGTTATGCGTTATAGGTTATGCGTTATGTGTCATGCGTTATGCGTTATGCGTTATGCGTTATGCGTTATGCATTATGCGTTATGCGTTATGCTTTATGCGTTATGCGTTATGCGATATGCGTTATGCGATATGCGTTATGCGTTATGCGTTATGCGTTATGCGTTATGCGTTATGCGTTATGCGTTATGCGTTATGCGATATGCGTTATGCGTTATGCGTTATGCGTTATGCGTTATGCGTTATGCGTTATGCGTTATGCGTTATGCGTTATGCCTTATGCGTTATGAGTAATGCGTGATCCGTTATGCGTTATGCGTTATGCGTTATGCGTTATGCGTTATGTGTTATGCGTTGTGCGTTATCCGCTATGCGTTATGCGTTTTGCGTTATGCGTTATGCGTTATGCGTTATGCGTTATGCGTTGTGCGTTATGCGTTATGCGTTATAGGTTATGCGTTATGTGTCATGCGTTATGCGTTATGCGTTATGCGTTATGCGTTATGCATTATGCGTTATGCGTTATGCTTTATGCGTTATGCGTTATAAGTAATGCGTGATCCGTTATGTGTTATGCGTTATGCGTTATGCGTTATGCGTTATGCGTTATGCGTTATGCGTTATGTGTTATGGGTTATGCGTTATGCGTTATGCGTTATGCGTTATGCGTTATGCGTTATGCGTTATGTGTTATGCGTTATGCGTTATGCGTTATGCGTTATGCGTTATGCGTTATGCGTTATGCGTTATGCGTTATGCGTTATGCGTTATGCGTTATGCATGATGTGTTATCCGTTATGCGTTATCCGTTATGCGTTTTGCGTTATGCGTTATGAGTTGTGCGTTATGCGTTATGCGTTATGCGTTATGCGTTATGCGTTATACGTTATGCGTTATGCGTTATGCGTTATGCGTTATGCGTTATGCGTTATGCGTTATGCGTTATGCGTTATGCGTTATGAGTTATGCGTTATGCGTTATGCGTTATACGTTATACGTTCTGCGTTATGCGTTATGCGTTATGCGTTATGAGAAATGCGTGATCCGTTATGCGTTATGCGTTATGAGTAATGCGTTATGCGTTATGCGTTATGCGTTATGCGTTATGCGTTATGCGTTATGCGTTATGAGTTATGCGTTATGAGTAATGCGTGATCCGTTATGCGTTATGCGTTGTGCGTTATGCGTTATGCGTTATGCGTTATGCGTTATGCGTACACGTTATGCGTTATGCGTTATGCGTTATGCTTTATGCATTATGCGTTATGCGTTATGCGATTTGCGTTATGAGTTTTGCGTTATGCGTTATGCGTTATGAGGTGTGCGTTATGCGTTATGCGTTATGCGTTATGCGTTATGCGTTATGCGTTATGCGTTATGCGTTATGCGTTATGCAATATGCGTTATGCGTTATGCGTTATGCGTTATGCGTTATGCGTTATGCGTTATGTGTTATGCGTTGTGCGTTATACGTTATGCGTTATGCGTTATGCGTTATGCGTTATGCGTTATGCGTTATGCGTTATGCGTTATGCGTTATGCGTTATGAGTTATGCGTTATGCGTTATGCGTTATGCGTTATGCGTTATGCGTTATGAGTTATGCGTTATGAGTAATGCGTGATCCGTTATGCGTTATGCGTTGTGCGTTATGCGTTATGCGTTATGCGTTATGCGTTATACGTTATGCGTTATGCGTTATGCGTTATGCTTTATGCATTATGCGTTATGCGTTATGCGATTTGCGTTATGAGTTTTGCGTTATGCGTTATGCGTTATGAGGTGTGCGTTATGCGTTATGCGTTATGCGTTATGCGTTATGCGTTATGCAATATGCGTTATGCGTTATGCGTTATGCGTTATGCGTTATGCGTTATGTGTTATGCGTTGTGCGTTATACGTTATGCGATTTGCGTTATGCGTTATGCGTTATGCGTTATGCGTTATGCATGATGTGTTATCCGTTTGCGTTATCCGTTATACGTTATGCGTTATGCGTTATGCGATATGCGTTATGCGTTATGCGTTATGCGTTATGCGTTATGGGTTATCCGTTATGCGTTATCCGTTATGCGTTATGCGTTATGCGTTATGCGTTATGCGTTATGCGTTATGCGTTATGCGTTATGCGTTATGCGTTATGCGTTATGCGTTATGCCTTATGCGTTATGAGTAATGCGTGATCCGTTATGCGTTATGCGTTATGCGTTATGCGTTATGCGTTATGTGTTATGCGTTGTGCGTTATCCGCTATGCGTTATGCGTTTTGCGTTATGCGTTATGCGTTATGCGTTGTGCGTTATGCGTTATGCGTTATGCGTTATAGGTTATGCGTTATGTGTCATGCGTTATGCGTTATGCGTTATGCGTTATGCGTTATGCATTATGCGTTATGCGTTATGCTTTATGCGTTATGCGTTATGCGTTATGCGTTATGCGATATGCGTTATGCGTTATGCGTTATGCGTTATGCGTTATGCGTTATGCGTTATGCGTTATGCGATATGCGTTATGCGTTATGCGTTATGCGTTATGCGTTATTCGTTATGCGTTATGCGTTATGCGTTATGCGTTATGCGTTATGCGTTATGCGCTATGAGTAATGCGTGATCCGTTATGCGTTATGCGTTATAAGTAATGCTTGATCCGTTACGCGTTATGCGTTATGCATTAAGCGTTATGCGTTATACGTTATGCGTTATGCGTTATGCGTTATGCGTTATGCTTTATGCATTATGCGTTATGCGTTATGCGAGTTGCGTTATGAGTTTTGCGTTATGCGTTATGCGTTATGACTTGTGCGTTATGCGTTATGCGTTTTGCGTTATGCGTTATGCGTTATGCGTTATGCGTTATGCGTTATGCGTTATGCAATATGCGTTATGCGTTATGCGTTATGCGTTATGCGTTATGCGTTATGCGTTATGTGTTATGCATTGTGCGTTATACGTTATGCGATTTGCGTTATGCGTTATGCGTTATGCGTTATGCGTTATGCGTTATGCGTTATGCGTTATGCGTTATGTGTTATGCGTTGTGCGTTATCCGCTATGCGTTATGCGTTTTGCGTTATGCGTTATGCGTTATGCGTTGTGCGTTATGCGTTATGCGTTATGCGTTATAGGTTATGCGTTATGTGTCATGCGTTATGCGTTATGCGTTATGCGTTATGCGTTATGTGTTATGCATTATGCGTTATGCGTTATGCTTTATGCGTTATGCGTTATGCGTTATGCGTTATGCGATATGCGTTATGCGTTATGCGTTATGCGTTATGCGTTATGCGTTATGCGTTATGCGTTATGCGATATGCGTTATGCGTTATGCGTTATGCGTTATGCGTTATGCGTTATGCGTTATGCGTTATGCGTTATGCGTTATGCGTTATGCGCTATGAGTAATGCGTGATCCGTTATGCGTTATGCGTTATAAGTAATGCTTGATCCGTTACGCGTTATGCGTTATGCATTAAGCGTTATGCGTTATACGTTATGCGTTATGCGTTATGCGTTATGCGTTATGCTTTATGCATTATGCGTTATGCGTTATGCGATTTGCGTTATGAGTTTTGCGTTATGCGTTATGCGTTATGACTTGTGCGTTATGCGTTATGCGTTATGCGTTATGCGTTATGCGTTATGCGTTATGCGTTATGCGTTATGCGTTATGCAATATGCGTTATGCGTTATGCGTTATGCGTTATGCGTTATGCGTTATGCGATATGCGTTATGCGTTATGCGTTATGCGTTATGCGTTATGCGTTATGCGTTATGTGTTATGCGATATGCGTTATGCGTTATGCGTTATGCGTTATGCGTTATGCGTTATGCGTTATGCGTTATGCGTTATGCGTTATGCGTTATGCGCTATGAGTAATGCGTGATCCGTTATGCGTTATGCGTTATGAGTAATGCTTGATCCGTTACGCGTTATGCGTTATGCATTAAGCGTTATGCGTTATACGTTATGCGTTATGCGTTATGCGTTATGCGTTATGCTTTATGCATTATGCGTTATGCGTTATGCGATTTGCGTTATGAGTTTTGCGTTATGCGTTATGCGTTATGACTTGTGCGTTATGCGTTATGCGTTATGCGTTATGCGTTATGCGTTATGCGTTATGCATTATGCGTTATGCGTTATGCTTTATGCGTTATGCGTTATGCGTTATGCGTTATGCGATATGCGTTATGCGTTATGCGTTATGCGTTATGCGTTATGCGTTATGCGTTATGCGTTATGCGTTATGCGATATGCGTTATGCGTTATGCGTTATGCGTTATGCGTTATGCGTTATGCGTTATGCGTTATGCGTTATGCGTTATGCGTTATGCGCTATGAGTAATGCGTGATCCGTTATGCGTTATGCGTTATAAGTAATGCTTGATCCGTTACGCGTTATGCGTTATGCATTAAGCGTTATGCGTTATACGTTATGCGTTATGCGTTATGCGTTATGCGTTATGCGTTATGCGTTATGTGTTATGCGTTGTGCGTTATCCGCTATGCGTTATGCGTTTTGCGTTATGCGTTATGCGTTATGCGTTGTGCGTTATGCGTTATGCGTTATGCGTTATAGGTTATGCGTTATGTGTCATGCGTTATGCGTTATGCGTTATGCGTTATGCGTTATGCGTTATGCATTATGCGTTATGCGTTATGCTTTATGCGTTATGCGTTATGCGTTATGCGTTATGCGATATGCGTTATGCGTTATGCGTTATGCGTTATGCGTTATGCGTTATGCGTTATGCGTTATGCGTTATGCGATATGCGTTATGCGTTATGCGTTATGCGTTATGCGTTATGCGTTATGCGTTATGCGTTATGCGTTATGCGTTATGCGTTATGCGCTATGAGTAATGCGTGATCCGTTATGCGTTATGCGTTATAAGTAATGCTTGATCCGTTACGCGTTATGCGTTATGCATTAAGCGTTATGCGTTATACGTTATGCGTTATGCGTTATGCGTTATGCGTTATGCTTTATGCATTATGCGTTATGCGTTATGCGATTTGCGTTATGAGTTTTGCGTTATGCGTTATGCGTTATGACTTGTGCGTTATGCGTTATGCGTTATGCGTTATGCGTTATGCGTTATGCGTTATGCGTTATGCGTTATGCAATATGCGTTATGCGTTATGCGTTATGCGTTATGCGTTATGCGTTATGCGTTATGTGTTATGCATTGTGCGTTATACGTTATGCGATTTGCGTTATGCGTTATGCGTTATGCGTTATGCGTTATGCGTTATGCGTTATGTGTTATGCGTTGTGCGTTATCCGCTATGCGTTATGCGTTTTGCGTTATGCGTTATGCGTTATGCGTTGTGCGTTATGCGTTATGCGTTATGCGTTATAGGTTATGCGTTATGTGTCATGCGTTATGCGTTATGCGTTATGCGTTATGCGTTATGCGTTATGCATTATGCGTTATGCGTTATGCTTTATGCGTTATGCGTTATGCGTTATGCGTTATGCGATATGCGTTATGCGTTATGCGTTATGCGTTATGCGTTATGCGTTATGCGTTATGCGTTATGCGATATGCGTTATGCGTTATGCGTTATGCGTTATGCGTTATGCGTTATGCGTTATGCGTTATGCGTTATGCGTTATGCGCTATGAGTAATGCGTGATCCGTTATGCGTTATGCGTTATAAGTAATGCTTGATCCGTTACGCGTTATGCGTTATGCATTAAGCGTTATGCGTTATACGTTATGCGTTATGCGTTATGCGTTATGCGTTATGCTTTATGCATTATGCGTTATGCGTTATGCGATTTGCGTTATGAGTTTTGCGTTATGCGTTATGCGTTATGACTTGTGCGTTATGCGTTATGCGTTATGCGTTATGCGTTATGCGTTATGCGTTATGCGTTATGCGTTATGCGTTATGCGTTATGCAATATGCGTTATGCGTTATGCGTTATGCGTTATGCGTTATGCGTTATGCGTTATGTGTTATGCATTGTGCGTTATACGTTATGCGATTTGCGTTATGCGTTATGCGTTATGCGTTATGCGTTATGCGTTATGCGTTACGGGTTATGCGTTATGCGTTATACGTTATGCGTTATGCGTTATGGGTTATGAGTAATGCGTGATCCGTTATACGTTATGCTTCATGCGTTATGAGTTACGCGTAATGCGTTATGCGCTATGGGTCATGCGTTATGCGTTATGCGTTATGCGTTATGCGTTATGCGTTATGCAATATGCGTTATGCGTTATGCGTTATGCGTTATGAGAAATGCGTGATCCGTTATGCGTTATGCGTTATGAGTAATGCGTGATCCGTTATGCGTTATGCGTTATGCGTTATGAGTAATGCGTGATTCGTCATGCGTTATGCGTTATGCGCTATGAGTAATGCGTGATCCGTTATGCGTTATGCGTTATGAGTAATGCTTGATCCGTTACGCGTTATGAGTTTTGCGTTATGCGTTATGCGTTATGGGTTATGCGTTATGCGTTATGCGTTATGCGTTATGCAATATGCGTTATGGGTTGTGCGTTATGAGTCATGCGTTATGCGTTATGCGTTATGTGTTATGCGTTGTGCGTTATCCGCTATGCGTTATGCGTTTTGCGTTATGCGTTATGCGTTATACGTTATGCGTAATGCCTTATGCGTTATGCGTTATGCGTTATGCGTTATGCGTTATGCGTTATGCGTTATGCGTTATGCGTTATGCGTTATGGGTTATCCGTTATGCATTATCCGTTATGCGTTATGCGTTATGCGTTATGCGTTATGCGTTATGCGTTATGCGATATGCGTTATGCGTTATGCGTTATGCGTTATGCGTTATGCGTTATGGGTTATCCGTTATGCGTTATCCGTTATGCGTTATGCGTTATGCGTTATGCGTTATGCGTTATGCGTTATGCGTTATGCCTTATGCGTTATGAGTAATGTGTGATCCGTTATGCGTTATGCGTTATGCGTTATGCGTTATGCGTTATGTGTTATGCGTTGTGCGTTATCCGCTATGCGTTATGCGTTTTGCGTTATGCGTTATGCGTTATGCGTTGTGCGTTATGCGTTATGCGTTATGCGTTATAGGTTATGCGTTATGTGTCATGCGTTATGCGTTATGCGTTATGCGTTATGCGTTATGCGTTATGCATTATGCGTTATGCGTTATGCTTTATGCGTTATGCGTTATGCGTTATGCGTTATGCGATATGCGTTATGCGTTATGCGTTATGCGTTATGCGTTATGCGTTATGCGTTATGCGTTATGCGTTATGCGATATGCGTTATGCGTTATGCGTTATGCGTTATGCGTTATGCGTTATGCGTTATGCGTTATGCGTTATGCGTTATGCGTTATGCGTTATGCGTTATGCGTTATGCGTTATGCGTTATGCGTTATGCGTTATGCGTTATGAGTAATGCGTGATCCGTTATGCGTTATGCTTTACGCGTTATGCGTTATGAGTAATGCGTGATCCGTTATGCGTTATGTGTTATGCGTTATGCGTTATGCGTTATGCGTTATGCGTTATGCGTTATGCGTTATGCGTTATGCGTTATGCGTTATGCGTTATGCATTATGCGTTATGCGTTATGCTTTATGCGTTATGCGTTATGCGTTATGCGTTATGCGATATGCGTTATGCGTTATGCGTTATGCGTTATGCGTTATGCGTTATGCGTTATGCGTTATGCGTTATGCGATATGCGTTATGCGTTATGCGTTATGCGTTATGCGTTATGCGTTAAGCAATATGCGTTATGCGTTATGCGTTATGCGTTATGAGAAATGCGTGATCCGTTATGCGTTATGCGTTATGAGTAATGCGTGATCCGTTATGCGTTATGCGTTATGCGTTATGAGTAATGCGTGATCCGTCATGCGTTATGCGTTATGCGCTATGAGTAATGCGTGATCCGTTATGCGTTATGCGTTATGAGTAATGCTTGATCCGTTACGCGTTATGAGTTTTGCGTTATGCGTTATGCGTTATGGGTTATGCGTTATGCGTTATGCGTTATGCGTTATGCAATATGCGTTATGGGTTGTGCGTTATGAGTCATGCGTTATGCGTTATGCGTTATGTGTTATGCATTGTGCGTTATCCGCTATGCGTTATGCGTTTTGCGTTATGCGTTATGCGTTATACGTTATGCGTAATGCCTTATGCGTTATGCGTTATGCGTTATGCGATTTGCGTTATGCGTTATGCGTTATGCGTTATGCGTTATGCGTTATGCGTTATGTGTTGTGGGTTATGCGTTATGCGTTATGCGTTATGCGTTATGCGTTATGCGTTATGCGTTATGCGTTATGCGTTATGCGTTATGCGTTATGCGTTATGCGTTATGAGTTATGCGTTATGCGTTATGCGTTATACGTTATGCGTTATGCGTTATGCGTTATGCGTTATGCGTTATGAGAAATGCGTGATCCGTTATGCGTTATGCGTTATGAGTAATGCGTTATTCGTTATGCGTTATGCGTTATGCGTTATGCGTTATGCGTTATGAGTTATGCGTTATGAGTAATGCGTGATCCGTTATGCGTTATGCGTTGTGCGTTATGCGTTATGCGTTATGCGTTATGCGTTATGCGTTATGCGTTATACGTTATGCGTTATGCGTTATGCGTTATGCTTTATGCATTATGCGTTATGCGTTATGCGATTTGCGTTATGAGTTTTGCGTTATGCGTTATGCGTTATGAGGTGTGCGTTATGCGTTATGCGTTATGCGTTATGCGTTATGCGTTATGCGTTATGCGTTATGCGTTATGCGTTATGCGTTATGCAATATGCGTTATGCGTTATGCGTTATGCGTTATGCGTTATGCATTATGCGTTATGCGTTATGTGTTATGCGTTGTGCGTTATACGTTATGCGATTTGCGTTATGCGTTATGCGTTATGCGTTATGCGTTATGCGTTATGCGTTATGGGTTATGCGTTATGCGTTATGCGTTTCGCGTTATGCAATATGCGTTATGTGTTGTGCGTTATGAGTCATGCGTTATGCGTTATGCGTTATGTGTTATGCGTTGTGCGTTATCCGCTATGCGTTATGCGTTTTGCGTTATGCGTTATGCGTTATACGTTATGCGTAATGCGTTATGCGTTATGCGTTATGCGATTTGCGTTATGCGTTATGCGTTATGCGTTATGCGTTATGCGTTATGCGTTATGTGTTATGGGTTATGCGTTGTGCGTTATGCGTTATGCGTTATGCGTTATGCGTTATGCGTTATGTGTTATGGGTTATGCGTTATGCGTTATGCGTTATGCGTTATGCGTTATGCGTTATGCGTTATGCGTTATGCGTTATGCATTATGTGTTATCCGTTATGCGTTATCCGTTATGCGTTTTGCGTTATGCGTTATGCGTTATGAGTTGTGCGTTATGCGTTATGCGTTATGCGTTATGCGTTATGCGTTATGCGTTATGCGTTATGCGTTATGCGTTATGCGTTATGCGTTATGCGTTATGCGTTATGCGTTATGAGTTATGCGTTATGAGTAATGCGTGATCCGTTATGCGTTATGCGTTGTGCGTTATGCGTTATGCGTTATGCGTTATGCGTTATGCGTTATGCGTTGTGCGTTATGCGTTATGCGTTATGCGTTATGCGTTATGCGTTATGCGTTATGCGTTATGCGTTATGCGTTATGCGTTATGCGTTATGCGTTATGCGTTATGCGTTATGCGTTATGAGAAATGCGTGATCCGTTATGCGTTATGCGTTATGAGTAATGCGTGATCCGTTATGCGTTATGCGTTATGCGCTATGAGTAACGCGTGATCCGTTATGCGATATGCGTTATGAGTACTGCGTGATCCGTTATGCGTTATGCGTTATGAGTAATGCTTGATCCGTTACGCGTTATGCGTTATGCATTAAGCGTTATGCGTTATACGTTATGCGTTATGCGTTATGCGTTATGAGTAATGCGTGATCCGTTATGCGTTATGCGTTATGCGTTATGCGTTATGCGTTATGCGTTATGAGTAATGCGTGATCCGTCATGCGTTATGCGTTATGCGCTATGAGTAATGCGTGATCCGTTATGCGTTATGCGTTATGAGTAATGCTTGATCCGTTACGCGTTATGCGTTATGCATTAAGCGTTATGCGTTATACGTTATGCGTTATGCGTTATGCGTTATGCGTTATGCGTTATGCTTTATGCATTATGCGTTATGCGTCATGCGATTTGCGTTATGAGTTTTGCGTTATGCGTTATGCGTTATGAGTTGTGCGTTATGCGTTATGCGTTATGCGTTATGCGTTATGCGTTATGCGTTATGCGTTATGCAATATGCGTTATGCGTTATGCGTTATGCGTTATGCGTTATGCGTTATGCGTTATGCGTTATGCGTTATGTGTAATGCGTTGTGCGTTATACGTTATGCGATTTGCGTTATGCGTTATGCGTTATGCGTTATGCGTTATGCGTTATGCGTTATGGGTTACGCGTTATGCGTTATGCGTTATGCGTTATGCAATATGCGTTATGGGTTGTGCGTTATGAGTCATGCGTTATGCGTTATGCGTTATGTGTTATGCGTTGTGCGTTATCCGCTATGCGTTATGCGTTTTGCGTTATGCGTTATGCGTTATACGTTATGCGTTGTGCGTTATCCGCTATGCGTTATGCGTTATGCGTTATGCGTTATGCGTTATGCGTTATGTGTTATGCGTTGTGCGTTATCCGCTATGCGTTATGCGTTTTGCGTTATGCGTTATGCGTTATGCGTTATGCGTTGTGCGTTATGCGTTATGCGTTATAGGTTATGCGTTATGTGTCATGCGTTATGCGTTATGCGTTATGCGTTATGCGTTATGCGTTATGCGTTATGCATTATGCGTTATGCGTTATGCTTTATGCGTTATGCGTTATAAGTAATGCGTGATCCGTTATGTGTTATGCGTTATGCGTTATGCGTTATGCGTTTTGCGTTATGCGTTATGCCTTATGCGTTATGCGTTATGCGTTATGCGTTATGCGTTATGCGTTATGCGTTATGCGTTATGCGTTATGCGTTATGCGTTATGCGTTATGCGTTATGCGTTATGCGTTATGCGTTATGCGTTATGAGTAATGCGTGATCCGTTATGCGTTATGCGTTATGCGTTATGCGTTATGCGTTATGTGTTATGCGTTGTGCGTTATCCGCTATGCGTTATGCGTTTTGCGTTATGCGTTATGCGTTATGCGTTGTGCGTTATGCGTTATGCGTTATAGGTTATGCGTTATGTGTCATGCGTTATTCGTTATGCGTTATGCGTTATGCGTTATGCGTTATGCATTATGCGTTATGCGTTATGCTTTATGCGTTATGCGTTATGAGTAATGCGTGATCCGTTATGTGTTATGCGTTATGCGTTATGCGTTATGCGTTTTGCGTTATGCGTTATGCCTTATGCGTTATGCGTTATGCGTTATGTGTTATGCGTTATGCGTTATGCGTTATGCGTTATGCGTTATGCGTTATGCGTTATGCGTTATGCGTTATGCGTTATGCGTTATGCGTTATGCGTTATGCGTTATGCGTTATGCGTTATGCGTTATGCGTTATGCGTTATGCGTTATGCGTTATGCGTTATGCGTTATGCGTTATGCGTTATGCGTTATGCTTTATGCTTTATGCGTTATGCGTTATGCGTTATGCGTTATGCGATATGCGTTATGCGTTATGCGTTATGCGTTATGCGTTATGCTTTATGCGTTATGCGTTATGCGATATGCGTTATGCGTTATGCGTTATGCGTTATGCGTTATGCGTTATGCGTTATGCGTTATGCGTTATGCGTTATGCGTTATGCGTTATGCGTTATGCGTTATGCCTTATGCGTTATGAGTAATGCGTGATCCGTTATGCGTTATGCGTTATGCGTTATGCGTTATGTGTTATGCGTTGTGCGTTATCCGCTATGCGTTATGCGTTTTGCGTTATGCGTTATGCGTTATGCGTTATGCGTTATGCGTTGTGCGTTATGCGTTATGCGTTATAGGTTATGCGTTATGTGTCATGCGTTATGCGTTATGCGTTATGCGTTATGCGTTATGCGTTATGCGTTATGCATTATGCGTTATGCGTTATGCGTTATGCTTTATGCGTTATGCGTTATAAGTAATGCGTGATCCGTTATGTGTTATGCGTTATGCGTTATGCGTTATGCGTTATGCGTTTTGCGTTATGCGTTATGCCTTATGCGTTATGCGTTATGCGTTATGCGTTATGCGTTATGCGTTATGCGTTATGCGTTATGCGTTATGCGTTATGCGTTATGCGTTATGCGTTATGCGTTATGCGTTATGCGTTATGCGTTATGAGTAATGCGTGATCCGTTATGCGTTATGCGTTATGCGTTATGCGTTATGCGTTATGCGTTATGTGTTATGCGTTGTGCGTTATCCGCTATGCGTTATGCGTTTTGCGTTATGCGTTATGCGTTATGCGTTGTGCGTTATGCGTTATGCGTTATAGGTTATGCGTTATGTGTCATGCGTTATTCGTTATGCGTTATGCGTTATGCGTTATGCGTTATGCATTATGCGTTATGCGTTATGCTTTATGCGTTATGCGTTATGAGTAATGCGTGATCCGTTATGTGTTATGCGTTATGCGTTATGCGTTATGCGTTTTGCGTTATGCGTTATGCCTTATGCGTTATGCGTTATGTGTTATGCGTTATGCGTTATGCGTTATGCGTTATGCGTTATGCGTTATGCGTTATGCGTTATGCGTTATGCGTTATGCGTTATGCGTTATGCGTTATGCGTTATGCGTTATGCGTTATGCGTTATGCGTTATGCGTTATGCGTTATGCGTTATGCGTTATGCGTTATGCGTTATGCGTTATGCGTTATGCGTTATGCGTTATGCGTTATGCGTTATGCGTTATGCGTTATGCGTTATGCGTTATGCGTTATGCGTTATGCGTTATGCGTTATGCGTTATGCGTTATGCGTTATGCGTTATGCGTTATGCGTTATGCGTTATGCGTTATGCGTTATGCGTTATGCGTTATGCGTTATGAGAAATGCGTGATCCGTTATGCGTTATGCGTTATGAGTAATGCGTGATCCGTTATGCGTTATGCGTTATGCGTTATGCGTTATGCGTTATGCGTTATGCGTTATGGGTTATGCGTTATGCGTTATGCGTTATGCGTTATGCGTTATGCGTTATGCGTTATGCGTTATGCGTTATGCGTTATGCGTTATGCGTTATGCGTTATGCGTTATGCGTTATGCGTTATGCGTTATGCGTTATGCGTTATGCGTTATGCGTTATGCGTTATGCGTTATGCGTTATGCGTTATGCGTTATGCGTTATGCGTTATGCGTTATGCGTTATGCGTTATGCGTTATGCGTTATGCGTTATGCGTTATGCGTTATGCGTTATGCGTTATGCGTTATGCGTTATGCGTTATGCGTTATGCGTTATGCGTTATGCGTTATGTGTTATCCGTTATGAGTTATGAGTAATGCGTGATCCGTTATGCGTTATGCGTTATGAGTAATGCGTGATCCGTTACGCGTTATGCGTTATGCGTTATGCGTTATGGGTTATGCGTTATGCGTTATGCGTTATGCGTTATGCGTTATGAGTAATGCTTGATCCGTTACGCGTTATGCGTTATGCGTTATGCGTTATGGGTTATGCGTTATGTGTTATGAGTTATGTGTTATGCGTTATGCGTTATGCGTTATGGGTTATGAGTAATGCGTGATCCGTTATGCGTTATGCTTTATGCGTTATGAGTTACGCGTAATGCGTTATGCGCTATGGGTCATGCGTTAAGCGTTATGCGTTATGCGTTATGGGTTATGCGTTATGGGTTATGAGTAATGCGTGATCCGTTATGCGTTATGCTTTATGCGTTATGAGTTACGCGTAATGCGTTATGCGCTATGGGTCATGCGTTAAGCGTTATGCGTTATGCGTTATGGGTTATGTGTTATGCGTTATGCGTTATGCGTTATGCGTTATGCGTTATGCGTTATGGGTTATCCGTTATGCGTTATCCGTTATGCGTTATGCGTTATGCGTTATGCGTTATGCGTTATGCGATATGCGTTATGCGTTATGCGTTATGCGTTATGCGTTATGCGTTATGCGTTATGCGTTATGCGTTATGCGATATGCGTTATGCGTTATGCGTTATGCGTTATGCGTTATGCGTTATGCGTTATGCGTTATGCGTTATGCGTTAAGCGTTATGCCTTATGCGTTATGAGTAATGCGTGATCCGTTATGCGTTATGCGTTATGCGTTATGCGTTATGTGTTATGCGTTGTGCGTTATCCGCTATGCGTTATGCGTTTTGCGTTATGCGTTATGCGTTATGCGTTATGCGTTGTGCGTTATGCGTTATGCGTTATGCGTTATAGGTTATGCGTTATGCGTCATGCGTTATGCGTTATGCGTTATGCGTTATGCGTTATGCGTTATGCGTTATGCGTTATGCATTATGCGTTATGCGTTATGCGTTATGCTTTATGCGTTATGCGTTATAAGTAATGCGTGATCCGTTATGTGTTATGCGTTATGCGTTATGCGTTATGCGTTTTGCGTTATGCGTTATGCCTTATGCGTTATGCGTTATACGTTATGCGTTATGCGTTATGCGTTATGCGTTATGCGTTATGAGAAATGCGTGATCCGTTATGCGTTATGCGTTATGCGTTATGCGTTATGGGTTATCCGTTATGCGTTATCCGTTATGAGTTTTGCGTTATGCGTTATGCGTTATGCGTTATGCGTTATGCGTTATGCGTTATGCGTTATGCGTTATGCGTTATGCGTTATGCGTTACGCAATATGCGTTATGCGTTATGCGTTATGCGTTATGCGTTATGCGTTATGCGTTATGCGTTATGCGTTATGCGTTATGCGTTATGCGTTATGCGTTATGCGTGATCCGTTATGCGTTATGCGTTATGAGTAATGCGTGATCCGTTATGCGTTATGCGTTATGCGTTATGCGTTATGCGTTATGGGTTATGCGTTATGTGTTATGCGTTATGCGTTATGCGTTATGCGTTATGCGTTATGCGTTATGGGTTATGAGTAATGCGTGACCCGTTATGCGTTATGCTTTATGCGTTATGAGTTACGCGTAATGCGTTATGCGCTATGGGTCATGCGTTAAGCGTTATGCGTTATGCGTTATGCGTTATGGGTTATGCGTTATGTGTTATGCGTTATGCGTTATGCGTTATGCGTTATGGGTTATCCGTTATGCGTTATCCGTTATGCGTTATGCGTTATGCGTTATTCGTTATGCGTTATGCGTTATGCGATATGCGTTATGCGTTATGCGTTATGCGTTATGCGTTATGCGTTATGCGTTATGCGTTATGCGTTATGCGTTATGCGTTATGCGTTATGCGTTATGCGTTATGCGTTATGCGTTATGCGTTATGCGTTATGCGTTATGCGTTATGCGTTATGCGTTATGCGTTATGCGTTATGCGTTATGCGTTATGCGTTATGCGTTATGCGTTATGCGTTATGCGTTATCCGTTATGAGTTATGAGTAATGCGTGATCCGTTATGCGTTATGCGTTATGAGTAATGCGTGATCCGTTATGCGTTATGCGTTATGAGTAATGCTTGATCCGTTACGCGTTATGCGTTATGCGTTATGCGTTATGCGTTATGCGTTATGCGTTATGCGTTATGCCTTATGCGTTATGAGTAATGCGTGATCCGTTATGCGTTATGCGTTATGCGTTATGCGTTATGCGTTGTGCGTTATCCGCTATGCGTTATGCGTTTTGCGTTATGCGTTATGCTTTATGCGTTGTGCGTTATGCGTTATGCGTTATGCGTTATAGGTTATGCGTTATGTGTTATGCGTTATGCGTTTTGCGTTATGCGTTATGCGTTATGCGTTATGCGTTATGCGTTATGCGTTATGCGTTATGCGTTATGCGTTATGCGTTATGCGTTATGCGTTATGCGTTATGCGTTATGAGAAATGCGTGATCCGTTATGCGTTATGCGTTATGAGTAATGCGTGATCCGTTATGCGTTATGCGTTATGCGTTATGCGTTATGCGTTATGCGTTATGCGTTATGCGTTATGGGTTATGCGTTATGCGTTATGCGTTATGCGTTATGCGTTATGCGTTATGCGTTATGCGTTATGCGTTATGCGTTATGCGTTATGCGTTATGCGTTATGCGTTATGCGTTATGCGTTATGCGTTATGCGTTATGCGTTATGCGTTATGCGTTATGCGTTATGCGTTATGCGTTATGCCTTATGCGTTATGCGTTATGCGTTATGCGTTATGCGTTATGCGTTATGCGTTATGCGTTATGCGTTATGCGTTATGCGTTATGCGTTATGCGTTATGTGTTATCCGTTATGAGTTATGAGTAATGCGTGATCCGTTATGCGTTATGCGTTATGAGTAATGCGTGATCCGTTATGCGTTATGCGTTATGAGTAATGCTTGATCCGTTACGCGTTATGCGTTATGCGTTATGCGTTATGGGTTATGCGTTATGCGTTATGCGTTATGCGTTATGCGTTATGAGTAATGCTTGATCCGTTACGCGTTATGCGTTATGCGTTATGCGTTATGGGTTATGCGTTATGTGTTATGAGTTATGTGTTATGCGTTATGCGTTATGCGTTATGGGTTATGAGTAATGCGTGATCCGTTATGCGTTATGCTTTATGCGTTATGAGTTACGCGTAATGCGTTATGCGCTATGGGTCATGCGTTAAGCGTTATGCGTTATGGGTTATGCGTTATGGGTTATGAGTAATGCGTGATCCGTTATGCGTTATGCTTTATGCGTTATGAGTTACGCGTAATGCGTTATGCGCTATGGGTCATGCGTTAAGCGTTATGCGTTATGCGTTATGGGTTATGTGTTATGCGTTATGCGTTATGCGTTATGCGTTATGCGTTATGGGTTATCCGTTATGCGTTATCCGTTATGCCTTATGCGTTATGCGTTATGCGTTATGCGTTATGCGATATGCGTTATGCGTTATGCGTTATGCGTTATGCGTTATGCGTTATGCGTTATGCGTTATGCGTTATGCGATATGCGTTATGCGTTATGCGTTATGCGTTATGCGTTATGCGTTATGCGTTATGCGTTATGCGTTATGCGTTATGCGTTAAGCGTTATGCCTTATGCGTTATGAGTAATGCGTGATCCGTTATGCGTTATGCGTTATGCGTTATGCGTTATGTGTTATGCGTTGTGCGTTATCCGCTATGCGTTATGCGTTTTGCGTTATGCGTTATGCGTTATGCGTTATGCGTTGTGCGTTATGCGTTATGCGTTATAGGTTATGCGTTATGCGTCATGCGTTATGCGTTATGCGTTATGCGTTATGCGTTATGCGTTATGCGTTATGCGTTATGCATTATGCGTTATGCGTTATGCGTTATGCTTTATGCGTTATGCGTTATAAGTAATGCGTGATCCGTTATGTGTTATGCGTTATGCGTTATGCGTTATGCGTTTTGCGTTATGCGTTATGCCTTATGCGTTATGCGTTATGCGTTATGCGTTATGCGTTATGCGTTATGCGTTATGCGTTATGAGAAATGCGTGATCCGTTATGCGTTATGCGTTATGCGTTATGCGTTATGGGTTATCCGTTATGCGTTATCCGTTATGAGTTTTGCGTTATGCGTTATGCGTTATGCGTTATGCGTTATGCGTTATGCGTTATGCGTTATGCGTTATGCGTTATGCGTTATGCGTTACGCAATATGCGTTATGCGTTATGCGTTATGCGTTATGCGTTATGCGTTATGCGTTATGCGTTATGCGTTATGCGTTATGCGTTATGCGTTATGCGTGATCCGTTATGCGTTATGCGTTATGAGTAATGCGTGATCCGTTATGCGTTATGCGTTATGCGTTATGCGTTATGCGTTATGGGTTATGCGTTATGTGTTATGCGTTATGCGTTATGCGTTATGCGTTATGCGTTATGCGTTATGGGTTATGAGTAATGCGTGACCCGTTATGCGTTATGCTTTATGCGTTATGAGTTACGCGTAATGCGTTATGCGCTATGGGTCATGCGTTAAGCGTTATGCGTTATGCGTTATGCGTTATGGGTTATGCGTTATGTGTTATGCGTTATGCGTTATGCGTTATGCGTTATGGGTTATCCGTTATGCGTTATCCGTTATGCGTTATGCGTTATGCGTTATTCGTTATGCGTTATGCGTTATGCGATATGCGTTATGCGTTATGCGTTATGCGTTATGCGTTATGCGTTATGCGTTATGCGTTATGCGTTATGCGTTATGCGTTATGCGTTATGCGTTATGCGTTATGCGTTATGCGTTATGCGTTATGCGTTATGCGTTATGCGTTATGCGTTATGCGTTATGCGTTATGCGTTATGCGTTATGCGTTATGCGTTATGCGTTATGCGTTATGCGTTATGCGTTATGCGTTATCCGTTATGAGTTATGAGTAATGCGTGATCCGTTATGCGTTATGCGTTATGAGTAATGCGTGATCCGTTATGCGTTATGCGTTATGAGTAATGCTTGATCCGTTACGCGTTATGCGTTATGCGTTATGCGTTATGCGTTATGCGTTATGCGTTATGCGTTATGCCTTATGCGTTATGAGTAATGCGTGATCCGTTATGCGTTATGCGTTATGCGTTATGCGTTATGCGTTGTGCGTTATCCGCTATGCGTTATGCGTTTTGCGTTATGCGTTATGCTTTATGCGTTGTGCGTTATGCGTTATGCGTTATAGGTTATGCGTTATGTGTTATGCGTTATGCGTTTTGCGTTATGCGTTATGCGTTATGCGTTATGCATTTTGAGTTATGCGTTATGCTTTATGCGTTATGCGTTATAAGTAATGCGTGATCCGTTATGTGTTATGCGTTATGCGTTATGCGTTATGCGTTTTGCGTTATGCGTTATGCCTTATGCGTTATGCGTTATGCGTTATGCGTTATGCGTTATGCGTTATGCGTTATGCGTTATGCGTTATGCGTTATGCGTTATGCGTTATGCGTTATGCGTTATGCGTTATGCGTTATGCGTTCTGCGTTATGCGTTATGCGTTATGCGTTATGCCTTATGCGTTATGAGTAATGCGTGATCCGTTATGCGTTATGCGTTATGCGTTATGCGTTATGTGTTATGCGTTGTGCGTTATCCGCTATGCGTTATGCGTTTTGCGTTATGCGTTATGCGTTATGCGTTATGCGTTGTGCGTTATGCGTTATGCGTTATAGGTTATGCGTTATGTGTCATGCGTTATGCGTTATGCGTTATGCGTTATGCGTTATGCGTTATGCATTATGCGTTATGCGTTATGCTTTATGCGTTATGCGTTATAAGTAATGCGTGATCCGTTATGTGTTATGCGTTATGCGTTATGCGTTATGCGTTATGCGTTATGCGTTATGCGTTATGCGTTATGTGTTATGGGTTATGCGTTATGCGTTATGCGTTATGCGTTATGCGTTATGACTTGTGCGATATGCGTTATGTGTTATGGGTTATGCGTTATGCGTTATGCGTTATGCGTTATGCGTTATGCGTTATGCGTTATGCGTTATGCGTTATGCGTTATGCGTTATGCGTTATGCGTTATGCATGATGTGTTATCCGTTATGCGTTATCCGTTATGCGTTTTGCGTTATGCGTTATGCGTTATGACTTGTGCGATATGCGTTATGCGTTATGCGTTATGCGTTATGCGTTATGCGTTATGCGTTATGCGTTATGCGTTATGCGTTATGCGTTATGCGTTATGAGTTATGCGTTATGAGTAATGCGTGATCCGTTATGCGTTATGCGTTATGCGTTATGCGTTATGTGTTATGCGTTGTGCGTTATCCACTAACCGTTATGCGTTTTGCGTTATGCGTTATGCGTTATGCGTTATGCGTTATGCGTTATGCGTTATGCGTTATGCGTTATGCGTTATGAGAAATGCGTGATCCGTTATGCGTTATGCGTTATGAGTAATGCGTGATCCGTTATGCGTTATGCGATATGCGCTATGAGTAATGCGTGATCCGTTATGCGTTATGCGTTATGAGTACTGCGTGATCCGTTATGCGTTATGCGTTATGAGTAATGCTTGATCCGTTACGCGTTATGCGTTATGCATTAAGCGTTATGCGTTATACGTTATGCGTTATGCGTTATGCGTTATGAGTAATGCGTGATCCGTTATGCGTTATGCGTTATGCGTTATGCGTTATGCGTTATGCGTTATGAGTAATGCGTGATCCGTTATGCGTTATGCGTTATGCGCTATGAGTAATGCGTGATCCGTTATGCGTTATGCGTTATGAGTAATGCTTGATCCGTTACGCGTTATGCGTTATGCATTAAGCGTTATGCGTTATACGTTATGCGTTATGCGTTATGCGTTATGCGTTATGCTTTATGCATTATGCGTTATGCGTTATGCGATTTGCGTTATGAGTTTTGCGTTATGCGTTATGCGTTATGACTTGTGCGTTATGCGTTATGCGTTATGCGTTATGCGTTATGCGTTATGCGTTATGCATTATGCAATATGCGTTATGCGTTATGCGTTATGCGTTATGCGTTATGCGTTATGCGTTATGTGTTATGCATTGTGCGTTATACGTTATGCCTTATGCGTTATGAGTAATGCGTGATCCGTTATGCGTTATGCGTTATGCGTTATGCGTTATGTGTTATGCGTTGTGCGTTATCCGCTATGCGTTATGCGTTTTGCGTTATGCGTTATGCGTTATGCGTTATGCGTTATGCGTTGTGCGTTATGCGTTATGCGTTATAGGTTATGCGTTATGTGTCATGCGTTATGCGTTATGCGTTATGGGTTATGAGTAATGCGTGATCCGTTATGCGTTATGCATTAAGCGTTATGCGTTATACGTTATGCGTTATGCGTTATGCGTTATGAGTAATGCGTGATCCGTTATGCGTTATGCGTTATGCGTTATGCGTTATGTGTTATGCGTTGTGCGTTATCCGCTATGCGTTATGCGTTTTGCGTTATGCGTTATGCGTTATGCGTTATGCGTTATGCGTTATGCGTTATGCGTTATGCGTTATGGGTTATGCGTTATGCGTTATACGTTATGCGTTATGCGTTATGGGTTATGAGTAATGCGTGATCCGTTATGCGTTATGCATTAAGCGTTATGCGTTATACGTTATGCGTTATGCGTTATGCGTTATGAGTAATGCGTGATCCGTTATGCGTTATGCGTTATGCGTTATGCATTATGCGTTATGCGTTATGCGATTTGCGTTATGAGTTTTGCGTTATGCGTTATGCGTTATGCGTTATGCGTTATGCGTTATGCGTTATGCGTTATGCGTTATGCCTTATGCGTTATGAGTAATGCGTGATCCGTTATGCGTTATGCGTTATGCGTTATGCGTTATGTGTTATGCGTTGTGCGTTATCCGCTATGCGTTATGCGTTTTGCGTTATGCGTTATGCGTTATGCGTTATGCGTTATGCGTTGTGCGTTATGCGTTATGCGTTATAGGTTATGCGTTATGTGTCATGCGTTATGCGTTATGCGTTATGCGTTATGCGTTATGCGTTATGCGTTATGCGTTATGCGTTATGCATTATGCGTTATGCGTTATGCTTTATGCGTTATGCGTTATAAGTAATGCGTGATCCGTTATGTGTTATGCGTTATGCGTTATGCGTTATGCGTTTTGCGTTATGCGTTATGCCTTATGCGTTATGCGTTATGCGTTATGCGTTATGCGTTATGCGTTATGCGTTATGCGTTATGCGTTATGCGTTATGCGTTATGCGTTATGCGTTATGCGTTATGCGTTATGAGTAATGCGTGATCCGTTATGCGTTATGCGTTATGCGTTATGCGTTATGCGTTATGTGTTATGCGTTGTGCGTTATCCGCTATGCGTTATGCGTTTTGCGTTATGCGTTATGCGTTATGCGTTGTGCGTTATGCGTTATGCGTTATAGGTTATGCGTTATGTGTCATGCGTTATTCGTTATGCGTTATGCGTTATGCGTTATGCGTTATGCATTATGCGTTATGCGTTATGCTTTATGCGTTATGCGTTATGAGTAATGCGTGATCCGTTATGTGTTATGCGTTATGCGTTATGCGTTATGCGTTTTGCGTTATGCGTTATGCCTTATGCGTTATGCGTTATGTGTTATGCGTTATGCGTTATGCGTTATGCGTTATGCGTTATGCGTTATGCGTTATGCGTTATGCGTTATGCGTTATGCGTTATGCGTTATGCGTTATGCGTTATGCGTTATGCGTTATGCGTTATGCGTTATGCGTTATGCGCTATGGGTAATGCGTGATCCGTTATGCGTTATGCGTTATGAGTAATGCTTGATCCGTTACGCGTTATGCGTTATGCATTAAGCGTTACGCGTTATACGTTATGCGTTATGCGTTATGCGTTATGCGTTATGCTTTATGCATTATGCGTTATGCGTTATGCGATTTGCGTTATGAGTTTTGCGTTATGCGTTATGCGTTATGACTTGTGCGTTATGCGTTATGCGTTATGCGTTATGCGTTATGCGTTATGCATTATGCAATATGTGTTATGCGTTATGCGTTATGCGTTATGCGTTATGCGTTATGCGTTATGTGTTATGCATTGTGCGTTATACGTTATGCGATTTGCGTTATGCGTTATGCGTTATGCGTTATGCGTTATGCGTTATGCGTTTGCGTTATGGGTTATGCGTTATGCGTTATACGTTATGCGTTATGCGTTATGGGTTATGAGTAATGCGTGATCCGTTATGCGTTATGCATTAAGCGTTATGCGTTATACGTTATGCGTTATGCGTTATGCGTTATGAGTAATGCGTGATCCGTTATGCGTTATGCGTTATGCGTTATGCGTTATGCGTTATGAGTAATGCGTGATCCGTTATGCGTTATGCGTTATGCGTTATGCGCTATGAGTAATGCGTGATCCGTTATGCGTTATGCGTTATGCGTTATGCATTAAGCGTTATGCGTCATACGTTATGCGTTATGCGTTATGCGTTATGCTTTATGCATTATGCGTTATGCGTTATGCGATTTGCGTTATGAGTTTTGCGTTATGCGTTATGCGTTATGCGTTATGCGTTATGCGTTATGCGTTATGCGTTATGCGTTATGCGTTATGCGTTATGCGTTATGCGTTATGCGTTATGCGTTATGCGTTATGCGTTATGCGTTATGCGTTATGCGTTATGCGTTATGCGTTATGCGTTATGCGTTATGCGTTATGCGTTATGCGTTATGCCTTATGCGTTATGAGTAATGCGTGATCCGTTATGCGTTATGCGTTATGCGTTATGCGTTATGCGTTATGTGTTATGCGTTGTGCGTTATCCGCTATGCGTTATGCGTTTTGCGTTATGCGTTATGCGTTATGCGTTATGCGTTATGCGTTGTGCGTTATGCGTTATGCGTTATGCGTTATGCGTTATGCGTTATGCGTTATGCGTTATGCGTTATGCGTTATGCGTTATGCGTTATGTGTTATGCGTTGTGCGTTATCCGCTATGCGTTATGCGTTTTGCGTTATGCGTTATGCGTTATGCGTTGTGCGTTATGCGTTATGCGTTATGCGCTATGAGTAATGCGTGATCCGTTATGCGTTATGCGTTATGAGTAATGCTTGATCCGTTACGCGTTATGCGTTATGCATTAAGCGTTATGCGTTATACGTTATGCGTTATGCGTTATGCGTTATGCGTTATGCTTTATGCATTATGCGTTATGCGTTATGCGATTTGCGTTATGAGTTTTGCGTTATGCGTTATGCGTTATGACTTGTGCGTTATGCGTTATGCGTTATGCGTTATGCGTTATGCGTTATGCGTTATGCATTATGCAATATGCGTTATGCGTTATGCGTCATGCGTTATGCGTTATGCGTTATGCGTTATGCGTTATGTGTTATGCATTGTGCGTTATACGTTATGCGATTTGCGTTATGCGTTATGCGTTATGCGTTATGCGTTATGCGTTATGGGTTATGCGTTATGCGTTATACGTTATGCGTTATGCGTTATGGGTTATGAGTAATGCGTGATCCGTTATGCGTTATGCATTAAGCGTTATGCGTTATACGTTATGCGTTATGCGTTATGCGTTATGAGTAATGCGTGATCCGTTATGCGTTATGCGTTATGCGTTATGCATTATGCGTTATGCGTTATGCGATTTGCGTTATGAGTTTTGCGTTATGCGTTATGCGTTATGCGTTATGCGTTATGCGTTATGCGTTATGCGTTATGCGTTATGCGTTATGCCTTATGCGTTATGAGTAATGCGTGATCCGTTATGCGTTATGCGTTATGCGTTATGCGTTATGTGTTATGCGTTGTGCGTTATCCGCTATGCGTTATGCGTTTTGCGTTATGCGTTATGCGTTATGCGTTATGCGTTATGCGTTGTGCGTTATGCGTTATGCGTTATAGGTTATGCGTTATGTGTCATGCGTTATGCGTTATGCGTTATGCGTTATGCGTTATGCGTTATGCGTTATGCGTTATGCGTTATGCGTTATGCATTATGCGTTATGCGTTATGCTTTATGCGTTATGCGTTATAAGTAATGCGTCATCCGTTATGTGTTATGCGTTATGCGTTATGCGTTATGCGTTTTGCGTTATGCGTTATGCCTTATGCGTTATGCGTTATGCGTTATGCGTTATGCGTTATGCGTTATGCGTTATGCGTTATGCGTTATGCGTTATGCGTTATGCGTTATGCGTTATGCGTTATGCGTTATGAGTAATGCGTGATCCGTTATGCGTTATGCGTTATGCGTTATGCGTTATGCGTTATGTGTTATGCGTTGTGCGTTATCCGCTATGCGTTATGCGTTTTGCGTTATGCGTTATGCGTTATGCGTTGTGCGTTATGCGTTATGCGTTATAGGTTATGCGTTATGTGTCATGCGTTATTCGTTATGCGTTATGCGTTATGCGTTATGCGTTATGCATTATGCGTTATGCGTTATGCTTTATGCGTTATGCGTTATGAGTAATGCGTGATCCGTTATGTGTTATGCGTTATGCGTTATGCGTTATGCGTTTTGCGTTATGCGTTATGCCTTATGCGTTATGCGTTATGTGTTATGCGTTATGCGTTATGCGTTATGCGTTATGCGTTATGCGTTATGCGTTATGCGTTATGCGTTATGCGTTATGCGTTATGCGTTATGCGTTATGCGTTATGCGTTATGCGTTATGCGCTATGGGTAATGCGTGATCCGTTATGCGTTATGCGTTATGAGTAATGCTTGATCCGTTACGCGTTATGCGTTATGCATTAAGCGTTACGCGTTATACGTTATGCGTTATGCGTTATGCGTTATGCTTTATGCATTACGCGTTATGCGTTATGCGATTTGCGTTATGAGTTTTGCGTTATGCGTTATGCGTTATGACTTGTGCGTTATGCGTTATGCGTTATGCGTTATGCGTTATGCGTTATGCGTTATGCGTTATGCATTATGCAATATGCGTTATGCGTTATGCGTTATGCGTTACGCGTTATGCGTTATGCGTTATGCGTTATGCGTTATGTGTTATGCATTGTGCGTTATACGTTATGCGATTTGCGTTATGCGTTATGCGTTATGCGTTATGCGTTATGCGTTATGCGTTATGCGTTATGGGTTATGCGTTATGCGTTATACGTTATGCGTTATGCGTTATGGGTTATGAGTAATGCGTGATCCGTTATGCGTTATGCATTAAGCGTTATGCGTTATACGTTATGCGTTCTGCGTTATGCGTTATGAGTAATGCGTGATCCGTTATGCGTTATGCGTTATGCGTTATGCGTTATGCATTATGCGTTATGAGTAATGCGTGATCCGTTATGCGTTATGCGTTATGCGCTATGAGTAATGCGTGATCCGTTATGCGTTATGCGTTATGCGTTATGCATTAAGCGTTATGCGTCATACGTTATGCGTTATGCGTTATGCGTTATGCTTTATGCATTATGCGTTATGCGTTATGCGATTTGCGTTATGAGTTTTGCGTTATGCGTTATGCGTTATGCGTTATGCGTTATGCGTTATGCGTTATGCGTTATGAGTAATGGGTGATCCGTTATGCGTTATGCGTTATGCGTTATGTGTTATGCGTTGTGCGTTATCCGCTATGCGTTATGCGTTTTGCGTTATGCGTTATGCGTTATGCGTTGTGCGTTATGCGTTATGCGTTATAGGTTATGCGTTATGTGTCATGCGTTATTCGTTATGCGTTATGCGTTATGCGTTATGCGTTATGCATTATGCGTTATGCGTTATGCTTTATGCGTTATGCGTTATGAGTAATGCGTGATCCGTTATGTGTTATGCGTTATGCGTTATGCGTTTTGCGTTATGCGTTATGCGTTATGTGTTATGCGTTATGCGTTATGCGTTATGCGTTATGCGTTATGCGTTATGCGTTATGCGTTATGCGTTATGCGTTATGCGTTATGCGTTATGCGTTATGCGTTATGCGTTATGCGTTATGCGTTATGCGTTATGCGTTATGCGTTATGCGTTATGCGTTATGCGTTATGCGTTATGCGTTATGCGTTATGCGTTATGCGTTATGCGTTATGCGTTATGCGTTATGCGATATGCGTTATGCGTTATGCGTTATGCGTTATGCGTTATGCGTTATGCGTTATGCCTTATGCGTTATGAGTAATGCGTGATCCGTTATGCGTTATGCGTTATGCGTTATGCGTTATGTGTTATGCGTTGTGCGTTATCCGCTATGCGTTATGCGTTTTGCGTTATGCGTTATGCGTTATGCGTTATGCGTTATGCGTTGTGCGTTATGCGTTATGCGTTATAGGTTATGCGTTATGTGTCATGCGTTATGCGTTATGCGTTATGCGTTATGCGTTATGCGTTATGCGTTATGCATTATGCGTTATGCGTTATGCTTTATGCGTTATGCGTTATAAGTAATGCGTGATCCGTTATGTGTTATGCGTTATGCGTTATGCGTTATGCATTTTGCGTTATGCGTTATGCCTTATGCGTTATGCGTTATGCGTTATGCGTTATGCGTTATGCGTTATGCGTTATGCGTTATGCGTTATGCGTTATGCGTTATGCGTTATGCGTTATGCGTTATGCGTTATGCGTTATGCGTTATGCGTTATGCGTTATGCGTTATGCGTTATGCGTTATGCGTTATGCGTTATGCGTTATGCGTTATGCGTTATGCGTTATGCGTTATGCGTTATGCGTTATGCGTTATGCGTTATGCGTTATGCGTTATGCGTTATGCGTTATGCGTTATGCGTTATGCGTTATGCGTTATGCGTTATGCGTTATGCGTTATGCGTTATGCGTTATGCGTTATGTGTTATCCGTTATGAGTTATGAGTAATGCGTGATCCGTTATGCGTTATGCGTTATGAGTAATGCGTGATCCGTTATGCGTTATGCGTTATGAGTAATGCTTGATCCGTTACGCGTTATGCGTTATGCGTTATGCGTTATGGGTTATGCGTTATGCGTTATGCGTTATGCGTTATGCGTTATGAGTAATGCGTTATGCGTTATGCGTTATGCGTTATGCGTTATGCGTTATGCGTTATGCGTTATGCGTTATGCGTTATGCGTTATGCGTTATGCGTTATGCGTTATGCGTTATGCGTTATGCGTTATGCGTTATGCGTTATGCGTTATGCGTTATGCGTTATCCGTTATGAGTTATGAGTAATGCGTGATCCGTTATGCGTTATGCGTAATGAGTAATGCGTGATCCGTTATGCGTTATGCGTTATGAGTAATGCTTGATCCGTTACGCGTTATGCGTTATGCGTTATGCGTTATGCGTTATGCGTTATGCGTTATGCCTTATGCGTTATGAGTAATGCGTGATCCGTTATGCGTTATGCGTTATGCGTTATGCGTTATGCGTTGTGCGTTATCCGCTATGCGTTATGCGTTTTGCGTTATGCGTTATGCGTTATGCGTTGTGCGTTATGCGTTATGCGTTATAGGTTATGCGTTATGTGTCATGCGTTATGCGTTTTGCGTTATGCGTTATGCGTTATGCGTTATGCGTTATGCATTATGAGTTATGCGTTATGCTTTATGCGTTATGCGTTATAAGTAATGCGTGATCCGTTATGTGTTATGCGTTATGCGTTATGCGTTATGCGTTTTGCGTTATGCGTTATGCCTTATGCGTTATGCGTTATGCGTTATGCGTTATGCGTTATGCGTTATGCGTTATGCGTTATGCGTTATGCGTTATGCGTTATGCGTTATGCGTTATGCGTTCTGCGTTATGCGTTATGCGTTATGCGTTATGCCTTATGCGTTATGAGTAATGCGTGATCCGTTATGCGTTATGCGTTATGCGTTATGCGTTATGTGTTATGCGTTGTGCGTTATGCGCTATGCGTTATGCGTTTTGCGTTATGCGTTATGCGTTATGCGTTATGCGTTGTGCGTTATGCGTTATGCGTTATAGGTTATGCGTTATGTGTCATGCGTTATGCGTTATGCGTTATGCGTTATGCGTTATGCGTTATGCATTATGCGTTATGCGTTATGCTTTATGCGTTATGCGTTATAAGTAATGCGTGATCCGTTATGTGTTATGCGTTATGCGTTATGCGTTATGCGTTATGCGTTATGCGTTATGCGTTATGCGTTATGTGTTATGGGTTATGCGTTATGCGTTATGCGTTATGCGTTATGCGTTATGCGTTATGCGTTATGCGTTATGCGTTATGTGTTATGGGTTATGCGTTATGCGTTATGCGTTATGCGTTATGCGTTATGCGTTATGCGTTATGCGTTATGCGTTATGCGTTATGCGTTATGCATGATGCGTTATCCGTTATGCGTTATCCGTTATGCGTTTTGCGTTATGCGTTATGCGTTATGACTTGTGCGATATGCGTTATGCGTTATGCGTTATGCGTTATGCGTTATGCGTTATGCGTTATGCGTTATGCGTTATGCGTTATGAGTTATGCGTTATGAGTAATGCGTGATCCGTTATGCGTTATGCGTTATGCGTTATGCGTTATGTGTTATGCGTTGTGCGTTATCCACTAACCGTTATGCGTTTTGCGTTATGCGTTATGCGTTATGCGTTATGCGTTATGCGTTATGCGTTATGCGTTATGCGTTATGCGTTATGCGTTATGAGAAATGCGTGATCCGTTATGCGTTATGCGTTATGAGTAATGCGTGATCCGTTATGCGTTATGCGATATGCGCTATGAGTAATGCGTGATCCGTTATGCGTTATGCGTTATGAGTACTGCGTGATCCGTTATGCGTTATGCGTTATGAGTAATGCTTGATCCGTTACGCGTTATGCGTTATGCATTAAGCGTTATGCGTTATACGTTATGCGTTATGCGTTATGCGTTATGAGTAATGCGTGATCCGTTATGCGTTATGCGTTATGCGTTATGCGTTATGCGTTATGCGTTATGAGTAATGCGTGATCCGTTATGCGTTATGCGTTATGCGTTATGAGAAATGCGTGATCCGTTATGCGTTATGCGTTATGAGTAATGCGTGATCCGTTATGCGTTATGCGTTATGCGCTATGAGTAATGCGTGATCCGTTATGCGTTATGCGTTATGAGTACTGCGTGATCCGTTATGCGTTATGCGTTATGAGTAATGCTTGATCCGTTACGCGTTATGCGTTATGCATTAAGCGTTATGCGTTATACGTTATGCGTTATGCGTTATGCGTTATGAGTAATGCGTGATCCGTTATGCGTTATGCGTTATGCGTTATGCGTTATGCGTTATGCGTTATGAGTAATGCGTGATCCGTTATGCGTTATGCGTTATGCGCTATGAGTAATGCGTGATCCGTTATGCGTTATGCGTTATGAGTAATGCTTGATCCGTTACGCGTTATGCGTTATGCATTAAGCGTTATGCGTTATACGTTATGCGTTATGCGTTATGCGTTATGCGTTATGCGTTATGCGTTATGCGATTTGCGTTATGAGTTTTGCGTTATGCGTTATGCGTTATGACTTGTGCGTTATGCGTTATGCGTTATGCGTTATGCGTTATGCGTTATGCGTTATGCATTATGCAATATGCGTTATGCGTTATGCGTTATGCGTTATGCGTTATGCGTTATGTGTTATGCATTGTGCGTTATACGTTATGCGATTTGCGTTATGCGTTATGCGTTATGCGTTATGCGTTATGCGTTATGCGTTATGGGTTATGCGTTATGCGTTATACGTTATGCGTTATGCGTTATGGGTTATGAGTAATGCGTGATCCGTTATGCGTTATGCATTAAGCGTTATGCGTTATACGTTATGCGTTATGCGTTATGCGTTATGAGTAATGCGTGATCCGTTATGCGTTATGCGTTATGCGTTATGCGTTATGCGTTATGCGTTATGAGTACTGCGTGATCCGTTATGCGTTATGCGTTATGAGTAATGCTTGATCCGTTACGCGTTATGCGTTATGCATTAAGCGTTATGCGTTATACGTTATGCGTTATGCGTTATGCGTTATGAGTAATGCGTGATCCGTTATGCGTTATGCGTTATGCGTTATGCGTTATGCGTTATGCGTTATGAGTAATGCGTGATCCGTTATGCGTTATGCGTTATGCGTTATGAGAAATGCGTGATCCGTTATGCGTTATGCGTTATGAGTAATGCGTGATCCGTTATGCGTTATGCGATATGCGCTATGAGTAATGCGTGATCCGTTATGCGTTATGCGTTATGAGTACTGCGTGATCCGTTATGCGTTATGCGTTATGAGTAATGCTTGATCCGTTACGCGTTATGCGTTATGCATTAAGCGTTATGCGTTATACGTTATGCGTTATGCGTTATGCGTTATGAGTAATGCGTGATCCGTTATGCGTTATGCGTTATGCGTTATGCGTTATGCGTTATGCGTTATGAGTAATGCGTGATCCGTTATGCGTTATGCGTTATGCGCTATGAGTAATGCGTGATCCGTTATGCGTTATGCGTTATGAGTAATGCTTGATCCGTTACGCGTTATGCGTTATGCATTAAGCGTTATGCGTTATACGTTATGCGTTATGCGTTATGCGTTATGCGTTATGCTTTATGCATTATGCGTTATGCGTTATGCGATTTGCGTTATGAGTTTTGCGTTATGCGTTATGCGTTATGACTTGTGCGTTATGCGTTATGCGTTATGCGTTATGCGTTATGCGTTATGCGTTATGCATTATGCAATATGCGTTATGCGTTATGCGTTATGCGTTATGTGTTATGCATTGTGCGTTATACGTTATGCGATTTGCGTTATGCGTTATGCGTTATGCGTTATGCGTTATGCGTTATGCGTTATGCGTTATGCTTTATGCATTATGCGTTATGCGTTATGCGATTTGCGTTATGAGTTTTGCGTTATGCGTTATGCGTTATGCGTTATGCGTTATGCGTTATGCGTTATGCGTTATGCCTTATGCGTTATGAGTAATGCGTGATCCGTTATGCGTTATGCGTTATGCGTTATGTGTTATGCGTTGTGCGTTATCCGCTATGCGTTATGCGTTTTGCGTTATGCGTTATGCGTTATGCGTTATGCGTTATGCGTTGTGCGTTATGCGTTATGCGTTATAGGTTATGCGTTATGTGTCATGCGTTATGCGTTATGCGTTATGCGTTATGCGTTATGCGTTATGCGTTATGCGTTATGCATTATGCGTTATGCGTTATGCTTTATGCGTTATGCGTTATAAGTAATGCGTGATCCGTTATGTGTTATGCGTTATGCGTTATGCGTTATGCGTTTTGCGTTATGCGTTATGCCTTATGCGTTATGCGTTATGCGTTATGCGTTATGCGTTATGCGTTATGCGTTATGCGTTATGCGTTATGCGTTATGCGTTATGCGTTATGCGTTATGCGTTATGCGTTATGCGTTATGCGTTATGAGTAATGCGTGATCCGTTATGCGTTATGCGTTATGCGTTATGCGTTATGTGTTATGCGTTGTGCGTTATCCGCTATGCGTTATGCGTTTTGCGTTATGCGTTATGCGTTATGCGTTGTGCGTTATGCGTTATGCGTTATAGGTTATGCGTTATGTGTCATGCGTTATTCGTTATGCGTTATGCGTTATGCGTTATGCGTTATGCATTATGCGTTATGCGTTATGCTTTATGCGTTATGCGTTATGAGTAATGCGTGATCCGTTATGTGTTATGCGTTATGCGTTATGCGTTATGCGTTTTGCGTTATGCGTTATGCCTTATGCGTTATGCGTTATGTGTTATGCGTTATGCGTTATGCGTTATGTGTTATGCGTTATGCGTTATGCGTTATGCGTTATGCGTTATGCGTTATGCGTTATGCGTTATGCGTTATGCGTTATGCGTTATGCGTTATGCGTTATGCGTTATGCGCTATGGGTAATGCGTGATCCGTTATGCGTTATGCGTTATGAGTAATGCTTGATCCGTTACGCGTTATGCGTTATGCATTAAGCGTTACGCGTTATACGTTATGCGTTATGCGTTATGCGTTATGCGTTATGCTTTATGCATTATGCGTTATGCGTTATGCGATTTGCGTTATGAGTTTTGCGTTATGCGTTATGCGTTATGACTTGTGCGTTATGCGTTATGCGTTATGCGTTATGCGTTATGCGTTATGCGTTATGCATTATGCAATATGCGTTATGCGTTATGCGTTATGCGTTATGCGTTATGCGTTATGCGTTATGTGTTATGCATTGTGCGTTATACGTTATGCGATTTGCGTTATGCGTTATGCGTTATGCGTTATGCGTTATGCGTTATGCGTTATGGGTTATGCGTTATGCGTTATACGTTATGCGTTATGCGTTATGGGTTATGAGTAATGCGTGATCCGTTATGCGTTATGCATTAAGCGTTATGCGTTATACGTTATGCGTTATGCGTTATGCGTTATGAGTAATGCGTGATCCGTTATGCGTTATGCGTTATGCGTTATGCGTTATGCGTTATGCGTTATGAGTAATGCGTGATCCGTTATGTGTTATGCGTTATGCGCTATGAGTAATGCGTGATCCGTTATGCGTTATGCGTTATGCGTTATGCATGAAGCGTTATGCGTCATACGTTATGCGTTATGCGTTATGCGTTATGCTTTATGCATTATGCGTTATGCGTTATGCGATTTGCGTTATGAGTTTTGCGTTATGCGTTATGCGTTATGCGTTATACGTTATGCGTTATGCGTTATGCGTTATGAGTAATGCGTGATCCGTTATGCGTTATGCGTTATGCGTTATGCGTTATGCGTTATGCGTTATGAGTAATGCGTGATCCGTTATGCGTTATGCGTTATGCGCTATGAGTAATGCGTGATCCGCTATGCGTTATGCGTTTTGCGTTATGCGTTATGCGTTATGCGTTATGCGTTGTGCGTTATGCGTTGTGCGTTATGCGTTATGCGTTATAGGTTATGCGTTATGTGTCATGCGTTATGCGTTATGCGTTATGCGTTATGCGTTATGCGTTATGCGTTATGCGTTATGCATTATGCGTTATGCGTTATGCGTTATGCGTTATGCGTTATGCGTTGTGCGTTATGCGTTATGCGTTATAGGTTATGCGTTATGTGTCATGCGTTATGCGTTATGCGTTATGCGTTATGCGTTATGCGTTATGCGTTATGCGTTATGCATTATGCGTTATGCGTTATGCTTTATGCGTTATGCGTTATAAGTAATGCGTGATCCGTTATGTGTTATGCGTTATGCGTTATGCGTTTTGCGTTTTGCGTTATGCGTTATGCCTTATGCGTTATGCGTTATGCGTTATGCGTTATGCGTTATGCGTTATGCGTTATGCGTTATGCGTTATGCGTTATGCGTTATGCGTTATGCGTTATGCGTTATGCGTTATGAGTAATGCGTGATCCGTTATGCGTTATGCGTTATGCGTTATGCGTTATGCGTTATGTGTTATGCGTTGTGCTTTATCCGCTATGCGTTATGCGTTTTGCGTTATGCGTTATGCGTTATGCGTTGTGCTTTATGCGTTATGCGTTATAGGTTATGCGTTATGTGTCATGCGTTATTCGTTATGCGTTATGCGTTATGCGTTATGCGTTATGCATTATGCGTTATGCGTTATGCTTTATGCGTTATGCGTTATGAGTAATGCGTGATCCGTTATGTGTTATGCGTTATGCGTTATGCGTTATGCGTTTTGCGTTATGCGTTATGCCTTATGCGTTATCCGTTATGAGTTATGAGTTATGAGTAATGCGTGATCCGTTATGCGTTATGCGTTATGAGTAATGCGTGATCCGTTATGCGATATGCGTTATGAGTAATGCTTGATCCGTTACGCGTTATGCGTTATGCGTTATGCGTTATGGGTTATGCGTTATGCGTTATGCGTTATGCGTTATGCGTTATGCGTTATGAGTAATGCTTGATCCGTTACGCGTTATGCGTTATGCGTTATGCGTTATGGGTTATGCGTTATGTGTTATGACTTATGTGTTATGCGTTATGCGTTATGGGTTATGAGTAATGCGTGATCCGTTATGCGTTATGCTTTATGCGTTATGAGTTACGCGTAATGCGTTATGCGCTATGGGTCATGCGTTAAGTGTTATGCGTTATGCGTTATGGGTTATGCGTTATGGGTTATGAGTAATGCGTGATCCGTTATGCGTTATGCTTTATGCGTTATGAGTTACGCGTAATGCGTTATGCGCTATGGGTCATGCGTTAAGCGTTATGCGTTATGCGTTTTGCGTTATGCGTTATGCGTTATGCGTTATGCGTTGTGCGTTATGCGTTATGCGTTATAGGTTATGCGTTATGCGTCATGCGTTATGCGTTATGCGTTATGCGTTATGCGTTATGCGTTATGCGTTATGCGTTATGCGTTATGCATTATGCGTTATGCGTTATGCTTTATGCGTTATGCGTTATAAGTAATGCGTGATCCGTTATGTGTTATGCGTTATGCGTTATGCGTTTTGCGTTATGCGTTATGCCTTATGCGTTATGCGTTATGCGTTATGCGTTATGCGTTATGCGTTATGCGTTATGAGAAATGCGTGATCCGTTATGCGTTATGCGTTATGCGTTATGCGTTATGGGTTATCCGTTATGCGTTATCCGTTATGAGTTTTGCGTTATGCGTTATGCGTTATGCGTTATGCGTTATGCGTTATGCGTTATGCGTTATGCGTTATGCGTTATGCGTTATGCGTTATGCGTTATGCGTTATGCGTTACGCAATATGCGTTATGCGTTATGCGTTATGCGTTATGCGTTATGCGTTATGCGTTATGCGTTATGCGTGATCCGTTATGCGTTATGAGTAATGCGTGATCCGTTATGCGTTATGCGTTATGCGTTATGCGTTATGCGTTATGCGTTATGGGTTATGCGTTATGTGTTATGCGTTATGCGTTATGCGTTATGCGTTATGCGTTATGGGTTATGAGTAATGCGTGACCCGTTATGCGTTATGCTTTATGCGTTATGAGTTACGCGTAATGCGTTATGCGCTATGGGTCATGCGTTAAGCGTTATGCGTTATGCGTTATGCGTTATGGGTTATGCGTTATGTGTTATGCGTTATGCGTTATGCGTTATGCGTTATGGGTTATCCGTTATACGTTATGCGTTATGCGTTATGCGTTATGCGTTATTCGTTATGCGTTATGCGTTATGCGATATGCGTTATGCGTTATGCGTTATGCGTTATGCGTTATGCGTTATGCGTTATGCGTTATGCGTTATGCGTTATGCGTTATGCGTTATGCGTTATGCGTTATGCGTTATGCGTTATGCGTTATGCGTTATGCGTTATGCGTTATGCGTTATGCGTTATGCGTTATGCGTTATGCGTTATGCGTTATGCGTTATGCGTTATGCGTTATGCGTTATGCGTTATGCGTTATGCGTTATGCGTTATGAGTAATGCGTGATCCGTTATGCGTTATGCGTTATGCGTTATGCGTTATGTGTTATGCGTTGTGCGTTATCCGCTATGCGTTATGCGTTTTGCGTTATGCGTTATGCGTTATGCGTTATGCGTTGTGCGTTATGCGTTATGCGTTATAGGTTATGCGTTATGTGTCATGCGTTATGCGTTATGCGTTATGCGTTATGCGTTATGCGTTATGCGTTATGCATTATGCGTTATGCGTTATGCTTTATGCGTTATGCGTTATAAGTAATGCGTGATCCGTTATGTGTTATGCGTTATGCGTTATGCGTTATGCGTTATGCGTTATGCGTTATGCGTTATGTGTTATGGGTTATGCGTTTTGCGTTATGCGTTATGCGTTATGCGTTATGCGTTATACGTTATGTGTTATGGGTTATGCGTTATGCGTTATGCGTTATGCGTTATGCGTTATGCGTTATGCGTTATGCGTTATGCGTTATGCGTTATGCGTTATGCATGATGTGTTATCCGTTATGCGTTATCCGTTATGCGTTTTGCGTTATGCGTTATGCGTTATGAGTTGTGCGATATGCGTTATGCGTTATGCGTTATGCGTTATGCGTTATGCGTTATGCGTTATGCGTTATGCGTTATGCGTTATGCGTTATGCGTTATGCGTTATGAGTTATGCGTTATGAGTAATGCGTGATCCGTTATGAGTTATGCGTTATGCGTTATGCGTTATGTGTTATGCGTTGTGCGTTATCCACTAACCGTTATGCGTTTTGCGTTATGCGTTATGCGTTATGCGTTATGCGTTATGCGTTATGCGTTATGCGTTATGCGTTATGAGTTGTGCGATATGCGTTATGCGTTATGCGTTATGCGTTATGCGTTATGCGTTATGCATTAAGCGTTATGCGTTATACGTTATGCGTTATGCGTTATGCTTTATGCATTATGCGTTATGCGTTATGCGATTTGCGTTATGAGTTTTGCGTTATGCGTTATGCGTTATGACTTGTGCGTTATGCGTTATGCGTTATGCGTTATGCGTTATGCGTTATGCGTTATGCGTTATGCGTTATGCGTTATGCAATATGCGTTATGCGATATGCGTTATGCGTTATGCGTTATGCGTTATGCGTTATGCGTTATGCGTTATGCGTTATGCGTTATGCGTTATGCGTTATGCGTTATGCGTTATGCGTTATGCGTTATGCGTTATGTGTTATGCGTTATGCGTTATGCGTTATGCGTTATGGGTTATCCGTTATACGTTATCCGTTATGCGTTATGCGTTATGCGTTATTCGTTATGCGTTATGCGTTATGCGATATGCGTTATGCGTTATGCGTTATGCGTTATGCGTTATGCGTTATGCGTTATGCGTTATGCGTTATGCGTTATGCGTTATGCGTTATGCGTTATGCGTTATGCGTTATGCGTTATGCGTTATGCGTTATGCGTTATGCGTTATGCGTTATGCGTTATGCGTTATGCGTTATGCGTTATGCGTTATGCGTTATGCGTTATGCGTTATGCGTTATGCGTTATGCGTTATGCGTTATGCATTATGCGTTATGCGTTATGCTTTATGCGTTATGCGTTATAAGTAATGCGTGATCCGTTATGTGTTATGCGTTATGCGTTATGCGTTATGCGTTATGCGTTATGCGTTATGCGTTATGTGTTATGGGTTATGCGTTTTGCGTTATGCGTTATGCGTTATGCGTTATGCGTTATACGTTATGTGTTATGGGTTATGCGTTATGCGTTATGCGTTATGCGTTATGCGTTATGCGTTATGCGTTATGCGTTATGCGTTATGCGTTATGCGTTATGCGTTATGCGTTATGCATGATGTGTTATCCGTTATGCGTTATCCGTTATGCGTTTTGCGTTATGCGTTATGCGTTATGAGTTGTGCGATATGCGTTATGCGTTATGCGTTATGCGTTATGCGTTATGCGTTATGCGTTATGCGTTATGCGTTATGCGTTATGCGTTATGCGTTATGCGTTATGCGTTATGAGTTATGCGTTATGAGTAATGCGTGATCCGTTATGCGTTATGCGTTATGCGTTATGCGTTATGTGTTATGCGTTGTGCGTTATCCACTAACCGTTATGCGTTTTGCGTTATGCGTTATGCGTTATGCGTTATGCGTTATGCGTTATGCGTTATGCGTTATGCGTTATGAGTTGTGCGATATGCGTTATGCGTTATGCGTTATGCGTTATGCGTTATGCGTTATGCATTAAGCGTTATGCGTTATACGTTATGCGTTATGCGTTATGCGTTATGCTTTATGCATTATGCGTTATGCGTTATGCGATTTGCGTTATGAGTTTTGCGTTATGCGTTATGCGTTATGACTTGTGCGTTATGCGTTATGCGTTATGCGTTATGCGTTATGCGTTATGCGTTATGCGTTATGCGTTATGCGTTATGCATTAAGCGTTATGCGTTATACGTTATGCGTTATGCGTTATGCTTTATGCATTATGCGTTATGCGTTATGCGATTTGCGTTATGAGTTTTGCGTTATGCGTTATGCGTTATGACTTGTGCGTTATGCGTTATGCGTTATGCGTTATGCGTTATGCGTTATGCGTTATGCGTTATGCGTTATGCGTTATGCAATATGCGTTATGCGATATGCGTTATGCGTTATGCGTTATGCGTTATGCGTTATGCGTTATGCGTTATGCGTTATGCGTTATGCGTTATGCGTTATGCGTTATGCGTTATGCGTTATGCGTTATGCGTTATGTGTTATGCGTTATGCGTTATGCGTTATGCGTTATGGGTTATCCGTTATACGTTATCCGTTATGCGTTATGCGTTATGCGTTATTCGTTATGCGTTATGCGTTATGCGATATGCGTTATGCGTTATGCGTTATGCGTTATGCGTTATGCGTTATGCGTTATGCGTTATGCGTTATGCGTTATGCGTTATGCGTTATGCGTTATGCGTTATGCGTTATGCGTTATGCGTTATGCGTTATGCGTTATGCGTTATGCGTTATGCGTTATGCGTTATGCGTTATGCGTTATGCGTTATGCGTTATGCGTTATCCGTTATGCGTTATGCGTTATGCGTTATGCGTTATGCGTTATGCGTTATGCGTTATGCGTTATGAGTAATGCGTGATCCGTTATGCGTTATGCGTTATGCGTTATGCGTTATGTGTTATGCGTTGTGCGTTATCCGCTATGCGTTATGCGTTTTGCGTTATGCGTTATGCGTTATGCGTTATGCGTTGTGCGTTATGCGTTATGCGTTATAGGTTATGCGTTATGTGTCATGCGTTATGCGTTATGCGTTATGCGTTATGCGTTATGCGTTATGCGTTATGCTTTATGCGTTATGCGTTATGCTTTATGCGTTATGCGTTATAAGTAATGCGTGATCCGTTATGTGTTATGCGTTATGCGTTATGCGTTATGCGTTATGCGTTATGCGTTATGCGTTATGTGTTATGGGTTATGCGTTTTGCGTTATGCGTTATGCGTTATGCGTTATGCGTTATACGTTATGTGTTATGGGTTATGCGTTATGCGTTATGCGTTATGCGTTATGCGTTATGCGTTATGCGTTATGCGTTATGCGTTATGCGTTATGCGTTATGCGTTATGCGTTATGCATGATGTGTTATCCGTTATGCGTTATCCGTTATGCGTTTTGCGTTATGCGTTATGCGTTATGCGTTATGCGATATGCGTTATGCGTTATGCGTTATGCGTTATGCGTTATGCGTTATGCGTTATGCGTTATGCGTTATGCGTTATGCGTTATGCGTTATGCGTTATGAGTTATGCGTTATGAGTAATGCGTGATCCGTTATGCGTTATGCGTTATGCGTTATGCGTTATGTGTTATGCGTTGTGCGTTATCCACTAACCGTTATGCGTTTTGCGTTATGCGTTATGCGTTATGCGTTATGCGTTATGCGTTATGCGTTATGCGTTATGCGTTATGAGTTGTGCGATATGCGTTATGCGTTATGCGTTATGCGTTATGCGTTATGCGTTATGCATTAAGCGTTATGCGTTATACGTTATGCGTTATGCGTTATGCGTTATGCTTTATGCATTATGCGTTATGCGTTATGCGATTTGCGTTATGAGTTTTGCGTTATGCGTTATGCGTTATGACTTGTGCGTTATGCGTTATGCGTTATGCGTTATGCGTTATGCGTTATGCGTTATGCGTTATGCGTTATGCGTTATGCAATATGCGTTATGCGATATGCGTTATGCGTTATGCGTTATGCGTTATGCGTTATGCGTTATGCGTTATGCGTTATGCGTTATGCGTTATGCGTTATGCGTTATGCGTTATGCGTTATGCGTTATGCGTTATGCGTTATGCGTTATGCGTTATGTGTTATGCGTTATGCGTTATGCGTTATGCGTTATGCGTTATGCGTTATGCGTTATGCGTTATGCGTTATGCGTTATGCGTTATGCGTTATGCGTTATGCGTTATGCGTTATGCGTTATGCGTTATGCGTTATGCGTTATGCGTTATGCGTTATGCGTTATGCGTTATGCGTTATGCGTTATGCGTTATGCGTTATGCGTTATGCGTTATGCCTTATGCGTTATGAGTAATGCGTGATCCGTTATGCGTTATGCGTTATGCGTTATGCGTTATGTGTTATGCGTTGTGCGTTATCCGCTATGCGTTATGCGTTTTGCGTTATGCGTTATGCGTTATGCGTTATGCGTTGTGCGTTATGCGTTATGCGTTATAGGTTATGCGTTATGTGTCATGCGTTATGCGTTATGCGTTATGCGTTATGCGTTATGCGTTATGCATTATGCGTTATGCGTTATGCTTTATGCGTTATGCGTTATAAGTAATGCGTGACCCGTTATGTGTTATTCGTTATGCGTTATGCGTTATGCGTTATGCGTTATGCGTTGTGCGTTATGCGTTATGTGTTATGGGTTATGCGTTATGCGTTATGCGTTATGCGTTATGCGTTATGCGTTATGCGTTATGTGTTATGGGTTATGCGATATGCGTTATGCCTTATGCGTTATGCGTTATGCGTTATGCGTTATGCGTTATGCGTTATGCGTTATGCGTTATGCATGATGTGTTATCTGTTATGCGTTATCCGTTATGCGTTTTGCGTTATGCGTTATGCGTTATGAGTTGTGCGATATGCGTTATGCGTTATGCGTTATGCGTTATGCGTTATGCGTTATGCGTTATGCGTTATGCGTTATGCGTTATGCGTTATGCGTTATGCGTTATGCGTTATGCGTTATGAGTTATGCGTTATGAGTAATGCGTGATCCGTTATGCGTTATGCGTTATGCGTTATGCGTTATGTGTTATGCATTGTGCGTTATCCACTAACCGTTATGCGTTTTGCGTTATGCGTTATGCGTTATGCGTTATGCGTTATGCGTTATGCGTTATGCGTTATGAGTTGTGCGATATGCGTTATGCGTTATGCGTTATGCGTTATGCGTTATGCGTTATGCGTTATGCGTTATGCATTAAGCGTTATGCGTTATACGTTATGCGTTATGCGTTATGCGTTATGCGTTATGCTTTATGCATTATGCGTTATGCGTTATGCGATTTGCGTTATGAGTTTTGCGTTATGCGTTATGCGTTATGACTATTGCGTTATGCGTTATGCGTTATGCGTTATGCGTTATGCGTTATGCGTTATGCGTTATGCAATATGCGTTATGCGTTATGCGTTATGCGTTATGCGTTATGGGTTATGCGTTATGCGTTATACGTTATGCGTTATGCGTTATGGGTTATGAGTAATGCGTGATCCGTTATGCGTTATGCATTAAGCGTTATGCGTTATACGTTATGCGTTATGCGTTATGCGTTATGAGTAATGCGTGATCCGTTATGCGTTATGCGTTATGCGTTATGCGTTATGCGTTATGCGTTATGCGTTATGGGTTATGCGTTATGTGTTATGCGTTATGCGTTATGCGTTATGCGTTATGCGTTATGGTTTATGAGTAATGCGTGACCCGTTATGCGTTATGCTTTATGCGTTATGAGTTACGCGTAATGCGTTATGCGCTATGGGTCATGCGTTAAGCGTTATGCGTTATGCGTTATGCGTTATGGGTTATGCGTTATGTGTTATGCGTTATGCGTTATGCGTTATGCGTTATGGGTTATCCGTTATACGTTATCCGTTATGCGTTATGCGTTATGCGTTATTCGTTATGCGTTATGCGTTATGCGATATGCGTTATGCGTTATGCGTTATGCGTTATGCGTTATGCGTTATGCGTTATGCGTTATGCGTTATGCGTTATGCGTTATGCGTTATGCGTTATGCGTTATGCGTTATGCGTTATGCGTTATGCGTTATGCGTTATGCGTTATGCGTTATGCGTTATGCGTTATGCGTTATGCGTTATGCGTTATGCGTTATGCGTTATGCGTTATGCGTTATGCGTTATGCGTTATGCGTTATGCGTTATGCGTTATGCGTTATGCGTTATGCGTTATGCGTTATGAGTAATGCGTGATCCGTTATGCGTTATGCGTTATGCGTTATGCGTTATGTGTTATGCGTTGTGCGTTATCCGCTATGCGTTATGCGTTTTGCGTTATGCGTTATGCGTTATGCGTTATGCGTTGTGCGTTATGCGTTATGCGTTATAGGTTATGCGTTATGTGTCATGCGTTATGCGTTATGCGTTATGCGTTATGCGTTATGCGTTATGCGTTATGCGTTATGCATTATGCGTTATGCGTTATGCTTTATGCGTTATGCGTTATAAGTAATGCGTGATCCGTTATGTGTTATGCGTTATGCGTTATGCGTTATGCGTTATGCGTTATGCGTTATGCGTTATGTGTTATGGGTTATGCGTTTTGCGTTATGCGTTATGCGTTATGCGTTATGCGTTATGCGTTATGCGTTATGTGTTATGGGTTATGCGTTATGCGTTATGCGTTATGCGTTATGCGTTATGCGTTATGCGTTATGCGTTATGCGTTATGCGTTATGCGTTATGCATGATGTGTTATCCGTTATGCGTTATCCGTTATGCGTTTTGCGTTATGCGTTATGCGTTATGAGTTGTGCGATATGCGTTATGCGTTATGCGTTATGCGTTATGCGTTATGCGTTATGCGTTATGCGTTATGCGTTATGCGTTATGCGTTATGCGTTATGCGTTATGCGTTATGCGTTATGAGTTATGCGTTATGAGTAATGCGTGATCCGTTATGCGTTATGCGTTATGCGTTATGCGTTATGTGTTATGCGTTGTGCGTTATCCACTAACCGTTATGCGTTTTGCGTTATGCGTTATGCGTTATGCGTTATGCGTTATGCGTTATGCGTTATGCGTTATGCGTTATGAGTTGTGCGATATGCGTTATGCGTTATGCGTTATGCGTTATGCGTTATGCGTTATGCGTTATGCATTAAGCGTTATGCGTTATACGTTATGCGTTATGCGTTATGCGTTATGCGTTATGCTTTATGCATTATGCGTTATGCGTTATGCGATTTGCGTTATGAGTTTTGCGTTATGCGTTATGCGTTATGACTTGTGCGTTATGCGTTATGCGTTATGCGTTATGCGTTATGCGTTATGCGTTATGCGTTATGCGTTATGCGTTATGCGTTATGCGTTATGCGTTATGCGTTATGCAATATGCGTTATGCGATATGCGTTATGCGTTATGCGTTATGCGTTATGCGTTATGCGTTATGCGTTATGCGTTATGCGTTATGCGTTATGCGTTATGCGTTATGCGTTATGCGTTATGCGTTAAGCGTTATGCGTTATGCGTTATGCGTTATGCGTTATGCGTTATGCGTTATGCGTTATGCGTTATGCGTTATGCGTTATGCGTTATGCGTTATGCGTTATGCGTTATGCGTTATGCGTTATGCGTTATGCGTTATGCGTTATGCGTTATGCGTTATGCGTTATGCGTTATGCGTTATGCGTTATGCGTTATGCCTTATGCGTTATGAGTAATGCGTGATCCGTTATGCGTTATGCGTTATGCGTTATGCGTTATGTGTTATGCGTTGTGCGTTATCCGCTATGCGTTATGCGTTTTGCGTTATGCGTTATGCGTTATGCGTTATGCGTTGTGCGTTATGCGTTATGCGTTATAGGTTATGCGTTATGTGTCATGCGTTATGCGTTATGCGTTATGCGTTATGCGTTATGCGTTATGCGTTATGCGTTATGCGTTATGCGTTATGCTTTATGCGTTATGCGTTATAAGTAATGCGTGATCCGTTATGTGTTATTCGTTATGCGTTATGCGTTATGCGTTATGCGTTATGCGTTATGCGTTATGCGTTATGTGTTATGGGTTATGCGTTATGCGTTATGCGTTATGCGTTATGCGTTATGCGTTATGCGTTATGTGTTATGGGTTATGCGTTATGCGTTATGCGTTATGCGTTATGCGTTATGCGTTATGCGTTATGCGTTATGCGTTATGCGTTATGCGTTATGCGTTATGCATGATGCGTTATCCGTTATGCGTTATCCGTTATGCGTTTTGCGTTATGCGTTATGCGTTATGAGTTGTGCGATATGCGTTATGCGTTATGCGTTATGCGTTATGCGTTATGCGTTATGCGTTATGCGTTATGCGTTATGCGTTATGCGTTATGCGTTATGCGTTATGCGTTATGAGTTATGCGTTATGAGTAATGCGTGATCCGTTATGCGTTATGCGTTATGCGTTATGCGTTATGTGTTATGCGTTGTGCGTTATCCACTAACCGTTATGCGTTTTGCGTTATGCGTTATGCGTTATGCGTTATGCGTTATGCGTTATGCGTTATGAGTTGTGCGATATGCGTTATGCGTTATGCGTTATGCGTTATGCGTTATGCGTTATGCGTTATGCGTTATGCATTAAGCGTTATGCGTTATACGTTATGCGTTATGCGTTATGCGTTATGCGTTATGCTTTATGCATTATGCGTTATGCGTTATGCGATTTGCGTTATGAGTTTTGCGTTATGCGTTATGCGTTATGACTTGTGCGTTATGCGTTATGCGTTATGCGTTATGCGTTATGCGTTATGCGTTATGCGTTATGCAATATGCGTTATGCGTTATGCGTTATGCGTTATGCGTTATGCGTTATGGGTTATGCGTTATGCGTTATACGTTATGCGTTATGCGTTATGGGTTATGAGTAATGCGTGATCCGTTATGCGTTATGCATTAAGCGTTATGCGTTATACGTTATGCGTTATGCGTTATGCGTTATGAGTAATGCGTGATCCGTTATGCGTTATGCGTTATGCGTTATGCGTTATGCGTTATGCGTTATGCGTTATGAGTAATGCGTGATCCGTTATGCGTTATGCGTTATGCGCTATGAGTAATGCGTGATCCGTTATGCGTTATGCGTTATGCGTTAAGCGTTATGCGTTATACGTTATGCGTTATGCGTTATGCGTTATGCTTTATGCATTATGCGTTATGCGTTATGCGATTTGCGTTATGAGTTTTGCGTTATGCGTTATGCGTTATGCGTTATGCGTTATGCGTTATGCGTTATGCGTTATGCGTTATGCGTTATGCGTTATGCCTTATGCGTTATGAGTAATGCGTGATCCGTTATGCGTTATGCGTTATGCGTTATGCGTTATGCGTTATGCGTTATGCGTTATGCGTTATGTGTTATGGGTTATGCGTTATGCGTTATGCGTTATGCGTTATGCGTTATGCGTTATGCGTTATGCGTTATGTGTTATGGGTTATGCGTTATGCGTTATGCGTTATGCGTTATGCGTTATGCGTTATGCGTTATGCGTTATGCGTTATGCGTTATGCGTTATGCATGATGTGTTATCCGTTATGCGTTATCCGTTATGCGTTTTGCGTTATGCGTTATGCGTTATGAGTTGTGCGATATGCGTTATGCGTTATGCGTTATGCGTTATGCGTTATGCGTTATGCGTTATGCGTTATGCGTTATGCGTTATGCGTTATGCGTTATGCGTTATGCGTTATGAGTTATGCGTTATGAGTAATGCGTGATCCGTTATGCGTTATGCGTTATGCGTTATGTGTTATGCGTTGTGCGTTATCCACTAACCGTTATGCGTTTTGCGTTATGCGTTATGCGTTATGCGTTATGCGTTATGCGTTATGCGTTATGAGAAATGCGTGATCCGTTATGCGTTATGCGTTATGAGTAATGCGTGATCCGTTATGCGTTATGCGATATGCGTTATGCGTTATGCGTTGTGCGTTATGCGTTATGCGTTATAGGTTATGCGTTATGTGTCATGCGTTATGCGTTATGCGTTATGCGTTATGCGTTATGCGTTATGCGTTATGCATTATGCGTTATGCGTTATGCTTTATGCGTTATGCGTTATAAGTAATGCGTGATCCGTTATGTGTTATGCGTTATGCGTTATGCGTTATGCGTTATGCGTTTTGCGTTAAGCGTTATGCCTTATGCGTTATGCGTTATGCGTTATGCGTTATGCGTTATGCGTTATGCGTTATGCGTTATGCGTTATGCGTTATGCGTTATGCGTTATGCGTTATGCGTTATGCGTTATGCGTTATGCGTTATGCGTTATGCGTTATGAGTAATGCGTGATCCGTTATGCGTTATAGGTTATGCGTTATGTGTCATGCGTTATGCGTTATGCGTTATGCGTTATGCGTTATGCGTTATGCGTTATGCGTTATGCGTTATGCTTTATGCGTTATGAGTTATGAGTAATGCGTGATCCGTTATGTGTTATGCGTTATGCGTTATGCGTTATGCGTTTTGCGTTATGCGTTATGCCTTATGCGTTATGCGTTATGTGTTATGCGTTATGCGTTATGCGTTATCCGTTATGAGTTATGAGTAATGCGTGATCCGTTATGCGTTATGCGTTATGAGTAATGCGTGATCCGTTATGCGATATGCGTTATGAGTAATGCTTGATCCGTTACGCGTTATGCGTTATGCGTTATGCGTTATGGGTTATGCGTTATGCGTTATGCGTTATGCGTTATGCGTTATGAGTAATGCTTGATCCGTTACGCGTTATGCGTTATGCGTTATGCGTTATGGGTTATGCGTTATGTGTTATGACTTATGTGTTATGCGTTATGCGTTATGCGTTATGGGTTATGAGTAATGCGTGATCCGTTATGCGTTATGCTTTATGCGTTATGAGTTACGCGTAATGCGTTATGCGCTGTGGGTCATGCGTTAAGTGTTATGCGTTATGCGTTATGGGTTATGCGTTATGGGTTATGAGTAATGCGTGATCCGTTATGCGTTATGCTTTATGCGTTATGAGTTACGCGTAATGCGTTATGCGCTATGGGTCATGCGTTAAGCGTTATGCGTTATGCGTTATGCGTTATGGGTTATGTGTTATGCGTTATGCGTTATGCGTTATGCGTTATGCGTTATGCGTTATGCGTTATGGGTTATCCGTTATGCGTTATCCGTTATGCGTTATGCGTTATGCGTTATGCGTTATGCGTTATGCGATATGCGTTATGCGTTATGCGTTATGCGTTATGCGTTATGCGTTATGCGTTATGCGTTATGCGTTATGCGTTATGCGATATGCGTTATGCGTTATGCGTTATGCGTTATGCGTTATGCGTTATGCGTTATGCGTTATGCGTTATGCCTTATGCGTTATGAGTAATGCGTGATCCGTTATGCGTTATGCGTTATGCGTTATGCGTTATGTGTTATGCGTTGTGCGTTATCCGCTATGCGTTATGCGTTTTGCGTTATGCGTTATGCGTTATGCGTTATGCGTTGTGCGTTATGCGTTATGCGTTATAGGTTATGCGTTATGCGTCATGCGTTATGCGTTATGCGTTATGCGTTATGCGTGACCCGTTATGCGTTATGCTTTATGCGTTATGAGTTACGCGTAATGCGTTATGCGCTATGGGTCATGCGTTAAGCGTTATGCGTTATGCGTTATGCGTTATGGGTTATGCGTTATGTGTTATGCGTTATGCGTTATGCGTTATGGGTTATCCGTTATGCGTTATCCGTTATGCGTTATGCGTTATGCGTTATTCGTTATGCGTTATGAGTTATGCGATATGCGTTATGCGTTATGCGTTATGCGTTATGCGTTATGCGTTATGCGTTATGCGTTATGCGTTATGCGTTATGCGTTATGCGTTATGCGATATGCGTTATGCGTTATGCGTTATGCGTTATGCGTTATGCGTTATGCGTTATGCGTTATGCCTTATGCGTTATGAGTAATGCGTGATCCGTTATGCGTTATGCGTTATGCGTTATGCGTTATGTGTTATGCGTTATGCGTTATCCGCTATGCGTTATGCGTTTTGCGTTATGCGTTATGCGTTATGCGTTATGCGTTATGCGTTGTGCGTTATGCGTTATGCGTTATAGGTTATGCGTTATGTGTCATGCGTTATGCGTTATGCGTTATGCGTTATGCGTTATGCGTTATGCATTATGCGTTATGCGTTATGCTTTATGCGTTATGCGTTATAAGTAATGCGTGATCCGTTATGTGTTATGCGTTATGCGTTATGCGTTATGCGTTTTGCGTTATGCGTTATGCCTTATGCGTTATGCGTTATGCGTTATGCGTTATGCGTTATGCGTTATGCGTTATGCGTTATGCGTTATGCGTTATGCGTTATGCGTTATGCGTTATGCGTTATGCGTTATGCGTTATGCGTTATGCGTTATGCGTTATGCGTTATGCGTTATGCGTTATGAGTAATGCGTGATCCGTTATGCGTTATAGGTTATGCGTTATGTGTCATGCGTTATTCGTTATGCGTTATGCGTTATGCGTTATGCGTTATGCATTATGCGTTATGCGTTATGCTTTATGCGTTATGCGTTATGAGTAATGCGTGATCCGTTATGTGTTATGCGTTATGCGTTATGCGTTATGCGTTTTGCGTTATGCGTTATGCCTTATGCGTTATGCGTTATGTGTTATGCGTTATGCGTTATGCGTTATCCGTTATGAGTTATGAGTTATGAGTAATGCGTGATCCGTTATGCGTTATGCGTTATGAGTAATGCGTGATCCGTTATGCGATATGCGTTATGAGTAATGCTTGATCCGTTACGCGTTATGCGTTATGCGTTATGCGTTATGGGTTATGCGTTATGCGTTATGCGTTATGCGTTATGCGTTATGCGTTATGAGTAATGCTTGATCCGTTACGCGTTATGCGTTATGCGTTATGCGTTATGGGTTATGCGTTATGTGTTATGACTTATGTGTTATGCGTTATGCGTTATGGGTTATGAGTAATGCGTGATCCGTTATGCGTTATGCTTTATGCGTTATGAGTTACGCGTAATGCGTTATGCGCTATGGGTCATGCGTTAAGTGTTATGCGTTATGCGTTATGGGTTATGCGTTATGGGTTATGAGTAATGCGTGATCCGTTATGCGTTATGCTTTATGCGTTATGAGTTACGCGTAATGCGTTATGCGCTATGGGTCATGCGTTAAGCGTTATGCGTTATGCGTTTTGCGTTATGCGTTATGCGTTATGCGTTATGCGTTGTGCGTTATGCGTTATGCGTTATAGGTTATGCGTTATGCGTCATGCGTTATGCGTTATGCGTTATGCGTTATGCGTTATGCGTTATGCGTTATGCGTTATGCGTTATGCGTTATGCATTATGCGTTATGCGTTATGCTTTATGCGTTATGCGTTATAAGTAATGCGTGATCCGTTATGTGTTATGCGTTATGCGTTATGCGTTTTGCGTTATGCGTTATGCCTTATGCGTTATGCGTTATGCGTTATGCGTTATGCGTTATGCGTTATGCGTTATGCGTTATGCGTTATGAGAAATGCGTGATCCGTTATGCGTTATGCGTTATGCGTTATGCGTTATGGGTTATCCGTTATGCGTTATCCGTTATGAGTTTTGCGTTATGCGTTATGCGTTATGCGTTATGCGTTATGCGTTATGCGTTATGCGTTATGCGTTATGCGTTATGCGTTATGCGTTATGCGTTATGCGTTATGCGTTACGCAATATGCGTTATGCGTTATGCGTTATGCGTTATGCGTTATGCGTTATGCGTTATGCGTTATGCGTGATCCGTTATGCGTTATGAGTAATGCGTGATCCGTTATGCGTTATGCGTTATGCGTTATGCGTTATGCGTTATGCGTTATGGGTTATGCGTTATGTGTTATGCGTTATGCGTTATGCGTTATGCGTTATGCGTTATGGGTTATGAGTAATGCGTGACCCGTTATGCGTTATGCTTTATGCGTTATGAGTTACGCGTAATGCGTTATGCGCTATGGGTCATGCGTTAAGCGTTATGCGTTATGCGTTATGCGTTATGGGTTATGCGTTATGCGTTATGCGTTATGCGTTATGCGTTATGCGTTATGGGTTATCCGTTATACGTTATCCGTTATGCGTTATGCGTTATGCGTTATTCGTTATGCGTTATGCGTTATGCGATATGCGTTATGCGTTATGCGTTATGCGTTATGCGTTATGCGTTATGCGTTATGCGTTATGCGTTATGCGTTATGCGTTATGCGTTATGCGTTATGCGTTATGCGTTATGCGTTATGCGTTATGCGTTATGCGTTATGCGTTATGCGTTATGCGTTATGCGTTATGCGTTATGCGTTATGCGTTATGCGTTATGCGTTATGCGTTATGCGTTATGCGTTATGCGTTATGCGTTATGCGTTATGCGTTATGCGTTATGAGTAATGCGTGATCCGTTATGCGTTATGCGTTATGCGTTATGCGTTATGTGTTATGCGTTGTGCGTTATCCGCTATGCGTTATGCGTTTTGCGTTATGCGTTATGCGTTATGCGTTATGCGTTGTGCGTTATGCGTTATGCGTTATAGGTTATGCGTTATGTGTCATGCGTTATGCGTTATGCGTTATGCGTTATGCGTTATGCGTTATGCGTTATGCATTATGCGTTATGCGTTATGCTTTATGCGTTATGCGTTATAAGTAATGCGTGATCCGTTATGTGTTATGCGTTATGCGTTATGCGTTATGCGTTATGCGTTATGCGTTATGCGTTATGTGTTATGGGTTATGCGTTTTGCGTTATGCGTTATGCGTTATGCGTTATGCGTTATACGTTATGTGTTATGGGTTATGCGTTATGCGTTATGCGTTATGCGTTATGCGTTATGCGTTATGCGTTATGCGTTATGCGTTATGCGTTATGCGTTATGCGTTATGCGTTATGCATGATGTGTTATCCGTTATGCGTTATCCGTTATGCGTTTTGCGTTATGCGTTATGCGTTATGAGTTGTGCGATATGCGTTATGCGTTATGCGTTATGCGTTATGCGTTATGCGTTATGCGTTATGCGTTATGCGTTATGCGTTATGCGTTATGCGTTATGCGTTATGAGTTATGCGTTATGAGTAATGCGTGATCCGTTATGCGTTATGCGTTATGCGTTATGCGTTATGAGTTATGCGTTGTGCGTTATCCACTAACCGTTATGCGTTTTGCGTTATGCGTTATGCGTTATGCGTTATGCGTTATGCGTTATGCGTTATGCGTTATGCGTTATGAGTTGTGCGATATGCGTTATGCGTTATGCGTTATGCGTTATGCGTTATGCGTTATGCATTAAGCGTTATGCGTTATACGTTATGCGTTATGCGTTATGCGTTATGCTTTATGCATTATGCGTTATGCGTTATGCGATTTGCGTTATGAGTTTTGCGTTATGCGTTATGCGTTATGACTTGTGCGTTATGCGTTATGCGTTATGCGTTATGCGTTATGCGTTATGCGTTATGCGTTATGCGTTATGCGTTATGCAATATGCGTTATGCGATATGCGTTATGCGTTATGCGTTATGCGTTATGCGTTATGCGTTATGCGTTATGCGTTATGCGTTATGCGTTATGCGTTATGCGTTATGCGTTATGCGTTATGCGTTATGCGTTATGCATTATGCGTTATGCGTTATGCGTTATGCGTTATGCGTTATGCGTTATGCGTTATGCGTTATGCGTTATGCGTTATGCGTTATGCGTTATGCGTTATGCGTTATGCGTTATGCGTTATGCGTTATGCGTTATGCGTTATGCGTTATGCGTTATGCGTTATGCGTTATGCGTTATGCGTTATGCGTTATGCGTTATGCGTTATGCGTTATGCCTTATGCGTTATGAGTAATGCGTGATCCGTTATGCGTTATGCGTTATGCGTTATGCGTTATGTGTTATGCGTTGTGCGTTATCCGCTATGCGTTATGCGTTTTGCGTTATGCGTTATGCGTTATGCGTTATGCGTTGTGCGTTATGCGTTATGCGTTATAGGTTATGCGTTATGTGTCATGCGTTATGCGTTATGCGTTATGCGTTATGCGTTATGCGTTATGCATTATGCGTTATGCGTTATGCTTTATGCGTTATGCGTTATAAGTAATGCGTGACCCGTTATGTGTTATTCGTTATGCGTTATGCGTTATGCGTTATGCGTTATGCGTTGTGCGTTATGCGTTATGTGTTATGGGTTATGCGTTATGCGTTATGCGTTATGCGTTATGCGTTATGCGTTATGCGTTATGTGTTATGGGTTATGCGTTATGCGTTATGCCTTATGCGTTATGCGTTATGCGTTATGCGTTATGCGTTATGCGTTATGCGTTATGCGTTATGCATGATGTGTTATCTGTTATGCGTTATCCGTTATGCGTTTTGCGTTATGCGTTATGCGTTATGAGTTGTGCGATATGCGTTATGCGTTATGCGTTATGCGTTATGCGTTATGCGTTATGCGTTATGCGTTATGCGTTATGCGTTATGCGTTATGCGTTATGCGTTATGCGTTATGCGTTATGAGTTATGCGTTATGAGTAATGCGTGATCCGTTATGCGTTATGCGTTATGCGTTATGCGTTATGTGTTATGCATTGTGCGTTATCCACTAACCGTTATGCGTTTTGCGTTATGCGTTATGCGTTATGCGTTATGCGTTATGCGTTATGCGTTATGAGTTGTGCGATATGCGTTATGCGTTATGCGTTATGCGTTATGCGTTATGCGTTATGCGTTATGCGTTATGCATTAAGCGTTATGCGTTATACGTTATGCGTTATGCGTTATGCGTTATGCGTTATGCTTTATGCATTATGCGTTATGCGTTATGCGATTTGCGTTATGAGTTTTGCGTTATGCGTTATGCGTTATGACTTGTGCGTTATGCGTTATGCGTTATGCGTTATGCGTTATGCGTTATGCGTTATGCGTTATGCAATATGCGTTATGCGTTATGCGTTATGCGTTATGCGTTATGCGTTATGGGTTATGCGTTATGCGTTATACGTTATGCGTTATGCGTTATGGGTTATGAGTAATGCGTGATCCGTTATGCGTTATGCATTAAGCGTTATGCGTTATACGTTATGCGTTATGCGTTATGCGTTATGAGTAATGCGTGATCCGTTATGCGTTATGCGTTATGCGTTATGCGTTATGCGTTATGCGTTATGCGTTATGGGTTATGCGTTATGTGTTATGCGTTATGCGTTATGCGTTATGCGTTATGCGTTATGGGTTATGAGTAATGCGTGACCCGTTATGCGTTATGCTTTATGCGTTATGAGTTACGCGTAATGCGTTATGCGCTATGGGTCATGCGTTAAGCGTTATGCGTTATGCGTTATGCGTTATGGGTTATGCGTTATGTGTTATGCGTTATGCGTTATGCGTTATGCGTTATGGGTTATCCGTTATACGTTATCCGTTATGCGTTATGCGTTATGCGTTATTCGTTATGCGTTATGCGTTATGCGATATGCGTTATGCGTTATGCGTTATGCGTTATGCGTTATGCGTTATGCGTTATGCGTTATGCGTTATGCGTTATGCGTTATGCGTTATGCGTTATGCGTTATGCGTTATGCGTTATGCGTTATGCGTTATGCGTTATGCGTTATGCGTTATGCGTTATGCGTTATGCGTTATGCGTTATGCGTTATGCGTTATGCGTTATGCGTTATGCGTTATGCGTTATGCGTTATGCGTTATGCGTTATGCGTTATGCGTTATGAGTAATGCGTGATCCGTTATGCGTTATGCGTTATGCGTTATGCGTTATGTGTTATGCGTTGTGCGTTATCCGCTATGCGTTATGCGTTTTGCGTTATGCGTTATGCGTTATGCGTTATGCGTTGTGCGTTATGCGTTATGCGTTATAGGTTATGCGTTATGTGTCATGCGTTATGCGTTATGCGTTATGCGTTATGCGTTATGCGTTATGCATTATGCGTTATGCGTTATGCTTTATGCGTTATGCGTTATAAGTAATGCGTGATCCGTTATGTGTTATGCGTTATGCGTTATGCGTTATGCGTTATGCGTTATGCGTTATGCGTTATGCGTTATGTGTTATGGGTTATGCGTTTTGCGTTATGCGTTATGCGTTATGCGTTATGCGTTATGTGTTATGGGTTATGCGTTATGCGTTATGCGTTATGCGTTATGCGTTATGCGTTATGCGTTATGCGTTATGCGTTATGCGTTATGCGTTATGCATGATGTGTTATCCGTTATGCGTTATCCGTTATGCGTTTTGCGTTATGCGTTATGCGTTATGAGTTGTGCGATATGCGTTATGCGTTATGCGTTATGCGTTATGCGTTATGCGTTATGCGTTATGCGTTATGCGTTATGCGTTATGCGTTATGCGTTATGCGTTATGCGTTATGCGTTATGAGTTATGCGTTATGAGTAATGCGTGATCCGTTATGCGTTATGCGTTATGCGTTATGCGTTATGTGTTATGCGTTGTGCGTTATCCACTAACCGTTATGCGTTTTGCGTTATGCGTTATGCGTTATGCGTTATGCGTTATGCGTTATGCGTTATGCGTTATGCGTTATGAGTTGTGCGATATGCGTTATGCGTTATGCGTTATGCGTTATGCGTTATGCGTTATGCGTTATGCGTTATGCATTAAGCGTTATGCGTTATACGTTATGCGTTATGCGTTATGCGTTATGCGTTATGCTTTATGCATTATGCGTTATGCGTTATGCGATTTGCGTTATGAGTTTTGCGTTATGCGTTATGCGTTATGACTTGTGCGTTATGCGTTATGCGTTATGCGTTATGCGTTATGCGTTATGCGTTATGCGTTATGCGTTATGCGTTATGCGTTATGCGTTATGCGTTATGCAATATGCGTTATGCGATATGCGTTATGCGTTATGCGTTATGCGTTATGCGTTATGCGTTATGCGTTATGCGTTATGCGTTATGCGTTATGCGTTATGCGTTATGCGTTATGCGTTATGCGTTATGCGTTATGCGTTATGCGTTATGCGTTATGCGTTATGCGTTATGCGTTATGCGTTATGCGTTATGCGTTATGCGTTATGCGTTATGCGTTATGCGTTATGCGTTATGCGTTATGCGTTATGCGTTATGCGTTATGCGTTATGCGTTATGCGTTATGCGTTATGAGTAATGCGTGATCCGTTATGCGTTATGCGTTATGCGTTATGCGTTATGTGTTATGCGTTGTGCGTTATCCGCTATGCGTTATGCGTTTTGCGTTATGCGTTATGCGTTATGCGTTATGGGTTATCCGTTATGCGTTATGCGTTATAGGTTATGCGTTATGTGTCATGCGTTATGCGTTATGCGTTATGCGTTATGCGTTATGCGTTATGCGTTATGCATTATGCGTTATGCGTTATGCTTTATGCGTTATGCGTTATAAGTAATGCGTGATCCGTTATGTGTTATTCGTTATGCGTTATGCGTTATGCGTTATGCGTTATGCGTTATGCGTTATGCGTTATGTGTTATGGGTTATGCGTTATGCGTTATGCGTTATGCGTTATGCGTTATGCGTTATGCGTTATGTGTTATGGGTTATGCGTTATGCGTTATGCGTTATGCGTTATGCGTTATGCGTTATGCGTTATGCGTTATGCGTTATGCGTTATGCGTTATGCATGATGAGTTATCCGTTATGCGTTATCCGTTATGCGTTTTGCGTTATGCGTTATGCGTTATGAGTTGTGCGATATGCGTTATGCGTTATGCGTTATGCGTTATGCGTTATGCGTTATGCGTTATGCGTTATGCGTTATGCGTTATGCGTTATGCGTTATGCGTTATGAGTTATGCGTTATGAGTAATGCGTGATCCGTTATGCGTTATGCGTTATGCGTTATGCGTTATGTGTTATGCGTTGTGCGTTATCCACTAACCGTTATGCGTTTTGCGTTATGCGTTATGCGTTATGCGTTATGCGTTATGCGTTATGCGTTATGAGTTGTGCGTTATGCGTTATGCGTTATGCGTTATGCGTTATGCGTTATGCGTTATGCGTTATGCGTTATGCATTAAGCGTTATGCGTTATACGTTATGCGTTATGCGTTATGCGTTATGCGTTATGCTTTATGCATTATGCGTTATGCGTTATGCGATTTGCGTTATGAGTTTTGCGTTATGCGTTATGCGTTATGACTTGTGCGTTATGCGTTATGCGTTATGCGTTATGCGTTATGCGTTATGCGTTATGCGTTATGCAATATGCGTTATGCGTTATGCGTTATGCGTTATGCGTTATGCGTTATGGGTTATGCGTTATGCGTTATACGTTATGCGTTATGCGTTATGGGTTATGAGTAATGCGTGATCCGTTATGCGTTATGCATTAAGCGTTATGCGTTATACGTTATGCGTTATGCGTTATGCGTTATGAGTAATGCGTGATCCGTTATGCGTTATGCGTTATGCGTTATGCGTTATGCGTTATGCGTTATGCGTTATGAGTAATGCGTGATCCGTTATGCGTTATGCGTTATGCGCTATGAGTAATGCGTGATCCGTTATGCGTTATGCGTTATGCGTTAAGCGTTATGCGTTATACGTTATGCGTTATGCGTTATGCGTTATGCTTTATGCGTTATGCGTTATGCGTTATGCAATATGCGTTATGCGTTATGCGTTATGCGTTATGCGTTATGCGTTATGAGTAATGCGTGATCCGTTATGCGTTATGCGTTATGCGCTATGAGTAATGCGTGATCCGTTATGCGTTATGCGTTATGCGTTATGCGTTATGAGTAATGCGTGATCCGTTATGCGTTATGCGTTATGCGTTATGCGTTATGCGTTATGCGTTATGCGTTATGAGTAATGCGTGATCCGTTATGCGTTATGCGTTATGCGCTATGAGTAATGCGTGATCCGTTATGCGTTTTGCGTTATGCGTTATGCGTTATGCGTTATGCGTTATGCGTTATGCGTTATGCGTTATGCGTTATGCGTTATGCGTTATGCGTTATGCCTTATGCGTTATGAGTAATGCGTGATCCGTTATGCGTTATGCGTTATGCGTTATGCGTTATGCGTTATGCGTTATGCGTTATGCGTTATGTGTTATGGGTTATGCGTTATGCGTTATGCGTTATGCGTTATGCGTTATGCGTTATGCGTTATGCGTTATGTGTTATGGGTTATGCGTTATGCGTTATGCGTTATGCGTTATGCGTTATGCGTTATGCGTTATGCGTTATGCGTTATGCGTTATGCGTTATGCATGATGTGTTATCCGTTATGCGTTATCCGTTATGCGTTTTGCGTTATGCGTTATGCGTTATGAGTTGTGCGATATGCGTTATGCGTTATGCGTTATGCGTTATGCGTTATGCGTTATGCGTTATGCGTTATGCGTTATGCGTTATGCGTTATGCGTTATGCGTTATGCGTTATAAGTTATGCGTTATGAGTAATGCGTGATCCGTTATGCGTTATGCGTTATGCGTTATGTGTTATGCGTTGTGCGTTATCCACTAACCGTTATGCGTTTTGCGTTATGCGTTATGCGTTATGCGTTATGCGTTATGCGTTATGCGTTATGAGAAATGCGTGATCCGTTATGCGTTATGCGTTATGAGTAATGCGTGATCCGTTATGCGTTATGCGATATGCGTTATGCGTTATGCGTTGTGCGTTATGCGTTATGCGTTATAGGTTATGCGTTATGTGTCATGCGTTATGCGTTATGCGTTATGCGTTATGCGTTATGCGTTATGCGTTATGCATTATGCGTTATGCGTTATGCTTTATGCGTTATGCGTTATAAGTAATGCGTGATCCGTTATGTGTTATGCGTTATGCGTTATGCGTTATGCGTTATGCGTTTTGCGTTAAGCGTTATGCCTTATGCGTTATGCGTTATGCGTTATGCGTTATGCGTTATGCGTTATGCGTTATGCGTTATGCGTTATGCGTTATGCGTTATGCGTTATGCGTTATGCGTTATGCGTTATGCGTTATGCGTTATGCGTTATGCGTTATGCGTTATGAGTAATGCGTGATCCGTTATGCGTTATAGGTTATGCGTTATGTGTCATGCGTTATTCGTTATGCGTTATGCGTTATGCGTTATGCGTTATGCATTATGCGTTATGCGTTATGCTTTATGCGTTATGAGTTATGAGTAATGCGTGATCCGTTATGTGTTATGCGTTATGCGTTATGCGTTATGCGTTTTGCGTTATGCGTTATGCCTTATGCGTTATGCGTTATGTGTTATGCGTTATGCGTTATGCGTTATCCGTTATGAGTTATGAGTAATGCGTGATCCGTTATGCGTTATGCGTTATGAGTAATGCGTGATCCGTTATGCGATATGCGTTATGAGTAATGCTTGATCCGTTACGCGTTATGCGTTATGCGTTATGCGTTATGGGTTATGCGTTATGCGTTATGCGTTATGCGTTATGCGTTATGAGTAATGCTTGATCCGTTACGCGTTATGCGTTATGCGTTATGCGTTATGGGTTATGCGTTATGTGTTATGACTTATGTGTTATGCGTTATGCGTTATGCGTTATGGGTTATGAGTAATGCGTGATCCGTTATGCGTTATGCTTTATGCGTTATGAGTTACGCGTAATGCGTTATGCGCTGTGGGTCATGCGTTAAGTGTTATGCGTTATGCGTTATGGGTTATGCGTTATGGGTTATGAGTAATGCGTGATCCGTTATGCGTTATGCTTTATGCGTTATGAGTTACGCGTAATGCGTTATGCGCTATGGGTCATGCGTTAAGCGTTATGCGTTATGCGTTATGCGTTATGGGTTATGTGTTATGCGTTATGCGTTATGCGTTATGCGTTATGCGTTATGCGTTATGCGTTATGGGTTATCCGTTATGCGTTATCCGTTATGCGTTATGCGTTATGCGTTATGCGTTATGCGTTATGCGTTATGCGATATGCGTTATGCGTTATGCGTTATGCGTTATGCGTTATGCGTTATGCGTTATGCGTTATGCGTTATGCGTTATGCGTTATGCGATATGCGTTATGCGTTATGCGTTATGCGTTATGCGTTATGCGTTATGCGTTATGCGTTATGCGTTATGCCTTATGCGTTATGAGTAATGCGTGATCCGTTATGCGTTATGCGTTATGCGTTATGCGTTATGTGTTATGCGTTGTGCGTTATCCGCTATGCGTTATGCGTTTTGCGTTATGCGTTATGCGTTATGCGTTATGCGTTGTGCGTTATGCGTTATGCGTTATAGGTTATGCGTTATGCGTCATGCGTTATGCGTTATGCGTTATGCGTTATGCGTTATGGGTTATGAGTAATGCGTGACCCGTTATGCGTTATGCTTTATGCGTTATGAGTTACGCGTAATGCGTTATGCGCTATGGGTCATGCGTTAAGCGTTATGCGTTATGCGTTATGCGTTATGGGTTATGCGTTATGTGTTATGCGTTATGCGTTATGCGTTATGGGTTATGCGTTATGCGTTATGCGTTATGCGTTATGCGTTATGCGTTATTCGTTATGCGTTATGAGTTATGCGATATGCGTTATGCGTTATGCGTTATGCGTTATGCGTTATGCGTTATGCGTTATGCGTTATGCGTTATGCGTTATGCGTTATGCGTTATGCGTTATGCGTTATGCGTTATGCGTTATGCGTTATGCGTTATGCGTTATGCGTTATGCGTTATGCGTTATGCGTTATGCGTTATGCGTTATGCGTTATGCGTTATGCGTTATGCGTTATCCGTTATGAGTTATGAGTAATGCGTGATCCGTTATGCGTTATGCGTTATGAGTAATGCGTGATCCGTTATGCGTTATGCGTTATGAGTAATGCTTGATCCGTTACGCGTTATGCGTTATGCGTTATGCGTTATGCGTTATGCGTTATGCGTTATGCGTTATGCGTTATGAGTAATGCGTGATCCGTTATGCGTTATGCGTTATGCGTTATGCGTTATGCGTTGTGCGTTATCCGCTATGCGTTATGCGTTTTGCGTTATGCGTTATGCGTTATGCGTTGTGCGTTATGCGTTTTGCGTTATAGGTTATGCGTTATGTGTCATGCGTTATGCGTTTTGCGTTTTGCGTTATGCGTTATGCGTTATGCGTTATGCATTATGCGTTATGCGTTATGCTTTATGCGTTATGCGTTATAAGTAATGCGTGATCCGTTATGTGTTATGCGTTATGCGTTATGCGTTATGCGTTATGTGTTATGGGTTATGCGTTATGCGTTATGTGTTATGCGTTGTGCGTTATCCGCTATGCGTTATGCGTTTTGCGTTATGCGTTATGCGTTATGCGTTGTGCGTTATGCGTTATGCGTTATAGGTTATGCGTTATGTGTCATGCGTTATGCGTTTTGCGTTTTGCGTTATGCGTTATGCGTTATGCGTTATGCATTATGCGTTATGCGTTATGCTTTATGCGTTATGCGTTATAAGTAATGCGTGATCCGTTATGTGTTATGCGTTATGCGTTATGCGTTATGCGTTATGTGTTATGGGTTATGCGTTATGCGTTATGTGTTATGCGTTGTGCGTTATCCGCTATGCGTTATGCGTTTTGCGTTATGCGTTATGCGTTATGCGTTGTGCGTTATGCGTTATGCGTTATAGGTTATGCGTTATGTGTCATGCGTTATGCGTTATGCGTTATGCGTTATGCGTTATGCGTTATGCATTATGCGTTATGCGTTATGCTTTATGCGTTATGCGTTATGAGTAATGCGTGATCCGTTATGTGTTATGCGTTATGCGTTATGCGTTATGCGTTTTGCGTTATGCGTTATGCGTTATGCGTTATGCGTTATGCGTTATGCGTTGTGCGTTATGCGTTATGCGTTATAGGTTATGCGTTATGTGTCATGCGTTATGCGTTATGCGTTATGCGTTATGCGTTATGCGTTATGCATTATGCGTTATGCGTTATGCTTTATGCGTTATGCGTTATAAGTAATGCGTGATCCGTTATGTGTTATGCGTTATGCGTTATGCGTTATGCGTTTTGCGTTATGCGTTATGCCTTATGCGTTATGCGTTATGCGTTATGCGTTATGCGTTATGCGTTATGAGAAATGCGTGATCCGTTATGCGTTATGCGTTATGCGTTATGGGTTATCCGTTATGCGTTATCCGTTATGAGTTTTGCGTTATGCGTTATGCGTTATGCGTTATGCGTTATGCGTTATGCGTTATGCGTTATGCGTTATGCGTTATGCGTTACGCAATATGCGTTATGCGTTATGCGTTGTGCGTTATGCGTTTTGCGTTATAGGTTATGCGTTATGTGTCATGCGTTATGCGTTTTGCGTTTTGCGTTATGCGTTATGCGTTATGCGTTATGCATTATGCGTTATGCGTTATGCTTTATGCGTTATGCGTTATAAGTAATGCGTTATGTGTTATGCGTTGTGCGTTATCCACTAACCGTTATGCGTTTTGCGTTATGCGTTATGCGTTATGCGTTATGCGTTATGCGTTATGCGTTATGAGTTGTGCGATATGCGTTATGCGTTTTGCGTTATGCGTTATGCGTTATGCGTTGTGCGTTATGCGTTATGCGTTATAGGTTATGCGTTATGTGTCATGCGTTATGCGTTATGCGTTATGCGTTATGCGTTATGCGTTATGCATTATGCGTTATGCGTTATGCTTTATGCGTTATGCGTTATGAGTAATGCGTGATCCGTTATGTGTTATGCGTTATGCGTTATGCGTTATGCGTTTTGCGTTATGCGTTATGCGTTATGCGTTATGCGTTATGCGTTATGCGTTGTGCGTTATGCGTTATGCGTTATAGGTTATGCGTTATGTGTCATGCGTTATGCGTTATGCGTTATGCGTTATGCGTTATGCATTATGCGTTATGCGTTATGCTTTATGCGTTATGCGTTATAAGTAATGCGTGATCCGTTATGTGTTATGCGTTATGCGTTATGCGTTATGCGTTTTGCGTTATACGTTATGCCTTATGCGTTATGCGTTATGCGTTATGCGTTATGCGTTATGCGTTATGAGAAATGCGTGATCCGTTATGCGTTATGCGTTATGCGTTATGGGTTATCCGTTATGCGTTATCCGTTATGAGTTTTGCGTTATGCGTTATGCGTTATGCGTTATGCGTTATGCGTTATGCGTTATGCGTTATGCGTTATGCGTTATGCGTTACGCAATATGCGTTATGCGTTATGCGTTATGCGTTATGCGTTATGAGTAATGCGTGACCCGTTATGCGTTATGCTTTATGCGTTATGAGTTACGCGTAATGCGTTATGCGCTATGGGTCATGCGTTAAGCGTTATGCGTTATGCGTTATGCGTTATGGGTTATGCGTTATGTGTTATGCGTTATGCGTTATGCGTTATGGGTTATCCGTTATGCGTTATCCGTTATGCGTTATGCGTTATGCGTTATTCGTTATGCGTTATGAGTTATGCGATATGCGTTATGCGTTATGCGTTATGCGTTATGCGTTATGCGTTATGCGTTATGCGTTATGCGTTATGCGTTATGCGTTATGCGTTATGCGTTATGCGTTATGCGTTATGCGTTATGCGTTATCCGTTATGAGTTATGAGTAATGCGTGATCCGTTATGCGTTATGCGTTATGAGTAATGCGTGATCCGTTATGCGTTATGCGTTATGAGTAATGCTTGATCCGTTACGCGTTATGCGTTATGCGTTATGCGTTATGCGTTATGCGTTATGCGTTATGCCTTATGCGTTATGAGTAATGCGTGATCCGTTATGCGTTATGCGTTATGCGTTATGCGTTATGCGTTGTGCGTTATCCGCTATGCGTTATGCGTTTTGCGTTATGCGTTATGCGTTATGCGTTGTGCGTTATGCGTTTTGCGTTATAGGTTATGCGTTATGTGTCATGCGTTATGCGTTTTGCGTTTTGCGTTATGCGTTATGCGTTATGCGTTATGCATTATGCGTTATGCGTTATGCTTTATGCGTTATGCGTTATAAGTAATGCGTGATCCGTTATGTGTTATGCGTTATGCGTTATGCGTTATGCGTTATGTGTTATGGGTTATGCGTTATGCGTTATGTGTTATGCGTTGTGCGTTATCCGCTATGCGTTATGCGTTTTGCGTTATGCGTTATGCGTTATGCGTTGTGCGTTATGCGTTATGCGTTATAGGTTATGCGTTATGTGTCATGCGTTATGCGTTATGCGTTATGCGTTATGCGTTATGCGTTATGCATTATGCGTTATGCGTTATGCTTTATGCGTTATGCGTTATGAGTAATGCGTGATCCGTTATGTGTTATGCGTTATGCGTTATGCGTTATGCGTTTTGCGTTATGCGTTATGCGTTATGCGTTATGCGTTTTGCGTTATGCGTTATGCCTTATGCGTTATGCGTTATGCGTTATGCGTTATGCGTTATGCGTTATGCGTTATGCGTTATGAGTAATGCGTGACCCGTTATGCGTTATGCTTTATGCGTTATGAGTTACGCGTAATGCGTTATGCGCTATGGGTCATGCGTTAAGCGTTATGCGTTATGCGTTATGCGTTATGGGTTATGCGTTATGTGTTATGCGTTATGCGTTATGCGTTATGCGTTATGGGTTATCCGTTATGCGTTATCCGTTATGCGTTATGCGATATGCGTTATTCGTTATGCGTTATGCGTTATGCGATATGCGTTATGCGTTATGCGTTATGCGTTATGCGTTATGCGTTATGCGTTATGCGTTATGCGTTATGCGTTATGCGTTATGCGTTATGCGTTATGCGTTATGCGTTATGCGTTATGCGTTATGCGTTATGCGTTATGCGTTATGCGTTATGCGTTATGCGTTATGCGTTATGCGTTATGCGTTATGCGTTATGCGTTATGCGTTATGCGTTATGCGTTATGCGTTATCCGTTATGAGTTATGAGTAATGCGTGATCCGTTATGCGTTATGCGTTATGAGTAATGCGTGATCCGTTATGCGTTATGCGTTATGAGTAATGCTTGATCCGTTACGCGTTATGCGTTATGCGTTATGCGTTATGCGTTATGCGTTATGCGTTATGCCTTATGCGTTATGAGTAATGCGTGATCCGTTATGCGTTATGCGTTATGCGTTATGCGTTATGCGTTGTGCGTTATCCGCTATGCGTTATGCGTTTTGCGTTATGCGTTATGCGTTATGCGTTGTGCGTTATGCGTTATGCGTTATAGGTTATGCGTTATGTGTCATGCGTTATGCGTTTTGCGTTATGCGTTATGCGTTATGCGTTATGCGTTATGCATTATGCGTTATGCGTTATGCTTTATGCGTTATGCGTTATAAGTAATGCGTGATCCGTTATGTGTTATGCGTTATGCGTTATGCGTTATGCGTTATGCGTTATGCCTTATGCGTTATGCGTTATGCGTTATGCGTTATGCGTTATGCGTTATGCGTTATGCGTTATGCGTTATGCGTTATGCGTTCTGCGTTATGCGTTATGCGTTATGCGTTATGCCTTATGCGTTATGAGTAATGCGTGATCCGTTATGCGTTATGCGTTATGCGTTATGCGTTATGCGTTGTGCGTTATCCGCTATGCGTTATGCGTTTTGCGTTATGCGTTATGCGTTATGCGTTATGCGTTGTGCGTTATGCGTTATGCGTTATAGGTTATGCGTTATGTGTCATGCGTTATGCGTTATGCGTTATGCGTTATGCGTTATGCGTTATGCGTTATGCATTATGCGTTATGCGTTATGCTTTATGCGTTATGCGTTATAAGTAATGCGTGATCCGTTATGTGTTATGCGTTATGCGTTATGCGTTATGCGTTATGCGTTATGCGTTATGTGTTATGGGTTATGCGTTATGCGTTATGCGATATGCGTTATGCGTTATGCGTTATGCGTTATGTGTTATGGGTTATGCGTTATGCGTTATGCGTTATGCGTTATGCGTTATGCGTTATGCGTTATGCGTTATGCGTTATGCGTTATGCATGATGTGTTATCCGTTATGCGTTATCCGTTATGCGTTTTGCGTTATGCGTTATGCGTTATGAGTTGTGCGATATGCGTTATGTGTTATGCGTTATGCGTTATGCGTTATGCGTTATGCGTTATGCGTTATGCGTTATGCGTTATGCGTTATGCGTTATGCGTTATGCGTTATGCGTTATGCGTTATGCGTTATGCGTTATGAGTTATGCGTTATGAGTAATGCGTGATCCGTTATGCGTTATGCGTTATGCGTTATGTGTTATGCGTTGTGCGTTATCCACTAACCGTTATGCGTTTTGCGTTATGCGTTATGCGTTATGCGTTATGCGTTATGCGTTATGCGTTATGCGTTATGCGTTATGAGAAATGCGTGATCCGTTATGCGTTATGCGTTATGAGTAATGCGTGATCCGTTATGCGTTATGCGATATGCGCTATGAGTAATGCGTGATCCGTTATGCGTTATGCGTTATGAGTACTGCGTGATCCGTTATGCGTTGTGCGTTATGAGTAATGCTTGATCCGTTACGCGTTATGCGTTATGCATTAAGCGTTATGCGTTATACGTTATGCGTTATGCGTTATGCGTTATGAGTAATGCGTGATCCGTTATGCGTTATGCGTTATGCGTTATGCGTTATGCGTTATGCGTTATGCGTTATGCGTTATGCGTTATGCGTTATGCGTTATGCGTTATGCCTTATGCGTTATGAGTAATGCGTGATCCGTTATGCGTTATGCGTTATGCGTTATGCGTTATGCGTTGTGCGTTATCCGCTATGCGTTATGCGTTTTGCGTTATGCGTTATGCGTTGTGCGTTATGCGTTTTGCGTTATAGGTTATGCGTTATGTGTCATGCGTTATGCGTTTTGCGTTATGCGTTATGCGTTATGCGTTATGCATTATGCGTTATGCGTTATGCTTTATGCGTTATGCGTTATAAGTAATGCGTGATCCGTTATGTGTTATGCGTTATGCGTTACGCGTTATGCGTTATGCGTTATGCGTTATGTGTTATGGGTTATGCGTTATGCGTTATGTGTTATGCGTTGTGCGTTATCCGCTATGCGTTATGCGTTTTGCGTTATGCGTTATGCGTTATGCGTTGTGCGTTATGCGTTATGCGTTATAGGTTATGCGTTATGTGTCATGCGTTATGCGTTATGCGTTATGCGTTATGCGTTATGCGTTATGCATTATGCGTTATGCGTTATGCTTTATGCGTTATGCGTTATGAGTAATGCGTGATCCGTTATGTGTTATGCGTTATGCGTTATGCGTTATGCGTTTTGCGTTATGCGTTATGCGTTATGCATTATGCGTTATGCGTTATGCTTTATGCGTTATGCGTTATAAGTAATGCGTGATCCGTTATGTGTTATGCGTTATGCGTTATGCGTTATGCGTTTTGCGTTATGCGTTATGCCTTATGCGTTATGCGTTATGCGTTATGCGTTATGCGTTATGCGTTATGCGTTATGCGTTATGCGTTATGAGAAATGCGTGATCCGTTATGCGTTATGCGTTATGCGTTATGCGTTATGGGTTATCCGTTATACGTTATCCGTTATGAGTTTTGCGTTATGCGTTATGCGTTATGCGTTATGCGTTATGCGTTATGCGTTATGCGTTATGCGTTATGCGTTATGCGTTATGCGTTACGCAATATGCGTTATGCGTTATGCGTTATGCGTTATGCGTTATGCGTTATGCGTTATGCGTGATCCGTTATGCGTTATGCGTTATGAGTAATGCGTGATCCGTTATGCGTTATGCGTTATGCGTTATGCGTTATGGGTTATGCGTTATGTGTTATGCGTTATGCGTTATGCGTTATGCGTTATGCGTTATGGGTTATGAGTAATGCGTGATCCGTTATGCGTTATGCTTTATGCGTTATGAGTTACGCGTAATGCGTTATGCGCTATGGGTCATGCGTTAAGCGTTATGCGTTATGCGTTATGCGTTATGGGTTATGCGTTATGTGTTATGCGTTATGCGTTATGCGTTATGCGTTATGGGTTATCCGTTATGCGTTATCCGTTATGCGTTATGCGTTATGCGTTATTCGTTATGCGTTATGCGTTATGCGATATGCGTTATGCGTTATGCGTTATGCGTTATGCGTTATGCGTTATGCGTTATGCGTTATGCGTTATGCGTTATGCGTTATGCGTTATGCGTTATGCGTTATGCGTTATGCGTTATGCGTTATGCGTTATGCGTTATGCGTTATGCGTTATGCGTTATCCGTTATGAGTTATGAGTAATGCGTGATCCGTTATGCGTTATGCGTTATGAGTAATGCGTGATCCGTTATGCGATATGCGTTATGAGTAATGCTTGATCCGTTACGCGTTATGCGTTATGCGTTATGCGTTATGCGTTATGCGTTATGCGTTATGCGTTATGCGTTATGAGTAATGCGTGATCCGTTATGCGTTATGCGTTATGCGTTATGCGTTATGCGTTATGCGTTATCCGCTATGCGTTATGCGTTTTGCGTTATGCGTTATGCTTTATGCGTTGTGCGTTATGCGTTATGCGTTATAGGTTATGCGTTATGTGTCATGCGTTATGCGTTTTGCGTTATGCGTTATGCATTATGCGTTATGCATTATGCGTTATGCGTTATGCTTTATGCGTTATGCGTTATAAGTAATGCGTGATCCGTTATGTGTTATGCGTTATGCGTTATGCGTTATGCGTTTTGCGTTATGCGTTATGCCTTATGCGTTATGCGTTATGCGTTATGCGTTATGCGTTATGCGTTATGCGTTATGCGTTATGCGTTATGCGTTATGCGTTATGCGTTATGCGTTATGCGTTATGCGTTATGCGTTATGCGTTATGCCTTATGCGTTATGAGTAATGCGTGATCCGTTATGCGTTATGCGTTATGCGTTATGTGTTATGCGTTGTGCGTTATCCGCTATGCGTTATGCGTTTTGCGTTATGCGTTATGCGTTATGCGTTATGCGTTGTGCGTTATGCGTTATGCGTTATAGGTTATGCGTTATGTGTCATGCGTTATGCGTTATGCGTTATGCGTTATGCGTTATGCGTTATGCATTATGCGTTATGCGTTATGCTTTATGCGTTATGCGTTATAAGTAATGCGTGATCCGTTATGTGTTATGCGTTATGCGTTATGCGTTATGCGTTATGCGTTATGCGTTATGCGTTATGCGTTATGGGTTATGCGTTATGCGTTATGCGTTATGCGTTATGCGTTATGCGTTATGCGTTATGTGTTATGGGTTATGCGTTATGCGTTATGCGTTATGCGTTATGCGTTATGCGTTATGCGTTATGCGTTATGCGTTATGCGTTATGCATGATGTGTTATCCGTTATGCGTTATCCGTTATGCGTTTTGCGTTATGCGTTATGCGTTATGAGTTGTGCGATATGCGTTATGCGTTATACGTTATGCGTTATGCGTTATGCGTTATGCGTTATGCGTTATGCGTTATGCGTTATGCGTTATGCGTTATGCGTTATGCGATATGCGTTATGCGTTATGCGTTATGCGTTATGCGTTATGCGTTATGCGTTATGCGTTATGCGTTATGCGTTATGCCTTATGCGTTATGAGTAATGCGTGATCCGTTATGCGTTATGCGTTATGCGTTATGCGTTATGTGTTATGCGTTGTGCGTTATCCGCTATGCGTTATGCGTTTTGCGTTATGCGTTATGCGTTATGCGTTGTGCGTTATGCGTTATGCGTTATAGGTTATGCGTTATGCGTCATGCGTTATGCGTTATGCGTTATGCGTTATGCGTTATGGGTTATGAGTAATGCGTGACCCGTTATGCGTTATGCTTTATGCGTTATGAGTTACGCGTAATGCGTTATGCGCTATGGGTCATGCGTTAAGCGTTATGCGTTATGCGTTATGCGTTATGGGTTATGCGTTATGTGTTATGCGTTATGCGTTATGCGTTATGCGTTATGGGTTATCCGTTATGCGTTATCCGTTATGCGTTATGCGATATGCGTTATTCGTTATGCGTTATGCGTTATGCGATATGCGTTATGCGTTATGCGTTATGCGTTATGCGTTATGCGTTATGTGTTATGCGTTATGCGTTATGCGTTATGCGTTATGCGTTATGCGTTATGCGTTATGCGTTATGCGTTATGCGTTATGCGTTATGCGTTATGCGTTATGCGTTATGCGTTATGCGTTATGCGTTATGCGTTATGCGTTATGCGTTATGCGTTATGCGTTATGCGTTATGCGTTATCCGTTATGAGTTATGAGTAATGCGTGATCCGTTATGCGTTATGCGTTATGAGTAATGCGTGATCCGTTATGCGTTATGCGTTATGAGTAATGCTTGATCCGTTACGCGTTATGCGTTATGCGTTATGCGTTATGCGTTATGCGTTATGCGTTATGCCTTATGCGTTATGAGTAATGCGTGATCCGTTATGCGTTATGCGTTATGCGTTATGCGTTATGCGTTGTGCGTTATCCGCTATGCGTTATGCGTTTTGCGTTATGCGTTATGCGTTATGCGTTGTGCGTTATGCGTTATGCGTTATAGGTTATGCGTTATGTGTCATGCGTTATGCGTTTTGCGTTATGCGTTATGCGTTATGCGTTATGCGTTATGCATTATGCGTTATGCGTTATGCTTTATGCGTTATGCGTTATAAGTAATGCGTGATCCGTTATGTGTTATGCGTTATGCGTTATGCGTTATGCGTTATGCGTTATGCCTTATGCGTTATGCGTTATGCGTTATGCGTTATGCGTTATGCGTTATGCGTTATGCGTTATGCGTTATGCGTTATGCGTTCTGCGTTATGCGTTATGCGTTATGCGTTATGCCTTATGCGTTATGAGTAATGCGTGATCCGTTATGCGTTATGCGTTATGCGTTATGTGTTATGCGTTGTGCGTTATCCGCTATGCGTTATGCGTTTTGCGTTATGCGTTATGCGTTATGCGTTATGCGTTGTGCGTTATGCGTTATGCGTTATAGGTTATGCGTTATGTGTCATGCGTTACGCGTTATGCGTTATGCGTTATGCGTTATGTGTTATGGGTTATGCGTTATGCGTTATGCGTTATGCTTTATGCGTTATGCGTTATAAGTAATGCGTGATCCGTTATGTGTTATGCGTTATGCGTTATGCGTTATGCGTTATGCGTTATGCGTTATGTGTTATGGGTTATGCGTTATGCGTTATGCGATATGCGTTATGCGTTATGCGTTATGCGTTATGTGTTATGGGTTATGCGTTATGCGTTATGCGTTATGCGTTATGCGTTATGCGTTATGCGTTATGCGTTATGCGTTATGCGTTATGCATGATGTGTTATCCGTTATGCGTTATCCGTTATGCGTTTTGCGTTATGCGTTATGCGTTATGAGTTGTGCGATATGCGTTATGTGTTATGCGTTATGCGTTATGCGTTATGCGTTATGCGTTATGCGTTATGCGTTATGCGTTATGCGTTATGCGTTATGCGTTATGCGTTATGCGTTATGCGTTATGCGTTATGCGTTATGAGTTATGCGTTATGAGTAATGCGTGATCCGTTATGCGTTATGCGTTATGCGTTATGTGTTATGCGTTGTGCGTTATCCACTAACCGTTATGCGTTTTGCGTTATGCGTTATGCGTTATGCGTTATGCGTTATGCGTTATGCGTTATGCGTTATGCGTTATGAGAAATGCGTGATCCGTTATGCGTTATGCGTTATGAGTAATGCGTGATCCGTTATGCGTTATGCGATATGCGCTATGAGTAATGCGTGATCCGTTATGCGTTATGCGTTATGAGTACTGCGTGATCCGTTATGCGTTGTGCGTTATGAGTAATGCTTGATCCGTTACGCGTTATGCGTTATGCATTAAGCGTTATGCGTTATACGTTATGCGTTATGCGTTATGCGTTATGAGTAATGCGTGATCCGTTATGCGTTATGCGTTATGCGTTATGCGTTATGCGTTATGCGTTATGCGTTATGCGTTATGCGTTATGCGTTATGCGTTATGCGTTATGCCTTATGCGTTATGAGTAATGCGTGATCCGTTATGCGTTATGCGTTATGCGTTATGCGTTATGCGTTGTGCGTTATCCGCTATGCGTTATGCGTTTTGCGTTATGCGTTATGCGTTGTGCGTTATGCGTTTTGCGTTATAGGTTATGCGTTATGTGTCATGCGTTATGCGTTTTGCGTTATGCGTTATGCGTTATGCGTTATGCATTATGCGTTATGCGTTATGCTTTATGCGTTATGCGTTATAAGTAATGCGTGATCCGTTATGTGTTATGCGTTATGCGTTACGCGTTATGCGTTATGCGTTATGCGTTATGTGTTATGGGTTATGCGTTATGCGTTATGTGTTATGCGTTGTGCGTTATCCGCTATGCGTTATGCGTTTTGCGTTATGCGTTATGCGTTATGCGTTGTGCGTTATGCGTTATGCGTTATAGGTTATGCGTTATGTGTCATGCGTTATGCGTTATGCGTTATGCGTTATGCGTTATGCGTTATGCATTATGCGTTATGCGTTATGCTTTATGCGTTATGCGTTATGAGTAATGCGTGATCCGTTATGTGTTATGCGTTATGCGTTATGCGTTATGCGTTTTGCGTTATGCGTTATGCGTTATGCATTATGCGTTATGCGTTATGCTTTATGCGTTATGCGTTATAAGTAATGCGTGATCCGTTATGTGTTATGCGTTATGCGTTATGCGTTATGCGTTTTGCGTTATGCGTTATGCCTTATGCGTTATGCGTTATGCGTTATGCGTTATGCGTTATGCGTTATGCGTTATGCGTTATGCGTTATGAGAAATGCGTGATCCGTTATGCGTTATGCGTTATGCGTTATGCGTTATGGGTTATCCGTTATACGTTATCCGTTATGAGTTTTGCGTTATGCGTTATGCGTTATGCGTTATGCGTTATGCGTTATGCGTTATGCGTTATGCGTTATGCGTTATGCGTTATGCGTTACGCAATATGCGTTATGCGTTATGCGTTATGCGTTATGCGTTATGCGTTATGCGTTATGCGTGATCCGTTATGCGTTATGCGTTATGAGTAATGCGTGATCCGTTATGCGTTATGCGTTATGCGTTATGCGTTATGGGTTATGCGTTATGTGTTATGCGTTATGCGTTATGCGTTATGCGTTATGCGTTATGGGTTATGAGTAATGCGTGACCCGTTATGCGTTATGCTTTATGCGTTATGAGTTACGCGTAATGCGTTATGCGCTATGGGTCATGCGTTAAGCGTTATGCGTTATGCGTTATGCGTTATGGGTTATGCGTTATGTGTTATGCGTTATGCGTTATGCGTTATGCGTTATGGGTTATCCGTTATGCGTTATCCGTTATGCGTTATGCGTTATGCGTTATTCGTTATGCGTTATGCGTTATGCGATATGCGTTATGCGTTATGCGTTATGCGTTATGCGTTATGCGTTATGCGTTATGCGTTATGCGTTATGCGTTATGCGTTATGCGTTATGCGTTATGCGTTATGCGTTATGCGTTATGCGTTATGCGTTATGCGTTATGCGTTATGCGTTATGCGTTATCCGTTATGAGTTATGAGTAATGCGTGATCCGTTATGCGTTATGCGTTATGAGTAATGCGTGATCCGTTATGCGATATGCGTTATGAGTAATGCTTGATCCGTTACGCGTTATGCGTTATGCGTTATGCGTTATGCGTTATGCGTTATGCGTTATGCCTTATGCGTTATGAGTAATGCGTGATCCGTTATGCGTTATGCGTTATGCGTTATGCGTTATGCGTTGTGCGTTATCCGCTATGCGTTATGCGTTTTGCGTTATGCGTTATGCTTTATGCGTTGTGCGTTATGCGTTATGCGTTATAGGTTATGCGTTATGTGTCATGCGTTATGCGTTTTGCGTTATGCGTTATGCATTATGCGTTATGCATTATGCGTTATGCGTTATGCTTTATGCGTTATGCGTTATAAGTAATGCGTGATCCGTTATGTGTTATGCGTTATGCGTTATGCGTTATGCGTTTTGCGTTATGCGTTATGCCTTATGCGTTATGCGTTATGCGTTATGCGTTATGCGTTATGCGTTATGCGTTATGCGTTATGCGTTATGCGTTATGCGTTATGCGTTATGCGTTCTGCGTTATGCGTTATGCGTTATGCGTTATGCCTTATGCGTTATGAGTAATGCGTGATCCGTTATGCGTTATGCGTTATGCGTTATGTGTTATGCGTTGTGCGTTATCCGCTATGCGTTATGCGTTTTGCGTTATGCGTTATGCGTTATGCGTTATGCGTTGTGCGTTATGCGTTATGCGTTATAGGTTATGCGTTATGTGTCATGCGTTATGCGTTATGCGTTATGCGTTATGCGTTATGCGTTATGCATTATGCGTTATGCGTTATGCTTTATGCGTTATGCGTTATAAGTAATGCGTGATCCGTTATGTGTTATGCGTTATGCGTTATGCGTTATGCGTTATGCGTTATGCGTTATGCGTTATGTGTTATGGGTTATGCGTTATGCGTTATGCGTTATGCGTTATGCGTTATGCGTTATGTGTTATGGGTTATGCGTTATGCGTTATGCGTTATGCGTTATGCGTTATGCGTTATGCGTTATGCGTTATGCGTTATGCGTTATGCATGATGTGTTATCCGTTATGCGTTATCCGTTATGCGTTTTGCGTTATGCGTTATGCGTTATGAGTTGTGCGATATGCGTTATGCGTTATACGTTATGCGTTATGCGTTATGCGTTATGCGTTATGCGTTATGCGTTATGCGTTATGCGTTATGCGTTATGCGTTATGCGATATGCGTTATGCGTTATGCGTTATGCGTTATGCGTTATGCGTTATGCGTTATGCGTTATGCGTTATGCGTTATGCCTTATGCGTTATGAGTAATGCGTGATCCGTTATGCGTTATGCGTTATGCGTTATGCGTTATGTGTTATGCGTTGTGCGTTATCCGCTATGCGTTATGCGTTTTGCGTTATGCGTTATGCGTTATGCGTTGTGCGTTATGCGTTATGCGTTATAGGTTATGCGTTATGCGTCATGCGTTATGCGTTATGCGTTATGCGTTATGCGTTATGGGTTATGAGTAATGCGTGACCCGTTATGCGTTATGCTTTATGCGTTATGAGTTACGCGTAATGCGTTATGCGCTATGGGTCATGCGTTAAGCGTTATGCGTTATGCGTTATGCGTTATGGGTTATGCGTTATGTGTTATGCGTTATGCGTTATGCGTTATGGGTTATCCGTTATGCGTTATCCGTTATGCGTTATGCGTTATGCGTTATTCGTTATGCGTTATGAGTTATGCGATATGCGTTATGCGTTATGCGTTATGCGTTATGCGTTATGCGTTATGCGTTATGCGTTATGCGTTATGCGTTATGCGTTATGCGTTATGCATGATGTGTTATCCGTTATGCGTTATCCGTTATGCGTTTTGCGTTATGCGTTATGCGTTATGAGTTGTGCGATATGCGTTATGCGTTATACGTTATGCGTTATGCGTTATGCGTTATGCGTTATGCGTTATGCGTTATGCGTTATGCGTTATGCGTTATGCGTTATGCGATATGCGTTATGCGTTATGCGTTATGCGTTATGCGTTATGCGTTATGCGTTATGCGTTATGCGTTATGCGTTATGCCTTATGCGTTATGAGTAATGCGTGATCCGTTATGCGTTATGCGTTATGCGTTATGCGTTATGTGTTATGCGTTGTGCGTTATCCGCTATGCGTTATGCGTTTTGCGTTATGCGTTATGCGTTATGCGTTGTGCGTTATGCGTTATGCGTTATAGGTTATGCGTTATGCGTCATGCGTTATGCGTTATGCGTTATGCGTTATGCGTTATGGGTTATGAGTAATGCGTGACCCGTTATGCGTTATGCTTTATGCGTTATGAGTTACGCGTAATGCGTTATGCGCTATGGGTCATGCGTTAAGCGTTATGCGTTATGCGTTATGCGTTATGGGTTATGCGTTATGTGTTATGCGTTATGCGTTATGCGTTATGGGTTATCCGTTATGCGTTATCCGTTATGCGTTATGCGTTATGCGTTATTCGTTATGCGTTATGAGTTATGCGATATGCGTTATGCGTTATGCGTTATGCGTTATGCGTTATGCGTTATGCGTTATGCGTTATGCGTTATGCGTTATGCGTTATGCGTTATGCGTTATGCGTTATGCGTTATGCGTTATGCGTTATGCGTTATGCGTTATGCGTTATGCGTTATGCGTTATGCGTTATGCGTTATGCGTTATGCGTTATGCGTTATCCGTTATGAGTTATGAGTAATGCGTGATCCGTTATGCGTTATGCGTTATGAGTAATGCGTGATCCGTTATGCGTTATGCGTTATGAGTAATGCTTGATCCGTTACGCGTTATGCGTTATGCGTTATGCGTTATGCGTTATGCGTTATGCGTTATGCGTTATGCGTTATGAGTAATGCGTGATCCGTTATGCGTTATGCGTTATGCGTTATGCGTTATGCGTTGTGCGTTATCCGCTATGCGTTATGCGTTTTGCGTTATGCGTTATGCGTTATGCGTTGTGCGTTATGCGTTTTGCGTTATAGGTTATGCGTTATGTGTCATGCGTTATGCGTTTTGCGTTTTGCGTTATGCGTTATGCGTTATGCGTTATGCATTATGCGTTATGCGTTATGCTTTATGCGTTATGCGTTATAAGTAATGCGTGATCCGTTATGTGTTATGCGTTATGCGTTATGCGTTATGCGTTATGTGTTATGGGTTATGCGTTATGCGTTATGTGTTATGCGTTGTGCGTTATCCGCTATGCGTTATGCGTTTTGCGTTATGCGTTATGCGTTATGCGTTGTGCGTTATGCGTTATGCGTTATAGGTTATGCGTTATGTGTCATGCGTTATGCGTTATGCGTTATGCGTTATGCGTTATGCGTTATGCGTTATGCGTTATGCGTTATGCTTTATGCGTTATGCGTTATGAGTAATGCGTGATCCGTTATGTGTTATGCGTTATGCGTTATGCGTTATGCGTTTTGCGTTATGCGTTATGCGTTATGCGTTATGCGTTATGCGTTATGCGTTGTGCGTTATGCGTTATGCGTTATAGGTTATGCGTTATGTGTCATGCGTTATGCGTTATGCGTTATGCGTTATGCGTTATGCGTTATGCATTATGCGTTATGCGTTATGCTTTATGCGTTATGCGTTATAAGTAATGCGTGATCCGTTATGTGTTATGCGTTATGCGTTATGCGTTATGCGTTTTGCGTTATGCGTTATGCCTTATGCGTTATGCGTTATGCGTTATGCGTTATGCGTTATGCGTTATGAGAAATGCGTGATCCGTTATGCGTTATGCGTTATGCGTTATGGGTTATCCGTTATGCGTTATCCGTTATGAGTTTTGCGTTATGCGTTATGCGTTATGCGTTATGCGTTATGCGTTATGCGTTATGCGTTATGCGTTATGCGTTACGCAATATGCGTTATGCGTTATGCGTTATGCGTTATGCGTTATGAGTAATGCGTGACCCGTTATGCGTTATGCTTTATGCGTTATGAGTTACGCGTAATGCGTTATGCGCTATGGGTCATGCGTTAAGCGTTATGCGTTATGCGTTATGCGTTATGGGTTATGCGTTATGTGTTATGCGTTATGCGTTATGCGTTATGCGTTATGGGTTATCCGTTATGCGTTATCCGTTATGCGTTATGCGATATGCGTTATTCGTTATGCGTTATGCGTTATGCGATATGCGTTATGCGTTATGCGTTATGCGTTATGCGTTATGCGTTATGCGTTATGCGTTATGCGTTATGCGTTATGCGTTATGCGTTATGCGTTATGCGTTATGCGTTATGCGTTATGCGTTATGCGTTATGCGTTATGCGTTATGCGTTATGCGTTATGCGTTATGCGTTATGCGTTATGCGTTATGCGTTATGCGTTATGCGTTATGCGTTATGCGTTATGCGTTATGCGTTATCCGTTATGAGTTATGAGTAATGCGTGATCCGTTATGCGTTATGCGTTATGAGTAATGCGTGATCCGTTATGCGTTATGCGTTATGAGTAATGCTTGATCCGTTACGCGTTATGCGTTATGCGTTATGCGTTATGCGTTATGCGTTATGCGTTATGCGTTATGCGTTATGAGTAATGCGTGATCCGTTATGCGTTATGCGTTATGCGTTATGCGTTATGCGTTGTGCGTTATCCGCTATGCGTTATGCGTTTTGCGTTATGCGTTATGCGTTATGCGTTGTGCGTTATGCGTTATGCGTTATAGGTTATGCGTTATGTGTCATGCGTTATGCGTTTTGCGTTATGCGTTATGCGTTATGCGTTATGCGTTATGCGTTATGCGTTATGCGTTATGCGTTATGCGTTATGCGTTATGCGTTATGCGTTATGCGTTCTGCGTTATGCGTTATGCGTTATGCGTTATGCCTTATGCGTTATGAGTAATGCGTGATCCGTTATGCGTTATGCGTTATGCGTTATGTGTTATGCGTTGTGCGTTATCCGCTATGCGTTATGCGTTTTGCGTTATGCGTTATGCGTTATGCGTTATGCGTTGTGCGTTATGCGTTATGCGTTATAGGTTATGCGTTATGTGTCATGCGTTATGCGTTATGCGTTATGCGTTATGCGTTATGCGTTATGCGTTATGCATTATGCGTTATGCGTTATGCTTTATGCGTTATGCGTTATAAGTAATGCGTGATCCGTTATGTGTTATGCGTTATGCGTTATGCGTTATGCGTTATGCGTTATGCGTTATGTGTTATGGGTTATGCGTTATGCGTTATGCGATATGCGTTATGCGTTATGCGTTATGCGTTATGTGTTATGGGTTATGCGTTATGCGTTATGCGTTATGCGTTATGCGTTATGCGTTATGCGTTATGCGTTATGCGTTATGCGTTATGCATGATGTGTTATCCGTTATGCGTTATCCGTTATGCGTTTTGCGTTATGCGTTATGCGTTATGAGTTGTGCGATATGCGTTATGTGTTATGCGTTATGCGTTATGCGTTATGCGTTATGCGTTATGCGTTATGCGTTATGCGTTATGCGTTATGCGTTATGCGTTATGCGTTATGCGTTATGCGTTATGAGTTATGCGTTATGAGTAATGCGTGATCCGTTATGCGTTATGCGTTATGCGTTATGTGTTATGCGTTGTGCGTTATCCACTAACCGTTATGCGTTTTGCGTTATGCGTTATGCGTTATGCGTTATGCGTTATGCGTTATGCGTTATGCGTTATAAGTAATGCGTGATCCGTTATGTGTTATGCGTTATGAGTAATGCGTGATCCGTTATGCGTTATGCGATATGCGCTATGAGTAATGCGTGATCCGTTATGCGTTATGCGTTATGAGTACTGCGTGATCCGTTATGCGTTGTGCGTTATGAGTAATGCTTGATCCGTTACGCGTTATGCGTTATGCATTAAGCGTTATGCGTTATACGTTATGCGTTATGCGTTATGCGTTATGAGTAATGCGTGATCCGTTATGCGTTATGCGTTATGCGTTATGCGTTATGCGTTATGCGTTATGCGTTATGCGTTATGCGTTATGCGTTATGCCTTATGCGTTATGAGTAATGCGTGATCCGTTATGCGTTATGCGTTATGCGTTATGCGTTATGCGTTGTGCGTTATCCGCTATGCGTTATGCGTTTTGCGTTATGCGTTATGCGTTGTGCGTTATGCGTTTTGCGTTATAGGTTATGCGTTATGTGTCATGCGTTATGCGTTTTGCGTTATGCGTTATGCGTTATGCGTTATGCATTATGCGTTATGCGTTATGCTTTATGCGTTATGCGTTATAAGTAATGCGTGATCCGTTATGTGTTATGCGTTATGCGTTATGCGTTATGCGTTATGCGTTATGCGTTATGCGTTATGGGTTATGCGTTATGCGTTATGTGTTATGCGTTGTGCGTTATCCGCTATGCGTTATGCGTTTTGCGTTATGCGTTATGCGTTATGCGTTGTGCGTTATGCGTTATGCGTTATAGGTTATGCGTTATGTGTCATGCGTTATGCGTTATGCGTTATGCGTTATGCGTTATGCGTTATGCATTATGCGTTATGCGTTATGCTTTATGCGTTATGCGTTATGAGTAATGCGTGATCCGTTATGTGTTATGCGTTATGCGTTATGCGTTATGCGTTTTGCGTTATGCGTTATGCGTTATGCATTATGCGTTATGCGTTATGCTTTATGCGTTATGCGTTATAAGTAATGCGTGATCCGTTATGTGTTATGCGTTATGCGTTATGCGTTATGCGTTTTGCGTTATGCGTTATGCCTTATGCGTTATGCGTTATGCGTTATGCGTTATGCGTTATGCGTTATGCGTTATGCGTTATGCGTTATGAGAAATGCGTGATCCGTTATGCGTTATGCGTTATGCGTTATGCGTTATGGGTTATCCGTTATACGTTATCCGTTATGAGTTTTGCGTTATGCGTTATGCGTTATGCGTTATGCGTTATGCGTCATGCGTTATGCGTTATGCGTTATGCGTTATGCGTTATGCGTTACGCAATATGCGTTATGCGTTATGCGTTATGCGTTATGCGTTATGCGTTATGCGTTATGCGTGATCCGTTATGCGTTATGCGTTATGAGTAATGCGTGATCCGTTATGCGTTATGCGTTATGCGTTATGCGTTATGGGTTATGCGTTATGTGTTATGCGTTATGCGTTATGCGTTATGCGTTATGCGTTATGGGTTATGAGTAATGCGTGACCCGTTATGCGTTATGCTTTATGCGTTATGAGTTACGCGTAATGCGTTATGCGCTATGGGTCATGCGTTAAGCGTTATGCGTTATGCGTTATGCGTTATGGGTTATGCGTTATGTGTTATGCGTTATGCGTTATGCGTTATGCGTTATGGGTTATCCGTTATGCGTTATCCGTTATGCGTTATGCGTTATGCGTTATTCGTTATGCGTTATGCGTTATGCGATATGCGTTATGCGTTATGCGTTATGCGTTATGCGTTATGCGTTATGCGTTATGCGTTATGCGTTATGCGTTATGCGTTATGCGTTATGCGTTATGCGTTATGCGTTATGCGTTATGCGTTATGCGTTATGCGTTATGCGTTATGCGTTATGCGTTATGCGTTATCCGTTATGAGTTATGAGTAATGCGTGATCCGTTATGCGTTATGCGTTATGAGTAATGCGTGATCCGTTATGCGATATGCGTTATGAGTAATGCTTGATCCGTTACGCGTTATGCGTTATGCGTTATGCGTTATGCGTTATGCGTTATGCGTTATGCGTTATGCGTTATGAGTAATGCGTGATCCGTTATGCGTTATGCGTTATGCGTTATGCGTTATGCGTTGTGCGTTATCCGCTATGCGTTATGCGTTTTGCGTTATGCGTTATGCTTTATGCGTTGTGCGTTATGCGTTATGCGTTATAGGTTATGCGTTATGTGTCATGCGTTATGCGTTTTGCGTTATGCGTTATGCATTATGCGTTATGCATTATGCGTTATGCGTTATGCTTTATGCGTTATGCGTTATAAGTAATGCGTGATCCGTTATGCGTTATGCGTTATGCGTTATGCGTTATGCGTTTTGCGTTATGCGTTATGCCTTATGCGTTATGCGTTATGCGTTATGCGTTATGCGTTATGCGTTATGCGTTATGCGTTATGCGTTCTGCGTTATGCGTTATGCGTTATGCGTTATGCCTTATGCGTTATGAGTAATGCGTGATCCGTTATGCGTTATGCGTTATGCGTTATGTGTTATGCGTTGTGCGTTATCCGCTATGCGTTATGCGTTTTGCGTTATGCGTTATGCGTTATGCGTTATGCGTTGTGCGTTATGCGTTATGCGTTATAGGTTATGCGTTATGTGTCATGCGTTATGCGTTATGCGTTATGCGTTATGCGTTATGCGTTATGCATTATGCGTTATGCGTTATGCTTTATGCGTTATGCGTTATAAGTAATGCGTGATCCGTTATGTGTTATGCGTTATGCGTTATGCGTTATGCGTTATGCGTTATGCGTTATGCGTTATGCGTTATGCGTTATGGGTTATGCGTTATGCGTTATGCGTTATGCGTTATGCGTTATGCGTTATGCGTTATGTGTTATGGGTTATGCGTTATGCGTTATGCGTTATGCGTTATGCGTTATGCGTTATGCGTTATGCGTTATGCGTTATGCGTTATGCATGATGTGTTATCCGTTATGCGTTATCCGTTATGCGTTTTGCGTTATGCGTTATGCGTTATGAGTTGTGCGATATGCGTTATGCGTTATACGTTATGCGTTATGCGTTATGCGTTATGCGTTATGCGTTATGCGTTATGCGTTATGCGTTATGCGTTATGCGTTATGCGTTATGCGTTATGCGTTATGCGTTATGAGTTATGCGTTATGAGTAATGCGTGATCCGTTATGCGTTATGCGTTATGCGTTATGCGTTATGCGTTATGTGTTATGCGTTGTGCGTTATCCACTAACCGTTATGCGTTTTGCGTTATGCGTTATGCGTTATGCGTTATGCGTTATGCGTTATGCGTTATGCGTTATGCCTTATGCGTTATGAGTAATGCGTGATCCGTTATGCGTTATGCGTTATGCGTTATGCGTTATGTGTTATGCGTTGTGCGTTATCCGCTATGCGTTATGCGTTTTGCGTTATGCGTTATGCGTTATGCGTTGTGCGTTATGCGTTATGCGTTATAGGTTATGCGTTATGCGTCATGCGTTATGCGTTATGCGTTATGCGTTATGCGTTATGGGTTATGAGTAATGCGTGACCCGTTATGCGTTATGCTTTATGCGTTATGAGTTACGCGTAATGCGTTATGCGCTATGGGTCATGCGTTAAGCGTTATGCGTTATGCGTTATGCGTTATGGGTTATGCGTTATGTGTTATGCGTTATGCGTTATGCGTTATGGGTTATCCGTTATGCGTTATCCGTTATGCGTTATGCGTTATGCGTTATTCGTTATGCGTTATGAGTTATGCGATATGCGTTATGCGTTATGCGTTATGCGTTATGCGTTATGCGTTATGCGTTATGCGTTATGCGTTATGCGTTATGCGTTATGCGTTATGCGTTATGCGTTATGCGTTATGCGTTATGCGTTATGCGTTATGCGTTATGCGTTATGCGTTATGCGTTATGCGTTATGCGTTATGCGTTATGCGTTATGCGTTATCCGTTATGAGTTATGAGTAATGCGTGATCCGTTATGCGTTATGCGTTATGAGTAATGCGTGATCCGTTATGCGTTATGCGTTATGAGTAATGCTTGATCCGTTACGCGTTATGCGTTATGCGTTATGCGTTATGCGTTATGCGTTATGCGTTATGCGTTATGCGTTATGAGTAATGCGTGATCCGTTATGCGTTATGCGTTATGCGTTATGCGTTATGCGTTGTGCGTTATCCGCTATGCGTTATGCGTTTTGCGTTATGCGTTATGCGTTATGCGTTGTGCGTTATGCGTTTTGCGTTATAGGTTATGCGTTATGTGTCATGCGTTATGCGTTTTGCGTTTTGCGTTATGCGTTATGCGTTATGCGTTATGCATTATGCGTTATGCGTTATGCTTTATGCGTTATGCGTTATAAGTAATGCGTGATCCGTTATGTGTTATGCGTTATGCGTTATGCGTTATGCGTTATGTGTTATGGGTTATGCGTTATGCGTTATGTGTTATGCGTTGTGCGTTATCCGCTATGCGTTATGCGTTTTGCGTTATGCGTTATGCGTTATGCGTTGTGCGTTATGCGTTATGCGTTATAGGTTATGCGTTATGTGTCATGCGTTATGCGTTATGCGTTATGCGTTATGCGTTATGCGTTATGCATTATGCGTTATGCGTTATGCTTTATGCGTTATGCGTTATGAGTAATGCGTGATCCGTTATGTGTTATGCGTTATGCGTTATGCGTTATGCGTTTTGCGTTATGCGTTATGCGTTATGCGTTATGCGTTATGCGTTATGCGTTGTGCGTTATGCGTTATGCGTTATAGGTTATGCGTTATGTGTCATGCGTTATGCGTTATGCGTTATGCGTTATGCGTTATGCGTTATGCTTTATGCGTTATGCGTTATGCTTTATGCGTTATGCGTTATAAGTAATGCGTGATCCGTTATGTGTTATGCGTTATGCGTTATGCGTTATGCGTTTTGCGTTATGCGTTATGCCTTATGCGTTATGCGTTATGCGTTATGCGTTATGCGTTATGCGTTATGAGAAATGCGTGATCCGTTATGCGTTATGCGTTATGCGTTATGGGTTATCCGTTATGCGTTATCCGTTATGAGTTTTGCGTTATGCGTTATGCGTTATGCGTTATGCGTTATGCGTTATGCGTTATGCGTTATGCGTTATGCGTTACGCAATATGCGTTATGCGTTATGCGTTATGCGTTATGCGTTATGAGTAATGCGTGATCCGTTATGCGTTATGCTTTATGCGTTATGAGTTACGCGTAATGCGTTATGCGCTATGGGTCATGCGTTAAGCGTTATGCGTTATGCGTTATGCGTTATGGGTTATGCGTTATGTGTTATGCGTTATGCGTTATGCGTTATGCGTTATGGGTTATCCGTTATGCGTTATCCGTTATGCGTTATGCGATATGCGTTATTCGTTATGCGTTATGCGTTATGCGATATGCGTTATGCGTTATGCGTTATGCGTTATGCGTTATGCGTTATGCGTTATGCGTTATGCGTTATGCGTTATGCGTTATGCGTTATGCGTTATGCGTTATGCGTTATGCGTTATGCGTTATGCGTTATGCGTTATGCGTTATGCGTTATGCGTTATGCGTTATGCGTTATGCGTTATGCGTTATGCGTTATGCGTTATGCGTTATGCGTTATGCGTTATGCGTTATGCGTTATGCGTTATCCGTTATGAGTTATGAGTAATGCGTGATCCGTTATGCGTTATGCGTTATGAGTAATGCGTGATCCGTTATGCGTTATGCGTTATGAGTAATGCTTGATCCGTTACGCGTTATGCGTTATGCGTTATGCGTTATGCGTTATGCGTTATGCGTTATGCGTTATGCGTTATGAGTAATGCGTGATCCGTTATGCGTTATGCGTTATGCGTTATGCGTTATGCGTTGTGCGTTATCCGCTATGCGTTATGCGTTTTGCGTTATGCGTTATGCGTTATGCGTTGTGCGTTATGCGTTATGCGTTATAGGTTATGCGTTATGTGTCATGCGTTATGCGTTTTGCGTTATGCGTTATGCGTTATGCGTTATGCGTTATGCGTTATGCGTTATGCGTTATGCGTTATGCGTTATGCGTTATGCGTTATGCGTTATGCGTTCTGCGTTATGCGTTATGCGTTATGCGTTATGCCTTATGCGTTATGAGTAATGCGTGATCCGTTATGCGTTATGCGTTATGCGTTATGTGTTATGCGTTGTGCGTTATCCGCTATGCGTTATGCGTTTTGCGTTATGCGTTATGCGTTATGCGTTATGCGTTGTGCGTTATGCGTTATGCGTTATAGGTTATGCGTTATGTGTCATGCGTTATGCGTTATGCGTTATGCGTTATGCGTTATGCGTTATGCGTTATGCATTATGCGTTATGCGTTATGCTTTATGCGTTATGCGTTATAAGTAATGCGTGATCCGTTATGTGTTATGCGTTATGCGTTATGCGTTATGCGTTATGCGTTATGCGTTATGCGTTATGGGTTATGCGTTATGCGTTATGCGATATGCGTTATGCGTTATGCGTTATGCGTTATGTGTTATGGGTTATGCGTTATGCGTTATGCGTTATGCGTTATGCGTTATGCGTTATGCGTTATGCGTTATGCGTTATGCGTTATGCATGATGTGTTATCCGTTATGCGTTATCCGTTATGCGTTTTGCGTTATGCGTTATGCGTTATGAGTTGTGCGATATGCGTTATGTGTTATGCGTTATGCGTTATGCGTTATGCGTTATGCGTTATGCGTTATGCGTTATGCGTTATGCGTTATGCGTTATGCGTTATGCGTTATGCGTTATGCGTTATGAGTTATGCGTTATGAGTAATGCGTGATCCGTTATGCGTTATGCGTTATGCGTTATGTGTTATGCGTTGTGCGTTATCCACTAACCGTTATGCGTTTTGCGTTATGCGTTATGCGTTATGCGTTATGCGTTATGCGTTATGCGTTATGCGTTATGAGAAATGCGTGATCCGTTATGCGTTATGCGTTATGAGTAATGCGTGATCCGTTATGCGTTATGCGATATGCGCTATGAGTAATGCGTGATCCGTTATGCGTTATGCGTTATGAGTACTGCGTGATCCGTTATGCGTTGTGCGTTATGAGTAATGCTTGATCCGTTACGCGTTATGCGTTATGCATTAAGCGTTATGCGTTATACGTTATGCGTTATGCGTTATGCGTTATGAGTAATGCGTGATCCGTTATGCGTTATGCGTTATGCGTTATGCGTTATGCGTTATGCGTTATGCGTTATGCGTTATGCGTTATGCGTTATGCCTTATGCGTTATGAGTAATGCGTGATCCGTTATGCGTTATGCGTTATGCGTTATGCGTTATGCGTTGTGCGTTATCCGCTATGCGTTATGCGTTTTGCGTTATGCGTTATGCGTTGTGCGTTATGCGTTTTGCGTTATAGGTTATGCGTTATGTGTCATGCGTTATGCGTTTTGCGTTATGCGTTATGCGTTATGCGTTATGCATTATGCGTTATGCGTTATGCTTTATGCGTTATGCGTTATAAGTAATGCGTGATCCGTTATGTGTTATGCGTTATGCGTTATGCGTTATGCGTTATGCGTTATGCGTTATGTGTTATGGGTTATGCGTTATGCGTTATGTGTTATGCGTTGTGCGTTATCCGCTATGCGTTATGCGTTTTGCGTTATGCGTTATGCGTTATGCGTTGTGCGTTATGCGTTATGCGTTATAGGTTATGCGTTATGTGTCATGCGTTATGCGTTATGCGTTATGCGTTATGCGTTATGCGTTATGCATTATGCGTTATGCGTTATGCTTTATGCGTTATGCGTTATGAGTAATGCGTGATCCGTTATGTGTTATGCGTTATGCGTTATGCGTTATGCGTTTTGCGTTATGCGTTATGCGTTATGCATTATGCGTTATGCGTTATGCTTTATGCGTTATGCGTTATAAGTAATGCGTGATCCGTTATGTGTTATGCGTTATGCGTTATGCGTTATGCGTTTTGCGTTATGCGTTATGCCTTATGCGTTATGCGTTATGCGTTATGCGTTATGCGTTATGCGTTATGCGTTATGCGTTATGCGTTATGAGAAATGCGTGATCCGTTATGCGTTATGCGTTATGCGTTATGCGTTATGGGTTATCCGTTATACGTTATCCGTTATGAGTTTTGCGTTATGCGTTATGCGTTATGCGTTATGCGTTATGCGTCATGCGTTATGCGTTATGCGTTATGCGTTATGCGTTATGCGTTACGCAATATGCGTTATGCGTTATGCGTTATGCGTTATGCGTTATGCGTTATGCGTTATGCGTGATCCGTTATGCGTTATGCGTTATGAGTAATGCGTGATCCGTTATGCGTTATGCGTTATGCGTTATGCGTTATGGGTTATGCGTTATGTGTTATGCGTTATGCGTTATGCGTTATGCGTTATGCGTTATGGGTTATGAGTAATGCGTGACCCGTTATGCGTTATGCTTTATGCGTTATGAGTTACGCGTAATGCGTTATGCGCTATGGGTCATGCGTTAAGCGTTATGCGTTATGCGTTATGCGTTATGGGTTATGCGTTATGTGTTATGCGTTATGCGTTATGCGTTATGCGTTATGGGTTATCCGTTATGCGTTATCCGTTATGCGTTATGCGTTATGCGTTATTCGTTATGCGTTATGCGTTATGCGATATGCGTTATGCGTTATGCGTTATGCGTTATGCGTTATGCGTTATGCGTTATGCGTTATGCGTTATGCGTTATGCGTTATGCGTTATGCGTTATGCGTTATGCGTTATGCGTTATGCGTTATGCGTTATGCGTTATGCGTTATGCGTTATGCGTTATGCGTTATCCGTTATGAGTTATGAGTAATGCGTGATCCGTTATGCGTTATGCGTTATGAGTAATGCGTGATCCGTTATGCGATATGCGTTATGAGTAATGCTTGATCCGTTACGCGTTATGCGTTATGCGTTATGCGTTATGCGTTATGCGTTATGCGTTATGCGTTATGCGTTATGAGTAATGCGTGATCCGTTATGCGTTATGCGTTATGCGTTATGCGTTATGCGTTGTGCGTTATCCGCTATGCGTTATGCGTTTTGCGTTATGCGTTATGCTTTATGCGTTGTGCGTTATGCGTTATGCGTTATAGGTTATGCGTTATGTGTCATGCGTTATGCGTTTTGCGTTATGCGTTATGCATTATGCGTTATGCATTATGCGTTATGCGTTATGCTTTATGCGTTATGCGTTATAAGTAATGCGTGATCCGTTATGTGTTATGCGTTATGCGTTATGCGTTATGCGTTTTGCGTTATGCGTTATGCCTTATGCGTTATGCGTTATGCGTTATGCGTTATGCGTTATGCGTTATGCGTTATGCGTTATGCGTTCTGCGTTATGCGTTATGCGTTATGCGTTATGCCTTATGCGTTATGAGTAATGCGTGATCCGTTATGCGTTATGCGTTATGCGTTATGTGTTATGCGTTGTGCGTTATCCGCTATGCGTTATGCGTTTTGCGTTATGCGTTATGCGTTATGCGTTATGCGTTGTGCGTTATGCGTTATGCGTTATAGGTTATGCGTTATGTGTCATGCGTTATGCGTTATGCGTTATGCGTTATGCGTTATGCGTTATGCATTATGCGTTATGCGTTATGCTTTATGCGTTATGCGTTATAAGTAATGCGTGATCCGTTATGCGTTATGCGTTATGCGTTATGCGTTATGCGTTATGCGTTATGCGTTATGCGTTATGCGTTATGTGTTATGGGTTATGCGTTATGCGTTATGCGTTATGCGTTATGCGTTATGCGTTATGCGTTATGTGTTATGGGTTATGCGTTATGCGTTATGCGTTATGCGTTATGCGTTATGCGTTATGCGTTATGCGTTATGCGTTATGCGTTATGCATGATGTGTTATCCGTTATGCGTTATCCGTTATGCGTTTTGCGTTATGCGTTATGCGTTATGAGTTGTGCGATATGCGTTATGCGTTATACGTTATGCGTTATGCGTTATGCGTTATGCGTTATGCGTTATGCGTTATGCGTTATGCGTTATGCGTTATGCGTTATGCGTTATGCGTTATGCGTTATGCGTTATGAGTTATGCGTTATGAGTAATGCGTGATCCGTTATGCGTTATGCGTTATGCGTTATGCGTTATGCGTTATGTGTTATGCGTTGTGCGTTATCCACTAACCGTTATGCGTTTTGCGTTATGCGTTATGCGTTATGCGTTATGCGTTATGCGTTATGCGTTATGAGAAATGCGTGATCCGTTATGCGTTATGCGTTATGAGTAATGCGTGATCCGTTATGCGTTATGCGATATGCGCTATGAGTAATGCGTGATCCGTTATGCGTTATGCGTTATGAGTACTGCGTGATCCGTTATGCGTTGTGCGTTATGAGTAATGCTTGATCCGTTACGCGTTATGCGTTATGCATTAAGCGTTATGCGTTATACGTTATGCGTTATGCGTTATGCGTTATGCGTTATGCGTTATGCGTTGTGCGTTATCCGCTATGCGTTATGCGTTTTGCGTTATGCGTTATGCGTTGTGCGTTATGCGTTTTGCGTTATAGGTTATGCGTTATGTGTCATGCGTTATGTGTTTTGCGTTATGCGTTATGCGTTATGCGTTATGCATTATGCGTTATGCGTTATGCTTTATGCGTTATGCGTTATAAGTAATGCGTGATCCGTTATGTGTTATGCGTTATGCGTTATGCGTTATGCGTTATGCGTTATGCGTTATGCGTTATGTGTTATGGGTTATGCGTTATGCGTTATGTGTTATGCGTTGTGCGTTATCCGCTATGCGTTATGCGTTTTGCGTTATGCGTTATGCTTTATGCGTTATGCGTTATAAGTAATGCGTGATCCGTTATGTGTTATGCGTTATGCGTTATGCGTTATGCGTTTTGCGTTATGCGTTATGCCTTATGCGTTATGCGTTATGCGTTATGCGTTATGCGTTATGCGTTATGCGTTATGCGTTATGCGTTATGCGTTATGCGTTATGCGTTATGCGTTATCCGTTATGAGTTATGAGTAATGCGTGATCCGTTATGCGTTATGCGTTATGAGTAATGCGTGATCCGTTATGCGATATGCGTTATGAGTAATGCTTGATCCGTTACGCGTTATGCGTTATGCGTTATGCGTTATGCGTTATGCGTTATGCGTTATGCCTTATGCGTTATGAGTAATGCGTGATCCGTTATGCGTTATGCGTTATGCGTTATGCGTTATGCGTTGTGCGTTATGAGTAATGCGTGATCCGTTATGCGTTATGCGTTATGCGTTATGCGTTATGCGTTATGCGTTATGCGTTATGCGTTATGCGTTATGCGTTATGCGTTATGCGTTATGCGTTATGCGTTATGCGTTATGCGTTATGCGTTATGCGTTATGAGAAATGCGTGATCCGTTATGCGTTATGCGTTATGAGTAATGCGTGATCCGTTATGCGTTATGCGTTATGCGTTATGAGTAATGCGTGATCCGTTATGCGTTATGCGTTATGCGCTATGAGTAATGCGTGATCCGTTATGCGTTATGCGTTATGAGTAATGCTTGATCCGTTACGCGTTATGCGTTATGCATTAAGCGTTATGCGTTATACGTTATGCGTTATGCGTTATGCGTTATGCGTTATGCCTTATGCGTTATGCGTTATGCGTTATGTGTTATGCATTGTGCGTTATACGTTATGCGATTTGCGTTATGCGTTATGCGTTATGCGTTATGCGTTATGCGTTATGCGTTATGCGTTATGGGTTATGCGTTATGCGTTATACGTTATGCGTTATGCGTTATGGGTTATGAGTAATGCGTGATCCGTTATGCGTTATGCATTATGCGTTATGCGTTATGCTTTATGCGTTATGCGTTATAAGTAATGCGTGATCCGTTATGTGTTATGCGTTATGCGTTATGCGTTTTGCGTTATGCGTTATGCCTTATGCGTTATGCGTTATGCGTTATGCGTTATGCGTTATGCGTTATGCGTTATGCGTTATGCGTTATGCGTTATGCGTTATGCGTTATGCGTTATGCGTTATGCGTTCTGCGTTATGCGTTATGCGTTATGCGTTATGCCTTATGCGTTATGAGTAATGCGTGATCCGTTATGCGTTATGCGTTATGCGTTATGCGTTATGTGTTATGCGTTGTGCGTTATCCGCTATGCGTTATGCGTTTTGCGTTATGCGTTATGCGTTATGCGTTATGCGTTGTGCGTTATGCGTTATGCGTTATAGGTTATGCGTTATGTGTCATGCGTTATGCGTTATGCGTTATGCGTTATGCGTTATGCGTTATGCATTATGCGTTATGCGTTATGCTTTATGCGTTATGCGTTATAAGTAATGCGTGATCCGTTATGTGTTATGCGTTATGCGTTATGCGTTATGCGTTATGCGTTATGCGTTATGCGTTATGCAATATGCGTTATGCGTTATGCGTTATGCGTTATGCGTTATGCGTTATGCGTTATGCGTTATGCGTTATGTGTTATGCATTGTGCGTTATACGTTATGCGATTTGCGTTATGCGTTATGCGTTATGCGTTATGCGTTATGCGTTATGCGTTATGCGTTATGCGTTATGGGTTATGCGTTATGCGTTATACGTTATGCGTTATGCGTTATGGGTTATGAGTAATGCGTGATCCGTTATGCGTTATGCATTATGCGTTATGCGTTATGCTTTATGCGTTATGCGTTATAAGTAATGCGTGATCCGTTATGTGTTATGCGTTATGCGTTATGCGTTTTGCGTTATGCGTTATGCCTTATGCGTTATGCGTTATGCGTTATGCGTTATGCGTTATGCGTTATGCGTTATGCGTTATGCGTTATGCGTTATGCGTTATGCGTTATGCGTTATGCGTTATGCGTTATGCGTTATGCGTTATGCGTTATGCGTTATGCCTTATGCGTTATGAGTAATGCGTGATCCGTTATGCGTTATGCGTTATGCGTTATGCGTTATGCGTTATGTGTTATGCGTTGTGCGTTATCCGCTATGCGTTATGCGTTTTGCGTTATGCGTTATGCGTTATGCGTTATGCGTTGTGCGTTATGCGTTATGCGTTATAGGTTATGCGTTATGTGTCATGCGTTATGCGTTATGCGTTATGCGTTATGCGTTATGCGTTATGCATTATGCGTTATGCGTTATGCTTTATGCGTTATGCGTTATAAGTAATGCGTGATCCGTTATGTGTTATGCGTTATGCGTTATGCGTTATGCGTTATGCGTTATGCGTTATGCGTTATGCGTTATGTGTTATGGGTTATGCGTTATGCGTTATGCGTTATGCGTTATGCGTTATGCGTTATGCGTTATGCGTTATGTGTTATGGGTTATGCGTTATGCGTTATGCGTTATGCGTTATGCGTTATGCGTTATGCGTTATGCGTTATGCGTTATGCGTTATGCATGATGTGTTATCCGTTATGCGTTATCCGTTATGCGTTTTGCGTTATGCGTTATGCGTTATGAGTTGTGCGATATGCGTTATGCGTTATGCGTTATGCGTTATGCGTTATGCGTTATGCGTTATGCGTTATGCGTTATGCGTTATGCGTTATGCGTTATGCGTTATGCGTTATGCGTTATGCGTTATGCGTTATGCGTTATGCGTTATGCGTTATGAGTTATGCGTTATGAGTAATGCGTGATCCGTTATGCGTTATGCGTTATGCGTTATGCGTTATGCGTTATGTGTTATGCGTTGTGCGTTATCCACTAACCGTTATGCGTTTTGCGTTATGCGTTATGCGTTATGCGTTATGCGTTATGGGTTATGCGTTATGCGTTATGCGTTATGCGTTATGCGTTATGAGAAATGCGTGATCCGTTATGCGTTATGCGTTATGAGTAATGCGTGATCCGTTATGCGTTATGCGATATGCGCTATGAGTAATGCGTGATCCGTTATGCGTTATGCGTTATGTGTACTGCGTGATCCGTTATGCGTTATGCGTTATGAGTAATGCTTGATCCGTTACGCGTTATGCGTTATGCATTAAGCGTTATGCGTTATACGTTATGCGTTATGCGTTATGCGTTATGAGTAATGCGTGATCCGTTATGCGTTATGCGTTATGCGTTATGCGTTATGCGTTATGCGTTATGAGTAATGCGTGATCCGTTATGCGTTATGCGTTATGCGCTATGAGTAATGCGTGATCCGTTATGCGTTATGCGTTATGAGTAATGCTTGATCCGTTACGCGTTATGCGTTATGCATTAAGCGTTATGCGTTATACGTTATGCGTTATGCGTTATGCGTTATGCTTTATGCATTATGCGTTATGCGTTATGCGATTTGCGTTATGAGTTTTGCGTTATGCGTTATGCGTTATGACTTGTGCGTTATGCGTTATGCGTTATGCGTTATGCGTTATGCGTTATGCAATATGCGTTATGCGTTATGCGTTATGCGTTATGCGTTATGCGTTATGCGTTATGTGTTATGCATTGTGCGTTATACGTTATGCGATTTGCGTTATGCGTTATGCGTTATGCGTTATGCCGTATGCGTTATGCGTTATGGGTTATGCGTTATGCGTTATACGTTATGCGTTATGCGTTATGGGTTATGAGTAATGCGTGATCCGTTATGCGTTATGCATTAAGCGTTATGCGTTATACGTTATGCGTTATGCGTTATGCGTTATGAGTAATGCGTGATCCGTTATGCGTTATGCGTTATGCGTTATGCGTTATGCGTTATGCGTTATGAGTAATGCGTGATCCGTTATGCGTTATGCGTTATGCGCTATGAGTAATGCGTGATCCGTTATGCGTTATGCGTTATGCATTAAGCGTTATGCGTTATACGTTATGCGTTATGCGTTATGCGTTATGCGTTATGCTTTATGCATTATGCGTTATGCGTTATGCGATTTGCGTTATGAGTTTTGCGTTATGCGTTATGCGTTATGCGTTATGCGTTATGCGTTATGCGTTATGCGTTATGCGTTATGCGTTATGCGTTATGCGATATGCCTTATGCGTTATGAGTAATGCGTGATCCGTTATGCGTTATGCGTTATGCGTTATGCGTTATGCGTTATGTGTTATGCGTTGTGCGTTATCCGCTATGCGTTATGCGTTTTGCGTTATGCGTTATGCGTTATGCGTTGTGCGTTATGCGTTATGCGTTATAGGTTATGCGTTATGTGTCATGCGTTATGCGTTATGCGTTATGCGTTATGCGTTATGCGTTATGCGTTATGCATTATGCGTTATGCGTTATGCTTTATGCGTTATGCGTTATGAGTAATGCGTGATCCGTTATGTGTTATGCGTTATGCGTTATGCGTTATGCGTTTTGCGTTATGCGTTATGCCTTATGCGTTATGCGTTATGCGTTATGCGTTATGCGTTATGCGTTATGCGTTATGCGTTATGCGTTATGCGTTATGCGTTATGCGTTATGCGTTATGCGTTATGCGTTATGCGTTATGCGTTATGCGTTATGCGTTATGCGTTATGCGTTATGCGTTATGCGTTATGCGTTATGCGTTATGCGTGATCCGTTATGCGTTATGCGTTATGAGTAATGCGTGATCCGTTATGCGTTATGCGTTATGCGTTATGCGTTATGCGTCATGCGTTATGCGTTATGCGTTATGCGTTATGCGTTATGCGTGATGCGTTATGCGTTATGCGTTATGAGTAATGCGTGATCCGTTATGCGTTATGCGTTGTGCGTTATGCGTTATGCGTTATGCGTTATGCGTTATGCGTTATGCGTTATGGGTATGCGTTATGTGTTATGCGTTATGCGTTATGCGTTATGCGTTATGCGTTATGGGTTATGAGTAATGCGTGACTCGTTATGCGTTATGCTTTTTGCGTTATGAGTTACGCGTAATGCGTTATGCGCTATGGGTCATGCGTTAAGCGTTATGCGTTATGCGTTATGCGTTATGGGTTATGCGTTATGCGTTATGCGTTATGCGTTATGCGTTATGCGTTATGCGTTATGCGTTATGGGTTATCCGTTATGCGTTATCCGTTATGCGTTATGCGTTATGCGTTATGCGTTATGCGTTATGCGATATGCGTTATGCGTTATGCGTTATGCGTTATGCGTTATGCGTTATGCGTTATGCGTTATGCGTTATGCGTTATGCGATATGCGTTATGCATTATGCGTTATGCGTTATGCGTTATGCGTTATGCGTTATGCGTTATGCGTTATGCGTTATGCGTTATGCGTTCTGCGTTATGCGTTATGCGTTATGCGTTATGCGTTACGCGTAATGCGTTATGCGTTATGCGTTATGCGTTATGCGTTATGTGTTATGCGTTGTGCGTTATGCGTTATGCGTTATGCGTTATGCGTTATGCGTTATGCGTTATGCGTTATGCGTTATGCGTTATGCGTTATGCATGATGTGTTATCCGTTATGCGTTATCCGTTATGCGTTTTGCGTTATGCGTTATGCGTTATGAGTTGTGCGATATGCGTTATGCGTTATGCGTTATGCGTTATGCGTTATGCGTTATGCGTTATGCGTTATGCGTTATGCGTTATGCGTTATGCGTTATGCGTTATGCGTTATGCGTTATGCGTTATGCGTTATGTGTTATGCGTTGTGCGTTATCCACTAACCGTTATGCGTTTTGCGTTATGCGTTATGCGTTATGCGTTATGGGTTATGCGTTATGCGTTATGCGTTATGCGTTATGCGTTATGAGAAATGCGTGATCCGTTATGCGTTATGCGTTATGAGTAATGCGTGATCCGTTATGCGTTATGCGATATGCGCTATGAGTAATGCGTGATCCGTTATGCGTTATGCGTTATGTGTACTGCGTGATCCGTTATGCGATATGCGTTATGCGTTATGCGTTATGCGTTATGCGTTATGCGTTATGCGTTATGCGTTATGCGTTATGCGTTATGCGTTATGCGTTATGCGTTATGCGTTATGCGTTATGCGTTATGAGTTATGCGTTATGAGTAATGCGTGATCCGTTATGCGTTATGCGTTATGCGTTATGTGTTATGCGTTGTGCGTTATCCACTAACCGTTATGCGTTTTGCGTTATGCGTTATGCGTTATGCGTTATGCGTTATGCGTTATGCGTTATGCGTTATGCGTTATGAGAAATGCGTGATCCGTTATGCGTAATGCGTTATGAGTAATGCGTGATCCGTTATGCGTTATGCGATATGCGCTATGAGTAATGCGTGATCCGTTATGCGTTATGCGTTATGAGTAGTGCGTGATCCGTTATGCGTTGTGCGTTATGAGTAATGCTTGATCCGTTACGCGTTATGCGTTATGCATTAAGCGTTATGCGTTATACGTTATGCGTTATGCGATTTGCGTTATGAGTTTTGCGTTATGCGTTATGCGTTATGACTTGTGCGTTATGCGTTATGCGTTATGCGTTATGCGTTATGCGTTATGCGTTATGCGTTATGCGTTATGCGTTATGCAATATGCGTTATGCGTTATGCGTTATGCGTTATGCGTTATGCGTTATGCGTTATGCGTTATGCGTTATGCGTTATGTGTTATGCATTGTGCGTTATACGTTATGCGATTTGGGTTATGCTTTATGCGTTATGCGTTATGCGTTATGCGTTATGCGTTATGCGTTATGGGATATGCGTTATGCGTTATACGTTATGCGTTATGCGTTATGGGTTATGAGTAATGCGTGATCCGTTATGCGTTATGCATTATGCGTTATGCGTTATGCTTTATGCGTTATGCGTTATAAGTAATGCGTGATCCGTTATGTGTTATGCGTTATGCGTTATGCGTTTTGCGTTATGCGTTATGCCTTATGCGTTATGCGTTATGCGTTATGCGTTATGCGTTATGCGTTATGCGTTATGCGTTATGCGTTATGCGTTATGCGTTATGCGTTATGCGTTATGCGTTATGCGTTATGCGTTATGCGTTCTGCGTTATGCGTTATGCGTTATGCGTTATGCCTTATGCGTTATGAGTAATGCGTGATCCGTTATGCGTTATGCGTTATGCGTTATGCGTTATGTGTTATGCGTTGTGCGTTATCCGCTATGCGTTATGCGTTTTGCGTTATGCGTTATGCGTTATGCGTTATGCGTTATGCGTTGTGCGTTATGCGTTATGCGTTATAGGTTATGCGTTATGTGTCATGCGTTATGCGTTATGCGTTATGCGTTATGCGTTATGCGTTATGCATTATGCGTTATGCGTTATGCTTTATGCGTTATGCGTTATAAGTAATGCGTGATCCGTTATGTGTTATGCGTTATGCGTTATGCGTTATGCGTTATGCGTTATGCGTTATGCGTTATGCGTTATGTGTTATGGGTTATGCGTTATGCGTTATGCGTTATGCGTTATGCGTTATGCGTTATGCGTTATGTGTTATTCGTTATGCGTTATGCGTTATGCGTTATGCGTTATGCGTTATGCGTTATGCGTTATGCGTTATGCGTTATGCGTTATGCGTTATGCATGATGTGTTATCCGTTATGCGTTATCCGTTATGCGTTTTGCGTTATGCGTTATGCGTTATGAGTTGTGCGATATGCGTTATGCGTTATGCGTTATGCGTTATGCGTTATGCGTTATGCGTTATGCGTTATGCGTTATGCGTTATGCGTTATGAGTTATGCGTTATGAGTAATGCGTGATCCGTTATGCGTTATGCGTTATGCGTTATGTGTTATGCGTTGTGCGTTATCCACTAACCGTTATGCGTTTTGCGTTATGCGTTATGCGTTATGCGTTATGGGTTATGCGTTATGCGTTATGCGTTATGCGTTATGCGTTATGAGAAATGCGTGATCCGTTATGCGTTATGCGTTATGAGTAATGCGTGATCCGTTATGCGTTATGCGATATGCGCTATGAGTAATGCGTGATCCGTTATGCGTTATGCGTTATGTGTACTGCGTGATCCGTTATGCGTTATGCGTTATGAGTAATGCTTGATCCGTTACGCGTTATGCGTTATGCATTAAGCGTTATGCGTTATACGTTATGCGTTATGCGTTATGCGTTATGAGTAATGCGTGATCCGTTATGCGTTATGCGTTATGCGTTATGCGTTATGCGTTATGCGTTATGAGTAATGCGTGATCCGTTATGCGTTATGCGTTATGCGCTATGAGTAATGCGTGATCCGTTATGCGTTATGCGTTATGAGTAATGCTTGATCCGTTACGCGTTATGCGTTATGCGTTATGCGTTATGCGTTATGCGTTATGCGTTATGCGTTATGCGTTATGCGTTATGCGTTATGCGTTATGCGTTATGCGTGATCCGTTATGCGTTATGCGTTATGAGTAATGCGTGATCCGTTATGCGTTATGCGTTATGCGTTATGCGTTATGCGTCATGCGTTATGCGTTATGCGTTATGCGTTATGCGTTATGCGTGATGCGTTATGCGTTATGCGTTATGAGTAATGCGTGATCCGTTATGCGTTATGCGTTGTGCGTTATGCGTTATGCGTTATGCGTTATGCGTTATGCGTTATGCGTTATGGGTATGCGTTATGTGTTATGCGTTATGCGTTATGCGTTATGCGTTATGCGTTATGGGTTATGAGTAATGCTTGACTCGTTATGCGTTATGCTTTTTGCGTTATGAGTTACGCGTAATGCGTTATGCGCTATGGGTCATGCGTTAAGCGTTATGCGTTATGCGTTATGCGTTATGGGTTATGCGTTATGTGTTATGCGTTATGCGTTATGCGTTATGCGTTATGCGTTATGCGTTATGGGTTATCCGTTATGCGTTATCCGTTATGCGTTATGCGTTATGCGTTATGCGTTATGCGTTATGCGATATGCGTTATGCGTTATGCGTTATGCGTTATGCGTTATGCGTTATGCGTTATGCGTTATGCGTTATGCGATATGCGTTATGCATTATGCGTTATGCGTTATGCGTTATGCGTTATGCGTTATGCGTTATGCGTTATGCGTTATGCGTTATGCGTTATGCGTTCTGCGTTATGCGTTATGCGTTATGCGTTATGCGTTACGCGTAATGCGTTATGCGTTATGCGTTATGCGTTATGCGTTATGTGTTATGCGTTGTGCGTTATGCGTTATGCGTTATGCGTTATGCGTTATGCGTTATGCGTTATGCGTTATGCGTTATGCGTTATGCGTTATGCGTTATGCATGATGTGTTATCCGTTATGCGTTATCCGTTATGCGTTTTGCGTTATGCGTTATGCGTTATGAGTTGTGCGATATGCGTTATGCGTTTTGCGTTATGCGTTATGCGTTATGCGTTATGCGTTATGCGTTATGCGTTATGCGTTATGCGTTATGCGTTATGCGTTATGCGTTATGCGTTATGAGTTATGCGTTATGAGTAATGCGTGATCCGTTATGCGTTATGCGTTATGCGTTATGTGTTATGCGTTGTGCGTTATCCACTAACCGTTATGCGTTTTGCGTTATGCGTTATGCGTTATGCGTTATGGGTTATGCGTTATGCGTTATGCGTTATGCGTTATGCGTTATGAGAAATGCGTGATCCGTTATGCGTTATGCGTTATGAGTAATGCGTGATCCGTTATGCGTTATGCGATATGCGCTATGAGTAATGCGTGATCCGTTATGCGTTATGCGTTATGTGTACTGCGTGATCCGTTATGCGATATGCGTTATGCGTTATGCGTTATGCGTTATGCGTTATGCGTTATGCGTTATGCGTTATGCGTTATGCGTTATGCGTTATGCGTTATGCGTTATGCGTTATGCGTTATGCGTTATGCGTTATGAGTTATGCGTTATGAGTAATGCGTGATCCGTTATGCGTTATGCGTTATGCGTTATGCGTTATGTGTTATGCGTTGTGCGTTATCCACTAACCGTTATGCGTTTTGCGTTATGCGTTATGCGTTATGCGTTATGCGTTATGCGTTATGCGTTATGCGTTATGCGTTATGCGTTATGCGTTATGCGTTATGCGTTATGCGTTATGCTTTATGCGTTATGAGTTATGCGTTATGAGTAATGCGTGATCCGTTATGCGTTATGCGTTATGCGTTATGCGTTATGTGTTATGCGTTGTGCGTTATCCACTAACCGTTATGCGTTTTGCGTTATGCGTTATGCGTTATGCGTTATGCGTTATGCGTTATGCGTTATGCGTTATGCGTTATGAGTAATGCGTGATCCGTTATGCGTTATGCGTTATGAGTAGTGCGTGATCCGTTATGCGTTGTGCGTTATGAGTAATGCTTGATCCGTTACGCGTTATGCGTTATGCATTAAGCGTTATGCGTTATACGTTATGCGTTATGCGATTTGCGTTATGAGTTTTGCGTTATGCGTTATGCGTTATGACTTGTGCGTTATGCGTTATGCGTTATGCGTTATGCGTTATGCGTTATGCGTTATGCGTTATGCGTTATGCGTTATGCGTTATGCAATATGCGTTATGCGTTATGCGTTATGCGTTATGCGTTATGCGTTATGCGTTATGCGTTATGCGTTATGTGTTATGCATTGTGCGTTATACGTTATGCGATTTGGGTTATGCGTTATGCGTTATGCGTTATGCGTTATGCGTTATGCGTTATGCGTTATGGGATATGCGTTATGCGTTATACGTTATGCGTTATGCGTTATGGGTTATGAGTAATGCGTGATCCGTTATGCGTTATGCATTATGCGTTATGCGTTATGCTTTATGCGTTATGCGTTATAAGTAATGCGTGATCCGTTATGTGTTATGCGTTATGCGTTATGCGTTTTGCGTTATGCGTTATGCCTTATGCGTTATGCGTTATGCGTTATGCGTTATGCGTTATGCGTTATGCGTTATGCGTTATGCGTTATGCGTTATGCGTTATGCGTTATGCGTTATGCGTTATGCGTTCTGCGTTATGCGTTATGCGTTATGCGTTATGCCTTATGCGTTATGAGTAATGCGTGATCCGTTATGCGTTATGCGTTATGCGTTATGCGTTATGTGTTATGCGTTGTGCGTTATCCGATATGCGTTATGCGTTATGCGTTATGCGTTATGCGTTATGCGTTATGCGTTATGCGTTGTGCGTTATGCGTTATGCGTTATAGGTTATGCGTTATGTGTCATGCGTTATGCGTTATGCGTTATGCGTTATGCGTTATGCGTTATGCATTATGCGTTATGCGTTATGCTTTATGCGTTATGCGTTATAAGTAATGCGTGATCCGTTATGTGTTATGCGTTATGCGTTATGCGTTATGCGTTATGCGTTATGCGTTATGCGTTATGTGTTATGGGTTATGCGTTATGCGTTATGCGTTATGCGTTATGCGTTATGCGTTATGCGTTATGCGTTATGTGTTATTCGTTATGCGTTATGCGTTATGCGTTATGCGTTATGCGTTATGCGTTATGCGTTATGCGTTATGCGTTATGCGTTATGCGTTATGCGTTATGCATGATGTGTTATCCGTTATGCGTTATCCGTTATGCGTTTTGCGTTATGCGTTATGCGTTATGAGTTGTGCGATATGCGTTATGCGTTATGCGTTATGCGTTATGCGTTATGCGTTATGCGTTATGCGTTATGCGTTATGCGTTATGCGTTATGCGTTATGAGTTATGCGTTATGAGTAATGCGTGATCCGTTATGCGTTATGCGTTATGCGTTATGTGTTATGCGTTGTGCGTTATCCACTAACCGTTATGCGTTTTGCGTTATGCGTTATGCGTTATGCGTTATGGGTTATGCGTTATGCGTTATGCGTTATGCGTTATGCGTTATGAGAAATGCGTGATCCGTTATGCGTTATGCGTTATGAGTAATGCGTGATCCGTTATGCGTTATGCGATATGCGCTATGAGTAATGCGTGATCCGTTATGCGTTATGCGTTATGTGTACTGCGTGATCCGTTATGCGTTATGCGTTATGAGTAATGCTTGATCCGTTACGCGTTATGCGTTATGCATTAAGCGTTATGCGTTATACGTTATGCGTTATGCGTTATGCGTTATGCGTTATGCTTTATGCATTATGCGTTATGCGTTATGCGATTTGCGTTATGAGTTTTGCGTTATGCGTTATGCGTTATGCCTTATGCGTTATGCGTTATGCGTTATGCGTTATGCGTTATGCGTTATGCGTTATGCGTTATGCGTTATGCGTTATGCGTTATGCGTTATGCGTTATGCGTTATGCGTTATGCGTTATGCGTTATGCGTTATGCGTTATGCGTTATGCGTTATGCGTTATGCGTTATGCGTTATGCGTTATGCGTTATGCGTTATGCGTTATGCGTTATGCGTTATGCGTTATGCGTGATCCGTTATGCGTTATGCGTTATGAGTAATGCGTGATCCGTTATGCGTTATGCGTTATGCGTTATGCGTTATGCGTTATGCGTTATGCGTTATGCGTTATGCGTTATGCGTTATGCGTTATGCGTGATGCGTTATGCGTTATGCGTTATGAGTAATGCGTGATCCGTTATGCGTTATGCGTTATGCGTTATGCGTTATGCGTTATGCGTTATGCGTTATGCGTTATGCGTTATGGGTATGCGTTATGTGTTATGCGTTATGCGTTATGCGTTATGCGTTATGCGTTATGGGTTATGAGTAATGCGTGACTCGTTATGCGTTATGCTTTTTGCGTTATGAGTTACGCGTAATGCGTTATGCGCTATGGGTCATGCGTTAAGCGTTATGCGTTATGCGTTATGCGTTATGCGTTATGGGTTATGCGTTATGTGTTATGCGTTATGCGTTATGCGTTATGCGTTATGCGTTATGCGTTATGGGTTATCCGTTATGCGTTATCCGTTATGCGTTATGCGTTATGCGTTATGCGTTATGCGTTATGCGATATGCGTTATGCGTTATGCGTTATGCGTTATGCGTTATGCGTTATGCGTTATGCGTTATGCGTTATGCGTTATGCGATATGCGTTATGCATTATGCGTTATGCGTTATGCGTTATGCGTTATGCGTTATGCGTTATGCGTTATGCGTTATGCGTTATGCGTTCTGCGTTATGCGTTATGCGTTATGCGTTATGCGTTACGCGTAATGCGTTATGCGTTATGCGTTATGAGTAATGCGTGATCCGTTATGCGTTATGCGTTATGCGTTATGCGTTATGCGTTATGCGTTATGAGTAATGCGTGATCCGTTATGCGTTATGCGTTATGCGCTATGAGTAATGCGTGATCCGTTATGCGTTATGCGTTATGCGTTATGCGTTATGCGTTATGCGTTCTGCGTTATGCGTTATGCGTTATGCGTTATGCGTTATGCGTTATGCGATATACGTTATGCGATTTGCGTTATGCGTTATGCGTTATGCGTTATGCGTTATGCGTTATGCGTTATGCGTTATGCGTTATGGGTTATGCGTTATGCGTTATACGTTATGCGTTATGCGTTATGGGTTATGAGTAATGCGTGATCCGTTATGCGTTCTGCATTAAGCGTTATGCGTTATACGTTATGCGTTATGCGTTATGCGTTATGAGTAATGCGTGATCCGTTATGCGTTATGCGTTATGCGTAATGCGTTATGCGTTATGCGTTATGAGTAATGCGTGATCCGTTATGCGTTATGCGTTATGCGCTATGAGTAATGCGTGATCCGTTATGCGTTATGCGTTATGCATTAAGCGTTATGCGTTATACGTTATGCGTTATGCGTTATGCGTTATGCGTTATGCGTTATGCTTTATGCATTATGCGTTATGCGTTATGCGATTTGCGTTATGAGTTTTGCGTTATGCGTTATGCGTTATGCGTTATGCGTTATGCGTTATGCGTTATGCGTTATGCGTTATGCCTTATGCGTTATGAGTAATGCGTGATCCGTTATGCGTTATGCGTTATGCGTTATGCGTCATGTGTTATGCGTTATGCGTTATGCGTTATGCGTTATGCGTTTTGCGTTATGCGTTATGCGTTATGCGTTATGCGTTATTGCGTTATGCGTTATGCGTTATGCGTTATGCGTTATGCGTTATGCGTTATGCGTTATGCGTTATGCGTTATGCGTTATGCGTTATGCGTTATGCGTTATGCGTGATCCGTTATGCGTTATGCGTTATGAGTAATGCGTGATCCGTTATGCGTTATGCGTTATGCGTTATGCGTTATGCGTTATGCGTTATGCGTTATGCGTTATGCGTTATGCGTTATGCGTGATGCGTTATGCGTTACGCGTTATGAGTAATGCGTGATCCGTTATGCGTTATGCGTTATGCGTTATGCGTTATGCGTTATGCGTTATGCGTTATGCGTTATGCGTTATGGGTATGCGTTATGTGTTATGCGTTATGCGTTATGCGTTATGGGTTATGAGTAATGCGTGACTCGTTATGCGTTATGCTTTTTGCGTTATGAGTTACGCGTAATGCGTTATGCGCTATGGGTCATGCGTTAAGCGTTATGCGTTATGCGTTATGCGTTATGGGTTATGCGTTATGTGTTATGCGTTATGAGTAATGCTTGATACGTTACGCGTTATGCGTTATGCATTAAGCGTTATGCGTTATACGTTATGCGTTATGCGTTATGCGTTATGCTTTATGCATTATGCGTTTTGCGTTATGCGATTTGCGTTATGAGTTTTGCGTTATGCGTTATGCGTTATGACTTGTGCGTTATGCGTTATGCGTTATGCGTTATGCGTTATGCGTTATGCGTTATGCAATATGCGTTATGCGTTATGCGTTATGCGTTATGCGTTATGCGTTATGCGTTATGTGTTATGCATTGTGCGTTATACGTTATGCGATTTGCGTTATGCGTTATGCGTTATGCGTTATGCGTTATGCGTTATGGGTTATGCGTTATGCGTTATACGTTATGCATTAAGCGTTATGCGTTATACGTTATGCGTTATGCGTTATGCGTTATGAGTAATGCGTGATCCGTTATGCGTTATGCGTTATGCGTTATGCGTTATGCGTTATGCGTTATGAGTAATGCGTGATCCGTTATGCGTTATGCGTTATGCGCTATGAGTAATGCGTGATCCGTTATGCGTTATGCGTTATACATTAAGCGTTATGCGTTATACGTTATGCGTTATGCGTTATGCGTTATGCGTTATGCTTTATGCATTATGCGTTATGCGTTATGCGATTTGCGTTATGAGTTTTGCGTTATGCGTTATGCGTTATGCGTTATGCGTTATGCGTTATGCGTTATGCGTTATGCGTTATGCGTTATGCGATATGCCTTATGCGTTATGAGTAATGCGTGATCCGTTATGCGTTATGCGTTATGCGTTATGCGTTATGCGTTATGTGTTATGCGTTGTGCGTTATCCGCTATGCGTTATGCGTTTTGCGTTATGCGTTATGCGTTATGCGTTGTGCGTTATGCGTTATGCGTTATAGGTTATGCGTTATGTGTCATGCGTTATGCGTTATGCGTTATGCGTTATGCGTTATGCGTTATGCATTATGCGTTATGCGTTATGCTTTATGCGTTATGCGTTATGAGTAATGCGTGATCCGTTATGTGTTATGCGTTATGCGTTATGCGTTATGCGTTTTGCGTTATGCGTTATGCCTTATGCGTTATGCGTTATGCGTTATGCGTTATGCGTTATGCGTTATGCGTTATGCGTTATGCGTTATGCGTTATGCGTTATGCGTTATGCGTTATGCGTTATGCGTTATGCGTTATGCGTTATGCGTTATGCGTTATGCGTTATGCGTTATGCGTTATGCGTTATGCGTTATGCGTTATGCGTGATCCGTTATGCGTTATGCGTTATGAGTAATGCGTGATCCGTTATGCGTTATGCGTTATGCGTTATGCGTTATGCGTCATGCGTTATGCGTTATGCGTTATGCGTTATGCGTTATGCTTGATGCGTTATGCGTTATGCGTTATGAGTAATGCGTGATCCGCTATGCGTTATGCGTTATGCGTTATGCGTTATGCGTTATGCGTTATGCGTTATGCGTTATGCGTTATGGGTATGCGTTATGTGTTATGCGTTATGCGTTATGCGTTATGCGTTATGCGTTATGGGTTATGAGTAATGCGTGACTCGTTATGCGTTATGCTTTTTGCGTTATGAGTTACGCGTAATGCGTTATGCGCTATGGGTCATGCGTTAAGCGTTATGCGTTATGCGTTATGCGTTATGCGTTATGGGTTATGCGTTATGTGTTATGCGTTATGCGTTATGCGTTATGCGTTATGCGTTATGCGTTATGGGTTATCCGTTATGCGTTATCCGTTATGCGTTATGCGTTATGCGTTATGCGTTATGCGTTATGCGATATGCGTTATGCGTTATGCGTTATGCGTTATGCGTTATGCGTTATGCGTTATGCGTTATGCGATATGCGTTATGCATTATGCGTTATGCGTTATGCGTTATGCGTTATGCGTTATGCGTTATGCGTTATGCGTTATGCGTTATGCGTTATGCGTTATGCGTTCTGCGTTATGCGTTATGCGTTATGCGTTATGCGTTACGCGTAATGCGTTATGCGTTATGCGTTATGCGTTATGCGTTATGTGTTATGCGTTGTGCGTTATGCGTTATGCGTTATGCGTTATGCGTTATGCGTTATGCGTTATGCGTTATGCGTTATGCGTTATGCGTTATGCATGATGTGTTATCCGTTATGCGTTATCCGTTATGCGTTTTGCGTTATGCGTTATGCGTTATGAGTTGTGCGATATGCGTTATGCGTTATGCGTTATGCGTTATGCGTTATGCGTTATGCGTTATGCGTTATGCGTTATGCGTTATGCGTTATGCGTTATGCGTTATGCGTTATGCGTTATGCGTTATGCGTTATGCGTTATGCGTTATGCGTTATGAGTTATGCGTTATGAGTAATGCGTGATCCGTTATGCGTTATGCGTTATGCGTTATGTGTTATGCGTTGTGCGTTATCCACTAACCGTTATGCGTTTTGCGTTATGCGTTATGCGTTATGCGTTATGGGTTATGGGTTATGCGTTATGCGTTATGCGTTATGCGTTATGCGTTATGCGTTATGAGAAATGCGTGATCCGTTATGCGTTATGCGTTATGAGTAATGCGTGATCCGTTATGCGTTATGCGATATGCGCTATGAGTAATGCGTGATCCGTTATGCGTTATGCGTTATGTGTACTGCGTGATCCGTTATGCGATATGCGTTATGCGTTATGCGTTATGCGTTATGCGTTATGCGTTATGCGTTATGCGTTATGCGTTATGCGTTATGCGTTATGCGTTATGCGTTATGCGTTATGCGTTATGCGTTATGCGTTATGAGTTATGCGTTATGAGTAATGCGTGATCCGTTATGCGTTATGCGTTATGCGTTATGCGTTATGTGTTTTGCGTTGTGCGTTATCCACTAACCGTTATGCGTTTTGCGTTATGCGTTATGCGTTATGCGTTATGCGTTATGCGTTATGCGTTATGCGTTATGAGAAATGCGTGATCCGTTATGCGTAATGCGTTATGAGTAATGCGTGATCCGTTATGCGTTATGCGATATGCGCTATGAGTAATGCGTGATCCGTTATGCGTTATGCGTTATGAGTAGTGCGTGATCCGTTATGCGTTGTGCGTTATGAGTAATGCTTGATCCGTTACGCGTTATGCGTTATGCATTAAGCGTTATGCGTTATACGTTATGCGTTATGCGATTTGCGTTATGAGTTTTGCGTTATGCGTTATGCGTTATGACTTGTGCGTTATGCGTTATGCGTTATGCGTTATGCGTTATGCCTTATGCGTTATGCGTTATGCGTTATGCAATATGCGTTATGCGTTATGCGTTATGCGTTATGCGTTATGCGTTATGCGTTATGCGTTATGCGTTATGTGTTATGCATTGTGCGTTATACGTTATGCGATTTGGGTTATGCGTTATGCGTTATGCGTTATGCGTTATGCGTTATGCGTTATGCGTTATGGGATATGCGTTATGCGTTATACGTTAATCGTTATGCGTTATGGGTTATGAGTAATGCGTGATCCGTTATGCGTTATGCATTATGCGTTATGCGTTATGCTTTATGCGTTATGCGTTATAAGTAATGCGTGATCCGTTATGTGTTATGCGTTATGCGTTATGCGTTTTGCGTTATGCGTTATGCCTTATGCGTTATGCGTTATGCGTTATGCGTTATGCGTTATGCGTTATGCGTTATGCGTTATGCGTTATGCGTTATGCGTTATGCGTTATGCGTTATGCGTTATGCGTTCTGCGTTATGCGTTATGCGTTATGCGTTATGCCTTATGCGTTATGAGTAATGCGTGATCCGTTATGCGTTATGCGTTATGCGTTATGCGTTATGTGTTATGCGTTGTGCGTTATCCGCTATGCGTTATGCGTTTTGCGTTATGCGTTATGCGTTATGCGTTATGCGTTATGCGTTATGCGTTGTGCGTTATGCGTTATGCGTTATAGGTTATGCGTTATGTGTCATGCGTTATGCGTTATGCGTTATGCGTTATGCGTTATGCGTTATGCATTATGCGTTATGCGTTATGCGTTATGCTTTATGCGTTATGCGTTATAAGTAATGCGTGATCCGTTATGTGTTATGCGTTATGCGTTATGCGTTATGCGTTATGCGTTATGCGTTATGCGTTATGCGTTATGCGTTATGTGTTATGGGTTATGCGTTATGCGTTATGCGTTATGCGTTATGCGTTATGCGTTATGCGTTAAGCGTTATGTGTTATTCGTTATGCGTTATGCGTTATGCGTTATGCGTTATGCGTTATGCGTTATGCGTTATGCGTTATGCGTTATGCGTTATGCATGATGTGTTATCCGTTATGCGTTATCCGTTATGCGTTTTGCGTTATGCGTTATGCGTTATGAGTTGTGCGATATGCGTTATGCGTTATGCGTTATGCGTTATGCGTTATGCGTTATGCGTTATGCGTTATGCGTTATGCGTTATGCGTTATGCGTTATGCGTTATGCGTTATGAGTTATGCGTTATGAGTAATGCGTGATCCGTTATGCGTTATGCGTTATGTGTTATGCGTTGTGCGTTATCCACTAACCGTTATGCGTTTTGCGTTATGCGTTATGCGTTATGCGTTATGGGTTATGCGTTATGCGTTATGCGTTATGCGTTATGCGTTATGAGAAATGCTTGATCCGTTATGCGTTATGCGTTATGAGTAATGCGTGATCCGTTATGCGTTATGCGATATGCGCTATGAGTAATGCGTGATCCGTTATGCGTTATGCGTTATGTGTACTGCGTGATCCGTTATGCGTTATGCGTTATGAGTAATGCTTGATCCGTTACGCGTTATGCGTTATGCATTAAGCGTTATGCGTTATACGTTATGCGTTATGCGTTATGCGTTATGAGTAATGCGTGATCCGTTATGCGTTATGCGTTATGCGTTATGCGTTATGCGTTATGCGTTATGAGTAATGCGTGATCCGTTATGCGTTATGCGTTATGCGCTATGAGTAATGCGTGATCCGTTATGCGTTATGCGTTATGAGTAATGCTTGATCCGTTACGCGTTATGCGTTATGCATTAAGCGTTATGCGTTATACGTTATGCGTTATGCGTTATGCGTTATGCGTTATGCTTTATGCATTATGCGTTATGCGTTATGCGATTTGCGTTATGAGTTTTGCGTTATGCGTTATGCGTTATGACTTGTGCGTTATGCGTTATGCGTTATGCGTTATGCGTTATGCGTTATGCGTTATGCAATATGCGTTATGCGTTATGCGTTATGCGTTATGCGTTATGCGTTATGCGTTATGTGTTATGCATTGTGCGTTATACGTTATGCGATTTGCGTTATGCGTTATGCGTTATGCGTTATGCGTTATGCGTTATGCGTTATGCGTTATGCGTTATGGGTTATGCGTTATGCGTTATACGTTATGCGTTATGCGTTATGGGTTATGAGTAATGCGTGATCCGTTATGCGTTATGCATTAAGCGTTATGCGTTATACGTTATGCGTTATGCGTTATGCGTTATGAGTAATGCGTGATCCGTTATGCGTTATGCGTTATGCGTTATGCGTTATGCGTTATGCGTTATGAGTAATGCGTGATCCGTTATGCGTTATGCGTTATGCGCTATGAGTAATGCGTGATCCGTTATGCGTTATGCGTTATGCATTAAGCGTTATGCGTTATACGTTATGCGTTATGCGTTATGCGTTATGCGTTATGCTTTATGCATTATGCGTTATGCGTTATGCGATTTGCGTTATGAGTTTTGCGTTATGCGTTATGCGTTATGCGTTATGCGTTATGCGTTATGCGTTATGCGTTATGCGTTATGCGTTATGCCTTATGCGTTATGAGTAATGCGTGATCCGTTATGCGTTATGCGTTATGCGTTATGCGTTATGCGTTATGTGTTATGCGTTGTGCGTTATCCGCTATGCGTTATGCGTTTTGCGTTATGCGTTATGCGTTATGCGTTGTGCGTTATGCGTTATGCGTTATAGGTTATGCGTTATGTGTCATGCGTTATGCGTTATGCGTTATGCGTTATGCGTTATGCGTTATGCGTTATGCGTTATGCGTTATGCGTTATGAGTAATGCGTGATCCGTTATGCGTTATGCGTTATGCGTTATGCGTTATGCGTTATGCGTTATGCGTTATGCGTTATGCGTTATGGGTATGCGTTATGTGTTATGCGTTATGCGTTATGCGTTATGCGTTATGGGTTATGAGTAATGCGTGACTCGTTATGCGTTATGCTTTTTGCGTTATGAGTTACGCGTAATGCGTTATGCGCTTTGGGTCATGCGTTAAGCGTTATGCGTTATGCGTTATGCGTTATGGGTTATGCGTTATGTGTTATGCGTTATGCGTTATGCGTTATGCGTTATGCGTTATGGGTTATGCGTTATGCGTTATGCGTTATGCGTTATGAGTAATGCGTGATCCGTTATGCGTTATGCGTTATGCGCTATGAGTAATGCGTGATCCGTTATGCGTTATGCGTTATGCGTTATGCGTTATGCGTTATGCGTTCTGCGTTATGCGTTATGCGTTATGCGTTATGCGTTATGCGTTATACGTTATGCGATTTGCGTTATGCGTTATGCGTTATGCGTTATGCGTTATGCGTTATGCGTTATGGGTTATGCGTTATGCGTTATACGTTATGCGTTATGCGTTATGGGTTATGAGTAATGCGTGATCCGTTATGCGTTATGCATTAAGCGTTATGCGTTATACGTTATGCGTTATGCGTTATGCGTTATGAGTAATGCGTGATCCGTTATGCGTTATGCGTTATGCGTAATGCGTTATGCGTTATGCGTTATGAGTAATGCGTGATCCGTTATGCGTTATGCGTTATGCGCTATGAGTAATGCGTGATCCGTTATGCGTTATGCGTTATGCATTAAGCGTTATGCGTTATACGTTATGCGTTATGCGTTATGCGTTATGCGTTATGCGTTATGCATTAAGCGTTATGCGTTATACGTTATGCGTTATGCGTTATGCGTTATGCGTTATGCTTTATGCATTATGCGTTATGCGTTATGCGATTTGCGTTATGAGTTTTGCGTTATGCGTTATGCGTTATGCGTTATGCGTTATGCGTTATGCGTTATGCGTTATGCGCTATGAGTAATGCGTGATCCGTTATGCGTTATGCGTTATGCATTAAGCGTTATGCGTTATACGTTATGCGTTATGCGTTATGCGTTATGCGTTATGCTTTATGCATTATGCGTTATGCGTTATGCGATTTGCGTTATGAGTTTTGCGTTATGCGTTATGCGTTATGCGTTATGCGTTATGCGTTATGCGTTATGCGTTATGCGTTATGGGTTATGAGTAATGCGTGACTCGTTATGCGTTATGCTTTTTGCGTTATGAGTTACGCGTAATGCGTTATGCGTTATGCGTTATGCGTTATGCGTTATGCGTTATGCGTTATGCGTTATGCGTTATGCGTTATGCGTTATGCGTTATGCGTGATCCGTTATGCGTTATGCGTTATGAGTAATGCGTGATCCGTTATGCGTTATGCGTTATGCGTTATGCGTTATGCGTTATGCGTTATGCGTTATGCGTTATGCGTTATGCGTTATGCGTGATGCGTTATGCGTTATGCGTTATGAGTAATGCGTGATCCGTTATGCGTTATGCGTTATGCGTTATGCGTTATGCGTTATGCGTTATGCGTTATGCGTTATGGGTATGCGTTATGTGTTATGCGTTATGCGTTATGCGTTATGCGTTATGCGTTATGGGTTATGAGTAATGCGTGACTCGTTATGCGTTATGCTTTTTGCGTTATGAGTTACGCGTAATGCGTTATGCGCTATGGGTCATGCGTTAAGCGTTATGCGTTATGCGTTATGCGTTATGGGTTATGCGTTATGTGTTATGCGTTATGCGTTATGCGTTATGCGTTATGCGTTATGCGTTATGCGTTATGGGTTATCCGTTATGCGTTATCCGTTATGCGTTATGCGTTATGCGTTATGCGTTATGCGTTATGCGTTATGCGATATGCGTTATGCGTTATGCGTTATGCGTTATGCGTTATGCGTTATGCGTTATGCGTTATGCGTTATGCGTTATGCGATATGCGTTATGCATTATGCGTTATGCGTTATGCGTTATGCGTTATGCGTTATGCGTTATGCGTTATGCGTTATGCGTTATGCGTTCTGCGTTATGCGTTATGCGTTATGCGTTATGCGTTACGCGTAATGCGTTATGCGTTATGCGTTATGAGTAATGCGTGATCCGTTATGCGTTATGCGTTATGCGTTATGCGTTATGCGTTATGCGTTATGAGTAATGCGTGATCCGTTATGCGTTATGCGTTATGCGCTATGAGTAATGCGTGATCCGTTATGCGTTATGCGTTATGCGTTATGCGTTATGCGTTATGCGTTCTGCGTTATGCGTTATGCGTTATGCGTTATGCGTTATGCGTTATGCGTTATACGTTATGCGATTTGCGTTATGCGTTATGCGTTATGCGTTATGCGTTATGCGTTATGCGTTATGCGTTATGCGTTATGGGTTATGCGTTATGCGTTATACGTTATGCGTTATGCGTTATGGGTTATGAGTAATGCGTGATCCGTTATGCGTTATGCATTAAGCGTTATGCGTTATACGTTATGCGTTATGCGTTATGCGTTATGAGTAATGCGTGATCCGTTATGCGTTATGCGTTATGCGTTATGCGTTATGCGTTATGCGTTATGAGTAATGCGTGATCCGTTATGCGTTATGCGTTATGCGCTATGAGTAATGCGTGATCCGTTATGCGTTATGCGTTATGCATTAAGCGTTATGCGTTATGCGTTATGCGTTATGCGTTATGCGTTATGCGTTATGCTTTATGCATTATGCGTTATGCGTTATGCGATTTGCGTTATGAGTTTTGCGTTATGCGTTATGCGTTATGCGTTATGCGTTATGCGTTATGCGTTATGCGTTATGCGTTATGCGTTATGCGTTATGCGTTATGAGTAATGCGTGATCCGTTATGCGTTATGCGTTATGCGTTATGCGTTATGCGTTATGTGTTATGCGTTGTGCGTTATCCGCTATGCGTTATGCGTTTTGCGTTATGCGTTATGCGTTATGCGTTGTGCGTTATGCGTTATGCGTTATAGGTTATGCGTTATGTGTCATGCGTTATGCGTTATGCGTTATGCGTTATGCGTTATGCGTTATGCGTTATGCGTTATGCATTATGCGTTATGCGTTATGCTTTATGCGTTATGCGTTATGAGTAATGCGTGATCCGTTATGTGTTATGCGTTATGCGTTATGCGTTATGCGTTTTGCGTTATGCGTTATGCCTTATGCGTTATGCGTTATGCGTTATGCGTTATGCGTTATGCGTTATGCGTTATGCGTTATGCGTTATGCGTTATGCGTTATGCGTTATGCGTTATGCGTTATGCGTTATGCGTTATGCGTTATGCGTTATGCGTTATGCGTAATGCGTTATGCGTGATCCGTTATGCGTTATGCGTTATGAGTAATGCGTGATCCGTTATGCGTTATGCGTTATGCGTTATGCGTTATGCGTTATGCGTTATGCGTTATGCGTTATGCGTTATGCGTGATGCGTTATGCGTTATGCGTTATGAGTAATGCGTGATCCGTTATGCGTTATGCGTTATGCGTTATGCGTTATGCGTTATGCGTTATGCGTTATGCGTTATGCGTTATGGGTATGCGTTATGTGTTATGCGTTATGCGTTATGCGTTATGCGTTATGGGTTATGAGTAATGCGTGACTCGTTATGCGTTATGCTTTTTGCGTTATGAGTTACGCGTAATGCGTTATGCGCTTTGGGTCATGCGTTAAGCGTTATGCGTTATGCGTTATGCGTTATGGGTTATGCGTTATGTGTTATGCGTTATGCGTTATGCGTTATGCGTTATGCGTTATGGGTTATCCGTTATGCGTTATCCGTTATGCGTTATGCGTTATGCGTTATGCGTTATGCGTTATGCGATATGCGTTATGCGTTATGCGTTATGCGTTATGCGTTATGCGTTATGCGTTATGCGTTATGCGTTATGCGATATGCGTTATGCATTATGCGTTATGCGTTTTGCGTTATGCGTTATGCGTTATGCGTTATGCGTTATGCGTTATGCGTTATGCGTTATGCGTTCTGCGTTATGCGTTATGCGTTATGCGTTATGCGTTACGCGTAATGCGTTATGCGTTATGCGTTATGAGTAATGCGTGATCCGTTATGCGTTATGCGTTATGCGTTATGCGTTATGCGTTATGCGTTATGAGTAATGCGTGATCCGTTATGCGTTATGCGTTATGCGCTATGAGTAATGCGTGATCCGTTATGCGTTATGCGTTATGCGTTATGCGTTATGCGTTATGCGTTCTGCGTTATGCGTTATGCGTTATGCGTTATGCGTTATGCGTTATACGTTATGCGATTTGCGTTATGCGTTATGCGTTATGCGTTATGCGTTATGCGTTATGCGTTATGGGTTATGCGTTATGCGTTATACGTTATGCGTTATGCGTTATGGGTTATGAGTAATGCGTGATCCGTTATGCGTTATGCATTAAGCGTTATGCGTTATACGTTATGCGTTATGCGTTATGCGTTATGAGTAATGCGTGATCCGTTATGCGTTATGCGTTATGCGTAATGCGTTATGCGTTATGCGTTATGAGTAATGCGTGATCCGTTATGCGTTATGCGTTATGCGCTATGAGTAATGCGTGATCCGTTATGCGTTATGCGTTATGCATTAAGCGTTATGCGTTATACGTTATGCGTTATGCGTTATGCGTTATGCGTTATGCGTTATGCTTTATGCATTATGCGTTATGCGATTTGCGTTATGAGTTTTGCGTTATGCGTTATGCGTTATGCGTTATGCGTTATGCGTTATGCGTTATGCGTTATGCGTTATGCCTTATGCGTTATGAGTAATGCGTGATCCGTTATGCGTTATGCGTTATGCGTTATGCGTCATGTGTTATGCGTTATGCGTTATGCGTTATGCGTTATGCGTTTTGCGTTATGCGTTATGCGTTATGCGTTATGCGTTATGCGTTATGCGTTATGCGTTATGCGTTATGCGTTATGCGTTATGCGTTATGCGTTATGCGTTATGCGTTATGCGTTATGCGTTATGCGTTATGCGTGATCCGTTATGCGTTATGCGTTATGAGTAATGCGTGATCCGTTATGCGTTATGCGTTATGCGTTATGCGTTATGCGTTATGCGTTATGCGTTATGCGTTATGCGTTATGCGTGATGCGTTATGCGTTATGCGTTATGAGTAATGCGTGATCCGTTATGCGTTATGCGTTATGCGTTATGCGTTATGCGTTATGCGTTATGCGTTATGCGTTATGGGTATGCGTTATGTGTTATGCGTTATGCGTTATGCGTTATGGGTTATGAGTAATGCGTGACTCGTTATGCGTTATGCTTTTTGCGTTATGAGTTACGCGTAATGCGTTATGCGCTATGGGTCATGCGTTAAGCGTTATGCGTTATGCGTTATGCGTTATGGGTTATGCGTTATGCGTGATGCGTTATGCGTTATGCGTTATGAGTAATGCGTGATCCGTTATGCGTTATGCGTTATGCGTTATGCGTTATGCGTTATGCGTTATGCGTTATGGGTATGCGTTATGTGTTATGCGTTATGCGTTATGCGTTATGCGTTATGCGTTATGGGTTATGAGTAATGCGTGACTCGTTATGCGTTATGCTTTTTGCGTTATGAGTTACGCGTAATGCGTTATGCGTTATGCGTTATGCGTTATGCGTTATGCGTTATGCGTTATGCGTTATGCGTTATGCGTTATGCGTTATGCGTTATGCGTTATGCGTTATGCGTTATGCGTGATCCGTTATGCGTTATGCGTTATGAGTAATGCGTGATCCGTTATGCGTTATGCGTTATGCGTTATGCGTTATGCGTTATGCGTTATGCGTTATGCGTTATGCGTTATGCGTTATGCGTGATGCGTTATGCGTTATGCGTTATGAGTAATGCGTGATCCGTTATGCGTTATGCGTTATGCGTTATGCGTTATGCGTTATGCGTTATGCGTTATGCGTTATGGGTATGCGTTATGTGTTATGCGTTATGCGTTATGCGTTATGCGTTATGCGTTATGGGTTATGAGTAATGCGTGACTCGTTATGCGTTATGCTTTTTGCGTTATGAGTTACGCGTAATGCGTTATGCGCTATGGGTCATGCGTTAAGCGTTATGCGTTATGCGTTATGCGTTATGGGTTATGCGTTATGTGTTATGCGTTATGCGTTATGCGTTATGCGTTATGCGTTATGCGTTATGGGTTATCCGTTATGCGTTATCCGTTATGCGTTATGCGTTATGCGTTATGCGTTATGCGTTATGCGTTATGCGATATGCGTTATGCGTTATGCGTTATGCGTTATGCGTTATGCGTTATGCGTTATGCGTTATGCGTTATGCGTTATGCGATATGCGTTATGCATTATGCGTTATGCGTTATGCGTTATGCGTTATGCGTTATGCGTTATGCGTTATGCGTTATGCGTTATGCGTTATGCGTTCTGCGTTATGCGTTATGCGTTATGCGTTATGCGTTACGCGTAATGCGTTATGCGTTATGCGTTATGAGTAATGCGTGATCCGTTATGCGTTATGCGTTATGCGTTATGCGTTATGCGTTATGCGTTATGAGTAATGCGTGATCCGTTATGCGTTATGCGTTATGCGCTATGAGTAATGCGTGATCCGTTATGCGTTATGCGTTATGCGTTATGCGTTATGCGTTATGCGTTCTGCGTTATGCGTTATGCGTTATGCGTTATGCGTTATGCGTTATGCGTTATGCGTTATACGTTATGCGATTTGCGTTATGCGTTATGCGTTATGCGTTATGCGTTATGCGTTATGCGTTATGCGTTATGGGTTATGCGTTATGCGTTATACGTTATGCGTTATGCGTTATGGGTTATGAGTAATGCGTGATCCGTTATGCGTTATGCATTAAGCGTTATGCGTTATACGTTATGCGTTATGCGTTATGCGTTATGAGTAATGCGTGATCCGTTATGCGTTATGCGTTATGCGTAATGCGTTATGCGTTATGCGTTATGAGTAATGCGTGATCCGTTATGCGTTATGCGTTATGCGCTATGAGTAATGCGTGATCCGTTATGCGTTATGCGTTATGCATTAAGCGTTATGCGTTATACGTTATGCGTTATGCGTTATGCGTTATGCGTTATGCGTTATGCTTTATGCATTATGCGTTATGCGTTATGCGATTTGCGTTATGAGTTTTGCGTTATGCGTTATGCGTTATGCGTTATGCGTTATGCGTTATGCGTTATGCGTTATGCGTTATGCCTTATGCGTTATGAGTAATGCGTGATCCGTTATGCGTTATGCGTTATGCGTTATGCGTCATGTGTTATGCGTTATGCGTTATGCGTTATGCGTTATGCGTTTTGCGTTATGCGTTATGCGTTATGCGTTATGCGTTATGCGTTATGCGTTATGCGTTATGCGTTATGCGTTATGCGTTATGCGTTATGCGTTATGCGTTATGCGTTATGCGTTATGCGTTATGCGTTATGCGTGATCCGTTATGCGTTATGCGTTATGAGTAATGCGTGATCCGTTATGCGTTATGCGTTATGCGTTATGCGTTATGCGTTATGCGTTATGCGTTATGCGTTATGCGTTATGCGTGATGCGTTATGCGTTATGCGTTATGAGTAATGCGTGATCCGTTATGCGTTATGCGTTATGCGTTATGCGTTATGCGTTATGCGTTATGCGTTATGGGTATGCGTTATGTGTTATGCGTTATGCGTTATGCGTTATGGGTTATGAGTAATGCGTGACTCGTTATGCGTTATGCTTTTTGCGTTATGAGTTACGCGTAATGCGTTATGCGCTATGGGTCATGCGTTAAGCGTTATGCGTTATGCGTTATGCGTTATGGGTTATGCGTTATGTGTTATGCGTTATGCGTTATGCGTTATGCGTTATGCGTTATGCGTTATGGGTTATCCGTTATGCGTTATCCGTTATGTGTTATGCGTTATGCGTTATGCGTTATGCGTTATGCGTTATGAGTAATGCGTGATCCGTTATCCGTTATGCGTTATGCGTTATGCGTTATGCGTTATGCGTTATGAGTAATGCGTGATCCGTTATGCGTTATGCGTTATGCGCTATGAGTAATGCGTGATCCGTTATGCGTTATGCGTTATGCATTAAGCGTTATGCGTTATACGTTATGCGTTATGCGTTATGCGTTATGCGTTATGCTTTATGCATTATGCGTTATGCGTTATGCGATTTGCGTTATGAGTTTTGCGTTATGCGTTATGCGTTATGCGTTATGCGTTATGCGTTATGCCTTATGCGTTATGAGTAATGCGTGATCCGTTATGCGTTATGCGTTATGCGTTATGCGTTATGCGTTATGTGTTATGCGTTGTGCGTTATCCGCTATGCGTTATGCGTTTTGCGTTATGCGTTATGCGTTATGCGTTGTGCGTTATGCGTTATGCGTTATAGGTTATGCGTAATGTGTCATGCGTTATGCGTTATGCGTTATGCGTTATGCGTTATGCGTTATGCATTATGCGTTATGCGTTATGCTTTATGCGTTATGCGTTATGAGTAATGCGTGATCCGTTATGTGTTATGCGTTATGCGTTATGCGTTATGCGTTTTGCGTTATGCGTTATGCCTTATGCGTTATGCGTTATGCGTTATGCGTTATGCGTTATGCGTTATGCGTTATGCGTTATGCGTTATGCGTTATGCGTTATGCGTTATGCGTTATGCGTTATGCGTTATGCGTTATGCGTTATGCGTTATGCGTTATGCGTTATGCGTTATGCGTTATGCGTTATGCGTTATGCGTTATGCGTTATGCGTTATGCGTTATGCGTTATGCGTTATGCGTTATGCGTTATGCGTTATGCGTTATGCGTTATGAGTAATGCGTGATCCGTTATGCGTTATGCGTTATGCGTTATGCGTTATGCGTTATGCGTTATGCGTTATGCGTTATGCGTTATGCGTTATGCGTGATGCGTTATGCGTTATGCGTTATGAGTAATGCGTGATCCGTTATGCGTTATGCGTTATGCGTTATGCGTTATGCGTTATGCGTTATGGGTATGCGTTATGTGTTATGCGTTATGCGTTATGCGTTATGCGTTATGCGTTATGGGTTATGAGTAATGCGTGACTCGTTATGCGTTATGCTTTTTGTGTTATGAGTTACGCGTAATGCGTTATGCGCTATGGGTCATGCGTTAAGCGTTATGCGTTATGCGTTATGCGTTATGGGTTATGCGTTATGTGTTATGCGTTATGCGTTATGCGTTATGCGTTATGCGTTATGCGTTATGGGTTATCCGTTATGCGTTATCCGTTATGCGTTATGCGTTATGCGTTATGCGTTATGCGTTATGCGATATGCGTTATGCGTTATGCGTTATGCGTTATGCGTTATGCGTTATGCGTTATGCGTTATGCGTTATGCATTATGCGTTATGCGTTATGCGTTATGCGTTATGCGTTATGCGTTATGCGTTATGCGTTATGCGTTATGCGTTATGCGTTATGCGTTATGCGTTATGCGTTATGCGTTATGCGTTATGCGTTACGCGTAATGCGTTATGCGTTATGCGTTATGGGTTATGCGTTATGTGTTATGAGTTATGCGTTATGCGTTATGCGTTATGCGTTATGGGTTATGAGTAATGCGTGATCCGTTATGCGTTATGCTTTATGCGTTATGAGTTACGCGTAATGCGTTATGCGTTATGCGTTATGGGTTATGCGTTATGTGTTATGAGTTATGCGTTATGCGTTATGCGTTATGCGTTATGCGTTATGGGTTATCCGTTATGCGTTATCCGTTATGAGTTTTGCGTTATGCGTTATGCGTTATGAGTTGTGCGTTATGCGTTATGCGTTATGCGTTATGCGTTATGCGTTATGCGTTATGCGTTATGCGTTATGAGTAATGCTTGATCCGTTACGCGTTATGCGTTATGCGTTATGCATTATGGGTTATGCGTTATGTGTTATGAGTTATGCGTTATGCGTTATGCGTTATGCGTTATGCGTTATGGGTTATGAGTTATGCGTGATCCGTTATGCGTTATGCTTTATGCGTTATGAGTTACGCGTAATGCGTTATGCGTTATGCGTTATGCGTTATGCGTTATGTGTTATGCGTTATGCGTTATGCGTTATGCGTTATGCGTTATGCGTTATGGGTTATCCGTTATGCGTTATCCGTTATGCGTTATGCGTTATGCGTTATGCGTTATGCGTTATGCGTTATGCGTTATGCGTTATGCGTTATGCGTTATGCGTTATGCGTTATGCGTTATGCGTTATGCGTTATGCGATATGCGTTATGCATTATGCGTTATGCGTTATGCGTTATGCGTTATGCGTTATGCGTTATGCGTTATGCGTTATGCGTTATGCGTTATGCGTTATGCGTTATGCGTTATGCGTTATGCGTTATGCGTTCTGCGTTATGCGTTATGCGTTACGCGTTATGCGTTACGCGTAATGCGTTATGCGTTATGCGTTATACGTTATGCGTTATGCGTTATGAGTTATGCGTTATGCGTTATGCGTTATGCGTTATGCGTTATGCGTTATGCGTTATGCGTTATGCGTTATGCGTTATGCGTTATGCGTTATGCGTTATGCGTTATGCGTTATGCGTTATGCGTTATGCGTTATGCGTTATGCGTTATGCGTTATGCGTTATGCGTTATGCGTTATGCGTTATGCGTTATGCGTTATGCGTTATCCGTTATGAGTTTTGCGTTATGCGTTATGCGTTATGAGTTGTGCGTTATGCGTTATGCGTTATGCATTATGGGTTATGCGTTATGTGTTATGAGTTATGCGTTATGCGTTATGCGTTATGCGTTATGCGTTATGGGTTATGAGTAATGCGTGATCCGTTATGCGTTATGCTTTATGCGTTATGAGTTACGCGTAATGCGTTATGCGTTATGCGTTATGGGTTATGAGTAATGCGTTATGCGTTATGCGTTATGCGTTATGCGTTATGCGTGATCCGTTATGCGTTATGCGTTATGAGTAATGCGTGATCCGTTATGCGTTATGCGTTATGCGTTATGCGTTATGCGTTATGCGTTATGCGTTATGCGTTATGCGTTATGCGTTATGCGTTATGCGTTATGCGTTATGCGTTATGCGTTATGCGTTATGCGTTATGCGTTATGCGTTATGCGTTATGCGTTATGCGTTATGCGTTATGCGTTATGCGTTATGCGTTATGCGTTATCCGTTATGAGTTTTGCGTTATGCGTTATGCGTTATGAGTTGTGCGTTATGCGTTATGCGTTATGCATTATGGGTTATGCGTTATGTGTTATGAGTTATGCGTTATGCGTTATGCGTTATGCGTTATGCGTTATGCGTTATGGGTTATGAGTAATGCGTGATCCGTTATGCGTTATGCTTTATGCGTTATGAGTTACGCGTAATGCGTTATGCGTTATGCGTTATGGGTTATGGGTAATGCGTTATGCGTTATGCGTTATGCGTTATGCGTGATCCGTTATGCGTTATGCGTTATGAGTAATGCGTGATCCGTTATGCGTTATGCGTTATGCGTTATGCATTATGCGTTATGCGTTATGCGTTATGCGTTATGCGTTATGAGTTATGCGTTATGGGTATGCGTTATGTGTTATGCGTTATGCGTTATGCGTTATGCGTTATGCGTTATGCGTTATGCGTTATGCGTTATGCGTTATGCGTTATGCGTTATGAGAAATGCGTGATCCGTTATGCGTTATGCGTTATGAGTAATGCGTGATCCGTTATGCGTTATGCGTAACGCGTTATGCGTTATGCGTTATGCGTTATGCGTTATGCGTTATGCGTTATGCGTGATGCGTTATGCGTTATGCGTTATGAGTAATGCGTGATCCGTTATGCGTTATGCGTTATGCGTTATGCGTTATGCGTTATGCGTTATGCGTTATGGGTATGCGTTATGTGTTATGCGTTATGCGTTATGCGTTATGGGTTATGAGTAATGCGTGACTCGTTATGCGTTATGCTTTTTGCGTTATGAGTTACGCGTAATGCGTTATGCGCTATGGGTCATGCGTTAAGCGTTATGCGTTATGCGTTATGCGTTATGGGTTATGCGTTATGTGTTATGCGTTATGCGTTATGCGTTATGCGTTATGCGTTATGCGTTATGGGTTATCCGTTATGCGTTATCCGTTATGTGTTATGCGTTATGCGTTATGCGTTATGCGTTATGCGTTATGAGTAATGCGTGATCCGTTATCCGTTATGCGTTATGCGTTATGCGTTATGCGTTATGCGTTATGAGTAATGCGTGATCCGTTATGCGTTATGCGTTATGCGCTATGAGTAATGCGTGATCCGTTATGCGTTATGCGTTATGCATTAAGCGTTATGCGTTATACGTTATGCGTTATGCGTTATGCGTTATGCGTTATGCTTTATGCATTATGCGTTATGCGTTATGCGATTTGCGTTATGAGTTTTGCGTTATGCGTTATGCGTTATGCGTTATGCGTTATGCGTTATGCGTTATGCCTTATGCGTTATGAGTAATGCGTGATCCGTTATGCGTTATGCGTTATGCGTTATGCGTTATGCGTTATGTGTTATGCGTTGTGCGTTATCCGCTATGCGTTATGCGTTTTGCGTTGTGCGTTATGCGTTATGCGTTGTGCGTTATGCGTTATGCGTTATAGGTTATGCGTAATGTGTCATGCGTTATGCGTTATGCGTTATGCGTTATGCGTTATGCGTTATGCATTATGCGTTATGCGTTATGCTTTATGCGTTATGCGTTATGAGTAATGCGTGATCCGTTATGTGTTATGCGTTATGCGTTATGCGTTATGCGTTTTGCGTTATGCGTTATGCCTTATGCGTTATGCGTTATGCGTTATGCGTTATGCGTTATGCGTTATGCGTTATGCGTTATGCGTTATGCGTTATGCGTTATGCGTTATGCGTTATGCGTTATGCGTTATGCGTTATGCGTTATGCGTTATGCGTTATGCGTTATGCGTTATGCGTTATGCGTTATGCGTTATGCGTTATGCGTTATGCGTTATGCGTTATGCGTTATGCGTTATGCGTTATGCGTTATGAGTAATGCGTGATCCGTTATGCGTTATGCGTTATGCGTTATGCGTTATGCGTTATGCGTTATGCGTTATGCGTTATGCGTTATGCGTTATGCGTTATGCGTGATGCGTTATGCGTTATGCGTTATGAGTAATGCGTGATCCGTTATGCGTTATGCGTTATGCGTTATGCGTTATGCGTTATGCGTTATGGGTATGCGTTATGTGTTATGCGTTATGCGTTATGCGTTATGCGTTATGCGGTATGGGTTATGAGTAATGCGTGACTCGTTATGCGTTATGCTTTTTGCGTTATGAGTTACGCGTAATGCGTTATGCGCTATGGGTCATGCGTTAAGCGTTATGCGTTATGCGTTATGCGTTATGGGTTATGCGTTATGTGTTATGCGTTATGCGTTATGCGTTATGCGTTATGCGTTATGCGTTATGGGTTATCCGTTATGCGTTATCCGTTATGCGTTATGCGTTATGCGTTATGCGTTATGCGTTATGCGATATGCGTTATGCGTTATGCGTTATGCGTTATGCGTTATGCGTTATGCGTTATGCGTTATGCGTTATGCATTATGCGTTATGCGTTATGCGTTATGCGTTATGCGTTATGCGTTATGCGTTATGCGTTATGCGTTATGCGTTATGCGTTCTGCGTTATGCGTTATGCGTTATGCGTTATGCGTTATGCGTTACGCGTAATGCGTTATGCGTTATGCGTTATGGGTTATGCGTTATGTGTTATGAGTTATGCGTTATGCGTTATGCGTTATGCGTTATGGGTTATGAGTAATGCGTGATCCGTTATGCGTTATGCTTTATGCGTTATGAGTTACGCGTAATGCGTTATGCGTTATGCGTTATGGGTTATGCGTTATGTGTTATGAGTTATGCGTTATGCGTTATGCGTTATGCGTTATGCGTTATGGGTTATCCGTTATGCGTTATCCGTTATGAGTTTTGCGTTATGCGTTATGCGTTATGAGTTGTGCGTTATGCGTTATGCGTTATGCGTTATGCGTCATGCGTTATGCGTTATGCGTTATGCGTTATGAGTAATGCTTGATCCGTTACGCGTTATGCGTTATGCGTTATGCATTATGGGTTATGCGTTATGTGTTATGAGTTATGCGTTATGCGTTATGCGTTATGCGTTATGCGTTATGGGTTATGAGTTATGCGTGATCCGTTATGCGTTATGCTTTATGCGTTATGAGTTACGCGTAATGCGTTATGCGTTATGCGTTATGCGTTATGCGTTATGTGTTATGCGTTATGCGTTATGCGTTATGCGTTATGCGTTATGCGTTATGGGTTATCCGTTATGCGTTATCCGTTATGCGTTATGCGTTATGCGTTATGCGTTATGCGTTATGCGTTATGCGTTATGCGTTATGCGTTATGCGTTATGCGTTATGCGTTATGCGTTATGCGTTATGCGATATGCGTTATGCGTTATGCGTTATGCGTTATGCGTTATGCGTTATGCGTTATGCGTTATGCGTTATGCGTTATGCGTTATGCGTTATGCGTTATGCGTTATGCGTTATGCGTTATGCGTTATGCGTTATGCGTTCTGCGTTATGCGTTATGCGTTACGCGTTATGCGTTACGCGTAATGCGTTATGCGTTATGCGTTATACGTTATGCGTTATGCGTTATGAGTTATGCGTTATGCGTTATGCGTTATGCGTTATGCGTTATGCGTTATGCGTTATGCGTTATGCGTTATGCGTTATGCGTTATGCGTTATGCGTTATGCGTTATGCGTTATGCGTTATGCGTTATGCGTTATGCGTTATGCGTTATGCGTTATGCGTTATGCGTTATGCGTTATGCGTTATGCGTTATGCGTTATGCGTTATCCGTTATGAGTTTTGCGTTATGCGTTATGCGTTATGAGTTGTGCGTTATGCGTTATGCGTTATGCATTATGGGTTATGCGTTATGTGTTATGAGTTATGCGTTATGCGTTATGCGTTATGCGTTATGCGTTATGGGTTATGAGTAATGCGTGATCCGTTATGCGTTATGCTTTATGCGTTATGAGTTACGCGTAATGCGTTATGCGTTATGCGTTATGGGTTATGAGTAATGCGTTATGCGTTATGCGTTATGCGTTATGCGTTATGCGTGATCCGTTATGCGTTATGCGTTATGAGTAATGCGTGATCCGTTATGCGTTATGCGTTATGCGTTATGCGTTATGCGTTATGCGTTATGCGTTATGCGTTATGCGTTATGCGTTATGCGTTATGCGTTATGCGTTATGCGTTATGCGTTATGCGTTATGCGTTATGCGTTATGCGTTATGCGTTATGCGTTATGCGTTATGCGTTATGCGTTATGCGTTATGCGTTATGCGTTATGCGTTATCCGTTATGAGTTTTGCGTTATGCGTTATGCGTTATGAGTTGTGCGTTATGCGTTATGCGTTATGCATTATGGGTTATGCGTTATGTGTTATGAGTTATGCGTTATGCGTTATGCGTTATGCGTTATGCGTTATGGGTTATGAGTAATGCGTGATCCGTTATGCGTTATGCTTTATGCGTTATGAGTTACGCGTAATGCGTTATGCGTTATGCGTTATGGGTTATGGGTAATGCGTTATGCGTTATGCGTTATGCGTTATGCGTTATGCGTGATCCGTTATGCGTTATGCGTTATGAGTAATGCGTGATCCGTTATGCGTTATGCGTTATGCGTTATGCATTATGCGTTATGCGTTATGCGTTATGCGTTATGCGTTATGAGTTATGCGTTATGGGTATGCGTTATGTGTTATGCGTTATGCGTTATGCGTTATGCGTTATGCGTTATGCGTTATGCGTTATGCGTTATGCGTTATGCGTTATGCGTTATGCGTTATGAGAAATGCGTGATCCGTTATGCGTTATGCGTTATGAGTAATGCGTGATCCGTTATGCGTTATGCGTAACGCGTTATGCGTTATGCGTTATGCGTTATGGGTATGCGTTATGTGTTATGCGTTATGCGTTATGCGTTATGGGTTATGAGTAATGCGTGACTCGTTATGCGTTATGCTTTTTGCGTTATGAGTTACGCGTAATGCGTTATGCGCTATGGGTCATGCGTTAAGCGTTATGCGTTATGCGTTATGCGTTATGGGTTATGCGTTATGTGTTATGCGTTATGCGTTATGCGTTATGCGTTATGCGTTATGCGTTATGCGTTATGCGTTATGCGTTATGCGTTATGCGTTATGGGTTATCCGTTATGCGTTATCCGTTATGTGTTATGCGTTATGCGTTATGCGTTATGCGTTATGCGTTATGAGTAATGCGTGATCCGTTATCCGTTATGCGTTATGCGTTATGCGTTATGCGTTATGCGTTATGCGATATGCGTTATGCGTTATGCGTTATGCGTTATGCGTTATGCGTTATGCGTTATGCGTTATGCGTTATGCGTTATGCGTTATGCGTTATGCGTTATGCGTTATGCGTTATGCGTTATGCGTTATGCGTTATGCGTTATGCGTTATGCGTTATGCGTTATGCGTTATGCGTTATGCGTTATGCGTTATGCGTTATGCGTTATGCGTTATGCGTTATGCGTTTTGTGTTATCCGTTATGAGTTATGAGTAATGCGTGATCCGTTATGCGTTATGCGTTATGAGTAATGCGTGATCCGTTATGCGTTATGCGTTATGAGTAATGCTTGATCCGTTACGCGTTATGCGTTATGCGTTATGCGTTATGCGTTATGGGTTATGCGTTATGTGTTATGAGTTATGCGTTATGCGTTATGCGTTATGCGTTATGCGTTATGCGTTATGGGTTATGCGTTATGCGTTATGCGTTATGCGTTATGCGTTATGCGTTATGCGTTATGCGTTATGCGTTATGCGTTATGCGTTATGCGTTATGCGTTATGCGTTATGCGTTATGCGTTATGCGTTATGCGTTATGCGTTATGCGTTATGCGTTATGCGTTATGCGTTATGCGTTATGCGTGATCCGTTATGCGTTATGCGTTATGAGTAATGCGTGATCCGTTATGCGTTATGCGTTATGCGTTATGCGTTATGCGTTATGCGTTATGCGTTATGCGTTATGCGTTATGCGTGATGCGTTATGCGTTATGCGTTATGAGTAATGCGTGATCCGTTATGCGTTATGCGTTATGCGTTATGCGTTATGCGTTATGCGTTATGCGTTATGCGTTATGGGTATGCGTTATGTGTTATGCGTTATGCGTTATGCGTTATGGGTTATGAGTAATGCGTGACTCGTTATGCGTTATGCTTTTTGCGTTATGAGTTACGCGTAATGCGTTATGCGCTATGGGTCATGCGTTAAGCGTTATGCGTTATGCGTTATGCGTTATGGGTTATGCGTTATGTGTTATGCGTTATGCGTTATGCGTTATGCGTTATGCGTTATGCGTTATGCGTTATGCGTTATGCGTTATGGGTTATCCGTTATGCGTTATCCGTTATGTGTTATGCGTTATGCGTTATGCGTTATGCGTTATGCGTTATGAGTAATGCGTGATCCGTTATCCGTTATGCGTTATGCGTTATGCGTTATGCGTTATGCGTTATGAGTAATGCGTGATCCGTTATGCGTTATGCGTTATGCGCTATGAGTAATGCGTGATCCGTTATGCGTTATGCGTTATGCATTAAGCGTTATGCGTTATACGTTATGCGTTATGCGTTATGCGTTATGCGTTATGCTTTATGCATTATGCGTTATGCGTTATGCGATTTGCGTTATGAGTTTTGCGTTATGCGTTATGCGTTATGCGTTATGCGTTATGCGTTATGCGTTATGCGTTATGCCTTATGCGTTATGAGTAATGCGTGATCCGTTATGCGTTATGCGTTATGCGTTATGCGTTATGCGTTATGTGTTATGCGTTGTGCGTTATCCGCTATGCGTTATGCGTTTTGCGTTATGCGTTATGCGTTATGCGTTGTGCGTTATGCGTTATGCGTTATAGGTTATGCGTTATGTGTCATGCGTTATGCGTTATGCGTTATGCGTTATGCGTTATGCGTTATGCATTATGCGTTATGCGTTATGCTTTATGCGTTATGCGTTATGAGTAATGCGTGATCCGTTATGTGTTATGCGTTATGCGTTATGCGTTATGGGTTATGAGTAATGCGTGACTCGTTATGCGTTATGCTTTTTGCGTTATGAGTTACGCGTAATGCGTTATGCGCTATGGGTCATGCGTTAAGCGTTATGCGTTATGCGTTATGCGTTATGGGTTATGCGTTATGTGTTATGCGTTATGCGTTATGCGTTATGCGTTATGCGTTATGCGTTATGGGTTATCCGTTATGCGTTATCCGTTATGCGTTATGCGTTATGCGTTATGCGTTATGCGTTATGCGATATGCGTTATGCGTTATGCGTTATGCGTTATGCGTTATGCGTTATGCGTTATGCGTTATGCGTTATGCGTTATGCGTTATGCGTTATGCGTTATGCGTTATGCGTTATGCGTTATGCGTTATGCGTTATGGGTATGCGTTATGTGTTATGCGTTATGCGTTATGCGTTATGGGTTATGAGTAATGCGTGACTCGTTATGCGTTATGCTTTTTGCGTTATGAGTTACGCGTAATGCGTTATGCGCTATGGGTCATGCGTTAAGCGTTATGCGTTATGCGTTATGCGTTATGAGTTATGCGTTATGTGTTATGCGTTATGCGTTATGCGTTATGCGTTATGCGTTATGCGTTATGCGTTATGCGTTATGGGTTATCCGTTATGCGTTATCCGTTATGTGTTATGCGTTATGCGTTATGCGTTATGCGTTATGCGTTATGAGTAATGCGTGATCCGTTATCCGTTATGCGTTATGCGTTATGCGTTATGCGTTATGCGTTATGAGTAATGCGTGATCCGTTATGCGTTATGCGTTATGCGTTATGCGTTATGCGTTATGCGTTATGCGTTATGGGTATGCGTTATGTGTTATGCGTTATGCGTTATGCGTTATGCGTTATGCGTTATGGGTTATGAGTAATGCGTGACTCGTTATGCGTTATGCTTTTTGCGTTATGAGTTACGCGTAATGCGTTATGCGCTATGGGTCATGCGTTAAGCGTTATGCGTTATGCGTTATGCGTTATGGGTTATGCGTTATGTGTTATGCGTTATGCGTTATGCGTTATGCGTTATGCGTTATGCGTTATGGGTTATCCGTTATGCGTTATCCGTTATGCGTTATGCGTTATGCGTTATGCGTTATGCGTTATGCGATATGCGTTATGCGTTATGCGTTATGCGTTATGCGTTATGCGTTATGCGTTATGCGTTATGCGTTATGCGTTATGCGTTATGCGATATGCGTTATGCATTATGCGTTATGCGTTATGCGTTATGCGTTATGCGTTATGCGTTATGCGTTATGCGTTATGCGTTATGCGTTCTGCGTTATGCGTTATGCGTTATGCGTTATGCGTTATGCGTTACGCGTAATGCGTTATGCGTTATGCGTTATGGGTTATGCGTTATGTGTTATGAGTTATGCGTTATGCGTTATGCGTTATGCGTTATGGGTTATGAGTAATGCGTGATCCGTTATGCGTTATGCTTTATGCGTTATGAGTTACGCGTAATGCGTTATGCGTTATGCGTTATGGGTTATGCGTTATGTGTTATGAGTTATGCGTTATGCGTTATGCGTTATGCGTTATGCGTTATGGGTTATCCGTTATGCGTTATCCGTTATGAGTTTTGCGTTATGCGTTATGCGTTATGAGTTGTGCGTTATGCGTTATGCGTTATGCGTTATGCGTTATGCGTCATGCGTTATGCGTTATGCGTTATGCGTTATGAGTAATGCTTGATCCGTTACGCGTTATGCGTTATGCGTTATGCATTATGGGTTATGCGTTATGTGTTATGAGTTATGCGTTATGCGTTATGCGTTATGCGTTATGCGTTATGGGTTATGAGTAATGCGTGATCCGTTATGCGTTATGCTTTATGCGTTATGAGTTACGCGTAATGCGTTATGCGTTATGCGTTATGCGTTATGCGTTATGTGTTATGTGTTATGCGTTATGCGTTATGCGTTATGCGTTATGCGTTATGCGTTATGGGTTATCCGTTATGCTTTATCCGTTATGCGTTATGCGTTATGCGTTATGCGTTATGCAATATGCGTTATGCGTTCTGCGTTATGCGTTATGCGTTATGCGTTATGCGTTACGCGTAATGCGTTATGCGTTATGCGTTATACGTTATGCGTTATGCGTTATGAGTTATGCGTTATGCGTTATGCGTTATGCGTTATGCGTTATGCGTTATGCGTTATGCGTTATGCGTTATGCGTTATGCGTTATGCGTTATGCGTCATGCGTTATGCGTTATGCGTTATGCGTTATGCGTTATGCGTTATGCGTTATGCGTTATGCGTTATGCGTTATGCGTTATGCGTTATGCGTTATGCGTTATGCGTTATGCGTTATGCGTTATCCGTTATGAGTTTTGCGTTATGCGTTATGCGTTATGAGTTGTGCGTTATGCGTTATGCGTTATGCGTTATGCGTTATGCGTTATGCGTTATGCGTTATGCGTTATGCGTTATGCGTTATGCGTTATGAGTAATGCTTGATCCGTTACGCGTTATGCGTTATGCGTTATGCATTATGGGTTATGCGTTATGTGTTATGAGTTATGCGTTATGCGTTATGCGTTATGCGTCATGCGTTATGGGTTATGAGTAATGCGTGATCCGTTATGCGTTATGCTTTATGCGTTATGAGTTACGCGTAATGCGTTATGCGTTATGCGTTATGGGTTATGAGTAATGCGTTATGCGTTATGCGTTATGCGTTATGCGTTATGCGTGATCCGTTATGCGTTATGCGTTATGAGTAATGCGTGATCCGTTATGCGTTATGCGTTATGCGTTATGCGTTATGCGTTATGCGTTATGCGTTATGCGTTATGCGTTATGCGTTATGGGTATGCGTTATGTGTTATGCGTTATGCGTTATGCGTTATGCGTTATGCGTTATGCGTTATGCGTTATGCGTTATGCGTTATGCGTTATGCGTTATGAGAAATGCGTGATCCGTTATGCGTTATGCGTTATGAGTAATGCGTGATCCGTTATGCGTTATGCGTAACGCGTTATGCGTTATGCGTTATGCGTTATGGGTATGCGTTATGTGTTATGCGTTATGCGTTATGCGTTATGGGTTATGAGTAATGCGTGACTCGTTATGCGTTATGCTTTTTGCGTTATGAGTTACGCGTAATGCGTTATGCGCTATGGGTCATGCGTTAAGCGTTATGCGTTATGCGTTATGCGTTATGGGTTATGCGTTATGTGTTATGCGTTATGCGTTATGCGTTATGCGTTATGCGTTATGCGTTATGCGTTATGCGTTATGCGTTATGCGTTATGGGTTATCCGTTATGCGTTATCCGTTATGTGTTATGCGTTATGCGTTATGCGTTATGCGTTATGCGTTATGAGTAATGCGTGATCCGTTATCCGTTATGCGTTATGCGTTATGCGTTATGCGTTATGCGTTATGCGATATGCGTTATGCGTTATGCGTTATGAGTTATGCGTTATGCGTTATGCGTTATGCGTTATGCGTTATGCGTTATGCGTTATGCGTTATGCGTTATGCGTTATGCGTTATGCGTTATGCGTTATGCGTTATGCGTTATGCGTTATGCGTTATGCGTTATGCGTTTTGTGTTATCCGTTATGAGTTATGAGTAATGCGTGATCCGTTATGCGTTATGCGTTATGAGTAATGCGTGATCCGTTATGCGTTATGCGTTATGAGTAATGCTTGATCCGTTACGCGTTATGCGTTATGCGTTTTGGGTTATGCGTTATGTGTTATGAGTTGTGCGTTATGCGCTATGCGTTATGCGTTATGCGTTATGCGTTATGCGTTATCGGTTATGAGTAATGCCTGATCCGTTATGCGTTATGCTTTATGCGTTATGAGTTACGCGTAATGCGTTATGCGTTATGCGTTATGGGTTAAGCGTTATGTGTTGTGAGTTATGCGTTATGCGTTATGCGTTATGCGTTATGGGTTATCCGTTATGCGTTATCTGTTATGAGTTTTGCGTTATGCGTTATGCGTTATGAGTTGTGGGTTATGCGTTATGCGTTATGCGTTATGCGTTATGCGTTATGCGTTATGCGTTATGCGTTATGCGTTATGAGTAATGCTTGATCCGTTACGCGTTATGCGTTATGCGTTATGCATTATGGGTTATGCGTTATGTGTTATGAGTTATGCGTTATGCGTTATGCGTTATGCGTTATGCGTTATGGGTTATGAGTAATGCGTGATCCGTTACGCGTTATGCGTTATGCGTTATGCATTATGGGTTATGCGTTATGTGTTATGAGTTATGCGTTATGCGTTATGCGTTATGCGTTATGCGTTATGGGTTATGAGTAATGCGTGATCCGTTATGCGTTATGCTTTATGCGTTATGAGTTACGCGTAATGCGTTATGCGTTATGCGTTATGGGTTATGAGTAATGCGTGATCCGTTATGCGTTATGCTTTATGCGTTATGGGTTATGCGTTATGCGTTATGCGTTATGCGTTATGCGTTTTGTGTTATCCGTTATGAGTTATGAGTAATGCGTGATCCGTTATGCGTTATGCGTTATGCGTTATGAGTAATGCTTGATCCGTTACGCGTTATGCGTTATGCGTTATGCATTATGGGTTATGCGTTATGTGTTATGAGTTATGCGTTATGCGTTATGCGTTATGCGTTATGCGTTATGGGTTATGAGTAATGCGTGATCCGTTATGCGTTATGCTTTATGCGTTATGAGTTACGCGTAATGCGTTATGCGTTATGCGTTATGGGTTATGAGTAATGCGTGATCCGTTATGCGTTATGCTTTATGCGTTATGGGTTATGCGTTATGCGTTATGCGTTATGCGTTATGCGTTTTGTGTAATCCGTTATGAGTTATGAGTAATGCGTGATCCGTTATGCGTTATGCGTTATGAGTAATGCGTGATCCGTTATGCGTTATGCGTTATGAGTAATGCTTGATCCGTTACGCGTTATGCGTTATGCGTTTTGGGTTATGCGTTATGTGTTATGAGTTGTGCGTTATGCGCTATGCGTTATGCGTTATGCGTTATGCGTTATGCGTTATCGGTTATGAGTAATGCCTGATCCGTTATGCGTTATGCTTTATGCGTTATGAGTTACGCGTAATGCGTTATGCGTTATGCGTTATGGGTTAAGCGTTATGTGTTGTGAGTTATGCGTTATGCGTTATGCGTTATGCGTTATGGGTTATCCGTTATGCGTTATCTGTTATGAGTTTTGCGTTATGCGTTATGCGTTATGAGTTGTGGGTTATGCGTTATGCGTTATGCGTTATGCGTTATGCGTTATGCGTTATGCGTTATGCGTTATGCGTTATGCGTTATGAGTAATGCTTGATCCGTTACGCGTTATGCGTTATGCGTTATGCATTATGGGTTATGCGTTATGTGTTATGAGTTATGCGTTATGCGTTATGCGTTATGCGTTATGCGTTATGGGTTATGAGTAATGCGTGATCCGTTATGCGTTATGCTTTATGCGTTATGAGTTACGCGTAATGCGTTATGCGTTATGCGTTATGGGTTATGAGTAATGCGTGATCCGTTATGCGTTATGCTTTATGCGTTATGGGTTATGCGTTATGCGTTATGCGTTATGCGTTATCGGTTATGAGTAATGCGTGATCCGTTATGCGTTATGCTTTATGCGTTATGAGTTACGCGTAATGCGTTATGCGTTATGCGTTATGGGTTATGCGTTATGCGTTATGCGTTATGCGTTATGCGTTATGCGTTATGCGTTATGCGTTATGCGTGATCCGTTATGCGTTATGCGTTATGAGTAATGCGTGATCCGTTATGCGTTATGCGTTATGCGTTATGGGTTATGCGTTATGTGTTATGCGTTATGCGTTATGCGTTATGCGTTATGCGTTATGGGTTATGAGTAATGCGTGACCCGTTATGCGTTATGCTTTATGCGTTATGAGTTACGCGTAATGCGTTATGCGCTATGGGTCATGCGTTAAGGGTTATGCGTTATGCGTTATGCGTTATGGGTTATGCGTTATGTGTTATGCGTTATGCGTTATGCGTTATGCGTTATGCGTTATGGGTTATCCGTTATGCGTTATCCGTTATGCGTTATGCGTTATGCGTTATGCGTTACGCGTTATGCGTTATGCGATATGCGTTATGCGTTATGCGTTATGCGTTATGCGTTATGCGTTATGCGTTATGCGTTATGCGTTATGCGTTTGGGTTATGCGTTATGGGTTATGAGTAATGCGTGATCCGTTATGCGTTATGCTTTATGCGTTATGAGTTACGCGTAATGCGTTATGCGCTATGGGTCATGCGTTAAGCGTTATGCGTTATGCGTTATGAGTTGTGCGTTATGCGTTATGCGTTATGCGTTATGCGTTATGCGTTATGCGTTATGCGTTACGCAATATGCGTTATGCGTTATGCGTTATGCGTTATGCGTTATGCGTTATGCGTTATGCGTTATGCGTTATGCGTTATGCGTTATGCGTTATGCGTTATGCGTGATCCGTTATGCGTTATGCGTTATGAGTAATGCGTGATCCGTTATGCGTTATGCGTTATGCGTTATGCGTTATGGGTTATGCGTTATGTGTTATGCGTTATGCGTTATGCGTTATGCGTTATGCGTTATGCGTTATGGGTTATGAGTAATGCGTGACCCGTTATGCGTTATGCTTTATGCGTTATGAGTTACGCGTAATGCGTTATGCGCTATGGGTCATGCGTTAAGAGTTATGCGTTATGCGTTATGCGTTATGGGTTATGCGTTATGTGTTATGCGTTATGCGTTATGCGTTATGCGTTATGCGTTATGCGTTATGGGTTATCCGTTATGCGTTATCCGTTATGCGTTATGCGTTATGCGTTATGCGTTACGCGTTATGCGTTACGCGATATGCGTTATGCGTTATGCGTTATGCGTTATGCGTTATGCGTTATGCGTTATGCGTTATGCGTTATGCGTTATGCGATATGCGTTATGCGTTATGCGTTATGCGTTATGCGTTATGCGTTATGCGTTATGCGTTATGCGTTATGCGTTATGCGTTATGCGTTATGCGTTATGCGTTATGCGTTATGCGTTATGCGTTATGCGTTATGCGTTATGCGTTATGCGTTATGCGTTATGCGTTATGCGTTATGAGTAATGCGTGATCCGTTATGCGTTATGCGTTATGCGTTATGCGTTATGTGTTATGCGTTGTGCGTTATCCGCTATGCGTTATGCGTTTTGCGTTATGCGTTATGCGTTATGCGTTGTGCGTTATGCGTTATGCGTTATGCGTTATAGGTTATGCGTTATGTGTCATGCGTTATGCGTTATGCGTTATGCGTTATGCGTTATGCGTTATGCGTTATGCATTATGCGTTATGCGTTATGCTTTATGCGTTATGCGTTATAAGTAATGCGAGATCCGTTATGTGTTATGCGTTATGCGTTATGCGTTATGTGTTATGCGTTGTGCGTTATCCGCTATGCGTTATGCGTTTTGCGTTATGCGTTATGCGTTATGCGTTGTGCGTTATGCGTTATGCGGTATAGGTTATGCGTTATGTGTCATGCGTTATGCGTTATGCGTTATGCGTTATGCGTTATGCGTTATGCGTTATGCGTTATGCTTTATGCGTTATGCGTTATGCGTTATGCGTTATGCGTTATGCGTTATGCGTTATGCGTTATGCGTTATGAGAAATGCGTGATCCGTTATGCGTTATGCGTTATGCGTTATGCGTTATGCGTTATGCGTTATGGGTTATGCGTTATGGGTTATGAGTAATGCGTGATCCGTTATGCGTTATGCTTTATGCGTTATGAGTTACGCGTAATGCGTTATGCGCTATGGGTCATGCGTTAAGCGTTATGCGTTATGGGTTATGCGTTATATGTTATGAGTTATGCGTTATGCGTTATGCGTTATGCGTTATGCGTTATGCGTTATGCGTTATGCGTTATGCGTTATGCGTTATGCGTTATCGGTTATGAGTAATGCGTGATCCGTTATGCGTTATGCTTTATGCGTTATGAGTTACGCGTAATGCGTTATGCGTTATGCGTTATGGGTTATGCGTTATGTGTTATGAGTTATGCGTTATGCGTTATGCGTTATGCGTTATGCGTTATGGGTTATCCGTTATGCGTTATCCGTTATGAGTTTTGCGTTATGCGTTATGCGTTATGAGTTGTGCGTTATGCGTTATGCGTTATGCGTTATGCGTTATGCGTTATGCGTTATGCGTTATGCGTTATGCGTTATGCGTTATGCGTTATGCGTTATGCGTTATGAGTAATGCTTGATCCGTTACGCGTTATGCGTTATGCGTTATGCATTATGGGTTATGCGTTATGTGTTATGAGTTATGCGTTATGCGTTATGCGTTATGCGTTATGCGTTATGGGTTATGAGTAATGCGTGATCCGTTATGCGTTATGCTTTATGCGTTATGAGTTACGCGTAATGCGTTATGCGTTATGCGTTATGGGTTATGAGTAATGCGTGATCCGTTATGCGTTATGCTTTATGCGTTATGAGTTACTCGTAATGCGTTATGCGCTATGGGTCATGCGTTAAGCGTTATGCGTTATGCGTTATGCGTTTGGGTTATGCGTTATGGGTTATGAGTAATGCGTGATCCGTTATGCGTTATGCTTTATGCGTTATGAGTTACGCGTAATGCGTTATGCGCTATGGGTCATGCGTTAAGCGTTATGCGTTATGAGTTATGAGTTGTGCGTTATGCGTTATGCGTTATGCGTTATGCGTTATGCGTTATGCGTTATGCGTTATGCGTTATGCGTTACGCAATATGCGTTATGCGTTATGCGTTATGCGTTATGCGTTATGCGTTATGCGTTATGCGTTATGCGTTATGCGTTATGCGTGATCCGTTATGCGTTATGCGTTATGAGTAATGCGTGATCCGTTATGCGTTATGCGTTATGCGTTATGCGTTATGGGTTATGCGTTATGTGTTATGCGTTATGCGTTATGCGTTATGCGTTATGCGTTATGCGTTATGCGTTATGCGTTATGCGTTATGGGTTATGAGTAATGCGTGACCCGTTATGCGTTATGCTTTATGCGTTATGAGTTACGCGTAATGCGTTATGCGCTATGGGTCATGCGTTAAGCGTTATGCGTTATGCGTTATGCGTTATGGGTTATGCGTTATGTGTTATGCGTTATGCGTTATGCGTTATGCGTTATGCGTTATGGGTTATCCGTTATGCGTTATCCGTTATGCGTTATTCGTTATGCGATATGCGTTATGCATTATGCGTTATGCGTTATGCGTTATGCGTTAAGCGTTATGCGTTATGCGTTATGCGTTATGCGTTATGCGTTATGCGTTATGCGTTATGAGTAATGCGTGATCCGTTATCCGTTATGCGTTATGCATTATGCGTTATGCGTTATGCGTTATGCGATATGCGTTATGCGTTATGCGTTATGCGTTATGCGTTATGCGTTATGCGTTATGCGTTATGCGTTATGCGTTATGCGTTATGCGTTATGCGTTATGCGTTATGCGTTATGCGTTATGCGTTATGCGTTATGCGTTATGCGTTATGCGTTATGCGTTATGCGTTATGCGTTATGCGTTTTGTGTTATCCGTTATGAGTTATGAGTAATGCGTGATCCGTTATGCGTTATGCGTTATGAGTAATGCGTGATCCGTTATGCGTTATGCTTTATGCGTTATGAGTTACGCGTAATGCGTTATGCGTTATGCGTTATGGGTTATGCGTTATGTGTTATGAGTTATGCGTTATGCGTTATGCGTTATGCGTTATGCGTTATGCGTTATGCGTTATGCGTTATCGGTTATGAGTAATGCCTGATCCGTTATGCGTTATGCTTTATGCGTTATGAGTTACGCGTAATGCGTTATGCGTTATGCGTTATGGGTTATGAGTAATGCGTGATCCGTTATGCGTTATGCTTTATGCGTTATGAGTTACTCGTAATGCGTTATGCGCTATGGGTCATGCGTTAAGCGTTATGCGTTATGCGTTATGCGTTTGGGTTATGCGTTATGGGTTATGAGTAATGCGTGATCCGTTATGCGTTATGCTTTATGCGTTATGAGTTACGCGTAATGCGTTATGCGCTATGGGTCATGCGTTAAGCGTTATGCGTTATGCGTTATGCGTTATGGGTTATGCGTTATGTGTTATGAGTTATGCGTTATGCGTTATGCGTTATGCGTTATGCGTTATGGGTTATCCGTTATGCGTTATGCGTCATGGGTTATGCGTTATGTGTTATGCGTTATGCGTTATGCGTTATGCGTTATGCGTTATGCGTTATCGGTTATGAGTAATGCGTGATCCGTTATGCGTTATGCTTTATGCGTTATGAGTTACGCGTAATGCGTTATGCGTTATGCGTTATGGGTTATGCGTTATGTGTTATGCGTTATGCGTTATGCGTTATGCGTTACGCAATATGCGTTATGCGTTATGCGTTATGCGTTATGCGTTATGCGTTATGCGTTATGCGTTATGCGTTATGCGTGATCCGTTATGCGTTATGCGTTATGAGTAATGCGTGATCCGTTATGCGTTATGCGTTATGCGTTATGCGTTATGGGTTATGCGTTATGTGTTATGCGTTATGCGTTATGCGTTATGCGTTATGCGTTATGCGTTATGAGTTGTGCGTTATGCGTTATGCGTTATGCGTTATGCGTTATGCGTTATGCGTTATGCGTTATGCGTTACGCAATATGCGTTATGCGTTATGCGTTATGCGTTATGCGTTATGCGTTATGCGTTATGCGTTATGCGTTATGCGTTATGCGTTATGCGTTATGGGTTATGCGTTATGCGTTATGCGTTATGCGTTATGCGATATGCGTTGTGCGTTATGCGTTATGCGTTATGCGTTATGCGTTATGCGTTATGCGTTATGCGTTATGCGTTATGCGTTATGCGTTATGCGTTATGAGTAATGCGTGATCCGTTATGCGTTATGCGTTATGCGTTATGCGTTATGTGTTATGCGTTGTGCGTTATCCGCTATGCGTTATGCGTTTTGCGTTATGCGTTATGCGTTATGCGTTGTGCGTTATGCGTTATGCGTTATGCGTTATAGGTTATGCGTTATGTGTCATGCGTTATGCGTTATGCGTTATGCGTTATGCGTTATGCGTTATGCGTTATGCGTTATGCATTATGCGTTATGCGTTATGCTTTATGCGTTATGCGTTATAAGTAATGCGAGATCCGTTATGTGTTATGCGTTATGCGTTATGCGTTATGTGTTATGCGTTGTGCGTTATCCGCTATGCGTTATGCGTTTTGCGTTATGCGTTATGCGTTATGCGTTGTGCGTTATGCGTTATGCGGTATAGGTTATGCGTTATGTGTCATGCGTTATGCGTTATGCGTTATGCGTTATGCGTTATGCGTTATGCGTTATGCTTTATGCGTTATGCGTTATGCGTTATGCGTTATGCGTTATGCGTTATGCGTTATGAGAAATGCGTGATCCGTTATGCGTTATGCGTTATGCGTTATGCGTTATGCGTTATGCGTTATGGGTTATGCGTTATGGGTTATGAGTAATGCGTGATCCGTTATGCGTTATGCTTTATGCGTTATGAGTTACGCGTAATGCGTTATGCGCTATGGGTCATGCGTTAAGCGTTATGCGTTATGCGTTATGGGTTATGCGTTATATGTTATGAGTTATGCGTTATGCGTTATGCGTTATGCGTTATGCGTTATGCGTTATGCGTTATGCGTTATCGGTTATGAGTAATGCGTGATCCGTTATGCGTTATGCTTTATGCGTTATGAGTTACGCGTAATGCGTTATGCGTTATGCGTTATGGGTTATGCGTTATGTGTTATGAGTTATGCGTTATGCGTTATGCGTTATGCGTTATGGGTTATCCGTTATGCGTTATCCGTTATGAGTTTTGCGTTATGCGTTATGCGTTATGAGTTGTGCGTTATGCGTTATGCGTTATGCGTTATGCGTTATGCGTTATGCGTTATGCGTTATGCGTTATGAGTAATGCTTGATCCGTTACACGTTATGCGTTATGCGTTATGCATTATGGGTTATGCGTTATGTGTTATGAGTTATGCGTTATGCGTTATGCGTTATGCGTTATGGGTTATGAGTAATGCGTGATCCGTTATGCGTTATGCTTTATGCGTTATGAGTTACGCGTAATGCGTTATGCGTTATGCGTTATGGGTTATGAGTAATGCGTGATCCGTTATGCGTTATGCGTTATGCGTTATGCGTTATGCGTTATGCGTTATGCGTTATGCGTTATGCGTTATGCGTTATGCGTTATGAGTAATGCGTGATCCGTTATACGTTATGCGTTATGCGTTATGCGTTATGTGTTATGCGTTGTGCGTTATCCGCTATGCGTTATGCGTTTTGCGTTATGCGTTATGCGTTATGCGTTGTGCGTTATGCGTTATGCGTTATGCGTTATGCGTTATAGGTTATGCGTTATGTGTCATGCGTTATGCGTTATGCGTTATGCGTTATGCGTTATGCGTTATGCGTTATGCGTTATGCATTATGCGTTATGCGTTATGCTTTATGCGTTATGCGTTATAAGTAATGCGAGATCCGTTATGTGTTATGCGTTATGCGTTATGCGTTATGTGTTATGCGTTGTGCGTTATCCGCTATGCGTTATGCGTTTTGCGTTATGCGTTATGCGTTATGCGTTGTGCGTTATGCGTTATGCGGTATAGGTTATGCGTTATGTGTCATGCGTTATGCGTTATGCGTTATGCGTTATGCGTTATGCGTTATGCGTTATGCGTTATGCGTTATGCGTTATGCGTTATGCGTTATGCGTTATGCGTTATGCGTTATGAGAAATGCGTGATCCGTTATGCGTTATGCGTTATGCGTTATGCATTATGCGTTATGGGTTATGCTTTATGCGTTATGAGTTACGCGTAATGCGTTATGCGCTATGGGTCATGCGTTAAGCGTTATGCGTTATGCGTTATGCGTTATGGGTTATGCGTTATGTGTTATGCGTTATGCGTTATGCGTTATGGGTTATCCGTTATGCGTTATCCGTTATGCGTTATGCGTTATGCGTTATTCGTTATGCGTTATGAGTTATGCGATATGCGTTATGCGTTATGCGTTATGCGTTATGCGTTATGCGTTATGCGTTATGCGTTATGCGTTATGCGTTATGCGTTATGCGTTATGCGTTATGCGTTATGCGTTATGCGTTATGCGTTATGCGTTATGCGTTATGCGTTATGCGTTATGCGTTATGCGTTATGCGTTATGCGTTATGCGTTATGCGTTATGCGTTATGCGTTATGCGTTATCCGTTATGAGTTATGAGTAATGCGTGATCCGTTATGCGTTATGCGTTATGAGTAATGCGTGATCCGTTATGCGTTATGCGTTATGAGTAATGCTTGATCCGTTACGCGTTATGCGTTATGCGTTATGCGTTATGCGTTATGCGTTATGCCTTATGCGTTATGAGTAATGCGTGATCCGTTATGCGTTATGCGTTATGCGTTATGCGTTATGCGTTGTGCGTTATCCGCTATGCGTTATGCGTTTTGCGTTATGCGTTATGCGTTATGCGTTGTGCGTTATGCGTTTTGCGTTATAGGTTATGCGTTATGTGTCATGCGTTATGCGTTTTGAGTTATGCGTTATGCGTTATGCGTTATGCATTATGCGTTATGCGTTATGCTTTATGCGTTATGCGTTATAAGTAATGCGTGATCCGTTATGTGATATGCGTTATGCGTTATGCGTTATGCGTTATGCGTTATGCGTTATGTGTTATGGGTTATGCGTTATGCGTTATGTGTTATGCGTTGTGCGTTATCCGCTATGCGTTATGCGTTTTGCGTTATGCGTTATGCGTTATGCGTTGTGCGTTATGCGTTATGCGTTATAGGTTATGCGTTATGTGTCATGCGTTATGCGTTATGCGTTATGCGTTATGCGTTATGCATTATGCGTTATGCGTTATGCTTTATGCGTTATGCGTTATGAGTAATGCGTGATCCGTTATGTGTTATGCGTTATGCGTTATGCGTTATGCGTTTTGCGTTATGCGTTATGCGTTATGCGTTATGCGTTGTGCGTTATGCGTTATGCGTTATAGGTTATGCGTTATGTGTCATGCGTTATGCGTTATGCGTTATGCGTTATGCGTTATGCGTTATGCGTTATGCATTATGCGTTATGCGTTATGCTTTATGCGTTATGCGTTATAAGTAATGCGTGATCCGTTATGTGTTATGCGTTATGCGTTATGCGTTATGCGTTTTGCGTTATGCGTTATGCCTTATGCGTTATGCGTTATGCGTTATGCGTTATGCGTTATGCGTTATGCGTTATGCGTTATGCGTTATGAGAAATGCGTGATCCGTTATGCGTTATGCGTTATGCGTTATGCGTTATGCGTTATGGGTTATCCGTTATGCGTTATCCGTTATGAGTTTTGCCTTATGCGTTATGCGTTATGCGTTATGCGTTATGCGTTATGCGTTATGCGTTATGCGTTATGCGTTATGCGTTATGCGTTATGCGTTACGCAATATGCGTTATGCGTTATGCGTTATGCGTTATGCGTTATGCGTTATGCGTTATGCGTGATCCGTTATGCGTTATGCGTTATGAGTAATGCGTGATCCGTTATGCGTTATGCGTTATGCGTTATGCGTTATGCGTTATGGGTTATGCGTTATGTGTTATGCGTTATGCGTTATGCGTTATGCGTTATGCGTTATGGGTTATGAGTAATGCGTGACCCGTTATGCGTTATGCTTTATGCGTTATGAGTTACGCGTAATGCGTTATGCGCTATGGGTCATGCGTTAAGCGTTATGCGTTATGCGTTATGCGTTATGCGTTATGCGTTATGCGTTATGCGTTATGCGTTATGCGTTATGCGTTATGCGTTATGCGTTATGCGTTATGCGTTATGCGTTATGCGTTATGCGTTATGCGTTATGCGTTATGCGTTATGCGTTATGCGTTATGCGTTATGCGTTATGCGTTATGCGTTATGCGTTATGCGTTATGCGTTATGCGTTATGCGTTATGCGTTATGCGTTATGCGTTATGCGTTATGCGTTATGCGTTATGCGTTATGCGTTATGCGTTATGCGTTATGCGTTATGCGTTATGCGTTATGCGTTATGCGTTATGCGTTATGCGTTATGCGTTATGCGTTATGCGTTATGCGTTATGCGTTATCCGTTATGAGTTATGAGTAATGCGTGATCCGTTATGCGTTATGCGTTATGAGTAATGCGTGATCCGTTATGCGTTATGCGTTATGAGTAATGCTTGATCCGTTACGCGTTATGCGTTATGCGTTATGCGTTATGCGTTATGCGTTATGCGTTATGCGTTATGCCTTATGCGTTATGAGTAATGCGTGATCCGTTATGCGTTATGCGTTATGCGTTATGCGTTATGCGTTGTGCGTTATCCGCTATGCGTTATGCGTTTTGCGTTATGCGTTATGCGTTATGCGTTATGCGTTGTGCGTTATGCGTTTTGCGTTATAGGTTATGCGTTATGTGTCATGCGTTATGCGTTTTGCGTTATGCGTTATGCGTTATGCGATATGCATTATGCGTTATGCGTTATGCTTTATGCGTTATGCGTTATAAGTAATGCGTGATCCGTTATGTGTTATGCGTTATGCGTTATGCGTTATGCGTTATGCGTTATGCGTTATGCGTTATGTGTTATGGGTTATGCGTTATGCGTTATGTGTTATGCGTTGTGCGTTATCCGCTATGCGTTATGCGTTTTGCGTTATGCGTTATGCGTTATGCGTTGTGCGTTATGCGTTATGCGTTATAGGTTATGCGTTATGTGTCATGCGTTATGCGTTATGCGTTATGCGTTATGCGTTATGCATTATGCGTTATGCGTTATGCTTTATGCGTTATGCGTTATGAGTAATGCGTGATCCGTTATGTGTTATGCGTTATGCGTTATGCGTTATGCGTTTTGCGTTATGCGTTATGCGTTATGCGTTATGCGTTGTGCGTTATGCGTTATGCGTTATAGGTTATGCGTTATGTGTCATGCGTTATGCGTTATGCGTTATGCGTTATGCGTTATGCATTATGCGTTATGCGTTATGCTTTATGCGTTATGCGTTATAAGTAATGCGTGATCCGTTATGTGTTATGCGTTATGCGTTATGCGTTATGCGTTTTGCGTTATGCGTTATGCCTTATGCGTTATGCGTTATGCGTTATGCGTTATGCGTTATGCGTTATGCGTTATGCGTTATGCGTTATGAGAAATGCGTGATCCGTTATGCGTTATGCGTTATGCGTTATGCGTTATGGGTTATCCGTTATGCGTTATCCGTTATGAGTTTTGCGTTATGCGTTATGCGTTATGCGTTATGCGTTATGCGTTATGCGTTATGCGTTATGCGTTATGCGTTATGCGTTACGCAATATGCGTTATGCGTTATGCGTTATGCGTTATCCACTAACCGTTATGCGTTTTGCGTTATGCGTTATGCGTTATGCGTTATGCGTTATGAGTTATGCGTTATGAGTAATGCGTGATCCGTTATGCGTTATGCGTTATGCGTTATGCGTTATGCGTTATGCGTTATGCGTTATGTGTTATGGGTTATGTGTTATGCGTTATGCGTTATGCGTTATGCGTTATGCGTTATGCGTTATGCGTTATGCGTTATGCGTTATGCATGATGTGTTATCCGTTATGCGTTATCCGTTATGCGTTATGTGTTATGCGTTGTGCGTTATCCACTAACCGTTATGCGTTTTGCGTTATGCGTTATGCGTTATGCGTTATGCGTTATGCGTTATGCGTTATGCGTTATGCGTTATGCGTTATGAGAAATGCGTGATCCGTTATGCGTTATGCGTTATGCGTTATGCGTTATGTGTTATGCGTTGTGCGTTATCCACTAACCGTTATGCGTTTTGCGTTATGCGTTATGCGTTATGCGTTATGCGTTATGCGTTATGCGTTATGCGTTATGAGAAATGCGTGATCCGTTATGCGTTATGCGTTATGAGTAATGCGTGATCCGTTATGCGTTATGCGATATGCGCTATGAGTAATGCGTGATCCGTTATGCGTTATGCGTTATGAGTACTGCGTGATCCGTTATGCGTTGTGCGTTATGAGTAATGCTTGATCCGTTACGCGTTATGCGTTATGCATTAAGCGTTATGCGTTATACGTTATGCGTTATGCGTTATGCGTTATGAGTAATGCGTGATCCGTTATGCGTTATGCGTTATGCGTTATGCGTTATGCGTTATGAGTAATGCGTGATCCGTTATGCGTTATGCGTTATGCGCTATGAGTAATGCGTGATCCGTTATGCGTTATGCGTTATGAGTAATGCTTGATCCGTTACGCGTTATGCGTTATGCATTAAGCGTTATGCGTTATACGTTATGCGTTATGCGTTATGCGTTATGCGTTATGCTTTATGCATTATGCGTTATGCGTTATGCGTTATGCGTTATGCGTTATGCGTTATGCGTTATGCGTTATGCGTTATGCGTTATGCGTTATGCGTTATGCGTTATGCGTTATGCGTTATGCGTTATGCGTTATGCGTTATGCGTTATGCGTTATGCGTTATGCGTTATGCGTTATGCGTTATGCGTTATCCGTTATGAGTTATGAGTAATGCGTGATCCGTTATGCGTTATGCGTTATGAGTAATGCGTGATCCGTTATGCGTTATGCGTTATGAGTAATGCTTGATCCGTTACGCGTTATGCGTTATGCGTTATGCGTTATGCGTTATGCGTTATGCGTTATGCGTTATGCGTTATGCGTTATGAGTAATGCGTGATCCGTTATGCGTTATGCGTTATGCGTTATGCGTTATGCGTTGTGCGTTATCCGCTATGCGTTATGCGTTTTGCGTTATGCGTTATGCGTTATGCGTTATGCGTTGTGCGTTATGCGTTTTGCGTTATAGGTTATGCGTTATGTGTCATGCGTTATGCGTTTTGCGTTATGCGTTATGCGTTATGCGTTATGCATTATGCGTTATGCGTTATGCTTTATGCGTTATGCGTTATAAGTAATGCGTGATCCGTTATGTGTTATGCGTTATGCGTTATGCGTTATGCGTTATGCGTTATGCGTTATGCGTTATGTGTTATGGGTTATGCGTTATGCGTTATGTGTTATGCGTTGTGCGTTATCCGCTATGCGTTATGCGTTTTGCGTTATGCGTTATGCGTTATGCGTTGTGCGTTATGCGTTATGCGTTATAGGTTATGCGTTATGTGTCATGCGTTATGCGTTATGCGTTATGCGTTATGCGTTATGCATTATGCGTTATGCGTTATGCTTTATGCGTTATGCGTTATGAGTAATGCGTGAACCGTTATGTGTTATGCGTTATGCGTTATGCGTTATGCGTTTTGCGTTATGCGTTATGCGTTATGCGTTATGCGTTGTGCGTTATGCGTTATGCGTTATAGGTTATGCGTTATGTGTCATGCGTTATGCGTTATGCGTTATGCGTTATGCGTTATGCGTTATGCATTATGCGTTATGCGTTATGCTTTATGCGTTATGCGTTATAAGTAATGCGTGATCCGTTATGCGTTATGCGTTATGCGTTATGCGTTATGGGTTATCCGTTATGAGTAATGCGTGATCCGTTATGCGTTATGCGTTATGCGTTATGCGATATGTGTTATGCGTTGTGCGTTATCCACTAACCGTTATGCGTTTTGCGTTATGCGTCATGCGTTATGCGTTATGCGTTATGAGAAATGCGTGATCCGTTATGCGTTATGCGTTATGAGTAATGCGTGATCCGTTATGCGTTATGCGATATGCGCTATGAGTAATGCGTGATCCGTTATGCGTTATGCGTTATGAGTACTGCGTGATCCGTTATGCGTTGTGCGTTATGAGTAATGCTTGATCCGTTACGCGTTATGCGTTATGCATTAAGCGTTATGCGTTATACGTTATGCGTTATGCGTTATGCGTTATGAGTAATGCGTGATCCGTTATGCGTTATGCGTAACGCGTTATGCGTTATGCGTTATGCGTTATGGGTATGCGTTATGTGTTATGCGTTATGCGTTATGCGTTATGGGTTATGAGTAATGCGTGACTCGTTATGCGTTATGCTTTTTGCGTTATGAGTTACGCGTAATGCGTTATGCGCTATGGGTCATGCGTTAAGCGTTATGCGTTATGCGTTATGCGTTATGGGTTATGCGTTATGTGTTATGCGTTATGCGTTATGCGTTATGCGTTATGCGTTATGTGTTATGCGTTATGGGTTATCCGTTATGCGTTATCCGTTATGTGTTATGCGTTATGCGTTATGCGTTATGCGTTATGCGTTATGAGTAATGCGTGATCCGTTATCCGTTATGCGTTATGCGTTATGCGTTATGCGTTATGCGTTATGCGATATGCGTTATGCGTTATGCGTTATGCGTTATGCGTTATGCGTTATGCGTTATGCGTTATGCGTTATGCGTTATGCGTTATGCGTTATGCGTTATGCGTTATGCGTTATGCGTTATGCGTTATGCGTTATGCGTTATGCGTTATGCGTTATGCGTTATGCGTTATGCGTTATGCGTTATGCGTTATGCGTTATGCGTTTTGTGTTATCCGTTATGAGTTATGAGTAATGCGTGATCCGTTATGCGTTATGCGTTATGAGTAATGCGTGATCCGTTATGCGTTATGCGTTGTGAGTAATGCTTGATCCGTTACGCGTTATGCGTTATGCGTTATGCGTTATGCGTTATGGGTTATGCGTTATGTGTTATGAGTTATGCGTTATGCGTTATGCGTTATGCGTTATGCGTTATGGGTTATGAGTAATGCGTGATCCGTTATGCGTTATGCTTTATGCGTTATGAGTTACGCGTAATGCGTTATGCGTTATGCGTTTTGGGTTATGCGTTATGTGTTATGAGTTATGCGTTATGCGTTATGCGTTATGCGTTATGCGTTATGCGTTATGCGTTATCGGTTATGAGTAATGCCTGATCCGTTATGCGTTATGCTTTATGCGTTATGAGTTACGCGTAATGCGTTATGCGTTATGCGTTATGGGTTAAGCGTTATGTGTTATGAGTTATGCGTTATGCGTTATGCGTTATGCGTTATGGGTTATCCGTTATGCGTTATGTGTCATGCGTTATGCGTTATGCGTTATGCGTTATGCGTTATGCGTTATGCGTTATGCGTTATGCATTATGCGTTATGCGTTATGCTTTATGCGTTATGCGTTATAAGTAATGCGAGATCCGTTATGTGTTATGCGTTATGCGTTATGCGTTATGTGTTATGCGTTGTGCGTTATCCGCTATGCGTTATGCGTTTTGCGTTATGCGTTATGCGTTATGCGTTGTGCGTTATGCGTTATGCGGTATAGGTTATGCGTTATGTGTCATGCGTTATGCGTTATGCGTTATGCGTTATGCGTTATGCGTTATGCTTTATGCGTTATGCGTTATGCTTTATGCGTTATGAGTTACGCGTAATGCGTTATGCGCTATGGGTCATGCGTTAAGAGTTATGCGTTATGCGTTATGCGTTATGGGTTATGCGTTATGTGTTATGCGTTATGCGTTATGCGTTATGCGTTATGCGTTATGCGTTATGCGTTATGGGTTATCCGTTATGCGTTATCCGTTATGCGTTATGCGTTATGCGTTATGCGTTACGCGTTATGCGTTATGCGATATGCGTTATGCGTTATGCGTTATGCGTTATGCGTTATGCGTTATGCGTTATGCGTTATGCGTTATGCGTTATGCGTTATGCGATATGCGTTATGCGTTATGCGTTATGCGTTATGCGTTATGCGTTATGCGTTATGCGTTATGCGTTATGCGTTATGCGTTATGCGTTATGCGTTATGCGTTATGCGTTATGCGTTATGCGTTATGCGTTATGCGTTATGCGTTATGCGTTATGCGTTATGCGTTATGCGTTATGAGTAATGCGTGATCCGTTATGCGTTATGCGTTATGCGTTATGCGTTATGTGTTATGCGTTGTGCGTTATCCGCTATGCGTTATGCGTTTTGCGTTATGCGTTATGCGTTATGCGTTGTGCGTTATGCGTTATGCGTTATGCGTTATAGGTTATGCGTTATGTGTCATGCGTTATGCGTTATGCGTTATGCGTTATGCGTTATGCGTTATGCGTTATGCGTTATGCATTATGCGTTATGCGTTATGCTTTATGCGTTATGCGTTATAAGTAATGCGAGATCCGTTATGTGTTATGCGTTATGCGTTATGCGTTATGTGTTATGCGTTGTGCGTTATCCGCTATGCGTTATGCGTTTTGCGTTATGCGTTATGCGTTATGCGTTGTGCGTTATGCGTTATGCGGTATAGGTTATGCGTTATGTGTCATGCGTTATGCGTTATGCGTTATGCGTTATGCGTTATGCGTTATGCTTTATGCGTTATGCGTTATGCGTTATGCGTTATGCGTTATGCGTTATGCGTTATGCGTTATGAGAAATGCGTGATCCGTTATGCGTTATGCGTTATGCGTTATGCGTTATGGGTTATGCGTTATGGGTTATGAGTAATGCGTGATCCGTTATGCGTTATGCTTTATGGGTTATGAGTTACGCGTAATGCGTTATGCTCTATGGGTCATGCGTTAAGCGTTATGCGTTATGCGTTATGGGTTATGCGTTATATGTTATGAGTTATGCGTTATGCGTTATGCGTTATGCGTTATGCGTTATGCGTTATGCGTTATGCGTTATGCGTTATCGGTTATGAGTAATGCGTGATCCGTTACGCGTTATGCTTTATGCGTTATGAGTTACGCGTAATGCGTTATGCGTTATGCGTTATGGGTTATGCGTTATGTGTTATGAGTTATGCGTTATGCGTTATGGGTTATCCGTTATGCGTTATCCGTTATGAGTTTTGCGTTATGCGTTATGCGTTATGAGTTGTGCGTTATGCGTTATGCGTTATGCGTTATGCGTTATGCGTTATGCGTTATGCGTTATGCGTTATGCGTTATGCGTTATGCGTTATGCGTTATGCGTTATGCGTTATGAGTAATGCTTGATCCGTTACGCGTTATGCGTTATGCGTTATGCATTATGGGTTATGCGTTATGTGTTATGAGTTATGCGTTATGCGTTATGCGTTATGCGTTATGCGTTATGCGTTATGGGTTATGAGTAATGCGTGATCCGTTATGCGTTATGCTTTATGCGTTATGAGTTACGCGTAATGCGTTATGCGTTATGCGTTATGGGTTATGAGTAATGCGTGATCCGTTATGCGTTATGCTTTATGCGTTATGAGTTACTCGTAATGCGTTATGCGCTATGGGTCATGCGTTAAGCGTTATGCGTTATGCGTTATGCGTTTGGGTTATGCGTTATGGGTTATGAGTAATGCGTGATCCGTTATGCGTTATGCTTTATGCGTTATGAGTTACGCGTAATGCGTTATGCGCTATGGGTCATGCGTTAAGCGTTATGCGTTATGCGTTACGAGTTGTGCGTTATGCGTTATGCGTTATGCGTTATGCGTTATGCGTTATGCGTTATGCGTTATGCGTTATGCGTTACGCAATATGCGTTATGCGTTATGCGTTATGCGTTATGCGTTATGCGTTATGCGTTATGCGTTATGCGTTATGCGTTATGAGTAATGCTTGATCCGTTACGCGTTATGCGTTATGCGTTATGCATTATGGGTTATGCGTTATGTGTTATGAGTTATGCGTTATGCGTTATGCGTTATGCGTTATGCGTTATGCGTTATGGGTTATGAGTAATGCGTGATCCGTTATGCGTTATGCTTTATGCGTTATGAGTTACGCGTAATGCGTTATGCGTTATGCGTTATGCGTTATGAGTAATGCGTGATCCGTTATGCGTTATGCGTTATGCGTTATGCGTTATGGGTTATGCGTTATGTGTTATGCGTTATGCGTTATGCGTTATGCGTTATGCGTTATGCGTTATGCGTTATGGGTTATGAGTAATGCGTGACCCGTTATGCGTTATGCTTTATGCGTTATGAGTTACGCGTAATGCGTTATGCGCTATGGGTCATGCGTTAAGCGTTATGCGTTATGCGTTATGCGTTATGGGTTATGCGTTATGTGTTATGCGTTATGCGTTATGCGTTATGCGTTATGGGTTATCCGTTATGCGTTATCCGTTATGCGTCATTCGTTATGCGATATGCGTTATGCATTATGCGTTATGCGTTATGCGTTATGCGTTATGCGTTATGCGTTATGCGTTATGCGTTATGCGTTATGCGTTATGCGTTATGCGTTATGAGTAATGCGTGATCCGTTATCCGTTATGCGTTATGCGTTATGCGTTATGCGTTATGCGTTATGCGATATGCGTTATGCGTTATGCGTTATGCGTTATGCGTTATGCGTTATGCGTTATGCGTTATGCGTTATGCGTTATGCGTTATGCGTTATGCGTTATGCGTTATGCGTTATGCGTTATGCGTTATGCGTTATGCGTTATGCGTTATGCGTTATGCGTTATGCGTTTTGTGTTATCCGTTATGAGTTATGAGTAATGCGTGATCCGTTATGCGTTATGCGTTATGAGTAATGCGTGATCCGTTATGCGTTATGCGTTATGAGTAATGCTTGATCCGTTACGCGTTATGCGTTATGCGTTATGCGTTATGGGTTATGCGTTATGTGTTATGAGTTATGCGTTATGCGTTATGCGTTATGCGTTATGGGTTATGAGTAATGCGTGATCCGTTATGCGTTATGCTTTATGCGTTATGAGTTACGCGTAATGCGTTATGCGTTATGCGTTATGGGTTATGCGTTATGTGTTATGAGTTATGCGTTATGCGTTATGCGTTATGCGTTATGCGTTATGCGTTATGCGTTATGCGTTATCGGTTATGAGTAATGCCTGATCCGTTATGCGTTATGCTTTATGCGTTATGAGTTACGCGTAATGCGTTATGCGTTATGCGTTATGGGTTAAGCGTTATGTGTTATGAGTTATGCGTTATGCGTTATGCGTTATGCGTTATGGGTTATCCGTTATGCGTTATCCGTTATGAGTTTTGCGTTATGCGTTATGCGTTATGAGTTGTGCGTTATGCGTTATGCGTTATGCGTTATGCGTTATGCGTTATGCGTTATGCGTTATGCGTTATGCGTTACGCAATATGCGTTATGCGTTATGCGTTATGCGTTATGCGTTATGCGTTATGCGTTATGCGTTATGCGTTATGCGTTATGCGTTATGCGTGATCCGTTATGCGTTATGCGTTATGAGTAATGCGTGATCCGTTATGCGTTATGCGTTATGCGTTATGCGTTATGGGTTATGCGTTATGTGTTATGCGTTATGCGTTATGCGTTATGCGTTATGCGTTATGCGTTATGGGTTATGAGTAATGCGTGACCCGTTATGCGTTATGCTTTATGCGTTATGAGTTACGCGTAATGCGTTATGCGCTATGGGTCATGCGTTAAGCGTTATGCGTTATGCGTTATGCGTCATGGGTTATGCGTTATGCGTTATGCGTTATGCGTTATGCGTTATGCGTTATCGGTTATGAGTAATGCGTGATCCGTTATGCGTTATGCTTTATGCGTTATGAGTTACGCGTAATGCGTTATGCGTTATGCGTTATGGGTTATGCGTTATGTGTTATGAGTTATGCGTTATGCGTTATGCGTTATGGGTTATCCGTTATGCGTTATCCGTTATGAGTTTTGCGTTATGCGTTATGCGTTATGAGTTGTGCGTTATGCGTTATGCGTTATGCGTTATGCGTTATGCGTTATGCGTTATGCGTTATGCGTTATGCGTTATGCGTTATGCGTTATGAGTAATGCTTGATCCGTTACGCGTTATGCGTTATGCGTTATGCATTATGGGTTATGCGTTATGTGTTATGAGTTATGCGTTATGCGTTATGCGTTATGCGTTATGGGTTATGAGTAATGCGTGATCCGTTATGCGTTATGCTTTATGCGTTATGAGTTACGCGTAATGCGTTATGCGTTATGCGTTATGGGTTATGAGTAATGCGTGATCCGTTATGCGTTATGCTTTATGCGTTATGAGTTACTCGTAATGCGTTATGCGCTATGGGTCATGCGTTAAGCGTTATGCGTTATGCGTTTGGGTTATGCGTTATGGGTTATGAGTAATGCGTGATCCGTTATGCGTTATGCTTTATGCGTTATGAGTTACGCGTAATGCGTTATGCGCTATGGGTCATGCGTTAAGCGTTATGCGTTATGCGTTATGCGTTATGGGTTATGCGTTATGTGTTATGAGTTATGCGTAATGCGTTATGCGTTATGCGTTATGCGTTATGGGTTATCCGTTATGCGTTATCCGTTATGAGTTTTGCGTTATGCGTTATGCGTTATGAGTTGTGCGTTATGCGTTATGCGTTATGCGTTATGCGTTATGCGTTATGCGTTATGCGTTATGCGTTATGCGTTATGCGTTACGCAATATGCGTTATGCGTTATGCGTTATGCGTTATGCGTTATGCGTTATGCGTTATGCGTTATGCGTTATGCGTTATGCGTTATGCGTTATGCGTTATGCGTGATCCGTTATGCGTTATGCGTTATGAGTAATGCGTGATCCGTTATGCGTTATGCGTTATTCGTTATGCGTTATGGGTTATGCGTTATGTGTTATGCGTTATGCGTTATGCGTTATGCGTTATGCGTTATGCGTTATGGGTTATGAGTAATGCGTGACCCGTTATGCGTTATGCTTTATGCGTTATGAGTTACGCGTAATGCGTTATGCGCTATGGGTCATGCGTTAAGCGTTATGCGTTATGCGTTATGCGTTATGGGTTATGCGTTATGTGTTATGCGTTATGCGTTATGCGTTATGCGTTATGCGTTATGCGTTATCGGTTATGAGTAATGCGTGATCCGTTATGCGTTATGCTTTATGCGTTATGAGTTACGCGTAATGCGTTATGCGTTATGCGTTATGGGTTATGCGTTATGTGTTATGAGTTATGCGTTATGCGTTATGCGTTATGCGTTATGCGTTATGGGTTATCCGTTATGCGTTATCCGTTATGAGTTTTGCGTTATGCGTTATGCGTTATGAGTTGTGCGTTATGCGTTATGCGTTATGCGTTATGCGTTATGCGTTATGCGTTATGCGTTATGCGTTATGCGTTATGCGTTATGCGTTATGCGTTATGCGTTATGAGTAATGCTTGATCCGTTACGCGTTATGCGTTATGCGTTATGCATTATGGGTTATGCGTTATGTGTTATGAGTTATGCGTTATGCGTTATGCGTTATGCGTTATGCGTTATGGGTTATGAGTAATGCGTGATCCGTTATGCGTTATGCTTTATGCGTTATGAGTTACGCGTAATGCGTTATGCGTTATGCGTTATGGGTTATGAGTAATGCGTGATCCGTTATGCGTTATGCTTTATGCGTTATGAGTTACTCGTAATGCGTTATGCGCTATGGGTCATGCGTTAAGCGTTATGCGTTATGCGTTATGCGTTTGGGTTATGCGTTATGGCTTATGAGTAATGCGTGATCCGTTATGCGTTATGCTTTATGCGTTATGAGTTACGCGTAATGCGTTATGCGCTATGGGTCATGCGTTAAGCGTTATGCGTTATGCGTTATGAGTTATGCGTTATGCGTTATGCGTTATGCGTTATGCGTTATGCGTTATGCGTTATGCGTTATGCGTTACGCAATATGCGTTATGCGTTATGCGTTATGCGTTATGCGTTATGCGTTATGCGTTATGCGTTATGCGTTATGCGTTATGCGTTATGCGTGATCCGTTATGCGTTATGCGTTATGAGTAATGCGTGATCCGTTATGCGTTATGCGTTATGCGTTATGCGTTATGGGTTATGCGTTATGTGTTATGCGTTATGCGTTATGCGTTATGCGTTATGCGTTATGCGTTATGGGTTATGAGTAATGCGTGACCCGTTATGCGTTATGCTTTATGCGTTATGAGTTACGCGTAATGCGTTATGCGCTATGGGTCATGCGTTAAGCGTTATGCGTTATGCGTTATGCGTTATGGGTTATGCGTTATGTGTTATGCGTTATGCGTTATGCGTTATGCGTTATGCGTTATGGGTTATCCGTTATGCGTTATCCGTTATGCGTTATGCGTTATGCGTTATGCGTTACGCGTTATGCGTTATGCGATATGCGTTATGCGTTATGCGTTATGCGTTATGCGTTATGCGTTATGCGTTATGCGTTATGCGTTATGCGTTATGCGTTATGCGATATGCGTTGTGCGTTATGCGTTATGCGTTATGCGTTATGCGTTATGCGTTATGCGTTATGCGTTATGCGTTATGCGTTATGCGTTATGCGTTATGCGTTATGCGTTATGCGTTATGCGTTATGAGTAATGCGTGATCCGTTATGCGTTATGCGTTATGCGTTATGCGTTATGCGTTATGCGTTATGCGTTACGCAATATGCGTTATGCGTTATGCGTTATGCGTTATGCGTTATGCGTTATGCGTTATGCGTTATGCGTTATGCGTTATGCGTTATGCGTGATCCGTTATGCGTTATGCGTTATGAGTAATGCGTGATCCGTTATGCGTTATGCGTTATGCGTTATGCGTTATGGGTTATGCGTTATGTGTTATGCGTTATGCGTTATGCGTTATGCGTTATGCGTTATGCGTTATGGGTTATGAGTAATGCGTGACCCGTTATGCGTTATGCTTTATGCGTTATGAGTTACGCGTAATGCGTTATGCGCTATGGGTCATGCGTTAAGCGTTATGCGTTATGCGTTATGCGTTATGGGTTATGCGTTATGTGTTATGCGTTATGCGTTATGCGTTATGCGTTATGCGTTATGGGTTATCCGTTATGCGTTATCCGTTATGCGTTATGCGTTATGCGTTATGCGTTACGCGTTATGCGTTATGCGATATGCGTTATGCGTTATGCGTTATGCGTTATGCGTTATGCGTTATGCGTTATGCGTTATGCGTTATGCGTTATGCGTTATGCGATATGCGTTGTGCGTTATGCGTTATGCGTTATGCGTTATGCGTTATGCGTTATGCGTTATGCGTTATGCGTTATGCGTTATGCGTTATGCGTTATGCGTTATGCGTTATGCGTTATGCGTTATGAGTAATGCGTGATCCGTTATGCGTTATGCGTTATGCGTTATGTGTTATGCGTTGTGCGTTATCCGCTATGCGTTATGCGTTTTGCGTTATGCGTTATGCGTTATGCGTTGTGCGTTATGCGTTATGCGTTATGCGTTATAGGTTATGCGTTATGTGTCATGCGTTATGCGTTATGCGTTATGCGTTATGCGTTATGCGTTATGCGTTATGCATTATGCGTTATGCGTTATGCTTTATGCGTTATGCGTTATAAGTAATGCGAGATCCGTTATGTGTTATGCGTTATGCGTTATGCGTTATGTGTTATGCGTTGTGCGTTATCCGCTATGCGTTATGCGTTTTGCGTTATGCGTTATGCGTTATGCGTTGTGCGTTATGCGTTATGCGGTATAGGTTATGCGTTATGTGTCATGCGTTATGCGTTATGCGTTATGCGTTATGCGTTATGCGTTATGCGTTATGCGTTATGCGTTATGCTTTATGCGTTATGCGTTATGCGTTATGCGTTATGCGTTATGCGTTATGCGTTATGAGAAATGCGTGATCCGTTATGCGTTATGCGTTATGCGTTATGCGTTATGCGTTATGGGTTATGCGTTATGGGTTATGAGTAATGCGTGATCCGTTATGCGTTATGCTTTATGCGTTATGAGTTACGCGTAATGCGTTATGCGCTATGGGTCATGCGTTAAGCGTTATGCGTTATGCGTTATGGGTTATGCGTTATATGTTATGAGTTATGCGTTATGCGTTATGCGTTATGCGTTATGCGTTATCGGTTATGAGTAATGCGTGATCCGTTATGCGTTATGCTTTATGCGTTATGAGTTACGCGTAATGCGTTATGCGTTATGCGTTATGGGTTATGCGTTATGCGTTATGCGTTATGCGTTATGCGTTATGGGTTATCCGTTATGCGTTATCCGTTATGAGTTTTGCGTTATGCGTTATGCGTTATGAGTTGTGCGTTATGCGTTATGCGTTATGCGTTATGCGTTATGCGTTATGCGTTATGCGTTATGCGTTATGAGTAATGCTTGATCCGTTACACGTTATGCGTTATGCGTTATGCATTATGGGTTATGCGTTATGTGTTATGAGTTATGCGTTATGCGTTATGCGTTATGCGTTATGCGTTATGGGTTATGAGTAATGCGTGATCCGTTATGCGTTATGCTTTATGCGTTATGAGTTACGCGTAATGCGTTATGCGTTATGCGTTATGCGTTATGGGTTATGAGTAATGCGTGATCCGTTATGCGTTATGCGTTATGCGTTATGCGTTATGCGTTATGCGTTATGCGTTATGCGTTATGCGTTATGCGTTATGCGTTATGCGTTATGCGTTATGAGTAATGCGTGATCCGTTATACGTTATGCGTTATGCGTTATGCGTTATGTGTTATGCGTTGTGCGTTATCCGCTATGCGTTATGCGTTTTGCGTTATGCGTTATGCGTTATGCGTTGTGCGTTATGCGTTATGCGTTATGCGTTATGCGTTATAGGTTATGCGTTATGTGTCATGCGTTATGCGTTATGCGTTATGCGTTATGCGTTATGCGTTATGCGTTATGCGTTATGCGTTATGCATTATGCGTTATGCGTTATGCTTTATGCGTTATGCGTTATAAGTAATGCGAGATCCGTTATGTGATATGCGTTATGCGTTATGCGTTATGTGTTATGCGTTGTGCGTTATCCGCTATGCGTTATGCGTTTTGCGTTATGCGTTATGCGTTATGCGTTGTGCGTTATGCGTTATGCGGTATAGGTTATGCGTTATGTGTCATGCGTTATGCGTTATGCGTTATGCGTTATGCGTTATGCGTTATGCGTTATGCTTTATGCGTTATGCGTTATGCGTTATGCGTTATGCGTTATGCGTTATGCGTTATGAGAAATGCGTGATCCGTTATGCGTTATGCGTTATGCGTTATGCATTATGCGTTATGGGTTATGCTTTATGCGTTATGAGTTACGCGTAATGCGTTATGCGCTATGGGTCATGCGTTAAGCGTTATGCGTTATGCGTTATGCGTTATGGGTTATGCGTTATGTGTTATGCGTTATGCGTTATGCGTTATGGGTTATCCGTTATGCGTTATCCGTTATGCGTTATGCGTTATGCGTTATTCGTTATGCGTTATGAGTTATGCGATATGCGTTATGCGTTATGCGTTATGCGTTATGCGTTATGCGTTATGCGTTATGAGTAATGCTTGATCCGTTACGCGTTATGCGTTATGCGTTATGCGTTATGCGTTATGCGTTATGCGTTATGCCTTATGCGTTATGAGTAATGCGTGATCCGTTATGCGTTATGCGTTATGCGTTATGCGTTATGCGTTGTGCGTTATCCGCTATGCGTTATGCGTTTTGCGTTATGCGTTATGCGTTATGCGTTGTGCGTTATGCGTTTTGCGTTATAGGTTATGCGTTATGTGTCATGCGTTATGCGTTTTGCGTTATGCGTTATGCGTTATGCGTTATGCATTATGCGTTATGCGTTATGCTTTATGCGTTATGCGTTATAAGTAATGCGTGATCCGTTATGTGTTATGCGTTATGCGTTATGCGTTATGCGTTATGCGTTATGCGTTATGTGTTATGGGTTATGCGTTATGCGTTATGCGTTATGCGTTATGCCTTATGCGTTATGAGTAATGCGTGATCCGTTATGCGTTATGCGTTATGCTTTATGCGTTATGCGTTGTGCGTTATCCGCTATGCGTTATGCGTTTTGCGTTATGCGTTATGCGTTATGCGTTGTGCGTTATGCGTTTTGCGTTATAGGTTATGCGTTATGTGTCATGCGTTATGCGTTTTGCGTTATGCGTTATGCGTTATGCGTTATGCATTATGCGTTATGCGTTATGCGTTATGCGTGATCCGTTATGCGTTATGCGTTATGAGAAATGCGTGATCCGTTATGCGTTATGCGTTATGCGTTATGCGTTATGGGTTATCCGTTATGCGTTATCCGTTATGAGTTTTGCCTTATGCGTTATGCGTTATGCGTTATGCGTTATGCGTTATGCGTTATGCGTTATGCGTTATGCGTTATGCGTTATGCGTTATGCGTTATGCGTTATGCGTTATGTGTTATGGGTTATGCGTTATGCGTTATGCGTTATGCGTTATGCCTTATGCGTTATGAGTAATGCGTGATCCGTTATGCGTTATGCGTTATGCTTTATGCGTTATGCGTTGTGCGTTATCCGCTATGCGTTATGCGTTTTGCGTTATGCGTTATGCGTTATGCGTTGTGCGTTATGCGTTTTGCGTTATAGGTTATGCGTTATGTGTCATGCGTTATGCGTTTTGCGTTATGCGTTATGCGTTATGCGTTATGCATTATGCGTTATGCGTTATGCGTTATGCGTGATCCGTTATGCGTTATGCGTTATGAGAAATGCGTGATCCGTTATGCGTTATGCGTTATGCGTTATGCGTTATGGGTTATCCGTTATGCGTTATCCGTTATGAGTTTTGCCTTATGCGTTATGCGTTATGCGTTATGCGTTATGCGTTATGCGTTATGCGTTATGCGTTATGCGTTATGCGTTATGGGTTATGCGTTATGCGTTATGCGTTATGCGTTATGCGTTATGCGTTATGCGTTATGCGTTATGCGTTATGCGTTATGCGTTATGCGTTATGCGTTATGCGTTATGCGTTATGCGTTATGCGTTATGCGTTATGCGTTATGCGTTATGCGTTATGCGTTATGCGTTATGCGTTATGCGTTATGCGTTATGCGTTATGCGTTATGCGTTATGCGTTATCCGTTATGAGTTATGAGTAATGCGTGATCCGTTATGCGTTATGCGTTATGAGTAATGCGTGATCCGTTATGCGTTATGCGTTATGCGTTATGCGTTATGCGTTGTGCGTTATCCGCTATGCGTTATGCGTTTTGCGTTATGCGTTATGCGTTATGCGTTGTGCGTTATGCGTTTTGCGTTATAGGTTATGCGTTATGTGTCATGCGTTATGCGTTTTGCGTTATGCGTTATGCGTTATGCGTTATGCATTATGCGTTATGCGTTATGCTTTATGCGTTATGCGTTATAAGTAATGCGTGATCCGTTATGTGTTATGCGTTATGCGTTATGCGTTATGCGTTATGCGTTATGCGTTATGCGTTATGTGTTATGGGTTATGCGTTATGCGTTATGTGTTATGCGTTGTGCGTTATCCGCTATGCGTTATGCGTTTTGCGTTATGCGTTATGCGTTATGCGTTGTGCGTTATGCGTTATGCGTTATAGGTTATGCGTTATGTGTCATGCGTTATGCGTTATGCGTTATGCGTTATGCGTTATGCATTATGCGTTATGCGTTATGCTTTATGCGTTATGCGTTATGAGTAATGCGTGATCCGTTATGTGTTATGCGTTATGCGTTATGCGTTATGCGTTTTGCGTTATGCGTTATGCGTTATGCGTTATGCGTTGTGCGTTATGCGTTATGCGTTATAGTTTATGCGTTATGTGTCATGCGTTATGCGTTATGCGTTATGCGTTATGCGTTATGCGTTATGCATTATGCGTTATGCGTTATGCTTTATGCGTTATGCGTTATAAGTAATGCGTGATCCGTTATGTGTTATGCGTTATGCGTTATGCGTTATGCGTTTTGCGTTATGCGTTATGCGTTATGCGTTATGCGTTGTGCGTTATGCGTTATGCGTTATAGTTTATGCGTTATGTGTCATGCGTTATGCGTTATGCGTTATGCGTTATGCGTTATGCGTTATGCATTATGCGTTATGCGTTATGCTTTATGCGTTATGCGTTATAAGTAATGCGTGATCCGTTATGTGTTATGCGTTATGCGTTATGCGTTATGCGTTTTGCGTTATGCGTTATGCCTTATGCGTTATGCGTTATGCGTTATGCGTTATGCGTTATGCGTTATGCGTTATGCGTTATGCGTTATGAGAAATGCGTGATCCGTTATGCGTTATGCGTTATGCGTTATGCGTTATGGGTTATGCGTTATGCGTTATGCGTTATGCGTTATGCGTTGTGCGTTATGCGTTATGCGTTATAGTTTATGCGTTATGTGTCATGCGTTATGCGTTATGCGTTATGCGTTATGCGTTATGCGTTATGCATTATGCGTTATGCGTTATGCTTTATGCGTTATGCGTTATAAGTAATGCGTGATCCGTTATGTGTTATGCGTTATGCGTTATGCGTTATGCGTTTTGCGTTATGCGTTATGCCTTATGCGTTATGCGTTATGCGTTATGCGTTATGCGTTATGCGTTATGCGTTATGCGTTATGCGTTATGCGTTATGAGAAATGCGTGATCCGTTATGCGTTATGCGTTATGCGTTATGCGTTATGGGTTATCCGTTATGCGTTATCCGTTATGAGTTTTGCGTTATGCGTTATGCGTTATGCGTTATGCGTTATGCGTTATGCGTTATGCGTTATGCGTTACGCAATATGCGTTATGCGTTATGCGTTATGCGTTATGCGTTATGCGTTATGCGTTATGCGTTATGCGTTATGCGTTATGCGTTATTCGTTATGCGTTATGCGTTATGCGATATGCGTTATGCGTTATGCGTTATGCGTTATGCGTTATGCGTTATGCGTTATGCGTTATGCGTTATGCGTTATGCGTTATGCGTTATGCGTTATGCGTTATGCGTTATGCGTTATGCGTTATGCGTTATGCGTTATGCGTTATGCGTTATGCGTTATGCGTTATGCGTTATGCGTTATGCGTTATGCGTTATGCGTTATGCGTTATCCGTTATGCGTTATGCGTTATGCGTTATGCGTTATGCGTTATGCGTTATGCGTTATGCGTTATGCGTTATGCGTTCTGCGTTATGCGTTATGCGTTATGCGTTATGCCTTATGCGTTATGAGTAATGCGTGATCCGTTATGCGTTATGCGTTATGCGTTATGTGTTATGCGTTGTGCGTTATCCGCTATGCGTTATGCGTTTTGCGTTATGCGTTATGCGTTATGCGTTATGCGTTGTGCGTTATGCGTTATGCGTTATAGGTTATGCGTTATGTGTCATGCGTTATGCGTTATGCGTTATGCGTTATGCATTATGCGTTATGCGTTATGCTTTATGCGTTATGCGTTATAAGTAATGCGTGATCCGTTATGTGTTATGCGTTATGCGTTATGCGTTATGCGTTATGCGTTATGCGTTATGCGTTATGTGTTATGGGTTATGCGTTATGCGTTATGCGTTATGCGTTATGCGTTATGCGTTATGCGTTATGTGTTATGGGTTATGCGTTATGCGTTATGCGTTATGCGTTATGCGTTATGCGTTATGCGTTATGCGTTATGCGTTATGCGTTATGCGTTATGCATGATGTGTTATCCGTTATGCGTTATCCGTTATGCGTTTTGCGTTATGCGTTATGCGTTATGAGTTGTGCGATATGCGTTATGCGTTATGCGTTATGCGTTATGCGTTATGCGTTATGCGTTATGCGTTATGCGTTATGCGTTATGCGTTATGCGTTATGCGTTATGCGTTATGCGTTATGCGTTATGCGTTATGCGTTATGAGTTATGCGTTATGAGTAATGCGTGATCCGTTATGCGTTATGCGTTATGCGTTATGCGTTATGTGTTATGCGTTGTGCGTTATCCACTAACCGTTATGCGTTTTGCGTTATGCGTTATGCGTTATGCGTTATGCGTTATGCGTTATGCGTTATGCGTTATGCGTTATGCGTTATACGTTATGCGTTATGCGTTATGCGTTATGAGTAATGCGTGATCCGTTATGCGTTATGCGTTATGCGTTATGCGTTATGAGTAATGCGTGATCCGTTATGCGTTATGCGTTATGCGCTATGAGTAATGCGTGATCCGTTATGCGTTATGCGTTATGAGTAATGCTTCATCCGTTACGCGTTATGCGTTATGCATTAAGCGTTATGCGTTATACGTTATGCGTTATGCGTTATGCGTTATGCGTTATGCTTTATGCATTATGCGTTATGCGTTATGCGATTTGCGTTATGAGTTTTGCGTTATGCGTTATGCGTTATGACTTGTGCGTTATGCGTTATGCGTTATGCGTTATGCGTTATGCGTTATGCGTTATGCAATATGCGTTATGCGTTATGCGTTATGCGTTATGCGTTATGCGTTATGCGTTATGTGTTATGCATTGTGCGTTATACGTTATGCGATTTGCGTTATGCGTTATGCGTTATGCGTTATGCGTTATGCGTTATGCGTTATGGGTTATGCGTTATGCGTTATACGTTATGCGTTATGCGTTATGGGTTATGAGTAATGCGTGATCCGTTATGCGTTATGCATTATGCGTTATGCGTTATGCTTTATGCGTTATGCGTTATAAGTAATGCGTGATCCGTTATGTGTTATGCGTTATGCGTTATGCGTTTTGCGTTATGCGTTATGCGTTATGCGTTATGCGTTATGCGTTATGCGTTATGCGTTATGCGTTATGCGTTATGCGTTATGCGTTATGCGTTATGCGTTATGCGTTATGCGTTATGCGTTATGCGTTCTGCGTTATGCGTTATGCGTTATGCGTTATGCCTTATGCGTTATGAGTAATGCGTGATCCGTTATGCGTTATGCGTTATGCGTTATGCGTTATGTGTTATGCGTTGTGCGTTATCCGCTATGCGTTATGCGTTTTGCGTTATGCGTTATGCGTTATGCGTTATGCGTTGTGCGTTATGCGTTATGCGTTATAGGTTATGCGTTATGTGTCATGCGTTATGCGTTATGCGTTATGCGTTATGCGTTATGCGTTATGCATTATGCGTTATGCGTTATGCTTTATGCGTTATGCGTTATAAGTAATGCGTGATCCGTTATGTGTTATGCGTTATGCGTTATGCGTTATGCGTTATGCGTTATGCGTTATGCGTTATGTGTTATGGGTTATGCGTTATGCGTTATGCGTTATGCGTTATGCGTTATGCGTTATGCGTTATGCGTTATGCGTTATGTGTTATGGGTTATGCGTTATGCGTTATGCGTTATGCGTTATGCGTTATGCGTTATGCGTTATGCGTTATGCGTTATGCGTTATGCGTTATGCGTTATGCATGATGTGTTATCCGTTATGCGTTATCCGTTATGCGTTTTGCGTTATGCGTTATGCGTTATGAGTTGTGCGATATGCGTTTTGCGTTATGCGTTATGCGTTATGCGTTATGCGTTATGCGTTATGCGTTATGCGTTATGCGTTATGCGTTATGCGTTATGCGTTATGCGTTATGCGTTATGCGTTATGCGTTATGAGTTATGCGTTATGAGTAATGCGTGATCCGTTATGCGTTATGCGTTATGCGTTATGCGTTATGTGTTATGCGTTGTGCGTTATCCACTAACCGTTATGCGTTTTGCGTTATGCGTTATGCGTTATGCGTTATGCGTTATGCGTTATGCGTTATGAGTAATGCGTGATCCGTTATGCGTTATGCGTTATGCGTTATGCGTTATGCGTTATGCTTTATGCGTTATGCGTTATAAGTAATGCGTGATCCGTTATGTGTTATGCGTTATGCGTTATGCGTTATGCGTTATGCGTTATGCGTTATGCGTTATGTGTTATGGGTTATGCGTTATGCGTTATGCGTTATGCGTTATGCGTTATGCGTTATGCGTTATGTGTTATGGGTTATGCGTTATGCGTTATGCGTTATGCGTTATGCGTTATGCGTTATGCGTTATGCGTTATGCATGATGTGTTATCCGTTATGCGTTATCCGTTATGCGTTATCCGTTATGCGTTTTGCGTTATGCGTTATGCGTTATGAGTTGTGCGATATGCGTTATGCGTTATGCGTTATGCGTTATGCGTTATGCGTTATGCGTTATGCGTTATGCGTTATGCGTTATGCGTTATGCGTTATGCGTTATGCGTTATGCGTTATGCGTTATGCGTTATGCGTTATGAGTTATGCGTTATGAGTAATGCGTGATCCGTTATGCGTTATGCGTTATGCGTTATGCGTTATGTGTTATGCGTTGTGCGTTATCCACTAACCGTTATGCGTTTTGCGTTATGCGTTATGCGTTATGCGTTATGCGTTATGCGTTATGCGTTATGAGAAATGCGTGATCCGTTATGCGTTATGCGTTATGAGTAATGCGTGATCCGTTATGCGTTATGCGATATGCGCTATGAGTAATGCGTGATCCGTTATGCGTTATGCGTTATGAGTACTGCGTGATCCGTTATGCGTTGTGCGTTATGAGTAATGCTTGATCCGTTACGCGTTATGCGTTATGAATTAAGCGTTATGCGTTATACGTTATGCGTTATGCGTTATGCGTTATGCGTTATGGGTTATGCGTTATGTGTTATGCGTTATGCGTTATGCGTTATGCGTTATGCGTTATGCGTTATCGGTTATGAGTAATGCGTGATCCGTTATGCGTTATGCTTTATGCGTTATGAGTTACGCGTAATGCGTTATGCGTTATGCGTTATGGGTTATGCGTTATGTGTTATGAGTTATGCGTTATGCGTTATGCGTTATGCGTTATGCGTTATGGGTTATCCGTTATGCGTTATCCGTTATGAGTTTTGCGTTATGCGTTATGCGTTATGAGTTATGCGTTATGCGTTATGCGTTATGCGTTATGCGTTATGCGTTATGCGTTATGCGTTATGCGTTATGCGTTATGCGTTATGCGTTATGCGTTATGCGTTATGAGTAATGCTTGATCCGTTACGCGTTATGCGTTATGCGTTATGCATTATGGGTTATGCGTTATGTGTTATGAGTTATGCGTTATGCGTTATGCGTTATGCGTTATGCGTTATGGGTTATGAGTAATGCGTGATCCGTTATGCGTTATGCTTTATGCGTTATGAGTTACGCGTAATGCGTTATGCGTTATGCGTTATGGGTTATGAGTAATGCGTGATCCGTTATGCGTTATGCTTTATGCGTTATGAGTTACTCGTAATGCGTTATGCGCTATGGGTCATGCGTTAAGCGTTATGCGTTATGCGTTATGCGTTTGGGTTATGCGTTATGGCTTATGAGTAATGCGTGATCCGTTATGCGTTATGCTTTATGCGTTATGAGTTACGCGTAATGCGTTATGCGCTATGGGTCATGCGTTAAGCGTTATGCGTTATGCGTTATGAGTTGTGCGTTATGCGTTATGCGTTATGCGTTATGCGTTATGCGTTATGCGTTATGCGTTATGCGTTACGCAATATGCGTTATGCGTTATGCGTTATGCGTTATGCGTTATGCGTTATGCGTTATGCGTTATGCGTTATGCGTTATGCGTTATGCGTTATGCGTGATCCGTTATGCGTTATGCGTTATGAGTAATGCGTGATCCGTTATGCGTTATGCGTTATGCGTTATGCGTTATGGGTTATGCGTTATGTGTTATGCGTTATGCGTTATGCGTTATGCGTTATGCGTTATGCGTTATGGGTTATGAGTAATGCGTGACCCGTTATGCGTTATGCGTTATGCGTTATGAGTTACGCGTAATGCGTTATGCGCTATGGGTCATGCGTTAAGCGTTATGCGTTATGCGTTATGCGTTATGGGTTATGCGTTATGTGTTATGCGTTATGCGTTATGCGTTATGCGTTATGCGTTATGGGTTATCCGTTATGCGTTATCCGTTATGCGTTATGCGTTATGCGTTATGCGTTACGCGTTATGCGTTATGCGATATGCGTTATGCGTTATGCGTTATGCGTTATGCGTTATGCGTTATGCGTTATGCGTTATGCGTTATGCGTTATGCGTTATGCGATATGCGTTGTGCGTTATGCGTTATGCGTTATGCGTTATGCGTTATGCGTTATGCGTTATGCGTTATGCGTTATGCGTTATGCGTTATGCGTTATGCGTTATGCGTTATGCGTTATGCGTTATGCGTTATGCGTTATGCGTTATGCGTTATGCGTTATGAGTAATGCGTGATCCGTTATGCGTTATGCGTTATGCGTTATGTGTTATGCGTTGTGCGTTATCCGCTATGCGTTATGCGTTATTCGTTATGCGTTGTGCGTTATGCGTTATGCGTTATGCGTTATAGGTTATGCGTTATGTGTCATGCGTTATGCGTTATGCGTTATGCGTTATGCGTTATGCGTTATGCGTTATGCATTATGCGTTATGCGTTATGCTTTATGCGTTATGCGTTATAAGTAATGCGAGATCCGTTATGTGTTATGCGTTATGCGTTATGCGTTATGTGTTATGCGTTGTGCGTTATCCGCTATGCGTTATGCGTTTTGCGTTATGCGTTATGCGTTATGCGTTGTGCGTTATGCGTTATGCGGTATAGGTTATGCGTTATGTGTCATGCGTTATGCGTTATGCGTTATGCGTTATGCGTTATGCGTTATGCGTTATGCGTTATGCTTTATGCGTTATGCGTTATGCGTTATGCGTTATGCGTTATGCGTTATGCGTTATGAGAAATGCGTGATCCGTTATGCGTTATGCGTTATGCGTTATGCGTTATGCGTTATGGGTTATGCGTTATGGGTTATGAGTAATGCGTGATCCGTTATGCGTTATGCTTTATGCGTTATGAGTTACGCGTAATGCGTTATGCGTTATGCGTTATGGGTTATGCGTTATGTGTTATGAGTTATGCGTTATGCGTTATGCGTTATGCGTTATGCGTTATGGGTTATCCGTTATGCGTTATCCGTTATGAGTTTTGCGTTATGCGTTATGCGTTATGAGTTGTGCGTTATGCGTTATGCGTTATGCGTTATGCGTTATGCGTTATGCGTTATGCGTTATGCGTTATGAGTAATGCTTGATCCGTTACACGTTATGCGTTATGCGTTATGCATTATGGGTTATGCGTTATGTGTTATGAGTTATGCGTTATGCGTTATGCGTTATGCGTTATGCGTTATGGGTTATGAGTAATGCGTGATCCGTTATGCGTTATGCTTTATGCGTTATGAGTTACGCGTAATGCGTTATGCGTTATGCGTTATGCGTTATGGGTTATGAGTAATGCGTGATCCGTTATGCGTTATGCGTTATGCGTTATGCGTTATGCGTTATGCGTTATGCGTTATGCGTTATGCGTTATGCGTTATGCGTTATGCGTTATGAGTAATGCGTGATCCGTTATACGTTATGCGTTATGCGTTATGCGTTATGTGTTATGCGTTGTGCGTTATCCGCTATGCGTTATGCGTTTTGCGTTATGCGTTATGCGTTATGCGTTGTGCGTTATGCGTTATGCGTTATGCGTTATGCGTTATAGGTTATGCGTTATGTGTCATGCGTTATGCGTTATGCGTTATGCGTTATGCGTTATGCGTTATGCGTTATGCGTTATGCATTATGCGTTATGCGTTATGCTTTATGCGTTATGCGTTATAAGTAATGCCGGATCCGTTATGTGTTATGCGTTATGCGTTATGCGTTATGTGTTATGCGTTGTGCGTTATCCGCTATGCGTTATGCGTTTTGCGTTATGCGTTATGCGTTATGCGTTGTGCGTTATGCGTTATGCGGTATAGGTTATGCGTTATGTGTCATGCGTTATGCGTTATGCGTTATGCGTTATGCGTTATGCGTTATGCGTTATGCTTTATGCGTTATGCGTTATGCGTTATGCGTTATGCGTTATGCGTTATGCGTTATGAGAAATGCGTGATCCGTTATGCGTTATGCGTTATGCGTTATGCATTATGCGTTATGGGTTATGCTTTATGCGTTATGAGTTACGCGTAATGCGTTATGCGCTATGGGTCATGCGTTAAGCGTTATGCGTTATGCGTTATGCGTTATGGGTTATGCGTTATGTGTTATGCGTTATGCGTTATGCGTTATGGGTTATCCGTTATGCGTTATCCGTTATGCGTTATGCGTTATGCGTTATTCGTTATGCGTTATGAGTTATGCGATATGCGTTATGCGTTATGCGTTATGCGTTATGCGTTATGCGTTATGCGTTATGCGTTATGCGTTATGCGTTATGCGTTATGCGTTATGCGTTATGAGTAATGCGTGATCCGTTATACGTTATGCGTTATGCGTTATGCGTTATGTGTTATGCGTTGTGCGTTATCCGCTATGCGTTATGCGTTTTGCGTTATGCGTTATGCGTTATGCGTTGTGCGTTATGCGTTATGCGTTATGCGTTATGCGTTATAGGTTATGCGTTATGTGTCATGCGTTATGCGTTATGCGTTATGCGTTATGCGTTATGCGTTATGCGTTATGCGTTATGCATTATGCGTTATGCGTTATGCTTTATGCGTTATGCGTTATAAGTAATGCGAGATCCGTTATGTGTTATGCGTTATGCGTTATGCGTTATGTGTTATGCGTTGTGCGTTATCCGCTATGCGTTATGCGTTTTGCGTTATGCGTTATGCGTTATGCGTTGTGCGTTATGCGTTATGCGGTATAGGTTATGCGTTATGTGTCATGCGTTATGCGTTATGCGTTATGCGTTATGCGTTATGCGTTATGCGTTACGCTTTATGCGTTATGCGTTATGCGTTATGCGTTATGCGTTATGCGTTATGCGTTATGAGAAATGCGTGATCCGTTATGCGTTATGCGTTATGCGTTATGCATTATGCGTTATGGGTTATGCTTTATGCGTTATGAGTTACGCGTAATGCGTTATGCGCTATGGGTCATGCGTTAAGCGTTATGCGTTATGCGTTATGCGTTATGGGTTATGCGTTATGTGTTATGCGTTATGCGTTATGCGTTATGGGTTATCCGTTATGCGTTATCCGTTATGCGTTATGCGTTATGCGTTATTCGTTATGCGTTATGAGTTATGCGATATGCGTTATGCGTTATGCGTTATGCGTTATGCGTTATGCGTTATGCGTTATGCGTTATGCGTTATGCGTTATGCGTTATGCGTTATGCGTTATGCGTTATGCGTTATGCGTTATGCGTTATGCGTTATGCGTTATGCGTTATGCGTTATGCGTTATGCGTTATGCGTTATGCGTTATGCGTTATGCGTTATGCGTTATGCGTTATGCGTTATGCGTTATGCGTTATCCGTTATGAGTTATGAGTAATGCGTGATCCGTTATGCGTTATGCGTTATGAGTAATGCGTGATCCGTTATGCGTTATGCGTTATGAGTAATGCTTGATCCGTTACGCGTTATGCGTTATGCGTTATGCGTTATGCGTTATGCGTTATGCGTTATGCCTTATGCGTTATGAGTAATGCGTGATCCGTTATGCGTTATGCGTTATGCGTTATGCGTTATGCGTTGTGCGTTATCCGCTATGCGTTATGCGTTTTGCGTTATGCGTTATGCGTTATGCGTTGTGCGTTATGCGTTTTGCGTTATAGGTTATGCGTTATGTGTCATGCGTTATGCGTTTTGCGTTATGCGTTATGCGTTATGCGTTATGCATTATGCGTTATGCGTTATGCGTTATGCGTGATCCGTTATGCGTTATGCGTTATGAGAAATGCGTGATCCGTTATGCGTTATGCGTTATGCGTTATGCGTTATGGGTTATCCGTTATGCGTTATCCGTTATGAGTTTTGCCTTATGCGTTATGCGTTATGCGTTATGCGTTATGCGTTATGCGTTATGCGTTATGCGTTATGCGTTATGCGTTACGCAATATGCGTTATGCGTTATGCGTTATGCGTTATGCGTTATGCGTTATGCGTTATGCGTGATCCGTTATGCGTTATGCGTTATGAGTAATGCGTGATCCGTTATGCGTTATGCGTTATGCGTTATGCGTTATGCGTTATGGGTTATGCGTTATGTGTTATGCGTTATGCGTTATGCGTTATGCGTTATGCGTTATGGGTTATGAGTAATGCGTGACCCGTTATGCGTTATGCTTTATGCGTTATGAGTTACGCGTAATGCGTTATGCGCTATGGGTCATGCGTTAAGCGTTATGCGTTATGCGTTATGCGTTATGCGTTATGCGTTATGCGTTATGCGTTATGCGTTATGCGTTATGCGTTATGCGTTATGCGTTATGCGTTATGCGTTATGCGTTATGCGTTATGCGTTATGCGTTATGCGTTATGCGTTATGCGTTATGCGTTATGCGTTATGCGTTATGCGTTATGCGTTATGCGTTATGCGTTATGCGTTATGCGTTATGCGTTATGCGTTATGCGTTATGCGTTATGCGTTATGCGTTATGCGTTATGCGTTATGCGTTATGCGTTATGCGTTATGCGTTATGCGTTATGCGTTATGCGTTATGCGTTATGCGTTATGCGTTATGCGTTATCCGTTATGAGTTATGAGTAATGCGTGATCCGTTATGCGTTATGCGTTATGAGTAATGCGTGATCCGTTATGCGTTATGCGTTATGAGTAATGCTTGATCCGTTACGCGTTATGCGTTATGCGTTATGCGTTATGCGTTATGCGTTATGCGTTATGCCTTATGCGTTATGAGTAATGCGTGATCCGTTATGCGTTATGCGTTATGCGTTATGCGTTATGCGTTGTGCGTTATCCGCTATGCGTTATGCGTTTTGCGTTATGCGTTATGCGTTATGCGTTGTGCGTTATGCGTTTTGCGTTATAGGTTATGCGTTATGTGTCATGCGTTATGCGTTTTGCGTTATGCGTTATGCGTTATGCGTTATGCATTATGCGTTATGCGTTATGCTTTATGCGTTATGCGTTATAAGTAATGCGTGATCCGTTATGTGTTATGCGTTATGCGTTATGCGTTATGCGTTATGCGTTATGCGTTATGTGTTATGGGTTATGCGTTATGCGTTATGTGTTATGCGTTGTGCGTTATCCGCTATGCGTTATGCGTTTTGCGTTATGCGTTATGCGTTATGCGTTGTGCGTTATGCGTTTTGCGTTATAGGTTATGCGTTATGTGTCATGCGTTATGCGTTTTGCGTTATGCGTTATGCGTTATGCGTTATGCGTTATGCGTTATGCGTTATGCGTTATGCGTTACGCAATATGCGTTATGCGTTATGCGTTATGCGTTATGCGTTGTGCGTTATCCGCTATGCGTTATGCGTTTTGCGTTATGCGTTATGCGTTATGCGTTGTGCGTTATGCGTTTTGCGTTATAGGTTATGCGTTATGTGTCATGCGTTATGCGTTTTGCGTTATGCGTTATGCGTTATGCGTTATGCATTATGCGTTATGCGTTATGCTTTATGCGTTATGCGTTATAAGTAATGCGTGATCCGTTATGTGTTATGCGTTATGCGTTATGCGTTATGCGTTATGCGTTATGCGTTATGTGTTATGGGTTATGCGTTATGCGTTATGTGTTATGCGTTGTGCGTTATCCGCTATGCGTTATGCGTTTTGCGTTATGCGTTATGCGTTATGCGTTGTGCGTTATGCGTTTTGCGTTATAGGTTATGCGTTATGTGTCATGCGTTATGCGTTTTGCGTTATGCGTTATGCGTTATGCGTTATGCGTTATGCGTTATGCGTTATGCGTTATGCGTTACGCAATATGCGTTATGCGTTATGCGTTATGCGTTATGCGTTATGCGTTATGCGTGATCCGTTATGCGTTATGCGTTATGAGTAATGCGTGATCCGTTATGCGTTATGCGTTATGCGTTATGCGTTATGCGTTATGGGTTATGCGTTATGTGTTATGCGTTATGCGTTATGCGTTATGCGTTATGCGTTATGGGTTATGAGTAATGCGTGACCCGTTATGCGTTATGCTTTATGCGTTATGAGTTACGCGTAATGCGTTATGCGCTATGGGTCATGCGTTAAGCGTTATGCGTTATGCGTTATGCGTTATGCGTTATGCGTTATGCGTTATGCGTTATGCGTTATGCGTTATGCGTTATGCGTTATGCGTTATGCGTTATGCGTTATGCGTTATGCGTTATGCGTTATGCGTTATGCGTTATGCGTTATGCGTTATGCGTTATGCGTTATGCGTTATGCGTTATGCGTTATGCGTTATGCGTTATGCGTTATGCGTTATGCGTTATGCGTTATGCGTTATGCGTTATGCGTTATGCGTTATGCGTTATGCGTTATGCGTTATGCGTTATGCGTTATGCGTTATGCGTTATGCGTTATCCGTTATGAGTTATGAGTAATGCGTGATCCGTTATGCGTTATGCGTTATGAGTAATGCGTGATCCGTTATGCGTTATGCGTTATGAGTAATGCTTGATCCGTTACGCGTTATGCGTTATGCGTTATGCGTTATGCGTTATGCGTTATGCGTTATGCGTTGTGCGTTATGCGTTATGCGTTATGCGTTATGCGTTATAGGTTATGCGTTATGTGTCATGCGTTATGCGTTATGCGTTATGCGTTATGCGTTATGCGTTATGCGTTATGCGTTATGCGTTATGCATTATGCGTTATGCGTTATGCTTTATGCGTTATGCGTTATAAGTAATGCGAGATCCGTTATGTGTTATGCGTTATGCGTTATGCGTTATGTGTTATGCGTTGTGCGTTATCCGCTATGCGTTATGAGTTTTGCGTTATGCGTTATGCGTTATGCGTTGTGCGTTATGCGTTTGCGGTATAGGTTATGCGTTATGTGTCATGCGTTATGCGTTATGCGTTATGCGTTATGCGTTATGCGTTATGCGTTATGCTTTATGCGTTATGCGTTATGCGTTATGCGTTATGCGTTATGCGTTATGCGTTATGCGTTATGCGTTATGCGTTATGCGTTATGCGTTATGCGTTATGCGTTATGCGTTATGCGTTATGCGTTATGCGTTATGCGTTATGCGTTATGCGTTATGCGTTATGCGTTATGCGTTATGCGTTATGCGTTATGCGTTATGCGTTATGCGTTATGCGTTATGCGTTATGCGTTATGCGTTATCCGTTATGAGTTATGAGTAATGCGTTATGCGTTATGCGTTATGAGTAATGCGTGATCCGTTATGCGTTATGCGTTATGAGTAATGCTTGATCCGTTACGCGTTATGCGTTATGCGTTATGCGTTATGCGTTATGCGTTATGCGTTATGCGTTGTGCGTTATGCGTTATGCGTTATGCGTTATGCGTTATAGGTTATGCGTTATGTGTCATGCGTTATGCGTTATGCGTTATGCGTTATGCGTTATGCGTTATGCGTTATGCGTTATGCATTATGCGTTATGCGTTATGCTTTATGCGTTATGCGTTATAAGTAATGCGAGATCCGTTATGTGTTATGCGTTATGCGTTATGCGTTATGTGTTATGCGTTGTGCGTTATCCGCTATGCGTTATGCGTTTTGCGTTATGCGTTATGCGTTATGCGTTGTGCGTTATGCGTTATGCGGTATAGGTTATGCGTTATGTGTCATGCGTTATGCGTTATGCGTTATGCGTTATGCGTTATGCGTTATGCGTTATGCTTTATGCGTTATGCGTTATGCGTTATGCGTTATGCGTTATGCGTTATGCGTTATGAGAAATGCGTGATCCGTTATGCGTTATGCGTTATGCGTTATGCGTTATGCGTTATGGGTTATGCTTTATGCGTTATGAGTTACGCGTAATGCGTTATGCGCTATGGGTCATGCGTTAAGCGTTATGCGTTATGCGTTATGCGTTATGGGTTATGCGTTATGTGTTATGCGTTATGCGTTATGCGTTATGGGTTATCCGTTATGCGTTATCCGTTATGCGTTATGCGTTATGCGTTATTCGTTATGCGTTATGAGTTATGCGATATGCGTTATGCGTTATGCGTTATGCGTTATGCGTTATGCGTTATGCGTTATGCGTTATGCGTTATGCGTTATGCGTTATGCGTTATGCGTTATGCGTTATGCGTTATGCGTTATGCGTTATGCGTTATGCGTTATGCGTTATGCGTTATGCGTTATGCGTTATGCGTTATGCGTTATGCGTTATGCGTTATGCGTTATGCGTTATGCGTTATCCGTTATGAGTTATGAGTAATGCGTGATCCGTTATGCGTTATGCGTTATGAGTAATGCGTGATCCGTTATGCGTTATGCGTTATGAGTAATGCTTGATCCGTTACGCGTTATGCGTTATGCGTTATGCGTTATGCGTTATGCGTTATGCGTTATGCGTTATGAGTAATGCGTGATCCGTTATGCGTTATGCGTTATGCGTTATGCGTTATGCGTTGTGCGTTATCCGCTATGCGTTATGCGTTTTGCGTTATGCGTTATGCGTTATGCGTTGTGCGTTATGCGTTTTGCGTTATAGGTTATGCGTTATGTGTCATGCGTTATGCGTTTTGCGTTATGCGTTATGCGTTATGCGTTATGCATTATGCGTTATGCGTTATGCTTTATGCGTTATGCGTTATAAGTAATGCGTGATCCGTTATGTGTTATGCGTTATGCGTTATGCGTTATGCGTTATGCGTTATGCGTTATGTGTTATGGGTTATGCGTTATGCGTTATGCGTTATGCGTTATGCCTTATGCGTTATGAGTAATGCGTGATCCGTTATGCGTTATGCGTTATGCTTTATGCGTTATGCGTTGTGCGTTATCCGCTATGCGTTATGCGTTTTGCGTTATGCGTTATGCGTTATGCGTTGTGCGTTATGCGTTTTGCGTTATAGGTTATGCGTTATGTGTTATGCGTTATGCGTTATGCGTTATGCGTTATGCGTTATGCGTTATGCATTATGCGTTATGCGTTATGCGTTATGCGTGATCCGTTATGCGTTATGCGTTATGAGAAATGCGTGATCCGTTATGCGTTATGCGTTATGCGTTATGCGTTATGGGTTATCCGTTATGCGTTATCCGTTATGAGTTTTGCCTTATGCGTTATGCGTTATGCGTTATGCGTTATGCGTTATGCGTTATGCGTTATGCGTTATGCGTTACGCAATATGCGTTATGCGTTATGCGTTATGCGTTATGCGTTATGCGTTATGCGTTATGCGTGATCCGTTATGCGTTATGCGTTATGAGTAATGCGTGATCCGTTATGCGTTATGCGTTATGCGTTATGCGTTATGCGTTATGGGTTATGCGTTATGTGTTATGCGTTATGCGTTATGCGTTATGCGTTATGCGTTATGGGTTATGAGTAATGCGTGACCCGTTATGCGTTATGCTTTATGCGTTATGAGTTACGCGTAATGCGTTATGCGCTATGGGTCATGCGTTAAGCGTTATGCGTTATGCGTTATGCGTTATGCGTTATGCGTTATGCGTTATGCGTTATGCGTTATGCGTTATGCGTTATGCGTTATGCGTTATGCGTTATGCGTTATGCGTTATGCGTTATGCGTTATGCGTTATGCGTTATGCGTTATGCGTTATGCGTTATGCGTTATGCGTTATGCGTTATGCGTTATGCGTTATGCGTTATGCGTTATGCGTTATGCGTTATGCGTTATGCGTTATGCGTTATGCGTTATGCGTTATGCGTTATGCGTTATGCGTTATGCGTTATGCGTTATGCGTTATGCGTTATGCGTTATGCGTTATGCGTTATGCGTTATGCGTTATGCGTTATGCGTTATGCGTTATGCGTTATGCGTTATGCGTTATGCGTTATGCGTTATGCGTTATGCGTTATGCGTTATGCGTTATGCGTTATGCGTTATGCGTTATGCGTTATGCGTTATGCGTTATGCGTTATGCGTTATGCGTTATGCGTTATGCGTTATCCGTTATGAGTTATGAGTAATGCGTTATGCGTTATGCGTTATGAGTAATGCGTGATCCGTTATGCGTTATGCGTTATGAGTAATGCTTGATCCGTTACGCGTTATGCGTTATGCGTTATGCGTTATGCGTTATGCGTTATGCGTTATGCGTTGTGCGTTATGCGTTATGCGTTATGCGTTATGCGTTATAGGTTATGCGTTATGTGTCATGCGTTATGCGTTATGCGTTATGCGTTATGCGTTATGCGTTATGCGTTATGCGTTATGCATTATGCGTTATGCGTTATGCTTTATGCGTTATGCGTTATAAGTAATGCGAGATCCGTTATGTGTTATGCGTTATGCGTTATGCGTTATGTGTTATGCGTTGTGCGTTATCCGCTATGCGTTATGCGTTTTGCGTTATGCGTTATGCGTTATGCGTTATGCGTTATGGGTTATCCGTTATGCGTTATCCGTTATGCGTTATGCGTTATGCGTTATTCGTTATGCGTTATGCGTTATGCGTTATGCGTTATCCGTTATGCGTTATGCGTTATGCGTTATGCGTTATGCGTTATGCGTTATGCGTTATGCGTTATGCGTTCTGCGTTATGCGTTATGCGTTATGCGTTATGCCTTATGCGTTATGAGTAATGCGTGATCCGTTATGCGTTATGCGTTATGCGTTATGTGTTATGCGTTGTGCGTTATCCGCTATGCGTTATGCGTTTTGCGTTATGCGTTATGCGTTATGCGTTATGCGTTGTGCGTTATGCGTTATGCGTTATAGGTTATGCGTTATGTGTCATGCGTTATGCGTTATGCGTTATGCGTTATGCGTTATGCGTTATGCATTATGCGTTATGCGTTATGCTTTATGCGTTATGCGTTATAAGTAATGCGTGATCCGTTATGTGTTATGCGTTATGCGTTATGCGTTATGCGTTATGCGTTATGCGTTATGTGTTATGGGTTATGCGTTATGCGTTATGCGTTATGCGTTATGCGTTATGCGTTATGCGTTATGTGTTATGGGTTATGCGTTATGCGTTATGCGTTATGCGTTATGCGTTATGCGTTATGCGTTATGCGTTATGCGTTATGCGTTATGCGTTATGCGTTATGCATGATGTGTTATCCGTTATGCGTTATCCGTTATGCGTTTTGCGTTATGCGTTATGCGTTATGAGTTGTGCGATATGCGTTATGCGTTATGCGTTATGCGTTATGCGTTATGCGTTATGCGTTATGCGTTATGCGTTATGCGTTATGCGTTATGCGTTATGCGTTATGCGTTATGCGTTATGCGTTATGCGTTATGAGTTATGCGTTATGAGTAATGCGTGATCCGTTATGCGTTATGCGTTATGCGTTATGCGTTATGTGTTATGCGTTGTGCGTTATCCACTAACCGTTATGCGTTTTGCGTTATGCGTTATGCGTTATGCGTTATGCGTTATGCGTTATGCGTTATGCGTTATGAGAAATGCGTGATCCGTTATGCGTTATGCGTTATGAGTAATGCGTGATCCGTTATGCGTTATGCGATATGCGCTATGAGTAATGCGTGATCCGTTATGCGTTATGCGTTATGAGTACTGCGTGATCCGTTATGCGTTGTGCGTTATGAGTAATGCTTGATCCGTTACGCGTTATGCGTTATGAATTAAGCGTTATGCGTTATACGTTATGCGTTATGCGTTATGCGTTATGAGTAATGCGTGATCCGTTATGCGTTATGCGTTATGCGTTATGCGTTATGCGTTATGCGTTATGAGTAATGCGTGATCCGTTATGCGTTATGCGTTATGCGCTATGAGTAATGCGTGATCCGTTATGCGTTATGCGTTATGCGCTATGAGTAATGCGTGATCCGTTATGCGTTATGCATTAAGCGTTATGCGTTATACGTTATGCGTTATGCGTTATGCGTTATGCGTTATGCTTTATGCATTATGCGTTATGCGTTATGCGATTTGCGTTATGAGTTTTGCGTTATGCGTTATGCGTTATGACTTGTGCGTTATGCGTTATGCGTTATGCGTTATGCGTTATGCGTTATGCGTTATGCGTTATGCAATATGCGTTATGCGTTATGCGTTATGCGTTATGCGTTATGCGTTATGTGTTATGCATTGTGCGTTATACGTTATGCGATTTGCGTTATGCGTTATGCGTTATGCGTTATGCGTTATGCGTTATGCGTTATGGGTTATGCGTTATGCGTTATACGTTATGCGTTATGCGTTATGGGTTATGAGTAATGCGTGATCCGTTATGCGTTATGCATTATGCGTTATGCGTTATGCTTTATGCGTTATGCGTTATAAGTAATGCGTGATCCGTTATGTGTTATGCGTTATGCGTTATGCGTTTTGCGTTATGCGTTATGCCTTATGCGTTATGCGTTATGCGTTATGCGTTATGCGTTATGCGTTATGCGTTATGCGTTATGCGTTATGCGTTATGCGTTATGCGTTCTGCGTTATGCGTTATGCGTTATGCGTTATGCCTTATGCGTTATGAGTAATGCGTGATCCGTTATGCGTTATGCGTTATGCGTTATGCGTTATGTGTTATGCGTTGTGCGTTATCCGCTATGCGTTATGCGTTTTGCGTTATGCGTTATGCGTTATGCGTTATGCGTTGTGCGTTATGCGTTATGCGTTATAGGTTATGCGTTATGTGTCATGCGTTATGCGTTATGCGTTATGCGTTATGCGTTATGCGTTATGCATTATGCGTTATGCGTTATGCTTTATGCGTTATGCGTTATAAGTAATGCGTGATCCGTTATGTGTTATGCGTTATGCGTTATGCGTTATGCGTTATGCGTTATGCGTTATGCGTTATGTGTTATGGGTTATGCGTTATGCGTTATGCGTTATGCGTTATGCGTTATGCGTTATGCGTTATGCGTTATGCGTTATGTGTTATGGGTTATGCGTTATGCGTTATGCGTTATGCGTTATGCGTTATGCGTTATGCGTTATGCGTTATGCGTTATGCGTTATGCGTTATGCGTTATGCGTTATGCGTTATGCATGATGTGTTATCCGTTATGCGTTATCCGTTATGCGTTTTGCGTTATGCGTTATGCGTTATGAGTTGTGCGATATGCGTTTTGCGTTATGCGTTATGCGTTATGCGTTATGCGTTATGCGTTATGCGTTATGCGTTATGCGTTATGCGTTATGCGTTATGCGTTATGCGTTATGCGTTATGCGTTATGAGTTATGCGTTATGAGTAATGCGTGATCCGTTATGCGTTATGCGTTATGCGTTATGCGTTATGTGTTATGCGTTGTGCGTTATCCACTAACCGTTATGCGTTTTGCGTTATGCGTTATGCGTTATGCGTTATGCGTTATGCGTTATGCGTTATGAGTAATGCGTGATCCGTTATGCGTTATGCGTTATGCGTTATGCGTTATGCGTTATGCTTTATGCGTTATGCGTTATAAGTAATGCGTGATCCGTTATGTGTTATGCGTTATGCGTTATGCGTTATGCGTTATGCGTTATGCGTTATGCGTTATGTGTTATGGGTTATGCGTTATGCGTTATGCGTTATGCGTTATGCGTTATGCGTTATGCGTTATGTGTTATGGGTTATGCGTTATGCGTTATGCGTTATGCGTTATGCGTTATGCGTTATGCGTTATGCGTTATGCGTTATGCGTTATGCGTTATGCATGATGTGTTATCCGTTATGCGTTATCCGTTATGCGTTTTGCGTTATGCGTTATGCGTTATGAGTTGTGCGATATGCGTTATGCGTTATGCGTTATGCGTTATGCGTTATGCGTTATGCGTTATGCGTTATGCGTTATGCGTTATGCGTTATGCGTTATGCGTTATGCGTTATGCGTTATGCGTTATGCGTTATGAGTTATGCGTTATGAGTAATGCGTGATCCGTTATGCGTTATGCGTTATGCGTTATGCGTTATGTGTTATGCGTTGTGCGTTATCCACTAACCGTTATGCGTTTTGCGTTATGCGTTATGCGTTATGCGTTATGCGTTATGCGTTATGCGTTATGCGTTATGAGAAATGCGTGATCCGTTATGCGTTATGCGTTATGAGTAATGCGTGATCCGTTATGCGTTATGCGATATGCGCTATGAGTAATGCGTGATCCGTTATGCGTTATGCGTTATGAGTACTGCGTGATCCGTTATGCGTTGTGCGTTATGAGTAATGCTTGATCCGTTACGCGTTATGCGTTATGAATTAAGCGTTATGCGTTATACGTTATGCGTTATGCGTTATGCGTTATGAGTAATGCGTGATCCGTTATGCGTTATGCGTTATGCGTTATGAGTAATGCGTGATCCGTTATGCGTTATGCGTTATGCGCTATGAGTAATGCGTGATCCGTTATGCGTTATGCGTTATGAGTAATGCTTGATCCGTTACGCGTTATGCGTTATGCATTAAGCAATATGCGTTATACGTTATGCGTTATGCGTTATGCGTTATGCGTTATGCTTTATGCATTATGCGTTATGCGTTATGCGATTTGCGTTATGAGTTTTGCGTTATGCGTTATGCGTTATGACTTGTGCGTTATGCGTTATGCGTTATGCGTTATGCGTTATGCGTTATGCGTTATGCGTTATGCAATATGCGTTATGCGTTATGCGTTATGCGTTATGCGTTATGCGTTATGCGTTATGTGTTATGCATTGTGCGTTATACGTTATGCGATTTGCGTTATGCGTTATGCGTTATGCGTTATGCGTTATACGTTATGCGTTATGGGTTATGCGTTATGCGTTATACGTTATGCGTTATGCGTTATGGGTTATGAGTAATGCGTGATCCGTTATGCGTTATGCATTATGCGTTATGCGTTATGCGTTATGCTTTATGCGTTATGCGTTATAAGTAATGCGTGATCCGTTATGTGTTATGCGTTATGCGTTATGCGTTTTGCGTTATGCGTTATGCCTTATGCGTTATGCGTTATGCGTTATGCGTTATGCGTTATGCGTTATGCGTTATGCGTTATGCGTTATGCGTTATGCGTTATGCGTTATGCGTTATGCGTTCTGCGTTATGCGTTATGCGTTATGCGTTATGCCTTATGCGTTATGAGTAATGCGTGATCCGTTATGCGTTATGCGTTATGCGTTATGCGTTATGTGTTATGCGTTGTGCGTTATCCGCTATGCGTTATGCGTTTTGCGTTATGCGTTATGCGTTATGCGTTATGCGTTATGCGTTATGCGTTATGCGTTATGCGTTATGCGTTATGAGTTATGCGTTATGAGTAATGCGTGATCCGTTATGCGTTATGCGTTATGCGTTATGCGTTATGTGTTATGCGTTGTGCGTTATCCACTAACCGTTATGCGTTTTGCGTTATGCGTTATGCGTTATGCGTTATGCGTTATGAGTTATACGTTATGAGTAATGCGTGATCCGTTATGCGTTATGCGTTATGCGTTATGCGTTATGTGTTATGCGTTGTGCGTTATCCACTAACCGTTATGCGTTTTGCGTTATGCGTTATGCGTTATGCGTTATGCGTTATGAGATATGCGTGATCCGTTATGCGTTATGCGTTATGAGTAATGCGTGATCCGTTATGCGTTATGCGATATGCGCTATGAGTAATGCGTGATCCGTTATGCGTTATGCGTTATGAGTACTGCGTGATCCGTTATGCGTTGTGCGTTATGAGTAATGCTTGATCCGTTACGCGTTATGCGTTATGCATTAAGCGTTATGCGTTATACGTTATGCGTTATGCGTTATGCGTTATGAGTAATGCGTGATCCGTTATGCGTTATGCGTTATGCGTTATGCGTTATGCGTTATGCGTTATGAGTAATGCGTGATCCGTTATGCGTTATGCGTTATGCGCTATGAGTAATGCGTGATCCGTTATGCGTTATGCGTTATGAGTAATGCTTGATCCGTTACGCGTTATGCGTTATGCATTAAGCGTTATGCGTTATACGTTATGCGTTATGCGTTATGCGTTATGCGTTATGCGTTATGCTTTATGCATTATGCGTTATGCGTTATGCGATTTGCGTTATGAGTTTTGCGTTATGCGTTATGCGTTATGACTTGTGCGTTATGCGTTATGCGTTATGCGTTATGCGTTATGCGTTATGCGTTATGCGTTATGCGTTATGCGTTATGCAATATGCGTTATGCGTTATGCGTTATGCGTTATGCGTTATGCGTTATGCGTTATGTGTTATGCATTGTGCGTTATACGATATGCGATTTGCGTTATGCGTTATGCGTTATGCGTTATGCGTTATGCGTTATGCGTTATGCGTTATGCGTTATGCGTTATGGGTTATGCGTTATGCGTTATACGTTATGCGTTATGCGTTATGGGTTATGAGTAATGCGTGATCCGTTATGCGTTATGCGTTATGCGTTATGCGTTATGCGTTATGCGTTATGCATGATGTGTTATCCGTTATGCGTTATCCGTTATGCGTTTTGCGTTATGCGTTATGCGTTATGAGTTGTGCGATATGCGTTTTGCGTTATGCGTTATGCGTTATGCGTTATGCGTTATGCGTTATGCGTTATGCGTTATGAGTAATGCGTGATCCGTTATGCGTTATGCGTTATGCGTTATGCGTTATGCGTTATGGGTTATGAGTAATGCGTGATCCGTTATGCGTTATGCGTTATGGGTTATGAGTAATGCGTGATCCGTTATGCGTTATGCATTATGCGTTATGCGTTATGCTTTATGCGTTATGCGTTATAAGTAATGCGTGATCCGTTATGTGTTATGCGTTATGCGTTATGCGTTTTGCGTTATGCGTTATGCCTTATGCGTTATGCGTTATGCGTTATGCGTTATGCGTTATGCGTTATGCGTTATGCGTTATGCGTTATGCGTTATGCGTTATGCGTTATGCGTTATGCGTTATGCGTTATGCGTTATGCGTTCTGCGTTATGCGTTATGCGTTATGCGTTATGCCTTATGCGTTATGAGTAATGCGTGATCCGTTATGCGTTATGCGTTATGCGTTATGTGTTATGCGTTGTGCGTTATCCGCTATGCGTTATGCGTTTTGCGTTATGCGTTATGCGTTATGCGTTATGCGTTGTGCGTTATGCGTTATGCGTTATAGGTTATGCGTTATGTGTCATGCGTTATGCGTTATGCGTTATGCGTTATGCGTTATGCGTTATGCATTATGCGTTATGCGTTATGCTTTATGCGTTATGCGTTATAAGTAATGCGTGATCCGTTATGTGTTATGCGTTATGCGTTATGCGTTATGCGTTATGCGTTATGCGTTATGCGTTATGCGTTATGTGTTATGGGTTATGCGTTATGCGTTATGCGTTATGCGTTATGCGTTATGCGTTATGCGTTATGCGTTATGTGTTATGGGTTATGCGTTATGCGTTATGCGTTATGCGTTATGCGTTATGCGTTATGCGTTATGCGTTATGCGTTATGCGTTATGCATGATGTGTTATCCGTTATGCGTTATCCGTTATGCGTTTTGCGTTATGCGTTATGCGTTATGAGTTGTGCGATATGCGTTATGCGTTATGCGTTATGCGTTATGCGTTATGCGTTATGCGTTATGCGTTATGCGTTATGCGTTATGCGTTATGCGTTGTGCGTTATGCGTTATGCGTTATGCGTTATGAGATATGCGTTATGAGTAATGCGTGATCCGTTATGCGTTATGCGTTATGCGTTATGCGTTATGCGTTATGTGTTATGCGTTGTGCGTTATCCACTAACCGTTATGCGTTTTGCGTTATGCGTTATGCGTTATGCGTTATGGGTTATGCGTTATGCGTTATGCGTTATGCGTTATGCGTTATGAGAAATGCGTGATCCGTTATGCGTTATGCGTTATGAGTAATGCGTGATCCGTTATGCGTTATGCGATATGCGCTATGAGTAATGCGTGATCCGTTATGCGTTATGCGTTATGTGTACTGCGTGATCCGTTATGCGATATGCGTTATGCGTTATGCGTTATGCGTTATGCGTTATGCGTTATGCGTTATGCGTTATGCGTTATGCGTTATGCGTTATGCGTTATGCGTTATGCGTTATGAGTTATGCGTTATGAGTAATGCGTGATCCGTTATGCGTTATGCGTTATGCGTTATGCGTTATGTGTTATGCGTTATACGTTATGCGTTATGCGTTATGCGTTATGAGTAATGCGTGATCCGTTATGCGTTATGCGTTATGCGTTATGCGTTATGCGCTATGCGTTATGAGTAATGCGTGATCCGTTATGCGTTATGCGTTATGCGCTATGAGTAATGCGTGATCCGTTATGCGTTATGCGTTATGAGTAATGCGTGATCCGTTATGCGTTATGCGTTATGGGTTATGCGTTATGCGTTATGCGTTATGCGTTATGCGTTATGAGAAATGCGTGATCCGTTATGCGTTATGCGTTATGAGTAATGCGTGATCCGTTATGCGTTATGCGATATGCGTTATGCGTTATGCGTTATGCGTTATACGTTATGCGTTATGCGTTATGCGTTATGAGTAATGCGTGATCCGTTATGCGTTATGCGTTATGCGTTATGCGTTATGCGTTATGCGTTATGAGTAATGCGTGATCCGTTATGCGTTATGCGTTATGCGCTATGAGTAATGCGTGATCCGTTATGCGTTATGCGTTATGAGTAATGCTTGATCCGTTACGCGTTATGCATTATGCGTTATGCGTTATGCTTTATGCGTTATGCGTTATAAGTAATGCGTGATCCGTTATGTGTTATGCGTTATGCGTTATGCGTTTTGCGTTATGCGTTATGCCTTATGCGTTATGCGTTATGCGTTATGCGTTATGCGTTATGCGTTATGCGTTATGCGTTATGCGTTATGCGTTATGCGTTATGCGTTATGCGTTATGCGTTCTGCGTTATGCGTTATGCGTTATGCGTTATGCCTTATGCGTTATGAGTAATGCGTGATCCGTTATGCGTTATGCGTTATGCGTTATGCGTTATGTGTTATGCGTTGTGCGTTATCCGCTATGCGTTATGCGTTTTGCGTTATGCGTTATGCGTTATGCGTTATGCGTTATGCGTTGTGCGTTATGCGTTATGCGTTATAGGTTATGCGTTATGTGTCATGCGTTATGCGTTATGCGTTATGCGTTATGCGTTATGCGTTATGCATTATGCGTTATGCGTTATGCTTTATGCGTTATGCGTTATAAGTAATGCGTGATCCGTTATGTGTTATGCGTTATGCGTTATGCGTTATGCGTTATGCGTTATGCGTTATGCGTTATGTGTTATGGGTTATGCGTTATGCGTTATGCGTTATGCGTTATGCGTTATGCGTTATGCGTTATGCGTTATGCGTTATGTGTTATGGGTTATGCGTTATGCGTTATGCGTTATGCGTTATGCGTTATGCGTTATGCGTTATGCGTTATGCGTTATGCGTTATGCGTTATGCGTTATGCGTTATGCGTTATGCATGATGTGTTATCCGTTATGCGTTATCCGTTATGCGTTTTGCGTTATGCGTTATGCGTTATGAGTTGTGCGATATGCGTTTTGCGTTATGCGTTATGCGTTATGCGTTATGCGTTATGCGTTATGCGTTATGCGTTATGCGTTATGCGTTATGCGTTATGCGTTATGCGTTATGCGTTATGCGTTATGAGTTATGCGTTATGAGTAATGCGTGATCCGTTATGCGTTATGCGTTATGCGTTATGCGTTATGTGTTATGCGTTGTGCGTTATCCACTAACCGTTATGCGTTTTGCGTTATGCGTTATGCGTTATGCGTTATGCGTTATGAGTTATGCGTTATGAGTAATGCGTGATCCGTTATGCGTTATGCGTTATGCGTTATGCGTTATGCGTTATGCTTTATGCGTTATGCGTTATAAGTAATGCGTGATCCGTTATGTGTTATGCGTTATGCGTTATGCGTTATGCGTTATGCGTTATGCGTTATGCGTTATGTGTTATGGGTTATGCGTTATGCGTTATGCGTTATGCGTTATGCGTTATGCGTTATGCGTTATGTGTTATGGGTTATGCGTTATGCGTTATGCGTTATGCGTTATGCGTTATGCGTTATGCGTTATGCGTTATGCGTTATGCGTTATGCGTTATGCATGATGTGTTATCCGTTATGCGTTATCCGTTATGCGTTTTGCGTTATGCGTTATGCGTTATGAGTTGTGCGATATGCGTTATGCGTTATGCGTTATGCGTTATGCGTTATGCGTTATGCGTTATGCGTTATGCGTTATGCGTTATGCGTTATGCGTTATGCGTTATGCGTTATGCGTTATGAGTTATGCGTTATGAGTAATGCGTGATCCGTTATGCGTTATGCGTTATGCGTTATGCGTTATGTGTTATGCGTTGTGCGTTATCCACTAACCGTTATGCGTTTTGCGTTATGCGTTATGCGTTATGCGTTATGCGTTATGCGTTATGCGTTATGCGTTATGAGAAATGCGTGATCCGTTATGCGTTATGCGTTATGAGTAATGCGTGATCCGTTATGCGTTATGCGATATGCGCTATGAGTAATGCGTGATCCGTTATGCGTTATGCGTTATGAGTACTGCGTGATCCGTTATGCGTTGTGCGTTATGAGTAATGCTTGATCCGTTACGCGTTATGCGTTATGAATTAAGCGTTATGCGTTATACGTTATGCGTTATGCGTTATGCGTTATGAGTAATGCGTGATCCGTTATGCGTTATGCGTTATGCGTTATGAGTAATGCGTGATCCGTTATGCGTTATGCGTTATGCGCTATGAGTAATGCGTGATCCGTTATGCGTTATGCGTTATGAGTAATGCTTGATCCGTTACGCGTTATGCGTTATGCATTAAGCAATATGCGTTATACGTTATGCGTTATGCGTTATGCGTTATGCGTTATGCTTTATGCATTATGCGTTATGCGTTATGCGATTTGCGTTATGAGTTTTGCGTTATGCGTTATGCGTTATGACTTGTGCGTTATGCGTTATGCGTTATGCGTTATGCGTTATGCGTTATGCGTTATGCGTTATGCAATATGCGTTATGCGTTATGCGTTATGCGTTATGCGTTATGCGTTATGCGTTATGTGTTATGCATTGTGCGTTATACGTTATGCGATTTGCGTTATGCGTTATGCGTTATGCGTTATGCGTTATACGTTATGCGTTATGGGTTATGCGTTATGCGTTATACGTTATGCGTTATGCGTTATGGGTTATGAGTAATGCGTGATCCGTTATGCGTTATGCATTATGCGTTATGCGTTATGCGTTATGCTTTATGCGTTATGCGTTATAAGTAATGCGTGATCCGTTATGTGTTATGCGTTATGCGTTATGCGTTATGCGTTATGCGTTATGCCTTATGCGTTATGCGTTATGCGTTATGCGTTATGCGTTATGCGTTATGCGTTATGCGTTATGCGTTATGCGTTATGCGTTATGCGTTATGCGTTATGCGTTCTGCGTTATGCGTTATGCGTTATGCGTTATGCCTTATGCGTTATGAGTAATGCGTGATCCGTTATGCGTTATGCGTTATGCGTTATGCGTTATGTGTTATGCGTTGTGCGTTATCCGCTATGCGTTATGCGTTTTGCGTTATGCGTTATGCGTTATGCGTTATGCGTTATGCGTTATGCGTTATGCGTTATGCGTTATGCGTTATGCGTTATGAGTTATGCGTTATGAGTAATGCGTGATCCGTTATGCGTTATGCGTTATGCGTTATGCGTTATGTGTTATGCGTTGTGCGTTATCCACTAACCGTTATGCGTTTTGCGTTATGCGTTATGCGTTATGCGTTATGCGTTATGAGTTATACGTTATGAGTAATGCGTGATCCGTTATGCGTTATGCGTTATGCGTTATGCGTTATGTGTTATGCGTTGTGCGTTATCCACTAACCGTTATGCGTTTTGCGTTATGCGTTATGCGTTATGCGTTATGCGTTATGAGATATGCGTGATCCGTTATGCGTTATGCGTTATGAGTAATGCGTGATCCGTTATGCGTTATGCGATATGCGCTATGAGTAATGCGTGATCCGTTATGCGTTATGCGTTATGAGTACTGCGTGATCCGTTATGCGTTGTGCGTTATGAGTAATGCTTGATCCGTTACGCGTTATGCGTTATGCATTAAGCGTTATGCGTTATACGTTATGCGTTATGCGTTATGCGTTATGAGTAATGCGTGATCCGTTATGCGTTATGCGTTATGCGTTATGCGTTATGCGTTATGCGTTATGAGTAATGCGTGATCCGTTATGCGTTATGCGTTATGCGCTATGAGTAATGCGTGATCCGTTATGCGTTATGCGTTATGAGTAATGCTTGATCCGTTACGCGTTATGCGTTATGCATTAAGCGTTATGCGTTATACGTTATGCGTTATGCGTTATGCGTTATGCGTTATGCGTTATGCTTTATGCATTATGCGTTATGCGTTATGCGATTTGCGTTATGAGTTTTGCGTTATGCGTTATGCGTTATGACTTGTGCGTTATGCGTTATGCGTTATGCGTTATGCGTTATGCGTTATGCGTTATGCGTTATGCGTTATGCGTTATGCAATATGCGTTATGCGTTATGCGTTATGCGTTATGCGTTATGCGTTATGCGTTATGTGTTATGCATTGTGCGTTATACGATATGCGATTTGCGTTATGCGTTATGCGTTATGCGTTATGCGTTATGCGTTATGCGTTATGCGTTATGCGTTATGCGTTATGCGTTATGGGTTATGCGTTATGCGTTATACGTTATGCGTTATGCGTTATGGGTTATGAGTAATGCGTGATCCGTTATGCGTTATGCGTTATGCGTTATGCGTTATGCGTTATGCGTTATGCATGATGTGTTATCCGTTATGCGTTATCCGTTATGCGTTTTGCGTTATGCGTTATGCGTTATGAGTTGTGCGATATGCGTTTTGCGTTATGCGTTATGCGTTATGCGTTATGCGTTATGCGTTATGCGTTATGCGTTATGAGTAATGCGTGATCCGTTATGCGTTATGCGTTATGCGTTATGCGTTATGCGTTATGGGTTATGAGTAATGCGTGATCCGTTATGCGTTATGCGTTATGGGTTATGAGTAATGCGTGATCCGTTATGCGTTATGCATTATGCGTTATGCGTTATGCTTTATGCGTTATGCGTTATAAGTAATGCGTGATCCGTTATGTGTTATGCGTTATGCGTTATGCGTTTTGCGTTATGCGTTATGCCTTATGCGTTATGCGTTATGCGTTATGCGTTATGCGTTATGCGTTATGCGTTATGCGTTATGCGTTATGCGTTATGCGTTATGCGTTATGCGTTATGCGTTATGCGTTATGCGTTATGCGTTCTGCGTTATGCGTTATGCGTTATGCGTTATGCCTTATGCGTTATGAGTAATGCGTGATCCGTTATGCGTTATGCGTTTTGCGTTATGCGTTATGCGTTATGCGTTATGCGTTGTGCGTTATGCGTTATGCGTTATAGGTTATGCGTTATGTGTCATGCGTTATGCGTTATGCGTTATGCGTTATGCGTTATGCGTTATGCATTATGCGTTATGCGTTATGCTTTATGCGTTATGCGTTATAAGTAATGCGTGATCCGTTATGTGTTATGCGTTATGCGTTATGCGTTATGCGTTATGCGTTATGCGTTATGCGTTATGCGTTATGTGTTATGGGTTATGCGTTATGCGTTATGCGTTATGCGTTATGCGTTATGCGTTATGCGTTATGCGTTATGTGTTATGGGTTATGCGTTATGCGTTATGCGTTATGCGTTATGCGTTATGCGTTATGCGTTATGCGTTATGCGTTATGCGTTATGCATGATGTGTTATCCGTTATGCGTTATCCGTTATGCGTTTTGCGTTATGCGTTATGCGTTATGAGTTGTGCGATATGCGTTATGCGTTATGCGTTATGCGTTATGCGTTATGCGTTATGCGTTATGCGTTATGCGTTATGCGTTATGCGTTATGCGTTGTGCGTTATGCGTTATGCGTTATGCGTTATGAGATATGCGTTATGAGTAATGCGTGATCCGTTATGCGTTATGCGTTATGCGTTATGCGTTATGTGTTATGCGTTGTGCGTTATCCACTAACCGTTATGCGTTTTGCGTTATGCGTTATGCGTTATGCGTTATGGGTTATGCGTTATGCGTTATGCGTTATGCGTTATGCGTTATGAGAAATGCGTGATCCGTTATGCGTTATGCGTTATGAGTAATGCGTGATCCGTTATGCGTTATGCGATATGCGCTATGAGTAATGCGTGATCCGTTATGCGTTATGCGTTATGTGTACTGCGTGATCCGTTATGCGTTATGCGTTATGCGTTATGCGTTATGCGTTATGCGTTATGCGTTATGCGTTATGCGTTATGCGTTATGCGTTATGCGTTATGCGTTATGCGTTATGCGTTATGAGTTATGCGTTATGAGTAATGCGTGATCCGTTATGCGTTATGCGTTATGCGTTATGCGTTATGTGTTATGCGTTATACGTTATGCGTTATGCGTTATGCGTTATGAGTAATGCGTGATCCGTTATGCGTTATGCGTTATGCGTTATGCGTTATGCGCTATGCGTTATGAGTAATGCGTGATCCGTTATGCGTTATGCGTTATGCGCTATGAGTAATGCGTGATCCGTTATGCGTTATGCGTTATGAGTAATGCGTGATCCGTTATGCGTTATGCGTTATGGGTTATGCGTTATGCGTTATGCGTTATGCGTTATGCGTTATGAGAAATGCGTGATCCGTTATGCGTTATGCGTTATGAGTAATGCGTGATCCGTTATGCGTTATGCGATATGCGTTATGCGTTATGCGTTATGCGTTATGCGTTATGCGTTATGAGAAATGCGTGATCCGTTATGCGTTATGAGTAATGCGTGATCCGTTATGCGTTATGCGATATGCGCTATGAGTAATGCGTGATCCGTTATGCGTTATGCGTTATGAGTACTGCGTGATCCGTTATGCGTTGTGCGTTATGAGTAATGCTTGATCCGTTACGCGTTATGCGTTATGCATTAAGCGTTATGCGTTATACGTTATGCGTTATGCGTTATGCGTTATGAGTAATGCGTGATCCGTTATGCGTTATGCGTTATGCGTTATGCGTTATGCGCTATGCGTTATGAGTAATGCGTGATCCGTTATGCGTTATGCGTTATGCGCTATGAGTAATGCGTGATCCGTTATGCGTTATGCGTTATGAGTAATGCTTGATCCGTTACGCGTTATGCGTTATGCATTAAGCGTTATGCGTTATGCGATTTGCGTTATGAGTTTTGCGTTATGCGTTATGCGTTATGACTTGTGCGTTATGCGTTATGCGTTATGCGTTATGCGTTATGCGTTATGCGTTATGCGTTATGCGTTATGCAATATGCGTTATGCGTTATGCGTTATGCGTTATGCGTTATGCGTTATGCGTTATGTGTTATGCATTGTGCGTTATACGTTATGCGATTTGCGTTATGCGTTATGCGTTATGCGTTATGCGTTATGCGTTATGGGTTATGCGTTATGCGTTATACGTTATGCGTTATGCGTTATGGGTTATGAGTAATGCGTGATCCGTTATGCGTTATGCATTATGCGTTATGCGTTATGCTTTATGCGTTATGCGTTATAAGTAATGCGTGATCCGTTATGTGTTATGCGTTATGCGTTATGCGTTTTGCGTTATGCGTTATGCCTTATGCGTTATGCGTTATGCGTTATGCGTTATGCGTTATGCGTTATGCGTTATGCGTTATGCGTTATGCGTTATGCGTTATGCGTTATGCCTTTTGCGTTATGCGTTATGCGTTATGCGTTATGCCTTATGCGTTATGAGTAATGCGTGATCCGTTATGCGTTATGCGTTATGCGTTATGCGTTATGTGTTATGCGTTGTGCGTTATCCGCTATGCGTTATGCGTTTTGCGTTATGCGTTATGCGTTATGCGTTATGCGTTATGCGTTGTGCGTTATGCGTTATGCGTTATAGGTTATGCGTTATGTGTCATGCGTTATGCGTTATGCGTTATGCGTTATGCGTTATGCGTTATGCATTATGCGTTATGCGTTATGCTTTATGCGTTATGCGTTATAAGTAATGCGTGATCCGTTATGTGTTATGCGTTATGCGTTATGCGTTATGCGTTATGCGTTATGCGTTATGCGTTATGCGTTATGTGTTATGGGTTATGCGTTATGCGTTATGCGTTATGCGTTATGCGTTATGCGTTATGCGTTATGCGTTATGTGTTATGGGTTATGCGTTATGCGTTATGCGTTATGCGTTATGCGTTATGCGTTATGCGTTATGCGTTATGCATGATGTGTTATCCGTTATGCGTTATCCGTTATGCGTTTTGCGTTATGCGTTATGCGTTATGAGTTGTGCGATATGCGTTATGCGTTATGCGTTATGCGTTATGCGTTATGCGTTATGCGTTATGCGTTATGCGTTATGCGTTATGCGTTATGCGTTATGAGTTATGCGTTATGAGTAATGCGTGATCCGTTATGCGTTATGCGTTATGCGTTATGCGTTATGTGTTATGCGTTGTGCGTTATCCACTAACCGTTATGCGTTTTGCGTTATGCGTTATGCGTTATGCGTTATGCCTTATGCGTTATGCGTTATGCGTTATGCGTTATGCGTTATGCGTTATGCGTTATGCGTTATGCGTTATGCGTTATGCGTTATGCGTGATCCGTTATGCGTTATGCGTTATGAGTAATGCGTGATCCGTTATGCGTTATGCGTTATGCGTTATGCGGTATGCGTTATGCGTTATGCGTTATGCGTTATGCGTGATGCGTTATGCGTTATGCGTTATGAGTAATGCGTGATCCGTTATGCGTTATGCGTTATGCGTTATGCGTTATGCGTTATGCGTTATGGGTATGCGTTATGTGTTATGCGTTATGCGTTATGCGTTATGCGTTATGCGTTATGGGTTATGAGTAATGCGTGACTCGTTATGCGTTATGCTTTTTGCGTTATGAGTTACGCGTAATGCGTTATGCGCTATGGGTCATGCGTTAAGCGTTATGCGTTATGCGTTATGCGTTATGGGTTATGCGTTATGTGTTATGCGTTATGCGTTATGCGTTATGCGTTATGCGTTATGCGTTATGGGTTATCCGTTATGCGTTATCCGTTATGCGTTATGCGTTATGCGTTATGCGTTATGCGTTATGCGTTATGCGTTATGCGATATGCGTTATGCGTTATGCGTTATGCGTTATGCGTTATGCGTTATGCGTTATGCGTTATGCGTTATGCGTTATGCGTTATGCGTTATGCGATATGCGTTATGCATTATGCGTTATGCGTTATGCGTTATGCGTTATGCGTTATGCGTTATGCGTTATGCGTTATGCGTTATGCGTTTTGCGTTATGCGTTATGCGTTATGCGTTATGCGTTACGCGTAATGCGTTATGCGTTATGCGTTATGAGTAATGCGTGATCCGTTATGCGTTATGCGTTATGCGTTATGCGTTATGCGTTATGCTTTATGAGTAATGCGTGATCCGTTATGCTTTATGCGTTATGCGCTATGAGTAATGCGTGATCCGTTATGCGTTATGCGTTATGCGTTATGCGTTATGCGTTCTGCGTTATGCGTTATGCGTTATGCGTTATGCGTTATGCGTTATGCGTTATGCGTTATGCGTTATGCGTTATGAGTAATGCGTGATCCGTTATGCGTTATGCGTTATGCGTTATGCGTTATGCGTTATGCGTCATGCGTTATGCGTTATGCGTGATGCGTTATGCGTTATGCGTTATGAGTAATGCGTGATCCGTTATGCGTTATGCGTTATGCGTTATGCGTTATGCGTTATGCGTTATGCGTTATGGGTATGCGTTATGTGTTATGCGTTATGCGTTATGCGTTATGGGTTATGAGTAATGCGTGACTCGTTATGCGTTATGCTTTTTGCGTTATGAGTTACGCGTAATGCGTTATGCGCTATGGGTCATGCGTTAAGCGTTATGCGTTATGCGTTATGCGTTATGGGTTATGCGTTATGTGTTATGCGTTATGCGTTATGCGTTATGCGTTATGCGTTATGCGTTATGCGTTATGGGTTATCCGTTATGCGTTATCCGTTATGTGTTATGCGTTATGCGTTATGCGTTATGCGTTATGAGTAATGCGTGATCCGTTATCCGTTATGCGTTATGCGTTATGCGTTATGCGTTATGCGTTATGAGTAATGCGTGATCCGTTATGCGTTATGCGTTATGCGCTATGAGTAATGCGTGATCCGTTATGCGTTATGCGTTATGCATTAAGCGTTATGCGTTATACGTTATGCGTTATGCGTTATGCGTTATGCGTTATGCTTTATGCATTATGCGTTATGCGTTATGCGATTTGCGTTATGAGTTTTGCGTTATGCGATATGCGTTATGCGTTATGCGTTATGCGTTATGCGTTATGCGTTATGCGTTATGCCTTATGCGTTATGAATAATGCGTGATCCGTTATGCGTTATGCGTTATGCGTTATGCGTTATGTGTTATGCGTTGTGCGTTATCCGCTATGCGTTATGCGTTTTGCGTTATGCGTTATGCGTTATGCGTTGTGCGTTATGCGTTATGCGTTATAGGTTATGCGTTATGTGTCATGCGTTATGCGTTATGCGTTATGCGTTATGCGTTATGCGTTATGCGTTATGCATTATGCGTTATGCGTTATGCTTTATGCGTTATACGTTATGAGTAATGCGTGATCCGTTATGTGTTATGCGTTATGCGTTATGCGTTATGCGTTTTGCGTTATGCGTTATGCCTTATGCATTATGCGTTATGCGTTATGCGTTATGCGTTATGCGTTATGCGTTATGCGTTATGCGTTATGCGTTATGCGTTATGCGTTATGCGTTATGCGTTATGCGTTATGCGTTATGCGTTATGCGTTATGCGTTATGAGTAATGCGTGATCCGTTATCCGTTATGCGTTATGCGTTATGCGTTATGCGTTATGCGTTATGAGTAATGCGTGATCCGTTATGCGTTATGCGTTATGCGCTATGAGTAATGCGTGATCCGTTATGCGTTATGCGTTATGCATTAAGCGTTATGCGTTATACGTTATGCGTTATGCGTTATGCGTTATGCGTTATGCTTTATGCATTATGCGTTATGCGTTATGCGATTTGCGTTATGAGTTTTGCGTTATGCGATATGCGTTATGCGTTATGCGTTATGCGTTATGCGTTATGCGTTATGCGTTATGCCTTATGCGTTATGAGTAATGCGTGATCCGTTATGCGTTATGCGTTATGCGTTATGCGTTATGTGTTATGCGTTGTGCGTTATCCGCTATGCGTTATGCGTTTTGCGTTATGCGTTATGCGTTATGCGTTGTGCGTTATGCGTTATGCGTTATAGGTTATGCGTTATGTGTCATGCGTTATGCGTTATGCGTTATGCGTTATGCGTTATGCGTTATGCATTATGCGTTATGCGTTATGCTTTATGCGTTATACGTTATGAGTAATGCGTGATCCGTTATGTGTTATGCGTTATGCGTTATGCGTTATGCGTTTTGCGTTATGCGTTATGCCTTATGCCTTATGCGTTATGCGTTATGCGTTATGCGTTATGCGTTATGCGTTATGCGTTATGCGTTATGCGTTATGCGTTATGCGTTATGCGTTATGCGTTATGCGTTATGCGTTATGCGTTATGCGTTATGCGTTATGCGTTATGCGTTATGCGTTATGCGTTATGCGTTATGCGTTATGCGTTATGCGTTATGCGTTATGCGTTATGCGTTATGCGTTATGCGTTATGCGTTATGCGTTATGCGTGATCCGTTATGCGTTATGCGTTATGAGTAATGCGTGATCCGTTATGCGTTATGCGTTATGCGTTATGCGTTATGCGTTATGCGTTATGCGTTATGCGTTATGCGTTATGCGTTATGCGTGATGCGTTATGCGTTATGCGTTATGAGTAATGCGTGATCCGTTATGCGTTATGCGTTATGCGTTATGCGTTATGCGTTATGCGTTATGCGTTATGGGTATGCGTTATGTGTTATGCGTTATGCGTTATGCGTTATGCGTTATGGGTTATGAGTAATGCGTGACTCGTTATGCGTTATGCTTTTTGCGTTATGAGTTACGCGTAATGCGTTATGCGCTATGGGTCATGCGTTAAGCGTTATGCGTTATGCGTTATGCGTTATGGGTTATGCGTTATGTGTTATGCGTTATGCGTTATGCGTTATGCGTTATGCGTTATGGGTTATCCGTTATGCGTTATCCGTTATGCGTTATGCGTTATGCGTTATGCGTTATGCGTTATGCGTTATGCGTTATGCGTTATGCGTTATGCGTTATGCGTTATGCGTTATGCGTTATGCGTTATGCGTTATGCGTTATGCGTTATGCGATATGCGTTATGCATTATGCGTTATGCGTTATGCGTTATGCGTTATGCGTTATGCGTTATGCGTTATGCGTTATGCGTTCTGCGTTATGCGTTATGCGTTATGCGTTATGCGTTACGCGTAATGCGTTATGCGTTATGCGTTATGGGTTATGCGTTATGTGTTATGAGTTATGCGTTATGCGTTATGCGTTATGCGTTATGGGTTATGAGTAATGCGTGATCCGTTATGCGTTATGCTTTATGCGTTATGAGTTACGCGTAATGCGTTATGCGTTATGCGTTATGGGTTATGCGTTATGTGTTATGAGTTATGCGTTATGCGTTATGCGTTATGCGTTATGCGTTATGGGTTATCCGTTATGCGTTATCCGTTATGAGTTTTGCGTTATGCGTTATGCGTTATGAGTTGTGCGTTATGCGTTATGCGTTATGCGTTATGCGTTATGCGTCATGCGTTATGCGTTATGCGTTATGCGTTATGCGTTATGAGTAATGCTTGATCCGTTACGCGTTATGCGTTATGCGTTATGCATTATGGGTTATGCGTTATGTGTTATGAGTTATGCGTTATGCGTTATGCGTTATGCGTTATGCGTTATGGGTTATGAGTAATGCGTGATCCGTTATGCGTTATGCTTTATGCGTTATGAGTTACGCGTAATGCGTTATGCGTTATGCGTTATGCGTTATGCGTTATGTGTTATGCGTTATGCGTTATGCGTTATGCGTTATGCGTTATGCGTTATGCGTTATGGGTTATCCGTTATGCGTTATCCGTTATGCGTTATGCGTTATGCGTTATGCGTTATGCGTTATGCAATATGCGTTATGCGTTATGCGTTATGCGTTATGCGTTATGCGTTATGCGTTATGCGTTATGCGTTATGCGTTATGCGTTATGCGTTATGCGTTATGCGTTATGCGTTATGCGATATGCGTTATGCATTATGCGTTATGCGTTATGCGTTATGCGTTATGCGTTATGCGTTATGCGTTATGCGTTATGCGTTATGCGTTATGCGTTATGCGTTATGCGTTATGCGTTATGCGTTATGCGTTATGCGTTATGCGTTCTGCGTTATGCGTTATGCGTTATGCGTTATGAGTAATGCGTGATCCGTTATGCGTTATGCATTAAGCGTTATGCGTTATACGTTATGCGTTATGCGTTATGCGTTATGAGTAATGCGTGATCCGTTATGCGTTATGCGTTATGCGTTATGCGTTATGCGTTATGCGTTATGAGTAATGCGTGATCCGTTATGCGTTATGCGTTATGCATTAAGCGTTATGCGTTATACGTTATGCGTTATGCGTTATGCGTTATGCGTTATGCTTTATGCATTATGCGTTATGCGTTATGCGATTTGCGTTATGAGTTTTGCGTTATGCGTTATGCGTTATGCGTTATGCGTTATGCGTTATGCGTTATGCGTTATGCGTTATGCGTTATGCGTTATGCGTTATGCGTTATGCGTTATGCGTTATGCCTTATGCGTTATGAGTAATGCGTGATCCGTTATGCGTTATGCGTTATGCGTTATGCGTTATGCGTTATGTGTTATGCGTTGTGCGTTATCCGCTATGCGTTATGCGTTTTGCGTTATGCGTTATGCGTTATGCGTTGTGCGTTATGCGTTATGCGTTATAGGTTATGCGTTATGTGTCATGCGTTATGCGTTATGCGTTATGCGTTATGCGTTATGCGTTATGCATTATGCGTTATGCGTTATGCTTTATGCGTTATGCGTTATGAGTAATGCGTGATCCGTTATGTGTTATGCGTTATGCGTTATGCGTTATGCGTTTTGCGTTATGCGTTATGCCTTATGCGTTATGCGTTATGCGTTATGCGTTATGCGTTATGCGTTATGCGTTATGCGTTATGCGTTATGCGTTATGCGTTATGCGTTATGCGTTATGCGTTATGCGTTATGCGTTATGCGTTATGCGTTATGCGTTATGCGTTATGCGTTATGCGTTATGCGTTATGCGTTATGCGTGATCCGTTATGCGTTATGTGTTATGCGTTGTGCGTTATCCGCTATGCGTTATGCGTTTTGCGTTATGCGTTATGCGTTATGCGTTGTGCGTTATGCGTTATGCGTTATAGGTTATGCGTTATGTGTCATGCGTTATGCGTTATGCGTTATGCGTTATGCGTTATGCGTTATGCATTATGCGTTATGCGTTATGCTTTATGCGTTATGCGTTATGAGTAATGCGTGATCCGTTATGTGTTATGCGTTATGCGTTATGCGTTATGCGTTTTGCGTTATGCGTTATGCCTTATGCGTTATGCGTTATGCGTTATGCGTTATGCGTTATGCGTTATGCGTTATGCGTTATGCGTTATGCGTTATGCGTTATGCGTTATGCGTTATGCGTTATGCGTTATGCGTTATGCGTTATGCGTTATGCGTTATGCGTTATGCGTTATGCGTTATGCGTTATGCGTTATGCGTGATCCGTTATGCGTTATGCGTTATGAGTAATGCGTGATCCGTTATGCGTTATGCGTTATGCGTTATGCGTTATGCGTTATGCGTTATGCGTTATGCGTTATGCGTTATGCGTTATGCGTTATGCGTGATGCGTTATGCGTTATGCGTTATGAGTAATGCGTGATCCGTTATGCGTTATGCGTTATGCGTTATGCGTTATGCGTTATGCGTTATGCGTTATGCGTTATGCGTTATGGGTATGCGTTATGTGTTATGCGTTATGCGTTATGCGTTATGCGTTATGCGTTATGGGTTATGAGTAATGCGTGACTCGTTATGCGTTATGCTTTTTGCGTTATGAGTTACGCGTAATGCGTTATGCGCTATGGGTCATGCGTTAAGCGTTATGCGTTATGCGTTATGCGTTATGGGTTATGCGTTATGTGTTATGCGTTATGCGTTATGCGTTATGCGTTATGCGTTATGCGTTATGGGTTATCCGTTATGCGTTATCCGTTATGCGTTATGCGTTATGCGTTATGCGTTATGCGTTATGCGTTATGCGATATGCGTTATGCGTTATGCGTTATGCGTTATGCGTTATGCGTTATGCGTTATGCGTTATGCGTTATGCGTTATGCATTATGCGTTATGCGATATGCGTTATGCATTATGCGTTATGCGTTATGCGTTATGCGTTATGCGTTATGCGTTATGCGTTATGCGTTATGCGTTATGCGTTCTGCGTTATGCGTTATGCGTTATGCGTTATGCGTTACGCGTAATGCGTTATGCGTTATGCGTTATGAGTAATGCGTGATCCGTTATGCGTTATGCGTTATGCGTTATGCGTTATGCGTTATGCGTTATGAGTAATGCGTGATCCGTTATGCGTTATGCGTTATGCGCTATGAGTAATGCGTGATCCGTTATGCGTTATGCGTTATGCGTTATGCGTTATGCGTTATGCGTTCTGCGTTATGCGTTATGCGTTATGCGTCATGCGTTATGCGTTATGCGTTATGCGTTATACGTTATGCGATTTGCGTTATGCGTTATGCGTTATGCGTTATGCGTTATGCGTTATGCGTTATGCGTTATGCGTTATGGGTTATGCGTTATGCGTTATACGTTATGCGTTATGCGTTATGGGTTATGAGTAATGCGTGATCCGTTATGCGTTATGCATTAAGCGTTATGCGTTATACGTTATGCGTTATGCGTTATGCGTTATGAGTAATGCGTGATCCGTTATGCGTTATGCGTTATGCGTTATGCGTTATGCGTTATGCGTTATGCGTTATGAGTAATGCGTGATCCGTTATGCGTTATGCGTTATGCGCTATGAGTAATGCGTGATCCGTTATGCGTTATGCGTTATGCATTAAGCGTTATGCGTTATACGTTATGCGTTATGCGTTATGCGTTATGCGTTATGCTTTATGCATTATGCGTTATGCATTATGCGATTTGCGTTATGAGTTTTGCGTTATGCGTTATGCGTTATGCGTTATGCGTTATGCGTTATGCGTTATGCGTTATGCGTTATGCGTTATGCGTTATGCGTTATGCCTTATGCGTTATGAGTAATGCGTGATCCGTTATGCGTTATGCGTTATGCGTTATGCGTTATGCGTTATGTGTTATGCGTTATGCGTTATGCGTTATGCGTTATGCGTTATGCGTTTTGCGTTATGCGTTATGCGTTATGCGTTATGCGTTATGCGTTATGCGTTATGCGTTATGCGTTATGCGTTATGCGTTATGCGTTATGCGTTATGGGTTATGAGTAATGCGTGACTCGTTATGCGTTATGCTTTTTGCGTTATGAGTTACGCGTAATGCGTTATGCGCTATGGGTCATGCGTTAAGCGTTATGCGTTATGCGTTATGCGTTATGGGTTATGCGTTATGTGTTATGCGTTATGCGTTATGCGTTATGCGTTATGCGTTATGCGTTATCCGTTATGCGTTATCCGTTATGCGTTATGCGTTATGCGTTATGCGTTATGCGTTATGCGATATGCGTTATGCGTTATGCGTTATGCGTTATGCGTTATGCGTTATGCGTTATGCGTTATGCGTTATGCGTTATGCGATATGCGTTATGCATTATGCGTTATGCGTTATGCGTTATGCGTTATGCGTTATGCGTTATGCGTTATGCGTTATGCGTTATGCGTTCTGCGTTATGCGTTATGCGTTATGCGTTATGCGTTACGCGTAATGCGTTATGCGTTATGGGTTATGCGTTATGTGTTATGAGTTATGCGTTATGCGTTATGCGTTATGCGTTATGGGTTATGAGTAATGCGTGATCCGTTATGCGTTATGCTTTATGCGTTATGAGTTACGCGTAATGCGTTATGCGTTATGCGTTATGGGTTATGCGTTATGTGTTATGAGTTATGCGTTATGCGTTATGCGTTATGCGTTATGCGTTATGGGTTATCCGTTATGCGTTATCCGTTATGAGTTTTGCGTTATGCGTTATGCGTTATGAGTTGTGCGTTATGCGTTATGCGTTATGCGTTATGCGTTATGCGTCATGCGTTATGCGTTATGCGTTATGCGTTATGAGTAATGCTTGATCCGTTACGCGTTATGCGTTATGCGTTATGCGTTATGCGTTATGCGTTACGCGTTATGCGTTATGCGTTATGCGTTATGCGTTATGCGTTATGCGTTATGGGTTATGAGTAATGCGTGATCCGTTATGCGTTATGCTTTATGCGTTATGAGTTACGCGTAATGCGTTATGCGTTATGCGTTATGCGTTATGCGTTATGTGTTATGCGTTATGCGTTATGCGTTATGCGTTATGCGTTATGCGTTATGGGTTATCCGTTATGCGTTATCCGTTATGCGTTATGCGTTATGCGTTATGCGTTATGCGTTATGCAATATGCGTTATGCGTTATGCGTTATGCGTTATGCGTTATGCGTTATGCGTTATGCGTTATGCGTTATGCGTTATGCGTTATGCGTTATGCGTTATGCGTTATGCGTTATGCGTTATGCGTTATGCGATATGCGTTATGCATTATGCGTTATGCGTTATGCGTTATGCGTTATGCGTTATGCGTTATGCGTTATGCGTTATGCGTTATGCGTTATGCGTTATGCGTTATGCGTTATGCGTTATGCGTTATGCGTTATGCGTTATGCGTTATGCGTTATGCGTTATGCGTTATGCGTTATGCGTTATGCGTTATGCGTTATGCGTTATGCGTTATGCGTTATGCGTTATGCGTTATGCGTTATGCGTTATGCGTTATGCGTTATGCGTTATGCGTTATGCGTTATGCGTTATGCGTTATGCGTTATGCGTTATCCGTTATGAGTTTTGCGTTATGCGTTATGCGTTATGAGTTGTGCGTTATGCGTTATGCGTTATGCGTTATGCGTTATGCGTTATTGGTTATGCGTTATGCGTTATGCGTTATGCGTTATGAGTAATGCTTGATCCGTTACGCGTTATGCGTTATGCGTTATGCATTATGGGTTATGCGTTATGTGTTATGAGTTATGCGTTATGCGTTATGCGTTATGCGTTATGCGTTATGGGTTATGAGTAATGCGTGATCCGTTATGCGTTATGCTTTATGCGTTATGAGTTACGCGTAATGCGTTATGCGTTATGCGTTATGGGTTATGAGTAATGCGTTATGCGTTATGCGTTATGCGTTATGCGTTATGCGTGATCCGTTATGCGTTATGCGTTATGAGTAATGCGTGATCCGTTATGCGTTATGCGTTATGCGTTATGCGTGATCCGTTATGCGTTATGCGTTATGAGTAATGCGTGATCCGTTATGCGTTATGCGTTATGCGTTATGCGTTATGCGTTATGCGTTATGCGTTATGCGTTATGCGTTATGCGTGATGCGTTATGCGTTATGCGTTATGAGTAATGCGTGATCCGTTATGCGTTATGCGTTATGCGTTATGCGTTATGCGTTATGCGTTATGCGTTATGCGTTATGCGTTATGGGTATGGGTTATGTGTTATGCGTTATGCGTTATGCGTTATGCGTTATGCGTTATGGGTTATGAGTAATGCGTGACTCGTTATGCGTTATGCTTTTTGCGTTATGAGTTACGCGTAATGCGTTATGCGCTATGGGTCATGCGTTAAGCGTTATGCGTTATGCGTTATGCGTTATGGGTTATGCGTTATGTGTTATGCGTTATGCGTTATGCGTTATGCGTTATGCGTTATGCGTTATGGGTTATCCGTTATGCGTTATCCGTTATGCGTTATGCGTTATGCGTTATGCGTTATGCGTTATGCGTTATGCGATATGCGTTATGCGTTATGCGTTATGCGTTATGCGTTATGCGTTATGCGTTATGCGTTATGCGTTATGCGTTATGCATTATGCGTTATGCGTTATGCGTTATGCGTTATGCGTTATGCGTTCTGCGTTATGCGTTATGCGTTATGCGTTATGCGTTACGCGTAATGCGTTATGCGTTATGCGTTATGAGTAATGCGTGATCCGTTATGCGTTATGCGTTATGCGTTATGCGTTATGCGTTATGCGTTATGAGTAATGCGTGATCCGTTATGCGTTATGCGTTATGCGCTATGAGTAATGCGTGATCCGTTATGCGTTATGCGTTATGCGTTATGCGTTATGCGTTATGCGTTATGCGTTATGCGTTCTGCGTTATGCGTTATGCGTTATGCGTCATGCGTTATGCGTTATGCGTTATGCGTTATACGTTATGCGATTTGCGTTATGCGTTATGCGTTATGCGTTATGCGTTATGCGTTATGCGTTATGCGTTATGCGTTATGGGTTATGCGTTATGCGTTATACGTCATGCGTTATGCGTTATGGGTTATGAGTAATGCGTGATCCGTTATGCGTTATGCATTAAGCGTTATGCGTTATACGTTATGCGTTATGCGTTATGCGTTATGAGTAATGCGTGATCCGTTATGCGTTATGCGTTATGCGTTATGCGTTATGCGTTATGCGTTATGAGTAATGCGTGATCCGTTATGCGTTATGCGTTATGCGCTATGAGTAATGCGTGATCCGTTATGTGTTATGCGTTATGCATTAAGCGTTATGCGTTATACGTTATGCGTTATGCGTTATGCGTTATGCGTTATGCTTTATGCATTATGCGTTATGCATTATGCGATTTGCGTTATGAGTTTTGCGTTATGCGTTATGCGTTATGCGTTATGCGTTATGCGTTATGCGTTATGCGTTATGCGTTATGCGTTATGCGTTATGCGTTATGCCTTATGCGTTATGAGTAATGCGTGATCCGTTATGCGTTATGCGTTATGCGTTATGCGTTATGCGTTATGTGTTATGCGTTATGCGTTATGCGTTATGCGTTATGCGTTATGCGTTTTGCGTTATGCGTTATGCGTTATGCGTTATGCGTTATGCGTTATGCGTTATGCGTTATGCGTTATGCGTTATGCGTTATGCGTTATGCGTTATGCGTTATGCGTTATGCGTTATGCGTTATGCGTTATGCGTTATGCGTTATGCGTTATGCGTTATGCGTTATGCGTTATGCGTTATGCGTTATGCGTTATGCGTGATCCGTTATGCGTTATGCGTTATGAGTAATGCGTGATCCGTTATGCGTTATGCGTTATGCGTTATGCGTTATGCGTTATGCGTTATGCGTTATGCGTTATGCGTTATGCGTGATGCGTTATGCGTTATGCGTTATGAGTAATGCGTGATCCGTTATGCGTTATGCGTTATGCGTTATGCGTTATGTGTTGTGCGTTATGCGTTATGCGTTATGCGTTATGCGTTATGGGTATGCGTTATGTGTTATGCGTTATGCGTTATGCGTTATGGGTTATGAGTAATGCGTGACTCGTTATGCGTTATGCTTTTTGCGTTATGAGTTACGCGTAATGCGTTATGCGCGATGGGTCATGCGTTAAGCGTTATGCGTTATGCGTTATGCGTTATGGGTTATGCGTTATGTGTTATGCGTTATGCGTTATGCGTTATGCGTTATGCGTTATGCGTTATGCGTTATGCGTTATGGGTTATCCGTTATGCGTTATCCGTTATGTGTTATGCGTTATGCGTTATGCGTTATGCGTTATGCGTTATGAGTAATGCGTGATCCGTTATCCGTTATGCGTTATGCGTTATGCGTTATGCGTTATGCGTTATGCGTTATGAGTAATGCGTGATCCGTTATGCGTTATGCGTTATGCGCTATGAGTAATGCGTGATCCGTTATGCGTTATGCGTTATGCATTAAGCGTTATGCGTTATACGTTATGCGTTATGCGTTATGCGTTATGCGTTATGCTTTATGCATTATGCGTTATGCGTTATGCGATTTGCGTTATGAGTTTTGCGTTATGCGTTATGCGTTATGCGTTATGCGTTATGCGTTATGCGTTATGCGTTATGCGTTATGCCTTATGCGTTATGAGTAATGCGTGATCCGTTATGCGTTTTGCGTTATGCGTTATGCCTTATGCGTTATGCGTTATGCGTTATGCGTTATGCGTTATGCGTTATGCGTTATGCGTTATGCGTTATGCGTTATGCGTTATGCGTTATGCGTTATGCGTTATGCGTTATGCGTTATGCGTTATGCGTTATGCGTTATGCGTTATGCGTTATGCGTTATGCGTTATGCGTTATGCGTTATGCGTTATGCGTTATGCGTTATGCGTTATGCGTTATGCGTTATGCGTTATGCGTTATGCGTTATGGGTTATGAGTAATGCGTGACTCGTTATGCGTTATGCTTTTTGCGTTATGAGTTACGCGTAATGCGTTATGCGCTATGGGTCATGCGTTAAGCGTTATGCGTTATGCGTTATGCGTTATGGGTTATGCGTTATGTGTTATGCGTTATGCGTTATGCGTTATGCGTTATGCGTTATGGGTTATCCGTTATGCGTTATCCGTTATGCGTTATGCGTTATGCGTTATGCGTTATGCGATATGCGTTATGCGTTATGCGTTATGCGTTATGCGTTATGCGTTATGCGTTATGCGTTATGCGTTATGCGTTATGCGTTATGCGATATGCGTTATGCATTATGCGTTATGCGTTATGCGTTATGCGTTATGCGTTATGCGTTATGCGTTATGCGTTATGCGTTATGCGTTATGCGTTCTGCGTTATGCGTTATGCGTTATGCGTTATGCGTTACGCGTAATGCGTTATGCGTTATGCGTTATGGGTTATGCGTTATGTGTTATGAGTTATGCGTTATGCGTTATGCGTTATGCGTTATGGGTTATGAGTAATGCGTGATCCGTTATGCGTTATGCTTTATGCGTTATGAGTTACGCGTAATGCGTTATGCGTTATGCGTTATGGGTTATGCGTTATGTGTTATGAGTTATGCGTTATGCGTTATGCGTTATGCGTTATGCGTTATGGGTTATCCGTTATGCGTTATCCGTTATGAGTTTTGCGTTATGAGTTACGCGTAATGCGTTATGCGTTATGCGTTATGCGTTATGCGTTATGTGTTATGCGTTATGCGTTATGCGTTATGCGTTATGCGTTATGCGTTATGGGTTATCCGTTATGCGTTATCCGTTATGCGTTATGCGTTATGCGTTATGCGTTATGCGTTATGCAATATGCGTTATGCGTTATGCGTTATGCGTTATGCGTTATGCGTTATGCGTTATGCGTTATGCGTTATGCGTTATGCGTTATGCGATATGCGTTATGCATTATGCGTTATGCGTTATGCGTTATGCGTTATGCGTTATGCGTTATGCGTTATGCGTTATGCGTTATGCGTTATGCGTTATGCGTTATGCGTTATGCGTTATGCGTTATGCGTTATGCGTTATGCGTTATGCGTTATGCGTTATGCGTTATGCGTTATGCGTTATGCGTTATGCGTTATGCGTTATGCGTTATGCGTTATGCGTTATGCGTTATGCGTTATGCGTTATGCGTTATGCGTTATGCGTTATGCGTTATGCGTTATGCGTTATGCGTTATGCGTTATGCGTTATCCGTTATGAGTTTTGCGTTATGCGTTATGCGTTATGAGTTGTGCGTTATGCGTTATGCGTTATGCGTTATGCGTTATGCGTTATGCGTTATGCGTTATGCGTTATGAGTAATGCGTGATCCGTTATGCGTTATGCGTTATGCGCTATGAGTAATGCGTGATCCGTTATGCGTTATGCGTTATGCATTAAGCGTTATGCGTTATACGTTATGCGTTATGCGTTATGCGTTATGCGTTATGCTTTATGCATTATGCGTTATGCGTTATGCGATTTGCGTTATGAGTTTTGCGTTATGCGTTATGCGTTATGCGTTATGCGTTATGCGTTATGCGTTATGCGTTATGCGTTATGCCTTATGCGTTATGAGTAATGCGTGATCCGTTATGCGTTTTGCGTTATGCGTTATGCCTTATGCGTTATGCGTTATGCGTTATGCGTTATGCGTTATGCGTTATGCGTTATGCGTTATGCGTTATGCGTTATGCGTTATGCGTTATGCGTTATGCGTTATGCGTTATGCGTTATGCGTTATGCGTTATGCGTTATGCGTTATGCGTTATGCGTTATGCGTTATGCGTTATGCGTTATGCGTTATGCGTTATGCGTTATGCGTTATGCGTTATGCGTTATGCGTTATGCGTTATGCGTTATGCGTTATGCGTTATGCGTTATGGGTTATGAGTAATGCGTGACTCGTTATGCGTTATGCTTTTTGCGTTATGAGTTACGCGTAATGCGTTATGCGCTATGGGTCATGCGTTAAGCGTTATGCGTTATGCGTTATGCGTTATGGGTTATGCGTTATGTGTTATGCGTTATGCGTTATGCGTTATGCGTTATGCGTTATGGGTTATCCGTTATGCGTTATCCGTTATGCGTTATGCGTTATGCGTTATGCGTTATGCGTTATGCGATATGCGTTATGCGTTATGCGTTATGCGTTATGCGTTATGCGTTATGCGTTATGCGTTATGCGTTATGCGTTATGCGTTATGCGATATGCGTTATGCATTATGCGTTATGCGTTATGCGTTATGCGTTATGCGTTATGCGTTATGCGTTATGCGTTATGCGTTATGCGTTATGCGTTCTGCGTTATGCGTTATGCGTTATGCGTTATGCGTTACGCGTAATGCGTTATGCGTTATGCGTTATGGGTTATGCGTTATGTGTTATGAGTTATGCGTTATGCGTTATGCGTTATGCGTTATGGGTTATGAGTAATGCGTGATCCGTTATGCGTTATGCTTTATGCGTTATGAGTTACGCGTAATGCGTTATGCGTTATGCGTTATGGGTTATGCGTTATGCGTTATGTGTTATGAGTTATGCGTTATGCGTTATGCGTTATGCGTTATGCGTTATGGGTTATCCGTTATGCGTTATCCGTTATGAGTTTTGCGTTATGCGTTATGCGTTATGAGTTGTGCGTTATGCGTTATGCGTTATGCGTTATGCGTTATGCGTCATGCGTTATGCGTTATGCGTTATGCGTTATGAGTAATGCTTGATCCGTTACGCGTTATGCGTTATGCGTTATGCGTTATGCGTTATGCGTTACGCGTTATGCGTTATGCGTTATGCGTTATGCGTTATGCGTTATGCGTTATGCGTTATGGGTTATGAGTAATGCGTGATCCGTTATGCGTTATGCTTTATGCGTTATGAGTTACGCGTAATGCGTTATGCGTTATGCGTTATGCGTTATGCGTTATGTGTTATGCGTTATGCGTTATGCGTTATGCGTTATGCGTTATGCGTTATGGGTTATCCGTTATGCGTTATCCGTTATGCGTTATGCGTTATGCGTTATGCGTTATGCGTTATGCAATATGCGTTATGCGTTATGCGTTATGCGTTATGCGTTATGCGTTATGCGTTATGCGTTATGCGTTATGCGTTATGCGTTATGCGATATGCGTTATGCATTATGCGTTATGCGTTATGCGTTATGCGTTATGCGTTATGCGTTATGCGTTATGCGTTATGCGTTATGCGTTATGCGTTATGCGTTATGCGTTATGCGTTATGCGTTATGCGTTATGCGTTATGCGTTATGCGTTATGCGTTATGCGTTATGCGTTATGCGTTATGCGTTATGCGTTATGCGTTATGCGTTATGCGTTATGCGTTATGCGTTATGCGTTATGCGTTATGCGTTATGCGTTATGCGTTATGCGTTATGCGTTATGCGTTATGCGTTATCCGTTATGAGTTTTGCGTTATGCGTTATGCGTTATGAGTTGTGCGTTATGCGTTATGCGTTATGCGTTATGCGTTATGCGTTATGCGTTATGCGTTATGCGTTATGCGTTATGCGTTATGCGTTATGCGTTATGAGTAATGCTTGATCCGTTACGCGTTATGCGTTATGCGTTATGCATTATGGGTTATGCGTTATGTGTTATGAGTTATGCGTTATGCGTTATGCGTTATGCGTTATGCGTTATGGGTTATGAGTAATGCGTGATCCGTTATGCGTTATGCTTTATGCGTTATGAGTTACGCGTAATGCGTTATGCGTTATGCGTTATGGGTTATGAGTAATGCGTTATGCGTTATGCGTTATGCATTATGGGTTATGCGTTATGTGTTATGAGTTATGCGTTATGCGTTATGCGTTATGCGTTATGCGTTATGGGTTATGAGTAATGCGTGATCCGTTATGCGTTATGCGTTATGCGTTATGCGTTATGCGTTATGCGTTATGCGTTATGCGTTATGCGTTATGCGTTATGGGTATGCGTTATGCGTTATGCGTTATGCGTTATGCGTTATGCGTTATGCGTTATGCGTTGTGCGTTATGCGTTATGCGTTATGCGTTATGCGTTATGAGAAATGCGTGATCCGTTATGCGTTATGCGTTATGAGTAATGCGTGATCCGTTATGCGTTATGCGTAACGCGTTATGCGTTATGCGTTATGCGTTATGGGTATGCGTTATGTGTTATGCGTTATGCGTTATGCGTTATGGGTTATGAGTAATGCGTGACTCGTTATGCGTTATGCTTTTTGCGTTATGAGTTACGCGTAATGCGTTATGCGCTATGGGTCATGCGTTAAGCGTTATGCGTTATGCGTTATGCGTTATGGGTTATGCGTTATGTGTTATGCGTTATGCGTTATGCGTTATGCGTTATGCGTTATGCGTTATGGGTTATCCGTTATGCGTTATCCGTTATGTGTTATGCGTTATGCGTTATGCGTTATGCGTTATGCGTTATGAGTAATGCGTGATCCGTTATCCGTTATGCGTTATGCGTTATGCGTTATGCGTTATGCGTTATGCGATATGCGTTATGCGTTATGCGTTATGCGTTATGCGTTATGCGTTATGCGTTAGGCGTTATGCGTTATGCGTTATGCGTTATGCGTTATGCGTTCTGCGTTATGCGTTATGCGTTATGCGTTATGCGTTATGCGTTATGCGTTATGCGTTATGCGTTATGCGTTATGCGTTATGCGTTATGCGTTATGCGTTATGCGTTATGCGTTATGCGTTATGCGTTTTGTGTTATCCGTTATGAGTTATGAGTAATGCGTGATCCGTTATGCGTTATGCGTTATGAGTAATGCGTGATCCGTTATGCGTTATGCGTTATGAGTAATGCTTGATCCGTTACGCGTTATGCGTTATGCGTTATGCGTTATGGGTTATGGGTTATGCGTTATGTGTTATGAGTTATGCGTTATGCGTTATGCGTTATGCGTTATGCGTTATGGGTTATGAGTAATGCGTGATCCGTTATGCGTTATGCTTTATGCGTTATGAGTTACGCGTAATGCGTTATGCGTTATGCGTTTTGGGTTATGCGTTATGTGTTATGAGTTATGCGTTATGCGTTATGCGTTATGCGTTATGCGTTATGCGTTATCGGTTATGAGTAATGCCTGATCCGTTATGCGTTATGCTTTATGCGTTATGAGTTACGCGTAATGCGTTATGCGTTATGCGTTATGGGTTAAGCGTTATGTGTTATGAGTTATGCGTTATGCGTTATGCGTTATGCGTTATGGGTTATCCGTTATGCGTTATCCGTTATGAGTTTTGCGTTATGCGTTATGCGTTATGAGTTGTGCGTTATGCGTTATGCGTTATGCGTTATGCGTTATGCGTTATGCGTTATGCGTTATGCGTTATGCGTTATGAGTAATGCTTGATCCGTTACGCGTTATGCGTTATGCGTTATGCATTATGGGTTATGCGTTATGTGTTATGAGTTATGCGTTATGCGTTATGCGTTATGCGTTATGCGTTATGGGTTATGAGTAATGCGTGATCCGTTATGCGTTATGCTTTACGCGTTATGAGTTACGCGTAATGCGTTATGCGTTATGCGTTATGGGTTATGAGTAATGCGTGATCCGTTATGCGTTATGCTTTATGCGTTATGAGTTACTCGTAATGCGTTATGCGCTATGGGTCATGCGTTAAGCGTTATGCGTTATGCGTTATGCGTTTGGGTTATGCGTTATGGGTTATGAGTAATGCGTGATCCGTTATGCGTTATGCTTTATGCGTTATGAGTTACGCGTAATGCGTTATGCGCTATGGGTCATGCGTTAAGCGTTATGCGTTATGCGTTATGCGTTATGGGTTATGCGTTATGTGTTATGAGTTATGCGTTATGCGTTATGCGTTATGCGTTATGCGTTATGGGTTATCCGTTATGCGTTATCCGTTATGAGTTTTGCGTTATGCGTTATGCGTTATGAGTTGTGCGTTATGCGTTATGCGTTATGCGTTATGCGTTATGCGTTATGCGTTATGCGTTATGCGTTATGCGTTATGCGTTATGCGTTACGCAATATGCGTTATGCGTTATGCGTTATGCGTTATGCGTTATGCGTTATGCGTTATGCGTTATGCGTTATGCGTTATGCGTGATCCGTTATGCGTTATGCGTTATGAGTAATGCGTGATCCGTTATGCGTTATGCGTTATGCGTTATGCGTTATGCGTTATGGGTTATGCGTTATGTGTTATGCGTTATGCGTTATGCGTTATGCGTTATGCGTTATGCGTTATGCGTGATCCGTTATGCGTTATGCGTTATGAGTAATGCGTGATCCGTTATGCGTTATGCGTTATGCGTTATGCGTTATGGGTTATGCGTTATGTGTTATGCGTTATGCGTTATGCGTTATGCGTTTGGGTTATGCGTTATGGGTTATGAGTAATGCGTGATCCGTTATGCGTTATGCTTTATGCGTTATGAGTTACGCGTAATGCGTTATGCGCTATGGGTCATGCGTTAAGCGTTATGCGTTATGCGTTATGAGTTGTGCGTTATGCGTTATGCGTTATGCGTTTGCGTTATGCGTTATGCGTTATGCGTTACGCAATATGCGTTATGCGTTATGCGTTATGCGTTATGCGTTATGCGTTATGCGTTATGCGTTATGCGTTATGCGTTATGCGTTATGCGTGATCCGTTATGCGTTATGCGTTATGAGTAATGCGTGATCCGTTATGCGTTATGCGTTATGCGTTATGCGTTATGGGTTATGCGTTATGTGTTATGCGTTATGCGTTATGCGTTATGCGTTATGCGTTATGCGTTATGGGTTATGAGTAATGCGTGACCCGTTATGCGTTATGCTTTATGCGTTATGAGTTACGCGTAATGCGTTATGCGCTATGGGTCATGCGTTAAGAGTTATGCGTTATGCGTTATGCGTTATGGGTTATGCGTTATGTGTTATGCGTTATGCGTTATGCGTTATGCGTTATGCGTTATGGGTTATCCGTTATGCGTTATCCGTTATGCGTTATGCGTTATGCGTTATGCGTTACGCGTTATGCGTTATGCGATATGCGTTATGCGTTATGCGTTATGCGTTATGCGTTATGCGTTATGCGTTATGCGTTATGCGTTATGCGTTATGCGTTATGCGTTATGCGATATGCGTTATGCGTTATGCGTTATGCGTTATGCGTTATGCGTTATGCGTTATGCGTTATGCGTTATGCGTTATGCGTTGTGCGTTATGCGTTATGCGGTATAGGTTATGCGTTATGTGTCATGCGTTATGCGTTATGCGTTATGCGTTATGCGTTATGCGTTATGCGTTATGCTTTATGCGTTATGCGTTATGCGTTATGCGTTATGCGTTATGCGTTATGCGTTATGTGTTATGCGTTGTGCGTTATCCGCTATGCGTTATGCGTTTTGCGTTATGCGTTATGCGTTATGCGTTGTGCGTTATGCGTTATGCGGTATAGGTTATGCGTTATGTGTCATGCGTTATGCGTTATGCGTTATGCGTTATGCGTTATGCTTTATGCGTTATGCGTTATGCGTTATGCGTTATGCGTTATGCGTTATGCGTTATGAGAAATGCGTGATCCGTTATGCGTTATGCGTTATGCGTTATGCGTTATGCGTTATGGGTTATGCGTTATGGGTTATGAGTAATGCGTGATCCGTTATGCGTTATGCTTTATGCGTTATGAGTTACGCGTAATGCGTTATGCGCTATGGGTCATGCGTTAAGCGTTATGCGTTATGCGTTATGCGTTATGGGTTATGAGTAATGCGTGATCCGTTATGCGTTATGCTTTATGCGTTATGAGTTACGCGTAATGCGTTATGCGTTATGCGTTATGGGTTATGAGTAATGCGTGATCCGTTATGCGTTATGCTTTATGCGTTATGAGTTACTCGTAATGCGTTATGCGCTATGGGTCATGCGTTAAGCGTTATGCGTTATGCGTTATGCGTTTGGGTTATGCGTTATGGGTTATGAGTAATGCGTGATCCGTTATGCGTTATGCTTTATGCGTTATGAGTTACGCGTAATGCGTTATGCGCTATGGGTCATGCGTTAAGCGTTATGCGTTATGCGTTATGAGTTGTGCGTTATGCGTTATGCGTTATGCGTTATGCGTTATGCGTTATGCGTTATGCGTTATGCGTTATGCGTTATGCGTGATCCGTTATGCGTTATGCGTTATGAGTAATGCGTGATCCGTTATGCGTTATGCGTTATGCGTTATGCGTTATGGGTTATGCGTTATGTGTTATGCGTTATGCGTTATGCGTTATGCGTTATGCGTTATGCGTTATGCGTTATGCGTTATGGGTTATGAGTAATGCGTGACCCGTTATGCGTTATGCTTTATGCGTTATGAGTTACACGTAATGCGTTATGCGCTATGGGTCATGCGTTAAGCGTTATGCGTTATGCGTTATGCGTTATGCGTTATGCGTTATGCGTTATGCGTTATGCGTTATGCGTTATGCGTTATGCGTTATGCGTGATCCGTTATGCGTTATGCGTTATGAGTAATGCGTGATCCGTTATGCGTTATGCGTTATGCGTTATGCGTTATGGGTTATGCGTTATGTGTTATGCGTTATGCGTTATGCGTTATGCGTTATGCGTTATGCGTTATGCGTTATGGGTTATGAGTAATGCGTGACCCGTTATGCGTTATGCTTTATGCGTTATGAGTTACACGTAATGCGTTATGCGCTATGGGTCATGCGTTAAGCGTTATGCGTTATGCGTTATGCGTTATGTGTTATGCGTTATGCGTTATGCGTTATGCGTTATGCGTTATGCGTTATGGGTTATCCGTTATGCGTTATCCGTTATGCGTTATTCGTTATGCGTTATGCGTTATGCGATATGCGTTATGCGTTATGCGTTATGCGTTATGCGTTATGCGTTATGCGTTATGCGTTATGCGTTATGCGTTATGCGTTATGCGTTATGCGTTATGCGTTATGCGTTATGCGTTATGCGTTATGCGTTATGCGTTATGCGTTATGCGTTATGCGTTATGCGTTTTGTGTTATCCGTTATGAGTTATGAGTAATGCGTGATCCGTTATGCGTTATGCGTTATGAGTAATGCGTGATCCGTTATGCGTTATGCGTTATGAGTAATGCTTGATCCGTTACGCGTTATGCGTTATGCGTTATGCGTTATGGGTTATGCGTTATGTGTTATGAGTTATGCGTTATGCGTTATGCGTTATGCGTTATGCGTTATGGGTTATGAGTAATGCGTGATCCGTTATGCGTTATGCTTTATGCGTTATGAGTTACGCGTAATGCGTTATGCGTTATGCGTTATGGGTTATGCGTTATGTGTTATGAGTTATGCGTTATGCGTTATGCGTTATGCGTTATGCGTTATGCGTTATGCGTTATGCGTTATGCGTTATCGGTTATGAGTAATGCCTGATCCGTTATGCGTTATGCTTTATGCGTTATGAGTTACGCGTAATGCGTTATGCGTTATGCGTTATGGGTTAAGCGTTATGTGTTATGAGTTATGCGTTATGCGTTATGCGTTATGCGTTATGGGTTATCCGTTATGCGTTATCCGTTATGAGTTTTGCGTTATGCGTTATGCGTTATGAGTTGTGCGTTATGCGTTATGCGTTATGCGTTATGCGTTATGCGTTATGCGTTATGCGTTATGCGTTATGCGTTATGCGTTATGAGTAATGCTTGATCCGTTACGCGTTATGCGTTATGCGTTATGCATTATGGGTTATGCGTTATGTGTTATGAGTTATGCGTTATGCGTTATGCGTTATGCGTTATGCGTTATGGGTTATGAGTAATGCGTGATCCGTTATGCGTTATGCTTTATGCGTTATGAGTTACGCGTAATGCGTTATGCGTTATGCGTTATGGGTTATGAGTAATGCGTGATCCGTTATGCGTTATGCTTTATGCGTTATGAGTTACTCGTAATGCGTTATGCGCTATGGGTCATGCGTTAAGCGTTATGCGTTATGCGTTATGCGTTTGGGTTATGCGTTATGGGTTATGAGTAATGCGTGATCCGTTATGCGTTATGCTTTATGCGTTATGAGTTACGCGTAATGCGTTATGCGCTATGGGTCATGCGTTAAGCGTTATGCGTTATGCGTTATGCGTTATGGGTTATGCGTTATGTGTTATGAGTTATGCGTTATGCGTTATGCGTTATGCGTTATGCGTTATGGGTTATCCGTTATGCGTTATCCGTTATGAGTTTTGCGTTATGCGTTATGCGTTATGAGTTGTGCGTTATGCGTTATGCGTTATGCGTTATGCGTTATGCGTTATGCGTTATGCGTTATGCGTTATGCGTTACGCAATATGCGTTGTGCGTTATGCGTTATGCGTTATGCGTTATGCGTTATGCGTTATGCGTTATGCGTTATGCGTTATGCGTTATGCGTTATGCGTTATGCGTGATCCGTTATGCGTTATGCGTTATGAGTAATGCGTGATCCGTTATGCGTTATGCGTTATGCGTTATGCGTTATGGGTTATGCGTTATGTGTTATGCGTTATGCGTTATGCGTTATGCGTTATGCGTTATGCGTTATGGGTTATGAGTAATGCGTGACCCGTTATGCGTTATGCTTTATGCGTTATGAGTTACGCGTAATGCGTTATGCGCTATGGGTCATGCGTTAAGAGTTATGCGTTATGCGTTATGCGTTATGGGTTATGCGTTATGTGTTATGCGTTATGCGTTATGCGTTATGCGTTATGCGTTATGCGTTATCGGTTATGAGTAATGCGTGATCCGTTATGCGTTATGCTTTATGCGTTATGAGTTACGCGTAATGCGTTATGCGTTATGCGTTATGGGTTATGCGTTATGTGTTATGAGTTATGCGTTATGCGTTATGCGTTATGCGTTATGCGTTATGGGTTATCCGTTATGCGTTATCCGTTATGAGTTTTGCGTTATGCGTTATGCGTTATGAGTTGTGCGTTATGCGTTATGCGTTATGCGTTATGCGTTATGCGTTATGCGTTATGCGTTATGCGTTATGCGTTATGCGTTATGCGTTATGAGTAATGCTTGATCCGTTACGCGTTATGCGTTATGCGTTATGCATTATGGGTTATGCGTTATGTGTTATGAGTTATGCGTTATGCGTTATGCGTTATGCGTTATGCGTTATGGGTTATGAGTAATGCGTGATCCGTTATGCGTTATGCTTTATGCGTTATGAGTTACGCGTAATGCGTTATGCGTTATGCGTTATGGGTTATGAGTAATGCGTGATCCGTTATGCGTTATGCTTTATGCGTTATGAGTTACTCGTAATGCGTTATGCGCTATGGGTCATGCGTTAAGCGTTATGCGTTATGCGTTATGCGTTTGGGTTATGCGTTATGGGTTATGAGTAATGCGTGATCCGTTATGCGTTATGCTTTATGCGTTATGAGTTACGCGTAATGCGTTATGCGCTATGGGTCATGCGTTAAGCGTTATGCGTTATGCGTTATGCGTTATGGGTTATGCGTTATGTGTTATGAGTTATGCGTTATGCGTTATGCGTTATGCGTTATGCGTTATGGGTTATCCGTTATGCGTTATCCGTTATGAGTTTTGCGTTATGCGTTATGCGTTATGAGTTGTGCGTTATGCGTTATGCGTTATGCGTTATGCGTTATGCGTTATGCGTTATGCGTTATGCGTTACGCAATATGCGTTATGCGTTATGCGTTATGCGTTATGCGTTATGCGTTATGCGTTATGCGTTATGCGTTATGCGTTATGCGTGATCCGTTATGCGTTATGCGTTATGAGTAATGCGTGATCCGTTATGCGTTATGCGTTATGCGTTATGCGTTATGGGTTATGCGTTATGTGTTATGCGTTATGCGTTATGCGTTATGCGTTATGCGTTATGCGTTATGGGTTATGAGTAATGCGTGACCCGTTATGCGTTATGCTTTATGCGTTATGAGTTACGCGTAATGCGTTATGCGTTATGCGTTATGGGTTATGCGTTATGTGTTATGAGTTATGCGTTATGCGTTATGCGTTATGCGTTATGCGTTATGGGTTATCCGTTATGCGTTATCCGTTATGAGTTTTGCGTTATGCGTTATGCGTTATGAGTTGTGCGTTATGCGTTATGCGTTATGCGTTATGCGTTATGCGTTATGCGTTATGCGTTATGCGTTATGCGTTATGCGTTATGAGTAATGCTTGATCCGTTACGCGTTATGCGTTATGCGTTATGCATTATGGGTTATGCGTTATGTGTTATGAGTTATGCGTTATGCGTTATGCGTTATGCGTTATGCGTTATGGGTTATGAGTAATGCGTGATCCGTTATGCGTTATGCTTTATGCGTTATGAGTTACGCGTAATGCGTTATGCGTTATGCGTTATGGGTTATGAGTAATGCGTGATCCGTTATGCGTTATGCTTTATGCGTTATGAGTTACTCGTAATGCGTTATGCGCTATGGGTCATGCGTTAAGCGTTATGCGTTATGCGTTATGCGTTTGGGTTATGCGTTATGGGTTATGAGTAATGCGTGATCCGTTATGCGTTATGCTTTATGCGTTATGAGTTACGCGTAATGCGTTATGCGCTATGGGTCATGCGTTAAGCGTTATGCGTTATGCGTTATGAGTTGTGCGTTATGCGTTATGCGTTATGCGTTATGCGTTATGCGTTATGCGTTATGCGTTACGCAATATGCGTTATGCGTTATGCGTTATGCGTTATGCGTTATGCGTTATGCGTTATGCGTGATCCGTTATGCGTTATGCGTTATGAGTAATGCGTGATCCGTTATGCGTTATGCGTTATGCGTTATGCGTTATGGGTTATGCGTTATGTGTTATGCGTTATGCGTTATGCGTTATGCGTTATGCGTTATGCGTTATGGGTTATGAGTAATGCGTGACCCGTTATGCGTTATGCTTTATGCGTTATGAGTTACGCGTAATGCGTTATGCGCTATGGGTCATGCGTTAAGCGTTATGCGTTATGCGTTATGCGTTATGGGTTATGCGTTATGTGTTATGCGTTATGCGTTATGCGTTATGCGTTATGCGTTATGGGTTATCCGTTATGCGTTATCCGTTATGCGTTATGCGTTATGCGTTATGCGTTACGCGTTATGCGTTATGCGATATGCGTTATGCGTTATGCGTTATGCGTTATGCGTTATGCGTTATGCGTTATGCGTTATGCGTTATGCGTTATGCGTTATGCGATATGCGTTGTGCGTTATGCGTTATGCGTTATGCGTTATGCGTTATGCGTTATGCGTTATGCGTTATGCGTTATGCGTTATGCGTTATGCGTTATGCGTTATGCGTTATGCGTTATGCGTTATGCGTTATGCGTTATGCGTTATGCGTTATGCGTTATGAGTAATGCGTGATCCGTTATGCGTTATGCGTTATGCGTTATGCGTTATGTGTTATGCGTTGTGCGTTATCCGCTATGCGTTATGCGTTTTGCGTTATGCGTTATGCGTTATGCGTTGTGCGTTATGCGTTATGCGTTATGCGTTATAGGTTATGCGTTATGTGTCATGCGTTATGCGTTATGCGTTATGCGTTATGCGTTATGCGTTATGCGTTATGCATTATGCGTTATGCGTTATGCTTTATGCGTTATGCGTTATAAGTAATGCGAGATCCGTTATGTGTTATGCGTTATGCGTTATGCGTTATGTGTTATGCGTTGTGCGTTATCCGCTATGCGTTATGCGTTTTGCGTTATGCGTTATGCGTTATGCGTTGTGCGTTATGCGTTATGCGGTATAGGTTATGCGTTATGTGTCATGCGTTATGCGTTATGCGTTATGCGTCATGCGTTATGCGTTATGCGTTATGCTTTATGCGTTATGCGTTATGCGTTATGCGTTATGCGTTATGCGTTATGCGTTATGAGAAATGCGTGATCCGTTATGCGTTATGCGTTATGCGTTATGCGTTATGCGTTATGCGTTATGGGTTATGCGTTATGGGTTATGAGTAATGCGTGATCCGTTATGCGTTATGCTTTATGCGTTATGAGTTACGCGTAATGCGTTATGCGCTATGGGTCATGCGTTATGCGATATGCGTTGTGCGTTATGCGTTATGCGTTATGCGTTATGCGTTATGCGTTATGCGTTATGCGTTATGCGTTATGCGTTATGCGTTATGCGTTATGCGTTATGAGTAATGCGTGATCCGTTATGCGTTATGCGTTATGCGTTATGCGTTATGTGTTATGCGTTATGCGTTATGCGTTATGCGTTATGCGTTATGCGTTATGCGTTATGAGTAATGCGTGATCCGTTATGCGTTATGCGTTATGCGTTATGTGTTATGCGTTGTGCGTTATCCGCTATGCGTTATGCGTTTTGCGTTATGCGTTATGCGTTATGCGTTGTGCGTTATGCGTTATGCGTTATGCGTTATAGGTTATGCGTTATGTGTCATGCGTTATGCGTTATGCGTTATGCGTTATGCGTTATGCGTTATGCGTTATGCATTATGCGTTATGCGTTATGCTTTATGCGTTATGCGTTATAAGTAATGCGAGATCCGTTATGTGTTATGCGTTATGCGTTATGCGTTATGTGTTATGCGTTGTGCGTTATCCGCTATGCGTTATGCGTTTTGCGTTATGCGTTATGCGTTATGCCTTGTGCGTTATGCGTTATGCGGTATAGGTTATGCGTTATGTGTCATGCGTTATGCGTTATGCGTTATGCGTTATGCGTTATGCGTTATGCTTTATGCGTTATGCGTTATGCGTTATGCGTTATGCGTTATGCGTTATGCGTTATGAGAAATGCGTGATCCGTTATGCGTTATGCGTTATGCGTTATGCGTTATGCGTTATGGGTTATGCGTTATGGGTTATGAGTAATGCGTGATCCGTTATGCGTTATGCTTTATGCGTTATGAGTTACGCGTAATGCGTTATGCGCTATGGGTCATGCGTTAAGCGTTATGCGTTATGCGTTATGGGTTATGCGTTATATGTTATGAGTTATGCGTTATGCGTTATGCGTTATGCGTTATGCGTTATGCGTTATGCGTTATCGGTTATGAGTAATGCGTGATCCGTTATGCGTTATGCTTTATGCGTTATGAGTTACGCGTAATGCGTTATGCGTTATGCGTTATGGGTTATGCGTTATGTGTTATGAGTTATGCGTTATGCGTTATGCGTTATGCGTTATGCGTTATGGGTTATCCGTTATGCGTTATCCGTTATGAGTTTTGCGTTATGCGTTATGCGTTATGAGTTGTGCGTTATGCGTTATGCGTTATGCGTTATGCGTTATGCGTTATGCGTTATGCGTTATGCATTATGCGTTATGCGTTATGAGTAATGCTTGATCCGTTACGCGTTATGCGTTATGCGTTATGCATTATGGGTTATGCGTTATGTGTTATGAGTTATGCGTTATGCGTTATGCGTTATGCGTTATGCGTTATGGGTTATGAGTAATGCGTGATCCGTTATGCGTTATGCTTTATGCGTTATGAGTTACGCGTAATGCGTTATGCGTTATGCGTTATGGGTTATGAGTAATGCGTGATCCGTTATGCGTTATGCTTTATGCGTTATGAGTTACTCGTAATGCGTTATGCGCTATGGGTCATGCGTTAAGCGTTATGCGTTATGCGTTATGCGTTATGCGTTATGAGTAATGCGTGATCCGTTATGCGTTATGCGTTATGCGTTATGCGTTATGCGTTATGCGTTATGCGTTATGCGTTATGCGTTATGCGTTATGCGTTATGCGTTATGAGTAATGCGTGATCCGTTATACGTTATGCGTTATGCGTTATGCGTTATGTGTTATGCGTTGTGCGTTATCCGCTATGCGTTATGCGTTTTGCGTTATGCGTTATGCGTTATGCGTTGTGCGTTATGCGTTATGCGTTATGCGTTATGCGTTATAGGTTATGCGTTATGTGTCATGCGTTATGCGTTATGCGTTATGCGTTATGCGTTATGCGTTATGCGTTATGCGTTATGCATTATGCGTTATGCGTTATGCTTTATGCGTTATGCGTTATAAGTAATGCGAGATCCGTTATGTGTTATGCGTTATGCGTTATGCGTTATGTGTTATGCGTTGTGCGTTATCCGCTATGCGTTATGCGTTTTGCGTTATGCGTTATGCGTTATGCGTTGTGCGTTATGCGTTATGCGGTATAGGTTATGCGTTATGTGTCATGCGTTATGCGTTATGCGTTATGCGTTATGCGTTATGCGTTATGCGTTATGCGTTATGCGTTATGCTTTATGCGTTATGCGTTATGCGTTATGCGTTATGCGTTATGCGTTATGCGTTATGCGTTATGTGTTATGCGTTGTGCGTTATCCGCTATGCGTTATGCGTTTTGCGTTATGCGTTATGCGTTATGCGTTGTGCGTTATGCGTTATGCGGTATAGGTTATGCGTTATGTGTCATGCGTTATGCGTTATGCGTTATGCGTTATGCGTTATGCGTTATGCGTTATGCGTTATGCTTTATGCGTTATGCGTTATGCGTTATGCGTTATGCGTTATGCTTTATGCGTTATGCGTTATGCGTTATGCGTTATGCGTTATGCGTTATGCGTTATGAGAAATGCGTGATCCGTTATGCGTTATGCGTTATGCGTTATGCATTATGCGTTATGGGTTATGCGTTATGGGTTATGAGTAATGCGTGATCCGTTATGCGTTATGCTTTATGCGTTATGAGTTACGCGTAATGCGTTATGCGCTATGGGTCATGCGTTAAGCGTTATGCGTTATGGGTTATGCGTTATGTGTTATGCGTTATGCGTTATGCGTTATGCGTTATGCGTTATGCGTTATGCGTTATGCGTTATGCGTTATGCGTTATGCGTAATGCGTTATGCGTTATGCGAAATGCGTTATGCGTTATGCGTTATGCGTTATGCGTTATGCGTTATGCGTTATGCGTTATGCGTTATGCGTTATGCGTTATGCGTTATGCGTTATGGGTTATGCGTTATGGGTTATCCGTTATGCGTTATCCGTTATGAGTTTTGCGTTATGCGTTATGCGTTATGAGTTGTGCGTTATGCGTTATGCGTTATGCGTTATGCGTTATGCGTTATGCGTTATGCGTTATGCGATATGCGTTATGCGTTATGCGTTATGCGTTATGCGTTATGTGTTATGCGTTATGCGTTATGCGTTATGCGTTATGCGTTATGCGTTATGCGTTGTGCGTTATGCGTTATGCGTTATAGGTTATGCGTTATGTGTTATGCGTTATGCGTTATGCGTTATGCGTTATGCATTATGCGTTATGCGTTATGCTTTATGCGTTATGCGTTATGAGTAATGCGTGATCCGTTATGTGTTATGCGTTATGCGTTATGCGTTTTGCGTTATGCGTTATGCGTTATGCGTTATGCGTTATGCGTTATGCGTTATGCGTTATGCGTTATGCGTTATGCGTTATGCGTTATGCGTTATGCGTTATGCGTTATGCGTTATGCGTTATGCGTTATGCGTTATGCGTTATGCGTTATGCGTTATGCGTTATGCGTTATGCGTTATGCGTTATGCGTTATGCGTTATGCGTTATGCGTTATGCGTTATGCGTTATGCGTTATGCGTTATGCGTTATGCGTTATGCGTTATGCGTTATGAGAAATGCGTGATCCGTTATGCGTTATGCGTTATGAGTAATGCGTGATCCGTTATGCGTTATGCGTTATGCGTTATGCGTTATGCGTTATGCGTTATGCGTTATGCGTTATGCGTTATGCGTTATGCGTTATGCGTTATGCGTTATGCGTTATGCGTTATGCGTTATGCGTTATGCGTTATGCGTGATCCGTTATGCGTTATGCGTTATGAGTAATGCGTGATCCGTTATGCGTTATGCGTTATGCGTTATGCGTTATGCGTAATGCGTTATGCGTTATGGGTTATGCGTTATGTGTTATGCGTTATGCGTTATGCGTTATGCGTTATGCGTTATGCGTTATGGGTTATGAGTAATGCGTGACCCGTTATGCGTTATGCTTTTTGCGTTATGAGTTACGCGTAATGCGTTATGCGCTATGGGTCATGCGTTAAGCGTTATGCGTTATGCGTTATGGGTTATGCGTTATGTGTTATGCGTTATGCGTTATGCGTTATGCGTTATGCGTTATGCGTTATGCGTTATGCGTTATGCGTTATGCGTTATGCGTAATGCGTTATGCGTTATGCGAAATGCGTTATGCGTTATGCGTTATGCGTTATGCGTTATGCGTTATGCGTTATGCGTTATGCGTTATGCGTTATGCGTTATGCGTTATGCGTTATGCGTTATGCGTTATGCGTTATGCGTTATGCGTTATGCGTTATGAGTTATGCGTTATGCGTTATGCGTTATGCGTTATGCGTTATGCGTTATGCGTTATGCGTTATGCGTTATGCGTTATGCGTTATGCGTTATGCGTTATGCGTTATGCGTTATGCGTTATGCGTTATGCGTTATGCGTTATGCGTTATGCGTTATGCGTTATGCGTTATGCGTTATGCGTTATGCGTTATGCGTTATGTGTTATCCGTTATGAGTTATGAGTAATGCGTGATCCGTTATGCGTTATGCGTTATGAGTAATGCGTGATCCGTTATGCGTTATGCGTTATGAGTAATGCTTGATCCGTTACGCGTTATGCGTTATGCGTTATGCGTTATGCGTTATGGGTTATGCGTTATGTGTTATGAGTTATGCGTTATGCGTTATGCGTTATGCGTTATGCGTTATGGGTTATGAGTAATGCGTGATCCGTTATGCGTTATGCTTTATGCGTTATGAGTTACGCGTAATGCGTTATGCGTTATGCGTTATGGGTTATGCGTTATGTGTTATGAGTTATGCGTTATGCGTTATGCGTTATGCGTTATGCGTTATGCGTTATGCGTTATCGGTTATGAGTAATGCGTGATCCGTTATGCGTTATGCTTTATGCGTTATGAGTTACGCGTAATGCGTTATGCGTTATGCGTTATGCGTTATGGGTTATGCGTTATGTGTTATGAGTTATGCGTTATGCGTTATGCGTTATGCGTTATGCGTTATGGGTTATCCGTTATGCGTTATCCGTTATGAGTTTTGCGTTATGCGTTATGCGTTATGAGTTGTGCGTTATGCGTTATGCGTTATGCGTTATGCGTTATGCGTTATGCGTTATGCGTTATGCGTTATGCGTTATGCGTTATGCGTTATGCGTTATGCGTTATGCGTTATGCGTTATGCGTTATGCGTTATGCGTTATGCGTTATGCGTTATGCGTTATGCGTTATGCGTTATGCGTTATGCGTTATGCGTTATGCTTTATGTGTTATCCGTTATGAGTTATGAGTAATGCGTGATCCGTTATGCGTTATGTGTTATGAGTTATGCGTTATGCGTTATGCGTTATGCGTTATGGGTTATCCGTTATGAGTTTTGCGTTATGCGTTATGAGTTGTGCGTTATGCGTTATGCGTTATGCGTTATGCGTTATGCGTTATGCGTTATGCGTTATGAGTAATGCTTGATCCGTTACGCGTTATGCGTTATGCGTTATGCATTATGGGTTATGCGTTATGTGTTATGAGTTATGCGTTATGCGTTATGCGTTATGCGTTATGCGTTATGGGTTATGAGTAATGCGTGATCCGTTATGCGTTATGCTTTATGCGTTATGAGTTACGCGTAATGCGTTATGCGTTATGCGTTATGGGTTATGAGTAATGCGTGATCCGTTATGCGTTATGCTTTATGCGTTATGAGTTACTCGTAATGCGTTATGCGTTATGCGTTATGGGTTATGCGTTATGTGTTATGAGTTATGCGTTATGCGTTATGCGTTATGCGTTATGCGTTATGGGTTATGAGTAATGCGTGATCCGTTATGCGTTATGCTTTATGCGTTATGAGTTACGCGTAATGCGTTATGCGTTATGCGTTATGGGTTATGCGTTATGTGTTATGAGTTATGCGTTATGCGTTATGCGTTATGCGTTATGCGTTATGCGTTATCGGTTATGAGTAATGCGTGATCCGTTATGCGTTATGCTTTATGCGTTATGAGTTACGCGTAATGCGTTATGCGTTATGCGTTATGGGTTATGCGTTATGTGTTATGAGTTATGCGTTATGCGTTATGCGTTATGCGTTATGCGTTATGGGTTATCCGTTATGCGTTATCCGTTATGAGTTTTGCGTTATGCGTTATGCGTTATGAGTTGTGCGTTATGCGTTATGCGTTATGCGTTATGCGTTATGCGTTATGCGTTATGCGTTATGCGTTACGCAATATGCGTTATGCGTTATGCGTTATGCGTTATGCGTTATGCGTTATGCGTTATGCGTTATGCGTTATGCGTTATGCGTTATGCGTTATGCGTTATGCGTTATGCGTTATGCGTTATGCGTTATGCGTTATGCGTGATCCGTTATGCGTTATGCGTTATGAGTAATGCGTGATCCGTTATGCGTTATGCGTTATGCGTTATGGGTTATGCGTTATGTGTTATGCGTTATGCGTTATGCGTTATGCGTTATGCGTTATGCGTTATGGGTTATGAGTAATGCGTGACCCGTTATGCGTTATGCTTTATGCGTTATGAGTTACGCGTAATGCGTTATGCGCTATGGGTCATGCGTTAAGCGTTATGCGTTATGCGTTATGCGTTATGGGTTATGCGATATGTGTTATGCGTTATGCGTTATGCGTTATGCGTTATGGGTTATCCGTTATGCGTTATCCGTTATGCGTTATGCGTTATGCGTTATGCGTTACGCGTTATGCGTTATGCGATATGCGTTATGCGTTATGCGTTATGCGTTATGCGTTATGCGTTATGCGTTATGCGTTATGCGTTATGCGTTATGCGTTATGCGATATGCGTTATGCGTTATGCGTTATGCGTAATGCGTTATGCGTTATGCGTTATGCGTTATGCGTTATGCGTTATGCGTTATGCGTTATGCGTTATGCGTTATGCGTTATGCGTTATGCGTTATGCGTTATGCGTTATGCGTTATGCGTTATGCGTTATGCGTTATGAGTAATGCGTGATCCGTTATGCGTTATGCGTTATGCGTTATGCGTTATGTGTTATGCGTTGTGCGTTATCCGCTATGCGTTATGCGTTTTGCGTTATGCGTTATGCGTTATGCGTTATGCGTTATGCGTTATGCGTTATGCGTTATGAGAAATGCGTGATCCGTTATGCGTTATGCGTTATGCGTTATGCGTTATGCGTTATGGGTTATGCGTTATGGGTTATGAGTAATGCGTGATCCGTTATGCGTTATGCTTTATGCGTTATGAGTTACGAGTAATGCGTTATGCGCTATGGGTCATGCGTTAAGCGTTATGCGTTATGCGTTATGGGTTATGCGTTATGTGTTATGAGTTATGCGTTATGCGTTATGCGTTATGCGTTATGCGTTATGCGTTATGGGTTATCCGTTATGCGTTATGTGTTATGAGTTATGCGTAATGTGTTATGCGTTATGAGTTGTGCGTTATGCGTTATGCGTTTGCGTTATGCGTTATGCGTTATGCGTTATGCGTTATGCGATATGCGTTATGCGTAATGCGTTATGCGTTATGCGTTATGCGTTATGCGTTATGCGTTATGCGTTATGCGTTATGCGTTATGCGTTATGCGTTATGAGTAATGCGTGATCCGTTATGCGTTATGCGTTATGCGTTATGGGTTATGCGTTATGTGTTATGCGTTATGCGTTATGCGTTATGCGTTATGCGTTATGCGTTATGCGTTATGGGTTATGAGTAATGCGTGACCCGTTATGCGTTATGCTTTATGCGTTATGAGTTACGCGTAATGCGTTATGCGCTATGGGTCATGCGTTAAGCGTTATGCGTTATGCGTTATGCGTTATGGGTTATGCGTTATGTGTTATGCGTTATGCGTTATGCGTTATGCGTTATGGGTTATCCGTTATGCGTTATCCGTTATGCGTTATGCGTTATGCGTTATGCGTTACGCGTTATGCGTTATGCGATATGCGTTATGCGTTATGCGTTATGCGTTATGCGTTATGCGTTATGCGTTATGCGTTATGCGTTATGCGATATGCGTTATGCGTTATGCGTTATGCGTTATGCGTTATGCGTTATGCGTTATGCGTTATGCGTTATGCGTTATGCGTTATGCGTTATGCGTTATGCGTTATGCGTTATGCGTTATGCGTTATGCGTTATGCGTTATGCGTTATGAGTAATGCGTGATCCGTTATGCGTTATGCGTTATGCGTTATGTGTTATGCGTTGTGCGTTATCCGCTATGCGTTATGCGTTTTGCGTTATGCGTTATGCGTTATGCGTTGTGCGTTATGCGTTATGCGTTATGCGTTATAGGTTATGCGTTATGTGTCATGCGTTATGCGTTATGCGTTATGCGTTATGCGTTATGCGTTATGCATTATGCGTTATGCGTTATGCTTTATGCGTTATGCGTTATAAGTAATGCGTGATCCGTTATGTGTTATGCGTTATGCGTTATGCGTTATGCGTTATGTGTTATGCGTTGTGCGTTATCCGCTATGCGTTATGCGTTTTGCGTTATGCGTTATGCGTTATGCGTTGTGCGTTATGCGTTATGCGGTATAGGTTATGCGTTATGTGTCATGCGTTATGCGTTATGCGTTATGCGTTATGCGTTATGCGTTATGCTTTATGCGTTATGCGTTATGGGTTATGAGTAATGCGTGATCCGTTATGCGTTATGCTTTATGCGTTATGAGTTACGAGTAATGCGTTATGCGCTATGGGTCATGCGTTAAGCGTTATGCGTTATGCGTTATGGGTTATGCGTTATGTGTTATGAGTTATGCGTTATGCGTTATGCGTTATGCGTTATGCGTTATGGGTTATCCGTTATGCGTTATCCGTTATGAGTTTTGCGTAATGTGTTATGCGTTATGAGTTGTGCGTTATGCGTTATGCGTTTGCGTTATGCGTTATGCGTTATGCGTTATGCGTTATGCGTTATGCGATATGCGTTATGCGTAATGCGTTATGCGTTATGCGTTATGCGTTATGCGTTATGCGTTATGCGTTATGCGTTATGCGTTATGCGTTATGCGTTATGCGTTATGCGTTATGCGTTATGCGTTATGCGTTATGCGTTATGCGTTATGCGTTATGCGTTATGCGTTATGCATTATGCGTTATGCGTTATGCTTTATGCGTTATGCGTTATAAGTAATGCGTGATCCGTTATGTGTTATGCGTTATGGGTTATCCGTTATGCGTTATCCGTTATGAGTTTTGCGTAATGCGTTATGCGTTATGAGTTGTGCGTTATGCGTTATGCGTTTGCGTTATGCGTTATGCGTTATGCGATATGCGTTATGCGTAATGCGTTATGCGTTATGCGTTATGCGTTATGCGTTATGCGTTATGCGTTATGCGTTATGCGTTATGCGTTATGCGTTATGCGTTATGCGTTATGCGTTATGCGTTATGCGTTATGCGTTATGCGTTATGCGTTATGCGTTATGCGTTATGCGTTATGCGTTATGCGTTATGCGTTATGTGTTATGCGTTGTGCGTTATCCGCTATGCGTTATGCGTTATGCGTTGTGCGTTATGCGTTATGCGTTATAGGTTATGCGTTATGTGTCATGCGTTATGCGTTATGCGTTATGCGTTATGCGTTATGCGTTATGCGTTATGCGTTATGCGTTATGCGTTATGCGTTATGCGTTATGCGTTATGCGTTATGCGTTATGCGTTATGCGTTATGCGTTATGACAAATGCGTGATCCGTTATGCGTTTTGCGTTATGCGTTATGGGTTATGCGTTATGGGTTATGAGTAATGCGTGATCCGTTATGCGTTATGCTTTATGCGTTATGAGTTACGCGTAATGCGTTATGCGCTATGGGTCATGCGTTAAGCGTTATGCGTTATGCGTTATGGGTTATGCGTTATGTGTTATGAGTTATGCGTTATGCGTTATGCGTTATGGGTTATGCGTTATGGGTTATCCGTTATGCCTTATCCGTTATGAGTTTTGCGTTATGCGTTATGCGTTATGAGTTGTGCGTTATGCGTTATGCGTTATGCGTTATGCGTTATGCGTTATGCGTTATGCGATATGCGTTATGCGTTATGCGTTATGCGTTATGCGTTATGTGTTATGCGTTATGCGTTATGCGTTATGCGTTATGCGTTATGCGTTATGCGTTATGCGTTATGCGTTGTGCGTTATGCGTTATGCGTTATAGGTTATGCGTTATGTGTTATGCGTTATGCGTTATGCGTTATGCGTTATGCATTATGCGTTATGCGTTATGCTTTATGCGTTATGCGTTATGAGTAATGCGTGATCCGTTATGTGTTATGCGTTATGCGTTTTGCGTTATGCGTTATGCGTTATGCGTTATGCGTTATGCGTTATGCGTTATGCGTTATGCGTTATGCGTTATGCGTTATGCGTTATGCGTTATGCGTTATGCGTTATGCGTTATGCGTTATGCGTTATGCGTTATGCGTTATGCGTTATGCGTTATGCGTTATGCGTTATGCGTTATGCGTTATGCGTTATGCGTTATGCGTTATGCGTTATGCGTTATGCGTTATGCGTTATGCGTTATGCGTTATGAGAAATGCGTGATCCGTTATGCGTTATGCGTTATGAGTAATGCGTGATCCGTTATGCGTTATGCGTTATGCGTTATGCGTTATGCGTTATGCGTTATGCGTTATGCGTTATGCGTTATGCGTTATGCGTGATCCGTTATGCGTTATGCGTTATGAGTAATGCGTGATCCGTTATGCGTTATGCGTTATGCGTTATGCGTTATGCGTTATGCGTAATGCGTTATGCGTTATGGGTTATGCGTTATGTGTTATGCGTTATGCGTTATGCGTTATGCGTTATGCGTTATGCGTTATGGGTTATGAGTAATGCGTGACCCGTTATGCGTTATGCTTTTTGCGTTATGAGTTACGCGTAATGCGTTATGCGCTATGGGTCATGCGTTAAGCGTTATGCGTTATGCGTTATGCGTTATGGGTTATGCGTTATGTGTTATGCGTTATGCGTTATGCGTTATGCATTATGCGTTATGCGTTATGCTTTATGCGTTATGCGTTATGAGTAATGCGTGATCCGTTATGTGTTATGCGTTATGCGTTATGCGATTTGCGTTATGCGTTATGCGTTATGCGTTATGCGTTATGCGTTATGCGTTATGCGTTATGCGTTATGCGTTATGCGTTATGCGTTATGCGTTATGCGTTATGCGTTATGCGTTATGCGTTATGCGTTATGCGTTATGCGTTATGCGTTATGCGTTATGCGTTATGCGTTATGCGTTATGCGTTATGCGTTATGCGTTATGCGTTATGCGTTATGCGTTATGAGAAATGCGTGATCCGTTATGCGTTATGCGTTATGAGTAATGCGTGATCCGTTATGCGTTATGCGTTATGCGTTATGCGTTATGCGTTATGCGTTATGCGTTATGCGTTATGCGTTATGCGTTATGCGTGATCCGTTATGCGTTATGCGTTATGAGTAATGCGTGATCCGTTATGCGTTATGCGTTATGCGTTATGCGTTATGCGTAATGCGTTATGCGTTATGGGTTATGCGTTATGTGTTATGCGTTATGCGTTATGCGTTATGCGTTATGGGTTATGAGTAATGCGTGACCCGTTATGCGTTATGCTTTTTGCGTTATGAGTTACGCGTAATGCGTTATGCGCTATGGGTCATGCGTTAAGCGTTATGCGTTATGCGTTATGCGTTATGGGTTATGCGTTATGTGTTATGCGTTATGCGTTATGCGTTATGCGTGATGCGTTATGCGTTATGCGTTATGCGTTATGCGTTATGCGTTGCGTTATGCGTAATGCGTTATGCGTTATGCGATATGCGTTATGCATTATGCGTTATGCGTTATGCGTTATGCGTTATGCGTTATGCGTTATGCGTTATGCGTTATGCGTTATGCGTTATGCGTTATGTGTTATCCGTTATGAGTTATGAGTAATGCGTGATCCGTTATGCGTTATGCGTTATGAGTAATGCGTGATCCGTTATGCGTTATGCGTTATGAGTAATGCTTGATCCGTTACGCGTTATGCGTTATGCGTTATGCGTTATGGGTTATGCGTTATGTGTTATGAGTTATGCGTTATGCGTTATGCGTTATGCGTTATGCGTTATGGGTTATGAGTAATGCGTGATCCGTTATGCGTTATGCTTTATGCGTTATGAGTTACGCGTAATGCGTTATGCGTTATGCGTTATGGGTTATGCGTTATGTGTTATGAGTTATGCGTTATGCGTTATGCGTTATGCGTTATGCGTTATGCGTTATGCGTTATGCGTTATGCGTTATGCGTTATGCGTTATGCGTTATGCGTTATGCGTTATGCGTTATGCGTTATGCGTTATGCGTTATGCGTTATGAGAAATGCGTGATCCGTTATGCGTTATGCGTTATGAGTAATGCGTGATCCGTTATGCGTTATGCGTTATGCGTTATGCGTTATGCGTTATGCGTTATGCGTTATGCGTTATGCGTTATGCGTTATGCGTTATGCGTTATGCGTTATGAGAAATGCGTGATCCGTTATGCGTTATGCGTTATGCGTTATGCGTTATGCGTTATGGGTTATGCGTTATGGGTTATGAGTAATGCGTGATCCGTTATGCGTTATGCTTTATGCGTTATGAGTTATGGGTTATCCGTTATGCGTTATCCGTTATGAGTTTTGCGTAATGCGTTATGCGTTATGAGTTGTGCGTTATGCGTTATGCGTTTGCGTTATGCGTTATGCGTTATGCGTTATGCGTTATGCGTTATGCGATATGCGTTATGCGTAATGCGTTATGCGTTATGCGTTATGCGTTATGCGTTATGCGTTATGCGTTATGCGTTATGCGTTATGCGTTATGCGTTATGCGTTATGCGTTATGCGTTATGCGTTATGCGTTATGCGTTATGCGTTATGCGTTATGCGTTATGCATTATGCGTTATGCGTTATGCTTTATGCGTTATGCGTTATAAGTAATGCGTGATCCGTTATGTGTTATGCGTTATGGGTTATCCGTTATGCGTTATCCGTTATGAGTTTTGCGTAATGCGTTATGCGTTATGAGTTGTGCGTTATGCGTTATGCGTTTGCGTTATGCGTTATGCGTTATGCGTTATGCGTTATGCGTTATGCGATATGCGTTATGCGTAATGCGTTATGCGTTATGCGTTATGCGTTATGCGTTATGCGTTATGCGTTATGCGTTATGCGTTATGCGTTATGCGTTATGCGTTATGCGTTATGCGTTATGCGTTATGCGTTATGCGTTATGCGTTATGCGTTATGCGTTATGCGTTATGCGTTATGCGTTATGCGTTATGCGTTATGGGTTATGCGTTATGGGTTATCCGTTATGCCTTATCCGTTATGAGTTTTGCGTTATGCGTTATGCGTGATCCGTTATGCGTTATGCGTTATGAGTAATGCGTGATCCGTTATGCGTTATGCGTTATGCGTTATGCGTTATGCGTTATGCGTTATGCGTTATGCGTTATGCGTTATGCGTTATGCGTTATGCGTTATGCGTTATGAGAAATGCGTGATCCGTTATGCGTTATGCGTTATGCGTTATGCGTTATGCGTTATGCGTTATGGGTTATCCGTTATGCGTTATCCGTTATGAGTTTTGCGTAATGCGTTATGCGTTATGAGTTGTGCGTTATGCGTTGTGCGTTATGCGTTATGCGTTATAGGTTATGCGTTATGTGTCATGCGTTATGCGTTATGCGTTATGCGTTATGCGTTATGCGTTATGCGTTATGCGTTATGCGTTATGCGTTATGCGTTATGCGTTATGCGTTATGCGTTATGCGTTATGCGTTATGCGTTATGACAAATGCGTGATCCGTTATGCGTTATGCGTTATGCGTTATGGGTTATGCGTTATGGGTTATGAGTAATGCGTGATCCGTTATGCGTTATGCTTTATGCGTTATGAGTTACGCGTAATGCGTTATGCGCTATGGGTCATGCGTTAAGCGTTATGCGTTATGCGTTATGGGTTATGCGTTATGTGTTATGAGTTATGCGTTATGCGTTATGCGTTATGGGTTATGCGTTATGGGTTATCCGTTATGCCTTATCCGTTATGAGTTTTGCGTTATGCGTTATGCGTTATGAGTTGTGCGTTATGCGTTATGCGTTATGCGTTATGCGTTATGCGTTATGCGTTATGCGATATGCGTTATGCGTTATGCGTTATGCGTTATGCGTTATGTGTTATGCGTTATGCGTTATGCGTTATGCGTTATGCGTTATGCGTTATGCGTTATGCGTTATGCGTTGTGCGTTATGCGTTATGCGTTATAGGTTATGCGTTATGTGTTATGCATTATGCGTTATGCGTTATGCGTTATGCATTATGCGTTATGCGTTATGCTTTATGCGTTATGCGTTATGAGTAATGCGTGATCCGTTATGTGTTATGCGTTATGCGTTATGCGTTTTGCGTTATGCGTTATGCGTTATGCGTTATGCGTTATGCGTTATGCGTTATGCGTTATGCGTTATGCGTTATGCGTTATGCGTTATGCGTTATGCGTTATGCGTTATGCGTTATGCGTTATGCGTTATGCGTTATGCGTTATGCGTTATGCGTTATGCGTTATGCGTTATGCGTTATGCGTTATGCGTTATGCGTTATGCGTTATGCGTTATGCGTTATGCGTGATGCGTTATGCGTTATGCGTTATGCGTTATGAGAAATGCGTGATCCGTTATGCGTTATGCGTTATGAGTAATGCGTGATCCGTTATGCGTTATGCGTTATGCGTTATGCGTTATGCGTTATGCGTTATGCGTTATGCGTTATGCGTTATGCGTTATGCGTTATGCGTGATCCGTTATGCGTTATGCGTTATGCGTTATGGGTTATGCGTTATGGGTTATGAGTAATGCGTGATCCGTTATGCGTTATGCTTTATGCGTTATGAGTTACGCGTAATGCGTTATGCGCTATGGGTCATGCGTTAAGCGTTATGCGTTATGCGTTATGCGTTATGCGTTATGCGATATGCGTTATGCGTTATGCGTTATGCGTTATGCGTTATGTGTTATGCGTTATGCGTTATGCGTTATGCGTTATGCGTTATGCGTTATGCGTTATGCGTTATGCGTTGTGCGTTATGCGTTATGCGTTATAGGTTATGCGTTATGTGTTATGCGTTATGCGTTATGCGTTATGCGTTATGCATTATGCGTTATGCGTTATGCTTTATGCGTTATGCGTTATGAGTAATGCGTGATCCGTTATGTGTTATGCGTTATGCGTTATGCGTTTTGCGTTATGCGTTATGCGTTATGCGTTATGCGTTATGCGTTATGCGTTATGCGTTATGCGTTATGCGTTATGCGTTATGCGTTATGCGTTATGCGTTATGCGTTATGCGTTATGCGTTATGCGTTATGCGTTATGCGTTATGCGTTATGCGTTATGCGTTATGCGTTATGCGTTATGCGTTATGCGTTATGCGTTATGCGTTATGCGTTATGCGTTATGCGTTATGCGTTATGCGTTATGCGTTATGAGAAATGCGTGATCCGTTATGCGTTATGCGTTATGAGTAATGCGTGATCCGTTATGCGTTATGCGTTATGCGTTATGCGTTATGCGTTATGCGTTATGCGTTATGCGTTATGCGTTATGCGTTATGCGTGATCCGTTATGCGTTATGCGTTATGAGTAATGCGTGATCCGTTATGCGTTATGCGTTATGCGTTATGCGTTATGCGTTATGCGTTATGCGTTATGCGTAATGCGTTATGCGTTATGGGTTATGCGTTATGTGTTATGCGTTATGCGTTATGCGTTATGCGTTATGCGTTATGCGTTATGGGTTATGAGTAATGCGTGACCCGTTATGCGTTATGCTTTTTGCGTTATGAGTTACGCGTAATGCGTTATGCGCTATGGGTCATGCGTTAAGCGTTATGCGTTATGCGTTATGCGTTATGGGTTATGCGTTATGTGTTATGCGTTATGCGTTATGCGTTATGCATTATGCGTTATGCGTTATGCTTTATGCGTTATGCGTTATAAGTAATGCGTGATCCGTTATGTGTTATGCGTTATGCGTTATGCGTGATCCGTTATGCGTTATGCGTTATGAGTAATGCGTGATCCGTTATGCGTTATGCGTTATGCGTTATGCGTTATGCGTTATGCGTTATGCGTTATGCGTTATGCGTTATGCGTTATGCGTTATGCGTTATGAGAAATGCGTGATCCGTTATGCGTGATCCGTTATGCGTTATGCGTTATGCGTTATGCGTTATGCGTTATGCGTTATGGGTTATCCGTTATGCGTTATCCGTTATGAGTTTTGCGTAATGCGTTATGCGTTATGAGTTGTGCGTTATGCGTTGTGCGTTATGCGTTATGCGTTATAGGTTATGCGTTATGTGTCATGCGTTATGCGTTATGCGTTATGCGTTATGCGTTATGCGTTATGCGTTATGCGTTATGCGTTATGCGTTATGCGTTATGCGTTATGCGTTATGCGTTATGCGTTATGCGTTATGACAAATGCGTGATCCGTTATGCGTTATGCGTTATGCGTTATGGGTTATGCGTTATGGGTTATGAGTAATGCGTGATCCGTTATGCGTTATGCTTTATGCGTTATGAGTTACGCGTAATGCGTTATGCGCTATGGGTCATGCGTTAAGCGTTATGCGTTATGCGTTATGGGTTATGCGTTATGTGTTATGAGTTATGCGTTATGCGTTATGCGTTATGGGTTATGCGTTATGGGTTATCCGTTATGCCTTATCCGTTATGAGTTTTGCGTTATGCGTTATGCGTTATGAGTTGTGCGTTATGCGTTATGCGTTATGCGTTATGCGTTATGCGTTATGCGTTATGCGATATGCGTTATGCGTTATGCGTTATGCGTTATGCGTTATGTGTTATGCGTTATGCGTTATGCGTTATGCGTTATGCGTTATGCGTTATGCGTTATGCGTTATGCGTTGTGCGTTATGCGTTATGCGTTATAGGTTATGCGTTATGTGTTATGCGTTATGCGTTATGCGTTATGCGTTATGCATTATGCGTTATGCGTTATGCTTTATGCGTTATGCGTTATGAGTAATGCGTGATCCGTTATGTGTTATGCGTTATGCGTTATGCGTTTTGCGTTATGCGTTATGCGTTATGCGTTATGCGTTATGCGTTATGCGTTATGCGTTATGCGTTATGCGTTATGCGTTATGCGTTATGCGTTATGCGTTATGCGTTATGCGTTATGCGTTATGCGTTATGCGTTATGCGTTATGCGTTATGCGTTATGCGTTATGCGTTATGCGTTATGCGTTATGCGTTATGCGTTATGCGTTATGCGTTATGCGTTATGAGAAATGCGTGATCCGTTATGCGTTATGCGTTATGAGTAATGCGTGATCCGTTATGCGTTATGCGTTATGCGTTATGCGTTATGCGTTATGCGTTATGCGTTATGCGTTATGCGTTATGCGTTATGCGTTATGCGTTATGCGTGATCCGTTATGCGTTATGCGTTATGCGTTATGGGTTATGCGTTATGGGTTATGAGTAATGCGTGATCCGTTATGCGTTATGCTTTATGCGTTATGAGTTACGCGTAATGCGTTATGCGCTATGGGTCATGCGTTAAGCGTTATGCGTTATGCGTTATGCGTTATGCGTTATGCGATATGCGTTATGCGTTATGCGTTATGCGTTATGCGTTATGTGTTATGCGTTATGCGTTATGCGTTATGCGTTATGCGTTATGCGTTATGCGTTATGCGTTATGCGTTGTGCGTTATGCGTTATGCGTTATAGGTTATGCGTTATGTGTTATGCGTTATGCGTTATGCGTTATGCGTTATGCATTATGCGTTATGCGTTATGCTTTATGCGTTATGCGTTATGAGTAATGCGTGATCCGTTATGTGTTATGCGTTATGCGTTTTGCGTTATGCGTTATGCGTTATGCGTTATGCGTTATGCGTTATGCGTTATGCGTTATGCGTTATGCGTTATGCGTTATGCGTTATGCGTTATGCGTTATGCGTTATGCGTTATGCGTTATGCGTTATGCGTTATGCGTTATGCGTTATGCGTTATGCGTTATGCGGTATGCGTTATGCGTTATGCGTTATGCGTTATGCGTTATGCGTTATGAGAAATGCGTGATCCGTTATGCGTTATGCGTTATGAGTAATGCGTGATCCGTTATGCGTTATGCGTTATGCGTTATGCGTTATGCGTTATGCGTTATGCGTTATGCGTTATGCGTTATGCGTTATGCGTGATCCGTTATGCGTTATGCGTTATGAGTAATGCGTGATCCGTTATGCGTTATGCGTTATGCGTTATGCGTTATGCGTTATGCGTAATGCGTTATGCGTTATGGGTTATGCGTTATGTGTTATGCGTTATGCGTTATGCGTTATGCGTTATGCGTTATGCGTTATGGGTTATGAGTAATGCGTGACCCGTTATGCGTTATGCTTTTTGCGTTATGAGTTACGCGTAATGCGTTATGCGCTATGGGTCATGCGTTAAGCGTTATGCGTTATGCGTTATGCGTTATGGGTTATGCGTTATGTGTTATGCGTTATGCGTTATGCGTTATGCATTATGCGTTATGCGTTATGCTTTATGCGTTATGCGTTATAAGTAATGCGTGATCCGTTATGTGTTATGCGTTATGCGTTATGCGTTTTGCGTTATGCGTTATGCGTTATGCGTTATGCGTTATGCGTTATGCGTTATGCGTTATGCGTTATGCGTTATGCGTTATGCGTTATGCGTTATGCGTTATGCGTTATGCGTTATGCGTTATGCGTTATGCGTTATGCGTTATGCGTTATGCGTTATGCGTTATGCGTTATGCGTTATGCGTTATGCGTTATGCGTTATGCGTTATGCGTTATGCGTTATGCGTTATGAGAAATGCGTGATCCGTTATGCGTTATGCGTTATGAGTAATGCGTGATCCGTTATGCGTTATGCGTTATGCGTTATGCGTTATGCGTTATGCGTTATGCGTTATGCGTTATGCGTTATGCGTTATGCGTTATGCGTGATCCGTTATGCGTTATGCGTTATGAGTAATGCGTGATCCGTTATGCGTTATGCGTTATGCGTTATGCGTTATGCGTTATGCGTAATGCGTTATGCGTTATGGGTTATGCGTTATGTGTTATGCGTTATGCGTTATGCGTTATGCGTTATGGGTTATGAGTAATGCGTGACCCGTTATGCGTTATGCTTTTTGCGTTATGAGTTACGCGTAATGCGTTATGCGCTATGGGTCATGCGTTAAGCGTTATGCGTTATGCGTTATGCGTTATGGGTTATGCGTTATGTGTTATGCGTTATGCGTTATGCGTTATGCGTGATGCGTTATGCGTTATGCGTTATGCGTTATGCGTTGCGTTATGCGTAATGCGTTATGCGTTATGCGATATGCGTTATGCATTATGCGTTATGCGTTATGCGTTATGCGTTATGCGTTATGCGTTATGCGTTATGCGTTATGCGTTATGCGTTATGTGTTATCCGTTATGAGTTATGAGTAATGCGTGATCCGTTATGCGTTATGCGTTATGAGTAATGCGTGATCCGTTATGCGTTATGCGTTATGAGTAATGCTTGATCCGTTACGCGTTATGCGTTATGCGTTATGCGTTATGCGTTATGGGTTATGCGTTATGTGTTATGAGTTATGCGTTATGCGTTATGCGTTATGCGTTATGCGTTATGGGTTATGAGTAATGCGTGATCCGTTATGCGTTATACTTTATGCGTTATGAGTTACGCGTAATGCGTTATGCGTTATGCGTTATGGGTTATGCGTTATGTGTTATGAGTTATGCGTTATGCGTTATGCGTTATGCGTTATGCGTTATGCGTTATGCGTTATGCGTTATGCGTTATGCGTTATGCGTTATGCGTTATGCGTTATGCGTTATGCGTTATGCGTTATGAGAAATGCGTGATCCGTTATGCGTTATGCGTTATGAGTAATGCGTGATCCGTTATGCGTTATGCGTTATGCGTTATGCGTTATGCGTTATGCTTTATGCGTTATGCGTTATGCGTTATGCGTGATCCGTTATGCGTTATGCGTTATGAGTAATGCGTGATCCGTTATGCGTTATGCGTTATGCGTTATGCGTTATGCGTTATGCGTAATGCGTTATGCGTTATGGGTTATGCGTTATGTGTTATGCGTTATGCGTTATGCGTTATGCGTTATGCGTTATGCGTTATGGGTTATGAGTAATGCGTGACCCGTTATGCGTTATGCTTTTTGCGTTATGAGTTACGCGTAATGCGTTATGCGCTATGGGTCATGCGTTAAGCGTTATGCGTTATGCGTTATGCGTTATGGGTTATGCGTTATGTGTTATGCGTTATGCGTTATGCGTTATGCGTGATGCGTTATGCGTTATGCGTTATGCGTTATGCGTTATGCGTTATGCGTAATGCGTTATGCGTTATGCGATATGCGTTATGCATTATGCGTTATGCGTTATGCGTTATGCGTTATGCGTTATGCGTTATGCGTTATGCGTTATGCGTTATGTGTTATCCGTTATGAGTTATGAGTAATGCGTGATCCGTTATGCGTTATGCGTTATGAGTAATGCGTGATCCGTTATGCGTTATGCGTTATGAGTAATGCTTGATCCGTTACGCGTTATGCGTTATGCGTTATGCGTTATGCGTTATGAGTTATGCGTTATGTGTTATGAGTTATGCGTTATGCGTTATGCGTTATGCGTTATGCGTTATGGGTTATGAGTAATGCGTGATCCGTTATGCGTTATGCTTTATGCGTTATGAGTTACGCGTAATGCGTTATGCGTTATGCGTTATGGGTTATGCGTTATGTGTTATGAGTTATGCGTTATGCGTTATGCGTTATGCGTTATGCGTTATGCGTTATGCGTTATGCGTTATCGGTTATGAGTAATGCGTGATCCGTTATGCGTTATGCTTTATGCGTTATGAGTTACGCGTAATGCGTTATGCGTTATGCGTTATGGGTTATGCGTTATGTGTTATGAGTTATGCGTTATGCGTTATGCGTTATGCGTTATGCGTTATGGGTTATCCGTTATGCGTTATCCGTTATGAGTTTTGCGTTATGCGTTATGCGTTATGAGTTGTGCGTTATGCGTTATGCGTTATGCGTTATGCGTTATGCGTTATGCGTTATGAGTAATGCTTGATCCGTTACGCGTTATGCGTTATGCGTTATGCATTATGGGTTATGCGTTATGTGTTATGAGTTATGCGTTATGCGTTATGCGTTATGCGTTATGCGTTATGGGTTATGAGTAATGCGTGATCCGTTATGCGTTATGCTTTATGCGTTATGAGTTACGCGTAATGCGTTATGCGTTATGCGTTATGGGTTATGAGTAATGCGTGATCCGTTATGCGTTATGCTTTATGCGTTATGAGTTACTCGTAATGCGTTATGCGCTATGGGTCATGCGTTAAGCGTTATGCGTTATGCGTTATGCGTTTGGGTTATGCGTTATGGGTTATGAGTAATGCGTGATCCGTTATGCGTTATGCTTTATGCGTTATGAGTTACGCGTAATGCGTTATGCGCTATGGGTCATGCGTTAAGCGTTATGCGTTATGCGTTATGCGTTATGGGTTATGCGTTATGTGTTATGAGTTATGCGTTATGCGTTATGCGTTATGCGTTATGCGTTATGGGTTATCCGTTATGCGTTATCCGTTATGAGTTTTGCGTTATGCGTTATGAGTTGTGCGTTATGCGTTATGCGTTATGCGTTATGCGTTATGCGTTATGCGTTATGCGTTATGCGTTATGCGTTATGCGTTACGCAATATGCGTTATGCGTTATGCGTTATGCGTTATGCGTTATGCGTTATGCGTTATGCGTTATGCGTTATGCGTTATGCGTTATGCGTTATGCGTTATGCGTTATGTGTTATCCGTTATGAGTTATGAGTAATGCGTGATCCGTTATGCGTTATGCGTTATGAGTAATGCGTGATCCGTTATGCGTTATGCGTTATGAGTAATGCTTGATCCGTTACGCGTTATGCGTTATGCGTTATGCGTTATGCGTTATGGGTTATGCGTTATGTGTTATGAGTTATGCGTTATGCGTTATGCGTTATGCGTTATGCGTTATGGGTTATGAGTAATGCGTGATCCGTTATGCGTTATGCTTTATGCGTTATGAGTTACGCGTAATGCGTTATGCGTTATGCGTTATGGGTTATGCGTTATGTGTTATGAGTTATGCGTTATGCGTTATGCGTTATGCGTTATGCGTTATGCGTTATGCGTTATGCGTTATGCGTTATGCGTTATGCGTTATGCGTTATGCGTTATGCGTTATGCGTTATGCGTTATGCGTTATGAGAAATGCGTGATCCGTTATGCGTTATGCGTTATGAGTAATGCGTGATCCGTTATGCGTTATGCGTTATGCGTTATGCGTTATGCGTTATGCGTTATGCGTTATGCGTTATGCGTTATGCGTTATGCGTGATCCGTTATGCGTTATGCGTTATGAGTAATGCGTGATCCGTTATGCGTTATGCGTTATGCGTTATGCGTTATGCGTTATGCGTAATGCGTTATGCGTTATGGGTTATGCGTTATGTGTTATGCGTTATGCGTTATGCGTTTTCCTTTTTCCGAATGCGTGATGCGTTATGCGTTATGCGTTATGCGTTATGCGTTATGCGTTATGCGTTATGCGTTGCGTTATGCGTAATGCGTTATGCGTTATGCGATATGCGTTATGCATTATGCGTTATGCGTTATGCGTTATGCGTTATGCGTTATGCGTTATGCGTTATGCGTTATGCGTTATGTGTTATCCGTTATGAGTTATGAGTAATGCGTGATCCGTTATGCGTTATGCGTTATGAGTAATGCGTGATCCGTTATGCGTTATGCGTTATGAGTAATGCTTGATCCGTTACGCGTTATGCGTTATGCGTTATGCGTTATGCGTTATGGGTTATGCGTTATGTGTTATGAGTTATGCGTTATGCGTTATGCGTTATGCGTTATGCGTTATGGGTTATGAGTAATGCGTGATCCGTTATGCGTTATGCTTTATGCGTTATGAGTTACGCGTAATGCGTTATGCGTTATGCGTTATGGGTTATGCGTTATGTGTTATGAGTTATGCGTTATGCGTTATGCGTTATGCGTTATGCGTTATGCGTTATGCGTTATGCGTTATGCGTTATGCGTTATGCGTTATGCGTTATGCGTTATGCGTTATGCGTTATGCGTTATGAGAAATGCGTGATCCGTTATGCGTTATGCGTTATGAGTAATGCGTGATCCGTTATGCGTTATGCGTTATGCGTTATGCGTTATGCGTTATGCGTTATGCGTTATGCGTTATGCGTTATGCGTTATGCGTGATCCGTTATGCGTTATGCGATATGAGTAATGCGTGATCCGTTATGCGTTATGCGTTATGCGTTATGCGTTATGGGTTATGAGTAATGCGTGATCCGTTATGCGTTATGCGTTATGCGTTATGCGTTATGCGTTATGCGTTATGCGTTATGCGTTATGCGTTATGCGTGATCCGTTATGCGTTATGCGTTATGAGTAATGCGTGATCCGTTATGCGTTATGCGTTATGCGTTATGCGTTATGCGTTATGCGTAATGCGTTATGCGTTATGGGTTATGCGTTATGTGTTATGCGTTATGCGTTATGCGTTATGCGTTATGCGTTATGCGTGATGCGTTATGCGTTATGCGTTATGCGTTATGCGTTGCGTTATGCGTAATGCGTTATGCGTTATGCGATATGCGTTATGCATTATGCGTTATGCGTTATGCGTTATGCGTTATGCGTTATGCGTTATGCGTTATGCGTTATGCGTTATGCGTTATGTGTTATCCGTTATGAGTTATGAGTAATGCGTGATCCGTTATGCGTTATGCGTTATGAGTAATGCGTGATCCGTTATGCGTTATGCGTTATGAGTAATGCTTGATCCGTTACGCGTTATGCGTTATGCGTTATGCGTTATGCGTTATGGGTTATGCGTTATGTGTTATGAGTTATGCGTTATGCGTTATGCGTTATGCGTTATGCGTTATGGGTTATGAGTAATGCGTGATCCGTTATGCGTTATGCTTTATGCGTTATGAGTTACGCGTAATGCGTTATGCGTTATGCGTTATGGGTTATGCGTTATGTGTTATGAGTTATGCGTTATGCATTATGCGTTATGCGTTATGCGTTATGCGTTATGCGTTATGCGTTATGCGTTATGCGTTATGCGTTATGCGTTATGCGTTATGCGTTATGCGTTATGCGTTATGCGTTATGAGAAATGCGTGATCCGTTATGCGTTATGCGTTATGAGTAATGCGTGATCCGTTATGCGTTATGCGTTATGCGTTATGCGTTATGCGTTATGCGTTATGCGTTATGCGTTATGCGTTATGCGTTATGCGTGATCCGTTATGCGTTATGCGTTATGAGTAATGCGTGATCCGTTATGCGTTATGCGTTATGCGTTATGCGTTATGCGTTATGCGTAATGCGTTATGCGTTATGGGTTATGCGTTATGTGTTATGCGTTATGCGTTATGCGTTATGCGTTATGCGTTATGCGTTATGGGTTATGAGTAATGCGTGACCCGTTATGCGTTATGCTTTTTGCGTTATGAGTTACGCGTAATGCGTTATGCGCTATGGGTCATGCGTTAAGCGTTATGCGTTATGCGTTATGCGTTATGGGTTATGCGTTATGTGTTATGCGTTATGCGTTATGCGTTATGCGTTATGCGTTATGGGTTATGCGTTATGTGTTATGAGTTATGCGTTATGCGTTATGCGTTATGCGTTATGCGTTATGCGTTATGGGTTATGAGAAATGCGTGATCCGTTATGCGTTATGCTTTATGCGTTATGAGTTACGCGTAATGCGTTGTGCGCTATGGGTCATGCGTTAAGCGTTATGCGTTATGCGTTATGGGTTATGAGTAATGCGTGATCCGTTATGCGTTATGCTTTATGCGTTATGAGTTACACGTAATGCGTTATGCGTTATGCGTTATGGGTTATGAGTAATGCGTGATCCGTTATGCGTTATGCTTTATGCGTTATGAGTTACGCGTAATGCGTTATGCGCTATGGGTCATGCGTTAAGCGTTATGCGTTATGCGTTATGCGTTATGGGTTATGCGTTATGGGTTATGAGTAATGCGTGATCCGTTATGCGTTATGCTTTATGCGTTATGAGTTACGCGTAATGCGTTATGCGCTATGGGTCATGCGTTAAGCGTTATGCGTTATGCGTTATGCGTTATGGGTTATGCGTTATGTGTTATGAGTTATGCGTTATGCGTTATGCGTTATGCGTTATGCGTTATGCGTTATGCGTTATGCGTTATGCGTTATGCGTTATGGGTTATCCGTTATGCGTTATCCGTTATGAGTTTTGCGTTATGCGTTATGGGTTATGAGTAATGCGTGATCCGTTATGCGTTATGTTTTATGCGTTATGAGTTACGCGTAATGCGTTATGGGTTATCCGTTATGCGTTATCCGTTATGAGTTTTGCGTTATGCGTTATGCGTTATGCGTTATGCGTTATGCGTTATGCGTTACGCAATATGCGTTATGCGTTATGCGTTATGCGTTATGCGTTATGCGTTATGCGTTATGCGTTATGCGTTATGCGTTATGCGTTATGCGTTATGCGTTATGCGTTATGCGTTATGCGTTATGCGTTATGGGTTATGAGTAATGCGTGACCCGTTATGCGTTATGCTTTATGCGTTATGAGTTACGCGTAATGCGTTGTGCGTTATCCGCTATGCGTTATGCGTTTTGCGTTATGCGTTACGCAATATGCGTTATGCGTTATGCGTTATGCGTTATGCGTTATGCGTTATGCGTTATGCGTTATGCTTTATGCGTTATGCGTTATGAGTAATGCGTGATCCGTTATGCGTTATGCGTTATGCGTTATGCGTTATGCGTTATGCGTGATCCGTTATGCGTTATGCGTTATGAGTAATGCGTGATCCGTTATGCGTTATGCGTTATGCGTTATGCGTTATGCGTTATGCGTAATGCGTTATGCGTTATGGGTTATGCGTTATGTGTTATGCGTTATGCGTTATGCGTTATGCGTTATGCGTTATGCGTTATGGGTTATGAGTAATGCGTGACCCGTTATGCGTTATGCTTTTTGCGTTATGAGTTACGCGTAATGCGTTATGCGCTATGGGTCATGCGTTAAGCGTTATGCGTTATGCGTTATGCGTTATGGGTTATGCGTTATGTGTTATGCGTTATGCGTTATGCGTTATGCGTTATGCGTTATGGGTTATGCGTTATGTGTTATGAGTTATGCGTTATGCGTTATGCGTTATGCGTTATGCGTTATGCGTTATGGGTTATGAGAAATGCGTGATCCGTTATGCGTTATGCTTTATGCGTTATGAGTTACGCGTAATGCGTTGTGCGCTATGGGTCATGCGTTAAGCGTTATGCGTTATGCGTTATGGGTTATGAGTAATGCGTGATCCGTTATGCGTTATGCTTTATGCGTTATGAGTTACACGTAATGCGTTATGCGTTATGCGTTATGGGTTATGAGTAATGCGTGATCCGTTATGCGTTATGCTTTATGCGTTATGAGTTACGCGTAATGCGTTATGCGCTATGGGTCATGCGTTAAGCGTTATGCGTTATGCGTTATGCGTTATGGGTTATGCGTTATGGGTTATGAGTAATGCGTGATCCGTTATGCGTTATGCTTTATGCGTTATGAGTTACGCGTAATGCGTTATGCGCTATGGGTCATGCGTTAAGCGTTATGCGTTATGCGTTATGCGTTATGGGTTATGCGTTATGTGTTATGAGTTATGCGTTATGCGTTATGCGTTATGCGTTATGCGTTATGCGTTATGCGTTATGCGTTATGCGTTATGCGTTATGGGTTATCCGTTATGCGTTATCCGTTATGAGTTTTGCGTTATGCGTTATGGGTTATGAGTAATGCGTGATCCGTTATGCGTTATGCTTTATGCGTTATGAGTTACGCGTAATGCGTTATGGGTTATCCGTTATGCGTTATCCGTTATGAGTTTTGCGTTATGCGTTATGCGTTATGCGTTATGCGTTATGCGTTATGCGTTACGCAATATGCGTTATGCGTTATGCGTTATGCGTTATGCGTTATGCGTTATGCGTTATGCGTTATGCGTTATGCGTTATGCGTTATGCGTTATGCGTTATGCGTTATGCGTTATGCGTTATGCGTTATGGGTTATGAGTAATGCGTGACCCGTTATGCGTTATGCTTTATGCGTTATGAGTTACGCGTAATGCGTTGTGCGTTATCCGCTATGCGTTATGCGTTTTGCGTTATGCGTTACGCAATATGCGTTATGCGTTATGCGTTATGCGTTATGCGTTATGCGTTATGCGTTATGCGTTATGCTTTATGCGTTATGCGTTATGAGTAATGCGTGATCCGTTATGCGTTATGCGTTATGCGTTATGCGTTATGCGTTATGCGTTATGGGTTATGCGTTATGTGTTATGCGTTATGCGTTATGCGTTATGCGTTATGGGTTATGAGTAATGCGTGACCCGTTATGCGTTATGCTTTATGCGTTATGAGTTACGCGTAATGCGTTGTGCGTTATCCGCTATGCGTTATGCGTTTTGCGTTATGCGTTATGCGTTATGCGTTGTGCGTTATGCGTTATGCGTTATAGGTTATGCGTTATGTGTTATGCGTTATGCGTTATGCGTTATGCGTTATGCATTATGCGTTATGCGTTATGCTTTATGCGTTATGCGTTATGAGTAATGCGTGATCCGTTATGTGTTATGCGTAATGCGTTATGCGTTTTGCGTTATGCGTTATGCGTTATGCGTTATGCGTTATGCGTTATGCGTTATGCGTTATGCGTTATGCGTTATGCGTTATGCGTTATGCGTTATGCGTTATGCGTTATGCGTTATGCGTTATGCGTGATCCGTTATGCGTTATGCGTTATGAGTAATGCGTGATCCGTTATGCGTTATGCGTTATGCGTTATGCGTTATGCGTTATGCGTTATGCGTTATAGGTTATGCGTTATGTGTTATGCGTTATGCGTTATGCGTTATGCGTTATGCGTTATGCATTATGCGTTATGCGTTACGCTTTATGCGTTATGCGTTATGAGTAATGCGTGATCCGTTATGTGTTATGCGTAATGCGTTATGCGTTTTGCGTTATGCGTTATGCGTTATGCGTTATGCGTTATGCGTTATGCGTTATGCGTTATGCGTTATGCGTTATGCGTTATGCGTTATGCGTTATGCGTTATGTGTTATCCGTTATGAGTTATGAGTAATGCGTGATCCGTTATGCGTTATGCGTTATGAGTAATGCGTGATCCGTTATGCGTTATGCGTTATGAGTAATGCTTGATCCGTTACGCGTTATGCGTTATGCGTTATGCGTTATGGGTTATCCGTTATGCGTTATCCGTTATGAGTTTTGCGTTATGCGTTATGCGTTATGCGTTATGCGTTATGCGTTTTGGGTTATGAGTAATGCGTGACCCGTTATGCGTTATGCTTTATGCGTTATGAGTTACGCGTAATGCGTTATGCGCTATGGGTCATGCGTTAAGCGTTATGCGTTATGCGTTATGCGTTATGCGTTATGCGTTATGCGTTATGCGTTATGCGTTATGCGTTATGGGTTATGAGTAATGCGTGACCCGTTATGCGTTATGCGTTATGCGTTATGCGTTATGCGTTATGAGTAATGCGTGATCCGTTATGCGTTATGCGTTATGCGTTATGTTTTATGCGTTGTGTGTTATCCGCTATGCGTTATGCGTTTTGCGTTATGCGTTATGCGTTATGCGTTGTGCGTTATGCGTTATGCGTTATAGGTTATGCGTTATGTGTTATGCGTTATGCGTTATGCGTTATGCGTTATGCATTATGCGTTATGCGTTATGCTTTATGCGTTATGCGTTATGAGTAATGCGTGATCCGTTATGTGTTATGCGTTATGCGTTATGCGTTATGCGTTTTGCGTTATGCGTTATGCGTTATGCGTTATGCGTTATGCGTTATGCGTTATGCGTTATGCGTTATGCGTTATGCGTTATGTGTTATGCGTTGTGCTTTATCCGCTATGCGTTATGCGTTTTGCGTTATGCGTTATGCGTTATGCGTTGTGCGTTATGCGTTATGCGTTATAGGTTATGCGTTATGTGTTATGCGTTATGCGTTATGCGTTATGCGTTATGCATTATGCGTTATGCGTTATGCGTTATGCGTTATGAGTAATGCGTGATCCGTTATGTGTTATGCGTTATGCGTTATGCGTTATGCGTTTTGCGTTATGCGTTATGCGTTATGCGTTATGCGTTATGCGTTATGCGTTATGCGTTATGCGTTATGCGTTATGCGTTATGCGTTATGCGTTATGCGTTATGCGTTATGCGTTATGCGTTATGAGAAATGCGTTATGCGTTATGCGTTATGCGTTATGCGTTATGCGTTATGCGTTATGCGTTATGCGTTATGCGTTATGCGTTATGCGTTATGCGTTATGCGTTATGCGTTATGCGTTATGTGTTATCCGTTATGAGTTATCCGTTATGCGTTTTGCGTTATGCGTTATGCGTTATGCGTTATGCGTTATGCGTTATGCGTTATGCGTTATGCGTTATGCGTTATGCGTTATGCGTTATGCCTTATGCGTTATGCGATTTGCGTTATGCGTTATGCGTTATGCGTTATGCGTTATGCGTTATGCGTTATGCGTTATGCGTTATGCGTTATGCGTTATGCGTTATGCGTTATGCGTTATGTGTTATGTGTTATGCGTTATGCGTTATGCGTTATGCGTTATGCGTTATGCGTTATGCGTTATGCGTTATGCGTTATGCGTTATTCGTTATGCGTTATGCGTTATGCGTTATGCGTTATGCGTTACCCAATATGCGTTATGCGTTATGCGTTATGCGTTATGCGTTATGCGTTATGCGTTATGCGTTATAGGTTATGCGTTATGTGTTATGCGTTATGCGTTATGCGTTATGCGTTATGCATTATGCGTTATGCGTTATGCTTTATGCGTTATGCGTTATGAGTAATGCGTGTTCCGTTATGTGTTATGCGTTATGCGTTATGCGTTTTGCGTTATGCGTTATGCGTTATGCGTTATGCGTTATGCGTTATGCGTTATGCGTTATGCGTTATGCGTTATGCGTTATGCGTTATGCGTTATGCGTTATGCGTTATGCGTTATGCTTTATGCGTGATCCGTTATGCGTTATGCGTTATGAGTAATGCGTGATCCGTTATGCGTTATGCGTTATGCGTTATGCGTTATGCGTTATGCGTTATGCGTTATGCGTTATGCGTTATGGGTTATCCGTTATGCGTTATCCGTTATGCGTTATGCGTTATGCGTTATGCGTTATGCGTTATGCGTTATGCGTTATGCGTTATGCGTTATGCGTTATGCGTTATGCGTTATGCGTTATGCGTTATGCGTTATGCGTTATGCGTTATGCGTTATGCGTTATGCGTTATGCGTTATGCGTGACCCGTTATGCGTTATGCTTTTTGCGTTATGAGTTACGCGTAATGCGTTATGCGCTATGGGTCATGCGTTAAGCGTTATGCGTTATGCGTTATGCGTTATGGGTTATGCGTTATGTGTTATGCGTTATGCGTTATGCGTTATGCGTTATGCGTTATGGGTTATCCGTTATGCGTTATCCGTTATGCGTTATGCGTTATGCGTTATGCGTTATGCGTTATGCGTTATGCGTTATGCGTTATGCGTTATGCGTTATGCGTTATGCGTTATGCGTTATGCGTTATGCGTTATGCGTTATGCGTTATGCGTTATGCGTTATGCGTTATGCGTTATGCGTTATGAGTAATGCGTGATCCGTTATGCGTTATGCGTTATGCGTTATGTTTTATGCGTTGTGTGTTATCCGCTATGCGTTATGCGTTTTGCGTTATGCGTTATGCGTTATGCGTTGTGCGTTATGCGTTATGCGTTATAGGTTATGCGTTATGTGTTATGCGTTATGCGTTATGCGTTATGCGTTATGCATTATGCGTTATGCGTTATGCTTTATGCGTTATGCGTTATGAGTAATGCGTGATCCGTTATGTGTTATGCGTTATGCGTTATGCGTTATGCGTTTTGCGTTATGCGTTATGCGTTATGCGTTATGCGTTATGCGTTATGCGTTGTGCGTTATGCGTTATGCGTTATAGGTTATGCGTTATGTGTTATGCGTTATGCGTTATGCGTTATGCGTTATGCATTATGCGTTATGCGTTATGCGTTATGCGTTATGAGTAATGCGTGATCCGTTATGTGTTATGCGTTATGCGTTATGCGTTATGCGTTTTGCGTTATGCGTTATGCGTTATGCGTTATGCGTTATGCGTTATGCGTTATGCGTTATGCGTTATGCGTTATGCGTTATGCGTTATGCGTTATGCGTTATGCGTTATGCGTTATGCGTTATGCGTTATGCGTTATGAGAAATGCGTTATGCGTTATGCGTTATGCGTTATGCGTTATGCGTTATGCGTTATGCGTTATGCGTTATGCGTTATGCGTTATGCGTTATGCGTTATGCGTTATGCGTTATGTGTTATCCGTTATGAGTTATCCGTTATGCGTTTTGCGTTATGCGTTATGCGTTATGCGTTATGCGTTATGCGTTATGCGTTATGCGTTATGCGTTATGCGTTATGCGTTATGCGTTATGCGTTATGCCTTATGCGTTATGCGATTTGCGTTATGCGTTATACGTTATGCGTTATGCGTTATGCGTTATGCGTTATGCGTTATGCGTTATGCGTTATGCGTTATGCGTTATGCGTTATGCGTTATGCGTTATGTGTTATGGGTTATGCGTTATGCGTTATGCGTTATGCGTTATGCGTTATGCGTTATGCGTTATGCGTTATTCGTTATGCGTTATGCGTTATGCGTTATGCGTTATGCGTTACCCAATATGCGTTATGCGTTATGCGTTATGCGTTATGCGTTATGCGTTATGCGTTATGCGTTATGAGTAATGCGTTATGCGTTATGCGTTATGCGTTATGCGTTATGCGTTATGCGTTATGCGTTATGCGTTATGCGTTATGCGTTATGCGTTATGCGTTATGCGTTATGCGTTATGCGTTATGCGTTATGCGTTATGCTTTATGCGTGATCCGTTATGCGTTATGCGTTATGAGTAATGCGTGATCCGTTATGCGTTATGCGTTATGCGTTATGCGTTATGCGTTATGCGTTATAGGTTATGCGTTATGTGTTATGCGTTATGCGTTATGCGTTATGCGTTATGCATTATGCGTTATGCGTTATGCTTTATGCGTTATGCGTTATGAGTAATGCGTGATCCGTTATGTGTTATGCGTTATGCGTTATGCGTTATGCGTTTTGCGTTATGCGTTATGCGTTATGCGTTATGCGTTATGCGTTATGCGTTATGCGTTATGCGTTATGCGTTATGCGTTATGCGTTATGTGTTATGCGTTGTGCTTTATCCGCTATGCGTTATGCGTTTTGCGTTATGCGTTATGCGTTATGCGTTGTGCGTTATGCGTTATGCGTTATAGGTTATGCGTTATGTGTTATGCGTTATGCGTTATGCGTTATGCGTTATGCATTATGCGTTATGCGTTATGCGTTATGCGTTATGAGTAATGCGTGATCCGTTATGTGTTATGCGTTATGCGTTATGCGTTATGCGTTTTGCGTTATGCGTTATGCGTTATGCGTTATGCGTTATGCGTTATGCGTTATGCGTTATGCGTTATGCGTTATGCGTTATGCGTTATGCGTTATGCGTTATGCGTTATGCGTTATGAGAAATGCGTTATGCGTTATGCGTTATGCGTTATGCGTTATGCGTTATGCGTTATGCGTTATGCGTTATGCGTTATGCGTTATGCGTTATGCGTTATGCGTTATGCGTTATGCGTTATGCGTTATGCGTTATGTGTTATCCGTTATGAGTTATCCGTTATGCGTTTTGCGTTATGCGTTATGCGATATGCGTTATGCGTTATGCGTTATGCGTTATGCGTTATGCGTTATGCGTTATGCGTTATGCGTTATGCGTTATGCGTTATGCCTTATGCGTTATGCGATTTGCGTTATGCGTTATGCGTCATGCGTTATGCGTTATGCGTTATGCGTTATGCGTTATGCGTTATGCGTTATGCGTTATGCGTTATGCGTTATGCGTTATGCGTTATGCGTTATGTGTTATGGGTTATGCGTTATGCGTTATGCGTTATGCGTTATGCGTTATGCGTTATGCGTTATGCGTTATGCGTTATTCGTTATGCGTTATGCGTTATGCGTTATGCGTTATGCGTTACCCAATATGCGTTATGCGTTATGCGTTATGCGTTATGATTTATGCGTTATGCGTTATGCGTTATGAGTAATGCGTTATGCGTTATGCGTTATGCGTTATGCGTTATGCGTTATGCGTTATGCGTTATGCGTTATGCGTTATGCGTTATGCGTTATGCGTTATGCGTTATGCTTTATGCGTGATCCGTTATGCGTTATGCGTTATGAGTAATGCGTGATCCGTTATGCGTTATGCGTTATGCGTTATGCGTTATGCGTTATGCGTTATGCGTTATGCGTTATAGGTTATGCGTTATGTGTTATGGGTTATGCGTTATGCGTTATGCGTTATGCAATATGCGTTATGCGTTATGCTTTATGCGTTATGCGTTATGAGTAATGCGTGTTCCGTTATGTGTTATGCGTTATGCGTTATGCGTTTTGCGTTATGCGTTATGCGTTATGCGTTATGCGTTATGCGTTATGAGTAATGCGTGATCCGTTATGCGTTATGCGTTATGCGTTATGCGTTATGTTTTATGCGTTGTGTGTTATCCGCTATGCGTTATGCGTTTTGCGTTATGCGTTATGCGTTATGCGTTGTGCGTTATGCGTTATGCGTTATAGGTTATGCGTTATGTGTTATGCGTTATGCGTTATGCGTTATGCGTTATGCATTATGCGTTATGCGTTATGCTTTATGCGTTATGCGTTATGAGTAATGCGTGATCCGTTATGTGTTATGCGTTATGCGTTATGCGTTATGCGTTTTGCGTTATGCGTTATGCGTTATGCGTTATGCGTTATGCGTTATGCGTTATGCGTTATGCGTTATGCGTTATGTGTTATGCGTTGTGCTTTATCCGCTATGCGTTATGCGTTTTGCGTTATGCGTTATGCGTTATGCGTTGTGCGTTATGCGTTATGCGTTATAGGTTATGCGTTATGTGTTATGCGTTATGCGTTATGCGTTATGCGTTATGCATTATGCGTTATGCGTTATGCTTTATGCGTTATGCGTTATGCGTTATGAGTTACGCGTAATGCGTTATGCGTTAGGCGTTATGGGTTATGCGTTATGTGTTATGAGTTATGCGTTATGCGTTATGGGTTATCCGTTATGCGTTATCCGTTATGACTTTTGCGTTATGCGTTATGCGTTATGAGTTGTGCGTTATGCGTTATGCGTTATGCGTTATGCGTTATGCGTTATGCGTTATGCGTTATGCGTTATGCGTTATGCGTTATGCGTTATGCGTTATGCGTTATGCGTTATGAGTAATGCTTCATCCGTTACGCGTTATGCGTTATGCGTTATGGGTTATGCGTTATGTGTTATGAGTTATGCGTTATGCGTTATGCGTTATGCGTTATGCGTTATGCGTTATGGGTTATGAGAAATGCGTTATGCGATATGCGTTATGCGTTATGCGTTATGCGTTATGCGTTATGCGTTATTCGTTATGCGTTATGCGTTATGAGAAATGCGTGATCCGTTATGCGTTATGCGTTATGCGTTATGCGTTATGCGTTATGCGTTATGCGTTATGAGTTATGCGTTATGCGTTATGGGTTATGCGTTATGTGTTATGCGTTATGCGTTATGCGTTATGCGTTATGCGTTATGCGTTATGCGTTATGCGTTATGCGTTATGCGTTATGCGTTATGCGTTATGCGTTATGCGTTATGCGTTATGCGTTATGCGTTATGCGTTATGCGTTATGCGTTATGGGTTATCCGTTATGCGTTATCCGTTATGACTTTTGCGTTATGCGTTATGCGTTATGAAATGTGCGTTATGCGTTATGCGTTATGCGTTATGCGTTATGCGTTATGCGTTATGCGTTATGCGTTATGCGTTATGCGTTATGCGTTATGCGTTATGCGTTATGCGTTATGCGTTATGCGTTATGCGTTATGCGTTATGGGTTATGCGTTATGTGTTATGAGTTATGCGTTATGCGTTATGCGTTATGCGTTATGCGTTATGGGTTATGAGTAATGCGTGATCCGTTATGCGTTATGCTTTATGCGTTATGAGTTACGCGTAATGCGTTATGCGTTAGGCGTTATGGGCTATGCGTTATGTGTTATGAGTTATGCGTTATGCCTTATGGGTTATCCGTTATGCGTTATCCGTTATGACTTTTGCGTTATGCGTTATGCGTTATGAGTTGTGCGTTATGCGTTATGCGTTATGCGTTATGCGTTATGCGTTATGCGTTATGCGTTATGCGTTATGAGTAATGCTTGATCCGTTACGCGTTATGCGTTATGCGTTATGCGTTATGGGTTATGCGTTATGTGTTATGAGTTATGCGTTATGCGTTATGCGTTATGCGTTATGCGTTATGCGTTATGGGTTATGAGAAATGCGTGATCCGTTATGCGTTATGCTTTATGCGTTATGAGTTACGCGTAATGCGTTGTGCGCTATGGGTCATGCGTTAAGCGTTATGCGTTATGCGTTATGGGTTATGAGTAATGCGTGATCCGTTATGCGTTATGCTTTATGCGTTATGAGTTACACGTAATGCGTTATGCGTTATGCGTTATGGGTTATGAGTAATGCGTGATCCGTTATGCGTTATGCTTTATGCGTTATGAGTTACGCGTAATGCGTTATGCGCTATGGGTCATGCGTTAAGCGTTATGCGTTATGCGTTATGCGTTATGGGTTATGCGTTATGGGTTATGAGTAATGCGTGATCCGTTATGCGTTATGCTTTATGCGTTATGAGTTACGCGTAATGCGTTATGCGCTATGGGTCATGCGTTAAGCGTTATGCGTTATGCGTTATGCGTTATGGGTTATGCGTTATGTGTTATGAGTTATGCGTTATGCGTTATGCGTTATGCGTTATGCGTTATGCGTTATGCGTTATGCGTTATGCGTTATGCGTTATGGGTTATCCGTTATGCGTTATCCGTTATGAGTTTTGCGTTATGCGTTATGCGTTATGAGTTGTGCGTTATGCGTTATGCGTTATGCGTTATGCGTTATGCGTTATGCGTTATGCGTTATGCGTTATGCGTTATGCGTTATGCGTTATGCGTTATGCGTTATGCGTTATGCGTTATGCGTTATGCGTTATGCGTTACGCAATATGCGTTATGCGTTATGCGTTATGCGTTATGCGTTATGCGTTATGCGTTATGCGTTATGCGTGATCCGTTATGCGTTATGCGTTATGAGTAATGCGTGATCCGTTATGCGTTATGCGTTATGCGTTATGCGTTATGCGTTATGCGTTATGCGTTATGCGTTATGCGTTATGCGTTATGCGTTATGCGTTATGCGTTATGCGTTATGCGTTATGCGTTATGCGTTATGCGTTATGCGTTATGCGTTATGCGTTATGAGTAATGCTTGATCCGTTACGCGTTATGCGTTATGCGTTATGCGTTATGGGTTATGCGTTATGTGTTATGAGTTATGCGTTATCCGTTATGCGTTATGCGTTATGCGTTATGGGTTATGAGAAATGCGTGATCCGTTATGCGTTATGCTTTATGCGTTATGAGTTACGCGTAATGCGTTATGCGCTATGGGTCATGCGTTAAGCGTTATGCGTTATGCGTTATGGGTTATGAGTAATGCGTGATCCGTTATGCGTTATGTTTTATGCGTTATGAGTTACGCGTAATGCGTTATGCGTTATGCGTTATGGGTTATGAGTAATGCGTGATCCGTTATGCGTTATGCTTTATGCGTTATGAGTTATGAGTAATGCGTGATCCGTTATGCGTTATGCTTTATGCGTTATGAGTTACGCGTAATGCGTTATGGGTTATCCGTTATGCGTTATCCGTTATGAGTTTTGCGTTATGCGTTATGCGTTATGCGTTATGCGTTATGCGTTATGCGTTACGCAATATGCGTTATGCGTTATGCGTTATGCGTTATGCGTTATGCGTTATGCGTTATGCGTTATGCGTTATGCGTTATGCGTTATGCGTTATGCGTTATGCGTTATGGGTTATGAGTAATGCGTGACCCGTTATGCGTTATGCTTTATGCGTTATGAGTTACGCGTAATGCGTTGTGCGTTATCCGCTATGCGTTATGCGTTTTGCGTTATGCGTTACGCAATATGCGTTATGCGTTATGCGTTATGCGTTATGCGTTATGCGTTATGCGTTATGCGTTATGCTTTATGCGTTATGCGTTATGAGTAATGCGTGATCCGTTATGCGTTATGCGTTATGCGTTATGCGTTATGCGTTATGGGTTATGCGTTATGTGTTATGCGTTATGCGTTATGCGTTATGCGTTATGGGTTATGAGTAATGCGTGACCCGTTATGCGTTATGCTTTATGCGTTATGAGTTACGCGTAATGCGTTGTGCGTTATCCGCTATGCGTTATGCGTTTTGCGTTATGCGTTATGCGTTATGCGTTGTGCGTTATGCGTTATGCGTTATAGGTTATGCGTTATGTGTTATGCGTTATGCGTTATGCGTTATGCGTTATGCATTATGCGTTATGCGTTATGCTTTATGCGTTATGCGTTATGAGTAATGCGTGATCCGTTATGTGTTATGCGTAATGCGTTATGCGTTTTGCGTTATGCGTTATGCGTTATGCGTTATGCGTTATGCGTTATGCGTTATGCGTTATGCGTTATGCGTTATGCGTTATGCGTTATGCGTTATGCGTTATGCGTTATGCGTTATGCGTTATGCGTTATGCGTTATGCGTGATCCGTTATGCGTTATGCGTTATGAGTAATGCGTGATCCGTTATGCGTTATGCGTTATGCGTTATGCGTTATGCGTTATGCGTTATGCGTTATAGGTTATGCGTTATGTGTTATGCGTTATGCGTTATGCGTTATGCGTTATGCGTTATGCATTATGCGTTATGCGTTACGCTTTATGCGTTATGCGTTATGAGTAATGCGTGATCCGTTATGTGTTATGCGTAATGCGTTATGCGTTTTGCGTTATGCGTTATGCGTTATGCGTTATGCGTTATGCGTTATGCGTTATGCGTTATGCGTTATGCGTTATGCGTTATGCGTTATGCGTTATGTGTTATCCGTTATGAGTTATGAGTAATGCGTGATCCGTTATGCGTTATGCGTTATGAGTAATGCGTGATCCGTTATGCGTTATGCGTTATGAGTAATGCTTGATCCGTTACGCGTTATGCGTTATGCGTTATGCGTTATGGGTTATCCGTTATGCGTTATCCGTTATGAGTTTTGCGTTATGCGTTATGCGTTATGCGTTATGCGTTATGCGTTTTGGGTTATGAGTAATGCGTGACCCGTTATGGGTTATGAGTAATGCGTGACCCGTTATGCGTTATGCTTTATGCGTTATGAGTTACGCGTAATGCGTTGTGCGTTATCCGCTATGCGTTATGCGTTTTGCGTTATGCGTTACGCAATATGCGTTATGCGTTATGCGTTATGCGTTATGCGTTATGCGTTATGCGTTATGCGTTATGCGTTATGCGTTATGCGTGATCCGTTATGCGTTATGCGTTATGCGTTATGCGTTATGCGTTATGCGTTATGGGTTATGAGTAATGCGTGACCCGTTATGCGTTATGCTTTATGCGTTATGAGTTACGCGTAATGCGTTATGCGCTATGGGTCATGCGTTAAGCGTTATGCGTTATGCGTTATGCGTTATGGGTTATGCGTTATGCGTTATGCGTTATGGGTTATGCTTCATGCGTTATGCGTTATGCGTTCTGCTTTATGCGTTATGCGTTATGCGTTATGCGTTATGCGTTATGCGTTATGCGTTATGCTTTATGCGTTATGCGTTATGCGTTATGCGTTATGCGTGATCCGTTATGCGTTAGGCGTTATGCGTTTTGCGGTATTCGTTATGCGTTGTGCATTATGCGTTATGCGTTATATGTTATGCGTTATACGTTATGCGTTATGCGTTATGCGTTATGCGTTATGCGTTATGCGTTATACGTTATGCGTTATGCGTTATGCGTTATGCGTTATGCGTTATACGGTATGCGTTATGCGTTATACGGCATGCGTTATGCGTTATGCGTTATGCGTTATGCGTTATGATTTATGCGTTATGCGTTACGCTTTATGCGTTATGCATTATGCGTTATGCGTTATGCGATATGCGTTATGCGTTATGCGTTATGCGTTATGCGTTATGCGTTATGCGTTATTCGTTATGAGTAATGAGTTATAAGTTATGCGTTATGAGTTACTCGTTATGCTTTATGCGTTATGCGTTATTGTGTTAGGGGTTATGCGTTATGCGTTATGCGTTATGAAGTATGGGTTATGGTTTATGCGTTATGCGTTGTGCGCTATACGTTTGCGTTATGCGTTATGCGTTATGCGTTATACGGTATGCGTTATGCGTTATACGTTATGCGTTATGCGTTATGCGTTATGCGTTATGCGTTATGCGTTATGCGTTATGGGTTATGCTTCATGCGTTATGCGTTATGCGTTATGCTTTATGCGTTATGCGTTATGCGTTATGCGTTATGCGTTATGCGTTATGCGTTATGCGTTATGCGTTATACGGTATGCGTTATGCGTTATGCGTTATGCGTTATAGGGTATGCGTTAGGCGTTATGCGTTATATGTTATGCGTTATGCGCTATGCGATATGCGTTATGCGTTATGCGTTATGCGTTATGCGTAATGCGTTATGCGTTATGCGTTATGCATTATGCGGTGTGCGTTATGCGTTATGCGTTATGCGTGATCCGTTATGTATTAGGCGATATACGTTTTGCGGTATTCGTTATGCGTTATGCGTTATGCGTTATGCGTTATGCGTTATGCGTTATACGGTATGCGTTATGCGTTATGCGTTATACGGTATGCGTTATGCGTTATGCGTTATGCGTTATAGGGTATGCGTTAGGCGTTATGCGTTATATGTTATGCGTTATGCGCTATGCGTTATGCGTTATTGCGTTAAGGTTTATGCGTTTTGCGTTATGCGTTATGCTTTATAAGTTATGCGTCATGCGTTATGCGTTATGCGTTATGCGTTATGCGTTATGCGTTATGCGTTATGCGTTATGCGTTATATGTTATGCGTTATGCGTTATGCGTTATGCGTTATGCGTTATGCGTTATACGGTATGCGTTATGCGTTATGCTTTATGCGTTATGCGTTATGCGTTATGCGTTATGCATTATGCGTTATGCGTTATATGTTATGCGTTATGCGCTATGCGTTATGCGTTATGCGTTATGCGTTATGCGTTATGCGTAATGCGTTATGCGTTATGCGTTATGCGTTATGCGTTATGCGTTATGCATTATGCGGTGTGCGTTATGCGTGATCCGTTATGTATTAGGCGATATACGTTTTGCGGTATTCGTTATGCGTTATGCGTTATACGTTATGCGTTATGCGTTATGCGTTATGCGATATGCGTTATGCGTTATGCGTTATGCGTTATGCATTATGCGGTGTGCGTTATGCGTTATGCGTTATGCGTGATCCGTTATGTATTAGGCGATATACGTTTTGCGGTATTCGTTATGCGTTATGCGTTATGCGTTATGCGTTATGCGTTATACGGTATGCGTTATGCGTTATGCGTTATGCGTTATGCGTTATGCGTTATGCGTTATGCGTTATGCGTTATGCGTTATACGGTATGCGTTATGCGTTATACGTTATGCGTTAGGCGTTATGCGTTATGGGTTATGCGTTATGCGTTATGGTTATGCGTTATGCGTTATGCGATATGCGTCATGCATCAAGCCTTATGCGTTATGTGATATGCGATATTCGTCATGCATCAAGCCTTATGCGTTATGGGTTATGCGTTAACGTTATGCGTTTTGCGTTATGCGTTATGCGTTATGCGTTATATGTTATGCGTTATGCGCTCTGCGTTATGCGTTATGCGTTATGCGTTATGCGTAATGCGTTATGCGTTATGCGTTATGCGTTATGCATTATGCGGTGTGCGTTATGCGTTATGCGTTATGCGTGATCCGTTATGTATTAGGCGATATACGTTTTGCGGTATTCGTTATGCGTTATGCGTTATGCGTTATGCGTTATGCGTTATGCGTTATGCGTTATGCGTTATGCGTTATGCGTTATGCGTTATACGGTATGCGTTATGCGTTATACGTTATGCGTTAGGCGTTATGCGTTATGGGTTATGCGTTATGCGTTATGGTTATACGTTATGCGTTATGCGATATGCGTCATGCATCAAGCCTTATGCGTTATGTGATATGCGATATTCGTCATGCATCAAGCCTTATGCGTTATGGGTTATGCGTTAACGTTATGCGTTTTGCGTTATGCGTTATGCGTTATGCGTTATGCGTTATGCGTTATGCGTTATGCGTCATGCGTTATACATTATGCGTTATGCTTTATGCGTTATGCGTTATGAGGTATACGTTATGCGTTGTGCGTTATACGTTTGCGTTATGCGTTATGCGTTATGCGTTATACGTTATGCGTTATGTGTTATGCGATATGCGTTATGCGTTATGCCTTATGCGTTTTGCTTTATGCGTTATGCGTTATGAGTTACAAGTTATGCGTTATGCGTTATGCGTTATGCGTTATTGCGTTAGGGTTTATGCGTTTTGCGTTATGCGTTATGCTTTATAAGTTATGCGTTATGCGTTATGCGTTATGCGTTATGCGTTATGCGTTATGCGTTATGCGTTATGCGTTATGCGTTATATGTTATGCGTTATGCGTTATGCGTTATGCGTTATGCGTTATACGGTATGCGTTATGCGTTATGCTTTATGCGTTATGCGTTATGCGTTATGCGTTATGCATTATGCGTTATGCGTTATATGTTATGCGATATGCGCTATGCGTTATGCGTTATGCGTTATGCGTTATGAGTTACGCGTAATGCGTTATGCGTTAGGCGTTATGGGTTATGCGTTATGTGTTATGAGTTATGCGTTATGCCTTATGGGTTATCCGTTATGCGTTATCCGTTATGACTTTTGCGTTATGCGTTATGCGTTATGAGTTGTGCGTTATGCGTTATGCGTTATGCGTTATGCGTTATGCGTTATGCGTTATGCGTTATGCGTTATGAGTAATGCTTGATCCGTTACGCGTTATGCGTTATGCGTTATGCGTTATGGGTTATGCGTTATGTGTTATGAGTTATGCGTTATGCGTTATGCGTTATGCGTTATGCGTTATGCGTTATGGGTTATGAGAAATGCGTGATCCGTTATGCGTTATGCTTTATGCGTTATGAGTTACGCGTAATGCGTTGTGCGCTATGGGTCATGCGTTAAGCGTTATGCGTTATGCGTTATGGGTTATGAGTAATGCGTGATCCGTTATGCGTTATGCTTTATGCGTTATGAGTTACACGTAATGCGTTATGCGTTATGCGTTATGGGTTATGAGTAATGCGTGATCCGTTATGCGTTATGCTTTATGCGTTATGAGTTACGCGTAATGCGTTATGCGCTATGGGTCATGCGTTAAGCGTTATGCGTTATGCGTTATGCGTTATGGGTTATGCGTTATGGGTTATGAGTAATGCGTGATCCGTTATGCGTTATGCTTTATGCGTTATGAGTTACGCGTAATGCGTTATGCGCTATGGGTCATGCGTTAAGCGTTATGCGTTATGCGTTATGCGTTATGGGTTATGCGTTATGTGTTATGAGTTATGCGTTATGCGTTATGCGTTATGCGTTATGCGTTATGCGTTATGCGTTATGCGTTATGCGTTATGCGTTATGGGTTATCCGTTATGCGTTATCCGTTATGAGTTTTGCGTTATGCGTTATGTGTTATGAGTTGTGCGTTATGCGTTATGCGTTATGCGTTATGCGTTATGCGTTATGCGTTATGCGTTATGCGTTATGCGTTATGCGTTATGCGTTATGCGTTATGCGTTATGCGTTATGCGTTATGCGTTATGCGTTATGCGTTATGCGTTATGCGTTATGCGTTACGCAATATGCGTTATGCGTTATGCGTTATGCGTTATGCGTTATGCGTTATGCGTGATCCGTTATGCGTTATGCGTTATGAGTAATGCGTGATCCGTTATGCGTTATGCGTTATGCGTTATGCGTTATGCGTTATGCGTTATGCGTTATGCGTTATGCGTTATGCGTTATGCGTTATGCGTTATGCGTTATGCGTTATGCGTTATGCGTTATGCGTTATGCGTTATGCGTTATGCGTTATGCGTTATGCGTTATGAGTAATGCTTGATCCGTTACGCGTTATGCGTTATGCGTTATGCGTTATGGGTTATGCGTTATGTGTTATGAGTTATGCGTTATGCGTTATGCGTTATGCGTTATGCGTTATGGGTTATGAGAAATGCGTGATCCGTTATGCGTTATGCTTTATGCGTTATGAGTTACGCGTAATGCGTTATGCGCTATGGGTCATGCGTTAAGCGTTATGCGTTATGCGTTATGGGTTATGAGTAATGCGTGATCCGTTATGCGTTATGTTTTATGCGTTATGAGTTACGCGTAATGCGTTATGCGTTATGCGTTATGGGTTATGAGTAATGCGTGATCCGTTATGCGTTATGCTTTATGCGTTATGAGTTACGCGTAATGCGTTATGCGCTATGGGTCATGCGTTAAGCGTTATGCGTTATGCGTTATGCGTTATGGGTTATGCGTTATGGGTTATGAGTAATGCGTGATCCGTTATGCGTTATGCTTTATGCGTTATGAGTTACGCGTAATGCGTTATGGGTTATCCGTTATGCGTTATCCGTTATGAGTTTTGCGTTATGCGTTATGCGTTATGCGTTATGCGTTATGCGTTACGCAATATGCGTTATGCGTTATGCGTTATGCGTTATGCGTTATGCGTTATGCGTTATGCGTTATGCGTGACCCGTTATGCGTTATGCTTTATGCGTTATGAGTTACGCGTAATGCGTTATGCGCTATGGGTCATGCGTTAAGCGTTATGCGTTATGCGTTATGCGTTATGCGTTATGCGTTATGCGTTATGCGTTATGCGTTATGCGTTATGGGTTATGAGTAATGCGTGACCCGTTATGCGTTATGCTTTATGCGTTATGAGTTACGCGTAATGCGTTGTGCGTTATCCGCTATGCGTTATGCGTTTTGCGTTATGCGTTACGCAATATGCGTTATGCGTTATGCGTTATGCGTTATGCGTTATGCGTTATGCGTTATGCGTTATGCGTTATGCATGATCCGTTATGCGTTATGCGTTATGCGTTATGCGTTATGCGTTATGCGTTATGGGTTATGAGTAATGCGTGACCCGTTATGCGTTATGCTTTATGCGTTATGAGTTACGCGTAATGCGTTATGCGCTATGGGTCATGCGTTAAGCGTTATGCGTTATGCGTTATGCGTTATGGGTTATGCGTTATGCGTTATGCGTTATGGGTTATGCTTCATGCGTTATGCGTTATGCGTTATGCTTTATGCGTTATGCGTTATGCGTTAAGCGTTATGCGTTATGCGTTATGCGTTATGCTTTATGCGTTATGCGTTATGCGTTATGCGTTATGCGTGATCCGTTATGCGTTAGGCGTTATGCGTTTTGCGGTATTCGTTATGCGTTGTGCATTATGCGTTATGCGTTATATGTTATGCGTTATACGTTATGCGTTATGCGTTATGCGTTATGCGTTATGCGTTATACGTTATGCGTTATGCGTTATGCGTTATGCGTTATACGGTATGCGTTATGCGTTATACGGCATGCGTTATGCGTTATGCGTTATGCGTTATGCGTTATGATTTATGCGTTATGCGTTACGCTTTATGCGTTATGCATTATGCGTTATGCGTTATGCGATATGCGTTATGCGTTATGCGTTATGCGTTATGCGTTATGCGTTATGCGTTATTCGTTATGAGTAATGAGTTATAAGTTATGCGTTATGAGTTACTCGTTATGCTTTATGCGTTATGCGTTATTGTGTTAGGGGTTATGCGTTATGCGTTATGCGTTATGTAGTATGGGTTATGGTTTATGCGTTATGCGTTGTGCGCTATACGTTTGCGTTATGCGTTATGCGTTATGCGTTATACGGTATGCGTTATGCGTTATACGTTATGCGTTATGCGTTATGCGTTATGCGTTATGCGTTATGCGTTATGCGTTATGGGTTATGCTTCATGCGTTATGCGTTATGCGTTATGCTTTATGCGTTATGCGTTATGCGTTATGCGTTATGCGTTATGCGTTATGCGTTATGCGTTATACGGTATGCGTTATGCGTTATGCGTTATGCGTTATAGGGTATGCGTTAGGCGTTATGCGTTATATGTTATGCGTTATGCGCTATGCGATATGCGTTATGCGTTATGCGTTATGCGTTATGCGTAATGCGTTATGCGTTATGCGTTATGCATTATGCGGTGTGCGTTATGCGTTATGCGTTATGCGTGATCCGTTATGTATTAGGCGATATACGTTTTGCGGTATTCGTTATGCGTTATGCGTTATGCGTTATGCGTTATGCGTTATGCGTTATACGGTATGCGTTATGCGTTATGCGTTATACGGTATGCGTTATGCGTTATGCGTTATGCGTTATAGGGTATGCGTTAGGCGTTATGCGTTATATGTTATGCGTTATGCGCTATGCGTTATGCGTTATTGCGTTAAGGTTTATGCGTTTTGCGTTATGCGTTATGCTTTATAAGTTATGCGTTATGCGTTATGCGTTATGCGTTATGCGTTATGCGTTATGCGTTATGCGTTATGCGTTATGCGTTATGCGTTATGCGTTATATGTTATGCGTTATGCGTTATGCGTTATGCGTTATGCGTTATGCGTTATACGGTATGCGTTATGCGTTACGCTTTATGCGTTATGCGTTATGCGTTATGCGTTATGCATTATGCGTTATGCGTTATATGTTATGCGTTATGCGCTATGCGTTATGCGTTATGCGTTATGCGTTATGCGTTATGCGTAATGCGTTATGCGTTATGCGTTATGCGTTATGCGTTATGCGTTATGCATTATGCGGTGTGCGTTATGCGTGATCCGTTATGTATTAGGCGATATACGTTTTGCGGTATTCGTTATGCGTTATGCGTTATACGTTATGCGTTATGCGTTATGCGTTATGCGATATGCGTTATGCGTTATGCGTTATGCGTTATGCGTTATGCGTTATGCTTTATGCGTTATGCGTTATGAGTTACACGTTATGCGTTATGCGTTATGCGTTATGCGTTATTGCGTTAGGGGTTATGCGTTATGCGTTATACTTTATGCGTTATGCATTATGCGTTATGCGTGATCCGTTATGCGTTAGGCGTTATGGGTTTTCCGGTGTTCGATATGCGTTGTGCATTATGCGTTATGCGTTATGAAGTATGGGTTATGGTTTATGCATTATGCGTTGTGCGCTATACGTTTGCGTTATACGGTATGCGTTATGCGTTATGCGTTATGCGTTATGCGTTATGCGTTATACGGTATGCGTTATGCGTTATACGTTATGCGTTATGCGTTATGCGTTATGGGTTATGCGTTATGCGTTATGGTTATGCGTTATGTGATATGCGATATTCGTCATGCATCAAGCCTTATGCGTTATGGGTTATTCGTTAACGTTATGCGTTTTGCGTTATGCGTTATGCGTTATGCGTGATCCGTTATGTGTTAGGCGATATACGTTTTGCGGTATTAGTTATGCGTTATGCGTTATGCGTTATCCGTTGTTCATTATGCGTTATGCGTTGTGCGTTATACGTTTGCGTTATGCGGCATGCGTTATGCGTTATACGGTATGCGTTATGCGTTATGCATTATGCGTTATGCGTTATATGTTATGCGTTATGCGCTATGCGTTATGCGTTATGCGTTATGCGTTATGCGTTATGCGTAATGCGTTATTCGTTATGCGTTATGCGTTATGCGTTATGCATTATGCGGTGTGCGTTATGCGTTATGCGTTATGCGTGATCCGTTATGTATTAGGCGATATACGTTTTGCGGTATTCGTTATGCGTTATGCGTTATGCGTTATGCGTTATGCGTTATACGGTATGCGTTATGCGTTATGCGTTATGCGTTATGCGTTATGCGTTATGCGTTATGCGTTATGCGTTATGCGTTATACGGTATGCGTTATGCGTTATACGTTATGCGTTAGGCGTTATGCGTTATGGGTTATGCGTTATGCGTTATGGTTATGCGTTATGCGTTATGCGATATGCGTCATGCATCAAGCCTTATGCGTTATGTGATATGCGATATTCGTCATGCATCAAGCCTTATGCGTTATGGGTTATGCGTTAACGTTATGCGTTTTGCGTTATGCGTTATGCGTTATGCGTTATGCGTTATGCGTTATGCGTTATGCGTCATGCGTTATACATTATGCGTTATGCTTTATGCGTTATGCGTTATGAGTTATACGTTATGCGTTATGCGTTATGCGTAATGCGTTATGCGTTATGCGTTATGCGTTATGCGTTACGCATTATGCGGTATGCGTTATGCGTTATGCGTTATGCGTTATGCGTTATGCGTTATGTGTTATATGTTATGCGTTATGCGTTATGCGTTATGCGTTATGCGTTATGCGTTATGCGTTATGCGTTGTGCGTTATACGTTTGCGTTATGCGTTATGCGTTATACGTTATGCGTTATGCGTTATGCGTTATGGGTTATGCTTCATGCGTTATGCGTTATTCGTTATGCTTTATGCGTTATGCGTTATGCGTTATGCGTTATGCGTTATGCGTTATGCTTTATGCGTTATGCGTTATGCGTTATGCGTTATGCGTGATCCGTTATGCGTTAGGCGTTATGCGTTATGCGTTATGCGTTATGCGTTATACGGTATGCGTTATGCGTTATGCGTTATGCGTTATGCGTTATGGGTTATGCGTTATGCGTTATGCGTTATGCTTTATGCGTTATGCGTTATGCGTTATGCGTTATGCGTTATGCGTTATGCGTTATGCGTTATGCGGTATACGGTATGCGTTATGCGTTATGCGTTATGCGTTATACGGTATGCGTTAGGCGTTATGCGTTATATGTTATGCGTTATGCGCTCTGCGTTATGCGTTATGCGTTATGCGTTATGCGTTATGCGTAATGCGTTATGCGTTATGCGTTATGCGTTATGCATTATGCGGTGTGCGTTATGCGTTATGCGTTATGCGTGATCCGTTATGTATTAGGCGATATACGTTTTGCGGTATTCGTTATGCGTTATGCGTTATGCGTTATGCGTTATGCGTTATGCGTTATGCGTTATGCGTTATACGGTATGCGTTATGCGTTATACGTTATGCGTTAGGCGTTATGCGTTATGGGTTATGCGTTATGCGTTATGGTTATACGTTATGCGTTATGCGATATGCGTCATGCATCAAGCCTTATGCGTTATGTGATATGCGATATTCGTCATGCATCAAGCCTTATGCGTTATGGGTTATGCGTTAACGTTATGCGTTTTGCGTTATGCGTTATGCGTTATGCGTTATGCGTTATGCGTTATGCGTTATGCGTTATGCGTCATGCGTTATACATTATGCGTTATGCTTTATGCGTTATGCGTTATGAGTTATACGTTATGCGTTGTGCGTTATACGTTTGCGTTATGCGTTATGCGTTATGCGTTATACGTTATGCGTTATGTGTTATGCGATATGCGTTATGCGTTATGCCTTATGCGTTTTGCTTTATGCGTTATGCGTTATGAGTTACAAGTTATGCGTTATGCGTTATGCGTTATGCGTTATTGCGTTAGGGTTTATGCGTTTTGCGTTATGCGTTATGCTTTATAAGTTATGCGTTATGCGTTATGCGTTATGCGTTATGCGTTATGCGTTATGCGTTATGCGTTATGCGTTATGCGTTATGCGTTATATGTTATGCGTTATGCGTTATGCGTTATGCGTTATGCGTTATACGGTATGCGTTATGCGTTATGCTTTATGCGTTATGCGTTATGCGTTATGCGTTATGCATTATGCGTTATGCGTTATATGTTATGCGATATGCGCTATGCGTTATGCGTTATGCGTTATGCGTTATGCGTTATGCGTAATGCGTTATGGGTTATGCGTTATGCGTTATGCGTTATGCATTATGCGGTGTGCGTTATGCGTTATGCGTTATGCGTGATCCGTTATGTATTAGACAATATACGTTTTGCGGTATTCGTTATGCGTTATGCGTTATGCGTTATGCGTTATACGGTATGCGTTATGCGTTATGCGTTTTGCGTTATGCGTTATGCGTTATGCGTTATGCGTTATGCGTTATACGGTATGCGTTATGCGTTATACGTTATGCGTTAGGCGTTATGCGTTATGGGTTATGCGTTATGCGTTATGGTTATGCGTTATGCGTTATGCGATATGCGTCATGCATCAAGCCTTATGCGTTATGTGATATGCGATATTCGTCATGCATCAAGCCTTATGCGTTATGGGTTATGCGTTAACGTTATGCGTTTTGCGTTATGCGTTATGCGTTATGCGTTATGCGTTATGCGTTATGCGTTATGCGTCATGCGTTATACATTATGCGTTATGCTTTATGCGTTATGCGTTATGAGTTATACGTTATGCGTTGTGCGTTATACGTTTGCGTTATGCGTTATGCGTTATGCGTTATGCGTTATGCGATATGCGTTATGCGTTATGCCTTATGCGTTATGCTTTATGCGTTATGCGTTATGAGTTACAAGTTATGCGTTATGCGTTATGCGTTATGCGTTATTGCGTTAGGGTTTATGCGTTTTGCGTTATGCGTTATGCTTTATAAGTTATGCGTTATGCGTTATGCGTTATGCGTTATGCGTTATGCGTTATGCGTTATGCGTTATGCGTTATATGTTATGCGTTATGCGTTATGCGTTATGCGTTATGCGTTATGCGTTATACGGTATGCGTTATGCGTTATGCTTTATGCGTTATGCGTTATGCGTTATGCGTTATGCATTATGCGTTATGCGTTATATGTTATGCGTTATGCGCTATGCGTTATGCGTTATGCGTTATGCGTTATGCGTTATGCGTTATGCGTAATGCGTTATGCGTTATGCGTTATGCGTTATGCGTTATGCATTATGCGGTGTGCGTTATGCGTTATGCGTTATGCGTGATCCGTTATGTATTAGGCGATATACGTTTTGCGGTTTTCGTTATGCGTTATGCGTTATACGTTATGCGTTATGCGTTATGCGTTATGCGATATGCGTTATGCGTTATGCGTTATGCGTTATGCGTTATGCTTTATGCGTTATGCGTTATGAGTTACACGTTATGCGTTATGCGTTATGCGTTATGCGTTATTGCGTTAGTGGTTATGCGTTATGCGTTATACTTTATGCGTTATGCATTATGCGTTATGCGTGATCCGTTATGCGTTAGGCGTTATGGGTTTTCCGGTGTTCGATATGCGTTGTGCATTATGCGTTATGCGTTATGAAGTATGGGTTATGGTTTATGCATTATGCGTTGTGCGCAATACGTTTGCGTTATAAGGTATGCGTTATGCGTTATGCGTTATGCGTTATGCGTTATACGGTATGCGTTATGCGTTATACGTTATGCGTTATGCGTTATGCGTTATGGGTTATGCGTTATGCGTTATGGTTATGCGTTATGCGTTATGCGATATGCGTCATGCATCAAGCCTTATGCGTTATGTGATATGCGATATTCGTCATGCATCAAGCCTTATGCGTTATGGGTTATGCGTTAACGTTATGCGTTTTGCGTTATGCGTTATGCGTTATGCGTGATCCGTTATGTGTTAGGCGATATACGTTTTGCGGTATTAGTTATGCGTTATGCGTTATGCGTTATCCGTTGTTCATTATGCGTTATGCGTTGTGCGTTATACGTTTGCGTTATGCGGCATGCGTTATGCGTTATGCGTTATGCGTTATGCGTTATGCGTTATGCGTTATGCGTTATGCGTTATGCGTTATGCATTATGCGGTGTGCGTTATGCGTTATGCGTTATGCGTGATCCGTTATGTATTAGGCGATATACGTTTTGCGGTATTCGTTATGCGTTATGCGTTATGCGTTATGCGTTATGCGTTATACGGTATGCGTTATGCGTTATGCGTTATGCGTTATGCGTTATGCGTTATGCGTTATGCGTTATGCGTTATGCGTTATGCGTTATACGTTATACGGTATGCGTTATGCGTTATACGTTATGCGTTAGGCGTTATGCGTTAGGGGTTATGCGTTATGCGTTATGGTTATGCGTTATGCGTTATGCGATATGCGTCATGCATCAAGCCTTATGCGTTATGTGATATGCGATATTCGTCATGCATCAAGCCTTATGCGTTATGGGTTATGCGTTAACGTTATGCGTTTTGCGTTATGCGTTATGCGTTATGCGTTATGCGTTATGCGTCATGCGTTATACATTATGCGTTATGCTTTATGCGTTATGCGTTATGAGTTATACGTTATGCGTTATGCGTTATGCGTTATGCGTAATGCGTTATGCGTTATGCGTTATGCGTTATGCGTTATGCGTTATGCGTTACGCATTATGCGGTATGCGTTATGCGTTATGCGTTATGCGTTATGCGTTATGCGTTATGCGTTATGGGTTATGCGTTATGCGTTATGCGTTATGCTTTATGCGTTATGCGTTATGCGATATGCGTTATGCGTTATGCGTTATGCGGTATACGGTATGCGTTATGCGTTATGCGTTATGCGTTATACGGTATGCGTTAGGCGTTATGCGTTATATGTTATGCGTTATGCGCTATGCGTTATGCGTTATGCGTTATGCGTTATGCGTTATGCGTAATGCGTTATGCGTTATGCGTTATGCGTTATGCGTTATGCATTATGCGGTGTGCGTTATGCATTATGCGTTATGCGTGATCCGTTATGTATTAGGCGATATACGTTTTGCGGTATTCGTTATGCGATATGCGTTATGCGTTATGCGTTATGCGTTATGCGTTATGCGTTATGCTTTATGCGTTATGCGTTATGAGTTACACGTTATGCGTTATGCGTTATGCGTTATGCGTTATTGCGTTAGGGGTTATGCGTTATGCGTTATACTTTATGCGTTATGCATTATGCGTTATGCGTGATCCGTTATGCGTTAGGCGTTATGGGTTTTCCGGTGTTCGATATGCGTTGTGCATTATGCGTTATGCGTTATGAAGTATGGGTTATGGTTTATGCATTATGCGTTGTGCGCTATACGTTTGCGTTATACGGTATGCGTTATGCGTTATGCGTTATGCGTTATGCGTTATACGGTATGCGTTATGCGTTATACGTTATGCGTTATGCGTTATGCGTTATGGGTTATGCGTTATGCGTTATGGTTATGCGTTATGCGTTATGCGATATGCGTCATGCATCAAGCCTTATGCGTTATGTGATATGCGATATTCGTCATGCATCAAGCCTTATGCGTTATGGGTTATTCGTTAACGTTATGCGTTTTGCGTTATGCGTTATGCGTTATGCGTGATCCGTTATGTGTTAGGCGATATACGTTTTGCGGTATTAGTTATGCGTTATGCGTTATGCGTTATCCGTTGTTCATTATGCGTTATGCGTTGTGCGTTATACGTTTGCGTTATGCGGCATGCGTTATGCGTTATACGGTATGCGTTATGCGTTATGCATTATGCGTTATGCGTTATATGTTATGCGTTATGCGCTATGCGTTATGCGTTATGCGTTATGCGTTATGCGTTATGCGTAATGCGTTATGCGTTATGCGTTATGCGTGATGCGTTATGCATTATGCGGTGTGCGTTATGCGTTATGCGTTATGCGTGATCCGTTATGTATTAGGCGATATACGTTTTGCGGTATTCGTTATGCGTTATGCGTTATGCGTTATGCGTTATGCGTTATACGGTATGCGTTATGCGTTATGCGTTATGCGTTATGCGTTATGCGTTATGCGTTATGCGTTATGCGTTATGCGTTATACGGTATGCGTTATGCGTTATACGTTACGCGTTAGGCGTTATGCGTTATGGGTTATGCGTTATGCGTTATGGTTATGCGTTATGCGTTATGCGATATGCGTCATGCATCAAGCCTTATGCGTTATGTGATATGCGATATTCGTCATGCATCAAGCCTTATGCGTTATGGGTTATGCGTTAACGTTATGCGTTTTGCGTTATGCGTTATGCGTTATGCGTTATGCGCTATGCGTTATGCGTTATGCGTTATGCGTTATGCGTTATGCGTAATGCGTTATGCGTTATGCGTTATGCGTGATGCGTTATGCATTATGCGGTGTGCGTTATGCGTTATGCGTTATGCGTGATCCGTTATGTATTAGGCGATATACGTTTTGCGGTATTCGTTATGCGTTATGCGTTATGCGTTATGCGTTATGCGTTATACGGTATGCGTTATGCGTTATGCGTTATGCGTTATGCGTTATGCGTTATGCGTTATGCGTTATGCGTTATGCGTTATACGGTATGCGTTATGCGTTATACGTTACGCGTTAGGCGTTATGCGTTATGGGTTATGCGTTATGCGTTATGGTTATGCGTTATGCGTTATGCGATATGCGTCATGCATCAAGCCTTATGCGTTATGTGATATGCGATATTCGTCATGCATCAAGCCTTATGCGTTATGGGTTATGCGTTAACGTTATGCGTTTTGCGTTATGCGTTATGCGTTATGCGTTATGCGTTATGCGTTATGCGTCATGCGTTATACATTATGCGTTATGCTTTATGCGTTATGCGTTATGAGTTTTACGTTATGCGTTATGCGTTATGCGTAATGCGTTATGCGTTATGCGTTATGCGTTATGCGTTACGCATTATGCGGTATGCGTTATGCGTTATGCGTTATGCGTTATGCGTTATGCGTTATGTGTTATATGTTATGCGTTATGCGTTATGCGTTATGCGTTATGCGTTATGCGTTATGCGTTGTGCGTTATACGTTTGCGTTATGCGTTATGCGTTATACGTTATGCGTTATGCGTTATGCGTTATGGGTTATGCTTCATGCGTTATGCGTTATTCGTTATGCTTTATGCGTTATGCGTTATGCGTTATGCGTTATGCGTTATGCTTTATGCGTTATGCGTTATGCGTTATGCGTTATGCGTGATCCGTTATGCGTTAGGCGTTATGCGTTATGCGTTATGCGTTATGCGTTATACGGTATGCGTTATGCGTTATGCGTTATGCGTTATGCGTTATGGGTTATGCGTTATGCGTTATGCGTTATGCTTTATGCGTTATGCGTTATGCGTTATGCGTTATGCGTTATGCGTTATGCGTTATGCGTTATGCGGTATACGGTATGCGTTATGCGTTATGCGTTATGCGTTATACGGTATGCGTTAGGCGTTATGCGTTATATGTTATGCGTTATGCGCTCTGCGTTATGCGTTATGCGTTATGCGTTATGCGTTATGCGTAATGCGTTATGCGTTATGCGTTATGCGTTATGCGTTATGCATTATGCGGTGTGCGTTATGCGTTATGCGTTATGCGTGATCCGTTATGTATTAGGCGATATACGATTTGCGGTATTCGTTATGCGTTATGCGTTATGCGTTATGCGTTAGGCGTTATGCGTTATGGGTTATGCGTTATGCGTTATGGTTATACGTTATGCGTTATGCGATATGCGTCATGCATCAAGCCTTATGCGTTATGTGATATGCGATATTCGTCATGCATCAAGCCTTATGCGTTATGGGTTATGCGTTAACGTTATGCGTTATGCGTTATGCGTTATGCGTTATGCGTTATGCGTCATGCGTTATACATTATGCGTTATGCTTTATGCGTTATGCGTTATGAGTTATACGTTATGCGTTGTGCGTTATACGTTTGCGTTATGCGTTATGCGTTATGCGTTATACGTTATGCGTTATGCGTTATGCGATATGCGTTATGCGTTATGCCTTATGCGTTATGCTTTATGCGTTATGCGTTATGAGTTACAAGTTATGCGTTATGCGTTATGCGTTATGCGTTATTGCGTTAGGGTTTATGCGTTTTGCGTTATGCGTTATGCTTTATAAGTTATGCGTTATGCGTTATGCGTTATGCGTTATGCGTTATGCGTTATGCGTTATGCGTTATGCGTTATGCGTTATATGTTATGCGTTATGCGTTATGCGTTATGCGTTATGCGTTATGCGTTATACGGTATGCGTTATGCGTTATGCTTTATGCGTTATGCGTTATGCGTTATGCGTTATGCATTATGCGTTATGCGTTATATGTTATGCGTTATGCGCTATGCGTTATGCGTTATGCGTTATGCGTTATGCGTTATGCGTAATGCGTTATGGGTTATGCGTTATGCGTTATGCGTTATGCATTATGCGGTGTGCGTTATGCGTTATGCGTTATGCGTGATCCGTTATGTATTAGGCAATATACGTTTTGCGGTATTCGTTATGCGTTATGCGTTATGCGTTATGCGTTATACGGTATGCGTTATGCGTTATGCGTTATGCGTTATGCGTTATGCGTTATGCGTTATGCGTTATGCGTTATACGGTATGCGTTATGCGTTATACGTTATGCGTTAGGCGTTATGCGTTATGGGTTATGCGTTATGCGTTATGGTTATGCGTTATGCGTTATGCGATATGCGTCATGCATCAAGCCTTATGCGTTATGTGATATGCGATATTCGTCATGCATCAAGCCTTATGCGTTATGGGTTATGCGTTAACGTTATGCGTTTTGCGTTATGCGTTATGCGTTATGCGTTATGCGTTATGCGTCATGCGTTATACATTATGCGTTATGCTTTATGCGTTATGCGTTATGAGTTATACGTTATGCGTTGTGCGTTATACGTTTGCGTTATGCGTTATGCGTTATGCGTTATGCGATATGCGTTATGCGTTATGCCTTATGCGTTATGCTTTATGCGTTATGCGTTATGAGTTACAAGTTATGCGTTATGCGTTATGCGTTATGCGTTATTGCGTTAGGGTTTATGCGTTTTGCGTTATGCGTTATGCTTTATACGTTATGCGTTATGCGTTATGCGTTATGCGTTATGCGTTATGCGTTATGCGTTATGCGTTATATGTTATGCGTTATGCGTTATGCGTTATGCGTTATGCGTTATGCGTTATACGGTATGCGTTATGCGTTATGCTTTATGCGTTATGCGTTATGCGTTATGCGTTATGCATTATGCGTTATGCGTTATATGTTATGCGTTATGCGCTATGCGTTATGCGTTATGCGTTATGCGTTATGCGTTATGCGTTATGCGTTATGCGTTATGCGTAATGCGTTATGCGTTATGCGTTATGCGTTATGCGTTATGCATTATGCGGTGTGCGTTATGCGTTATGCGTTATGCGTGATCCGTTATGTATTAGGCGATATACGTTTTGCGGTTTTCGTTATGCGTTATGCGTTATACGTTATGCGTTATGCGTTATGCGTTATGCGATATGCGTTATGCGTTATGCGTTATGCGTTATACGGTATGCGTTATGCGTTATACGTTATGCGTTAGGCGTTATGCGTTATGGGTTATGCGTTATGCGTTATGCGTTATGCATTATGCGGTGTGCGTTATGCGTTATGCGTTATGCGTGATCCGTTATGTATTAGGCAATATACGTTTTGTGGTATTAGTTATGCGTTATGCGTTATGCGTTATGCGTTATGCGTTATACGGTATGCGTTATGCGTTATGCGTTATGCGTTATGCGTTATGCGTTATGCGTTATGCGTTATGCGTTATACGGTATGCGTTATGCGTTATACGTTATGCGTTAGGCGTTATGCGTTATGGGTTATGCGTTATGCGTTATGGTTATGCGTTATGCGTTATGCGATATGCGTCATGCATCAAGCCTTATGCGTTATGTGATATGCGATATTCGTCATGCATCAAGCCTTATGCGTTATGGGTTATGCGTTAACGTTATGCGTTTTGCGTTATGCGTTATGCGTTATGCGTTATGCGTTATGCGTCATGCGTTATACATTATGCGTTATGCTTTATGCGTTATGCGTTATGAGTTATACGTTATGCGTTGTGCGTTATACGTTTGCGTTATGCGTTATGCGTTATGCGTTATGCGTTATGCGATATGCGTTATGCGTTATGCCTTATGCGTTATGCTTTATGCGTTATGCGTTATGAGTTACAAGTTATGCGTTATGCGTTATGCGTTATGCGATATGCGTTATGCGTTATGCCTTATGCGTTATGCTTTATGCGTTATGCGTTATGAGTTACAAGTTATGCGTTATGCGTTATGCGTTATGCGTTATTGCGTTAGGGTTTATGCGTTTTGCGTTATGCGTTATGCTTTATACGTTATGCGTTATGCGTTATGCGTTATGCGTTATGCGTTATGCGTTATGCGTTATGCGTTATATGTTATGCGTTATGCGTTATGCGTTATGCGTTATGCGTTATGCGTTATACGGTATGCGTTATGCGTTATGCTTTATGCGTTATGCGTTATGCGTTATGCGTTATGCATTATGCGTTATGCGTTATATGTTATGCGTTATGCGCTATGCGTTATGCGTTATGCGTTATGCGTTATGCGTTATGCGTTATGCGTTATGCGTTATGCGTTATGCGTTATGCGTTATGCGTTATGCGTTATGCATTATGCGGTGTGCGTTATGCGTTATGCGTTATGCGTGATCCGTTATGTATTAGGCGATATACGTTTTGCGGTTTTCGTTATGCGTTATGCGTTATACGTTATGCGTTATGCGTTATGCGTTATGCGATATGCGTTATGCGTTATGCGTTATGCGTTATGCGTTATGCTTTATGCGTTATGCGTTATGAGTTACACGTTATGCGTTGTGCGTTATACGTTTGCGTTATGCGTTATGCGTTATGCGTTATACGTTATGCGTTATGCGTTATGCGATATGCGTTATGCGTTATGCCTTATGCGTTATGCTTTATGCGTTATGCGTTATGAGTTACAAGTTATGCGTTATGCGTTATGCGTTATGCGTTACGCATTATGCGGTATGCGTTATGCGTTATGCGTTATGCGTTATGCGTTATGCGTTATGTGTTATATGTTATGCGTTATGCGTTATGCGTTATGCGTTATGCGTTATGCGTTATGCGTTATGCGTTGTGCGTTATACGTTTGCGTTATGCGTTATGCGTTATACGTTATGCGTTATGCGTTATGCGTTATGGGTTATGCTTCATGCGTTATGCGTTATTCGTTATGCTTTATGCGTTATGCGTTATGCGTTATGCGTTATGCGTTATGCTTTATGCGTTATGCGTTATGCGTTATGCGTTATGCGTGATCCGTTATGCGTTAGGCGTTATGCGTTATGCGTTATGCGTTATGCGTTATACGGTATGCGTTATGCGTTATGCGTTATGCGTTATGCGTTATGGGTTATGCGTTATGCGTTATGCGTTATGCTTTATGCGTTATGCGTTATGCGTTATGCGTTATGCGTTATGCGTTATGCGTTATGCGTTATGCGGTATACGGTATGCGTTATGCGTTATGCGTTATGCGTTATACGGTATGCGTTAGGCGTTATGCGTTATATGTTATGCGTTATGCGCTCTGCGTTATGCGTTATGCGTTATGCGTTATGCGTTATGCGTTATGCGTTATGCGTTATGCGTTATGCGTTATGCGTTATGCATTATGCGGTGTGCGTTATGCGTTATGCGTTATGCGTGATCCGTTATGTATTAGGCGATATACGATTTGCGGTATTCGTTATGCGTTATGCGTTATGCGTTATGCGTTAGGCGTTATGCGTTATGGGTTATGCGTTATGCGTTATGGTTATACGTTATGCGTTATGCGATATGCGTCATGCATCAAGCCTTATGCGTTATGTGATATGCGATATTCGTCATGCATCAAGCCTTATGCGTTATGGGTTATGCGTTAACGTTATGCGTTATGCGTTATGCGTTATGCGTTATGCGTTATGCGTCATGCGTTATACATTATGCGTTATGCTTTATGCGTTATGCGTTATGAGTTATACGTTATGCGTTGTGCGTTATACGTTTGCGTTATGCGTTATGCGTTATGCGTTATGCGTTATACGTTATGCGTTATGCGTTATGCGATATGCGTTATGCGTTATGCCTTATGCGTTATGCTTTATGCGTTATGCGTTATGAGTTACAAGTTATGCGTTATGCGTTATGCGTTATGCGTTATTGCGTTAGGGTTTATGCGTTTTGCGTTATGCGTTATGCTTTATAAGTTATGCGTTATGCGTTATGCGTTATGCGTTATGCGTTATGCGTTATGCGTTATGCGTTATATGTTATGCGTTATGCGTTATGCGTTATGCGTTATGCGTTATGCGTTATACGGTATGCGTTATGCGTTATGCTTTATGCGTTATGCGTTATGCGTTATGCGTTATGCATTATGCGTTATGCGTTATATGTTATGCGTTATGCGCTATGCGTTATGCGTTATGCGTTATGCGTTATGCGTTATGCGTAATGCGTTATGCGTGATCCGTTATGTATTAGGCGATATACGTTTTGCGGTTTTCGTTATGCGTTATGCGTTATACGTTATGCGTTATGCGTTATGCGTTATGCGATATGCGTTATGCGTTATGCGTTATGCGTTATGCGTTATGCTTTATGCGTTATGCGTTATGAGTTACACGTTATGCGTTATGCGTTATGCGTTATGCGTTATTGCGTTAGGGGTTATGCGTTATGCGTTATACTTTATGCGTTATGCATTATGCGTTATGCGTGATCCGTTATGCGTTAGGCGTTATGGGTTTTCCGGTGTTCGATATGCGTTGTGCATTATGCGTTATGCGTTATGAAGTATGGGTTATGGTTTATGCATTATGCGTTGTGCGCTATACGTTTGCGTTATACGGTATGCGTTATGCGTTATGCGTTATGCGTTATGCGTTATGCGTTATACGGTATGCGTTATGCGTTATGCGTTATGCGTTATGCGTTATGCGTTATGGGTTATGCGTTATGCGTTATGGTTATGCGTTATGCGTTATGCGATATGCTTCATGCATCAAGCCTTATGCGTTATGTGATATGCGATATTCGTCATGCATCAAGCCTTATGCGTTATGGGTTATGCGTTAACGTTATGCGTTTTGCGTTATGCGTTATGCGTTATGCGTGATCCGTTATGTGTTAGGCGATATACGTTTTGCGGTATTAGTTATGCGTTATGCGTTATGCGTTATCCGTTGTTCATTATGCGTTATGCGTTGTGCGTTATACGTTTGCGTTATGCGGCATGCGTTATGCGTTATGCGTTATGCGTTATGCGTTATGCGTTATATGTTATGCGTTATGCGCTATGCGTTATGCGTTATGCGTTATGCGTTATGCGTAATGCGTTATGCGTTATGCGTTATGCGTTATGCGTTATGCATTATGCGGTGTGCGTTATGCGTTATGCGTTATGCGTGATCCGTTATGTATTAGGCGATATACGTTTTGCGGTATTCGTTATGCGTTATGCGTTATGCGTTATGCGTTATGCGTTATACGGTATGCGTTATGCGTTATGCGTTATGCGTTATGCGTTATGCGTTATGCGTTATGCGTTATGCGTTATGCGTTATGCGTTATGCGTTATACGTTATACGGTATGCGTTATGCGTTATACGTTATGCGTTAGGCGTTATGCGTTATGGGTTATGCGTTATGCGTTATGGTTATGCGTTATGCGTTATGCGATATGCGTCATGCATCAAGCCTTATGCGTTATGTGATATGCGATATTCGTCATGCATCAAGCCTTATGCGTTATGGGTTATGCGTTAACGTTATGCGTTTTGCGTTATGCGTTATGCGTTATGCGTTATGCGTTATGCGTTATGCGTTATGCGTCATGCGTTATACATTATGCGTTATGCTTTATGCGTTATGCGTTATGAGTTATACGTTATGCGTTATGCGTTATGCGTTATGCGTTATGCGTAATGCGTTATGCGTTATGCGTTATGCGTTATGCGTTACGCATTATGCGGTATGCGTTATGCGTTATGCGTTATGCGTTATGCGTTATGCGTTATGCGTTATGTGTTATATGTTATGCGTTATGCGTTATGCGTTATGCGTTATGCGTTATGCGTTATGCGTTATGCGTTATGCGTTATGCGTTGTGCGTTATACGTTTGCGTTATGCGTTATGCGTTATGCGTTTGCGTTATGCGTTATGCGTTATGCTTTATGCGTTATGCGTTATGCGTTATGCGTTATGCTTGATCCGTTATGCGTTAGGCGTTATGCGTTAGGCGTTATGCGTTATGCGTTATACGGTATGCGTTATGCGTTATGCGTTATGCGTTATGCGTTATGCGTTATGGGTTATGCGTTATGCGTTATGCGTTATGCTTTATGCGTTATGCGTTATGCGTTATGCGTTATGCGTTATGCGTTATGCGGTATACGGTATGCGTTATGCGTTATGCGTTATGCGTTATACGGTATGCGTTAGGCGTTATGCGTTATATGTTATGCGTTATGCGCTATGCGTTATGCGTTATGCGTTATGCGTTATGCGTTATGCGTAATGCGTTATGCGTTATGCGTTATGCGTTATGCGTTATGCATTATGCGGTGTGCGTTATGCGTTATGCGTTATGCGTGATCCGTTATGTATTAGGCGATATACGTTTTGCGGTATTCGTTATGCGTTATGCGTTATGCGTTATGCGTTATACGGTATGCGTTATGCGTTATGCGTTATGCGTTATGCGTTATGCGTTATGCGTTATGCGTTATGCGTTATGCGTTATACGGTATGCGTTATGCGTTATACGTTATGCGTTAGGCGTTATGCGTTATGGGTTATGCGTTATGCGTTATGGTTATGCGTTATGCGTTATGCGATATGCGTCATGCATCAAGCCTTATGCGTTATGTGATATGCGATATTCGTCATGCATCAAGCCTTATGCGTTATGGGTTATGCGTTAACGTTATGCGTTTTGCGTTATGCGTTATGCGTTATGCGTTATGCGTTATGCGTTATGCGTCATGCGTTATACATTATGCGTTATGCTTTATGCGTTATGCGTTATGAGTTCTACGTTATGCGTTGTGCGTTATACGTTTGCGTTATGCGTTATGCGTTATGCGTTATACGTTATGCGTTATGCGTTATGCGATATGCGTTATGCGTTATGCCTTATGCGTTATGCTTTATGCGTTATGCGTTATGAGTTACAAGTTATGCGTTATGCGTTATGCGTTATGCGTTATTGCGTTAGGGTTTATGCGTTTTGCGTTATGCGTTATGCTTTATAAGTTATGCGTTATGCGTTATGCGTTATGCGTTATGCGTTATGCGTTATGCGTTATGCGTTATGCGTTATGCGTTATATGTTATGCGTTATGCGTTATGCGTTATGCGTTATGCGTTATACGGTATGCGTTATGCGTTATGCTTTATGCGTTATGCGTTATGCGTTATGCGTTATGCATTATGCGTTATGCGTTATATGTTATGCGTTATGCGCTATGCGTTATGCGTTATGCGTTATGCGTTATGCGTTATGCGTAGTGCGTTATGGGTTATGCGTTATGCGTTATGCATTATGCGGTGTGCGTTATGCGTTATGCGTTATGCGTGATCCGTTATGTATTAGGCGATATACGTTTTGCGGTATTCGTTATGCGTTATGCGTTATGCGTTATACGGTATGCGTTATGCGTTATGCGTTATGCGTTATGCGTTATGCGTTATGCGTTATGCGTTATGCGTTATACGGTATGCGTTATGCGTTATACGTTATGCGTTAGGCGTTATGCGTTATGGGTTATGCGTTATGCGTTATGGTTATGCGTTATGCGTTATGCGATATGCGTCATGCATCAAGCCTTATGCGTTATGTGATATGCGATATTCGTCATGCATCAAGCCTTATGCGTTATGGGTTATGCGTTAACGTTATGCGTTTTGCGTTATGCGTTATGCGTTATGCGTTATGCGTTATGCGTTATGCGTCATGCGTTATACATTATGCGTTATGCTTTATGCGTTATGCGTTATGAGTTATACGTTATGCGTTGTGCGTTATACGTTTGCGTTATGCGTTATGCGTTATGCGTTATACGGTATGCGTTATGCGTTATACGTTATGCGTTATGCGTTATGCGATATGCGTTATGCGTTATGCCTTATGCGTTATGCTTTATGCGTTATGCGTTATGAGTTACAAGTTATGCGTTATGCGTTATGCGTTATGCGTTATTGCGTTAGGGTTTATGCGTTTTGCGTTATGCGTTATGCTTTATAAGTTATGCGTTATGCGTTATGCGTTATGCGTTATGCGTTATGCGTTATGCGTTATATGTTATGCGTTATGCGTTATGCGTTATGCGTTATGCGTTGTGCGTTATACGTTTGCGTTATGCGTTATGCGTTATACGGAATGCGTTATGCGTTATACGTTATGCGTTATGCGTTATGCGATATGCGTTATGCGTTATGCGTTATACGTTATGCGTTAGGCGTTATGCGTTATGGGTTATGCTTCATGCGTTATGCGTTATGCGTTATGCGTTATTGCGTTAGGGGTTATACGTTATGCGTTATGCGTTATGCGTTATACGGTATGCGTTATGCGTTATACGCTATGCGTTATGCGTTATGCGTTATGCGATATGCGTTATGCGTTATGCGTTATGCGTTATGCGTTATGCTTTATGCGTTATGCGTTATGAGTTACACGTTATGCGTTATGCGTTATGCGTTATGCGTTATTGCGTTAGGGGTTATGCGTTATGCGTTATACTTTATGCGTTATGCATTATGCGTTATGCGTGATCCGTTATGCGTTAGGCGTTATGGGTTTTCCGGTGTTCGATATGCGTTGTGCATTATGCGTTATGCGTTATGAAGTATGGGTTATGGTTTATACATTATGCGTTGTGCGCTATACGTTTGCGTTATACGGTATGCGTTATGCGTTATACGTTATGCGTTATGCGTTATGCGTTATACGGTATGCGTTATGCGTTATACGTTATGCGTTAGGCGTTATGCGTTATGCGTTATGCGTTATGCGTTATGCGTTATGCGTTATACGGTATGCGTTATGCGTTATACGTTATGCGTTAGGCGTTATGCGTTATGGGTTATGCGTTATGCGTTATGGTTATGCGTTATGCGTTATGCGATATGCGTCATGCATCAAGCCTTATGCGTTATGTGATATGCGATATTCGTCATGCATCAAGCCTTATGCGTTATGGGTTATGCGTTAACGTTATGCGTTTTGCGTTATGCGTTATGCGTTATGCGTTATGCGTTATGCGTCATGCGTTATACATTATGCGTTATGCTTTATGCGTTATGCGTTATGAGTTATACGTTATGCGTTGTGCGTTATACGTTTGCGTTATGCGTTATGCGTTATGCGTTATGCGTTATGCGTTATGCGTTATGCGTTATGCCTTATGCGTTATGCTTTATGCGTTATGCGTTATGAGTTACAAGTTATGCGTTATGCGTTATGCGTTATGCGTTATTGCGTTAGGGTTTATGCGTTTTGCGTTATGCGTTATGCTTTATACGTTATGCGTTATGCGTTATGCGTTATGCGTTATGCGTTATGCGTTATGCGTTATGCGTTATATGTTATGCGTTATGCGTTATGCGTTATGCGTTATGCGTTATGCGTTATACGGTATGCGTTATGCGTTATGCTTTATGCGTTATGCGTTATGCGTTATGCGTTATGCATTATGCGTTATGCGTTATATGTTATGCGTTATGCGTTATGCGTTATGCGTTATGCGTTATGCGTTATGCGTTATGCGTTATGCGTTATGCGTAATGCGTTATGCGTTATGCGTTATGCGTTATGCGTTATGCATTATGCGGTGTGCGTTATGCGTTATGCGTTATGCGTGATCCGTTATGTATTAGGCGATATACGTTTTGCGGTTTTCGTTATGCGTTATGCGTTATACGTTATGCGTTATGCGTTATGCGTTATGCGATATGCGTTATGCGTTATGCGTTATGCGTTATGCGTTATGCTTTATGCGTTATGCGTTATGAGTTACACGTTATGCGTTATGCGTTATGCGTTACGCGTTATTGCGTTAGGGGTTATGCGTTATGCGTTATACTTTATGCGTTATGCATTATGCGTTATGCGTGATCCGTTATGCGTTAGGCGTTATGGGTTTTCCGGTGTTCGATATGCGTTGTGCATTATGCGTTATGCGTTATGAAGTATGGGTTATGGTTTATGCATTATGCGTTGTGCGCTATACGTTTGCGTTATACGGTATGCGTTATGCGTTATGCGTTATGCGTTATGCGTTATGCGTTATACGGTATGCGTTATGCGTTATACGTTATGCGTTATGCGTTATGCGTTATGGGTTATGCGTTATGCGTTATGGTTATGCGTTATGCGTTATGCGATATGCTTCATGCAACAAGCCTTATGCGTTATGTGATATGCGATATTCGTCATGCATCAAGCCTTATGCGTTATGGGTTATGCGTTAACGTTATGCGTTTTGCGTTATGCGTTATGCGTTATGCGTGATCCGTTATGTGTTAGGCGATATACGTTTTGCGGTATTAGTTATGCGTTATGCGTTATGCGTTATCCGTTGTTCATTATGCGTTATGCGTTGTGCGTTATACGTTTGCGTTATGCGGCATGCGTTATGCGTTATGCGTTATGCGTTATGCGTTATGCGTTATGCGTTATGCGTTATGCGTTATGCGTTATGCATTATGCGGTGTGCGTTATGCGTTATGCGTTATGCGTGATCCGTTATGTATTAGGCGATATACGTTTTGCGGTATTCGTTATGCGTTATGCGTTATGCGTTATGCGTTATGCGTTATACGGTATGCGTTATGCGTTATGCGTTATGCGTTATGCGTTATGCGTTATGCGTTATGCGTTATGCGTTATGCGTTATGCGTTATGCGTTATACGTTATACGGTATGCGTTATGCGTTATACGTTATGCGTTAGGCGTTATGCGTTATGGGTTATGCGTTATGCGTTATGGTTATGCGTTATGCGTTATGCGATATGCGTCATGCATCAAGCCTTATGCGTTATGTGATATGCGATATTCGTCATGCATCAAGCCTTATGCGTTATGGGTTATGCGTTAACGTTATGCGTTTTGCGTTATGCGTTATGCGTTATGCGTTATGCGTTATGCGTTATGCGTTATGCGTCATGCGTTATACATTATGCGTTATGCTTTATGCGTTATGCGTTATGAGTTATACGTTATGCGTTATGCGTTATGCGTTATGCGTAATGCGTTATGCGTTATGCGTTATGCGTTATGCGTTACGCATTATGCGGTATGCGTTATGCGTTATGCGTTATGCGTTATGCGTTATGCGTTATGCGTTATGCGTTATGTGTTATATGTTATGCGTTATGCGTTATGCGTTATGCGTTATGCGTTATGCGTTATGCGTTATGCGTTATGCGTTATGCGTTGTGCGTTATACGTTTGCGTTATGCGTTATGCGTTATACGTTATGCGTTATGCGTTATGCGTTATGGGTTATGCTTCATGCGTTATGCGTTATTCGTTATGCTTTATGCGTTATGCGTTATGCGTTTGCGTTATGCGTTATGCGTTATGCTTTATGCGTTATGCGTTATGCGTTATGCGTTATGCTTGATCCGTTATGCGTTAGGCGTTATGCGTTAGGCGTTATGCGTTATGCGTTATACGGTATGCGTTATGCGTTATGCGTTATGCGTTATGCGTTATGCGTTATGGGTTATGCGTTATGCGTTATGCGTTATGCTTTATGCGTTATGCGTTATGCGTTATGCGTTATGCGTTATGCGTTATGCGGTATACGGTATGCGTTATGCGTTATGCGTTATGCGTTATACGGTATGCGTTAGGCGTTATGCGTTATATGTTATGCGTTATGCGCTATGCGTTATGCGTTATGCGTTATGCGTTATGCGTTATGCGTAATGCGTTATGCGTTATGCGTTATGCGTTATGCGTTATGCATTATGCGGTGTGCGTTATGCGTTATGCGTTATGCGTGATCCGTTATGTATTAGGCGATATACGTTTTGCGGTATTCGTTATGCGTTATGCGTTATGCGTTATGCGTTATGCGTTATACGGTATGCGTTATGCGTTATGCGTTATGCGTTATGCGTTATGCGTTATGCGTTATGCGTTATGCGTTATGCGTTATACGGTATGCGTTATGCGTTATACGTTATGCGTTAGGCGTTATGCGTTATGGGTTATGCGTTATGCGTTATGGTTATGCGTTATGCGTTATGCGATATGCGTCATGCATCAAGCCTTATGCGTTATGTGATATGCGATATTCGTCATGCATCAAGCCTTATGCGTTATGGGTTATGCGTTAACGTTATGCGTTTTGCGTTATGCGTTATGCGTTATGCGTTATGCGTTATGCGTTATGCGTCATGCGTTATACATTATGCGTTATGCTTTATGCGTTATGCGTTATGAGTTATACGTTATGCGTTGTGCGTTATACGTTTGCGTTATGCGTTATGCGTTATGCGTTATACGTTATGCGTTATGCGTTATGCGATATGCGTTATGCGTTATGCCTTATGCGTTATGCTTTATGCGTTATGCGTTATGAGTTACAAGTTATGCGTTATGCGTTATGCGTTATGCGTTATGCGTTATTGCGTTAGGGTTTATGCGTTTTGCGTTATGCGTTATGCTTTATAAGTTATGCGTTATGCGTTATGCGTTATGCGTTATGCGTTATGCGTTATGCGTTATGCGTTATGCGTTATGCGTTATATGTTATGCGTTATGCGTTATGCGTTATGCGTTATGCGTTATACGGTATGCGTTATGCGTTATGCTTTATGCGTTATGCGTTATGCGTTATGCGTTATGCATTATGCGTTATGCGTTATATGTTATGCGTTATGCGCTATGCGTTATGCGTTATGCGTTATGCGTTATGCGTTATGCGTAATGCGTTATGGGTTATGCGTTATGCGTTATGCGTTATGCATTATGCGGTGTGCGTTATGCGTTATGCGTTATGCGTGATCCGTTATGTATTAGGCGATATACGTTATGCGGTATTCGTTATGCGTTATGCGTTATGCGTTATGCGTTATGCGTTATACGGTATGCGTTATGCGTTATGCGTTATGCGTTATGCGTTATGCGTTATGCGTTATGCGTTATGCGTTATGCGTTATGCGTTATACGGTATGCGTTATGCGTTATACGTTATGCGTTAGGCGTTATGCGTTATGGGTTATGCGTTATGCGTTATGGTTATGCGTTATGCGTTATGCGATATGCGTCATGCATCAAGCCTTATGCGTTATGTGATATGCGATATTCGTCATGCATCAAGCCGTATGCGTTATGGGTTATGCGTTAACGTTATGCGTTTTGCGTTATGCGTTATGCGTTATGCGTTATGCGTTATGCGTTATGCGTCATGCGTTATACATTATGCGTTATGCTTTATGCGTTATGCGTTATGAGTTATACGTTATGCGTTGTGCGTTATACGTTTGCGTTATGCGTTATGCGTTATGCGTTATACGGTATGCGTTATGCGTTATACGTTATGCGTTATGCGTTATGCGATATGCGTTATGCGTTATGCCTTATGCGTTATGCGTTATGCGTTATTGCGTTAGGGTTTATGCGTTTTGCGTTATGCGTTATGCTTTATAAGTTATGCGTTATGCGTTATGCGTTATGCGTTATGCGTTATGCGTTATGCGTTATATGTTATGCGTTATGCGTTATGCGTTATGCGTTATGCGTTGTGCGTTATACGTTTGCGTTATGCGTTATGCGTTATACGGAATGCGTTATGCGTTATACGTTATGCGTTATGCGTTATGCGATATGCGTTATGCGTTATGCGTTATACGTTATGCGTTAGGCGTTATGCGTTATGGGTTATGCTTCATGCGTTATGCGTTATGCGTTATGCGTTATTGCGTTAGGGGTTATACGTTATGCGTTATGCGTTATGCGTTATACGGTATGCGTTATGCGTTATACGTTATGCGTTATGCGTTATGCGTTATGCGATATGCGTTATGCGTTATGCGTTATGCGTTATGCGTTATGAAGTATGGGTTATGGTTTATACATTATGCGTTGTGCGCTATACGTTTGCGTTATACGGTATGCGTTATGCGTTATACGTTATGCGTTATGCGTTATGCGTTATGCGTTATGCGTTATGCGTTATACGGTATGCGTTATGCGTTATACGTTATGCGTTAGGCGTTATGCGTTATGGGTTATGCGTTATGCGTTATGGTTATGCGTTATGCGTTATGCGATATGCGTCATGCATCAAGCCTTATGCGTTATGTGATATGCGATATTCGTCATGCATCAAGCCTTATGCGTTATGGGTTATGCGTTAACGTTATGCGTTTTGCGTTATGCGTTATGCGTTATGCGTTATGCGTTATGCGTCATGCGTTATACATTATGCGTTATGCTTTATGCGTTATGCGTTATGAGTTATACGTTATGCGTTGTGCGTTATACGTTTGCGTTATGCGTTATGCGTTATGCGTTATGCGTTATGCGATATGCGTTATGCGTTATGCCTTATGCGTTATGCTTTATGCGTTATGCGTTATGAGTTACAAGTTATGCGTTATGCGTTATGCGTTATGCGTTATTGCGTTAGGGTTTATGCGTTTTGCGTTATGCGTTATGCTTTATGCGTTATGCGTTATGCGTTATGCGTTATGCGTTATGCGTTATGCGTTATGCGTTATGCGTTATATGTTATGCGTTATGCGTTATGCGTTATGCGTTATGCGTTATGCGTTATACGGTATGCGTTATGCGTTATGCTTTATGCGTTATGCGTTATGCGTTATGCGTTATGCATTATGCGTTATGCGTTATATGTTATGCGTTATGCGCTATGCGTTATGCGTTATGCGTTATGCGTTATGCGTTATGCGTTATGCGTTATGCGTAATGCGTTATGCGTTATGCGTTATGCGTTATGCGTTATGCATTATGCGGTGTGCGTTATGCGTTATGCGTTATGCGTGATCCGTTATGTATTAGGCGATATACGTTTTGCGGTTTTCGTTATGCGTTATGCGTTATACGTTATGCGTTATGCGTTATGCGTTATGCGATATGCGTTATGCGTTATGCGTTATGCGTTATGCGTTATGCTTTATGCGTTATGCGTTATGAGTTACACGTTATGCGTTATGCGTTATGCGTTATGCGTTATTGCGTTAGGGGTTATGCGTTATGCGTTATACTTTATGCGTTATGCATTATGCGTTATGCGTGATCCGTTATGCGTTAGGCGTTATGGGTTTTCCGGTGTTCGATATGCGTTGTGCATTATGCGTTATGCGTTATGAAGTATGGGTTATGGTTTATGCATTATGCGTTGTGCGCTATACGTTTGCGTTATACGGTATGCGTTATGCGTTATGCGTTATGCGTTATGCGTTATGCGTTATACGGTATGCGTTATGCGTTATACGTTATGCGTTATGCGTTATGCGTTATGGGTTATGCGTTATGCGTTATGGTTATGCGTTATGCGTTATGCGATATGCTTCATGCATCAAGCCTTATGCGTTATGTGATATGCGATATTCGTCATGCATCAAGCCTTATGCGTTATGGGTTATGCGTTAACGTTATGCGTTTTGCGTTATGCGTTATGCGTTATGCGTGATCCGTTATGTGTTAGGCGATATACGTTTTGCGGTATTAGTTATGCGTTATGCGTTATGCGTTATCCGTTGTTCATTATGCGTTATGCGTTGTGCGTTATACGTTTGCGTTATGCGGCATGCGTTATGCGTTATGCGTTATGCGTTATGCGTTATGCGTTATATGTTATGCGTTATGCGCTATGCGTTATGCGTTATGCGTTATGCGTTATGCGTAATGCGTTATGCGTTATGCGTTATGCGTTATGCGTTATGCATTATGCGGTGTGCGTTATGCGTTATGCGTTATGCGTGATCCGTTATGTATTAGGCGATATACGTTTTGCGGTATTCGTTATGCGTTATGCGTTATGCGTTATGCGTTATGCGTTATACGGTATGCGTTATGCGTTATGCGTTATGCGTTATGCGTTATGCGTTATGCGTTATGCGTTATGCGTTATGCGTTATGCGTTATACGTTATACGGTATGCGTTATGCGTTATACGTTATGCGTTAGGCGTTATGCGTTATGGGTTATGCGTTATGCGTTATGGTTATGCGTTATGCGTTATGCGATATGCGTCATGCATCAAGCCTTATGCGTTATGTGATATGCGATATTCGTCATGCATCAAGCCTTATGCGTTATGGGTTATGCGTTAACGTTATGCGTTTTGCGTTATGCGTTATGCGTTATGCGTTATGCGTTATGCGTTATGCGTCATGCGTTATACATTATGCGTTATGCTTTATGCGTTATGCGTTATGAGTTATACGTTATGCGTTATGCGTTATGCGTTATGCGTTATGCGTAATGCGTTATGCGTTATGCGTTATGCGTTATGCGTTACGCATTATGCGGTATGCGTTATGCGTTATGCGTTATGCGTTATGCGTTATGCGTTATGCGTTATGCGTTATGCGTTATGCTTTATGCGTTATGCGTTATGCGTTATGCGTTATGCGTTATGCGTTATGCGGTATACGGTATGCGTTATGCGTTATGCGTTATGCGTTATACGGTATGCGTTAGGAGTTATGCGTTATATGTTATGCGTTATGCGCTATGCGTTATGCGTTATGCGTTATGCGTTATGCGTTATGCGTAATGCGTTATGCGTTATGCGTTATGCGTTATGCGTTATGCATTATGCGGTGTGCGTTATGCGTTATGCGTTATGCGTGATCCGTTATGTATTAGGCGATATACGTTTTGCGGTATTCGTTATGCGTTATGCGTTATGCGTTATGCGTTATACGGTATGCGTTATGCGTTATGCGTTATGCGTTATGCGTTATGCGTTATGCGTTATGCGTTATGCGTTATGCGTTATACGGTATGCGTTATGCGTTATACGTTATGCGTTAGGCGTTATGCGTTATGGGTTATGCGTTATGCGTTATGGTTATGCGTTATGCGTTATGCGATATGCGTCATGCATCAAGCCTTATGCGTTATGTGATATGCGATATTCGTCATGCATCAAGCCTTATGCGTTATGGGTGATGCGTTAACGTTATGCGTTTTGCGTTATGCGTTATGCGTTATGCGTTATGCGTTATGCGTTATGCGTCATGCGTTATACATTATGCGTTATGCTTTATGCGTTATGCGTTATGAGTTATACGTTATGCGTTGTGCGTTATACGTTTGCGTTATGCGTTATGCGTTATGCGTTATACGTTATGCGTTATGCGTTATGCGATATGCGTTATGCGTTATGCCTTATGCGTTATGCTTTATGCGTTATGCGTTATGAGTTACAAGTTATGCGTTATGCGTTATGCGTTATGCGTTATGCGTTATGCGTTATGCGTTATGCGTTATGCGTTATATGTTATGCGTTATGCGTTATGCGTTATGCGTTATGCGTTATACGGTATGCGTTATGCGTTATGCTTTATGCGTTATGCGTTATGCGTTATGCGTTATGCATTATGCGTTATGCGTTATATGTTATGCGTTATGCGCTATGCGTTATGCGTTATGCGTTATGCGTTATGCGTTATGCGTAATGCGTTATGGGTTATGCGTTATGCGTTATGCGTTATGCATTATGCGGTGTGCGTTATGCGTTATGCGTTATGCGTGATCCGTTATGTATTAGGCGATATACGTTTTGCGGTATCGTTATGCGTTATGCGTTATGCGTTATGCGTTATGCGTTATACGGTATGCGTTATGCGTTATGCGTTATGCGTTATGCGTTATGCGTTATGCGTTATGCGTTATGCGTTATGCGTTATGCGTTATGCGTTATGCGTTATACGGTATGCGTTATGCGTTATACGTTATGCGTTAGGCGTTATGCGTTATGGGTTATGCGTTATGCGTTATGGTTATGCGTTATGCGTTATGCGATATGCGTCATGCATCAAGCCTTATGCGTTATGTGATATGCGATATTCGTCATGCATCAAGCCTTATGCGTTATGGGTTATGCGTTAACGTTATGCGTTTTGCGTTATGCGTTATGCGTTATGCGTTATGCGTTATGCGTTATGCGTCATGCGTTATACATTATGCGTTATGCTTTATGCGTTATGCGTTATGAGTTATACGTTATGCGTTGTGCGTTATACGTTTGCGTTATGCGTTATGCGTTATGCGTTATACGGTATGCGTTATGCGTTATACGTTATGCGTTATGCGTTATGCGATATGCGTTATGCGTTATGCCTTATGCGTTATGCTTTATGCGTTATGCGTTATGAGTTACAAGTTATGAGTTATGCGTTATGCGTTATGCGTTATTGCGTTAGGGTTTATGCGTTTTGCGTTATGCGTTATGCTTTATAAGTTATGCGTTATGCGTTATGCGTTATGCGTTATGCGTTATGCGTTATGCGTTATACGTTATGCGTTATGCGTTATGCGTTATGCGTTATGCGTTGTGCGTTATACGTTTGCGTTATGCGTTATGCGTTATACGGAATGCGTTATGCGTTATACGTTATGCGTTATGCGTTATGCGATATGCGTTATGCGTTATGCGTTATACGTTATGCGTTAGGCGTTATGCGTTATGGGTTATGCTTCATGCGTTATGCGTTATGCGTTATGCGTTATTGCGTTAGGGGTTATACGTTATGCGTTATGCGTTATGCGTTATACGGTATGCGTTATGCGTTATACGTTATGCGTTATGCGTTATGCGTTATGCGATATGCGTTATGCGTTATGCGTTATGCGTTATGCGTTATGCTTTATGCGTTATGCGTTATGAGTTACACGTTATGCGTTATGCGTTATGCGTTATGCGTTATTGCGTTAGGGGTTATGCGTTATGCGTTATACTTTATGCGTTATGCATTATGCGTTATGCGTGATCCGTTATGCGTTAGGCGTTATGGGTTTTCCGGTGTTCGATATGCGTTGTGCATTATGCGTTATGCGTTATGAAGTATGGGTTATGGTTTATACATTATGCGTTGTGCGCTATACGTTTGCGTTATACGGTATGCGTTATGCGTTATACGTTATGCGTTATGCGTTATGCGTTATGCGTTATGCGTTATGGGTTATGCTTCATGCGTTATGCGTTATGCGTTATGCTTTATGCGTTATGCGTTATGCGTTATGCGTTATGCGTTATGCGTTATGCGTTATGCGTTATGCGTTATGCGTTATGCGTTATGCGTTATGCGTTATGCGTTATACGGTATGCGTTATGCGTTATGCGTTATGCGTTATACGGTATGCGTTATGCGTTATACGTTATGCGTTATGCGTTATGCGTTATGGGTTATGCGTTATGCGTTATGGTTATGCGTTATGCGTTATGCGTTATGCGTTATGCGATATGCGTCATGCATCAAGCCTTATGCGTTATGTGATATGCGATATTCGTCATGCATCAAGCCTTATGCGTTATGGGTTATGCGTTAACGTTATGCGTTTTGCGTTATGCGTTATGCGTTATGCGTGATCCGTTATGTGTTAGGCGATATACGTTTTGCGGTATTAGTTATGCGTTATGCGTTATGCGTTATCCGTTGTTCATTATGCGTTATGCGTTGTGCGTTATACGTTTGCGTTATGCGGCATGCGTTATGCGTTATACGGTATGCGTTATGCGTTATGCTTTATGCGTTATGCGTTATGCGTTATGCGTTATGCATTATGCGTTATGCGTTATATGTTATGCGTTATGCGCTATGCGTTATGCGTTATGCGTTATGCGTTATGCGTTATGCGTAATGCGTTATGCGTTATGCGTTATGCGTTATGCGTTATGCATTATGCGGTGTGCGTTATGCGTTATGCGTTATGCGTGATCCGTTATGTATTAGGCGATATACGTTTTGCGGTATTCGTTATGCGTTATGCGTTATGCGTTATGCGTTATGCGTTATACGGTATGCGTTATGCGTTATGCGTTATGCGTTATGCGTTATGCGTTATGCGTTATGCGTTATACGGTATGCGTTATGCGTTATACGTTATGCGTTAGGCGTTATGCGTTATGGGTTATGCGTTATGCGTTATGGTTATGCGTTATGCGTTATGCGATATGCGTCATGCATCAAGCCTTATGCGTTATGTGATATGCGATATTCGTCATGCATCAAGCCTTATGCGTTATGGGTTATGCGTTAACGTTATGCGTTTTGCGTTATGCGTTAGGCGTTATGGGTTTTCCGGTGTTCGATATGCGTTGTGCATTATGCGTTATGCGTTATGAAGTATGGGTTATGGTTTATGCATTATGCGTTGTGCGCTATACGTTTGCGTTATTCGGTATGCGTTATGCGTTATACGTTATGCGTTATGCGTTATGCGTTATGCGTTATGGGTTATGCTTCATGCGTTATGCGTTATGCGTTATGCTTTATGCGTTATGCGTTATGCGTTATGCGTTATGCGTTATGCGTTATACGGTATGCGTTATGCGTTATGCGTTATGCGTTATACGGTATGCGTTATGCGTTATACGTTATGCGTTATGTGTTATGCGTTATGCGTTATGGGTTATGCGTTATGCGTTATGGTTATGCGTTATGCGTTATGCGATATGCGTCATGCATCAAGCCTTATGCGTTATGTGATATGCGATATTCGTCATGCATCAAGCCTTATGCGTTATGGGTTATGCGTTAACGTTATGCGTTTTGCGTTATGCGTTATGCGTTATGCGTGATCCGTTATGTGTTAGGCGATATACGTTTTGCGGTATTAGTTATGCGTTATGCGTTATGCGTTATCCGTTGTTCATTATGCGTTATGCGTTGTGCGTTATACGTTTGCGTTATGCGGCATGCGTTATGCGTTATACGGTATGCGTTATGCGTTATGCTTTATGCGTTATGCGTTATGCGTTATGCTTTATGCATTATGCGTTATGCGTTATATGTTATGCGTTATGCGCTATGCGTTATGCGTTATGCGTTATGCGTTATGCGTTATGCGTAATGCGTTATGCGTTATGCGTTATGCGTTATGCGTTATGCATTATGCGGTGTGCGTTATGCGTTATGCGTTATGCGTGATCCGTTATGTATTAGGCGATATACGTTTTGCGGTATTCGTTATGCGTTATGCGTTATGCGTTATGCGTTAGGCGTTATGCGTTATGCGTTATGCGTTATGCGTTATGCGTTATGCGATATGCGTTATGCGTTATGCGTTATGCGTTATTCGTTATGAGTAATGAGTTATAAGTTATGCGTTATGCCTTATGCTTTATGCATTATGCGTTATGCATTATGCGTTATGCGTTATGCGTTATGCTTTATGCGTTATGCGTTACTCCTTATGAGTTATGAGTTATGTGTTATGCGTGATCCGTTATGCGTTGAGCGTTATGCGTTATGCGTTATGCGTTATGCGTTATGCGTTATGCGTTATGCGTTATGCTTTATGCGTTATGCGTTATGAGTTATACGTTATGCGTTATGCGTTATGCGTTATGCGTTACGCGTTATGCGTTACGCGTTACGCGTTATGCGTTATGCGTTATGCGTTATGCGTTATGCGTTATGCGTTATGCGTTATGCGTTATGCGTTATGCGTTATGCGTTGTGCGTTATACGTTTGCGTTATGCGTTATGCATTATGCGTTATACGGTATACGTTATGCGTTATACGTTATGCGTTATGCGTTATGCGTTATGGGTTATGCCTTATGCCTTATGGTTTGCGTTATACGTTTGCATTATGCGTTATGCGTTATGCGTTGTACGGTATGCGTTATGCGTTATACGTTATGCGTTATGCGTTATGCATAATGCGTTATACGTTATGTATTATGCATTATGCCTTATGCGTTATGCGATATGCGTCATACATCAAGCCTTATGCGTTATGCGATATGCGATATGCGTCATGCATCAAGCCTTATGCGTTATGCGTTATGCGTTATGCGTTATGCGTTATGCGTTATGCTTTATGCGTTATGCGTTATGCGTTATGCGTTATGCATTATGCGTTATGCGTTATGCTTTATGCGTTATGCGTTATGCGTTATGCGTTATGCGTTATGCGTTTTGCGTTATGCGTTATATGTTATGCGTTATGCGTTATGCGTTATGCGTTGTGCGTTATACGTTTGCGTTATGCGTTATGCGTTGTACGGTATGCGTTATGCGTTATACGTTATGCGTTATGCGTTATGCGAAATGCGTTATGCGTTATGCGTTATGCGTTATGCTTTATGCGTTATGCGTTATGAGTTACTCGTTATGCTTTATGCGTTATGCGTTATGCGTTATTGCGTTAGGGGTTATGCGTTATGCGTTATGCGTTATACTTTATGCGTTATGCATTATGCGTTATGCGTGATCCGTTATGCGTTAGGCGTTATGGGTTTTCCGGTGTTCGTTATGCGTTGTGCATTATGCGTTATGCGTTATGAAGTATGGGTTATGGTTTATGCGTTATGCGTTGTGCGTTATGCGTTATGCGTTATGCGTTATGCGTTATGCGTTATGCGATATGCGTTATGCGTTATGTTTTATGCGTTATGTGTTATGCGTTATGCGTTATGAGTAATGCGTGATCCGTTATGCGTTATGCGTTATGCGTTATGCGTTATGCGTTATGCGTTATGCGTTATGCGTTTTGCTTTATGAGTTATACGTTATGCGTTATGCGTTATGCGTTATGCGTTACGCGTTATGCGTTACGCGTTACGCGTTATGCGTTATGCGTTATGCGTTATGCGTTATGCGTTATGCGTTATGCGTTATGCGTTATGCGTTATGCGTTATGCGTTGTGCGTTATACGTTTGCGTTATGCGTTATGCATTATGCGTTATACGGTATACGTTATGCGTTATACGTTATGCGTTATGCGTTATGCGTTATGGGTTATGCCTTATGCCTTATGGTTTGCGTTATACGTTTGCATTATGCGTTATGCGTTATGCGTTGTACGGTATGCGTTATGCGTTATACATTATGCGTTATGCGTTATGCATAATGCGTTATACGTTATGTATTATGCATTATGCCTTATGCGTTATGCGATATGCGTCATACATCAAGCCTTATGCGTTATGCGATATGCGATATGCGTCATGCATCAAGCGTTATGCGTTATGCGTTATGCGTTATGCGTTATGCGTTATGCGTTATGCGTTATGCTTTATGCGTTATGCGTTATGCGTTATGCGTTATGCATTATGCGTTATGCGTTATGCTTTATGCGTTATGCGTTATGCGTTATGCGTTATGCGTTATGCGTTTTGCGTTATGCGTTATATGTTATGCGTTATGCGTTATGCGTTATGCGTTGTGCGTTATACGTTTGCGTTATGCGTTATGCGTTATGCGTTGTACGGTATGCGTTATGCGTTATACGTTATGCGTTATGCGTTATGCGAAATGCGTTATGCGTTATGCGTTATGCGTTATGCTTTATGCGTTATGCGTTATGAGTTACTCGTTATGCTTTATGCGTTATGCGTTATGCGTTATTGCGTTAGGGGTTATGCGTTATGCGTTATGCGTTATACTTTATGCGTTATGCATTATGCGTTATGCGTGATCCGTTATGCGTTAGGCGTTATGGGTTTTCCGGTGTTCGTTATGCGTTGTGCATTATGCGTTATGCGTTATGAAGTATGGGTTATGGTTTATGCGTTATGCGTTGTGCGTTATGCGTTATGCGTTATGCGTTATGCGTTATGCGTTATGCGTTATGCGTTATGCGTTATGCGATATGCGTTATGCGTTATGTTTTATGCGTTATGTGTTATGCGTTATGCGTTATGAGTAATGCGTGATCCGTTATGCGTTATGCGTTATGCGTTATGCGTTATGCGTTATGCGTTATGCGTTTTGCTTTATGCGTTATGCGTTGTGGGTTATGCGTTATGCGTTATGCGTTATGAGTAATGCGTGATCCGTTATGTGTAATGCGTTATGCGTTATGCGTTACGCGTTTTGCGTTATGCGTTATGCGTTATGCGTTATGCGTTATGCGTTATGCGTTATGCGTTATGCGTTATGCGTTATGCGTTATGCGTTATGCGTTATGCGCTATGCGTTATGCGATATGCGTTATGCGTTATGCGTTATGCGTTATGCGTTATGCGTTATGCGTTATGCGTTATGCGTTATGTGCTATGCGTTATGCGTTATGCGTTATGCGATTAGCGTTATGCGTTATGCGTTACGGGTTGTGCGTTATGAGTCATGCGTTATGCGTTATGCGTTTTGCTTTATGCGTTATGCGTTATGGGTTATGCGTTATGCGTTATGCGTTATGAGAAATGCGAGATCCGTTATGCGTTATGCGTTATGCGTTATGCGTTATGCGTTATGCGTTATGCGATTTGCGTTATGCGTTAAGCGTTATGCGTTATGCGTTATGCGTTATGCGTTATGCGTTATGAGTTATGCGTTATGCGTTATGCGTTATGCGTTATGAGAAATGCGTGATCCGTTATGCGTTATGTGTTATGCGTTAGGCGTTATGCGTTATGCGTTATGCGTTATGAGTAATGCGTGATCCGTTATGCGTTAGGCGTTATGGGTTATGCGTTATGCGTTATGCGTTATGCGTTATGAGTAATGCGTGATCCGTTATGTGTTATGCGTTATGCGCTATGCGTTATGCGTTATGCGTTATGCGTTATGCGTTACGCGTTATGCGTTATGGGTTATGAGTAATGCGTGATCCGTTATGCGTTATGCTTAATGCGTTATGCGTTATGCGTTACGCGTAATGCGTTATGCGCTATGGGTCATGCGTTAAGCGTTATGCGTTATGCGTTATGCGTTATGCGTTATGAGTAATGCGTGATCCGTTATGCGTTATGCGTTATGCGTTATGCTTTATGCGTTATGCGTTATGCGTTATGCGTTATGCGTTATGCGTTATGAGTTATGCGTTATGCGTTATGCGTTATGCGTTATACGTTATGTGTTATGCGTTATGCGTTATGCGTTATGCGTTATGCGTTATGCGTTATGGGTTATGCGTTATGTGTTACGCGTTATGCGTTATGTGTTATGCGTTGTGCGTTAACCGCTATGCGTTATGCTTTATGCGTTATGCGTTATGCGTTACGCGTAATGCGTTATGCGCTATGGGTTATGCGTTATGCGTTATGCGTTATGCGCTATGCGTTATGCGTTATGTGTTATGCTTTGTGCGTTATCCGCTATGCGTTATGCGTTTTACGTTATGCGTTATGCGTTATGAGTTATGCGTTATACGTTATGCGTTATGCGTTATGCGTTATGCGTTATGCGTTATGCGATTTGCGTTATGCGTGATCCGTTATGCGTTATGCGTTATGCGTTATGCGTTATGCGTTATGAGTTATGCGTTATGCGTTATGCGTTATGCGTTATGCGTTATGCGTTATGCGTTATGCGTTATGCGTTATGCGTTATGCGTTATGCGTTATGCGTTATGCGTTATGCGTTATGCGTTATGCGTTATGCGTTATGCGATATGCGTTATGCGTTATGTTTTATGCGTTATGTGTTATGCGTTATGCGTTATGAGTAATGCGTGATCCGTTATGCGTTATGCGTTATGCGTTATGCGTTATGCGTTATGCGTTATGCGTTATGCGTTATGCGTTATGCGTTATGCGTTATGAGTTATGCGTTATGCGTTATGCGTTATGCGTTATGCGTTATGCGTTATGCGTTATGCGTTATGCGTTATGCGTTATGCGTTATGCGTTATGCGTGATCCGTTATGCGTTATGCGTTATGCGTTATGCGTTATGCGTTATGCGATATGCGTTATGCGTTATGTTTTATGCGTTATGTGTTATGCGTTATGCGTTATGAGTAATGCGTGATCCGTTATGCGTTATGCGTTATGCGTTATGCGTTATGCGTTATGCGTTATGCGTTATGCGTTATGCGTTATGCGTTATGCGTTATGCGTTATGCGTTATGCGTTATGCGTTTTGCTTTATGCGTTATGCGTTGTGGGTTATGCGTTATGCGTTATGCGTTATGAGTAATGCGTGATCCGTTATGTGTAATGCGTTATGCGTTATGCGTTACGCGTTTTGCGTTATGCGTTATGCGTTATGCGTTATGCGTTATGCGTTATGCGTTATGCGTTATGCGTTATGCGTTATGCGTTATGCGTTATGCGCTATGCGTTATGCGTTATGAGAAATGCGTGATCCGTTATGCGTTATGTGTTATGCGTTATGCGTTATGCGTTATGCGTTATGCGTTATGAGTAATGCGTGATCCGTTATGCGTTATGCGTTATGCGTTATGCGTTATGCGTTATGCGTTATGCGTTTTGCTTTATGCGTTAGGCGTTATGGGTTATGCGTTATGCGTTATGCGTTATGCGTTATGAGTAATGCGTGATCCGTTATGTGTTATGCGTTATGCGCTATGCGTTATGCGTTATGCGTTATGCGTTATGAGTTACGCGTTATGCGTTATGGGTTATGAGTAATGCGTGATCCGTTATGCGTTATGCTTAATGCGTTATGCGTTATGCGTTACGCGTAATGCGTTATGCGCTATGGGTCATGCGTTAAGCGTTATGCGTTATGCGTTATGCGTTATGCGTGATCCGTTATGCGTTATGCGTTATGCTTTATGCATTATGCGTTATGCGATTTGCGTTATGCGTTATGCGATTTGCGTTATGCGTTATGCGTTATGGGTTGTGCGTTATGAGTCATGCGTTATGCGTTATGCGTTTTGCTTTATGCGTTATGCGTTATGGGTTATGCGTTATGCGTTATGCGTTATGAGTTATGCGTTATGCGTTATGCGTTATGCGTTATGCGTTATGCGTGATCCGTTATGTGTTATGTGTTATGCGTTATGCGTTACGCGTTTTGCGTTATGCGTTATGCGTTATGCGTTATGCGTTATGCGTTATGCGTTATGCGTTATACGTTATGCGTTATGCGTTATGCGTTATGCGTTATGCGTTATGCGTTATGCGTTATGCGTTATGCGTTATGCGATATGCGTTATGCGTTATGCGTTATACGTTATGCGTTAGGCGTTATGCGTTATGGGTTATGCTTCATGCGTTATGCGTTATGCGTTATGCGTTATTGCGTTAGGGGTTATACGTTATGCGTTATGCGTTATGCGTTATACGGTATGCGTTATGCGTTATACGTTATGCGTTATGCGTTATGCGTTATGCGATATGCGTTATGCGTTATGCGTTATGCGTTATGCGTTATGCTTTATGCGTTATGCGTTATGAGTTACACGTTATGCGTTATGCGTTATGCGTTATGCGTTATTGCGTTAGGGGTTATGCGTTATGCGTTATACTTTATGCGTTATGCATTATGCGTTATGCGTGATCCGTTATGCGTTAGGCGTTATGGGTTTTCCGGTGTTCGATATGCGTTGTGCATTATGCGTTATGCGTTATGAAGTATGGGTTATGGTTTATACATTATGCGTTGTGCGCTATACGTTTGCGTTATACGGTATGCGTTATGCGTTATACGTTATGCGTTATGCGTTATGCGTTATGCGTTATGGGTTATGCTTCATGCGTTATGCGTTATGCATTATGCTTTATGCGTTATGCGTTATGCGTTATGCGTTATGCGTTATGCGTTATGCGTTATGCGTTATGCGTTATGCGTTATGCGTTATGCGTTATGCGTTATGCGTTATACGGTATGCGTTATGCGTTATGCGTTATGCGTTATACGGTATGCGTTATGCGTTATACGTTATGCGTTATGCGTTATGCGTTATGGGTTATGCGTTATGCGTTATGGTTATGCGTTATGCGTTATGCGATATGCGTCATGCATCAAGCCTTATGCGTTATGTGATATGCGATATTCGTCATGCATCAAGCCTTATGCGTTATGGGTTATGCGTTAACGTTATGCGTTTTGCGTTATGCGTTATGCGTTATGCGTGATCCGTTATGTGTTAGGCGATATACGTTTTGCGGTATTAGTTATGCGTTATGCGTTATGCGTTATCCGTTGTTCATTATGCGTTATGCGTTGTGCGTTATACGTTTGCGTTATGCGGCATGCGTTATGCGTTATACGGTATGCGTTATGCGTTATGCTTTATGCGTTATGCGTTATGCGTTATGCGTTATGCATTATGCGTTATGCGTTATATGTTATGCGTTATGCGCTATGCGTTATGCGTTATGCGTTATGCGTTATGCGTTATGCGTAATGCGTTATGCGTTATGCGTTATGCGTTATGCGTTATGCATTATGCGGTGTGCGTTATGCGTTATGCGTTATGCGTGATCCGTTATGTATTAGACGATATACGTTTTGCGGTATTCGTTATGCGTTATGCGTTATGCGTTATGCGTTATGCGTTATACGGTATGCGTTATGCGTTATGCGTTATGCGTTATGCGTTATGCGTTATGCGTTATGCGTTATACGGTATGCGTTATGCGTTATACGTTATGCGTTAGGCGTTATGCGTTATGGGTTATGCGTTATGCGTTATGGTTATGCGTTATGCGTTATGCGATATGCGTCATGCATCAAGCCTTATGCGTTATGTGATATGCGATATTCGTCATGCATCAAGCCTTATGCGTTATGGGTTATGCGTTAACGTTATGCGTTATGCGTTATGCGTTAGGCGTTATGGGTTTTCCGGTGTTCGATATGCGTTGTGCATTATGCGTTATGCGTTATGAAGTATGGGTTATGGTTTATGCATTATGCGTTGTGCGCTATACGTTTGCGTTATTCGGTATGCGTTATGCGTTATACGTTATGCGTTATGCGTTATGCGTTATGCGTTATGGGTTATGCTTCATGCGTTATGCGTTATGCGTTATGCTTTATGCGTTATGCGTTATGCGTTATGCGTTATGCGTTATGCGTTATACGGTATGCGTTATGCGTTATGCGTTATGCGTTATACGGTATGCGTTATGCGTTATACGTTATGCGTTATGCGTTATGCGTTATGCGTTATGGGTTATGCGTTATGCGTTATGGTTATGCGTTATGCGTTATGCGATATGCGTCATGCATCAAGCCTTATGCGTTATGTGATATGCGATATTCGTCATGCACCAAGCCTTATGCGTTATGGGTTATGCGTTAACGTTATGCGTTTTGCGTTATGCGTTATGCGTTATGCGTGATCCGTTATGTGTTAGGCGATATACGTTTTGCGGTATTAGTTATGCGTTATGCGTTATGCGTTATCCGTTGTTCATTATGCGTTATGCGTTGTGCGTTATACGTTTGCGTTATGCGGCATGCGTTATGCGTTATACGGTATGCGTTATGCGTTATGCTTTATGCGTTATGCGTTATGCGTTATGCGTTATGCATTATGCGTTATGCGTTATATGTTATGCGTTATGCGCTATGCGTTATGCGTTATGCGTTATGCGTTATGCGTTATGCGTAATGCGTTATGCGTTATGCGTTATGCGTTATGCGTTATGCATTATGCGGTGTGCGTTATGCGTTATGCGTTATGCGTGATCCGTTATGTATTAGGCGATATACGTTTTGCGGTATTCGTTATGCGTTATGCGTTATGCGTTATGCGTTATGCGTTATGCGTTATGCGTTATGCGTTATGCGTTATGCGTTATGCGATATGCGTTATGCGTTATGCGTTATGCGTTATTCGTTATGAGTAATGAGTTATAAGTTATGCGTTATGCCTTATGCTTTATGCATTATGCGTTATGCATTATGCGTTATGCGTTATGCGTTATGCTTTATGCGTTATGCGTTACTCCTTATGAGTTATGAGTTATGTGTTATGCGTGATCCGTTATGCGTTGAGCGTTATGCGTTATGCGTTATGCGTTATGCGTTATGCGTTATGCGTTATGCGTTATGCTTTATGCGTTATGCGTTATGAGTTATACGTTATGCGTTATGCGTTATGCGATATGCGTTACGCGTTATGCGTTACGCGTTACGCGTTATGCGTTATGCGTTATGCGTTATGCGTTATGCGTTATGCGTTATGCGTTATGCGTTATGCGTTATGCGTTATGCGTTGTGCGTTATACGTTTGCGTTATGCGTTATGCATTATGCGTTATACGGTATACGTTATGCGTTATACGTTATGCGTTATGCGTTATGCGTTATGGGTTATGCCTTATGCCTTATGGTTTGCGTTATACGTTTGCATTATGCGTTATGCGTTATGCGTTGTACGGTATGCGTTATGCGTTATACATTATGCGTTATGCGTTATGCATAATGCGTTATACGTTATGTATTATGCATTATGCCTTATGCGTTATGCGATATGCGTCATACATCAAGCCTTATGCGTTATGCGATATGCGATATGCGTCATGCATCAAGCCTTATGCGTTATGCGTTATGCGTTATGCGTTATGCGTTATGCGTTATGCTTTATGCGTTATGCGTTATGCGTTATGCGTTATGCATTATGCGTTATGCGTTATGCTTTATGCGTTATGCGTTATGCGTTATGCGTTATGCGTTATGCGTTTTGCGTTATGCGTTATATGTTATGCGTTATGCGTTATGCGTTATGCGTTGTGCGTTATACGTTTGCGTTATGCGTTATGCGTTATGCGTTGTACGGTATGCGTTATGCGTTATACGTTATGCGTTATGCGTTATGCGAAATGCGTTATGCGTTATACGTTATGCGTTATGCTTTATGCGTTATGCGTTATGAGTTACTCGTTATGCTTTATGCGTTATGCGTTATGCGTTATTGCGTTAGGGGTTATGCGTTATGCGTTATGCGTTATACTTTATGCGTTATGCATTATGCGTTATGCGTGATCCGTTATGCGTTAGGCGTTATGGGTTTTCCGGTGTTCGTTATGCGTTGTGCATTATGCGTTATGCGTTATGAAGTATGGGTTATGGTTTATGCGTTATGCGTTGTGCGTTATGCGTTATGCGTTATGCGTTATGCGTTATGCGTTATGCGTTATGCGTTATGCGATATGCGTTATGTGTTATGTTTTATGCGTTATGTGTTATGCGTTATGCGTTATGAGTAATGCGTGATCCGTTATGCGTTATGCGTTATGCGTTATGCGTTATGCGTTATGCGTTATGCGTTATGCGTTTTGCTTTATGCGTTATGCGTTGTGGGTTATGCGTTATGCGTTATGCGTTATGAGTAATGCGTGATCCGTTATGTGTAATGCGTTATGCGTTATGCGTTACGCGTTTTGCGTTATGCGTTATGCGTTTTGCGTTATGCGTTATGCGTTATGCGTTATGCGTTATGCGTTATGCGTTATGCGTTATGCGCTATGCGTTATGCGTTATGCGTTATGCGTTATGCGTTATGCGTTATGCGTTATGCGTTATGCGTTATGCGTTATGCGTTATGTGCTATGCGTTATGCGTTATGCGTTATGCGATTAGCGTTATGCGTTATGCGTTACGGGTTGTGCGTTATGAGTCATGCGTTATGCGTTATGCGTTTTGCTTTATGCGTTATGCGTTATGGGTTATGCGTTATGCGTTATGCGTTATGAGAAATGCGAGATCCGTTATGCGTTATGCGTTATGCGTTATGCGTTATGCGTTATGCGTTATGCGATTTGCGTTATGCGTTATGCGTTATGCGTTATGCGTTATGCGTTATGCGTTATGCGTTATGAGTTATGCGTTATGCGTTATGCGTTATGCGTTATGAGAAATGCGTGATCCGTTATGCGTTATGTGTTATGCGTTAGGCGTTATGCGTTATGCGTTATGCGTTATGAGTAATGCGTGATCCGTTATGCGTTAGGCGTTATGGGTTATGCGTTATGCGTTATGCGTTATGCGTTATGAGTAATGCGTGATCCGTTATGTGTTATGCGTTATGCGCTATGCGTTATGCGTTATGCGTTATGCGTTATGCGTTACGCGTTATGCGTTATGGGTTATGAGTAATGCGTGATCCGTTATGCGTTATGCTTAATGCGTTATGCGTTATGCGTTACGCGTAATGCGTTATGCGCTATGGGTCATGCGTTAAGCGTTATGCGTTATGCGTTATGCGTTATGAGTTATGAGTAATGCGTGATCCGTTATGCGTTATGCGTTATGCGTTATGCTTTATGCGTTATGCGTTATGCGTTATGCGTTATGCGTTATGCGTTATGCGTTATGAGTTATGCGTTATGCGTTATGCGTTATGCGTTATACGTTATGTGTTATGCGTTATGCGTTATGCGTTATGCGTTATGCGTTATGCGTTATGGGTTATGCGTTATGTGTTACGCGTTATGCGTTATGTGTTATGCGCTATGGGTTATGCGTTATGCGTTATGCGTTATGCGCTATGCGTTATGCGTTATGTGTTATGCTTTGTGCGTTATCCGCTATGCGTTATGCGTTTTACGTTATGCGTTATGCGTTATGAGTTATGCGTTATACGTTATGCGTTATGCGTTATGCGTTATGCGTTATGCGATTTGCGTTATGCGTGATCCGTTATGCGTTATGCGTTATGCGTTATGCGTTATGCGTTATGAGTTATGCGTTATGCGTTATGCGTTATGCGTTATGCGTTATGCGTTATGCGTTATGCGTTATGCGTTATGCGTTATGCGTTATGCGTTATGCGTTATGCGTTATGCGTTATGCGTTATGCGTTATGCGTTATGCGTTATGCGTTATGCGTTATGCGTTATGCGTTATGCGTTATGCGTTATGCGTTATGCGTTATGCGTTATGCGTTATGCGTTATGCGATATGCGTTATGCGTTATGTTTTATGCGTTATGTGTTATGCGTTATGCGTTATGAGTAATGCGTGATCCGTTATGCGTTATGCGTTATGCGTTATGCGTTATGCGTTATGCGTTATGCGTTATGCGTTATGCGTTATGCGTTATGCGTTATGCGTTATGCGTTATGCGTTTTGCTTTATGCGTTATGCGTTGTGGGTTATGCGTTATGCGTTATGCGTTATGAGTAATGCGTGATCCGTTATGTGTAATGCGTTATGCGTTATGCGTTACGCGTTTTGCGTTATGCGTTATGCGTTATGCGTTATGCGTTATGCGTTATGCGTTATGCGTTATGCGTTATGCGTTATGCGCTATGCGTTATGCGTTATGAGAAATGCGTGATCCGTTATGCGTTATGTGTTATGCGTTATGCGTTATGCGTTATGCGTTATGCGTTATGAGTAATGCGTGATCCGTTATGCGTTATGCGTTATGCGTTATGCGTTATGCGTTATGCGTTATGCGTTATGCGTTTTGCTTTATGCGTTAGGCGTTATGGGTTATGCGTTATGCGTTATGCGTTATGCGTTATGCGTTATGAGTAATGCGTGATCCGTTATGTGTTATGCGTTATGCGCTATGCGTTATGCGTTATGCGTTATGCGTTATGCGTTACGCGTTATGCGTTATGGGTTATGAGTAATGCGTGATCCGTTATGCGTTATGCTTAATGCGTTATGCGTTATGCGTTACGCGTAATGCGTTATGCGCTATGGGTCATGCGTTAAGCGTTATGCGTTATGCGTTATGCGTTATGCGTGATCCGTTATGCGTTATGCGTTATGCTTTATGCATTATGCGTTATGCGATTTGCGTTATGCGTTATGCGATTTGCGTTATGCGTTATGCGTTATGGGTTGTGCGTTATGAATCATGCGTTATGCGTTATGCGTTTTGCTTTATGCGTTATGCGTTATGGGTTATGCGTTATGCGTTATGCGTTATGAGTTATGCGTTATGCGTTATGCGTTATGCGTTATGCGTTATGCGTGATCCGTTATGTGTTATGTGTTATGCGTTATGCGTTACGCGTTTTGCGTTATGCGTTATGCGTTATGCGTTATGCGTTATGCGTTATGCGTTATACGTTATGCGTTATGCGTTATGCGTTATGCGTTATGCGTTATGCGTTATGCGTTATGCGTTATGAGAAATGCATGATCTGTTATGCGTTATGCGTTATGAGTAATGCGTGATCCGTTATGCGTTATGCGTTATGCGTTATGCTTTATGCGTTATGAGTAATGCGTGATCCGTTATGCGTTATGCGTTATGCGTTATGCGTTATGCGTGATCCGTTATGCGTTATGCGTTATGAGAAATGCATGATCTGTTATGCGTTATGCGTTATGAGTAATGCGTGATCCGTTATGCGTTATGCGTTATGCGTTATGCTTTATGCGTTATGAGTAATGCGTGATCCGTTATGCGTTATGCGTTATGCGTTATGCGTTATGCGTTATGAGTTATGCGTTATGCGTTATGCGTTATGCGTTATGCGTTATGCGTTATGCGTTATGCGTTATGCGTTATGCGTTATGCGTTATGCGTTATGCGTTATGCGTTATGCGATATGCGTTATGCGTTATGTTTTATGCGTTATGTGTTATGCGTTATGCGTTATGAGTAATGCGTGATCCGTTATGCGTAATGCGTTATGCGTTATGCGTTATGCGTTATGCGTTATGCGTTTTGCTTTATGCGTTATGCGTTGTGGGTTATGCGTTATGCGTTATGCGTTATGAGTAATGCGTGATCCGTTATGTGTAATGCGTTATGCGTTATGCGTTACGCGTTTTGCGTTATGCGTTATGCGTTATGCGTTATGCGTTATGCGTTATGCGTTATGCGTTATGCGTTATGCGTTATGCGTTATGCGTTATGCGTTATGCGCTATGCGTTATGCGTTATGCATTATGCGTTATGCGTTATGCGTTATGCGTTATGCGTTATGTGCTATGCGTTATGCGTTATGCGTTATGCGATTAGCGTTATGCGTTATGCGTTACGGGTTGTGCGTTATGAGTCATGCGTTATGCGTTATGCGTTTTGCTTTATGCGTTATGCGTTATGGGTTATGCGTTATGCGTTATGCGTTATGCGTTATGCGTTATGCGTTATGCGTTATGAGAAATGCGAGATCCGTTATGCGTTATGCGTTATGCGTTATGCGTTATGCGTTATGCGATTTGCGTTATGCGTTAAGCGTTATGCGTTATGCGTTATGCGTTATGCGTTATGCGTTATGAGTTATGCGTTATGCGTTATGCGTTATGCGTTATGAGAAATGCGTGATCCGTTATGCGTTATGTGTTATGCGTTAGGCGTTATGCGTTATGCGTTATGCGTTATGAGTAATGAGTGATCCGTTATGCGTTATGCGTTATGCGTTATGCGTTAAGCGTTATGCGTTATGCGTTATGCGTTATGCGTGATCCGTTATGCGTTATGCGTTATGCTTTATGCATTATGCGTTATGCGATTTGCGTTATGCGTTATGCGATTTGCGTTATGCGTTATGCGTTATGGGTTGTGCGTTATGAGTCATGCGTTATGCGTTATGCGTTTTGCTTTATGCGTTATGCGTTATGGGTTATGCGTTATGCGTTATGCGTTATGAGTTATGCGTTATGCGTTATGCGTTATGCGTTATGCGTTATGCGTGATCCGTTATGTGTTATGCGTTATGCGTTATGCGTTACGCGTTTTGCGTTATGCGTTATGCGTTATGCGTTATGCGTTATGCGTTATGCGTTATGCGTTATACGTTATGCGTTATGCGTTATGCGTTATGCGTTATGCGTTATGCGTTATGCGTTGTGCGTTATCCGCTATGCGTTATGCGTTATGCGTTATGCGATTTGCGTTATGCGTTATGCGTTTTGCGTTATGCGTTATGGGTTATGCGTTATGCGTTATGCGTTATGCGTTATGCGTTATGCGTTATGCGTTATGCGTTATGCGTTATGCGTTATGCGTTATGCGTTATGAGTAATACGTGATCCGTTATGCGTTATGCGTTATGCGTTATGCGTTATGCGTTATGCGTTATGCGTTATGCGTTATGCGTTATGCGTTATGCGTTATGCGTTACGCGTTATGCGTTATGGGTTATGAGTAATGCGTGATCCGTTATGCGTTATGCTTTATGCGTTATGCGTTATGCGTTACGCGTAATGCGTTATGCGCTATGGGTCATGCGTTAAGCGTTATGCGTTATGCGTTATGCATTATGCGTGATCCGTTATGCGTTATGCGTTATGCTTTATGCATTATGCGTTATGCGATTTGCGTTATGCGTTATGCGATTTGCGTTATGCGTTATGCGTTATGGGTTGTGCGTTATGAGTCATGCGTTATGCGTTATGCGTTTTGCTTTATGCGTTATGCGTTATGGGTTATGCGTTATGCGTTATGCGTTATGAGTTATGCGTTATGCGTTATGCGTTATGCGTGATCCGTTATGTGTTATGCGTTATGCGTTATGCGTTATGCGTTACGCGTTTTGCGTTATGCGTTATGCGTTATGTGTTATGCATTAAGCGTTATGCGTTAAGCGTTATGCGTTATGCGTTATGCGTTATGCGTGATCCGTTATGCGTTATGCGTTATGCTTTATGCATTATGCGTTATGCGATTTGCGTTATGCGTTATGCGATTTGCGTTATGCGTTATGCGTTATGGGTTGTGCGTTATGAGTCATGCGTTATGCGTTATGCGTTTTGCTTTATGCGTTATGCGTTATGGGTTATGCGTTATGCGTTATGCGTTATGAGTTATGCGTTATGCGTTATGCGTTATGCGTTATGCGTGATCCGTTATGTGTTATGCGTTATGCGTTATGCTTTACGCGTTTTGCGTTATGCGTTATGCGTTATGCGTTATGCGTTATGCGTTATGCGTTATGCGTTATGCGTTATGCGTTATGCGTTATGCGTTATGCGTTATGCGTTATGCGTTATGCGTTATGCGTTATGCGTTATGCGTTATGCGTTATGTGTTATGCGTTATGCGTTATGCTTTACGCGTTTTGCGTTATGCGTTATGCGTTATGCGTTATGCGTTATGCGTTATGCGTTATGCGTTATGCGTTATGCGTTATGCGTTATGCGTTATGCGTTATGCGTTATGCGTTATGTGTTATGCGTTATGCGTTATGCTTTACGCGTTTTGCGTTATGCGTTATGCGTTATGCGTTATGCGTTATGCGTTATGCGTTATGCGTTATGCGTTATGCGTTATGCGTTATGCGTTATGCGTTATGCGTTATGCGTTATGCGTTATGCGTTATGCGTTATGCGTTATGCGTTATGCGTTATGCGTTATGCGTTATGCGTTATGCGTTATGCGTTATGCGTTATGCGATTTGCGTTATGCGTTAAGCGTTATGCGTTATGCGTTATGCGTTATGCGTTATGAATTATGCGTTATGCGTTATGCGTTATGCGTTATGAGAAATGCGTGATCCGTTATGCGTTATGTGTTATGCGTTCTGCGTTATGCGTTATGCGTTATGCGTTATGAGTAATGCGTGATCCGTTATGCGTTATGCGTTATGCGTTATGCGTTATGCGTTTTGCTTTATGCGTTAGGCGTTATGGGTTATGCGTTATGCGTTATGCGTTATGCGTTATGAGTAATGCGTGATCCGTTATGTGTTATGCGTTATGCGCTATGCGTTATGCGTTATGCGTTTTGCTTTATGCGTTAGGCGTTATGGGTTATGCGTTATGCGTTATGCGTTATGCGTTATGCGTTATGAGTAATGCGTGATCCGTTATGTGTTATGCGTTATGCGCTATGCGTTATGCGTTATGCGTTATGCGTTATGCGTTACGCGTTATGCGTTATGGGTTATGAGTAATGCGTGATCCGTTATGCGTTATGCTTTATGCGTTATGCGTTATGCGTTATGCGTTACGCGTAATGCGTTATGCGCTATGGGTCATGCGTTAAGCGTTATGCGTTATGCGTTATGCGTTATGCGTGATCCGTTATGCGTTATGCGTTATGCTTTATGCATTATGCGTTATGCGTTTTGCTTTATGCGTTATGCGTTATGGGTTATGCGTTATGCGTTATGCGTTATGCGTTATGCGTTATGCGTTATGAGAAATGCGAGATCCGTTATGCGTTATGCGTTATGCGTTATGCGTTATGCGTTATGCGTTATGCGTTATGCGTTATGCGATTTGCGTTATGCGTTAAGCGTTATGCGTTATGCGTTATGCGTTATGCGTTATGAGTTATGCGTTATGCGTTATGCGTTATGCGTTATGAGAAATGCGTGATCCGTTATGCGTTATGTGTTATGCGTTATGCGTTATGCGTTATGCGTTATGAGTAATGCGTGATCCGTTATGCGTTATGCGTTATGCGTTATGCGTTATGCGTTATGCGTTTTGCTTTATGCGTTAGGCGTTATGGGTTATGCGTTATGCGTTATGCGTTATGCGTTATGAGTAATGCGTGATCCGTTATGTGTTATGCGTTATGCGCTATGCGTTATGCGTTATGCGTTTTGCTTTATGCGTTAGGCGTTATGGGTTATGCGTTATGCGTTATGCGTTATGCGTTATGAGTAATGCGTGATCCGTTATGTGTTATGCGTTATGCGCTATGCGTTATGCGTTATGCGTTATGCGTAATGCGTTACGCGTTATGCGTTATGGGTTATGAGTAATGCGTGATCCGTTATGCGTTATGCTTTATGCGTTATGCGTTATGCGTTACGCGTAATGCGTTATGCGCTATGGGTCATGCGTTAAGCGTTATGCGTTATGCGTTATGCGTTATGCGTGATCCGTTATGCGTTATGCGTTATGCTTTATGCATTATGCGTTATGCGATTTGCGTTATGCGTTATGCGATTTGCGTTATGCGTTATGCGTTATGGGTTGTGCGTTATGAGTCATGCGTTATGCGTTATGCGTTTTGCTTTATGCGTTATGCGTTATGGGTTATGCGTTATGCGTTATGCGTTATGAGTTATGCGTTATGCGTTATGCGTTATGCGTTATGCGTTATGCGTGATCCGTTATGTGTTATGCGTTATGCGTTATGCGTTACGTGTTTTGCGTTATGCGTTATGCGTTATACGTTATGCGTTATGCGTTATGCGTTATGCGTTATGCGTAATGCGTTATGTGTTATGCGTTATGCGATATACGTTATGCGTTATGCGTTATGCGTTATGCGTTATGCGTTATGCGTTATGCGTTATGCGTTATGCGTTATGCGTTATGCGTTATGCGTTATGCGTTATGCGTTATGCGTTATGCGTTATGCGTTATGCGTTATGCGTTATGCGTTATGTGTTATGCGTTATGCGTTATGCGTTATGCGTGATCCGTTATGCGTTATGCGTTATGAGAAATGCATGATCTGTTATGCGTTATGCGTTATGAGTAATGCGTGATCCGTTATGCGTTATGCGTTATGCGTTATGCTTTATGCGTTATGCGTTATGCGTTATGCGTTATGCGTTATGAGTTATGCGTTATGCGTTATGCGTTATGAGTTATGCGTTATGCGTTATGCGTTATGCGTTATGCGATATGCGTTATGCGTTATGCGTTATGCGTTATGCGTTATGCGTTATGCGTTATGCGTTATGCGATATGCGTTATGCGTTATGTTTTATGCGTTATGTGTTGTGCGTTATGCGTTATGAGTAATGCGTGATCCGTTATGCGTTATGCGTTATGCGTTATGCGTTATGCGTTATGCGTTATGCGTTTTGCTTTATGCGTTATGCGTTATGGGTTATGCGTTATGCGTTATGCGTTATGAGTAATGCGTGATCCGTTATGTGTAATGCGTTATGCGTTATGCGTTACGCGTTTTGCGTTTTGCGTTATGCGTTATGCGTTATGCGTTATGCGTTATGCGTTATGCGTTATGCGTTATGCGTTATGCGTTATGCGTTATGCGTTATGCGCTATGCGTTATGCGTTATGCGTTATGCGTTATGCGTTATGCGTTATGCGTTATGCGTTATGCGTTATGCGTTATGCGTTATGCGTTATGCGTTATGCGTTATGCGTTATGCGATTAGCGTTATGCGTTATGCGTTACGGGTTGTGCGTTATGAGTCATGCGTTATGCGTTATGCGTTTTGCTTTATGCGTTATGCGTTGTGGGTTATGCGTTATGCGTTATGCGTTATGCGTTATGCGTTATGCGTTATGCGTTATGCGTTATGCGTTATGCGTTATGCGTTATGCGTTATGCGTTATGCGTTATGCGTTATGCGTTTTGCTTTATGCGTTAGGCGTTATGGGTTATGCGTTATGCGTTATGCGTTATGCGTTGTGGGTTATGCGTTATGCGTTATGCGTTATGCGTTATGCGTTATGCGTTATGCGTTATGCGTTATGCGTTATGAGAAATGCGAGATCCGTTATGCGTTATGCGTTATGCGTTATGCGTTATGCGTTATGCGTTATGCGATTTGCGTTATGCGTTAAGCGTTATGCGTTATGCGTTATGCGTTATGCGTTATGAGTTATGCGTTATGCGTTATGCGTTATGCGTTATGAGAAATGCGTGATCCGTTATGCGTTATGTGTTATGCGTTATGCGTTATGCGTTATGCGTTATGAGTAATGCGTGATCCGTTATGCGTTATGCGTTATGCGTTATGCGTTATGCGTTATGCGTTATGCGTTATGCGTTATGCGTTTTGCTTTATGCGTTAGGCGTTATGGGTTATGCGTTATGCGTTATGCGTTATGCGTTATGAGTAATGCGTGATCCGTTATGTGTTATGCGTTATGCGCTATGCGTTATGCGTTATGCGTTATGCGTTACGCGTTATGCGTTATGGGTTATGAGTAATGCGTGATCCGTTATGCGTTATGCTTTATGCGTTATGCGTTATGCGTTATGCGTTATGCGTTATGCGGAATGCGTCATCCGTTATGCGTTATGAGTAATGCGTGATCCGTCATGCGTTATGCGTTAGGCGTTATGCGTTAGGCGTTATGCGTTTTGCGTTATGCGTTATGAGTAATGCGAGATCCGTTATGCGTTATGCTTTATGCGTTATGCGTTATGCGTTATGCGTTATGTGTTATGCGTTGTGCGTTATCCGCTATGCGTTATACGTTTTACGTTATGCGTTATGAGTTATGCGTTATACGTTATGGGTTATGCGTTATGCGTTATGCGTTATGCGATTTGTGTTTCGTAGTCGAATCGTTGCCGGGATGACTCAAGTTTACTGACTTGATCACCCCAAGGATAGCTGATCTATCCTTGACAAAGGATCGGAGTGAATGGGTGCCAAAGGTGAAAATCTGTCGCTTGACGGGCAAAAAGTTATGCTTTATTTTAACTTATCGCGATAGGTGAGAGTGTACCGGAATCGGCGTGAGACTGCACGCGCGAGCTTTTCCGATCCAAAAAACACTTGATTACGACAAGACGCGTAGACGGACCGTTGGTCGTAAAGCGTTATACAGTATAGCGATCGAGCTGTGTTCGAAACTCGTATTCGACTGACTTTAAGTGCCCTGTCGACTTTGTTTTTATTGTCGCGGGGTATTGATTTGGTGATCGGTACATCACGCTGCTGTCTAGATCGCTCGCTGTTACGATTACATAATCGTTGGCGACGCATGCGTAACCCAACAGCGCGTCGCGATTAGCCGACTTGGACCGAGCGGCCCATTTGATTGTTTGATTTCGAAACATACCGCCCGCCTCGGATCTGTTGATCCGATGACGTTACAACGATGCCGGAGTTCGCCGTGCGGCGCGAGGATGTGGCTGTGACTCGCTTACCGCATTTACTTAACCTATCGCGATGTCTTAACCTACTATGTACATGTTTAACACTATCTTAATCTACTATCTACATGTTCACGGAGACGAATATGTACAGGTTGACATACATGTGGGTAGTTGGCCGCCCGCCATGAGGCCTATGAGGTCCCATTTGAATCCCCTTTTTTATCGTCTGCCGAGGTATTCAGTTCTTCTTCCTCCGTATTTATATCAACCGGGAGAAAGCATAATTGCGTTATCGGTCGTTTGTATTCTCCTTGGGCCGTTTTTACGGTGACGACACGTGATACACCATCGTGGCCGGGATGGCACCGCAGTATGCGACCTAAGTCCCATTTACATGGTGGCGCAAGCGAATTTTTTATTAGTACTATCCGACCGGGTTTCGCGAGATTCGTAGATACGCGCCACTTTGGTCGTTGTTGGAGGGTGTGTACATAATCCGTTGACCACGCTCGCCAAAAACTTTCCGATAACTGACGCAAAAGTTGCCATCGTGACAATCGATTTTCTCGGACGTCCAACAACGTCGGAGCGGGAACGGCGTTGAGCGCCGATCCTATCAAAAAATGACCCGGCGTAATGGCTGAATAGTCATCGACATGATCGGATGTGGGCGCGAGGGGGCGTGAATTTAAGCACGCTTCAATGCGACACAGTACCGTTGTCAATTCCTCAAATGTCAGCGTGTGAGAACCGATAACGCGTTTCATATGGTGTTTCGTACTACGCACGCCCGCTTCCCAGAGACCCCCAAAATGTGGAGCTGCTGGAGGAATGAACTTCCACGAAATTTGATCGGTGGCTAGTTTATTCAAGAAGTTGATATCGTGAGTTGCTTCTCGAAACGATTCGGCTATTTCTTTGTCGGCGCCTTGGAACGTAGTTCCGTTATCCGAGTACATCGTATGCGGGAGACCTCGACGCGAACAGAAACGATCAAAGCACGCTACGAAGGCGGCGCTCGAGTAATCGCTTACTAACTCCAAATGAATCGCGCGACTCGTGAGACAAACAAACAGGGCGATGTACGATTTTCTCGCTTTATATCCGCGCCCTGCGGTAGTACGAACCAGAACAGGTCCCGCGTAGTCCACGCCGGTATGGAGAAAGGCGCGCTCTGCGCGATTAACACGCGGAGCGGGAAGGTCTCCCATTAATTCGGACGCGATCGCGGCTCGTTCACGTGTGCATGGAACACAGCGATGTATAACGGCCCGAATGATAGGTCGCGCTCGGAGGAGCCAAAACTCTTGGCGAAGGGTGGATAACGTGAGCTGGGGACCAGCATGAAGCGCACGGATATGAATGGATGAGATTAGGAGGTTGACGAGAGGGTGTGACGCAAGTACAATTGGATGCTTTGTTTCCTCAAGCATCTCAGCGTTCCGTAGTCGTCCTCCCACTCGGATCAAGTCATCATTATCGAGAAATACATTTAGAGGTAGCAAAGTGCTGCTTCGCGGAAGAGGCTGCCGATTTCGCAAACAGTCCAATTCCGTGAGGTATCGATTTCGCTGAATGTATTTCAGCCAAAATATTCGCGCTCTTTGAATTTCGTCGGTCGTCAATGCCCTTTGCGACGGGGTTGATTGTTCGTCAATTTTTGACGTGTTACGGAGTCGTGCAATGAAGCGACAAATGTATGCCGTGACGCGAATTAATTTCGACCATTGTGAGAAGCGAGTCGCGAGATCCCATGCTTCACCCGGAGTTACCGTGTGCGCGGAAACAGCTGGTCGTTCTTCGAGCTCAGCTGATTTCTTTAGAGGCGGTGTATCGCTTGGCCAGTGGGACGGCGGATTTTTGAGCCACTCTGGCCCGTCCCACCATAGCGAATGTTGCCTGAACGTGGATGCGTCAAACCCGCGAGACGCACAGTCGGCGGGATTCTGGCTTGTCGGCACATGGTTCCATTGAGCCGTCGGCAGCTTTAACTGTACCTCTGCGACCCGGTTCGCGACGAATACCTTCCACCGCGATGGAGTTTGAGCGATCCAGGCGAGGACAATTGTTGAATCAGTCCAACAATAAATACGACTGACGTGCAAGTCAAGTGTAGTGTTAATAAATGAGACTAGACGCGCGAGTAATGTCGCGGCGCATAGTTCGAGTCGTGGAATGCTCAGTGATTTCACTGGAGCGACCTTTGATTTCGCCGCTAGAAGCGAGACGGCGACCTCTCCATTTTGCATTGTAACGCGTAGATAAGTGACTGCCGCGTATGCCTGATTGGATGCATCGGCGAAACCATGCAGTTCGACGGAACGCACACTTGATCCGTGATGAATCCATCGCGGTAGGGATATCTGACGTAAACACGGGAGCTGCTTAAAGTATGTCGCCCAGACGGCATGGATATCGGGAGGAATACCCGCGTCCCAATCACAATTTAGTCGCCAAAGTTCCTGCATAATGATTTTCGCGGTAATGACGACCGGGGTGACCCACCCGAGCGGATCGAACAGCTTCGCGATCGTGGATAGGATGGCGCGTTTTGAATTTGGAACGGTTTTCTCGAGCGTAACATCAAAACGAAATGAATCCGTATCTGGATTCCATGTAACTCCGAGAACCTTTAGACTTTCATCGGGTTGTAGGGTTTTTCCGCCCGCGAGACCATGATCGGTAGGGTCGATGTCGGACATCAGCCCAGGAGAATTACTTGCCCATTTTCTCAATCGAAGTCCGGCTCCTTTCAACAACGCGATGAGTTGATCGCGTGTTTGACGCGCGAGTTCCTTTTTGTCGGCACCGAATAAGCAATCATCGACGTAAATTTGGTTTTTTAAAATTGGACCTGCTAATGGATATTTGGATCCATCGTCCAATGTGAGTTGTTTGAGAACTCGAAGAGCGAGATAAGGTGCTGGAGCGGTCCCATAGGTAACCGTACGAAGTTGATAATGACGAATAGCTTCCGCGGGATTAGGACGCCACATAATTCGTTGATAATCAACGTCTCGGTCATCGACCAGTATCTGCCGATACATTTTTGCAATATCAGCGATGTAAACGTACCGATGCAGTCTCCAGCGTAGAATGACCGCAGGCAACTCCGTTTGAAGTTTTGGACCAACCAACAGATGGTCGTTGAGAGATGTGCCATTCGACGATTTGCACGATGCATTGAACACGACACGAAGATGTGTGGTCGCGCTTGTTTCCCGTATAACGGCATGATGCGGAATGTAGACTGTTTGCGAAGAAATCGGCTCTGGATCGCGAATTTCAGACATATGACCGAGATCGTGATACTCTTTCATGAAGGCTGAATATTCTGCCGCGAGTGTCGGATTTGAGTGAATCCGCTGTTCCTGACGGGACCACATAACCTTAGCCGCGGGGAATGATGACCCGATACCGATTGGGGGTCCTTGAACGAATGGCAACCGCACGCAATATTGTCCTGTCGTCGTTCGAGTGTGCGTGGCGACAAAATGATTGTCGCACTCCTTTTCCGCGGGAGTAAGGTGGGATTGCGCGGGGAGCTCTTCAATCTCCCAAAATTCACGCAGCGCGATGTTTAGTGCATCTGAGGTTATGGTGTGATGTGTGTGGATTTCGTGGAATGGTTGTGAGGGTGGAATCGGAAGAGGACCGGATAAGATCCAACCCAGAGTCGTATTCTGCGCTACCGGTTGATTGGGATCACCCTTCCGTACACCGTCGAGTAATAGCGATCCGTACACATCCGCTCCGATAATCATTTCTATTGGGTCTTGACTAAAGGGTGTGTCGTCCGCGAGATCAAGACCTCGAATGTATTCTAAATTAAAATTACCGGTGAAGCGATGTGGTAAGTAATTTGAGAGTGATTTAACGATCAATGCGTTAGTGGAATATGCGGCATCTGTTCTGTGGGTGGACGCGATTGTCAAGGTTGTCGCGGCGGTACACCTGGTCTCACCATCACCGACGCCGGTGATTGAAATGGAGACGCGAGATCGCGGAGTTCGCAGCCGCTGTGCTAGATTTTCGTTAATTATCGATACAACGGATCCTTGATCGAGGAGAGCGCGGACGCGTTGCGTACGGTTCGAAGTAGAATGTACGTTGATTCTAGCGGTTGCGAGAAGAATTTGAGTCGAGAGTGCAGTCGTTTGTAGTACTGAATGAGATTGCATGCGAGTTGTGTTTGCGTCCGATGTGGTACTTGCAATACTTGCTTCGCGATCTGTTCCCGACCTCGGCGTATGTTCAAAGTGAAGTAGCGTATGATGTCGCTTTTTACAAGTTTGGCACGAATTGGCGCTCGGACAGGATCGAACATTATGTTTCGTGCTCAGACAATTGATGCAACGGTTTCCCTTTTTTACATACTCGAAGCGTTGGGATACGGTTTTATCTCGAAAAGTCTTGCATCGGTGGAGGGGGTGATCCGCTTTGCACAATGGGCAACATCGCTCTGTCGGCGTCATCATATGAGACTGAGCAGCTCGCGGGGGACCTGATCGCGATGTTGATGACCGCGCAGACGGGATGTTGGCCGTCGAAGCGGTTATCGACAGTGCTTCGAGAGACCGAATTCGCTTTTCAAGGAAATCGTCGAGGTCTTGGAATTTGGGGAACTCCGTTGACGTTCCCAATTCAAATTCCCAATCGCGACGCGACGTTTCATCGAGACAATTTACGACGAGACATACGAGCATTTCATCCCACGATTCCACGGAGCAGCCTAAACTTTTTAACGCCAAAGTTGACATATGTACTCGGTCGCGAATTCCGGCGAGCGCGGCTTTGCTTTCGATATCGGCGCACGGAAGATTTAGAAGCGACTGTACATGAGCGGTTATCAAACGCCGATTGTTGTCGTACCGTTTTGTTAGTAGCTCCCATGCGATCTGGAAGTTCGCCTTAGTGATCGCGAGGTTCCGAATGGTATCGAGCGGCTCCAACTGTAGGCATGAAAACAAATATTCCAGTTTGGATACCTCTGACACTGTTGAATTGTCGATAATCATCGACGTGAATCGGTCCCGAAAACTCTCCCATTCGACAAGGTCGCCGCTGAAGGTGGGCAAGTTCTTTCGCGGGAGGTGGTCGTTTGTTGTGATCGATCCTCCGGTTGACTGCGTCCCCTTCTCGTTGCCTTCTATGTTGATGTTGGCGTCCGCGTTGGTTTTTTCCTCGAGTCGCTCAAGTACTTCGGCCATGAAATCGGAGCTCTCCAGATACATTTCGTGTAGGATTACAAATTGGTTCTCCGTAAAATATGCCAATTTCTGGCGTTGTTCGGCGTTTGCGCTGGCGATGATTTGGCGGTTGAGCGACTGGCACTCCTTGAAGGCATCCTCCAGCTTTGCAATGCGATTGCGCACTGTCGCGACCGTATAATTTAACTTGCCGATTTTCTTGAAATTGTCCAATGCGCGGTTTACTACGTACGCCGCGTCCCTTTGTTGTGCGACTAAACTGTCGAGATCGGCCATTTTTATTTTGCACCCGTTCCAAGTTCACACGCATAATTTGGCACAAGATTCACACAGATCCGGCACGAAGGACCAAAATGTTTCGTAGTCGAATCGTTGCCGGGATGACTCAAGTTTACTGACTTGATCACCCCAAGGATAGCTGATCTATCCTTGACAAAGGATCGGAGTGAATGGGTGCCAAAGGTGAAAATCTGTCGCTTGACGGGCAAAAAGTTATGCTTTATTTTAACTTATCGCGATAGGTGAGAGTGTACCGGAATCGGCGTGAGACTGCACGCGCGAGCTTTTCCGATCCAAAAAACACTTGATTACGACAAGACGCGTAGACGGACCGTTGGTCGTAAAGCGTTATACAGTATAGCGATCGAGCTGTGTTCGAAACTCGTATTCGACTGACTTTCAGTGCCCTGTCGACTTTGTTTTTATTGTCGCGGGGTATTGATTTGGTGATCGGTACATCACGCTGCTGTCTAGATCGCTCGCTGTTACGATTACATAATCGTTGGCGACGCATGCGTAACCCAACAGCGCGTCGCGATTAGCCGACTTGGACCGAGCGGCCCATTTGATTGTTTGATTTCGAAACAATTTGGGTTATGCGTTATGCGTTATGCGTTATGGGTTATGCGTTATTCGTTATGCGTTATGCGTTATGCGTTATGCGTTATGGGTTGTGCGTTATGAGTCATGCGTTATGCGTTATGAGTAATGCGTGATCCGTTATGCGTTATGCGTTATGCGTTATGCGTTATGCGTTATACGTTATGGGTTATGCGTTATGCGTTATGCGTTATGCGATTTGGGTTATGCGTTATGCGTTATGCGTTATGCGTTATGGGTTATGCGTTATGCGTTATGCGTTATGCGTTATGCGTTATGCGTTATGCGTTATGCGTTATGCGATTTGCGTTATGCGTTAAGCGTTATGCGTTATGCGTTATGCGTTATGCGTTATGCGTTATGAGTTATGCGTTATGCGTTATGCGTTATGCGTTATGCGTTATGAGAAATGCGTGATCCGTTATGCGTTATGTGTTATGCGTTATGCGTTATGCGTTATGCGTTATGCGTTATGCTTTATGCGTTATGCGTTATGCGTTATGCGATTTGCGTTATGCGTTATGCGTTATGCGTTATGCGTTATGCGTTATGCGTTATGCGTTATGCGTTATGCGTTATGCGTTATGCGTTATGCGCTATGCGTTATGCGTTATGCGTTATGCGTTATGCGTACGCGTTATGCGTTATGCGTTATGCGTTATGCGTTATGCGTTATGCGTTATGCGTTATGCGTTATGCGTTATGCGTTATGCGTTATGCGTTATGCGTTATGCGTTATGCGTTATGCGTTATGCGTTATGGGTTATGCGTTATGCGTTATGCGTTATGCGATTTGGGTTATGCGTTATGCGTTATGCGTTATGCGTTATGCGTTATGCGTTATGCGTTATGCGTTATGCGTTATGCGCTATGCGTTATGCGTTATGCGTTATGCGTTATGCGTACGCGTTATGCGTTATGCGTTATGCGTTATGCGTTATGCGTTATGCGTTATGCGTTATGCGTTATGCGTTATGCGTTATGCGTTATGCGTTATGCGTTATGCGTTATGGGTTATGCGTTATGCGTTATGCGTTATGAGTAATGCGTGATCCGTTATGTGTAATGCGTTATGCGTTATGCGTTACGCGTTTTGCGTTATGCGTTACGGGTTGTGCGTTATGAGTCATGCGTTATGCGTTATGCGTTTTGCTTTATGCGTTATGCGTTATGGGTTATGCGTTATGCGTTATGCGTTATGCGTTATGCGTTATGCGTTATGAGAAATGCGAGATCCGTTATGCGTTATGCGTTATGCGTTATGCGTTATGCGATTTGCGTTATGCGTTAAGCGTTATGCGTTATGCGTTATGCGTTATGCGTTATGAGTTATGCGTTATGCGTTATGCGTTATGCGTTATGAGAAATGCGTGATCCGATATGCGTTATGCGTTATGCGTTATGCGATTTGGGTTATGCGTTATGCGTTATGCGTTATGCGTTATGCGTTATGCGTTATGCGTTATGCGTTATGCGCTATGCGTTATGCGTTATGCGTTATGCGTTATGCGTACGCGTTATGCGTTATGCGTTATGCGTTATGCGTTATGCGTTATGCGTTATGCGTTATGCGTTATGCGTTATGCGTTATGCGTTATGCGTTATGCGTTATGGGTTATGCGTTATGCGTTATGCGTTATGAGTAATGCGTGATCCGTTATGTGTAATGCGTTATGCGTTATGCGTTACGCGTTTTGCGTTATGCGTTACGGGTTGTGCGTTATGAGTCATGCGTTATGCGTTATGCGTTTTGCTTTATGCGTTATGCGTTATGGGTTATGCGTTATGCGTTATGCGTTATGCGTTATGCGTTATGCGTTATGAGAAATGCGAGATCCGTTATGCGTTATGCGTTATGCGTTATGCGTTATGCGATTTGCGTTATGCGTTAAGCGTTATGCGTTATGCGTTATGCGTTATGCGTTATGAGTTATGCGTTATGCGTTATGCGTTATGCGTTATGAGAAATGCGTGATCCGATATGCGTTATGTGTTATGCGTTATGCGTTATGCGTTATGAGTAATGCGTGATCCGTTATGCGTTATGCGTTATGCGTTATGAGTAATGCGTGATCCGTTATGCGTTATGCGTTATGAGTAATGCGTGATCCGTTATGCGTTATGCGTTATGCGTTATGCGTTATGCTTTATGCATTATGCGTTATGCGTTATGCGGAATGCGTCATCCGTTATGCGTTATGAGTAATGCGTGATCCGTCATGCGTTATGCGTTAGGCGTTATGCGTTTTGCGTTATGCGTTATGAGTAATGCGAGATCCGTTATGCGTTATGCTTTATGCGTTATGCGTTATGCGTTATGCGTTATGCGTTATGTGTTATGCGTTGTGCGTTATCCGCTATGCGTTATACGTTTTACGTTATGCGTTATGCGTTATGAGTTATGCGTTACACGTTATGGGTTATGCGTTATGCGTTATGCGTTATGCGATTTGGGTTATGCGTTATGCGTTATGCGTTATGCGTTATGGGTTATGCGTTATTCGTTATGCGTTATGCGTTATGCGTTATGCGTTATGCGTTATGCGTTGTGCGTTATGCGATTTGCGTTATGCGTTATGCGTTATGCGTTATGGGTTGTGCGTTATGAGTCATGCGTTATGCGTTATGCGTTATGGGTTATGCGTTATGTGTTATGCGTTATGCGTTATGTGTTATGCGTTGTGCGTTAACCGCTATGCGTTATGCTTTATGCGTTATGCGTTATGCGTTACGCGTAATGCGTTATGCGCTATGGGTCATGCGTTATGCGTTATGCGTTGTGCGCTATGCGTTATGCGTTATGTGTTATGCTTTGTGCGTTATCCGCTATGCGTTATGCGTTTTACGTTATGCGTTATGCGTTATGAGTTATGCGTTATACGTTATGCGTTATGTGTTATGCGTTATGCGTTATGCGATTTGCGTTATGCGTTATGCGTTATGCGTTATGGGTTCTGCGTAATGCGTTATGCGTTATGCGTTATGCGTTATGCGTTATGAGTGATGCGTGATCCGTTATGCGTTATGCGTAATGAGTAATGCGTGATCCGTTATGCGTTATGCGTTATGCGTTATGCGTTATGCGTTATGCTAATTGCGTTATGCGTTATGCGTTATGCGTTATGCTTTATGCGTTATGAGTAATGCGTGATCCGTTATGCGTTATGCGTTATGCGTTATGCGTTATGCATTATGCGTTATGCGTTATGCGTTATGCGTTATGCGTTATGCGTTATGCGTTATGAGTTATGCGTTATGCGTTATGAGTTATGCGTTATGCGTTATGCGTTATGCGTTATGAGAAATGCGTGATCCGTTATGCGTTATGAGTAATGCGTGATCCGTCATGCGTTATGCGTTAGGCGTTATGCGTTATGCGGAATGCGTCATCCGTTATGCGTTATGAGTAATGCGTGATCCGTCATGCGTTATGCGTTATGCGTTTTGCGTTATGCGTTATGAGTAATGCGAGATCCGTTATGCGTTATACGTTATGGGTTATGCGTTATGCGTTATGCGTTATGCGATTTGGGTTATGCGTTATGCGTTATGCGTTATGGGTTATGCGTTATTCGTTATGCGTTATGCGTTATGCGTTATGCGTTATGGGTTGTGCGTTATGAGTCATGCGTTATGCGTTATGAGTAATGCGTGATCCGTTATGCGTTATGCGTTATGCGTTATGCGTTATACGTTATGGGTTATGCGTTATGCGTTATGCGTTATGCGATTTGGGTTATGCGTTATGCGTTATGGGTTATGCGTTATGCGTTATGCGTTATGCGTTATGCGTTATGCGATTTGCGTTATGCGTTAAGCGTTATGCGTTATGCGTTATGCGTTATGCGTTATGAGTTATGCGTTATGCGTTATGCGTTATGCGTTATGCGTTATGAGAAATGCGTGATCCGTTATGCGTTATGTGTTATGCGTTATGCGTTATGCGTTATGCGTTATGCGTTATGCGTTATGCGTTATGCGTTATGCGATATGCGATTTGCGTTATGCGTTATGCGTTTTGCGTTATGAGTAATGCGTGATCCGTTATGCGTTATGTGTTATGAGTAATGCGTGATCCGTTATGCGTTATGCGTTATGCATTATGCGTGATCCGTTATGCGTTATGCGTTATGCGTTATGCGTTATGCGTTATGCGTTATGAGTAATGCGTGATCCGGTATGCGTTATGTGTTATGAGTAATGCGTGATCCGTTATGCGTTATGCGTTATGCATTATGCGTTATGCGTTATGCGTTATGCGTTATGCGTTATGCGTTATGCTTTATGCGTTATGCGTTATGCGTTATGCGATTTGCGTTATGCGTTATGCGTTATGCGTTATGCGTTATGCGTTATGCGTTATGCGTTATGCGTTATGCGTTATGCGTTATGCGTTATGCGTTATGCGTTATGCGTTATGCGTTATGCGTTATGCGTTATGAGTAATGCGTGATCCGTTATGCGTTATGCGTTATGCGTTATGAGTAATGCGTGATCCGTTATGCGTTATGCGTTATGAGAAGTGCATGATCTGTTATGCGTTATGCGTTATGAGTAATGCGTGATCCGTTATGCGTTATGCATTAAGCGTTATGCGTTATGCGTTATGCGTTATGCGTTATGCGTTATGCTTTATGCATTATGCGTTATGCGTTATGCGGAATGCGTCATCCGTTATGCGTTATGAGTAATGCGTGATCCGTCATGCGTTATGCGTTATGAGTAATGCGAGATCCGTTATGCGTTATGCTTTATGCGTTATGCGTTATGCGTTATGCGTTATGTGTTATGCGTTGTGCGTTATCCGCTATGCGTTATACGTTTTACGTTATGCGTTATGCGTTATGAGTTATGCGTTATACGTTATGGGTTATGCGTTATGCGTTATGCGTTATGCGATTTGGGTTATGCGTTATGCGTTATGCGTTATGCGTTATGGGTTATGCGTTATTCGTTATGCGTTATGCGTTATGCGTTATGCGTTGTGCGTTATGCGATTTGCGTTATGCGTTATGCGTTATGCGTTATGCGTTATGGGTTATGCGTTATGCGTTATGCGTTATGAGTAATGCGTGATCCGTTATGCGTTATGCGTTATGCGTTATGAGTAATGCGTGATCCGTTATGCGTTATGCGTTATGAGAAATGCATGATCTGTTATGCGTTATGCGTTATGAGTAATGCGTGATCCGTTATGCGTTATGCGTTATGCTTTATGCGTTATGCGTTATGCGTTATGCGTTATGCGTTATGCGTTACGTGTTATGCGTTATGCGTTATGCGTTATGCGTTATGCGTTATGCGTTATGCGTTATGCGTTATGCGATATGCGTTATGCGTTATGTTTTATGCGTTATGTGTTATGCGTTATGCGTTATGAGTAATGCGTGATCCGTTATGCGTTATGCGTTATGCGTTATGCGTTATGCGTTATGCGTTATGCGTTTTGCTTTATGCGTTATGCGTTATGGGTTATGCGTTATGCGTTTTGCGTTATGCGTTATGAGTAATGCGAGATCCGTTATGCGTTATGCTTTATGCGTTATGCGTTATGCGTTATGCGTTATGTGTTATGCGTTGTGCGTTATCCGCTATGCGTTATACGTTTTACGTTATGCGTTATGCGTTATGAGTTATGCGTTATACGTTATGGGTTATGCGTTATGCGTTATGCGTTATGCGATTTGGGTTATGCGTTATGCGTTATGCGTTATGCGTTATGGGTTATGCGTTATTCGTTATGCGTTATGCGTTATGCGTTATGCGTTGTGCGTTATGCGATTTGCGTTATGCGTTATGCGTTATGCGTTATGCGTTATGGGTTATGCGTTATGCGTTATGCGTTATGAGTAATGCGTGATCCGTTATGCGTTATGCGTTATGCGTTATGAGTAATGCGTGATCCGTTATGCGTTATGCGTTATGAGAAATGCATGATCTGTTATGCGTTATGCGTTATGAGTAATGCGTGATCCGTTATGCGTTATGCGTTATGCGTTATGCTTTATGCGTTATGCGTTATGCGTTATGCGTTATGCGTTATGCGTTACGTGTTATGCGTTATGCGTTATGCGTTATGCGTTATGCGTTATGCGTTATGCGTTATGCGTTATGCGATATGCGTTATGCGTTATGTTTTATGCGTTATGTGTTATGCGTTATGCGTTATGAGTAATGCGTGATCCGTTATGCGTTATGCGTTATGCGTTATGCGTTATGCGTTATGCGTTATGCGTTTTGCTTTATGCGTTATGCGTTATGGGTTATGCGTTATGCGTTATGAGTAATGCGTGATCCGTTATGTGTAATGCGTTATGCGTTATGCGTTACGCGTTTTGCGTTATGCGTAATGCGTTATGCGTTATGCGTTATGCGTTATGCGTTATGCGTTATGCGTTATGCGTTATGCGTTATGCGTTATGCGTTATGCGTTATGCGCTATGCGTTATGCGTTATGCGTTATGCGTTATGCGTTATGCGTTATGCGTTATGCGTTATGCGTTATGCGTTATGCGTTATGCGTTATGCGATTAGCGTTATGCGTTATGCGTTACGGGTTGTGCGTTATGAGTCATGCGTTATGCGTTATGCGTTTTGCTTTATGCGTTATGCGTTATGGGTTATGCGTTATGCGTTATGCGTTATGCGTTATGCGTTATGCGTTATGCGTTATGAGAAATGTGAGATCCGCTATGCGTTATGCGTTATGCGTTATGCGTTATGAGTTATGCGATTTGCGTTATGCGTTAAGCGTTATGCGTTATGCGTTATGCGTTATGCGTTATGAGTTATGCGTTATGCGTTATGCGTTATGCGTTATGAGAAATGCGTGATCCGTTATGCGTTATGTGTTATGCGTTATGCGTTATGTTTTATGCGTTATGCGTTATGAGTAATGCGTGATCCGTTATGCGTTATGCGTTATGCGTTATGAGTAATGCGTGATCCGTTATGCGTTATGCGTTATGAGTAATGCGTGATCCGTTATGCGTTATGCGTTAAGCGTTATGCGTTATGCGTTATGCGTTATGCGTTATGCGTTATGCGTTATGCGTTATGCTTTATGCATTATGCGTTATGCGTTATGCGGAATGCGTCATCCGTTATGCGTTATGAGTAATGCGTGATCCGTCATGCGTTATGCGTTAGGCGTTATGCGTTTTGCGTTATGCGTTATGAGTAATGCGAGATCCGTTATGCGTTATGCTTTATGCGTTATGCGTTATGCGTTATGCGTTATGTGTTATGCGTTGTGCGTTATCCGCTATGCGTTATACGTTTTACGTTATGCGTTATGCGTTATGAGTTATGCGTTATACGTTATGGGTTATGCGTTATGCGTTATGCGTTATGCGATTTGGGTTATGCGTTATGCGTTATGCGTTATGCGTTATGGGTTATGCGTTATTCGTTATGCGTTATGCGTTATGCGTTATGCGTTATGCGTTATGCGTTGTGCGTTATGCGATTTGCGTTATGCGTTATGCGTTATGGGTTGTGCGTTATGAGTCATGCGTTATGCGTTATGAGTAATGCGTGATCCGTTATGCGTTATGCGTTATGCGTTATGCGTTATGCGTTATGGGTTATGCGTTATGTGTTATGCGTTATGCGTTATGCGTTATGCGTGATGCGTTATGGGTTATGCGTTATGCGTTATGGGTTATGCGTTATGTGTTATGCGTTATGCGTTATGTGTTATGCGTTGTGCGTTAACCGCTATGCGTTATGCTTTATGCGTTATGCGTTATGCGTTACGCGTAATGCGTTATGCGCTATGGGTCATGCGTTATGCGTTATGCGTTATGCGCTATGCGTTATGCGTTATGTGTTATGCTTTGTGCGTTATCCGCTATGCGTTATGCGTTTTACGTTATGCGTTATGCGTTATGAGTAATGCGTGATCCGTTATGCGTTATGCGTTATGCGTTATGCTTTATGCGTTATGCGTTATGCGTTATGCGTTATGCGTTATGCGTTACGTGTTATGCGTTATGCGTTATGCGTTATGCGTTATGCGTTATGCGTTATGCGTTATGCGTTATGCGATATGCGTTATGCGTTATGTTTTATGCGTTATGTGTTATGCGTTATGCGTTATGAGTAATGCGTGATCCGTTATGCGTTATGCGTTATGCGTTATGCGTTATGCGTTATGCGTTATGCGTTTTGCTTTATGCGTTATGCGTTATGGGTTATGCGTTATGCGTTATGAGTAATGCGTGATCCGTTATGTGTAATGCGTTATGCGTTATGCGTTACGCGTTTTGCGTTATGCGTAATGCGTTATGCGTTATGCGTTATGCGTTATGCGTTATGCGTTATGCGTTATGCGTTATGCGTTATGCGTTATGCGTTATGCGTTATGCGCTATGCGTTATGCGTTATGCGTTATGCGTTATGCGTTATGCGTTATGCGTTATGCGTTATGCGTTATGCGTTATGCGTTATGCGTTATGCGATTAGCGTTATGCGTTATGCGTTACGGGTTGTGCGTTATGAGTCATGCGTTATGCGTTATGCGTTTTGCTTTATGCGTTATGCGTTATGGGTTATGCGTTATGCGTTATGCGTTATGCGTTATGCGTTATGCGTTATGCGTTATGAGAAATGCGAGATCCGCTATGCGTTATGCGTTATGCGTTATGCGTTATGAGTTATGCGATTTGCGTTATGCGTTAAGCGTTATGCGTTATGCGTTATGCGTTATGCGTTATGAGTTATGCGTTATGCGTTATGCGTTATGCGTTATGAGAAATGCGTGATCCGTTATGCGTTATGTGTTATGCGTTATGCGTTATGTTTTATGCGTTATGCGTTATGAGTAATGCGTGATCCGTTATGCGTTATGCGTTATGCGTTATGAGTAATGCGTGATCCGTTATGCGTTATGCGTTATGAGTAATGCGTGATCCGTTATGCGTTATGCGTTAAGCGTTATGCGTTATGCGTTATGCGTTATGCGTTATGCGTTATGCGTTATGCGTTATGCTTTATGCATTATGCGTTATGCGTTATGCGGAATGCGTCATCCGTTATGCGTTATGAGTAATGCGTGATCCGTCATGCGTTATGCGTTAGGCGTTATGCGTTTTGCGTTATGCGTTATGAGTAATGCGAGATCCGTTATGCGTTATGCTTTATGCGTTATGCGTTATGCGTTATGCGTTATGTGTTATGCGTTGTGCGTTATCCGCTATGCGTTATACGTTTTACGTTATGCGTTATGCGTTATGAGTTATGCGTTATACGTTATGCGTTATGCGTTATGCGTTATGCGTTATGCGATTTGGGTTATGCGTTATGCGTTATGCGTTATGCGTTATGGGTTATGCGTTATTCGTTATGCGTTATGCGTTATGCGTTATGCGTTATGCGTTATGCGTTGTGCGTTATGCGATTTGCGTTATGCGTTATGCGTTATGGGTTGTGCGTTATGAGTCATGCGTTATGCGTTATGAGTAATGCGTGATCCGTTATGCGTTATGCGTTATGCGTTATGCGTTATGCGTTATGCGTTATGGGTTATGCGTTATGTGTTATGCGTTATGCGTTATGCGTTATGCGTGATGCGTTATGGGTTATGCGTTATGCGTTATGGGTTATGCGTTATGTGTTATGCGTTATGCGTTATGTGTTATGCGTTGTGCGTTAACCGCTATGCGTTATGCTTTATGCGTTATGCGTTATGCGTTACGCGTAATGCGTTATGCGCTATGGGTCATGCGTTATGCGTTATGCGTTATGCGCTATGCGTTATGCGTTATGTGTTATGCTTTGTGCGTTATCCGCTATGCGTTATGCGTTTTACGTTATGCGTTATGCGTTATGAGTTATGCGTTATACGTTATGCGTTATGCGTTATGCGTTATGCGTTATGCGTTATGCGTTATGCGATTTGCGTTATGCGTTATGCGTTACGCGTTATGGGTTATGCGTTATGCGTTATGCGTTATGCGTTACGCGTTATGCGTTATGCGTTATGCGTTATGCGTTATGCGTTATGCGTTATGCGTTATGCGTTATGCGTTATGCGTTATGCGTTATGCGTTATGCGTTATGCGTTATGCGTTATGCGTTATGCGTGATGCGTTACGCGTTATGCGTTATGCGTTATACGTTATGGGTTTTGCGTTATGCGTTATGCGTTATGCGATTTGGGTTATGCGTTATGCGTTATGCGTTATGGGTTATGCGTTATTCGTTATGCGTTATGCGTTATGCGTTATGCGTTATGCGTTATGGGTTGTGCGTTATGAGTCATGCGTTATGCGCTATGAGTAATGCGTGATCCGTTATGCGTTATGCGTTATGCGTTATGCGTTATGCGTTATACGTTATGGGTTATGCGTGATCCGTTATGCGTCTTGCGTTATGCGTTATGCGTTATGCATTATGCGTTATGCGTTATGCGTTATGCATTATGCGTTATGCGTTATGCGTTATGAGTTATGCGTTATGCGTTATGAGTTATGCGTTATGCGTTATGCGTTATGCGTTATGAGAAATGCGTGATCCGTTATGCGTTATGCGTTATGAGTAATGCGTGATCCGTTATGCGTTATGCGTTATGCGTTATGCGTTATGCGTTATGCGATATGCGTTATGAGTAATGCGTGATCCGTTATGCGTTATGTGTTATGCATTAAGCGTTATGCGTTATGCGTTATGCGTTATGAGTAATGCGTGATCCGTTATGCGTTATGCGTTATGAGTAATGCGTGATCCGTTATGCGTTATGCGTTATGCATTATGCGTTATGCGTTATGCGTTATGCGTTATGCTTTACGCGTTATGCGTTATGCGTTATGCGTTATGCTTTATGCGTTATGTGTTATGCGTTGTGCGTTATCCGCTATGCGTTATGCGTTTGGCGTTATGCGTTATGCGTTATATGTTATGTGTTATGCGTTACGCGTTATGCGTTATGCGTTATGCGTTATGCGTTATGCGTTATGCGTTAAGCGTTATGTGTTATGCGTTGTGCGTTATCCGCTATGCGTTATGCATTTTACGTTATGCGTTATGCGTTATGCGTTATGCGTTATGCGTTATGCGTTATGCGTTATGCGTTATGGGTTATGCGTTATGTGTTATGCGTTATGCGTTATGTGTTATGCGTTGTGCGTTAACCGCTATGCGTTATGCTTTATGCGTTATGCGTTATGCGTTACGCGTAATGCGTTATGCGCTATGGGTCATGCGTTATGCGTTATGCGTTATGCGTTATCCGCTATGCGTTATGCGTTTTACGTTATGCGTTATGCGTTATGAGTTATGCGTTATACGTTATGCGTTATGCGTTATGCGCTATGCGTTTTGCGATTTGCGTTATGCGTTATGCGTTATGCGTTATGGGTTATGCGTTATGGGTTATGCGTTATGCGTTATGCGTTATGCGTTATGCGTTATGCGTTATGCGTTATGCGTTATGCGTTATGCGTTATGCGTTATGCGCTATGCGTTATGCGTTATGCGTTATGCGTTATGCGTTACGCGTTATGCGTTATGCGTTATGCGTTATGCGTTATGCGTTGTGCGTTGTGCGTTATGCGTTATGCGTTATGCGTTATGCGTTATGAGTGATGCGTGATCCGTTATGCGTTATGCGTAATGAGTAATGCGTGATCCGTTATGCGTTATGCGTTATGCGTTATGCGTTATGCGCTATGCGTTTTGCGATTTGCGTTATGCGTTATGCGTTATGCGTTATGGGTTATGCGTTATGGGTTATGCGTTATGCGTTATGCGTTATGCGTTATGCGTTATGCGTTATGCGTTATGCGTTATGCGTTATGCGTTATGCGCTATGCGTTATGCGTTATGCGTTATGCGTTATGCGTTACGCGTTATGCGTTATGCGTTATGCGTTATGCGTTATGCGTTGTGCGTTGTGCGTTATGCGTTATGCGTTATGCGTTATGCGTTATGAGTGATGCGTGATCCGTTATGCGTTATGCGTAATGAGTAATGCGTGATCCGTTATGCGTTATGCGTTATGCGTTATGCGTTATGCGTTATGCGTTATGCGTTATGCTATTTGCGTTATGCGTTATGCGTTATGCGTTATGCGTTATGAGTAATGCGTGATCCGTTATGCGTTATGCGTTATGCGTTATGCGTTATGCGTTATGCATTATGCGTTATGCGTTATGCGTTATGCGTTACGCGTTATGCGTTATGGGTTATGCGTTATGCGTTATGCGTTATGCGTTATGCGTTATGCGTTATGCGTTATGCGTTATGCGTTATGCGTTATGCGTTATGCGTTATGTGTTATGCGTTGTGCGTTATCCGCTATGCGTTATGCGTTTTACGTTATGCGTTATGCGTTATGAGTTATGCGTTATACGTTATGGGTTATGCGTTATGCGTTATGCGTTATGCGATTTGGGTTATGCGTTATCCGTTATGCGTTATGGGTTATGCGTTATGCGTTATGCGTTATGCGTTATGCGTTATGCGTTATGCGTTATGAGTTATGCGTTATGCGTTATGCGTTATGCGTTATGAGAAATGCGTGTTCCGTTATGCGTTATGTGTTATACGTTATGCGTTATGCGTTATGCGTTATGCGTTATGCGTTATGCGTTATGCGTTATGCGTTATGCGTTATGCGTTATGCGATATGCGTTATGCGATTTGCGTTATGCGTTATGCGTTATGCGTTATGAGTAATGCGTGATCCGTTATGCGTTATGTGTTATGAGTAATGCGTGATCCGTTATGCGTTATGCGTTATGCATTATGCGTGATCCGTTATGCGTTATGCGTTATGCATTATGCGTTATGCGTTATGCGTTATGAGTAATGCGTGATCCGTTATGCGTTATGCGTTATGAGTAATGCGTGATCCGTTATGCGTTATGCGTTATGCATTATGCGTTATGCGTTATGCGTTATGCGTTATGCTTTACGCGTTATGCGTTATGCGTTATGCCTTATGCGTTATGCGTTATGCGTTAAGCGTTATGTGTTATGCGTTGTGCGTTATCCGCTATGCGTTATGCATTTTACGTTATGCGTTATGCGTTATGCGTTATGCGTTATGCGTTATGCGTTATGGGTTATGCGTTATGTGTTATGCGTTATGCGTTATGTGTTATGCGTTGTGCGTTAACCGCTATGCGTTATGCTTTATGCGTTATGCGTTATGCGTTACGCGTAATGCGTTATGCGCTATGGGTCATGCGTTATGCGTTATGCGTTATGCGTTATCCGCTATGCGTTATGCGTTTTACGTTATGCGTTATGCGTTATGAGTAATGCGTTATACGTTATGCGTTATGCGTTATGCGCTATGCGTTTTGCGATTTGCGTTATGCGTTATGCGTTATGCGTTATGGGTTATGCGTTATGGGTTATGCGTTATGCGTTATGCGTTATGCGTTATGCGTTATGCGTTATGCGTTATGCGTTATGCGTTATGCGCTATGCGTTATGCGTTATGCGTTATGCGTTATGCGTTACGCGTTATGCGTTATGCGTTATGCGTTATGCGTTATGCGTTGTGCGTTGTGCGTTATGCGTTATGCGTTATGCGTTATGCGTTATGAGTGATGCGTGATCCGTTATGCGTTATGCGTAATGAGTTATGCGTTATGCGTTATGCGTTATGCGTTATGCGTTATGCGTTATGCGTTATGCGTTATGCGATATGCGTTATGCGATTTGCGTTATGCGTTATGCGTTATGCGTTATGAGTAATGCGTGATCCGTTATGCGTTATGTGTTATGAGTAATGCGTGATCCGTTATGCGTTATGCGTTATGCATTATGCGTGATCCGTTATGCGTTATGCGTTATGCGTTATGTGTTATGCGTTATGCGTTATGAGTAATGCGTGATCCGGTATGCGTTATGTGTTATGAGTAATGCGTGATCCGTTATGCGTTATGCGTTATGCGTTATGCGTTATGCGTTATGCTTTATGCGTTATGCGTTATGCGTTATGCGTTATGCGTTATGCGTTATGCGTTATGCGTTATGCGTTATGCGTTATGGGTTATGCGTTATGGGTTATGAGTAATGCGTGATCCGTTATGCGTTATGCGTTATGCGTTATGTGTTATGCGTTATGCGTTATGCGTTATGCTATTTGCGTTATGCGTTATGCGTTATGCGTTATGCGTTATGAGTAATGCGTGATCCGTTATGCGTTATGCGTTATGCGTTATGCGTTATGCGTTATGCATTATGCGTTATGCGTTATGCGTTATGCGTTACGCGTTATGCGTTATGGGTTATGCGTTATGCGTTATGCGTTATGCGTTATGCGTTATGCGTTATGCGTTATGCGTTATGCGTTATGCGTTATGCGTTATGCGTTATGCGTTATGCGTTATGTGTTATGCGTTGTGCGTTATCCGCTATGCGTTATGCGTTTTACGTTATGCGTTATGCGTTATGAGTTATGCGTTATACGTTATGGGTTATGCGTTATGCGTTATGCGTTATGCGATTTGGGTTATGCGTTATCTGTTATGCGTTATGCGTTATGGGTTATGCGTTATGCGTTATGCGTTATGCGTTATGCGTTATGCGTTATGCGTTATGAGTTATGCGTTATGCGTTATGCGTTATGCGTTATGAGAAATGCGTGATCCGTTATGCGTTATGTGTTATACGTTATGCGTTATGCGTTATGCGTTATGCGTTATGCGTTATGCGTTATGCGTTATGCGTTATGCGTTATGCGTTATGCGATATGCGTTATGCGATTTGCGTTATGCGTTATGCGTTATGCGTTATGAGTAATGCGTGATCCGTTATGCGTTATGTGTTATGAGTAATGCGTGATCCGTTATGCGTTATGCGTTATGCATTATGCGTGATCCGTTATGCGTTATGCGTTATGCATTATGCGTTATGCGTTATGCGTTATGAGTAATGCGTGATCCGTTATGCGTTATGCGTTATGAGTAATGCGTGATCCGTTATGCGTTATGCGTTATGCATTATGCGTTATGCGTTATGCGTTATGCGTTATGCTTTACGCGTTATGCGTTATGCGTTATGCGTTATGCGTTATGCGTTATGCGTTATGTGTTATGCGTTGTGCGTTATCCGCTATGCGTTATGCTTTTTGGCGTTATGCGTTATGCGTTATATGTTATGTGTTATGCGTTACGCGTTATGCGTTATGCGTTATGCGTTATGCGTTATGCGTTATGCGTTATGCGTTATGCGTTAAGCGTTATGTGTTATGCGTTGTGCGTTATCCGCTATGCGTTATGCATTTTACGTTATGCGTTATGCGTTATGCGTTATGCGTTATGCGTTATGCGTTATGCGTTATGCGTTATGGGTTATGCGTTATGTGTTATGCGTTATGCGTTATGTGTTATGCGTTGTGCGTTAACCGCTATGCGTTATGCTTTATGCGTTATGCGTTATGCGTTACGCGTAATGCGTTATGCGCTATGGGTCATGCGTTATGCGTTATGCGTTATGCGTTATCCGCTATGCGTTATGCGTTTTACGTTATGCGTTATGCGTTATGAGTAATGCGTTATACGTTATGCGTTATGCGTTATGCGCTATGCGTTTTGCGATTTGCGTTATGCGTTATGCGTTATGCGTTATGGGTTATGCGTTATGGGTTATGCGTTATGCGTTATGCGTTATGCGTTATGCGTTATGCGTTATGCGTTATGCGTTATGCGCTATGCGTTATGCGTTATGCGTTATGCGTTATGCGTTACGCGTTATGCGTTATGCGTTATGCGTTATGCGTTATGCGTTGTGCGTTGTGCGTTATGCGTTATGCGTTATGCGTTATGCGTTATGAGTGATGCGTGATCCGTTATGCGTTATGCGTAATGAGTTATGCGTTATGCGTTATGCGTTATGCGTTATGCGTTATGCGTTATGCGTTATGCGTTATGCGATATGCGTTATGCGATTTGCGTTATGCGTTATGCGTTATGCGTTATGAGTAATGCGTGATCCGTTATGCGTTATGTGTTATGAGTAATGCGTGATCCGTTATGCGTTATGCGTTATGCATTATGCGTGATCCGTTATGCGTTATGCGTTATGCGTTATGTGTTATGCGTTATGCGTTATGAGTAATGCGTGATCCGGTATGCGTTATGTGTTATGAGTAATGCGTGATCCGTTATGCGTTATGCGTTATGCATTATGCGTTATGCGTTATGCGTTATGCGTTATGCGTTATGCGTTATGCGTTATGCTTTATGCGTTATGCGTTATGCGTTATGCGTTATGCGTTATGCGATTTGCGTTATGCGTTATGCGTTATGCGTTATGCATTATGCGTTATGCGTTATGCGTTATGCGTTATGCGTTATGCGTTATGCGTTATGCTTTATGCGTTATGCGTTATGTGTTATGCGTTATGCGTTATGCGTTATGCGTTATGCGTTATGCGTTATGCGTTATGCGTTATGCGTTATGCGTTATGCGTTATGCGTTATGCATTATGCGTTATGAGTAATGCGTGATCCGTTATGCGTTATGCGTTCTGCCTTATGCGTAATGCGTGATCCGTTATGCGTTATGTGTTATGCGTTGTGCGTTAACCGCTATGCGTTATGCGTTATGCGTTATGCGTTATGCGTTATGCGTTATGCGTTATGCGTTACGCGTTATGCGTTATGCGTTATGCGTTATGCGTTATGCGTTATGCGTTGTGCGTTATGCGTTATGCGTTATGCGTTATGCGTTATGAGTGATGCGTGATCCGTTATGCGTTATGCGTAATGAGTAATGCGTGATCCGTTATGCGTTATGCGTTATGCGTTATGCGTTATGCTATTTGCGTTATGCGTTATGCGTTATGCGTTATGCGTTATGAGTAATGCGTGATCCGTTATGCGTTATGCGTTATGCGTTATGCGTTATGCGTTATGTGTTATGCGTTGCGCGTTATCCGCTATGCGTTATGCGTTTTACGTTATGCGTTATGCGTTATGAGTTATGCGTTATACGTTATGGGTTATGCGTTATGCGTTATGCGTTATGCGATTTGGGTTATGCGTTATGCGTTATGCGTTATGCGTTATGGGTTATGCGTTATGCGTTATGCGTTATGCGTTATGAGTAATGCGTGATCCGTTATGCGTTATGCGTTATGCGTTATGCGTTATGCATTATGCGTTATGCGTTATGCGTTATGCGTTATGCGTTATGCGTTATGCGTTATGCGTTATGCGTTATGAGTTATGCGTTATGCGTTATGAGTTATGCGTTATGCGTTATGCGTTATGCGTTATGAGAAATGCGTGATCCGTTATGCGTTATGCGTTATGAATAATGCGTGATCCGTTATGCGTTATGCGTTATGCGTTATGCGTTATGCGTTATGCGTTATGCGTTATGCGTTATGAGTAATGCGTGATCCGTTATGCGTTATGTGTTAAGCATTAAGCGTTATGCGTTATGCATTATGCGTTATGCGTTATGCGTTATGAGTAATGCGTGATCCGTTATGCGTTATGCGTTATGAGTAATGCGTGATCCGTTAGGCGTTATGCATTATGCGTTATGCGTTATGCGTTATGCGTTATGCTTTACGCGTTATGCGTTATGCGTTATGCGTTATGCGTAATGTGTTATGAGTTGTGCGTTATCCGCTATGCGTTATGCGTTTGGCGTTATGCGTTATGCGTTATATGTTATGTGTTATGCGTTACGCGTTATGCGTTATGCGTTATGCGTTATGCGTTATGCGTTATGCGTTATGCGTTATGCGTTATGCGTTAAGCGTTATGTGTTATGCGTTGTGCGTTATCCGCTATGCGTTATGCATTTTACGATATGCGTTATGCGTTATGCGTTATGCGTTATGCGTTATGCGTTATGGGTTATGCGTTATGTGTTATGCATTATGCGTTATGTGTTATGCGTTGTGCGTTAACCGCTATGCGTTATGCTTTATGCGTTATGCGTTATGCGTTACGCGTAATGCGTTATGCGCTATGGGTCATGCGTTATGCGTTATGCGTTATGCGTTATCCGCTATGCGTTATGCGTTTTACGTTATGCGTTATGCGTTATGAGTTATGCGTTATACGTTATGCGTTATGCGTTATGCATTTTACGTTATGCGTTATGCGTTATGCGTTATGCGTTATGCGTTATGCGTTATGCGTTATGGGTTATACGTTATGTGTTATGCATTATGCGTTATGTGTTATGCGTTGTGCGTTAACCGCTATGCGTTATGCTTTATGCGTTATGCGTTATGCGTTACGCGTAATGCGTTATGCGCTATGGGTCATGCGTTATGCGTTATGCGTTACGCGTTATCCGCTATGCGTTATGCGTTTTACGTTATGCGTTATGCGTTATGAGTTATGCGTTATACGTTATGCGTTATGCGTTATGCGTTATGCGTTTTGCGATTTGCGTTATGCGTTATGCGTTATGCGTTATGGGTTATGCGTTATGCGTTATGCGTGATCCGTTATGCGTTATGCGTTATGCGTTATGCGTTATGCATTATGCGATATGCGTTATGCGTTATGCGTTTTGCGTTATGCGTTATGGGTTATGCGTTATGCGTTATGCGTTATGCGTTATGCGTTATGCGTTATGGGTTATGCGTTATGCGTTATGCGTTATGCGTTATGCGTTATGCGTTATGCGTTATGCGTTATGCGTTATGCGTTATGCGTTATGCGTTATGCGTTATGCGTTATGCGTTACGCGTTATGCGTTATGCGTTATGCGTTATGCGTTATGCGTTATGCGTTATGCGTTGTGCGTTATGCGTTATGCGTTATGCGTTATGCGTTATGAGTGATGCGTGATCCGTTATGCGTTACGCGTAATGAGTAATGCGTGGTCCGTTATGCGTTATGCGTTATGCGTTATGAGAAATGCATGATCTGTTATGCGTTATGCGTTATGAGTAATGCGTGATCCGTTATGCGTTATGCGTTATGCGTTATGCGTTATGCGTTATGCGTTATATGTTATGTGTTATGCGTTACGCGTTATGCGTTATGCGTTATGCGTTATGAGAAATGCGAGATCCGTTATGCGTTATGCGTTATGCGTTATGCGTTATATGTTAAGTGTTATGCGTTACGCGTTATGCGTTATGCGTTATGCGTTATGCGTTATGCGTTATGCGTTATACGTTATGCGTTAAGCGTTATGTGTTATGCGTTGTGCGTTAACCGCTATGCGTTATGCGTTATGCGTTGTGCGTTATGCGTTATGCGTTATGCGTTATGCGTTATGAGTGAAGCGTGATCCGTTATGCGTTATGCGTAATGAGTAATGCGTGATCCATTATGCGTTATGCGTTATGCGTTATGCGTTATGCGTTATGCGTTATGCTATTTGCGTTATGCGTTATGCGTTATGCGTTATGCGTTATGAGTAATGCGTGATCCGTTATGCGTTATGCGTTATGCATTATGCGTTATGCGTTATGCGTTATGCGTTATGCGTTATGCGTTATGGGTTATGCGTTATGCGTTATGCGTTATGCGTTATGCGTTATGCGTTATGCGTTATGCGTTATGCGTTAAGCGTTATGCGTTATGCGATATGCGTTATGCGTTATGTGTTATGCGTTGTGCGTTATCCGCTATGCGTTATGCGTTTTACGTTATGCGTTATGCGTTATGAGTTATGCGTTATACGTTATGGGTTATGCGTTATGCGTTATGCGTTATGCGATTTGGGTTATGCGTTATGCGTTATGCGTTATGCGTTATGGGTTATGCGTTATGCGTTATGCGTTATGCGTTATGCGTTATGCGTTATGCGTTATGCGTTATGCGTGATCCGTTATGCGTTATGCGTTATGCATTATGCGTTATGCGTTATGCGTTATGCGTTATGCGTTATGGGTTATGCGTTATGCGTTATGCGTTATGCGTTATGCGTTAAGCGTTATGCGTTATGCGTTATGCGTTATGCGTTATGTGTTATGCGTTGTGCGTTATCCGCTATGCGTGATCCGTTATGCGTTATGTGTTATGCATTAAGCGTTATGCGTTATGCATTATGCGTTATGCGTTATGCTTTATGCATTATGCGATATGCGTTACGCGATTTGCGTTATGCGTTATGGGTTGTGCGTTATGAGTCATGGGGTATGCGTTATGCGTTTTGCTTTATGCGTTATGCGTTATGGGTTATGCGTTATGCGTTATGAATAATGCGTGATCCGTTATGTGTTATGCGTTATGCGTTATGCGTTATGCGTTATGCGTTATGCGTTAAGCGTTATGTGTTATGCGTTGGGCGTTATCCGCTATGCGTTATGCATTTTACGTTATGCGTTATGCGTTATGCGTTATGCGTTATGCGTTATGCGTTATGCGTTATGCGTTATGGGTTATGCGTTATGTGTTATGCGTTATGCGTTGTGTTATGCGTTGTGCGTTAACCGCTATGCGTTATGCGTTATGCGTTATGCGTTATGCGTTATGCGTTATGCGTTATGCGTTATGCGTTATGCGTTACGCGTTATGCGTTATGCGTTATGCGTTATGCGTAATGCGTTATGCGTTGTGCGTTATGCGTTATGCGTTATGCGTTATGCGTTATGAGTGATGCGTGATCCGTTATGCGTTATGCGTAATGAGTAATGCGTGATCCGTTATGCGTTATGCGTTATGCGTTATGCGTTAAGCGTTATGCTATTTGCGTTATGCGTTATGCGTTATGCGTTATGCGTTATGCGTTATGAGTAATGCGTGATCCGTTATGCGTTATGCGTTATGCGTTATGCGTTATGCGTTATGCGTTATGTGTTATGCGTTGCGCGTTATCCGCTATGCGTTATGCGTTTTACGTTATGCGTTATGCGTTATGAGTTATGCGTTATACGTTATGCGTTATGCGTTATGCGTTATGCGTTATGCGTTATGCCTTATGAGTAATGCGTGATCCGTTATGCGTTATGTGTTAAGCATTAAGCGTTATGCGTTATGCATTATGCGTTATGCATTATGCGTTATGCGTTATGCTTTATGCATTATGCGATATGCGTTACGCGATTTGCGTTATGCGTTATGGGTTGTGCGTTATGAGTCATGGGGTATGCGTTATGCGTTTTGCTTTATGCGTTATGCGTTATGGGTTATGCGTTATGCGTTATGAATAATGCGTGATCCGTTATGTGTTATGCGTTATGCGTTATGCGTTATGCGTTATGCGTTAAGCGTTATGTGTTATGCGTTGGGCGTTATCCGCTATGCGTTATGCATTTTACGTTATGCGTTATGCGTTATGCGTTATGCGTTATGCGTTATGCGTTATGCGTTATGCGTTATGCGTTATGCGTTATGCGTTATGGGTTATGCGTTATGTGTTATGCGTTATGCGTTATGTGTTATGCGTTGTGCGTTAACGGCTATGCGTTATGCGTTATGCGTTATGCGTTATGCGTTATGCGTTATGCGTTATGCGTTATGCGTTATGCGTTACGCGTTATGCGTTATGCGTTATGCGTTATGCGTTATGCGTTGTGCGTTATGCGTTATGCGTTATGCGTTATGCGTTATGAGTGATGCGTGATCCGTTATGCGTTATGCGTAATGAGTAATGCGTGATCCGTTATGCGTTATGCGTTATGCGTTATGCGTTAAGCGTTATGCTATTTGCGTTATGCGTTATGCGTTATGCGTTATGCGTTATGAGTAATGCGTGATCCGTTATGCGTTATGCGTTATGCGTTATGCGTTATGCGTTATGTGTTATGCGTTGCGCGTTATCCGCTATGCGTTATGCGTTTTACGTTATGCGTTATGCGTTATGAGTTATGCGTTATACGTTATGGGTTATGCGTTATGCGTTATGCGTTATGCGATTTGGGTTATGCGTTATGCGTTATGCGTTATGCGTTATGGGTTATGCGTTATGCGTTATGCGTTATGCGTTATGAGTAATGCGTGATCCGTTATGCGTTATGCGTTATGCGTTATGCGTTATGCATTATGCGTTATGCGTTATGCGTTATGCGTTATGCGTTATGCGTTATGAGTTATGCGTTATGCGTTATGAGTTATGCGTTATGCGTTATGCGTTATGCGTTATGAGAAATGCGTGATCCGTTATGCGTTATGCGTTATGAGTAATGCGTGATCCGTTATGCGTTATGTGTTAAGCATTAAGCGTTATGCGTTATGCATTATGCGTTATGCGTTATGCGTTATGAGTAATGCGTGATCCGTTATGCGTTATGCGTTATGAGTAATGCGTGATCCGTTATGCGTTATGCATTATGCGTTATGCGTTATGCTTTATGCGTTATGCTTTACGCGTTATGCGTTATGCGTTATGCGTTATGCGTTATGCGTAATGTGTTATGCGTTGTGCGATATCCGCTATGCGTTATGCGTTTGGCGTTATGCGTTATGCGTTATATGTTATGTGTTATGCGTTACGCGTTATGCGTTATGCGTTATGCGTTATGCGTTATGCGTTATGCGTTATGCGTTATGCGTTAAGCGTTATGTGTTATGCGTTGTGCGTTATCCGCTATGCGTTATGCATTTTACGTTATGCGTTATGCGTTATGCGTTATGCGTTATGCGTTATGCGTTATGCGTTATGCGTTATGCGTTATGGGTTATGCGTTATGTGTTATGCATTATGCGTTATGTGTTATGCGTTGTGCGTTAACCGCTATGCGTTATGCTTTATGCGTTATGCGTTATGCGTTACGCGTAATGCGTTATGCGCTATGGGTCATGCGTTATGCGTTATGCGTTATGCGTTATCCGCTATGCGTTATGCGTTTTACGTTATGCGTTATGCGTTATGAGTTATGCGTTATACGTTATGCGTTATGCGTTATGCGTTTTGCGATTTGCGTTATGCGTTATGCGTTATGGGTTATGCGTTATGCGTTATGCGTTATGCGTTATGGGTTATGCGTTATGCGTTATGCGTTATGCGTTATGCGTTATGCGTTACGCGTTATGCGTTATGCGTTATGCGTTATGCGTTATGCGTTATGCGTTGTGCGTTATGCGTTATGCGTTATGCGTTATGCGTTATGAGTGATGCGTGATCCGTTATGCGTTATGCGTAATGAGTAATGCGTGATCCGTTATGCGTTATGCGTTATGCGTTATGCGTTATGCGTTATGCGTTATGCTATTTGCGTTATGCGTTATGCGTTATGCGTTATGCGTTATGCGTTATGAGTTATGCGTTATGCGTTATGCGTTATGCGTTATGAGAAATGCGTGATCCGTTATGCGTTATGTGTTATACGTTATGCGTTATGCGTTATGCGTTATGCGTTATGCGTTATGCGTTATGCGATATGCGTTATGCGATTTGCGTTATGCGTTATGCGTTATGCGTTATGAGTAATGCGTGATCCGTTATGCGTTATGTGTTATGAGTAATGCGTGATCCGTTATGCGTTATGCGTTATGAGAAATGCATGATCTGTTATGCGTTATGCGTTATGAGTAATGCGTGATCCGTTATGCGTTATGCGTTATGCGTTATGCGTTATGCGTTATGCGTTATATGTTATGTGTTATGCGTTACGCGTTATGCGTTATGCGTTATGCGTTATGCGTTATGCGTTATGCGTTATGCGTTATGAGAAATGCGAGATCCGTTATGCGTTATGCGTTATGCGTTATGCGTTATGCGTTATGCGTTAAGCGTTATGTGTTATGCGTTGTGCGTTAACCGCTATGCGTTATGCGTTATGCGTTATGCGTTATGCGTTATGCGTTATGCGTTACGCGTTATGCGTTATGCGTTATGCGTTATGCGTTATGCGTTATGCGTTGTGCGTTATGCGTTATGCGTTATGCGTTATGCGTTATGAGTGAAGCGTGATCCGTTATGCGTTATGCGTAATGAGTAATGCGTGATCCGTTATGCGTTATGCGTTATGCGTTATGCGTTATGCGTTATGCTATTTGCGTTATGCGTTATGCGTTATGCGTTATGCGTTATGCGTTATTCGTTATGCGTTATGAGTAATGCGTGATCCGTTATGCGTTATGCGTTATGCATTATGCGTTATGCGTTATGCGTTATGCGTTATGCGTTATGCGCTATGGGTTATGCGTTATGCGTTATGCGTTATGCGTTATGCGTTATGCGTTATGCGTTATGCGTTATGCGTTATGCGTTATGCGTTATGCGTTATGTGTTATGCGTTGTGCGTTATCCGCTATGCGTTATGCGTTTTACGTTATGCGTTATGCGTTATGAGTTATGCGTTATACGTTATGGGTTATGCGTTATGCGTTATGCGTTATGGGATTTGGGTTATGCGTTATGCGTTATGCGTTATGCGTTATGGGTTATGCGTTATGCGTTATGCGTTATGCGTTATGCGTTATGCGTTATGCGTTATGCGTTATGCGTTATGCGTTATGCGTTATGAGTTATGCGTTATGCGTTATGCGTTATGCGTTATGAGAAATGCGTGATCCGTTATGCGTTATGTGTTATACGTTATGCGTTATGCGTTATGCGTTATGCGTTATGCGTTATGCGTTATGCGTTATGCGATATGCGTTATGCGATTTGCGTTATGCGTTATGCGTTATGCGTTATGAGTAATGCGTTATGCGTTATGCGTTATGCGTTATGCGTTATGCGTTATGCGTTATGCGTTATGCGTTATGCGTTATGCGTTATGCGTTACGCGTAATGCGTTATGCGCTATGGGTCATGCGTTAAGCGTTATGCGTTATGCGTTATGCGTTATGCGTTATGCGTTATGCGTTATGCGTTATGCGTTATGCGTTATGCGTTATGCGTTATGCGTTATGCGTTATGCGTTATGCGTTATGCGTTATGCTATTTGCGTTATGCGTTATGCGTTATGCGTTATGCGTTATGCGTTATGCGTTATGCGTTATGCGTTATGCGTTATGCGTTATGAGTAATGCGTGATCCGTTATGCGTTATGCGTTATGCGTTATGCGTTATGCGTTATGCGTTATGCGTTATGCGTTATGCGTTATGCGTTATGCGTTATGCGTTATGCGTTATGCGTTATGCGTTATGCGTTATGCGTTATGAGAAATGCGTGATCCGTTATGCGTTATGCGTTATGAGTAATGCGTGATCCGTTATGCGTTATGCGTTATGCGTTATGCGTTATGCGTTATGCGTTATGCGTTATGCGTTATGAGTAATGCGTGATCCGTTATGCGTTATGTGTTATGCATTAAGCGTTATGCGTTATGCATTATGCGTTATGCGTTATGCTTTATGCATTATGCGATATGCGTTACGCGATTTGCGTTATGCGTTATGGGTTGTGCGTTATGAGTCATGGGTTATGCGTTATGCGTTTTGCTTTATGCGTTATGCGTTATGGGTTATGCGTTATGCGTTATGAATAATGCGTGATCCGTTATGTGTTATGCGTTATGCGCTATGCGTTATGCGTTATGCGTTATGTGTTATGAGTAATGCGTGATCCGTTATGCGTTATGCTTTATGCGTTATGCGTTATGCGTTACGCGTAATGCGTTATGCGCTATGGGTCATGCGTTAAGCGTTATGCGTTATGCGTTATGCGTTATGCGTTATGAGTAATGCGTGATCCGTTATGTGTTATGCGTTATGCGCTATGCGTTATGCGTTATGCGTTATGCGTTACGCGTTATGCGTTATGGGTTATGAGTAAGCGTGATCCGTTATGCGTTATGCTTTATGCGTTATGCGTTATGCGTTACGCGTAATGCGTTATGCGCTATGGGTCATGCGTTAAGCGTTATGCGTTATGCGTTATGCGTTATGCGTGATCCGTTATGCGTTATGCGTTATGCGTTATGCGTTATGCGTTATGCGATATGCGTTATGCGTTATGCGTTATGCGTTATGCGTTATGCGTTATGCGTTATGCGTTATGCGTTATGCGTTATGCGTTATGCGTTGTGGGTTATGCGTTATGCGTTATGCGTTATGCGTTATGCGTGATCCGTTATGAGTTATGCGTTATGCGTTATGCGTTACGCGTTTTGCGTTATGCGTTATGAGTTATGCGTTATGCGTTATGCGTTATGCGTTATGCGTTATGCGTTATGCGTTATGCGTTATGCGTTATGCGTTATGCGTTATGCGTTATGCGTTATGCGTTATGCGTTATGCGTTATGCGTTATGCGTTATGCGTTATGCGTTATGCGTTATGCGTTATGCATTATGCGTTATGCGTTATGCGTTATGCGTTATGCGTTATGCGTTATGCGTTATGCGTTATACGTTATGCGTTATGCGTTATGCGTTATGCGTTATGCGTTATGCGTTATGCGATTTGCGTTATGCGTTATGCGTTATGGGTTGTGCGTTATGAGTCATGCGTTATGCGTTATGCGTTTTGCTTTATGCATTATGCGTTATGTGTTATGCGTTATGCGTTATGCGTTATGCGTTATGCGTTATGAGTAATGCGTGATCCGTTATGCGTTATGCGTTATGCGTTATGCGTTATGCGTTATGCGTTATGCGTTATGCGTTATGCGTTATGCGTTTTGCTTTATGCGTTATGCGTTATGGGTTATGCGATATGCGTTATGCGTTATGAGTAATGCGTGATCCGTTATGTGTAATGCGTTATGCGTTATGCGTTACGCGTTTTGCGTTATGCGTTATGCGTTATGCGTTATGCGTTATGCGTTATGCGTTATGCGTTATGCGTTATGCGTTATGCGTTATGCGTTATGCGTTATGCGTTATGCGTTATGCGTTATGCGATATGCGTTATGCGTTATGCGTTATGCGTTATGCGTTATGCGTTATGCGTTATGCGTTATGCGTTATGCGTTATGCGTTATGCGTTATGCGTTATGCGTTATGCGTTATGCGTTATGCGTTATGCGTTATGCGTTATGCGTTATGCGTTATGCGTTATGCGTTATGCGTTATGCGATTAGCGTTATGCGTTATGCGTTACGGGTTGTGCGTTATGAGTCATGCGTTATGCGTTATGCGTTTTGCTTTATGCGTTATGCGTTATGGGTTATGCGTTATGCGTTATGCGTTATGCGTTATGAGAAATGCGAGATCCGTTATGCGTTATGCGTTATGCGTTATGCGTTATGCGTTATGCGTTATGCGATTTGCGTTATGCGTTAAGCGTTATGCGTTACGCGTAATGCGTTATGCGCTATGGGTCATGAATTAAGCGTTATGCGTTATGCGTTATGCGTTATGCGTTATGCGTTATGCGGTATGCGTCATCCGTTATGCGTTATGAGTAATGCGTGATCCGTCATGCGTTATGCGTAATGCGTTATGCGTTATGCGTTATGCGTTATGCGTTATGGGTTATGCGTTATGCGTTATGCGTTATGCGTTATGAGTAATGCGTGATCCGTTATGCGTTATGCGTTATGCGTTATGCGTTATGCGTGATCCGTTATGCGTTATGCGTTATGCGTTATGAGTAATGCGTGATCCGTTATGCGTTATGCGTTAAGAGTAATGCGTGATCCGTTATGCGTTATGCGTTATGCATTAAGCGTTATGCGTTATGCGTTATGCGTTATGCGTTATGCGTTATGCGTTATGCGTTATGCGTTTTGCTTTATGCGTTAGGCGTTATGGGTTATGCGTTATGCGTTATGCGTTATGCGTTATGAGTAATGCGTGATCCGTTATGTGTTATGCGTTATGCGCTATGCGTTATGCGTTATGCGTTATGCGTTATGGGTTATGAGTAATGCGTGATCCGTTATGCGTTATGCTTTATGCGTTATGCGTTATGCGTTACGCGTAATGCGTTATGCGCTATGGGTCATGCGTTAAGCGTTATGCGTTATGCGTTATGCGTTATGCGTTATGCGATTTGCGTTATGCGTTAAGCGTTATGCGTTACGCGTAATGCGTTATGCGCTATGGGTCATGAATTAAGCGTTATGCGTTATGCGTTATGCGTTATGCGTTATGCGTGATCCGTTATGTGTTATGCGTTATGCGTTATGCGTTACGCGTTTTGCGTTATGCGTTATGAGTTATGCGTTATGCGTTATGCGTTATGCGTTATGCGTTATGCGTTATGCGTTATGCGTTATGCGTTATGCGTTATGCGTTATGCGTTATGCGTTATGCGTTATGCGTTATGCGTTATGCGTTATGCGTTATGCGTTATGCGTTATGCGTTATGCGTTATGCGTTATACGTTATGCGTTATGCGTTATGCGTTATGCGTTATGCGTTATGCGTTATGCGTTATGCGTTATGCGTTATGCGATTTGCGTTATGCGTTATGCGTTATGGGTTGTGCGTTATGAGTCATGCGTTATGCGTTATGCGTTTTGCTTTATGCGTTATGCGTTATGTGTTATGCGTTATGCGTTATGCGTTATGCGTTATGCGTTATGCGTTATGCGTTATGCGTTATGCGATTAGCGTTATGCGTTATGCGTTACGGGTTGTGCGTTATGAGTCATGCGTTATGCGTTATGCGTTTTGCTTTATGCGTTATGCGTTATGGGTTATGCGTTATGCGTTATGCGTTATGCGTTATGCGTTATGAGAAATGCGAGATCCGTTATGCGTTATGCGTTATGCGTTATTCGTTATGCGTTATGCGATTTGCGTTATGCGTTAAGCGTTATGCGTTATGCGTTATGCGTTATGCGTTATGAGTTATGCGTTATGCGTTATGCGTTATGCGTTATGAGAAATGCGTGATCCGTTATGCGTTATGTGTTATGCGTTATGCGTTATGCGTTATGCTTTATGCATTATGCGTTATGCGCTATGCGTTATACGTTATGCGTTATGGGTTATGAGTAATGCGTGATCCGTTATGCGTTATGCTTTATGCGTTATGCGTTATGCGTTATGCGTTACGCGTAATGCGTTATGCGTTACGCGTAATGCGTTATGCGCTATGGGTCATGAGTAATGCGTGATCCGTTATGCGTTATGCGTTATGCGTTATGCGTTATGCGTTATGCGTTATGCGTTATGCGTTATGCGTTATGCGTTATGAGTAATGCGTGATCCGTTATGCGTTATGTGTTATGCATTAAGCGTTATGCGTTATGCATTATGCGTTATGCGTTATGCTTTATGCATTATGCGATATGCGTTACGCGATTTGCGTTATGCGTTATGGGTTGTGCGTTATGAGTCATGGGTTATGCGTTATGCGTTTTGCTTTATGCGTTATGCGTTATGGGTTATGCGTTATGCGTTATGAATAATGCGTGATCCGTTATGTGTTATGCGTTATGCGCTATGCGTTATGCGTTATGCGTTATGTGTTATGAGTAATGCGTTATGCGTTGTGCGTTATGCGTTATGAGTAATGCGTGATCCGTTATGCGTTATGCGTTATGCGTTATGCGTTATGCGTTATGCGTTAAGCGTTATGAGAAATGCGTGATCCGTTATGCGTTATGCGTTATGAGTAATGCGTGATCCGTTATGCGTTATGCGTTATGCGTTATGCGTTATGCGTTATGCGTTATGCGTTATGCGTTATGCGTTATGCGTTATGAGTAATGCGTGATCCGTTATGCGTTATGTGTTATGCATTAAGCGTTATGCGTTATGCATTATGCGTTATGCGTTATGCTTTATGCATTATGCGATATGCGTTACGCGATTTGCGTTATGCGTTATGGGTTGTGCGTTATGAGTCATGGGGTATGCGTTATGCGTTTTGCTTTATGCGTTATGCGTTATGGGTTATGCGTTATGCGTTATGAATAATGCGTGATCCGTTATGTGTTATGCGTTATGCGTTATGCGTTATGCGTTATGCGTTAAGCGTTATGTGTTATGCGTTGGGCGTTATCCGCTATGCGTTATGCATTTTACGTTATGCGTTATGCGTTATGCGTTATGCGTTATGCGTTATGCGTTATGCGTTATGCGTTATGGGTTATGCGTTATGTGTTATGCGTTATGCGTTATGTGTTATGCGTTGTGCGTTAACCGCTATGCGTTATGCGTTATGCGTTATGCGTTATGCATTATGCGTTATGCGTTACGCGTTATGCGTTATGCGTTATGCGTTATGCGTTATGCGTTATGCGTTGTGCGTTATGCGTTATGCGTTATGCGTTATTTGTTATGAGTGATGCGTGATCCGTTATGCGTTATGCGTAATGAGTAATGCGTGATCCGTTATGCGTTATGCGTTATGCGTTATGCGTTAAGCGTTATGCTATTTGCGTTATGCGTTATGCGTTATGCGTTATGCGTTATGAGTAATGCGTGATCCGTTATGCGTTATGCGTTATGCGTTATGCGTTATGCGTTATGCGTTATGTGTTATGCGTTGCGCGTTATCCGCTATGCGTTATGCGTTTTACGTTATGCGTTATGCGTTATGAGTTATGCGTTATACGTTATGGGTTATGCGTTATGCGTTATGCGTTATGCGATTTGGGTTATGCGTTATGCGTTATGCGTTATGCGTTATGGGTTATGCGTTATGCGTTATGCGTTATGCGTAATGAGTAATGCGTGATCCGTTATGCGTTATGCGTTATGCGTTATGCGTTATGAGTGATGCGTGATCCGTTATGCGTTATGCGTAATGAGTAATGCGTGATCCGTTATGCGTTATGCGTTATGCGTTATGCGTTAAGCGTTATGCTATTTGCGTTATGCGTTATGCGTTATGCGTTATGCGTTATGCGTTATGAGTAATGCGTGATCCGTTATGCGTTATGCGTTATGCGTTATGCGTTATGAGTAATGCGTGATCCGTTATGCGTTATGCGTTATGCGTTATGCGTTATGCGTTATGCGTTATGTGTTATGCATTAAGCGTTATGCGTTATGCATTATGCGTTATGCGTTATGCTTTATGCATTATGCGATATGCGTTACGCGATTTGCGTTATGCGTTATGGGTTGTGCGTTATGAGTCATGGGTTATGCGTTATGCGTTTTGCTTTATGCGTTATGCGTTATGGGTTATGCGTTATGCGTTATGAATAATGCGTGATCCGTTATGTGTTATGCGTTATGCGCTATGCGTTATGCGTTATGCGTTATGTGTTATGAGTAATGCGTTATGCGTTGTGCGTTATGCGTTATGAGTAATGCGTGATCCGTTATGCGTTATGCGTTATGCGTTATGCGTTAAGCGTTATGTGTTATGCGTTGTGCGTTAACCGCTATGCGTTATGCGTTATGCGTTATGCGTTATGCGTTATGCGTTACGCGTTATGCGTTATGCGTTATGCGTTATGCGTTATGCGTTATGCGTTATGCGTTGTGCGTTATGCGTTATGCGTTGTGCGTTATGCGTTATGCGTTATGAGTGAAGCGTGATCCGTTATGCGTTATGCGTAATGAGTAATGCGTGATCCGTTATGCGTTATGCGTTATGCGTTATGCGTTATGCGTTATGCGTTATGCGTTATGCTATTTGCGTTATGCGTTATGCGTTATGCGTTATGCGTTATGCGTTATGCGTTATGCGTTATGAGTAATGCGTGATCCGTTATGCGTTATGCGTTATGCATTATGCGTTATGCGTTATGCGTTATGCGTTATGCGTTATGCGCTATGGGTTATGCGTTATGCGTTATGCGTTATGCGTTATGCGTTATGCGTTATGCGTTATGCGTTATGCGTTATGCGTTATGCGTTATGCGTTATGCGTTATGCGTTATGCGTTATGCGTTATGCGTTATGCGTTATGCGTTATGCGTTATGCGTTATGAGTTATGCGTTATGCGTTATGCGTTATGCGTTATGAGAAATGCGTGATCCGTTATGTGTTATGTGTTATACGTTATGCGTTATGCGTTATGCGTTATGCGTTATGCGTTATGCGTTATGCGTTATGCGTTATGCGATATGCGTTATGCGATTTGCGTTATGCGTTATGCGTTATGCGTTATGAGTAATGCGTTATGCGTTATGCGTTATGCGTTATGCGTTATGCGTTATGCGTTATGCGTTATGCGTTATGCGTTATGCGTTATGCGTTACGCGTAATGCGTTATGCGCTATGGGTCATGCGTTAAGCGTTATGCGTTATGCGTTATGCGTTATGCGTTATGCGTTATGCGTTATGCGTTATGCGTTATGCGTTATGCGTTATGCGTTATGCGTTATGCGTTATGCGTTATGCGTTATGCGTTATGCGTTATGCGTTATGCGTTATGCGTTATGCGTTATGCGTTATGCGTTATGCGTTATGCGTTATGCTATTTGCGTTATGCGTTATGCGTTATGCGTTATGCGTTATGCGTTATGCGTTATGCGTTATGCGTTATGCGTTATGAGTAATGCGTGTTCCGTTATGCGTTATGCGTTATGCGTTATGCGTTATGCGTTATGCGTTATGCGTTATGCGTTATGCGTTATGCGTTATGCGTTATGAGAAATGCGTGATCCGTTATGCGTTATGCGTTATGAGTAATGCGTGATCCGTTATGCGTTATGCGTTATGCGTTATGCGTTATGCGTTATGCGTTATGCGTTATGCGTTATGAGTAATGCGTGATCCGTTATGCGTTATGTGTTATGCATTAAGCGTTATGCGTTATGCATTATGCGTTATGCGTTATGCTTTATGCGTTATGCGTTATGGGTTATGCGTTATGCGTTATGCGTTATGAGTAATGCGTGATCCGTTATGTGTTATGCGTTATGCGCTATGCGTTATGCGTTATGCGTTATGTGTTATGAGTAATGCGTGATCCGTTATGCGTTATGCTTTATGCGTTATGCGTTATGCGTTACGCGTAATGCGTTATGCGCTATGGGTCATGCGTTAAGCGTTATGCGTTATGCGTTATGCGTTATGCGTTATGCGTTATGAGTAATGCGTGATCCGTTATGTGTTATGCGTTATGCGCTATGCGTTATGCGTTATGCGTTACGCGTTATGCGTTATGGGTTATGAGTAATGCGTGATCCGTTATGCGTTATGCTTTATGCGTTATGCGTTATGCGTTACGCGTAATGCGTTATGCGCTATGGGTCATGCGTTAAGCGTTATGCGTTATGCGTTATGCGTTATGCGTGATCCGTTATGCGTTATGCGTTATGCGTTATGCGTTATGCGTTATGCGTTATGCGTTATGCGATATGCGTTATGCGTTATGCGTTATGCGTTATGCGTTATGCGTTATGCGTTATGCGTTATGCATTATGCGTTATGCGTTATGCGTTATGCGTTATGCGTTATGCTATTTGCGTTATGCGTTATGCGTTATGCGTTATGCGTTATGCGTTATGCGTTATGCGTTATGCGTTATGAGTAATGCGTGATCCGTTATGCGTTATGCGTTATGCGTTATGCGTTATGCGTTATGCGTTATGCGTTATGCGTTATGCGTTATGCGTTATGCGTTATGCGTTATGCGTTATGAGAAATGCGTGATCCGTTATGCGTTATGCGTTATGAGTAATGCGTGATCCGTTATGCGTTATGCGTTATGCGTTATGCGTTATGCGTTATGCGTTATGCGTTATGCGTTATGAGTAATGCGTGATCCGTTATGCGTTATGTGTTATGCATTAAGCGTTATGCGTTATGCATTATGCGTTATGCGTTATGCTTTATGCGTTATGCGTTATGGGTTATGCGTTATGCGTTATGCGTTATGAGTAATGCGTGATCCGTTATGTGTTATGCGTTATGCGCTATGCGTTATGCGTTATGCGTTATGTGTTATGAGTAATGCGTGATCCGTTATGCGTTATGCTTTATGCGTTATGCGTTATGCGTTACGCGTAATGCGTTATGCGCTATGGGTCATGCGTTAAGCGTTATGCGTTATGCGTTATGCGTTATGCGTTATGAGTAATGCGTGATCCGTTATGTGTTATGCGTTATGCGCTATGCGTTATGCGTTATGCGTTACGCGTTATGCGTTATGGGTTATGAGTAATGCGTGATCCGTTATGCGTTATGCTTTATGCGTTATGCGGTATGCGTTACGCGTAATGCGTTATGCGCTATGGGTCATGCGTTAAGCGTTATGCGTTATGCGTTATGCGTTATGCGTGATCCGTTATGCGTTATGCGTTATGCGTTATGCGTTATGCGTTATGCGTTATGCGTTATGCGATATGCGTTATGCGTTATGCGTTATGCGTTATGCGTTATGCGTTATGCGTTATGCGTTATGCGTTATGGGTTATGCGTTATGCGTTATGCGTTATGCGTTATGCGTGATCCGTTATGAGTTATGCGTTACGCGTTTTGCGTTATGCGTTATGAGTTATGCGTTATGCGTTATGCGTTATGCGTTATGCGTTATGCGTTATGCGTTATGCGTTATGCGTTATGCGTTATGCGTTATGCGTTATGCGTTATGCGTTATGCGTTATGCGTTATGCGTTATGCGTTATGCGTTATGCGTTATGCGTTATGCGTTATGCGTTATGCGTTATGCGTTATGCGTTATACGTTATGCGTTATGCGTTATGCGTTATGCGTTATGCGTTATGCGTTATGCGTTATGCGTTATGCGATTTGCGTTATGCGTTATGCGTTATTGGTTGTGCGTTATGAGTCATGCGTTATGCGTTATGCGTTTTGCTTTATGCGTTATGCGTTATGTGTTATGCGTTATGCGTTATGCGTTATGCGTTATGCGTTATGAGTAATGCGTGATCCGTTATGCGTTATGCGTTATGCGTTATGCGTTATGCGTTATGCGTTATGCGTTATGCGTTTTGCTTTATGCGTTATGCGTTATGCGTTATGCGTTATGCGTTATGCGTTATGCGTTATGCGTTATGCGTTATGCGTTTTGCTTTATGCGTTATGCGTTATGGGTTATGCGATATGCGTTATGCGTTATGAGTAATGCGTGATCCGTTATGTGTAATGCGTTATGCGTTATGCGTTACGCGTTTTGCGTTATGCGTTATGCGTTATGCGTTATGCGTTATGCGTTATGCGTTATGCGTTATGCGTTATGCGTTATGCGTTATGCGTTTTGCGTTATGCGTTATGCGTTATGCGTTATGCGTTATGCGTTATGCGTTATGCGTTATGCGTTATGCGTTATGCGTTATGCGTTATGCGTTATGCGATATGCGTTATGCGTTATGCGTTATGCGTTATGCGTTATGCGTTATGCGTTATGCGTTATGCGTTATGCGTTATGCGTTATGCGTTATGCGTTATGCGTTATGCGTTATGCGTTATGGGTTATGCGTTATGCGTTATGCGTTATGCGTTATGCGTTATGCGTTATGCGTTATGAGAAATGCGAGATCCGTTATGCGTTATGCGTTATGCGTTATGCGTTATGCGTTATGCGTTATGCGTTATGCGATTTGCGTTATGCGTTAAGCGTTATGCGTTACGCGTAATGCGTTATGCGCTATGGGTCATGAATTAAGCGTTATGCGTTATGCGTTATGCGTTATGCGTTATGCGTTATGCGGTATGCGTCATCCGTTATGCGTTATGAGTAATGCGTGATCCGTCATGCGTTATGCGTAATGCGTTATGCGTTATGCGTTATGCGTTATGCGTTATGGGTTATGCGTTATGCGTTATGCGTTATGCGTTATGAGTAATGCGTTATGCGTTATGAGTTATGCGTTATGCGTTATGCGTTATGCGTTATGAGAAATGCGTGATCCGTTATGCGTTATGTGTTATGCGTTATGCGTTATGCGTTATGCGTTATGCGTTATGAGTAATGCGTGATCCGTTATGCGTTATGCGTTATGCGTTATGAGTAATGCGTTATCCGTTATGCGTTATGCTTTATGCGTTATGCGTTATGCGTTATGCGTTACGCGTAATGCGTTATGCGTTACGCGTAATGCGTTATGCGCTATGGGTCATGAATTAAGCGTTATGCGTTATGCGTTATGCCTTATGCGTTATGCGGTATGCGTCATCCGTTATGCGTTATGAGTAATGCGTGATCCGTCATGCGTTATGCGTTAGGCGTTATGCGTTTTGCGTTATGCGTTATGAGTAATGCGAGATCCGTTATGCGTTATGCTTTATGCGTTATGCGTTATGCGTTATGCGTTATGTGTTATGCGTTGTGCGTTATCCGCTATGCGTTATACGTTTTACGTTATGCGTTATGCGTTATGAGTTATGCGTTATACGTTATGGGTTATGCGTTATGCGTTATGCGTTATGCGATTTGGGTTATGCGTTATGCGTTATGCGTTATGCGTTATGGGTTATGCGTTATTCGTTATGCGTTATGCGTTATGCGTTATGCGTTATGCGTTATGCGCTATGCGTTATGCGTTATGAGTTATGCGTTATACGTTATGCGTTATGCGTTATGCGTTATGCGTTATGCGATTTGCGTTATGCGTTATGCGTTATGCGTTATGCGTTATGGGTTATGCGTTATGCGTTATGCGTTATGCGTTATGCGTTATGCGTTATGCGTTATGCGTTATGCGTTATGCGTTATGCGTTATGCGTTATGCGTTATGCGTTATGCGTTATTCGTTATGCGATATGCGTTACGCGTTATGCGTTATGCGTTATGCGTTATGCGTTATGCGTTATGCGTTGTGCGTTATGCGTTATGCGTTATGCGTTATGCGTTATGCGTTATGCGTTATGCGTTATGCGTTATGCGTTATGCGTTATGAGTGATGCGTGATCCGTTATGCGTTATGCGTAATGAGTAATGCGTGATCCGTTATGCGTTATGCGTTATGCGTTATGCGTTATGCTATTTGCGTTATGCGTTATGCGTTATGCGTTATGCGTTATGAGTAATGCGTGATCCGTTATGCGTTATGCGTTATGCGTTATGCGTTATGCATTATGCGTTATGCGTTATGCGTTATGCGTTATGCGTTATGCGTTATGCGTTATGCGTTATGAGTTATGCGTTATGCGTTATGAGTTATGCGTTATGCGTTATGCGTTATGCGTTATGAGAAATGCGTGATCCGTTATGCGTTATGCGTTATGAGTAATGCGTGATCCGTTATGCGTTATGCGTTATGCGTTATTCGTTATGCGTTATGCGTTATGCGTTATGCGTTATGAGTAAAGCGATATCCGTTATGCGTTATGTGTTATGCATTAAGCGTTATTCGTTAAGCGTTATGCGTTATGCGTTATGCGTTATGCGTGATCCGTTATGCGTTATGCGTTATGCTTTATGCATTATGCGTTATGCGATTTGCGTTATGCGTTATGCGATTTGCGTTATGCGTTATGCGTTATGGGTTGTGCGTTATGAGTCATGCGTTATGCGTTATGCGTTTTGCTTTATGCGTTATGCGTTATGGGTTATGCGTTATGCGTTATGCGTTATGAGTTATGCGTTATGCGTTATGCGTTATGCGTTATGCGTTATGCGTTATGCGTGATCCGTTATGTGTTATGCGTTATGCGTTATGCGTTACGCGTTTTGCGTTATGCGTTGTGCGTTATGCGTTATGCGTTATGCGTTATGCGTTATGCGTTATGCGTTATGCGTTATGCGTTATGCCTTATGCGTTATGCGTTATGCGTTATGCGTTATGCGTTATGCGTTATGCGTTATGCGTTATGCGTTATGCGTTATGCGTTATGCGTTATGCGTTATGCGTTATGCGTTATGCGTTATGCGTTATGCGTTATGCGTTATGCGTTATGCGTTATGCGTTATGCGTTATGCGTTATGCGTTATGTGTTATGCGTTGTGCGTTATCCGCTATGCGTTATGCGTTACGCGTTATGCGATTTGCGTTATGCGTTATGCGTTTTGCGTTATGCGTTATGGGTTATGCGTTATGCGTTATGCGTTATGCGTTATGCGTTATGCGTTATGCGTTATGCGTTATGCGTTATGCGTTATGCGTTATGAGTAATGCGTGATCCGTTATGCGTTATGCGTTATGCGTTATGCGTTATGCGTTTTGCTTTATGCGTTAGGCGTTATGGGTTATGCGTTATGCGTTATGCGTTATGCGTTATGAGTAATGCGTGATCCGTTATGTGTTATGCGTTATGCGCTATGCGTTATGCGTTATGCGTTATGCGTTACGCGTTATGCGTTATGGGTTATGAGTAATGCGTGATCCGTTATGCGTTATGCTTTATGCGTTATGCGTTATGCGTTACGCGTAATGCGTTATGCGCTATGGGTCATGCGTTAAGCGTTATGCGTTATGCGTTATGCGTTATGCGTGATCCGTTATGCGTTATGCGTTATGCTTTATGCATTATGCGTTATGCGATTTGCGTTATGCGTTATGCGATTTGCGTTATGCGTTATGCGTTATGCGTTATGCGTTATGCGTTATGCGTTATTCGTTATGCGATATGCGTTACGCGTTATGCGTTATGCGTTATGCGTTATGCGTTATGCGTTATGCGTTGTGCGTTATGCGTTATGCGTTATGCGTTATGCGTTATGCGTTATGCGTTATGCGTTATGCGTTATGCGTTATGAGTGATGCGTGATCCGTTATGCGTTATGCGTAATGAGTAATGCGTGATCCGTTATGCGTTATGCGTTATGCGTTATGCGTTATGCTATTTGCGTTATGCGTTATGCGTTATGCGTTATGCGTTATGCGTTATGAGTAATGCGTGATCCGTTATGCGTTATGCGTTATGCGTTATGCGTTATGCGTTATGCATTATGCGTTATGCGTTATGCGTTATGCGTTATGCGTTATGCGTTATGCGTTATGCGTTATGAGTTATGCGTTATGCGTTATGAGTTATGCGTTATGCGTTATGCGTTATGCGTTATGAGAAATGCGTGATCCGTTATGCGTTATGCGTTATGAGTAATGCGTGATCCGTTATGCGTTATGCGTTATGCGTTATTCGTTATGCGTTATGCGTTATGCGTTATGCGTTATGAGTAAAGCGATATCCGTTATGCGTTATGTGTTATGCATTAAGCGTTATTCGTTAAGCGTTATGCGTTATGCGTTATGCGTTATGCGTGATCCGTTATGCGTTATGCGTTATGCTTTATGCATTATGCGTTATGCGATTTCCGTTATGCGTTATGTGATTTGAGTTATGCGTTATGCGTTATGGGTTGTGCGTTATGAGTCATGCGTTATGCGTTATGCGTTTTGCTTTATGCGTTATGCGTTATGGGTTATGCGTTATGCGTTATGCGTTATGAGTTATGCGTTATGCGTTATGCGTTATGCGTTATGCGTTATGCGTTATGCGTGATCCGTTATGTGTTATGCGTTATGCGTTATGCGTTACGCGTTTTGCGTTATGCGTTGTGCGTTATGCGTTATGCGTTATGCGTTATGCGTTATGCGTTATGCGTTATGCGTTATGCCTTATGCGTTATGCGTTATGCGTTATGCGTTATGCGTTATGCGTTATGCGTTATGCGTTATGCGTTATGCGTTATGCGTTATGCGTTATGCGTTATGCGTTATGCGTTATGCGTTATGCGTTATGCGTTATGCGTTATGCGTTATGCGTTATGCGTTATGCGTTATGTGTTATGCGTTGTGCGTTATCCGCTATGCGTTATGCGTTACGCGTTATGCGATTTGCGTTATGCGTTATGCGTTTTGCGTTATGCGTTATGGGTTATGCGTTATGCGTTATGCGTTATGCGTTATGCGTTATGCGTTATGCGTTATGCGTTATGCGTTATGCGTTATGCGTTATGAGTAATGCGTGATCCGTTATGCGTTATGCGTTATGCGTTATGCGTTTTGCTTTATGCGTTAGGCGTTATGGGTTATGCGTTATGCGTTATGCGTTATGCGTTATGAGTAATGCGTGATCCGTTATGTGTTATGCGTTATGCGCTATGCGTTATGCGTTATGCGTTATGCGTTACGCGTTATGCGTTATGGGTTATGAGTAATGCGTGATCCGTTATGCGTTATGCTTTATGCGTTATGCGTTATGCGTTACGCGTAATGCGTTATGCGCTATGGGTCATGCGTTAAGCGTTATGCGTTATGCGTTATGCGTTATGCGTGATCCGTTATGCGTTATGCGTTATGCTTTATGCATTATGCGTTATGCGATTTGCGTTATGCGTTATGCGATTTGCGTTATGCGTTATGCGTGATCCGTTATGCGTTATGCGTTATGCTTTATGCATTATGCGTTATGCGATTTGCGTTATGCGTTATGCGATTTGCGTTATGCGTTATGCGTTATGGGTTGTGCGTTATGAGTCATGCGTTATGCGTTAAGCGTTTTGCTTTATGCGTTATGCGTTATGGGTTATGCGTTATGCGTTACGCGTTTTGCGTTATGCGTTATGCGTTATGCGTTATGCGTTATGCGTTATGCGTTATGCGTTATGCGATTTGCGTTATGCGTTAAGCGTTATGCGTTATGCGTTATGCGTTATGCGTTATGAGTTATGCGTTATGCGTTATGCGTTATGCGTTATGAGAAATGCGTGATCCGTTATGCGTTATATGTTATGCGTTATGCGTTATGCGTTATGCGTTATGAGTAATGCGTGATCCGTTATGCGTTATGCGTTATGCGTTATGCGTTATGCGTTATGCGTTATGCGTTATGCGTTATGCGTTTTGCTTTATGCGTTAGGCGTTATGGGTTATGCGTTATGCGTTATGCGTTATGCGTTATGAGTAATGCGTGATCCGTTATGTGTTATGCGTTATGCGCTATGCCTTATGCGTTATGCGTTATGCGTTACGCGTTATGCGTTATGGGTTATGAGTAATGCGTGATCCGTTATGCGTTATGCTTTATGCGTTATGCGTTATGCGTTACGCGTAATGCGTTATGCGCTATGGGTCATGCGTTAAGCGTTATGCGTTATGCGTTATGCGTTATGCGTGATCCGTTATGCGTTATGCGTTATGCTTTATGCATTATGCGTTATGCGATTTGCGTTATGCGTTATGCGATTTGCGTTATGCGTTATGCGTTATGGGTTGTGCGTTATGAGTCATGCGTTATGCGTTATGCGTTTTGCTTTATGCGTTATGCGTTATGAGTCATGCGTTTTGCGTTATGCGTTTTGCTTTATGCGTTATGCGTTATGGGTTATGCGTTATGCGTTATGCGTTATGAGTTATGCGTTATGCGTTATGCGTTATGCGTTATGCGTGATCCGTTATGCGTTATGCGTTATGCTTTATGCATTATGCGTTATGCGATTTGCGTTATGCGTTATGCGATTTGCGTTATGCGTTATGCGTTATGGGTTGTGCGTTATGAGTCATGCGTTATGCGTTATGCGTTTTGCTTTATGCGTTATGCGTTATGAGTCATGCGTTTTGCGTTATGCGTTTTGCTTTATGCGTTATGCGTTATGGGTTATGCGTTATGCGTTATGCGTTATGAGTTATGCGTTATGCGTTATGCGTTATGCGTTACGCGTTTTGCGTTATGCGTTATGCGTTATGCGTTATGAGTTATGCGTTATGCGTTATGCGTTATGCGTTATGCGTTATGCGTTATGCGTTATGCGTTATGCGTTATGCGTTATGCGATATGCGTTATGCGTTATGTTTTATGCGTTATGTGTTACGCGTTATGCGTTATGAGTAATGCGTGATCCGTTATGCGTTATGCGTTATGCGTTATGCGTTATGCGTTATGCGTTATGCGTTATGCGTTTTGCTTTATGCGTTATGCGTTATGGGTTATGTGTTATGCGTTATGCGTTATGAGTAATGGGTGATCCGTTATGTGTAATGCGTTATGCGTTATGCGTTACGCGTTTTGCGTTATGCGTTATGCGTTATGCGTTATGCGTTATGCGTTATGCGTTATGCGCTATGCGTTATGCGTTATGCGTTATGCGTTATGCGTTATGCGTTATGCGTTATGCGTTATGCGTTATGCGTTATGCGTTATGCGTTATGCGTTATGCGTTATGCGATTAGCGTTATGCGTTATGCGTTACGGGTTGTGCGTTATGAGTCATGCGTTATGCGTTATGCGTTTTGCTTTATGCGTTATGCGTTATGGGTTATGCGTTATGCGTTATGCGTTATGCGTTATGCGTTATGCGTTATGCTTTATGCGTTAGGCGTTATGGGTTATGCGTTATGCGTTATGCGTTATGCGTTATGAGTAATGCGTGATCCGTTATGTGTTATGCGTTAAGCGTTATGCGTTATGCGTTATGCGTTATGCGTTATGAGTTATGCGTTATACGTTATGGGTTATGCGTTATGCGTTATGCGTTACGCGTTTTGCGTTATGCGTTATGCGTTATGCGTTATGCGTTATGCGTTATGCGTTATGCGTTATGCCTTATGCGTTATGCGTTATGCGTTATGCGTTATGCGTTATGCGTTATGCGTTATGCGTTATGCGTTATGCGTTATGCGTTATGCGTTATGCGTTATGCGTTATGCGTTATGCGTTATGCGTTATGCGTTATGCGTTATGCGTTATGCGTTATGCGTTATGCGTTATGTGTTATGCGTTGTGCGTTATCCGCTATGCGTTATGCGTTACGCGTTATGCGATTTGCGTTATGCGTTATGCGTTTTGCGTTATGCGTTATGGGTTATGCGTTATGCGTTATGCGTTATGCGTTATGCGTTATGCGTTATGCGTTATGCGTTATGCGTTATGCGTTATGCGTTATGCGTTATGAGTAATGCGTGATCCGTTATGCGTTATGCGTTATGCGTTATGCGTTATGCGTTTTGCTTTATGCGTTAGGCGTTATGGGTTATGCGTTATGCGTTATGCGTTATGCGTTATGAGTAATGCGTGATCCGTTATGTGTTATGCGTTATGCGCTATGCGTTATGCGTTATGCGTTATGCGTTACGCGTTATGCGTTATGGGTTATGAGTAATGCGTGATCCGTTATGCGTTATGCTTTATGCGTTATGCGTTATGCGTTACGCGTAATGCGTTATGCGCTATGGGTCATGCGTTAAGCGTTATGCGTTATGCGTTATGCGTTATGCGTGATCCGTTATGCGTTATGCGTTATGCTTTATGCATTATGCGTTATGCGATTTGCGTTATGCGTTATGCGATTTGCGTTATGCGTTATGCGTGATCCGTTATGCGTTATGCGTTATGCTTTATGCATTATGCGTTATGCGATTTGCGTTATGCGTTATGCGATTTGCGTTACGCGTTATGCGTTATGGGTTGTGCGTTATGAGTCATGCGTTATGCGTTAAGCGTTTTGCTTTATGCGTTATGCGTTATGGGTTATGCGTTATGCGTTACGCGTTTTGCGTTATGCGTTATGCGTTATGCGTTATGCGTTATGCGTTATGCGTTATGCGTTATGCGATTTGCGTTATGCGTTAAGCGTTATGCGTTATGCGTTATGCGTTATGCGTTATGAGTTATGCGTTATGCGTTATGCGTTATGCGTTATGAGAAATGCGTGATCCGTTATGCGTTATATGTTATGCGTTATGCGTTATGCGTTATGCGTTATGAGTAATGCGTGATCCGTTATGCGTTATGCGTTATGCGTTATGCGTTATGCGTTATGCGTTATGCGTTATGCGTTATGCGTTTTGCTTTATGCGTTAGGCGTTATGGGTTATGCGTTATGCGTTATGCGTTATGCGTTATGAGTAATGCGTGATCCGTTATGTGTTATGCGTTATGCGCTATGCCTTATGCGTTATGCGTTATGCGTTACGCGTTATGCGTTATGGGTTATGAGTAATGCGTGATCCGTTATGCGTTATGCTTTATGCGTTATGCGTTATGCGTTACGCGTAATGCGTTATGCGCTATGGGTCATGCGTTAAGCGTTATGCGTTATGCGTTATGCGTTATGCGTGATCCGTTATGCGTTATGCGTTATGCTTTATGCATTATGCGTTATGCGATTTGCGTTATGCGTTATGCGATTTGCGTTATGCGTTATGCGTTATGCGTTATGCGTTATGAGTCATGCGTTATGCGTTATGCGTTTTGCTTTATGCGTTATGCGTTATGAGTCATGCGTTTTGCGTTATGCGTTTTGCTTTATGCGTTATGCGTTATGGGTTATGCGTTATGCGTTATGCGTTATGAGTTATGCGTTATGCGTTATGCGTTATGCGTTATGCGTGATCCGTTATGCGTTATGCGTTATGCTTTATGCATTATGCGTTATGCGATTTGCGTTATGCGTTATGCGATTTGCGTTATGCGTTATGCGTTATGCGTTATGCGTTATGAGTCATGCGTTATGCGTTATGCGTTTTGCTTTATGCGTTATGCGTTTTGAGTTATGCGTTTTGCGTTATGCGTTTTGCTTTATGCGTTATGCGTTATGGGTTATGCGTTATGCGTTATGCGTTATGAGTTATGCGTTATGCGTTATGCGTTATGCGTTACGCGTTTTGCGTTATGCGTTATGCGTTATGCGTTATGAGTTATGCGTTATGCGTTATGCGTTATGCGTTATGCGTTATGCGTTATGCGTTATGCGTTATGCGTTATGCGTTATGCGATATGCGTTATGCGTTATGTTTTATGCGTTATGTGTTACGCGTTATGCGTTATGAGTAATGCGTGATCCGTTATGCGTTATGCGTTATGCGTTATGCGTTATGCGTTATGCGTTATGCGTTATGCGTTTTGCTTTATGCGTTATGCGTTATGGGTTATGTGTTATGCGTTATGCGTTATGAGTAATGGGTGATCCGTTATGTGTAATGCGTTATGCGTTATGCGTTACGCGTTTTGCGTTATGCGTTATGCGTTATGCGTTATGCGTTATGCGTTATGCGTTATGCGCTATGCGTTATGCGTTATGCGTTATGCGTTATGCGTTATGCGTTATGCGTTATGCGTTATGCGTTATGCGTTATGCGTTATGCGTTATGCGTTATGCGATTAGCGTTATGCGTTATGCGTTACGGGTTGTGCGTTATGAGTCATGCGTTATGCGTTATGCGTTTTGCTTTATGCGTTATGCGTTATGGGTTATGCGTTATGCGTTATGCGTTATGCGTTATGCGTTATGCGTTATGCTTTATGCGTTAGGCGTTATGGGTTATGCGTTATGCGTTATGCGTTATGCGTTATGAGTAATGCGTGATCCGTTATGCGTTATGCGTTATGCGTTATGCGTTATGCGTTATGCGTTATGCGTTATGAGTTATGCGTTATACGTTATGGGTTATGCGTTATGCGTTATGCGTTATGCGATTTGGGTTATGCGTTATGCGTTATGCGTTATGCGTTATGGGTTATGCGTTATTCGTTATGCGTTATGCGTTATGCGTTATGCGTTATGCGTTATGCGTTGTGCGTTATGCGATTTGCGTTATGCGTTATGCGTTATGCGTTATGCGTTATGCGTTATGCGTTATGCGTTTTGCTTTATGCGTTAGGCGTTATGGGTTATGCGTTATGCGTTATGCGTTATGCGTTATGAGTAATGCGTGATCCGTTATGTGTTATGCGTTATGCGCTATGCCTTATGCGTTATGCGTTATGCGTTACGCGTTATGCGTTATGCTTTATGCATTATGCGTTATGCGCTATGCGTTATGCGTTACGCGTTATGCGTTATGCGTTATGCGTTATGCGTTATGCGTTATGCGTTATGCGTTATGCGTTATGCGTTATGCGTTATGCGTTATGCGTTATGCGTTATGCGTTATGAGTAATGCGTGATCCGTCATGCGTTATGCGTTAGGCGTTATGCGTTTTCCGTTATGCGTTATGAGAAATGCGAGATCCGTTATGCGTTATGCGTTATGCGTTATGCGTTATGCGATTTGCGTTATGCGTTAAGCGTTATGCGTTATGCGTTATGCGTTATGCGTTATGAGTTATGCGTTATGCGTTATGCGTTATGCGTTATGCGTTATGAGAAATGCGTGATCCGTTATGCGTTATGTGTTATGCGTTATGCGTTATGCGTTATGCGTTATGCGTTATGAGTAATGCGTGATCCGTTATGCGTTATGCGTTATGCGTTATGAGTAATGCGTGATCCGTTATGCGTTATGCGTTATGAGTAATGCGTGATCCGTTATGCGTTATGCATTAAGCGTTATGCGTTATGCGTTATGCGTTATGCTTTATGCATTATGCGTTATGCGCTATGCGTTATGCGTTACGCGTAATGCGTTATGCGCTATGGGTCATGCGTTAAGCGTTATGCGTTATGCGTTATGCGTTATGCGTTATGCGGAATGCGTCATCCGTTATGCGTTATGAGTAATGCGTGATCCGTCATGCGTTATGCGTTAGGCGTTATGCGTTTTGCGTTATGCGTTATGAGTAATGCGAGATCCGTTATGCGTTATGCTTTATGCGTTATGCGTTATGCGTTATGCGTTATGCGTTATGTGTTATGCGTTGTGCGTTATCCGCTATGCGTTATACGTTTTACGTTATGCGTTATGCGTTATGAGTTATGCGTTATACGTTATGGGTTATGCGTTATGCGTTATGCGTTATGCGATTTGGGTTATGCGTTATGCGTTATGCGTTATGCGTTATGCGTTATGGGTTATGCGTTATTCGTTATGCGTTATGCGTTATGCGTTATGCGTTATGCGTTATGCGTTATGCGTTGTGCGTTATGCGATTTGCGTTATGCGTTATGCGTTATGCGTTATGGGTTGTGCGTTATGAGTCATGCGTTATGCGTTATGAGTAATGCGTGATCCGTTATGCGTTATGAGTTATGCGTTATGCGTTATGCGTTATGCGTTTTGCTTTATGCGTTATGCGTTATGGGTTATGCGTTATGCGTTATGCGTTATGCGTTATGAGTAATGCGTGATCCGTTATGTGTTATGCGTTATGCGCTATGCGTGATGCTTTATGCGTTATGCGTTATGCGTTACGCGTAATGCGTTATGCGCTATGGGTCATGCGTTAAGCGTTATGCGTTATGCGTTATGCGTTATGCGTGATCCGTTATGCGTTATGCGTTATGCTTTATGAATTATGCGTTATGCGATTTGCGTTATGCGTTATGCGATTTGCGTTATGCGTTATGCGATTTGCGTTATGCGTTATGCGTTATGGGTTGTGCGTTATGAGTCATGCGTTATGCGTTATGCGTTTTGCGTTATGCGTTATGCGATATGCGTTATGCGTTATGTTTTATGCGTTATGTGTTATGCGTTATGCGTTATGACTAATGCGGGATCCGTTATGCGTTATGCGTTATGCGTTATGCGTTATGCGTTATGCGTTTTGCTTTATGCGTTATGCGTTATGGGTTATGCGTTATGCGTTATGCGTTATGAGTAATGGGTGATCCGTTATGTGTAATGCGTTATGCGTTATGCGTTACGCGTTTTGCGTTATGCGTTATGCATTATGCGTTATGCGTTATGCGTTATGCGTTATGCGTTATGCGTTATGCGCAATGCGTTATGCGTTATGCGTTATGCGTTATGCGTTATGCGTTATGCGTTATGCGTTATGCGTTATGCGTTATGCGTTATGCGTTATGCGTTATGCGTTATGCGTTATGCGATTAGCGTTATGCGTTATGCGTTACGAGTTGTGCGTTATGCGTTATGCGTTATGCGTTATGCGTTATGCGTTATGAGAAATGCGAGATCCGTTATGCGTTATGCGTTATGCGTTATGCGTTATGCGTTATGCGATTTGCGTTATGCGTTAAGCGTTATGCGTTATGCGTTATGCGTGATGAGTTATGCGTTATGCGTTATGCGTTATGAGAAATGCGTGATCCGTTGTGCGGTATGTGTTATGCGTTATGCGTTATGCGTTATGCGTTATGCGTTATGAGTAATGCGTGATCCGTTATGCGTTATGCGTTATGCGTTATGAGTAATGCGTGATCCGTTATGCGTTATGCGTTATGAGTAATGCGTGATCCGTTATGCGTTATGCATTAAGCGTTATGCGTTATGCGTTATGCGTTATGCTTTATGCATTATGCGTTATGCGCTATGCGTTATACGTTATGCGTTATGGGTTATGAGTAATGCGTGATCCGTTATGCGTTATGCTTTATGCGTTATGCGTTATGCGTTACGCGTAATGCGTTATGCGCTATGGGTCATGCGTTAAGCGTTATGCGTTATGCGTTATGCGTTATGCGTTATGCGTTATGCGGAATGCGTCATCCGTTATGCGTTATGAGTAATGCGTGATCCGTCATGCGTTATGCGTTAGGCGTTATGCGTTTTGCGTTATGCGTTATGAGTAATGCGAGATCCGTTATGCGTTATGCTTTATGCGTTATGCGTTATGCGTTATGCGTTATGCGTTATGCGTTATGTGTTATGCGTTGTGCGTTATCCGCTATGCGTTATACGTTTTACGTTATGCGTTATGCGTTATGAGTTATGCGTTATACGTTATGGGTTATGCGTTATGCGTTATGCGTTATGCGATTTGGGTTATGCGTTATGCGTTATGCGTTATGCGTTATGCGTTATGGGTTATGCGTTATTCGTTATGCGTTATGCGTTATGCGTTGTGCGTTATGCGATTTGCGTTATGCGTTATGCGTTATGCGTTATGGGTTGTGCGTTATGAGTCATGCGTTATGCGTTATGAGTAATGCGTGATCCGTTATGCGTTATGCGTTATGCGTTATGCGTTATGCGTTATGCGTTATGCGTTATGCGTTATGGGTTATGCGTTATGTGTTATGCGTTGTGCGTTATCCGCTATGCGTTATACGTTTTACGTTATGCGTTATGCGTTATGAGTTATGCGTTATACGTTATGGGTTATGCGTTATGCGTTATGGGTTATGCGTTATGCGTTATGCGTTATGCGATTTGGGTTATGCGGTATGCGTTATGCGTTATGCGTTATGCGTTATGCGTTATGGGTTATGCGTTATTCGTTATGCGTTATGCGTTATGCGTTATGCGTTGTGCGTTATGCGATTTGCGTTATGCGTTATGCGTTATGCGTTATGGGTTGTGCGTTATGAGTCATGCGTTATGCGTTATGAGTAATGCGTGATCCGTTATGCGTTATGCGTTATGCGTTATGCGTTATGCGTTATGCGATATGCGTTATGCGTTATGGGTTATGCGTTATGCGTTATACGTTATGCGTTATGCGTTATGTGTTATGTGTTATGCGTTGTGCGTTAACCGCTATGCGTTATGCGTTATGCGTTATGCGTTATGCGATTTGCGTTATGCGTTAAGCGTTATGCGTTATGCGTTATGCGTGATGAGTTATGCGTTATGCGTTATGCGTTATGAGAAATGCGTGATCCGTTGTGCGGTATGTGTTATGCGTTATGCGTTATGCGTTATGCGTTATGCGTTATGAGTAATGCGTGATCCGTTATGCGTTATGCGTTATGCGTTATGAGTAATGCGTGATCCGTTATGCGTTATGCGTTATGAGTAATGCGTGATCCGTTATGCGTTATGCATTAAGCGTTATGCGTTATGCGTTATGCGTTATGCTTTATGCATTATGCGTTATGCGCTATGCGTTATACGTTATGCGTTATGGGTTATGAGTAATGCGTGATCCGTTATGCGTTATGCTTTATGCGTTATGCGTTATGCGTTACGCGTAATGCGTTATGCGCTATGGGTCATGCGTTAAGCGTTATGCGTTATGCGTTATGCGTTATGCGTTATGCGTTATGCGGAATGCGTCATCCGTTATGCGTTATGAGTAATGCGTGATCCGTCATGCGTTATGCGTTAGGCGTTATGCGTTTTGCGTTATGCGTTATGAGTAATGCGAGATCCGTTATGCGTTATGCTTTATGCGTTATGCGTTATGCGTTATGCGTTATGCGTTATGCGTTATGTGTTATGCGTTGTGCGTTATCCGCTATGCGTTATACGTTTTACGTTATGCGTTATGCGTTATGAGTTATGCGTTATACGTTATGGGTTATGCGTTATGCGTTATGCGTTATGCGATTTGGGTTATGCGTTATGCGTTATGCGTTATGCGTTATGCGTTATGGGTTATGCGTTATTCGTTATGCGTTATGCGTTATGCGTTGTGCGTTATGCGATTTGCGTTATGCGTTATGCGTTATGCGTTATGGGTTGTGCGTTATGAGTCATGCGTTATGCGTTATGAGTAATGCGTGATCCGTTATGCGTTATGCGTTATGCGTTATGCGTTATGCGTTATGCGTTATGCGTTATGGGTTATGCGTTATGTGTTATGCGTTGTGCGTTATCCGCTATGCGTTATACGTTTTACGTTATGCGTTATGCGTTATGAGTTATGCGTTATACGTTATGGGTTATGCGTTATGCGTTATGGGTTATGCGTTATGCGTTATGCGTTATGCGATTTGGGTTATGCGTTATGCGTTATGCGTTATGCGTTATGCGTTATGCGTTATGGGTTATGCGTTATTCGTTATGCGTTATGCGTTATGCGTTATGCGTTGTGCGTTATGCGATTTGCGTTATGCGTTATGCGTTATGCGTTATGGGTTGTGCGTTATGAGTCATGCGTTATGCGTTATGAGTAATGCGTGATCCGTTATGCGTTATGCGTTATGCGTTATGCGTTATGCGTTATGCGATATGCGTTATGCGTTATGCGTTATGCGTTATGCGTTATACGTTATGCGTTATGCGTTATGCGTTATGTGTTATGCGTTGTGCGTTAACCGCTATGCGTTATGCTTTATGCGTTATGCGTTATGCGTTACGCGTAATGCGTTATGCGCTGTGGGTCATGCGTTATGCGTTATGCGTTATGCGTTATGCGTTATGCGTTATGCGTTATGCGTTATGCGTTATGCGTTATGCGTTATGCGTTATGGGTTATGCGTTATGCGCTATGGGTCATGCGTTATGCGTTATGCGTTATGCGCTATGCGTTATGCGTTATGTGTTATGCTTTGTGCGTTATCCGCTATGCGTTATGCGTTATACGTTATGCGTTATGCGTTATGCGTTATGCGTTATACGTTATGCGTTATGCGTTATGCGTTATGCGTTATGCGATTTGCGTTATGCGATATGCGTTATGCGTTATGGGTTATGCGTTATGCGTTATACGTTATGCGTTATGCGTTATGCGTTATGCGTTATGCGTTATGCGTTATGCGTTATGCGTTATGCGTTATGCGTTATGCGTTATGCGTTATGGGTTATGCGTTATGTGTTACGCGTTATGCGTTATGTGTTATGCGTTGTGCGTTAACCGCTATGCGTTATGCTTTATGCGTTATGCGTTATGCGTTACGCGTAATGCGTTATGCGCTATGGGTCATGCGTTATGCGTTATGCGTTATGCGTTATGCGTTATGCGTTATGCTTTATGCGTTATGCGTTATGCGTTATGCGTTATGCGTTATGCGTTATGGGTTATGCGTTATTCGTTATGCGTTATGCGTTATGCGTTATGCGTTATGCGTTGTGCGTTATGCGATTCGCGTTATGCGTTATGCGTTATGCTTTATGCGTTATGCGTTATGCGTTATGCGTTATGCGTTATGCGTTATGCGTTATGCGTTATGCGTTATGTGTTATGCGTTATGCGTTATGCGTTATGCGTTATGCGTTATGCGTTATGCGTTATGCGTTATGCGTTATGCGTTATGGGTTATGCGTTATGTGTTACGCGTTATGCGTTATGTGTTATGCGTTGTGCGTTAACCGCTATGCGTTATGCTTTATGCGTTATGCGTTATGCGTTACGCGTAATGCGTTATGCGCTGTGGGTCATGCGTTATGCGTTATGCGTTATGCGCTATGCGTTATGCGTTATGCGTTATGAGTAATGCGTGATCCGTTATGCGTTATGCGTTATGAGTAATGCGTGATCCGTTATGCGTTATGCATTAAGCGTTATGCGTTATGCGTTATGCGTTATGCTTTATGCATTATGCGTTATGCGCTATGCGTTATACGTTATGCGTTATGGGTTATGAGTAATGCGTGATCCGTTATGCGTTATGCTTTATGCGTTATGCGTTATGCGTTACGCGTAATGCGTTATGCGCTATGGGTCATGCGTTAAGCGTTATGCGTTATGCGTTATGCGTTATGCGTTATGCGTTATGCGGAATGCGTCATCCGTTATGCGTTATGAGTAATGCGTGATCCGTCATGCGTTATGCGTTAGGCGTTATGCGTTTTGCGTTATGCGTTATGAGTAATGCGAGATCCGTTATGCGTTATGCTTTATGCGTTATGCGTTATGCGTTATGCGTTATGCGTTATGCGTTATGCGTTATGTGTTATGCGTTGTGCGTTATCCGCTATGCGTTATACGTTTTACGTTATGCGTTATGCGTTATGAGTTATGCGTTATACGTTATGGGTTATGCGTTATGCGTTATGCGTTATGCGATTTGGGTTATGCGTTATGCGTTATGCGTTATGCGTTATGCGTTATGGGTTATGCGTTATTCGTTATGCGTTATGCGTTATGCGTTGTGCGTTATGCGATTTGCGTTATGCGTTATGCGTTATGCGTTATGGGTTGTGCGTTATGAGTCATGCGTTATGCGTTATGAGTAATGCGTGATCCGTTATGCGTTATGCGTTATGCGTTATGCGTTATGCGTTATGCGTTATGCGTTATGGGTTATGCGTTATGTGTTATGCGTTGTGCGTTATCCGCTATGCGTTATACGTTTTACGTTATGCGTTATGCGTTATGAGTTATGCGTTATACGTTATGGGTTATGCGTTATGCGTTATGCGTTATGCGTTATGCGTTATGCGTTATGCGATTTGGGTTATGCGGTATGCGTTATGCGTTATGCGTTATGCGTTATGCGTTATGGGTTATGCGTTATTCGTTATGCGTTATGCGTTATGCGTTATGCGTTGTGCGTTATGCGATTTGCGTTATGCGTTATGCGTTATGCGTTATGGGTTGTGCGTTATGAGTCATGCGTTATGCGTTATGAGTAATGCGTGATCCGTTATGCGTTATGCGTTATGCGTTATGCGTTATGCGTTATGCGATATGCGTTATGCGTTATGCGTTATGCGTTATGCGTTATACGTTATGCGTTATGCGTTATGTGTTATGTGTTATGCGTTGTGCGTTAACCGCTATGCGTTATGCTTTATGCGTTATGCGTTATGCGTTACGCGTAATGCGTTATGCGCTGTGGGTCATGCGTTATGCGTTATGCGTTATGCGTTATGCGTTATGCGTTATGCGTTATGCGTTATGCGTTATGCGTTATGCGTTATGCGTTATGGGTTATGCGTTATGCGCTATGGGTCATGCGTTATGCGTTATGCGTTATGCGCTATGCGTTATGCGTTATGTGTTATGCTTTGTGCGTTATCCGCTATGCGTTATGCGTTTTACGTTATGCGTTATGCGTTATGAGTTATGCGTTATACGTTATGCGTTATGCGTTATGCGTTATGCGTTATGCGATTTGCGTTATGCGATATGCGTTATGCGTTATGGGTTATGCGTTATGCGTTATACGTTATGCGTTATGCGTTATGTGTTATGCGTTATGCGTTATGCGTTATGCGTTATGCGTTATGCGTTATGCGTTATGCGTTATGCGTTATGGGTTATGCGTTATGTGTTACGCGTTATGCGTTATGTGTTATGCGTTGTGCGTTAACCGCTATGCGTTATGCTTTATGCGTTATGCGTTATGCGTTACGCGTAATGCGTTATGCGCTATGGGTCATGCGTTATGCGTTATGCGTTATGCGTTATGCGTTATGCGTTATGCTTTATGCGTTATGCGTTATGCGTTATGCGTTATGCGTTATGCGTTATGGGTTATGCGTTATTCGTTATGCGTTATGCGTTATGCGTTATGCGTTATGCGTTGTGCGTTATGCGATTCGCGTTATGCGTTATGCGTTATGCTTTATGCGTTATGCGTTATGCGTTATGCGTTATGCGTTATGCGTTATGCGTTATGCGTTATGCGTTATGCGTTATGCGTTATGCGTTATGCGTTATGCGTTATGCGTTATGCGTTATGCGTTATGCGTTATGCGTTATGCGTTATGGGTTATGCGTTATGTGTTACGCGTTATGCGTTATGTGTTATGCGTTGTGCGTTAACCGCTATGCGTTATGCTTTATGCGTTATGCGTTATGCGTTACGCGTAATGCGTTATGCGCTGTGGGTCATGCGTTATGCGTTATGCGTTATGCGCTATGCGTTATGCGTTATGTGTTATGCTTTGTGCGTTATCCGCTATGCGTTATGCGTTTTACGTTATGCGTTATGCGTTATGAGTTATGCGTTATACGTTATGCGTTATGCGTTATGCGTTATGCGTTATGCGTTATGCGTTATGCGTTATGCGTTATGCGTTATGAGTAATGCGTGATCCGTTATGCGTTATGCGTAATGAGTAATGCGTGATCCGTTATGCGTTATGCGTTATGCGTTATGCGTTATGCGTTATGCGTTATGCGTTATGCTATTTGCGTTATGCGTTATGCGTTATGCGTTATGCGTTATGCGTTATGCGTTATGAGTAATGCGTGATCCGTTATGCGTTATGCGTTATGCGTTATGCGTTATGCATTATGCGTTATGCGTTATGCGTTATGCGTTATGCGTTATGCGTTATGCGTTATGAGTTATGCGTTATGCGTTATGAGTTATGCGTTATGCGTTATGCGTTATGCGTTATGAGAAATGCGTGATCCGTTATGCGTTATGCGTTATGAGTAATGCGTGATCCGTTATGCGTTATGCGTTATGCGTTATGCGTTATGCGTTATGCGTTATGCGTTATGCGTTATGCGTTATGCGTTATGCGTTATGCGTTATGCGTTATGCGTTATGCGTTATGCGTTATGCGTTATGCGTTATGCGTTATGCGTTATGCGTTATGCGTTATGCGTTATGCGTTCTGAGTAATGCGTGATCCGTTATGCGTTATGCGTTATGCGTTATGAGTAATGCGTGATCCGTTATGCGTTATGCGTTATGAGTAATGCGTGATCCGTTATGCGTTATGCATTAAGCGTTATGCGTTATGCGTTATGCGTTATGCTTTATGCATTATGCGTTATGCGCTATGCGTTATACGTTATGCGTTATGAGTAATGCGTGATCCGTTATGCGTTATGCATTAAGCGTTATGCGTTATGCGTTATGCGTTATGCGTTATGCGTTATGCGTTATGCGGAATGCGTCATCCGTTATGCGTTATGAGTAATGCGTGATCCGTCATGCGTTATGCGTTAGGCGTTATGCGTTTTGCGTTATGCGTTATGAGTAATGCGAGATCCGTTATGCGTTATGCTTTATGCGTTATGCGTTATGCGTTATGCGTTATGCGTTATGTGTTATGCGTTGTGCGTTATCCGCTATGCGTTATACGTTTTACGTTATGCGTTATGCGTTATGAGTTATGCGTTATACGTTATGGGTTATGCGTTATGCGTTATGGGTTATGCGTTATGCGTTATGCGTTATGCGATTTGGGTTATGCGGTATGCGTTATGCGTTATGCGTTATGCGTTATGGGTTATGCGTTATTCGTTATGCGTTATGCGTTATGCGTTATGCGTTGTGCGTTATGCGATTTGCGTTATGCGTTATGCGTTATGCGTTATGGGTTGTGCGTTATGAGTCATGCGTTATGCGTTATGAGTAATGCGTGATCCGTTATGCGTTATGCGTTATGCGTTATGCGTTATGCGATATGCGTTATGCGTTATGGGTTATGCGTTATGCGTTACACGTTATGCGTTATGCGTTATGTGTTATGTGTTATGCGTTGTGCGTTAACCGCTATGCGTTATGCTTTATGCGTTATGCGTTATGCGTTACGCGTAATGCGTTATGCGCTATGGGTCATGCGTTATGCGTTGTGCGTTATGCGATTTGCGTTATGCGTTATGCGTTATGCGTTATGGGTTGTGCGTTATGAGTCATGCGTTATGCGTTATGAGTAATGCGTGATCCGTTATGCGTTATGCGTTATGCGTTATGCGTTATGCGTTATGCGATATGCGTTATGCGTTATGGGTTATGCGTTATGCGTTATACGTTATGCGTTATGCGTTATGTGTTATGTGTTATGTGTTGTGCGTTAACCGCTATGCGTTATGCTTTATGCGTTATGCGTTATGCGTTACGCGTAATGCGTTATGCGCTATGGGTCATGCGTTATGCGTTATGCGTTATGCGTTATGCGTTATGCTTTATGCGTTATGCGTTATGCGTTATGCGTTATGCGTTATGCGTTATGCGTTATGGGTTATGCGTTATGCGCTATGGGTCATGCGTTATGCGTTATGCGTTATGCGCTATGCGTTATGCGTTATGTGTTATGCTTTGTGCGTTATCCGCTATGCGTTATGCGTTTTACGTTATGCGTTATGCGTTATGAGTTATGCGTTATACGTTATGCGTTATGCGTTATGCGTTATGCGTTATGCGATTTGCGTTATGCGATATGCGTTATGCGTTATGGGTTATGCGTTATGCGTTATACGTTATGCGTTATGCGTTATGTGTTATGCGTTATGCGTTATGCGTTATGCGTTATGCGTTATGCGTTATGCGTTATGCGTTATGCGTTATGGGTTATGCGTTATGTGTTACGCGTTATGCGTTATGTGTTATGCGTTGTGCGTTAACCGCTATGCGTTATGCTTTATGCGTTATGCGTTATGCGTTACGCGTAATGCGTTATGCGCTATGGGTCATGCGTTATGCGTTATGCGTTATGCGTTATGCGTTATGCGTTATGCGTTATGCGTTATGCGTTATGCGTTATGCGTTATGCGTTATGCGTTATGGGTTATGCGTTATTCGTTATGCGTTATGCGTTATGCGTTATGCGTTATGCGTTGTGCGTTATGCGATTCGCGTTATGCGTTATGCGTTATGCTTTATGCGTTATGCGTTATGCGTTATGCGTTATGCGTTATGCGTTATGCGTTATGTGTTATGCGTTATGCGTTATGCGTTATGCGTTATGCGTTATGCGTTATGCGTTATGCGTTATGCGTTATGCGTTATGCGTTATGGGTTATGCGTTATGTGTTACGCGTTATGCGTTATGTGTTATGCGTTGTGCGTTAACCGCTATGCGTTATGCTTTATGCGTTATGCGTTATGCGTTACGCGTAATGCGTTATGCGCTGTGGGTCATGCGTTATGCGTTATGCGTTATGCGCTATGCGTTATGCGTTATGTGTTATGCTTTGTGCGTTATCCGCTATGCGTTATGCGTTTTACGTTATGCGTTATGTGTTATGAGTTATGCGTTATACGTTATGCGTTATGCGTTATGCGTTATGCGTTATGCGTTATGCGTTATGCGTTATGCGTTATGCGTTATGAGTAATGCGTGATCCGTTATGCGTTATGCGTAATGAGTAATGCGTGATCCGTTATGCGTTATGCGTTATGCGTTATGCGTTATGCGTTATGCGTTATGCTATTTGCGTTATGCGTTATGCGTTATGCGTTATGCGTTATGCGTTATGCGTTATGAGTAATGCGTGATCCGTTATGCGTTATGCGTTATGCGTTATGCGTTATGCATTATGCGTTATGCGTTATGCGTTATGCGTTATGCGTTATGCGTTATGCGTTATGAGTTATGCGTTATGCGTTATGCGTTATGCGTTATGCGTTATGCGTTATGCGTTATGCGTTATGAGAAATGCGTGATCCGTTATGCGTTATGCGTTATGAGTAATGCGTGATCCGTTATGCGTTATGCGTTATGCGTTATGCGTTATGCGTTATGCGTTATGCGTTATGCGTTATGCGTTATGCGTTATGCGTTATGCGTTATGCGTTATGCGTTATGCGTTATGCGTTATGCGTTATGCGTTATGCGTTCTGAGTAATGCGTGATCCGTTATGCGTTATGCGTTATGCGTTATGAGTAATGCGTGATCCGTTATGCGTTATGCGTTATGAGTAATGCGTGATCCGTTATGCGTTATGCATTAAGCGTTATGCGTTATGCGTTATGCGTTATGCTTTATGCATTATGCGTTATGCGCTATGCGTTATACGTTATGCGTTATGAGTAATGCGTGATCCGTTATGCGTTATGCATTAAGCGTTATGCGTTATGCGTTATGCGTTATGGGTTATGCGTTATGCGTTATACGTTATGCGTTATGCGTTATGCGTTATGCGTTATGCGTTATGCGTTATGCGTTATGCGTTATGCGTTATGCGTTATGCGTTATGGGTTATGCGTTATGTGTTATGCGTTATGCGTTATGTGTTATGCGTTATGCGTTATGCGGAATGCGTCATCCGTTATGCGTTATGAGTAATGCGTGATCCGTCATGCGTTATGCGTTAGGCGTTATGCGTTTTGCGTTATGCGTTATGAGTAATGCGAGATCCGTTATGCGTTATGCTTTATGCGTTATGCGTTATGCGTTATGCGTTATGCGTTATGCGTTATGTGTTATGCGTTGTGCGTTATCCGCTATGCGTTATGCGTTATGCGTTATGCGTTATGCGTTATGAGTAATGCGTGATCCGTTATGCGTTATGCGTTATGCGTTATGCGTTACGCGTAATGCGTAATGCGCTATGGGTCATGCGTTAAGCGTTATGCGTTATGCGTTATGCGTTATGCGTTATGCGTTATGCGGAATGCGTCATCCGTTATGCGTTATGAGTAATGCGTGATCCGTCATGCGTTATGCGTTAGGCGTTATGCGTTTTGCGTTATGCGTTATGAGTAATGCGAGATCCGTTATGCGTTATGCTTTATGCGTTATGCGTTATGCGTTATGCGTTATGCGTTATGTGTTATGCGTTGTGCGTTATCCGCTATGCGTTATACGTTTTACGTTATGCGTTATGCGTTATGAGTTATGCGTTATACGTTATGGGTTATGCGTTATGCGTTATGGGTTATGCGTTATGCGTTATGCGTTATGCGATTTGGGTTATGCGTTATGCGTTATGCGTTATGCGTTATGCGTTATGGGTTATGCGTTATACGTTATGCGTTATGCGTTATGCGTTATGCGTTGTGCGTTATGCGATTTGCGTTATGCGTTATGCGTTATGCGTTATGGGTTGTGCGTTATGAGTCATGCGTTATGCGTTATGAGTAATGCGTGATCCGTTATGCGTTATGCGTTATGCGTTATGCGTTATGCGATATGCGTTATGCGTTATGCGTTATGCGTTATGCGTTATACGTTATGCGTTATGCGTTATGTGTTATGTGTTATGCGTTGTGCGTTAACCGCTATGCGTTATGCTTTATGCGTTATGCGTTATGCGTTACGCGTAATGCGTTATGCGCTATGGGTCATGCGTTATGCGTTATGCGTTATGCGTTATGCGTTATGCGTTATGCGTTATGCGTTATGCGTTATGCGTTATGCGTTATGCGTTATGGGTTATGCGTTATGCGCTATGGGTCATGCGTTATGCGTTATGCGTTATGCGCTATGCGTTATGCGTTATGTGTTATGCTTTGTGCGTTATCCGCTATGCGTTATGCGTTTTACGTTATGCGTTATGCGTTATGAGTTATGCGTTATACGTTATGCGTTATGCGTTATGCGTTATGCGTTATGCGATTTGCGTTATGCGATATGCGTTATGCGTTATGGGTTATGCGTTATGCGTTATACGTTATGCGTTATGCGTTATGTGTTATGCGTTATGCGTTATGCGTTATGCGTTATGCGTTATGCGTTATGCGTTATGCGTTATGGGTTATGCGTTATGTGTTACGCGTTATGCGTTATGTGTTATGCGTTATGCGTTATGCGGAATGCGTCATCCGTTATGCGTTATGAGTAATGCGTGATCCGTCATGCGTTATGCGTTAGGCGTTATGCGTTTTGCGTTATGCGTTATGAGTAATGCGAGATCCGTTATGCGTTATGCTTTATGCGTTATGCGTTATGCGTTATGCGTTATGCGTTATGCGTTATGTGTTATGCGTTGTGCGTTATCCGCTATGCGTTATACGTTTTACGTTATGCGTTATGCGTTATGAGTTATGCGTTATACGTTATGGGTTATGCGTTATGCGTTATGGGTTATGCGTTATGCGTTATGCGTTATGCGATTTGGGTTATGCGGTATGCGTTATGCGTTATGCGTTATGTGTTATGGGTTATGCGTTATTCGTTATGCGTTATGCGTTATGCGTTATGCGTTGTGCGTTATGCGATTTGCGTTATGCGTTATGCGTTATGGGTTGTGCGTTATGAGTCATGCGTTATGCGTTATGAGTAATGCGTGATCCGTTATGCGTTATGCGTTATGCGTTATGCGTTATGCGTTATGCGATATGCGTTATGCGTTATGGGTTATGCGTTATGCGTTATGTGTTATGTGTTATGCGTTGTGCGTTAACCGCTATGCGTTATGCTTTATGCGTTATGCGTTATGCGTTACGCGTAATGCGTTATGCGCTATGGGTCATGCGTTATGCGTTATGCGTTATGCGTTATGCGTTATGCTTTATGCGTTATGCGTTATGCGTTATGCGTTATGCGTTATGCGTTATGGGTTATGCGTTATGCGCTATGGGTCATGCGTTATGCGTTATGCGCTATGCGTTATGCGTTATGTGTTATGCTTTGTGCGTTATCCGCTATGCGTTATGCGTGTTACGTTATGCGTTATGCGTTATGAGTTATGCGTTATACGTTATGCGTTATGCGTTATGCGTTATGCGTTATGCGATTTGCGTTATGCGATATGCGTTATGCGTTATGGGTTATGCGTTATGCGTTATACGTTATGCGTTATGCGTTATGTGTTATGCGTTATGCGTTATGCGTTATGCGTTATGCGTTATGCGTTATGCGTTATGCGTTATGCGTTATGCGTTATGCGTTATGCGTTATGGGTTATGCGTTATGTGTTACGCGTTATGCGTTATGTGTTATGCGTTATGCGTTATGCGGAATGCGTCATCCGTTATGCGTTATGAGTAATGCGTGATCCGTCATGCGTTATGCGTTATGCGTTATGCGTTATGCGTTATGCGTTATGAGTAATGCGAGATCCGTTATGCGTTATGCGTTATGCGTTATGCGTTATGCGTTATGCGTTATGCGTTATGCGTTATGTGTTATGCGTTGTGCGTTATCCGCTATGCGTTATACGTTTTACGTTATGCGTTATGCGTTATGAGTTATGCGTTATACGTTATGGGTTATGCGTTATGCGTTATGGGTTATGCGTTATGCGTTATGCGTTATGCGATTTGGGTTATGCGGTATGCGTTATGCGTTATGCGTTATGCGTTATGGGTTATGCGTTATTCGTTATGCGTTATGCGTTATGCGTTATGCGTTGTGCGTTATGCGATTTGCGTTATGCGTTATGCGTTATGGGTTGTGCGTTATGAGTCATGCGTTATGCGTTATGAGTAATGCGTGATCCGTTATGCGTTATGCGTTATGCGTTATGCGTTATGCGTTATGCGATATGCGTTATGCGTTATGCGTTATGCGTTATGCGTTATGCGTTATGCGTTATGCGTTATGTGTTATGTGTTATGCGTTGTGCGTTAACCGCTATGCGTTATGCTTTATGCGTTATGCGTTATGCGTTACGCGTAATGCGTTATGCGCTATGGGTCATGCGTTATGCGTTATGCGTTATGCGTTATGCGTTATGCTTTATGCGTTATGCGTTATGCGTTATGCGTTATGGGTTATGCGTTATGCGCTATGGGTCATGCGTTATGCGTTATGCGTTATGCGCTATGCGTTATGAGTTATGTGTTATGCTTTGTGCGTTATCCGCTATGCGTTATGCGTTTTACGTTATGCGTTATGCGTTATGAGTTATGCGTTATACGTTATGCGTTATGCGTTATGCGTTATGCGTTATGCGATTTGCGTTATGCGATATGCGTTATGCGTTATGGGTTATGCGTTATGCGTTATACGTTATGCGTTATGCGTTATGTGTTATGCGTTATGCGTTATGCGTTATGCGTTATGCGTTATGCGTTATGCGTTATGCGTTATGCGTTATGCGTTATGCGTTATGCGTGATCCGTTATGCGTTATGCGTTATGCTTTATGCATTATGCGTTATGCGATTTGCGTTATGCGTTATGCGATTTGCGTTATGCGTTATGCGTTATGGGTTGTGCGTTATGAGTCATGCGTTATGCGTTATGCGTTTTGCTTTATGCGTTATGCGTTATGAGTCATGCGTTTTGCGTTATGCGTTTTGCTTTATGCGTTATGCGTTATGGGTTATGCGTTATGCGTTATGCGTTATGAGTTATGCGTTATGCGTTATGCGTTATGCGTTATGCGTGATCCGTTATGCGTTATGCGTTATGCTTTATGCATTATGCGTTATGCGATTTGCGTTATGCGTTATGCGATTTGCGTTATGCGTTATGCGTTATGGGTTGTGCGTTATGAGTCATGCGTTATGCGTTATGCGTTTTGCTTTATGCGTTATGCGTTATGAGTCATGCGTTTTGCGTTATGCGTTTTGCTTTATGCGTTATGCGTTATGGGTTATGCGTTATGCGTTATGCGTTATGAGTTATGCGTTATGCGTTATGCGTTATGCGTTATGCGTTTTGCGTTATGCGTTATGCGTTATGCGTTATGAGTTATGCGTTATGCGTTATGCGTTATGCGTTATGCGTTATGCGTTATGCGTTATGCGTTATGCGTTATGCGTTATGCGATATGCGTTATGCGTTATGTTTTATGCGTTATGTGTTACGCGTTATGCGTTATGAGTAATGCGTGATCCGTTATGCGTTATGCGTTATGCGTTATGCGTTATGCGTTATGCGTTATGCGTTATGCGTTTTGCTTTATGCGTTATGCGTTATGCGTTATGCGTTATGCGATATGCGTTATGCGTTATGGGTTATGCGTTATGCGTTATACGTTATGCGTTATGCGTTATGTGTTATGTGTTATGCGTTGTGCGTTAACCGCTATGCGTTATGCTTTATGCGTTATGCGTTATGCGTTACGCGTAATGCGTTATGCGCTATGGGTCATGCGTTATGCGTTATGCGTTATGCGTTATGCGTTATGCTTTATGCGTTATGCGTTATGCGTTATGCGTTATGCGTTATGCGTTATGTGTTATGCGTTGTGCGTTATCCGCTATGCGTTATACGTTTTACGTTATGCGTTATGCGTTATGAGTTATGCGTTATACGTTATGGGTTATGCGTTATGCGTTATGGGTTATGCGTTATGCGTTATGCGTTATGCGATTTGGGTTATGCGGTATGCGTTATGCGTTATGCGTTATGCGTTATGGGTTATGCGTTATTCGTTATGCGTTATGCGTTATGCGTTATGCGTTGTGCGTTATGCGATTTGCGTTATGCGTTATGCGTTATGGGTTGTGCGTTATGAGTCATGCGTTATGCGTTATGAGTAATGCGTGATCCGTTATGCGTTATGCGTTATGCGTTATGCGTTATGCGTTATGCGATATGCGTTATGCGTTATGGGTTATGCGTTATGCGTTATACGTTATGCGTTATGCGTTATGTGTTATGTGTTATGCGTTGTGCGTTAACCGCTATGCGTTATGCTTTATGCGTTATGCGTTATGCGTTACGCGTAATGCGTTATGCGCTATGGGTCATGCGTTATGCGTTATGCGTTATGCGTTATGCGTTATGCTTTATGCGTTATGCGTTATGCGTTATGCGTTATGGGTTATGCGTTATGCGCTATGGGTCATGCGTTATGCGTTATGCGTTATGCGCTATGCGTTATGAGTTATGTGTTATGCTTTGTGCGTTATCCGCTATGCGTTATGCGTTTTACGTTATGCGTTATGCGTTATGAGTTATGCGTTATACGTTATGCGTTATGCGTTATGCGTTATGCGTTATGCGATTTGCGTTATGCGATATGCGTTATGCGTTATGGGTTATGCGTTATGCGTTATACGTTATGCGTTATGCGTTATGTGTTATGCGTTATGCGTTATGCGTTATGCGTTATGCGTTATGCGTTATGCGTTATGCGTTATGCGTTATGCGTTATGCGTTATGCGTTATGCGTGATCCGTTATGCGTTATGCGTTATGCTTTATGCATTATGCGTTATGCGATTTGCGTTATGCGTTATGCGATTTGCGTTATGCGTTATGCGTTATGGGTTGTGCGTTATGAGTCATGCGTTATGCGTTATGCGTTTTGCTTTATGCGTTATGCGTTATGAGTCATGCGTTTTGCGTTATGCGTTTTGCTTTATGCGTTATGCGTTATGGGTTATGCGTTATGCGTTATGCGTTATGCGTTATGCGTTATGCGTTATGCGTTATGCGTTATGCGTGATCCGTTATGCGTTATGCGTTATGCTTTATGCATTATGCGTTATGCGATTTGCGTTATGCGTTATGCGATTTGCGTTATGCGTTATGCGTTATGGGTTGTGCGTTATGAGTCATGCGTTATGCGTTATGCGTTTTGCTTTATGCGTTATGCGTTATGAGTCATGCGTTTTGCGTTATGCGTTTTGCTTTATGCGTTATGCGTTATGGGTTATGCGTTATGCGTTATGCGTTATGAGTTATGCGTTATGCGTTATGCGTTATGCGTTACGCGTTTTGCGTTATGCGTTATGCGTTATGCGTTATGAGTTATGCGTTATGCGTTATGCGTTATGCGTTATGCGTTATGCGTTATGCGTTATGCGTTATGCGTTATGCGTTATGCGATATGCGTTATGCGTTATGTTTTATGCGTTATGTGTTACGCGTTATGCGTTATGAGTAATGCGTGATCCGTTATGCGTTATGCGTTATGCGTTATGCGTTATGCGTTATGCATTATGCGTTATGCGTTTTGCTTTATGCGTTATGGGTTATGCGTTATGCGTTATGCGTTATGAGTTATGCGTTATGCGTTATGCGTTATGCGTTACGCGTTTTGCGTTATGCGTTATGCGTTATGCGTTATGAGTTATGCGTTATGCGTTATGCGTTATGCGTTATGCGTTATGCGTTATGCGTTATGCGTTATGCGTTATGCGTTATGCGATATGCGTTATGCGTTATGTTTTATGCGTTATGTGTTACGCGTTATGCGTTATGAGTAATGCGTGATCCGTTATGCGTTATGCGTTATGCGTTATGCGTTATGCGTTATGCGTTATGCGTTATGCGTTATGCGTTTTGCTTTATGCGTTATGCGTTATGGGTTATGTGTTATGCGTTATGCGTTATGAGTAATGGGTGATCCGTTATGTGTAATGCGTTATGCGTTATGCGTTACGCGTTTTGCGTTATGCGTTATGCGTTATGCGTTATGCGTTATGCGTTATGCGCTATGCGTTATGCGTTATGCGTTATGCGTTATGCGTTATGCGTTATGCGTTATGCGTTATGCGTTATGCGTTATGCGTTATGCGTTATGCGTTATGCGATTAGCGTTATGCGTTATGCGTTATGGGTTGTGCGTTATGAGTCATGCGTTATGCGTTATGCGTTTTGCTTTATGCGTTATGCGTTATGGGTTATGCGTTATGCGTTATGCGTTATGCGTTATGCGTTATGCGTTATGCTTTATGCGTTATGCGTTATGGGTTATGCGTTATGCGTTATGCGTTATGCGTTATGAGTAATGCGTGATCCGTTATGCGTTATGCGTTATGCGTTATGCGTTATGCGTTATGCGTTATGCGTTATGAGTTATGCGTTATACGTTATGGGTTATGCGTTATGCGTTATGCGTTATGCGATTTGGGTTATGCGTTATGCGTTATGCGTTATGCGTTATGGGTTATGCGTTATTCGTTATGCGTTATGCGTTATGCGTTATGCGTTATGCGTTATGCGTTGTGCGTTATGCGATTTGCGTTATGCGTTATGCGTTATGCGTTATGCGTTATGCGTTATGCGTTATGCGTTTTGCTTTATGCGTTAGGCGTTATGGGTTATGCGTTATGCGTTATGCGTTATGCGTTATGAGTAATGCGTGATCCGTTATGTGTTATGCGTTATGCGCTATGCCTTATGCGTTATGCGTTATGCGTTACGCGTTATGCGTTATGCTTTATGCATTATGCGTTATGCGCTATGCGTTATGCGTTACGCGTTATGCGTTATGCGTTATGCGTTATGCGTTATGCGTTATGCGTTATGCGTTATGCGTTATGCGTTATGCGTTATGCGTTATGCGTTATGCGTTATGAGTAATGCGTGATCCGTCATGCGTTATGCGTTAGGCGTTATGCGTTTTCCGTTATGCGTTATGAGAAATGCGAGATCCGTTATGCGTTATGCGTTATGCGTTATGCGTTATGCGATTTGCGTTATGCGTTAAGCGTTATGCGTTATGCGTTATGCGTTATGCGTTATGAGTTATGCGTTATGCGTTATGCGTTATGCGTTATGCGTTATGAGAAATGCGTGATCCGTTATGCGTTATGTGTTATGCGTTATGCGTTATGCGTTATGCGTTATGCGTTATGAGTAATGCGTGATCCGTTATGCGTTATGCGTTATGCGTTATGAGTAATGCGTGATCCGTTATGCGTTATGCGTTATGAGTAATGCGTGATCCGTTATGCGTTATGCATTAAGCGTTATGCGTTATGCGTTATGCGTTATGCTTTATGCATTATGCGTTATGCGCTATGCGTTATGCGTTACGCGTAATGCGTTATGCGCTATGGGTCATGCGTTAAGCGTTATGCGTTATGCGTTATGCGTTATGCGTTATGCGGAATGCGTCATCCGTTATGCGTTATGAGTAATGCGTGATCCGTCATGCGTTATGCGTTAGGCGTTATGCGTTTTGCGTTATGCGTTATGAGTAATGCGAGATCCGTTATGCGTTATGCTTTATGCGTTATGCGTTATGCGTTATGCGTTATGCGTTATGTGTTATGCGTTGTGCGTTATCCGCTATGCGTTATACGTTTTACGTTATGCGTTATGCGTTATGAGTTATGCGTTATACGTTATGGGTTATGCGTTATGCGTTATGCGTTATGCGATTTGGGTTATGCGTTATGCGTTATGCGTTATGCGTTATGCGTTATGGGTTATGCGTTATTCGTTATGCGTTATGCGTTATGCGTTATGCGTTATGCGTTATGCGTTATGCGTTGTGCGTTATGCGATTTGCGTTATGCGTTATGCGTTATGCGTTATGGGTTGTGCGTTATGAGTCATGCGTTATGCGTTATGAGTAATGCGTGATCCGTTATGCGTTATGAGTTATGCGTTATGCGTTATGCGTTATGCGTTTTGCTTTATGCGTTAGGCGTTATGGGTTATGCGTTATGCGTTATGCGTTATGCGTTATGAGTAATGCGTGATCCGTTATGTGTTATGCGTTATGCGCTATGCGTGATGCTTTATGCGTTATGCGTTATGCGTTACGCGTAATGCGTTATGCGCTATGGGTCATGCGTTAAGCGTTATGCGTTATGCGTTATGCGTTATGCGTGATCCGTTATGCGTTATGCGTTATGCTTTATGAATTATGCGTTATGCGATTTGCGTTATGCGTTATGCGATTTGCGTTATGCGTTATGCGATTTGCGTTATGCGTTATGCGTTATGGGTTGTGCGTTATGAGTCATGCGTTATGCGTTATGCGTTTTGCGTTATGCGTTATGCGATATGCGTTATGCGTTATGTTTTATGCGTTATGTGTTATGCGTTATGCGTTATGACTAATGCGGGATCCGTTATGCGTTATGCGTTATGCGTTATGCGTTATGCGTTATGCGTTTTGCTTTATGCGTTATGCGTTATGGGTTATGCGTTATGCGTTATGCGTTATGAGTAATGGGTGATCCGTTATGTGTAATGCGTTATGCGTTATGCGTTACGCGTTTTGCGTTATGCGTTATGCATTATGCGTTATGCGTTATGCGTTATGCGTTATGCGTTATGCGTTATGCGCAATGCGTTATGCGTTATGCGTTATGCGTTATGCGTTATGCGTTATGCGTTATGCGTTATGCGTTATGCGTTATGCGTTATGCGTTATGCGTTATGCGTTATGCGTTATGCGATTAACGTTATGCGTTATGCGTTACGAGTTGTGCGTTATGAGTCATGCGTTATGCGTTATGCGTTTTGCTTTATGCGTTATGCGTTATGGGTTATGCGTTATGCGTTATGCGTTATGCGTTATGCGTTATGCGTTATGAGAAATGCGAGATCCGTTATGCGTTATGCGTTATGCGTTATGCGTTATGCGTTATGCGTTATGCGTTATGCGTTAAGCGTTATGCGTTATGCGTTATGCGTGATGAGTTATGCGTTATGCGTTATGCGTTATGAGAAATGCGTGATCCGTTGTGCGGTATGTGTTATGCGTTATGCGTTATGCGTTATGCGTTATGCGTTATGAGTAATGCGTGATCCGTTATGCGTTATGCGTTATGCGTTATGAGTAATGCGTGATCCGTTATGCGTTATGCGTTATGAGTAATGCGTGATCCGTTATGCGTTATGCATTAAGCGTTATGCGTTATGCGTTATGCGTTATGCTTTATGCATTATGCGTTATGCGCTATGCGTTATGCGTTATGCGTTATGGGTTATGAGTAATGCGTGATCCGTTATGCGTAATGCTTTATGCGTTATGCGTTATGCGTTACGCGTAATGCGTTATGCGCTATGGGTCATGCGTTAAGCGTTATGCGTTATGCGTTATGCGTTATGCGTTATGCGTTATGCGGAATGCGTCATCCGTTATGCGTTATGAGTAATGCGTGATCCGTCATGCGTTATGCGTTAGGCGTTATGCGTTTGGCGTTATGCGTTATGAGTAATGCGAGATCCGTTATGCGTTATGCTTTATGCGTTATGCGTTATGCGTTATGCGTTATGCGTTATGCGTTATGTGTTATGCGTTGTGCGTTATCCGCTATGCGTTATACGTTTTACGTTATGCGTTATGCGTTATGAGTTATGCGTTATACGTTATGGGTTATGCGTTATGCGTTATGCGTTATGCGATTTGGGTTATGCGTTATGCGTTATGCGTTATGCGTTATGCGTTATGGGTTATGCGTTATTCGTTATGCGTTATGCGTTATGCGTTGTGCGTTATGCGATTTGCGTTATGCGTTATGCGTTATGCGTTATGGGTTGTGCGTTATGAGTCATGCGTTATGCGTTATGAGTAATGCGTGATCCGTTATGCGTTATGCGTTATGCGTTATGCGTTATGCGTTATGCGTTATGCGTTATGGGTTATGCGTTATGTGTTATGCGTTGTGCGTTATCCGCTATGCGTTATACGTTTTACGTTATGCGTTATGCGTTATGAGTTATGCGTTATACGTTATGGGTTATGCGTTATGCGTTATGGGTTATGCGTTATGCGTTATGCGTTATGCGATTTGGGTTATGCGGTATGCGTTATGCGTTATGCGTTATGCGTTATGCGTTATGGGTTATGCGTTATTCGTTATGCGTTATGCGTTATGCGTTATGCGTTGTGCGTTATGCGATTTGCGTTATGCGTTATGCGTTATGCGTTATGGGTTGTGCGTTATGAGTCATGCGTTATGCGTTATGAGTAATGCGTGATCCGTTATGCGTTATGCGTTATGCGTTATGCGTTATGCGTTATGCGATATGCGTTATGCGTTATGGGTTATGCGTTATGCGTTATACGTTATGCGTTATGCGTTATGTGTTATGTGTTATGCGTTGTGCGTTAACCGCTATGCGTTATGCTTTATGCGTTATGCGTTATGCGTTACGCGTAATGCGTTATGCGCTGTGGGTCATGCGTTATGCGTTATGCGTTATGCGTTATGCGTTATGCGTTATGCGTTATGCGTTATGCGTTATGCGTTATGCGTTATGCGTTATGGGTTATGCGTTATGCGCTATGGGTCATGCGTTATGCGTTATGCGTTATGCGCTATGCGTTATGCGTTATGTGTTATGCTTTGTGCGTTATCCGCTATGCGTTATGCGTTTTACGTTATGCGTTATGCGTTATGAGTTATGCGTTATACGTTATGCGTTATGCGTTATGCGTTATGCGTTATGCGATTTGCGTTATGCGATATGCGTTATGCGTTATGGGTTATGCGTTATGCGTTATACGTTATGCGTTATGCGTTATGCGTTATGAGTAATGCGTGATCCGTTATGTGTTATGCGTTATGCGCTATGCGTGATGCTTTATGCGTTATGCGTTATGCGTTACGCGTAATGCGTTATGCGCTATGGGTCATGCGTTAAGCGTTATGCGTTATGCGTTATGCGTTATGCGTGATCCGTTATGCGTTATGCGTTATGCTTTATGAATTATGCGTTATGCGATTTGCGTTATGCGTTATGCGATTTGCGTTATGCGTTATGCGATTTGCGTTATGCGTTATGCGTTATGGGTTGTGCGTTATGAGTCATGCGTTATGCGTTATGCGTTTTGCGTTATGCGTTATGCGATATGCGTTATGCGTTATGTTTTATGCGTTATGTGTTATGCGTTATGCGTTATGACTAATGCGGGATCCGTTATGCGTTATGCGTTATGCGTTATGCGTTATGCGTTATGCGTTATGCGTTATGCGTTATGCGTTATGCGTTATTCGTTATGCGATATGCGTTATGAGTAATGGGTGATCCGTTATGTGTAATGCGTTATGCGTTATGCGTTACGCGTTTTGCGTTATGCGTTATGCATTATGCGTTATGCGTTATGCGTTATGCGTTATGCGTTATGCGTTATGCGCAATGCGTTATGCGTTATGCGTTATGCGTTATGCGTTATGCGTTATGCGTTATGCGTTATGCGTTATGCGTTATGCGTTATGCGTTATGCGTTATGCGTTATGCGATTAGCGTTATGCGTTATGCGTTACGAGTTGTGCGTTATGAGTCATGCGTTATGCGTTATGCGTTTTGCTTTATGCGTTATGCGTTATGGGTTATGCGTTATGCGTTATGCGTTATGCGTTATGCGTTATGCGTTATGAGAAATGCGAGATCCGTTATGCGTTATGCGTTATGCGTTATGCGTTATGCGTTATGCGATTTGCGTTATGCGTTAAGCGTTATGCGTTATGCGTTATGCGTGATGAGTTATGCGTTATGCGTTATGCGTTATGAGAAATGCGTGATCCGTTGTGCGGTATGTGTTATGCGTTATGCGTTATGCGTTATGCGTTATGCGTTATGAGTAATGCGTGATCCGTTATGCGTTATGCGTTATGCGTTATGAGTAATGCGTGATCCGTTATGCGTTATGCGTTATGAGTAATGCGTGATCCGTTATGCGTTATGCATTAAGCGTTATGCGTTATGCGTTATGCGTTATGCTTTATGCATTATGCGTTATGCGCTATGCGTTATTCGTTATGCGTTATGGGTTATGAGTAATGCGTGATCCGTTATGCGTTATGCTTTATGCGTTATGCGTTATGCGTTACGCGTAATGCGTTATGCGCTATGGGTCATGCGTTAAGCGTTATGCGTTATGCGTTATGCGTTATGCGTTATGCGTTATGCGGAATGCGTCATCCGTTATGCGTTATGAGTAATGCGTGATCCGTCATGCGTTATGCGTTAGGCGTTATGCGTTTGGCGTTATGCGTTATGAGTAATGCGAGATCCGTTATGCGTTATGCTTTATGCGTTATGCGTTATGCGTTATGCGTTATGCGTTATGCGTTATGTGTTATGCGTTGTGCGTTATCCGCTATGCGTTATACGTTTTACGTTATGCGTTATGCGTTATGAGTTATGCGTTATACGTTATGGGTTATGCGTTATGCGTTATGCGTTATGCGATTTGGGTTATGCGTTATGCGTTATGCGTTATGCGTTATGCGTTATGGGTTATGCGTTATTCGTTATGCGTTATGCGTTATGCGTTGTGCGTTATGCGATTTGCGTTATGCGTTATGCGTTATGCGTTATGGGTTGTGCGTTATGAGTCATGCGTTATGCGTTATGAGTAATGCGTGATCCGTTATGCGTTATGCGTTATGCGTTATGCGTTATGCGTTATGCGTTATGCGTTATGGGTTATGCGTTATGTGTTATGCGTTGTGCGTTATCCGCTATGCGTTATACGTTTTACGTTATGCGTTATGCGTTATGAGTTATGCGTTATACGTTATGGGTTATGCGTTATGCGTTATGGGTTATGCGTTATGCGTTATGCGTTATGCGATTTGGGTTATGCGGTATGCGTTATGCGTTATGCGTTATGCGTTATGCGTTATGGGTTATGCGTTATTCGTTATGCGTTATGCGTTATGCGTTATGCGTTATGCGTTGTGCGTTATGCGATTTGCGTTATGCGTTATGCGTTATGCGTTATGGGTTGTGCGTTATGAGTCATGCGTTATGCGTTATGAGTAATGCGTGATCCGTTATGCGTTATGCGTTATGCGTTATGCGTTATGCGTTATGCGATATGCGTTATGCGTTATGGGTTATGCGTTATGCGTTATACGTTATGCGTTATGCGTTATGTGTTATGTGTTATGCGTTGTGCGTTAACCGCTATGCGTTATGCTTTATGCGTTATGCGTTATGCGTTACGCGTAATGCGTTATGCGCTGTGGGTCATGCGTTATGCGTTATGCGTTATGCGTTATGCGTTATGCGTTATGCGTTATGCGTTATGCGTTATGCGTTATGCGTTATGCGTTATGGGTTATGCGTTATGCGCTATGGGTCATGCGTTATGCGTTATGCGTTATGCGCTATGCGTTATGCGTTATGTGTTATGCTTTGTGCGTTATCCGCTATGCGTTATGCGTTTTACGTTATGCGTTATGCGTTATGAGTTATGCGTTATACGTTATGCGTTATGCGTTATGCGTTATGCGTTATGCGATTTGCGTTATGCGATATGCGTTATGCGTTATGGGTTATGCGTTATGCGTTATACGTTATGCGTTATGCGTTATGTGTTATGCGTTATGCGTTATGCGTTATGCGTTATGCGTTATGCGTTATGCGTTATGCGTTATGCGTTATGGGTTATGCGTTATGTGTTACGCGTTATGCGTTATGTGTTATGCGTTGTGCGTTAACCGCTATGCGTTATGCTTTATGCGTTATGCGTTATGCGTTACGCGTAATGCGTTATGCGCTATGGGTCATGCGTTATGCGTTATGCGTTATGCGTTATGCGTTATGCGTTATGCTTTATGCGTTATGCGTTATGCGTTATGCGTTATGCGTTATGCGTTATGGGTTATGCGTTATTCGTTATGCGTTATGCGTTATGCGTTATGCGTTATGCGTTGTGCGTTATGCGATTCGCGTTATGCGTTATGCGTTATGCTTTATGCGTTATGCGTTATGCGTTATGCGTTATGCGTTATGCGTTATGCGTTATGCGTTATGCGTTATGTGTTATGCGTTATGCGTTATGCGTTATGCGTTATGCGTTATGCGTTATGCGTTATGCGTTATGCGTTATGCGTTATGGGTTATGCGTTATGTGTTACGCGTTATGCGTTATGTGTTATGCGTTGTGCGTTAACCGCTATGCGTTATGCTTTATGCGTTATGCGTTATGCGTTACGCGTAATGCGTTATGCGCTGTGGGTCATGCGTTATGCGTTATGCGTTATGCGCTATGCGTTATGCGTTATGTGTTATGCTTTGTGCGTTATCCGCTATGCGTTATGCGTTTTACGTTATGCGTTATGCGTTATGAGTTATGCGTTATACGTTATGCGTTATGCGTTATGCGTTATGCGTTATGCGTTATGCGTTATGCGTTATGCGTTATGCGTTATGAGTAATGCGTGATCCGTTATGCGTTATGCGTAATGAGTAATGCGTGATCCGTTATGCGTTATGCGTTATGCGTTATGCGTTATGCGTTATGCGTTATGCTATTTGCGTTATGCGTTATGCGTTATGCGTTATGCGTTATGCGTTATGCGTTATGAGTAATGCGTGATCCGTTATGCGTTATGCGTTATGCGTTATGCGTTATGCGTTATGCGTTATGCGTTATGCGTTATGCGTTATGCGTTATGCGTTATGCGTTATGAGTTATGCGTTATGCGTTATGAGTTATGCGTTATGCGTTATGCGTTATGCGTTATGAGAAATGCGTGATCCGTTATGCGTTATGCGTTATGAGTAATGCGTGATCCGTTATGCGTTATGCGTTATGCGTTATGCGTTATGCGTTATGCGTTATGCGTTATGCGTTATGCGTTATGCGTTATGCGTTATGCGTTATGCGTTATGCGTTATGCGTTATGCGTTATGCGTTATGCGTTATGCGTTATGCGTTATGCGTTATGCGTTATGCGTTCTGAGTAATGCGTGATCCGTTATGCGTTATGCGTTATGCGTTATGAGTAATGCGTGATCCGTTATGCGTTATGCGTTATGAGTAATGCGTGATCCGTTATGCGTTATGCATTAAGCGTTATGCGTTATGCGTTATGCGTTATGCTTTATGCATTATGCGTTATGCGCTATGCGTTATACGTTATGCGTTATGAGTAATGCGTGATCCGTTATGCGTTATGCATTAAGCGTTATGCGTTATGCGTTATGCGTTATGCTTTATGCATTATGCGTTATGCGCTATGCGTTATACGTTATGCGTTATGGGTTATGAGTAATGCGTGATCCGTTATGCGTTATGCTTTATGCGTTATGCGTTATGCGTTACGCGTAATGCGTTATGCGCTATGGGTCATGCGTTAAGCGTTATGCGTTATGCGTTATGCGTTATGCGTTATGCGTTATGCGTTATGCGGAATGCGTCATCCGTTATGCGTTATGAGTAATGCGTGATCCGTCATGCGTTATGCGTTAGGCGTTATGCGTTTTGCGTTATGCGTTATGAGTAATGCGAGATCCGTTATGCGTTATGCTTTATGCGTTATGCGTTATGCGTTATGCGTTATGCGTTATGTGTTATGCGTTGTGCGTTATCCGCTATGCGTTATACGTTTTACGTTATGCGTTATGCGTTATGAGTTATGCGTTATACGTTATGGGTTATGCGTTATGCGTTATGGGTTATGCGTTATGCGTTATGCGTTATGCGATTTGGGTTATGCGGTATGCGTTATGCGTTATGCGTTATGCGTTATGGGTTATGCGTTATTCGTTATGCGTTATGCGTTATGCGTTATGCGTTGTGCGTTATGCGATTTGCGTTATGCGTTATGCGTTATGCGTTATGCGTTATGGGTTGTGCGTTATGAGTCATGCGTTATGCGTTATGAGTAATGCGTGATCCGTTATGCGTTATGCGTTATGCGTTATGCGTTATGCGATATGCGTTATGCGTTATGGGTTATGCGTTATGCGTTACACGTTATGCGTTATGCGTTATGTGTTATGTGTTATGCGTTGTGCGTTAACCGCTATGCGTTATGCTTTATGCGTTATGCGTTATGCGTTACGCGTAATGCGTTATGCGCTATGGGTCATGCGTTATGCGTTGTGCGTTATGCGATTTGCGTTATGCGTTATGCGTTATGCGTTATGGGTTGTGCGTTATGAGTCATGCGTTATGCGTTATGAGTAATGCGTGATCCGTTATGCGTTATGCGTTATGCGTTATGCGTTATGCGTTATGCGATATGCGTTATGCGTTATGGGTTATGCGTTATGCGTTATACGTTATGCGTTATGCGTTATGTGTTATGTGTTATGTGTTGTGCGTTAACCGCTATGCGTTATGCTTTATGCGTTATGCGTTATGCGTTACGCGTAATGCGTTATGCGCTATGGGTCATGCGTTATGCGTTATGCGTTATGCGTTATGCGTTATGCTTTATGCATTATGCGTTATGCGTTATGCGTTATGCGTTATGCGTTATGCGTTATGGGTTATGCGTTATGCGCTATGGGTCATGCGTTATGCGTTATGCGTTATGCGCTATGCGTTATGCGTTATGTGTTATGCTTTGTGCGTTATCCGCTATGCGTTATGCGTTTTACGTTATGCGTTATGCGTTATGAGTTATGCGTTATACGTTATGCGTTATGCGTTATGCGTTATGCGTTATGCGATTTGCGTTATGCGATATGCGTTATGCGTTATGGGTTATGCGTTATGCGTTATACGTTATGCGTTATGCGTTATGTGTTATGCGTTATGCGTGATGCGTTATGCGTTATGCGTTATGCGTTATGCGTTATGCGTTATGCGTTATGGGTTATGCGTTATGTGTTACGCGTTATGCGTTATGTGTTATGCGTTGTGCGTTAACCGCTATGCGTTATGCTTTATGCGTTATGCGTTATGCGTTACGCGTAATGCGTTATGCGCTATGGGTCATGCGTTATGCGTTATGCGTTATGCGTTATGCGTTATGCGTTATGCTTTATGCGTTATGCGTTATGCGTTATGCGTTATGCGTTATGCGTTATGGGTTATGCGTTATTCGTTATGCGTTATGCGTTATGCGTTATGCGTTATGCGTTGTGCGTTATGCGATTCGCGTTATGCGTTATGCGTTATGCTTTATGCGTTATGCGTTATGCGTTATGCGTTATGCGTTATGCGTTATGCGTTATGTGTTATGCGTTATGCGTTATGCGTTATGCGTTATGCGTTATGCGTTATGCGTTATGCGTTATGCGTTATGCGTTATGCGTTATGGGTTATGCGTTATGTGTTACGCGTTATGCGTTATGTGTTATGCGTTGTGCGTTAACCGCTATGCGTTATGCTTTATGCGTTATGCGTTATGCGTTACGCGTAATGCGTTATGCGCTGTGGGTCATGCGTTATGCGTTATGCGTTATGCGCTATGCGTTATGCGTTATGTGTTATGCTTTGTGCGTTATCCGCTATGCGTTATGCGTTTTACGTTATGCGTTATGTGTTATGAGTTATGCGTTATACGTTATGCGTTATGCGTTATGCGTTATGCGTTATGCGTTATGCGTTATGCGTTATGCGTTATGCGTTATGAGTAATGCGTGATCCGTTATGCGTTATGCGTAATGAGTAATGCGTGATCCGTTATGCGTTATGCGTTATGCGTTATGCGTTATGCGTTATGCGTTATGCTATTTGCGTTATGCGTTATGCGTTATGCGTTATGCGTTATGCGTTATGCGTTATGAGTAATGCGTGATCCGTTATGCGTTATGCGTTATGCGTTATGCGTTATGCATTATGCGTTATGCGTTATGCGTTATGCGTTATGCGTTATGCGTTATGCGTTATGAGTTATGCGTTATGCGTTATGCGTTATGCGTTATGCGTTATGCGTTATGCGTTATGCGTTATGCGTTATGAGAAATGCGTGATCCGTTATGCGTTATGCGTTATGAGTAATGCGTGATCCGTTATGCGTTATGCGTTATGCGTTATGCGTTATGCGTTATGCGTTATGCGTTATGCGTTATGCGTTATGCGTTATGCGTTATGCGTTATGCGTTATGCGTTATGCGTTATGCGTTATGCGTTATGCGTTCTGAGTAATGCGTGATCCGTTATGCGTTATGCGTTATGCGTTATGAGTAATGCGTGATCCGTTATGCGTTATGCGTTATGAGTAATGCGTGATCCGTTATGCGTTATGCGTTAAGCGTTATGCGTTATGCGTTATGCGTTATGCTTTATGCATTATGCGTTATGCGCTATGCGTTATACGTTATGCGTTATGAGTAATGCGTGATCCGTTATGCGTTATGCATTAAGCGTTATGCGTTATGCGTTATGCGTTATGGGTTATGCGTTATGCGTTATACGTTATGCGTTATGCGTTATGTGTTATGCGTTATGCGTTATGCGTTATGCGTTATGCGTTATGCGTTATGCGTTATGCGTTATGGGTTATGCGTTATGTGTTACGCGTTATGCGTTATGTGTTATGCGTTATGCGTTATGCGGAATGCGTCATCCGTTATGCGTTATGAGTAATGCGTGATCCGTCATGCGTTATGCGTTAGGCGTTATGCGTTTTGCGTTATGCGTTATGAGTAATGCGAGATCCGTTATGCGTTATGCTTTATGCGTTATGCGTTATGCGTTATGCGTTATGCGTTATGCGTTATGTGTTATGCGTTGTGCGTTATCCGCTATGCGTTATGCGTTATGCGTTATGCGTTATGCGTTATGAGTAATGCGTGATCCGTTATGCTTTATGCGTTATGCGTTATGCGTTACGCGTAATGCGTTATGCGCTATGGGTCATGCGTTAAGCGTTATGCGTTATGCGTTATGCGTTATGCGTTATGCGTTATGCGGAATGCGTCATCCGTTATGCGTTATGAGTAATGCGTGATCCGTCATGCGTTATGCGTTAGGCGTTATGCGTTTTGCGTTATGCGTTATGAGTAATGCGAGATCCGTTATGCGTTATGCTTTATGCGTTATGCGTTATGCGTTATGCGTTATGCGTTATGTGTTATGCGTTGTGCGTTATCCGCTATGCGTTATACGTTTTACGTTATGCGTTATGCGTTATGAGTTATGCGTTATACGTTATGGGTTATGCGTTATGCGTTATGGGTTATGCGTTATGCGTTATGCGTTATGCGATTTGGGTTATGCGGTATGCGTTATGCGTTATGCGTTATGCGTTATGCGTTATGCGTTATTCGTTATGCGTTATGCGTTATGCGTTATGCGTTGTGCGTTATGCGATTTGCGTTATGCGTTATGCGTTATGCGTTATGGGTTGTGCGTTATGAGTCATGCGTTATGCGTTATGAGTAATGCGTGATCCGTTATGCGTTATGCGTTATGCGTTATGCGTTATGCGATATGCGTTATGCGTTATGGGTTATGCGTTATGCGTTATACGTTATGCGTTATGCGTTATGTGTTATGTGTTATGCGTTGTGCGTTAACCGCTATGCGTTATGCTTTATGCGTTATGCGTTATGCGTTACGCGTAATGCGTTATGCGCTATGGGTCATGCGTTATGCGTTATGCGTTATGCGTTATGCGTTATGCGTTATGCGTTATGCGTTATGCGTTATGCGTTATGCGTTATGCGTTATGGGTTATGCGTTATGCGCTATGGGTCATGCGTTATGCGTTATGCGTTATGCGCTATGCGTTATGCGTTATGTGTTATGCTTTGTGCGTTATCCGCTATGCGTTATGCGTTTTACGTTATGCGTTATGCGTTATGAGTTATGCGTTATACGTTATGCGTTATGCGTTATGCGTTATGCGTTATGCGATTTGCGTTATGCGATATGCGTTATGCGTTATGGGTTATGCGTTATGCGTTATACGTTATGCGTTATGCGTTATGTGTTATGCGTTATGCGTTATGCGTTATGCGTTATGCGTTATGCGTTATGCGTTATGCGTTATGGGTTATGCGTTATGTGTTATGCGTTATGCGTTATGTGTTATGCGTTATGCGTTATGCGGAATGCGTCATCCGTTATGCGTTATGAGTAATGCGTGATCCGTCATGCGTTATGCGTTAGGCGTTATGCGTTTTGCGTTATGCGTTATGAGTAATGCGAGATCCGTTATGCGTTATGCTTTATGCGTTATGCGTTATGCGTTATGCGTTATGCGTTATGCGTTATGGGTTATGCGTTGTGCGTTATCCGCTATGCGTTATACGTTTTACGTTATGCGTTATGCGTTATGAGTTATGCGTTATACGTTATGGGTTATGCGTTATGCGTTATGGGTTATGCGTTATGCGTTATGCGTTATGCGATTTGGGTTATGCGGTATGCGTTATGCGTTATGCGTTATGCGTTATGGGTTATGCGTTATTCGTTATGCGTTATGCGTTATGCGTTATGCGTTGTGCGTTATGCGATTTGCGTTATGCGTTATGCGTTATGGGTTGTGCGTTATGAGTCATGCGTTATGCGTTATGAGTAATGCGTGATCCGTTATGCGTTATGCGTTATGCGTTATGCGTTATGCGTTATGCGATATGCGTTATGCGTTATGGGTTATGCGTTATGCGTTATACGTTATGCGTTATGCGTTATGTGTTATGTGTTATGCGTTGTGCGTTAACCGCTATGCGTTATGCTTTATGCGTTATGCGTTATGCGTTACGCGTAATGCGTTATGCGCTATGGGTCATGCGTTATGCGTTATGCGTTATGCGTTATGCGTTATGCTTTATGCGTTATGCGTTATGCGTTATGCGTTATGCGTTATGCGTTATGGGTTATGCGTTATGCGCTATGGGTCATGCGTTATGCGTTATGCGCTATGCGTTATGCGTTATGTGTTATGCTTTGTGCGTTATCCGCTATGCGTTATGCGTGTTACGTTATGCGTTATGCGTTATGAGTTATGCGTTATACGTTATGCGTTATGCGTTATGCGTTATGCGTTATGCGATTTGCGTTATGCGATATGCGTTATGCGTTATGGGTTATGCGTTATGCGTTATACGTTATGCGTTATGCGTTATGTGTTATGCGTTATGCGTTATGCGTTATGCGTTATGCGTTATGCGTTATGCGTTATGCGTTATGCGTTATGCGTTATGCGTTATGCGTTATGCGTTATGGGTTATGCGTTATGTGTTACGCGTTATGCGTTATGTGTTATGCGTTATGCGTTATGCGGAATGCGTCATCCGTTATGCGTTATGAGTAATGCGTGATCCGTCATGCGTTATGCGTTAGGCGTTATGCGTTTTGCGTTATGCGTTATGAGTAATGCGAGATCCGTTATGCGTTATGCTTTATGCGTTATGCGTTATGCGTTATGCGTTATGCGTTATGCGTTATGTGTTATGCGTTGTGCGTTATCCGCTATGCGTTATACGTTTTACGTTATGCGTTATGCGTTATGAGTTATGCGTTATACGTTATGGGTTATGCGTTATGCGTTATGGGTTATGCGTTATGCGTTATGCGTTATGCGATTTGGGTTATGCGGTATGCGTTATGCGTTATGCGTTATGCGTTATGGGTTATGCGTTATTCGTTATGCGTTATGCGTTATGCGTTATGCGTTGTGCGTTATGCGATTTGCGTTATGCGTTATGCGTTATGGGTTGTGCGTTATGAGTCATGCGTTATGCGTTATGAGTAATGCGTGATCCGTTATGCGTTGTGCGTTATGCGTTATGCGTTATGCGTTATGCGATATGCGTTATGCGTTATGGGTTATGCGTTATGCGTTATACGTTATGCGTTATGCGTTATGTGTTATGTGTTATGCGTTGTGCGTTAACCGCTATGCGTTATGCTTTATGCGTTATGCGTTATGCGTTACGCGTAATGCGTTATGCGCTATGGGTCATGCGTTATGCGTTATGCGTTATGCGTTATGCGTTATGCTTTATGCGTTATGCGTTATGCGTTATGCGTTATGCGTTATGCGTTATGGGTTATGCGTTATGCGCTATGGGTCATGCGTTATGCGTTATGCGTTATGCGCTATGCGTTATGAGTTATGTGTTATGCTTTGTGCGTTATCCGCTATGCGTTATGCGTTTTACGTTATGCGTTATGCGTTATGAGTTATGCGTTATACGTTATGCGTTATGCGTTATGCGTTATGCGTTATGCGATTTGCGTTATGCGATATGCGTTATGCGTTATGGGTTATGCGTTATGCGTTATACGTTATGCGTTATGCGTTATGTGTTATGCGTTATGCGTTATGCGTTATGCGTTATGCGTTATGCGTTATGCGTTATGCGTTATGCGTTATGCGTTATGCGTTATGCGTTATGTGTTATGCGTTATGCGTTATTCGTTGTGCGTTATGCGTTATGCGTTATGCGTTATGCGTTATGCGTTATGCGTTATGGGTTATGCGTTATGTGTTACGCGTTATGCGTTATGTGTTATGCGTTGTGCGTTAACCGCTATGCGTTATGCTTTATGCGTTATGCGTTATGCGTTACGCGTAATGCGTTATGCGCTATGGGTCATGCGTTATGCGTTATGCGTTATGCGTTATGCGTTATGCGTTATGCTTTATGCGTTATGCGTTATGCGTTATGCGTTATGCGTTATGCGTTATGGGTTATGCGTTATTCGTTATGCGTTATGCGTTATGCGTTATGCGTTATGCGTTATGCGTTGTGCGTTATGCGATTCGCGTTATGCGTTATGCGTTATGCTTTATGCGTTATGCGTTATGCGTTATGCGTTATGCGTTATGCGTTATGCGTTATGCGTTATGCGTTATGTGTTATGCGTTATGCGTTATGCGTTGTGCGTTATGCGTTATGCGTTATGCGTTATGCGTTATGCGTTATGGGTTATGCGTTATGTGTTACGCGTTATGCGTTATGTGTTATGCGTTGTGCGTTAACCGCTATGCGTTATGCTTTATGCGTTATGCGTTATGCGTTACGCGTAATGCGTTATGCGCTGTGGGTCATGCGTTATGCGTTATGCGTTATGCGCTATGCGTTATGCGTTATGTGTTATGCTTTGTGCGTTATCCGCTATGCGTTATGCGTTTTACGTTATGCGTTATGCGTTATGAGTTATGCGTTATACGTTATGCGTTATGCGTTATGCGTTATGCGTTATGCGTTATGCGTTATGCGTTATGCGTTATGCGTTATGAGTAATGCGTGATCCGTTATGCGTTATGCGTAATGAGTAATGCGTGATCCGTTATGCGTTATGCGTTATGCGTTATGCGTTATGCGTTATGCTATTTGCGTTATGCGTTATGCGTTATGCGTTATGCGTTATGCGTTATGAGTAATGCGTGATCCGTTATGCGTTATGCGTTATGCGTTATTCGTTATGCATTATGCGTTATGCGTTATGCGTTATGCGTTATGCGTTATGCGTTATGCGTTATGCGTTATGAGTTATGCGTTATGCGTTATGAGTTATGCGTTATGCGTTATGCGTTATGCGTTATGAGAAATGCGTGATCCGTTATGCGTTATGCGTTATGCGTTATGCGTTATGCGTTATGCGTTATGCGTTATGCGTTATGCGTTATGCGTTATGCGTTATGCGTTATGCGTTATGTGTTATGCGATATGCGTTATGCGTTATGTTTTATGCGTTATGTGTTATGCGTTATGCGTTTTGCTTTATGCGTTATGCGTTATGGGTTATGAGTTATGCGTTATACGTTATGCGTTATGCGTTATGCGTTATGCGTTATGCGTTATGCGTTATGCGTTATGCGTTATGCGTTATGAGTAATGCGTGATCCGTTATGCGTTATTCGTAATGAGTAATGCGTGATCCGTTATGCGTTATGCGTTATGCGTTATGCGTTATGCGTTATGCTATTTGCGTTATGCGTTATGCGTTATGCGTTATGCGTTATGCGTTATGAGTAATGCGTGATCCGTTATGCGTTATGCGTTATGCGTTATGCGTTATGCGTTATGCGTTATGCGTTATGCGTTTTGCTTTATGCGTTATGCGTTATGGGTTATGCGTTATGCGTTATGCGTTATGAGTAATGGGTGATCCGTTATGTGTAATGCGTTATGCGTTATGCGTTACGCGTTTTGAGTTATGCGTTATGCGTTATGCGTTATGCGTTATGCGTTATGCGTTATGCGTTATGCGCTATGCGTTATGCGTTATGCGTTATGCGTTATGCGTTATGCGTTATGCGTTATGCGTTATGCGTTATGCGTTATGCGTTATGCGTTATGCGTTATGCGTTATGCGTTATGCGTTATGCGTTATGCGTTATGCGTTATGCGTTATGCGTTATGCGTTATGCGTTATGCGTTATGCGATTAGCGTTATGCGTTATGCGTTACGGGTTGTGCGTTATGAGTCATGCGTTATGCGTTATGCGTTTTGCTTTATGCGTTATGCGTTATGGGTTATGCGTTATGCGTTATACGTTATGCGGCGATCGCGTATCAATAGCGAGTGACAAAACTCTATTGGGTAACTCCGCGTAACTGCGAGAGCTGACGATCGAGAATCAGCTCGCTGACTCATTGGCTAGCACCGTCGAGATCGATACAGATCGATTGTCGCCCGCGGAGCCAGTGTCTAATTGGTGGATCACACGTTCGATCCATCGATTATAACACTCAACGGTGACGGTTGTCCGCTAAATGATCCAGCGATCAGTTCGTTATCGAATGTCTCGTTAATCTAATCTCAGGCAAATCTCGGTTCTATTTTCTCTATCGCGCGTCTGCTGACCGGTACGGGAATTAGAAGTATCTACGGCTTCCCGCGACTCTTCGGGAATTATCAGAGCAATAAATACTAGCTCTAATACAAGAGTAGTTTATTGTTAATTCATATACAGTTCAGTTTAACTCACTGTTGTTATATTTTACTAAGTGTAATAGACGAAGCCCCATAGGGGAATAAAGAAGTGACTGGGTTTTGTGAAAGAGTGTTTTTTTTGATATCCTAGTTCTCTAACATTTGGTCCTTCGAGCCGGATCTAGCGCTGCAGTCCATCTGAAATTCAAAAGTGCTTTATTCACAACGACCAGTGATTTACCGCTTACCAAACAATGGCTGACCTTATTGAAGATCAACGGCTTCTCGCCCAACGACTCTCTCGCGTTTTAGTCAACCTAAAAAAGAAAGGGAAGGCTAATATCACACTAGGACTAGTGCAGGAGAATCTCGAGACCGCTAAACGTCTATGGGACGAATACCATAAGGGCGATCATGGGGTGAGGATCGCTTCCAGAAGGGATCCTAAGCTTCTTGAGAGTCGCTACTTCAAGGAGGAAGAATATGACACCAGCCAGGCTAGTTATCATGATACGGCCGGTACATTACGGACTTGGATCTCAGAAATCGAGGCTGCTTCAGTTAGAAGGGAGTCCAAAATTTCAAATGAAACGGTCGCCGCAACGAGTCCGCAAAGGTCGCGCGCTCTTTTGCCAAAAATGGCCTTGCCACCATTCGAGGGTCAATACAAGGACTGGCCCTCCTTTCGCGATCTGTTTACGTCGCTCATTGTCAACGACGCGACGTTGTCTCCGGTCGAACGTCTTCATTATTTAAAATCGTGCATGAAGGGCAGCGCCGCCTCGATCCTAAAGAACATCAAGACTACCAATGACAACTTTCAAGTCGCTTGGGATAAACTGGAAAGTCGATTCAGCAATCGTCGTCTGCTGGTCCAAGCCCAAATCAAAGTGCTTTCGGCATTACTTCCCATGCGAAAGGAATCGGCGGTCGAAATGCAACGCCTCTACGATGAAACGTTTGATGCGATTGACGCTCTCGCAAACCTTGACCGGCCTGTAACAAACGCCGTCGACTGGATCGTCGAATTGACGGTTGATCGGTTGGACCACCAGTCGAGACGCGAATGGGAGGACTCGGTGAGACATTCTAAGGAACTCCCGACATTAGAACAACTCAAAGAGTTTATGGAAGGCCGCATACATACTTGCGAAGCTCTGGAGACCACTCAATCCGATGAACCCGCCGACAATAAGAAATCCTCATCAAGGGCCTTCAAGATTCATCAGGTTTCCAAATCGGGCCCTCCGGTTAGAAACTGCAGCCTCTGCCAAGGGAAGCATTTCGTTCTCTTCTGTAATCTATATCAGGAGAAGACTCCATCTGAGCGGAAGGAAACAGCCCGGACACTGAATCTATGTTACAACTGTCTGGGAAAGCATTCGGCGAATGAATGCAAATCTAGTAAAAGGTGCCAGAGGTGCTCTGGAAAGCATCATACCACTATCCACGAAGCAGCCTCGTCTGGGAAGGAGTTAGCTTCGGCGGGAGGCACTGTCCAGCATGTTGCCATGCACGTGAGTCGATCTTCAACTGTACTTCTCGGAACCGCTCGGGTCAAAGTTTCAGGCTCTCGAGGTCAGGACTGCCAGGCTCGCTCTCTCATCGATCCTGGTAGCGAAGTTTCGCTAATTTCGGAGGCTTTGGCTCAGCGATTAGGAGTCAAAAGAAGTCAAGCTCGGGTCCCGCTACTCGGAGTCGGAGGCGCCCGGTCCAAGCTCACTAGAGGGAAAACAACACTGGCCATCTCTCCCCACTACGACGGAGGTGATAGACTTGAGGTTCCCGTCTTCATCATCCCCGAGCTCTCCCGATATCGACCTCGCAACCTCCCTGCTGTTGTCGAGTGGCCACATGTGAAGGGTCTCAGGCTAGCTGATCCTGCCTACTATCTTGCCGACCCAGTGGACATACTGCTGGGGGCCGACTCCTACAATTTAATCCTTCGAGATGGCGTAAGGCGAGGGCAGACACACACTCCGGTAGCTCAGGAGACTGCCCTTGGCTGGATATTGACGGGAGGAGCCGGCTCGGAGAACTCGACCGACGCAGCAAGTAGTCATGACATTCCTGTACACCACAGCAATGTAGATCATGAGTTAATGGAGTTTTTAACTAGATTCTGCAATTCCAGAGTCAGTTATCGAGGAGGAGACTCACGAGGACGAGGAGCTGGAGGTCAACCACGTGATCCGACAGCAAAAGGGATCTTCGTGCCCATTGATCGAACGGTTCTCGAGTCTAACACGGCTGATTCGAGTTCTGTCCTGGTGTCGGCGATGGATTCCTAAATACAGAAAGAGGGAATTATTTATCACAGCCTCTGAGATGAACGAGATCAAAATCAACTTACTGCGGTTGGAACAAGCAGCAGTATTCCCAGAGGACATCTCTAGTCTCCGGAAGAACCAACCCGTAGCCGCCAAGAGTCGATTGGCTAAGCTCTGTCCATTCCTGGATGCGGACGGGGTTCTACGAGTCGGTGGCCGTATCCAGGCTGCCAATCTCTCATACGAGCGAACTCACCCATCAATATTGCCTGACGAATCCCCTCTGGCTAAGCTGTGGGTCGCAGCCGCCCACAAACGATGCCTTCATGGGGGGACACAGCTTACCCTGGCTACGCTACGCCAGGAGTGCTGGATTCTCCGGGGTCGACAACTGGTAAAGAAATGTATCGGTCAATGCACAGTTTGTATTCGCTGGAAAGGGCAAACTGCCCAGCCTAAAATGGGAAATCTCCCATCCGCTCGAGTAACACCAAGTCGTCCATTTTTTAGGTCTGGAATCGACTACGCTGGTCCAATGCAGCTTCGAGCCGGCCGGGGTCGTGGACGTGGTCAGCTCACATCAAAGGGCTACGTCGCTGTCTTCATTTGCTTGACCACTAAAGCTGTGCACCTGGAGGCTGTATCGGACGCCTCAACCGAGAGCTTTCTGGCTGCACTGAAGAGATTCACTTCTCGGCGAGGAAAATGCTTGGAGCTGTACAGCGACTGTGGTCGAAATTTCGTAGGCGCTGATCATGAGCTACGCGAACTTCTGCAAGCTGCGAATCAACAGGGAAGTGGCCCGTTCGATGCAGCCTCCAGGGAAGGCATTTCCTGGAAATTTAATCCACCATCTGCTCCGCACTTTGGAGGAATCTGGGAGGCGGCGGTCAAATCCGTGAAGCACCATCTCCGCAGAATCATCGGCGAGCAGCGATTAACATTTGAGGAGCTGACCACGCTCCTAGCCGGCATCGAAGCTTGTCTTAATTCCAGGCCCTTACAACCATTGTCCGACGACCCGGAGGATCCAGCGGCCCTGACACCGGGTCATTTTCTGATCGGGGAACCGCTTATCGCGATTCCAGAGCCCGGTCTCGAGGAGCTTCCCGTGTCGCGGTTATCACGATGGCAGTTAATGCAACAACTGCAACAACATTTCTGGCGGCGCTGGTCTCAGGAGTACCTGAACACGTTGCAAACAAGAGTCAAGTGGCGAAAGGACAATGTCTTGATCAGTCCCGGGCTTCTCTGTCTGATTAAAAGCGAAATTTTACCTCCTACGCAATGGCCACTTGCTCGAGTTGTTCACGTTCACCTGGGACCAGATGGCACAGCCCGAGTCGCTACGGTTCGCACAGCCACCACTACTTTTCTACGGCCGGCACACAAATTAATCCCTCTGTTGACACCGGACGACGAGGAAAAGAACACTGGGGAAGCCGACGGGCCTGGACTCGCGAGCGAGTCTCCCGATCAGTAAATAAGTTAACTAAAATCAATTCTCGTTTCACTTTACTTCATGCAGGTATCATTATTCATTTTCACTCACCTCGAGTACTGTTCATTAACATTGTAATCACTTTACATCACATCACGTTCACGTTACTACGCACTTCACTTGCTACGACGCACGTTGCTTTCCCATTCAGCTATTCGACTCGCGTTTGTTATCGAGCCTCTGGTTGGCTAATCGTCTGCTCAGTTTCGTCAATAGCTGACGAGGCGGGCGGAATGTTTGGGATTGGCTGAATGGATCAGCGGCGATCGCGTATCAATAGCGAGTGACAAAACTCTATTGGGTAACTCCGCGTAACTGCGAGAGCTGACGATCGAGAATCAGCTCGCTGACTCATTGGCTAGCACCGTCGAGATCGATACAGATCGATTGTCGCCCGCGGAGCCAGTGTCTAATTGGTGGATCACACGTTCGATCCATCGATTATAACACTCAACGGTGACGGTTGTCCGCTAAATGATCCAGCGATCAGTTCGTTATCGAATGTCTCGTTAATCTAATCTCAGGCAAATCTCGGTTCTATTTTCTCTATCGCGCGTCTGCTGACCGGTACGGGAATTAGAAGTATCTACGGCTTCCCGCGACTCATCGGGAATTATCAGAGCAATAAATACTAGCTCTAATACAAGAGTAGTTTATTGTTAATTCATATACAGTTCAGTTTAACTCACTGTTGTTATATTTTACTAAGTGTAATAGACGAAGCCCCATAGGGGAATAAAGAAGTGACTGGGTTTTGTGAAAGAGTGTTTTTTTTGATATCCTAGTTCTCTAACATTATGCGTTATGCGTTATGCGTTATGCGTTATGCGTTATGAGAAATGCGAGATCCGTTATGCGTTATGCGTTATGCGTTATGCGTTATGCGTTATGCGTTATGCGATTTGCGTTATGCGTTAAGCGTTATGCGTTATGCGTTATGCGTTATGCGTTATGAGTTATGCGTTATGCGTTATGCGTTATGCGTTATGAGAAATGCGTGATCCGTTATGCGGTATGTGTTATGCGTTATCCGTTATGCGTTATGCGTTGTGCGTTATGAGTAATGCGTGATCCGTTATGCGTTATGCGTTATGCGTTATGAGTAATGCGTGATCCGTTATGCGTTATGCGTTATGAGTAATGCGTGATCCGTTATGCGTTATGCATTAAGCGTTATGCGCTATGCGTTATGCGTTATACTTTATGCATTATGCGTTATGCGCTATGCGTTATACGTTATGCGTTATGGGTTATGAGTAATGCGTGATCCGTTATGCGTTATGCTTTATGCGTTATGCGTTATGCGTTACGCGTAATGCGTTATGCGCTATGGGTCATGCGTTAAGCGTTATGCGTTATGCGTTATGCGTTATGCGTTATGCGTTATGGGTTATGCGTTATTCGTTATGCGTTAAGCGTTATGTGTTATGCTTTGTGCGTTATCCGCTATGCGTTATGCGTTTTACGTTATGCCTTATGCGTTATGAGTTATGCGTTATACGTTATGCGTTATGCGTTATGCGTTATGCGTTATGCGTTATGCGTTATGCGTTATGCGTTATGCGTTATGAGTAATGCGTGATCCGTTATGCGTTATGCGTAATGAGTAATGCGTGATCCGTTATGCGTTATGCGTTATGCGTTATGCGTTATGCGTTATGCTATTTGCGTTATGCGTTATGCGTTATGCGTTATGCGTTATGCGTTATGAGTAATGCGTGATCCGTTATGCGTTATGCGTTATGCGTTATGCGTTATGCGTTATGCGTTATGCGTTATGCGTTATGCGTTTTGCTTTATGCGTTATGCGTTATGGGTTATGCGTTATGCGTTATGCGTTATGAGTAATGGGTGATCCGTTATGTGTAATGCGTTATGCGTTATGCGTTACGCGTTTTGCGTTATGCGTTATGCGTTATGCGTTATGCGTTATGCGTTATGCGTTATGCGTTATGCGCTATGCGTTATGCGTTATGCGTTATGCGTTATGCGTTATGCGTTATGCGTTATGCGTTATGCGTTATGCGTTATGCGTTATGCGTTATGCGTTATGCGTTATGCGTTATGCGTTATGCGTTATGCGTTATGCGTTATGCGTTATGCGTTATGCGTTATGCGGTATGCGATTAGCGTTATGCGTTATGCGTTACGGGTTGTGCGTTATGAGTCATGCGTTATGCGTTATGCGTTTTGCTTTATGCGTTATGCGTTATGGGTTATGCGTTATGCGTTATACGTTATGCGTAATGAGTAATGCGTGATCCGTTATGCGTTATGCGTTATGCGTTATGCGTTATGCGTTATGCTATTTGCGTTATGCGTTATGCGTTATGCGTTATGCGTTATGCGTTATGAGTAATGCGTGAACCGTTATGCGTTATGCGTTAGGCGTTAGGCGTTATGCGTTATGCGTTACGCGTTTTGCGTTATGCGTTATGCGTTATGCGTTATGCGTTATGCGTTATGCGTTATGCGTTATGGGTTATGCGTTATTCGTTATGCGTTATGCGTTATGCGTTATGCGTTATGCGTTGTGCGTTATGCGATTCGCGTTATGCGTTATGCGTTATGCTTTATGCGTTATGCGTTATGCGTTATGCGTTATGCGTTATGCGTTATGCGTTATGCGTTATGCGTTATGTGTTATGCGTTATGCGTTATGCGTTATGCGTTATGCGTTATGCGTTATGCGTTATGCGTTATGGGTTATGCGTTATGTGTTATGCGTTGTGCGTTAACCGCTATGCGTTATGCTTTATGCGTTATGCGTTATGCGTTACGCGTAATGCGTTATGCGCTGTGGGTCATGCGTTATGCGTTATGCGTTATGCGCTATGCGTTATGCGTTATGTGTTATGCTTTGTGCGTTATCCGCTATGCGTTATGCGTTTTACGTTATGCCTTATGCGTTATGAGTTATGCGTTATACGTTATGCGTTATGCGTTATGCGTTATGCGTTATGCGTTATGCGTTATGAGTAATGCGTGATCCGTTATGCGTTATGCGTAATGAGTAATGCGTGATCCGTTATGCGTTATGCGTTATGCGTTATGCGTTATGCGTTATGCTATTTGCGTTATGCGATATGCGTTATGCGTTATGCGTTATGCGTTATGAGTAATGCGTGATCCGTTATGCGTTATGCGTTATGCGTTATGCGTTATGCGTTATGCGTTATGCGTTATGCGTTATGCGTTTTGCTTTATGCGTTATGCGTTATGGGTTATGCGTTATGCGTTATGCGTTATGAGTAATGGGTGATCCGTTATGTGTAATGCGTTATGCGTTATGCGTTACGCGTTTTGCGTTATGCGTTATGCGTTATTCGTTATGCGTTATGCGTTATGCGATATGCGTTATGCGTTATGGGTTATGCGTTATGCGTTATACGTTATGCGTTATGCGTTATGTGTTATGTGTTATGCGTTGTGCGTTAACCGCTATGCGTTATGCTTTATGCGTTATGCGTTATGCGTTACGCGTAATGCGTTATGCGCTATGGGTCATGCGTTATGCGTTATGCGTTATGCGTTATGCGTTATGCGTTATGCGTTATGCGTTATGCGTTATGCGTTATGAGTAATGCGTGATCCGTTATGCGTTATGCGTTATGCGTTATGAGTAATGCGTGATCCGTTATGCGTTATGCGTTATGAGTAATGCGTGATCCGTTATGCGTTATGCATTAAGCGTTATGCGTTATGCGTTATGCGTTATGCTTTATGCATTATGCGTTATGCGCTATGCGTTATACGTTATGCGTTATGAGTAATGCGTGATCCGTTATGCGTTATGCATTAAGCGTTATGCGTTATGCGTTATGCGTTATGGGTTATGCGTTATGCGTTATACGTTATGCGTTATGCGTTATGTGTTATGCGTTATGCGTTATGCGTTATGCGTTATGCGTTATGCGTTATGCGTTATGCGTTATGGGTTATGCGTTATGTGTTACGCGTTATGCGTTATGTGTTATGCGTTATGCGTTATGCGGAATGCGTCATCCGTTATGCGTTATGAGTAATGCGTGATCCGTCATGCGTTATGCGTTAGGCGTTATGCGTTTTGCGTTATGCGTTATGAGTAATGCGAGATCCGTTATGCGTTATGCTTTATGCGTTATGCGTTATGCGTTATGCGTTATGCGTTATGCGTTATGTGTTATGCGTTGTGCGTTATCCGCTATGCGTTATGCGTTATGCGTTATGCGTTATGCGTTATGAGTAATGCGTGATCCGTTATGCTTTATGCGTTATGCGTTATGCGTTACGCGTAATGCGTAATGCGCTATGGGTCATGCGTTAAGCGTTATGCGTTATGCGTTATGCGTTATGCGTTATGCGTTATGCGGAATGCGTCATCCGTTATGCGTTATGAGTAATGCGTGATCCGTCATGCGTTATGCGTTAGGCGTTATGCGTTTTGCGTTATGCGTTATGAGTAATGCGAGATCCGTTATGCGTTATGCTTTATGCGTTATGCGTTATGCGTTATGCGTTATGCGTTATGTGTTATGCGTTGTGCGTTATCCGCTATGCGTTATACGTTTTACGTTATGCGTTATGCGTTATGAGTTATGCGTTATACGTTATGGGTTATGCGTTATGCGTTATGGGTTATGCGTTATGCGTTATGCGTTATGCGATTTGGGTTATGCGGTATGCGTTATGCGTTATGCGTTATGCGTTATGGGTTATGCGTTATTCGTTATGCGTTATGCGTTATGCGTTATGCGTTGTGCGTTATGCGATTTGCGTTATGCGTTATGCGTTATGCGTTATGGGTTGTGCGTTATGAGTCATGCGTTATGCGTTATGAGTAATGCGTGATCCGTTATGCGTTATGCGTTATGCGTTATGCGTTATGCGATATGCGTTATGCGTTATGGGTTATGCGTTATGCGTTATACGTTATGCGTTATGCGTTATGTGTTATGTGTTATGCGTTGTGCGTTAACCGCTATGCGTTATGCTTTATGCGTTATGCGTTATGCGTTACGCGTAATGCGTTATGCGCTATGGGTCATGCGTTATGCGTTAGGCGTTATGCGTTATGCGTTATGCTTTATGCGTTATGCGTTATGCGTTATGCGTTATGCGTTATGCGTTATGGGTTATGCGTTATGCGCTATGGGTCATGCGTTATGCGTTATGCGTTATGCGCTATGCGTTATGCGTTATGTGTTATGCTTTGTGCGTTATCCGCTATGCGTTATGCGTTTTACGTTATGCGTTATGCGTTATGAGTTATGCGTTATACGTTATGCGTTATGCGTTATGCGTTATGCGTTATGCGATTTGCGTTATGCGATATGCGTTATGCGTTATGGGTTATGCGTTATGCGTTATACGTTATGCGTTATGCGTTATGTGTTATGCGTTATGCGTTATGCGTTTTGCGTTATGCGTTATGCGTTATGCGTTATGCGTTATGGGTTATGCGTTATGTGTTACGCGTTATGCGTTATGTGTTATGCGTTATGCGTTATGCGGAATGCGTCATCCGTTATGCGTTATGAGTAATGCGTGATCCGTCATGCGTTATGCGTTAGGCGTTATGCGTTTTGCGTTATGCGTTATGAGTAATGCGAGATCCGTTATGCGTTATGCTTTATGCGTTATGCGTTATGCGTTATGCGTTATGCGTTATGCGTTATGTGTTATGCGTTGTGCGTTATCCGCTATGCGTTATACGTTTTACGTTATGCGTTATGCGTTATGAGTTATGCGTTATACGTTATGGGTTATGCGTTATGCGTTATGGGTTATGCGTTATGCGTTATGCGTTATGCGATTTGGGTTATGCGGTATGCGTTATGCGTTATGCGTTATGCGTTATGGGTTATGCGTTATTCGTTATGCGTTATGCGTTATGCGTTATGCGTTGTGCGTTATGCGATTTGCGTTATGCGTTATGCGTTATGGGTTGTGCGTTATGAGTCATGCGTTATGCGTTATGAGTAATGCGTGATCCGTTATGCGTTATGCGTTATGCGTTATGCGTTATGCGTTATGCGATATGCGTTATGCGTTATGGGTTATGCGTTATGCGTTATACGTTATGCGTTATGCGTTATGTGTTATGTGTTATGCGTTGTGCGTTAACCGCTATGCGTTATGCTTTATGCGTTATGCGTTATGCGTTACGCGTAATGCGATATGCGTTATGCGTTATGGGTTATGCGTTATGCGTTATACGTTATGCGTTATGCGTTATGTGTTATGTGTTATGCGTTTTGCGTTATGCGTTATGCGTTATTCGTTATGCGTTATGCGTTATGCGTTATGCGTTATGCGCTATGCGTTATGCGTTATGCGTTATGAGTAATGGGTGATCCGTTATGTGTAATGCGTTATGCGTTATGCGTTACGCGTTTTGCGTTATGCGTTATGCGTTATGCGTTATGCGTTATGCGTTATGCGTTATGCGTTATGGGTTATGCGTTATTCGTTATGCGTTATGCGTTATGCGTTATGCGTTATGCGTTGTGCGTTATGCGATTCGCGTTATGCGTTATGCGTTATGCTTTATGCGTTATGCGTTATGCGTTATGCGTTATGCGTTATGCGTTATGCGTTATGCGTTATGCGTTATGTGTTATGCGTTATGCGTTATGCGTTATGCGTTATGCGTTATGCGTTATGCGTTATGCGTTATGGGTTATGCGTTATGTGTTACGCGTTATGCGTTATGTGTTATGCGTTGTGCGTTAACCGCTATGCGTTATGCTTTATGCGTTATGCGTTATGCGTTACGCGTAATGCGTTATGCGCTGTGGGTCATGCGTTATGCGTTATGCGTTATGCGCTATGCGTTATGCGTTATGTGTTATGCTTTGTGCGTTATCCGCTATGCGTTATGCGTTTTACGTTATGCCTTATGCGTTATGAGTTATGCGTTATACGTTATGCGTTATGCGTTATGCGTTATGCGTTATGCGTTATGCGTTATGCGTTATGCGTTATGCGTTATGCGTTATGCGTTATGAGTAATGCGTGATCCGTTATGCGTTATGCGTAATGAGTAATGCGTGATCCGTTATGCGTTATGCGTTATGCGTTATGCGTTATGCGTTATGCTATTTGCGTTATGCGATATGCGTTATGCGTTATGCGTTATGCGTTATGAGTAATGCGTGATCCGTTATGCGTTATGCGTTATGCGTTATGCGTTATGCGTTATGCGTTATGCGTTATGCGTTATGCGTTTTGCTTTATGCGTTATGCGTTATGGGTTATGCGTTATGCGTTATGCGTTATGAGTAATGGGTGATCCGTTATGTGTAATGCGTTATGCGTTATGCGTTACGCGTTTTGCGTTATGCGTTATGCGTTATTCGTTATGCGTTATGCGTTATGCGATATGCGTTATGCGTTATGGGTTATGCGTTATGCGTTATACGTTATGCGTTATGCGTTATGTGTTATGTGTTATGCGTTGTGCGTTAACCGCTATGCGTTATGCTTTATGCGTTATGCGTTATGCGTTACGCGTAATGCGTTATGCGCTATGGGTCATGCGTTATGCGTTATGCGTTATGCGTTATGCGTTATGCGTTATGCGTTATGCGTTATGCGTTATGCGTTATGAGTAATGCGTGATCCGTTATGCGTTATGCGTTATGCGTTATGAGTAATGCGTGATCCGTTATGCGTTATGCGTTATGAGTAATGCGTGATCCGTTATGCGTTATGCATTAAGCGTTATGCGTTATGCGTTATGCGTTATGCTTTATGCATTATGCGTTATGCGCTATGCGTTATACGTTATGCGTTATGAGTAATGCGTGATCCGTTATGCGTTATGCATTAAGCGTTATGCGTTATGCGTTTTACGTTATGCGTTATGCGTTATGAGTTATGCGTTATACGTTATGCGTTATGCGTTATGCGTTATGCGTTATGCGATTTGCGTTATGCGATATGCGTTATGCGTTATGGGTTATGCGTTATGCGTTATACGTTATGCGTTATGCGTTATGTGTTATGCGTTATGCGTTATGCGTTATGCGTTATGCGTTATGCGTTATGCGTTATGCGTTATGGGTTATGCGTTATGTGTTACGCGTTATGCGTTATGTGTTATGCGTTATGCGTTATGCGGAATGCGTCATCCGTTATGCGTTATGAGTAATGCGTGATCCGTCATGCGTTATGCGTTAGGCGTTATGCGTTTTGCGTTATGCGTTATGAGTAATGCGAGATCCGTTATGCGTTATGCTTTATGCGTTATGCGTTATGCGTTATGCGTTATGCGTTATGCGTTATGTGTTATGCGTTGTGCGTTATCCGCTATGCGTTATACGTTTTACGTTATGCGTTATGCGTTATGAGTTATGCGTTATACGTTATGGGTTATGCGTTATGCGTTATGGGTTATGCGTTATGCGTTATGCGTTATGCGATTTGGGTTATGCGGTATGCGTTATGCGTTATGCGTTATGCGTTATGGGTTATGCGTTATTCGTTATGCGTTATGCGTTATGCGTTATGCGTTGTGCGTTATGCGATTTGCGTTATGCGTTATGCGTTATGGGTTGTGCGTTATGAGTCATGCGTTATGCGTTATGAGTAATGCGTGATCCGTTATGCGTTATGCGTTATGCGTTATGCGTTATGCGTTATGCGATATGCGTTATGCGTTATGGGTTATGCGTTATGCGTTATACGTTATGCGTTATGCGTTATGAGTTATGTGTTATGCGTTGTGCGTTAACCGCTATGCGTTATGCTTTATGCGTTATGCGTTATGCGTTACGCGTAATGCGTTATGCGCTATGGGTCATGCGTTATGCGTTATGCGTTATGCGTTATGCGTTATGCTTTATGCGTTATGCGTTATGCGTTATGCGTTATGCGTTATGCGTTATGGGTTATGCGTTATGCGCTATGGGTCATGCGTTATGCGTTATGCGTTATGCGCTATGCGTTATGCGTTATGTGTTATGCTTTGTGCGTTATCCGCTATGCGTTATGCGTGTTACGTTATGCGTTATGCGTTATGAGTTATGCGTTATACGTTATGCGTTATGCGTTATGCGTTATGCGTTATGCGATTTGCGTTATGCGATATGCGTTATGCGTTATGGGTTATGCGTTATGCGTTATACGTTATGCGTTATGCGTTATGTGTTATGCGTTATGCGTTATGCGTTATGCGTTATGCGTTATGCGTTATGCGTTATGCGTTATGCGTTATGCGTTATGCGTTATGCGTTATGGGTTATGCGTTATGTGTTACGCGTTATGCGTTATGTGTTATGCGTTATGCGTTATGCGGAATGCGTCATCCGTTATGCGTTATGAGTAATGCGTGATCCGTCATGCGTTATGCGTTAGGCGTTATGCGTTTTGCGTTATGCGTTATGAGTAATGCGAGATCCGTTATGCGTTATGCGTTATGCGTTATGCGTTATGCGTTATGCGTTATGCGTTATGCGTTATGTGTTATGCGTTGTGCGTTATCCGCTATGCGTTATACGTTTTACGTTATGCGTTATGCGTTATGAGTTATGCGTTATACGTTATGGGTTATGCGTTATGCGTTATGGGTTATGCGTTATGCGTTATGCGTTATGCGATTTGGGTTATGCGGTATGCGTTATGCGTTATGCGTTATGCGTTATGGGTTATGCGTTATTCGTTATGCGTTATGCGTTATGCGTTATGCGTTGTGCGTTATGCGATTTGCGTTATGCGTTATGCGTTATGGGTTGTGCGTTATGAGTCATGCGTTATGCGTTATGAGTAATGCGTGATCCGTTATGCGTTATGCGTTATGCGTTATGCGTTATGCGTTATGCGATATGCGTTATGCGTTATGGGTTATGCGTTATGCGTTATACGTTATGCGTTATGCGTTATGTGTTATGTGTTATGCGTTGTGCGTTAACCGCTATGCGTTATGCTTTATGCGTTATGCGTTATGCGTTACGCGTAATGCGTTATGCGCTATGGGTCATGCGTTATGCGTTATGCGTTATGCGTTATGCGTAATGCTTTATGCGTTATGCGTTATGCGTTATGCGTTATGCGTTATGCGTTATGGGTTATGCGTTATGCGCTATGGGTCATGCGTTATGCGTTATGCGTTATGCGCTATGCGTTATGAGTTATGTGTTATGCTTTGTGCGTTATCCGCTATGCGTTATGCGTTTTACGTTATGCGTTATGCGTTATGAGTTATGCGTTATACGTTATGCGTTATGCGTTATGCGTTATGCGTTATGCGATTTGCGTTATGCGATATGCGTTATGCGTTATGGGTTATGCGTTATGCGTTATACGTTATGCGTTATGCGTTATGTGTTATGCGTTATGCGTTATGCGTTATGCGTTATGCGTTATGCGTTATGCGTTATGCGTTATGCGTTATGCGTTATGCGTTATGCGTTATGCGTTATGCGTTATGTGTTATGCGTTATGCGTTATGCGTTGTGCGTTATGCGTTATGCGTTATGCGTTATGCGTTATGCGTTATGCGTTATGCGTTATGGGTTATGCGTTATGTGTTACGCGTTATGCGTTATGTGTTATGCGTTGTGCGTTAACCGCTATGCGTTATGCTTTATGCGTTATGCGTTATGCGTTACGCGTAATGCGTTATGCGCTATGGGTCATGCGTTATGCGTTATGCGTTATGCGTTATGCGTTATGCGTTATGCTTTATGCGTTATGCGTTATGCGTTATGCGTTATGCGTTATGCGTTATGGGTTATGCGTTATTCGTTATGCGTTATGCGTTATGCGTTATGCGTTATGCGTTATGCGTTGTGCGTTATGCGATTCGCGTTATGCGTTATGCGTTATGCTTTATGCGTTATGCGTTATGCGTTATGCGTTATGCGTTATGCGTTATGCGTTATGCGTTATGCGTTATGTGTTATGCGTTATGCGTTATGCGTTGTGCGTTATGCGTTATGCGTTATGCGTTATGCGTTATGCGTTATGGGTTATGCGTTATGTGTTACGCGTTATGCGTTATGTGTTATGCGTTGTGCGTTAACCGCTATGCGTTATGCTTTATGCGTTATGCGTTATGCGTTACGCGTAATGCGTTATGCGCTGTGGGTCATGCGTTATGCGTTATGCGTTATGCGCTATGCGTTATGCGTTATGTGTTATGCTTTGTGCGTTATCCGCTATGCGTTATGCGTTTTACGTTATGCGTTATGCGTTATGAGTTATGCGTTATACGTTATGCGTTATGCGTTATGCGTTATGCGTTATGCGTTATGCGTTATGCGTTATGCGTTATGCGTTATGAGTAATGCGTGATCCGTTATGCGTTATGCGTAATGAGTAATGCGTGATCCGTTATGCGTTATGCGTTATGCGTTATGCGTTATGCGTTATGCTATTTGCGTTATGCGTTATGCGTTATGCGTTATGCGTTATGCGTTATGAGTAATGCGTGATCCGTTATGCGTTATGCGTTATGCGTTATTCGTTATGCATTATGCGTTATGCGTTATGCGTTATGCGTTATGCGTTATGCGTTATGCGTTATGCGTTATGAGTTATGCGTTATGCGTTATGAGTTATGCGTTATGCGTTATGCGTTATGCGTTATGAGAAATGCGTGATCCGTTATGCGTTATGCGTTATGCGTTATGCGTTATGCGTTATGCGTTATGCGTTATGCGTTATGCGTTATGCGTTATGCGTTATGCGTTATGCGTTATGCGTTATGTGTTATGCGATATGCGTTATGCGTTATGTTTTATGCGTTATGTGTTATGCGTTATGCGTTTTGCTTTATGCGTTATGCGTTATGGGTTATGAGTTATGCGTTATACGTTATGCGTTATGCGTTATGCGTTATGCGTTATGCGTTATGCGTTATGCGTTATGCGTTATGCGTTATGCGTTATGAGTAATGCGTGATCCGTTATGCGTTATGCGTAATGAGTAATGCGTGATCCGTTATGCGTTATGCGTTATGCGTTATGCGTTATGCGTTATGCTATTTGCGTTATGCGTTATGCGTTATGCGTTATGCGTTATGCGTTATGAGTAATGCGTGATCCGTTATGCGTTATGCGTTATGCGTTATGCGTTATGCGTTATGCGTTATGCGTTATGCGTTATGCGTTTTGCTTTATGCGTTATGCGTTATGGGTTATGCGTTATGCGTTATGCGTTATGAGTAATGGGTGATCCGTTATGTGTAATGCGTTATGCGTTATGCGTTACGCGTTTTGAGTTATGCGTTATGCGTTATGCGTTATGCGTTATGCGTTATGCGTTATGCGTTATGCGTTATGCGCTAAGCGTTATGCGTTATGCGTTATGCGTTATGCGTTATGCGTTATGCGTTATGCGTTATGCGTTATGCGTTATGCGTTATGCGTTATGCGTTATGCGTTATGCGTTATGCGTTATGCGTTATGCGTTATGCGTTATGCGTTATGCGTTATGCGTTATGCGATTAGCGTTATGCGTTATGCGTTACGGGTTGTGCGTTATGAGTCATGCGTTATGCGTTATGCGTTTTGCTTTATGCGTTATGCGTTATGGGTTATGCGTTATGCGTTATACGTTATGCGGCGATCGCGTATCAATAGCGAGTGACAAAACTCTATTGGGTAACTCCGCGTAACTGCGAGAGCTGACGATCGAGAATCAGCTCGCTGACTCATTGGCTAGCACCGTCGAGATCGATACAGATCGATTGTCGCCCGCGGAGCCAGTGTCTAATTGGTGGATCACACGTTCGATCCATCGATTATAACACTCAACGGTGACGGTTGTCCGCTAAATGATCCAGCGATCAGTTCGTTATCGAATGTCTCGTTAATCTAATCTCAGGCAAATCTCGGTTCTATTTTCTCTATCGCGCGTCTGCTGACCGGTACGGGAATTAGAAGTATCTACGGCTTCCCGCGACTCTTCGGGAATTATCAGAGCAATAAATACTAGCTCTAATACAAGAGTAGTTTATTGTTAATTCATATACAGTTCAGTTTAACTCACTGTTGTTATATTTTACTAAGTGTAATAGACGAAGCCCCATAGGGGAATAAAGAAGTGACTGGGTTTTGTGAAAGAGTGTTTTTTTTGATATCCTAGTTCTCTAACATTTGGTCCTTCGAGCCGGATCTAGCGCTGCAGTCCATCTGAAATTCAAAAGTGCTTTATTCACAACGACCAGTGATTTACCGCTTACCAAACAATGGCTGACCTTATTGAAGATCAACGGCTTCTCGCCCAACGACTCTCTCGCGTTTTAGTCAACCTAAAAAAGAAAGGGAAGGCTAATATCACACTAGGACTAGTGCAGGAGAATCTCGAGACCGCTAAACGTCTATGGGACGAATACCATAAGGGCGATCATGGGGTGAGGATCGCTTCCAGAAGGGATCCTAAGCTTCTTGAGAGTCGCTACTTCAAGGAGGAAGAATATGACACCAGCCAGGCTAGTTATCATGATACGGCCGGTACATTACGGACTTGGATCTCAGAAATCGAGGCTGCTTCAGTTAGAAGGGAGTCCAAAATTTCAAATGAAACGGTCGCCGCAACGAGTCCGCAAAGGTCGCGCGCTCTTTTGCCAAAAATGGCCTTGCCACCATTCGAGGGTCAATACAAGGACTGGCCCTCCTTTCGCGATCTGTTTACGTCGCTCATTGTCAACGACGCGACGTTGTCTCCGGTCGAACGTCTTCATTATTTAAAATCGTGCATGAAGGGCAGCGCCGCCTCGATCCTAAAGAACATCAAGACTACCAATGACAACTTTCAAGTCGCTTGGGATAAACTGGAAAGTCGATTCAGCAATCGTCGTCTGCTGGTCCAAGCCCAAATCAAAGTGCTTTCGGCATTACTTCCCATGCGAAAGGAATCGGCGGTCGAAATGCAACGCCTCTACGATGAAACGTTTGATGCGATTGACGCTCTCGCAAACCTTGACCGGCCTGTAACAAACGCCGTCGACTGGATCGTCGAATTGACGGTTGATCGGTTGGACCACCAGTCGAGACGCGAATGGGAGGACTCGGTGAGACATTCTAAGGAACTCCCGACATTAGAACAACTCAAAGAGTTTATGGAAGGCCGCATACATACTTGCGAAGCTCTGGAGACCACTCAATCCGATGAACCCGCCGACAATAAGAAATCCTCATCAAGGGCCTTCAAGATTCATCAGGTTTCCAAATCGGGCCCTCCGGTTAGAAACTGCAGCCTCTGCCAAGGGAAGCATTTCGTTCTCTTCTGTAATCTATATCAGGAGAAGACTCCATCTGAGCGGAAGGAAACAGCCCGGACACTGAATCTATGTTACAACTGTCTGGGAAAGCATTCGGCGAATGAATGCAAATCTAGTAAAAGGTGCCAGAGGTGCTCTGGAAAGCATCATACCACTATCCACGAAGCAGCCTCGTCTGGGAAGGAGTTAGCTTCGGCGGGAGGCACTGTCCAGCATGTTGCCATGCACGTGAGTCGATCTTCAACTGTACTTCTCGGAACCGCTCGGGTCAAAGTTTCAGGCTCTCGAGGTCAGGACTGCCAGGCTCGCTCTCTCATCGATCCTGGTAGCGAAGTTTCGCTAATTTCGGAGGCTTTGGCTCAGCGATTAGGAGTCAAAAGAAGTCAAGCTCGGGTCCCGCTACTCGGAGTCGGAGGCGCCCGGTCCAAGCTCACTAGAGGGAAAACAACACTGGCCATCTCTCCCCACTACGACGGAGGTGATAGACTTGAGGTTCCCGTCTTCATCATCCCCGAGCTCTCCCGATATCGACCTCGCAACCTCCCTGCTGTTGTCGAGTGGCCACATGTGAAGGGTCTCAGGCTAGCTGATCCTGCCTACTATCTTGCCGACCCAGTGGACATACTGCTGGGGGCCGACTCCTACAATTTAATCCTTCGAGATGGCGTAAGGCGAGGGCAGACACACACTCCGGTAGCTCAGGAGACTGCCCTTGGCTGGATATTGACGGGAGGAGCCGGCTCGGAGAACTCGACCGACGCAGCAAGTAGTCATGACATTCCTGTACACCACAGCAATGTAGATCATGAGTTAATGGAGTTTTTAACTAGATTCTGCAATTCCAGAGTCAGTTATCGAGGAGGAGACTCACGAGGACGAGGAGCTGGAGGTCAACCACGTGATCCGACAGCAAAAGGGATCTTCGTGCCCATTGATCGAACGGTTCTCGAGTCTAACACGGCTGATTCGAGTTCTGTCCTGGTGTCGGCGATGGATTCCTAAATACAGAAAGAGGGAATTATTTATCACAGCCTCTGAGATGAACGAGATCAAAATCAACTTACTGCGGTTGGAACAAGCAGCAGTATTCCCAGAGGACATCTCTAGTCTCCGGAAGAACCAACCCGTAGCCGCCAAGAGTCGATTGGCTAAGCTCTGTCCATTCCTGGATGCGGACGGGGTTCTACGAGTCGGTGGCCGTATCCAGGCTGCCAATCTCTCATACGAGCGAACTCACCCATCAATATTGCCTGACGAATCCCCTCTGGCTAAGCTGTGGGTCGCAGCCGCCCACAAACGATGCCTTCATGGGGGGACACAGCTTACCCTGGCTACGCTACGCCAGGAGTGCTGGATTCTCCGGGGTCGACAACTGGTAAAGAAATGTATCGGTCAATGCACAGTTTGTATTCGCTGGAAAGGGCAAACTGCCCAGCCTAAAATGGGAAATCTCCCATCCGCTCGAGTAACACCAAGTCGTCCATTTTTTAGGTCTGGAATCGACTACGCTGGTCCAATGCAGCTTCGAGCCGGCCGGGGTCGTGGACGTGGTCAGCTCACATCAAAGGGCTACGTCGCTGTCTTCATTTGCTTGACCACTAAAGCTGTGCACCTGGAGGCTGTATCGGACGCCTCAACCGAGAGCTTTCTGGCTGCACTGAAGAGATTCAATTCTCGGCGAGGAAAATGCTTGGAGCTGTACAGCGACTGTGGTCGAAATTTCGTAGGCGCTGATCATGAGCTACGCGAACTTCTGCAAGCTGCGAATCAACAGGGAAGTGGCCCGTTCGATGCAGCCTCCAGGGAAGGCATTTCCTGGAAATTTAATCCACCATCTGCTCCGCACTTTGGAGGAATCTGGGAGGCGGCGGTCAAATCCGTGAAGCACCATCTCCGCAGAATCATCGGCGAGCAGCGATTAACATTTGAGGAGCTGACCACGCTCCTAGCCGGCATCGAAGCTTGTCTTAATTCCAGGCCCTTACAACCATTGTCCGACGACCCGGAGGATCCAGCGGCCCTGACACCGGGTCATTTTCTGATCGGGGAACCGCTTATCGCGATTCCAGAGCCCGGTCTCGAGGAGCTTCCCGTGTCGCGGTTATCACGATGGCAGTTAATGCAACAACTGCAACAACATTTCTGGCGGCGCTGGTCTCAGGAGTACCTGAACACGTTGCAAACAAGAGTCAAGTGGCGAAAGGACAATGTCTTGATCAGTCCCGGGCTTCTCTGTCTGATTAAAAGCGAAATTTTACCTCCTACGCAATGGCCACTTGCTCGAGTTGTTCACGTTCACCTGGGACCAGATGGCACAGCCCGAGTCGCTACGGTTCGCACAGCCACCACTACTTTTCTACGGCCGGCACACAAATTAATCCCTCTGTTGACACCGGACGACGAGGAAAAGAACACTGGGGAAGCCGACGGGCCTGGACTCGCGAGCGAGTCTCCCGATCAGTAAATAAGTTAACTAAAATCAATTCTCGTTTCACTTTACTTCATGCAGGTATCATTATTCATTTTCACTCACCTCGAGTATTGTTCATTAACATTGTAATCACTTTACATCACATCACGTTCACGTTACTACGCACTTCACTTGCTACGACGCACGTTGCTTTCCCATTCAGCTATTCGACTCGCGTTTGTTATCGAGCCTCTGGTTGGCTAATCGTCTGCTCAGTTTCGTCAATAGCTGACGAGGCGGGCGGAATGTTTGGGATTGGCTGAATGGATCAGCGGCGATCGCGTATCAATAGCGAGTGACAAAACTCTATTGGGTAACTCCGCGTAACTGCGAGAGCTGACGATCGAGAATCAGCTCGCTGACTCATTGGCTAGCACCGTCGAGATCGATACAGATCGATTGTCGCCCGCGGAGCCAGTGTCTAATTGGTGGATCACACGTTCGATCCATCGATTATAACACTCAACGGTGACGGTTGTCCGCTAAATGATCCAGCGATCAGTTCGTTATCGAATGTCTCGTTAATCTAATCTCAGGCAAATCTCGGTTCTATTTTCTCTATCGCGCGTCTGCTGACCGGTACGGGAATTAGAAGTATCTACGGCTTCCCGCGACTCATCGGGAATTATCAGAGCAATAAATACTAGCTCTAATACAAGAGTAGTTTATTGTTAATTCATATACAGTTCAGTTTAACTCACTGTTGTTATATTTTACTAAGTGTAATAGACGAAGCCCCATAGGGGAATAAAGAAGTGACTGGGTTTTGTGAAAGAGTGTTTTTTTTGATATCCTAGTTCTCTAACATTATGCGTTATGCGTTATGCGTTATGCGTTATGCGTTATGCGTTATGAGAAATGCGAGATCCGTTATGCGTTATGCGTTATGCGTTATGCGTTATGCGTTATGCGTTATGCGATTTGCGTTATGCGTTAAGCGTTATGCGTTATGCGTTATGCGTTATGCGTTATGAGTTATGCGTTATGCGTTATGCGTTATGCGTTATGAGAAATGCGTGATCCGTTATGCGGTATGTGTTATGCGTTATCCGTTATGCGTTATGCGTTGTGCGTTATGAGTAATGCGTGATCCGTTATGCGTTATGCGTTATGCGTTATGAGTAATGCGTGATCCGTTATGCGTTATGCGTTATGAGTAATGCGTGATCCGTTATGCGTTATGCATTAAGCGTTATGCGCTATGCGTTATGCGTTATACTTTATGCATTATGCGTTATGCGCTATGCGTTATACGTTATGCGTTATGGGTTATGAGTAATGCGTGATCCGTTATGCGTTATGCTTTATGCGTTATGCGTTATGCGTTACGCGTAATGCGTTATGCGCTATGGGTCATGCGTTAAGCGTTATGCGTTATGCGTTATGCGTTATGCGTTATGCGTTATGGGTTATGCGTTATTCGTTATGCGTTAAGCGTTATGTGTTATGCTTTGTGCGTTATCCGCTATGCGTTATGCGTTTTACGTTATGCCTTATGCGTTATGAGTTATGCGTTATACGTTATGCGTTATGCGTTATGCGTTATGCGTTATGCGTTATGCGTTATGCGTTATGCGTTATGCGTTATGAGTAATGCGTGATCCGTTATGCGTTATGCGTAATGAGTAATGCGTGATCCGTTATGCGTTATGCGTTATGCGTTATGCGTTATGCGTTATGCTATTTGCGTTATGCGTTATGCGTTATGCGTTATGCGTTATGCGTTATGAGTAATGCGTGATCCGTTATGCGTTATGCGTTATGCGTTATGCGTTATGCGTTATGCGTTATGCGTTATGCGTTATGCGTTTTGCTTTATGCGTTATGCGTTATGGGTTATGCGTTATGCGTTATGCGTTATGAGTAATGGGTGATCCGTTATGTGTAATGCGTTATGCGTTATGCGTTACGCGTTTTGCGTTATGCGTTATGCGTTATGCGTTATGCGTTATGCGTTATGCGTTATGCGTTATGCGCTATGCGTTATGCGTTACGCGTTTTGCGTTATGCGTTATGCGTTATGCGTTATGCGTTATGCGTTATGCGTTATGCGTTATGGGTTATGCGTTATTCGTTATGCGTTATGCGTTATGCGTTATGCGTTATGCGTTGTGCGTTATGCGATTCGCGTTATGCGTTATGCGTTATGCTTTATGCGTTATGCGTTATGCGTTATGCGTTATGCGTTATGCGTTATGCGTTATGCGTTATGCGTTATGTGTTATGCGTTATGCGTTATGCGTTATGCGTTATGCGTTATGCGTTATGCGTTATGCGTTATGGGTTATGCGTTATGTGTTACGCGTTATGCGTTATGTGTTATGCGTTGTGCGTTAACCGCTATGCGTTATGCTTTATGCGTTATGCGTTATGCGTTACGCGTAATGCGTTATGCGCTGTGGGTCATGCGTTATGCGTTATGCGTTATGCGCTATGCGTTATGCGTTATGTGTTATGCTTTGTGCGTTATCCGCTATGCGTTATGCGTTTTACGTTATGCCTTATGCGTTATGAGTTATGCGTTATACGTTATGCGTTATGCGTTATGCGTTATGCGTTATGCGTTATGCGTTATGCGTTATGCGTTATGCGTTATGCGTTATGCGTTATGAGCAATGCGTGATCCGTTATGCGTTATGCGTAATGAGTAATGCGTGATCCGTTATGCGTTATGCGTTATGCGTTATGCGTTATGCGTTATGCTATTTGCGTTATGCGTTATGCGTTATGCGTTATGCGTTATGCGTTATGAGTAATGCGTGATCCGTTATGCGTTATGCGTTATGCGTTATGCGTTATGCGTTATGCGTTATGCGTTATGCGTTATGCGTTTTGCTTTATGCGTTATGCGTTATGGGTTATGCGTTATGCGTTATGCGTTATGAGTAATGGGTGATCCGTTATGTGTAATGCGTTATGCGTTATGCGTTACGCGTTTTGCGTTATGCGTTATGCGTTATTCGTTATGCGTTATGCGTTATGCGTTATGCGTTATGCGCTATGCGTTATGCGTTATGCGTTATGAGTAATGGGTGATCCGTTATGTGTAATGCGTTATGCGTTATGCGTTACGCGTTTTGCGTTATGCGTTATGCGTTAAGCGTTATGCGTTATGCGTTATGCGTTATGCGTTATGGGTTATGCGTTATTCGTTATGCGTTATGCGTTATGCGTTATGCGTTATGCGTTATGCGTTATGCGTTATGCGTTATGCGTTATGCGTTATGCGTTATGGGTTATGCGTTATGTGTTACGCGTTATGCGTTATGTGTTATGCGTTGTGCGTTAACCGCTATGCGTTATGCTTTATGCGTTATGCGTTATGCGTTACGCGTAATGCGTTATGCGCTGTGGGTCATGCGTTATGCGTTATGCGTTATGCGCTATGCGTTATGCGTTATGTGTTATGCTTTGTGCGTTATCCGCTATGCGTTATGCGTTTTACGTTATGCCTTATGCGTTATGAGTTATGCGTTATACGTTATGCGTTATGCGTTATGCGTTATGCGTTATGCGTTATGCGTTATGCGTTATGCGTTATGCGTTATGCGTTATGCGTTATGAGTAATGCGTGATCCGTTATGCGTTATGCGTAATGAGTAATGCGTGATCCGTTATGCGTTATGCGTTATGCGTTATGCGTTATGCGTTATGCTATTTGCGTTATGCGATATGCGTTATGCGTTATGCGTTATGCGTTATGAGTAATGCGTGATCCGTTATGCGTTATGCGTTATGCGTTATGCGTTATGCGTTATGCGTTATGCGTTATGCGTTATGCGTTTTGCTTTATGCGTTATGCGTTATGGGTTATGCGTTATGCGTTATGCGTTATGAGTAATGGGTGATCCGTTATGTGTAATGCGTTATGCGTTATGCGTTACGCGTTTTGCGTTATGCGTTATGCGTTATTCGTTATGCGTTATGCGTTATGCGTTATGCGTTATGCGCTATGCGTTATGCATTATGCGTTATGCGTTATGCGTTATGCGTTATGCGTTATGCGTTATGCGTTATGCGTTATGCGTTATGCGTTATGCGTGATGCGTTATGCGTTATGCGTTATGCGTTATGCGTTATGCGTTATGCGTTATGCGTTATGCGATTAGCGTTATGCGTTATGCGTTACGGGTTGTGCGTTATGAGTCATGCGTTATGCGTTATGCGTTTTGCTTTATGCGTTATGCGTTATGGGTTATGCGTTATGCGTTATACGTTATGCGTTATGCGTTATGCGTTATGCGTTATGCGTTATGCGTTATGAGAAATGCGAGATCCGTTATGCGTTATGCGTTATGCGTTATGCGTTATGCGTTATGCGATTTGCGTTATGCGTTAAGCGTTATGCGTTATGCGTTATGCGTTATGCGTTATGAGTTATGCGTTATGCGTTATGCGTTATGCGTTATGAGAAATGCGTGATCCGTTATGCGGTATGTGTTATGCGTTATCCGTTATGCGTTATGCGTTGTGCGTTATGAGTAATGCGTGATCCGTTATGCGTTATGCGTTATGAGTAATGCGTGATCCGTTATGCGTTATGCGTTATGAGTAATGCGTGATCCGTTATGCGTTATGCATTAAGCGTTATGCGTTATGCGTTATGCGTTATACTTTATGCATTATGCGTTATGCGCTATGCGTTATACGTTATGCGTTATGGGTTATGAGTAATGCGTGATCCGTTATGCGTTATGCTTTATGCGTTATGCGTTATGCGTTACGCGTAATGCGTTATGCGCTATGGGTCATGCGTTAAGCGTTATGCGTTATGCGTTATGCGTTATGTGTTATGCGTTATGCTTTATGGGTTATGCGTTATGGGTTATGCGTTATTCGTTATGCGTTATGCGTTATGCGTTGTGCGTTATGCGTTATGCGTTATGCGTTACGCGTAATGCGTTATGCGCTATGGGTCATGCGTTATGCGTTATGCGTTATGCGCTATGCGTTATGCGTTATGTGTTATGCTTTGTGCGTTATCCGCTATGCGTTATGCGTTTTACGTTATGCGTTATGCGTTATGCGTTATGCGTTATGCGTTATGCGTTATGCGTTATGCGTTATGCGTTATGCGTTATGCGTTATGCGTTATGCGTTATGCGTTATGCGTTATGCGTTATGCGTTATGCGTTATGCGTTATGTGTTATGCGTTGTGCGTTATCCGCTATGCGTTATGCGTTATGCGTTATGCGATTTGTGTTATGCGTTATGCGTTATGCGTTATGCGTTATGCGTTATGCGTTATGCGTTATGCGTTATGCGTTATGCGTTATGCGTTATGCGTTATGCGTTATGCGTTATGCGTTATGCGTTATGCGTTACGCGTTACGCGTTATGCGTTATGCGTTATGCGTTATGCGTTATGCGTTATGCGTTGAGCGTTATGCGTTATGCGTTATGCGTTATGCGTTATGCGTTATGCGTTATGCGTTATGCGTTATGCGTTATGCGTTATGAGTAATGCGTGATCCGTTATGCGTTATGCGTAATGAGTAATGCGTGATCCGTTATGCGTTATGCGTTATGCGTTATGCGTTATGCGTTATGCTATTTGCGTTATGCGTTATGCGTTATGCGTTATGCGTTATGCGTTATGCGTTATGAGTAATGCGTGATCCGTTATGCGTTATGTGTTATGCATTAAGCGTTATGCGTTAAGCGTTATGCGTTATGCGTTATGCGTTATGCGTTATGCGTGATCCGTTATGCGTTATGCGTTATGCTTTATGCATTATGCGTTATGCGATTTGCGTTATGCGTTATGCGATTTGCGTTATGCGTTATGCGTTATGGGTTGTACGTTCTGAGTCATGCGTTATGCGTTATGCGTTTTGCTTTATGCGTTATGCGTTATGGGTTATGCGTTATGCGTTATGCGTTATGAGTTATGCGTTATGCGTTATGCGTTATGCGTTATGCGTTATGCGTTATGCGTGATCCGTTATGTGTTATGCGTTATGCGTTATGCGTTATGCGTTATGCGTTACGCGTTTTGCGTTATGCGTTATGCGTTATGTGTTATGCATTAAGCGTTATGCGTTAAGCGTTATGCGTTATGCGTTATGCGTTATGCGTGATCCGTTATGCGTTATGCGTTATGCTTTATGCATTATGCGTTATGCGATTTGCGTTATGCGTTATGCGATTTGCGTTATGCGTTATGCGTTATGGGTTGTGCGTTATGAGTCATGCGTTATGCGTTATGCGTTTTGCTTTATGCGTTATGCGTTATGGGTTATGCGTTATGCATTATGCGTTATGAGTTATGCGTTATGCGTTATGCGTTATGCGTTATGCGTGATCCGTTATGTGTTATGCGTTATGCGTTATGCGTTACGCGTTATGCGTTATGCGTTATGCGTTATGCGTTATGCGTTATGCGTTATGCGTTATGCGTTATGCGTTATGCGTTATGCGTTATGCGTTATGCGTTATGCGTTATGCGTTATGCGTTATGCGTTATGCGTTATGCGTTATGCGTTATGTGTTATGCGTTGTGCGTTATCCGCTATGCGTTATGCGTTATGCGTTATGCGTTTTGCGTTATGCGTTATGCGTTTTGCGTTATGCGTTATGGGTTTTGCGTTATGCGTTATGCGTTATGCGTTATGCGTTATGCGTTATGCGTTATGCGTTATGCGTTATGCGTTATGCGTTATGCGTTATGAGTAATGCGTGATCCGTTATGCGTTATGCGTTATGCGTTATGCGTTATGCGTTATGCGTTATGCGTTATGCGTTATGCGTTATGCGTTTTGCTTTATGCGTTAGGCGTTATGGGTTATGCGTTATGCGTTATGCGTTATGCGTTATGAGTAATGCGTGATCCGTTATGTGTTATGCGTTATGCGCTATGCGTTATGTGTTATGCGTTATGCGTTATGCGTTACGCGTTATGCGTTATGGGTTATGAGTAATGCGTGATCCGTTATGCGTTATGCTTTATGCGTTATGCGTTATGCGTTACGCGTAATGCGTTATGCGCTATGGGTCATGCGTTAAGCGTTATGCGTTATGCGTTATGCGTTATGCGTGATCCGTTATGCGTTATGCGTTATGCTTTATGCATTATGCGTTATGCGATTTGCGTTATGCGTTATGCGATTTGCGTTATGCGTTATGCGTTATGCGTTATGCGTTATGCGTTATGCGTTATGCGTTATGCGTTATGTGTTATGCGTTGTGCGTTATCCGCTATGCGTTATGCGTTATGCGTTATGCGATTTGTGTTATGCGTTATGCGTTATGCGTTATGCGTTATGCGTTATGCGTTATGCGTTATGCGTTATGCGTTATGAGTAATGCGTGATCCGTTATGCGTTATGCGTAATGAGTAATGCGTGATCCGTTATGCGTTATGCTATTTGCGTTATGCGTTATGCGTTATGCGTTATGCGTTATGCGTTATGAGTAATGCGTGATCCGTTATGCGTTATGCGTTATGCGTTATGCGTTATGCATTATGCGTTATGCGTTATGCGTTATGCGTTATGCGTTATGCGTTATGCGTTATGAGTTATGCGTTATGCGTTATGCGTTATGCGTTATGCGTTATGCGTTATGCGTTATGCGTTATGAGAAATGCGTGATCCGTTATGCGTTATGCGTTATGAGTAATGCGTGATCCGTTATGCGTTATGCGTTATGCGTTATGCGTTATGCGTTATGCGTTATGAGTAATGCGTGATCCGTTATGCGTTATGTGTTATGCATTAAGCGTTATGCGTTAAGCGTTATGCGTTATGCGTTATGCGTTATGCGTGATCCGTTATGCGTTATGCGTTATGCTTTATGCATTATGCGTTATGCGATTTGCGTTATGCGTTATGCGATTTGCGTTATGCGTTATGCGTTATGGGTTGTACGTTATGAGTCATGCGTTATGCGTTATGCGTTTTGCTTTATGCGTTATGCGTTATGGGTTATGCGTTATGCGTTATGCGTTATGAGTTATGCGTTATGCGTTATGCGTTATGCGTTATGCGTTATGCGTTATGCGTGATCCGTTATGTGTTATGCGTTATGCGTTATGCGTTATGCGTTATGCGTTACGCGTTTTGCGTTATGCGTTATGCGTTATGTGTTATGCATTAAGCGTTATGCGTTAAGCGTTATGCGTTATGCGTTATGCGTTATGCGTGATCCGTTATGCGTTATGCGTTATGCTTTATGCATTATGCGTTATGCGATTTGCGTTATGCGTTATGCGATTTGCGTTATGCGTTATGCGTTATGGGTTGTGCGTTATGAGTCATGCGTTATGCGTTATGCGTTTTGCTTTATGCTTTATGCGTTATGGGTTATGCGTTATGCATTATGCGTTATGAGTTATGCGTTATGCGTTATGCGTTATGCGTTATGCGTGATCCGTTATGTGTTATGCGTTATGCGTTATGCGTTACGCGTTTTGCGTTATGCGTTATGCGTTATGCGTTATGCGTTATGCGTTATGCGTTATGCGTTATGCGTTATGCGTTATGCGTTATGCGTTATGCGTTATGCGTTATGCGTTATGCGTTATGCGTTATGCGTTATGCGTTATGCGTTATGCGTTATGCGTTATGCGTTATGCGTTATGCGTTATGCGTTATGCGTTATGCGTTATGCGTTATGCGTTATGTGTTATGCGTTGTGCGTTATCCGCTATGCGTTATGCGTTATGCGTTATGCGATTTGCGTTATGCGTTATGCGTTTTGCGTTATGCGTTATGGGTTTTGCGTTATGCGTTATGCGTTATGCGTTATGCGTTATGCGTTATGCGTTATGCGTTATGCGTTATGCGTTATGCGTTATGCGTTATGCGTTATGAGTAATGCGTGATCCGTTATGCGTTATGCGTTATGCGTTATGCGTTATGCGTTATGCGTTATGCGTTATGCGTTATGCGTTATGCGTTTTGCTTTATGCGTTAGGCGTTATGGGTTATGCGTTATGCGTTATGCGTTATGCGTTATGAGTAATGCGTGATCCGTTATGTGTTATGCGTTATGCGCTATGCGTTATGTGTTATGCGTTATGCGTTATGCGTTACGCGTTATGCGTTATGGGTTATGAGTAATGCGTGATCCGTTATGCGTTATGCTTTATGCGTTATGCGTTATGCGTTACGCGTAATGCGTTATGCGCTATGGGTCATGCGTTAAGCGTTATGCGTTATGCGTTATGCGTTATGCGTGATCCGTTATGCGTTATGCGTTATGCTTTATGCATTATGCGTTATGCGATTTGCGTTATGCGTTATGCGATTTGCGTTATGCGTTATGCGTTATGGGTTGTGCGTTATGAGTCATGCGTTATGCGTTATGCGTTTTGCTTTATGCGTTATGCGTTATGGGTTATGCGTTATGCGTTATGCGTTATGAGTTATGCGTTATGCGTTATGCGTTATGCGTTATGCGTGATCCGTTATGCGTTATGCGTTATGCGTTATGCGTTATGAGAAATGCATGATCTGTTATGCGTTATGCGTTATGAGTAATGCGTGATCCGTTATGCGTTATGCGTTATGCGTTATGCTTTATGCGTTATGCGTTATGCGTTATGCGTTATGCGTTATGAGTTATGCGTTATGCGTTATGCGTTATGCGTTATGCGTTATGCGTTATGCGTTATGCGTTATGCGTTATGCGTTATGCGTTATGCGTTATGCGTTATGCGTTATGCGTTATGCGTTATGCGTTATGCGTTATGCGTTATGCGTTATGCGTTTTGCTTTATGCGTTATGCGTTATGGGTTATGCGTTATGCGTTATGCGTTATGAGTAATGCGTGATCCGTTATTTGTAATGCGTTATGCGTTATGCGTTACGCGTTTTGCGTTATGAGTCATGCGTTATGCGTTATGCGTTTTGCTTTATGCCTTATGCGTTATGGGTTATGCGTTATGCGTTATGCGTTATGCGTTATGCGTTATGAGAAATGCGAGATCCGTTATGCGTTATGCGTTATGCGTTATGCGTTATGCGTTATGCGTTATGCGTTATGCGATTTGCGTTATGCGTTATGCGTTAAGCGTTATGCGTTATGCGTTATGCGTTATGAGTTATGCGTTATGCGTTATGCGTTATGCGTTATGAGAAATGCGTGATCCGTTATGCGTTATGTGTTATGCGTTATGCGTTATGCGTTATGCGTTATGCGTTATGAGTAATGCGTGATCCGTTATGCGTTATGCGTTATGCGTTATGCGTTATGCGTTATGCGTTATGCGTTATGCGTTTTGCTTTATGCGTTAGGCGTTATGGGTTATGCGTTATGCGTTATGCGTTATGAGTAATGCGTGATCCGTTATGTGTTATGCTTTATGCGCTATGCGTTATGCGTTATGCGTTTTGCTTTATGCGTTAGGCGTTATGGGTTATGCGTTATGCGTTATGCGTTATGCGTTATGAGTAATGCGTGATCCGTTATGCGTTATGCGTTATGCGTTATGCGTTACGCGTTATGCGTTATGGGTTATGAGTAATGCGTGATCCGTTATGCGTTATGCTTTATGCGTTATGCGTTATGCGTTACGCGTAATGCGTTATGCGCTATGGGTCATGCGTTAAGCGTTATGCGTTATGCGTTATGCGTTTTGCGTGATCCGTTATGCGTTATGCGTTATGCTTTATGCATTATGCGTTATGCGATTTGCGTTATGCGTTATGCGATTTGCGTTATGCGTTATGCGTTATGGGTTGTGCGTTATGAGTCATGCGTTATGCGTTATGCGTTATGCGTTTTGCTTTATGCGTTATGCGTTATGGGTTATGCGTTATGCGTTATGCGTTATGAGTTATGCGTTATGCGTTATGCGTTATGCGTTATGCGTGATCCGTTATGTGTTATGCGTTATGCGTTATGCGTTACGCGTTTTGCGTTATGCGTTATGCGTTATGCGTTATGCGTTATGCGTTATGCGTTATGCGTTATGCGTTATGCGTTATGCGTTATGCGTTATGCGTTATGCGTTATGCGTTATGCGTTATGCGTTATGCGTTATGCGTTATGCGTTATGCGTTATGCGTTATGCGTTATGCGTTATGCGTTATGCGATATGCGTTATGCGTTATGCGTTATGCGTTATGTGTTATGCGTTGTGCGTTATCCGCTATGCGTTATGCGTTATGCGTTATGCGATTTGCGTTATGCGTTATGCGTTTTGCGTTATGCGTTATGGGTTATGCGTTATGCGTTATGCGTTATGCGTTATGCGTTATGCGTTATGCGTTATGCGTTATGCGTTATGCGTTATGCGTTATGCGTTATGCGTTATGCGTTATGCGTTATGCGTTATGCGTTATGCGTTATGCGTTATGCGTTATGCGTTATGCGTTTTGCTTTATGCGTTATGCGTTATGGGTTATGCGTTATGCGTTATGCGTTATGAGTAATGCGTGATCCGTTATGTGTAATGCGTTATGCGTTATGCGTTACGCGTTATGCGTTATGCGTTATGCGTTATGCGTTATGCGTTATGCGTTATGCGTTATGCGTTATGCGTTATGCGTTATGCGTTATGCGTTATGCGTCATGCGCTATGCGTTATGCGTTATGCGTTATGCGTTATGCGTTATGCGTTATGCGTTATGCGTCATGCGCTATGCGTTATGCGTTATGCATTATGCGTTATGCGTTATGCGTTATGCGTTATGCGTTATGCGTTATGCGTTATGCGTTATGCGATTACCGTTATGCGTTATGCGTTATGCGTTATGCGTTATGCGTTATGCGTTATGCGTTATGCGATTAGCGTTATGCGTTATGCGTTACGGGTTGTGCGTTATGAGTCATGCGTTATGCGTTATGCGTTTAGCTTTATGCGTTATGCGTTATGGGTTATGCGTTATGCGTTATGCGTTATGCGTTATGCGTTATGCGTTATGAGAAATGCGAGATCCGTTATGCGTTATGCGTTATGCGTTATGCGTTATGCGTTATGCGATTTGCGTTATGCGTTAAGCGTTATGCGTTATGCGTTATGCGTTATGCGTTATTAGTTATGCGTTATGAGTTATGCGTTATGCGTTATGCGTTATGAGAAATGCGTGATCCGTTATGCGTTATGTGTTATGCGTTATGCGTTATGCGTTATGCGTTATGCGTTATGAGTAATGCGTGATCCGTTATGCGTTATGCGTTATGCGTTATGCGTTAAGCGTTATGCGTTATGCGTTATGCGTTTTGCTTTATGCGTTAGGCGTTATGGGTTATGCGTTATGCGTTATGCGTTATGCGTTATGAGTAATGCGTGATCCGTTATGTGTTATGCGTTATGCGCTATGCGTTATGCGTTATGCGTTTTGCTTTATGCGTTAGGCGTTATGGGTTATGCGTTATGCGTTATGCGTTATGCGTTATGAGTAATGCGTGATCCGTTATGTGTTATGCGTTAAGCGCTATGCGTTATGCGTTATGCGTTATGCGTTATGCGTTACGCGTTATGCGTTATGGGTTATGAGTAATGCGTGATCCGTTATGCGTTATGCTTTATGCGTTATGCGTTATGCGTTACGCGTAATGCGTTATGCGCTATGGGTCATGCGTTAAGCGTTATGCGTTATGCGTTATGCGTTATGCGTGATCCGTTATGCGTTATGCGTTATGCTTTATGCATTATGCGTTATGCGATTTGCGTTATGCGTTATGCGATTTGCGTTATGCGTTATGCGTTATGGGTTGTGCGTTATGAGTCATGCGTTATGCGTTATGCGTTTTGCTTTATGCGTTATGCGTTATGGGTTATGCGTTATGCGTTATGCGTTATGAGTTATGCGTTATGCGTTATGCGTTATGCGTGATCCGTTATGTGTTATGCGTTATGCGTTATGCGTTACGCGTTTTGCGTTATGCGTTATGCGTTATGCGTTATGCGTTATGCGTTATGCGTTATGCGTTATGCGTTATGCGTTATGCGTTATGCGTTATGCGTTATGCGTTATGCGTTATGCGTTATGCGTTATGCGTTATGCGTTATGCGTTATGCGTTATGCGTTATGCGTTATGCGTTATGCGTTATGCGTTATGCGTTATGCGTTATGTGTTATGCGTTGTGCGTTATCCGCTATGCGTTATGCGTTATGCGTTATGCGATTTGCGTTATGCGTTATGCGTTTTGCGTTATGCGTTATGGGTTATGCGTTATGCGTTATGCGTTATGCGTTATGCGTTATGCGTTATGCGTTATGCGTTATGCGTTATGCGTTATGCGTTATGAGTAATGCGTGATCCGTTATGCGTTATGCGTTATGCGTTATGCGTTATGCGTTATGCGTTATGCGTTTTGCTTTATGCGTTAGGCGTTATGGGTTATGCGTTATGCGTTATGCGTTATGCGTTATGAGTAATGCGTGATCCGTTATGTGTTATGCGTTATGCGCTATGCGTTATGCGTTATGCGTTATGCGTTATGCGTTACGCGTTATGCGTTATGGGTTATGAGTAATGCGTGATCCGTTATGCGTTATGCTTTATGCGTTATGCGTTATGCGTTACGCGTAATGCGTTATGCGCTATGGGTCATGCGTTAAGCGTTATGCGTTATGCGTTATGCGTTATGCGTGATCCGTTATGCGTTATGCGTTATGCTTTATGCATTATGCGTTATGCGATTTGCGTTATGCGTTATGCGATTTGCGTTATGCGTTATGCGTTATGGGTTGTGCGTTATGAGTCATGCGTTATGCGTTATGCGTTTTGCTTTATGCGTTATGCGTTATGGGTTATGCGTTATGCGTTATGCGTTATGAGTTATGCGTTATGCGTTATGCGTTATGCGTTATGCGTGATCCGTTATGTGTTATGCGTTATGCGTTATGCGTTACGCGTTTTGCGTTATGCGTTATGCGTTATGCGTTATGCGTTATGCGTTATGCGTTATACGTTATGCGTTATGCGTTATGCGTTATGCGTTATGCGTTATGCGTTATGCGTTATGCGTTATGCGTTATGCGTTATGCGTTATGCGTTATGCGTTATGCGTTATGCGTTATGCGTTATGCGTTATGCGTTATGCGTTATGCGTTATGCGTTATGCGTTATGCGTTATGCGTTATGCGTTATGCTTTATGTGTTATGCGTTATGCGTTATGCGTTATGCGTGATCCGTTATGCGTTATGCGTTATGAGAAATGCATGATCTGTTATGCGTTATGCGTTATGAGTAATGCGTGATCCGTTATGCGTTATGCGTTATGCGTTATGCTTTATGCGTTATGCGTTATGCGTTATGCGTTATGCGTTATGAGTTATGCGTTATGCGTTATGCGTTATGCGTTATGCGTTATGCGTTATGCGTTATGCGTTATGCGTTATGCGTTATGCGTTATGCGTTATGCGTTATGCGTTATGCGTTATGCGTTATGCGTTATGCGTTATGCGTTATGCGTTATGCGTTATGCGTTTTGCTTTATGCGTTATGCGTTATGGGTTATGCGTTATGAGTAATGCGTGATCTGTTATGTGTAATGCGTTATGCGTTATGCGTTACGCGTTTTGCGTTATGCGTTATGCGTTATGCGTTATGCGTTATGCGTTATGCGTTATGCGTTATGCGTTATGCGTTATGCGTTATGCGTTATGCGTTATGCGTTATGCGTTATGCGCTATGCGTTATGCGTTATGCGTTATGCGTTATGCGTTATGCGTTATGCGTTATGCGTTATGCGTTATGCGATTAGCGTTATGCGTTATGCGTTATGCGTTATGCGTTATGCGTTATGCGTTATGCGTTATGCGATTAGCGTTATGCGTTATGCGTTACGGGTTGTGCGTTATGAGTCATGCGTTATGCGTTATGCGTTTTGCTTTATGCGTTATGCGTTATGGGTTATGCGTTATGCGTTATGCGTTATGCGTTATGCGTTATGCGTTATGCGTTATGAGAAATGCGAGATCCGTTATGCGTTATGCGTTATGCGTTATGCGTTATGCGTTATGCGTTATGCGTTATGCGTTATGCGTTATGCGATTTGCGTTATGCGTTAAGCGTTATGCGTTATGCGTTTTGCTTTATGCGTTATGCGTTATGGGTTATGCGTTATGCGTTATGCGTTATGGGTTATGCGTTATGCGTTATGCGTTATGAGAAATGCATGATCTGTTATGCGTTATGCGTTATGAGTAATGCGTGATCCGTTATGCGTTATGCGTTATGCGTTATGCTTTATGCGTTATGCGTTATGCATTATGCGTTATGCGTTATGAGTTATGCGTTATGCGTTATGCGTTATGCGTTATGCGTTATGCGTGATCCGTTATGCCTTATGCGTTATGCGTTATGCGTTATGCGTTATGCGTTATGCGTTTTGCGTTATGCGTTATGCGTTATGTGTTATGCGTTATGCGTTATGCGTTATGCGTGATCCGTTATGCGTTATGCGTTATGAGAAATGCATGATCTGTTATGCGTTATGCGTTATGAGTAATGCGTGATCCGTTATGCGTTATGCGTTATGCGTTATGCTTTATGCGTTATGCGTTATGCGTTATGCGTTATGCGTTATGCGTTATGGGTTATGCGTTATGCGTTATGCGTTATGAGTAATGCGTGATCCGTTATGTGTAATGCGTTATGCGTTATGCGTTACGCGTTTTGCGTTATGCGTTATGCGTTATGCGTTATGCGTTATGCGTTATGCGTTATGCGTTATGCGTTATGCGTTATGCGCTATGCGTTATGCGTTATGCGTTATGCGTTATGCGTTATGCGTTATGCGTTATGCGTTATGCGTTATGCGTTATGCGATTAGCGTTATGCGTTATGCGTTATGCGTTATGCGTTATGCGTTATGCGTTATGCGTTATGCGATTAGCGTTATGCGTTATGCGTTACGGGTTGTGCGTTATGAGTCATGCGTTATGCGTTATGCGTTTAGCTTTATGCGTTATGCGTTATGGGTTATGCGTTATGCGTTATGCGTTATGCGTTATGCGTTATGCGTTATGAGAAATGCGAGATCCGTTATGCGTTATGCGTTATGCGTTATGCGTTATGCGTTATGCGATTTGCGTTATGCGTTAAGCGTTATGCGTTATGCGTTATGCGTTATGCGTTATGAGTTATGCGTTATGCGTTATGCGTTATGCGTTATGCGTTATGAGAAATGCGTGATCCGTTATGCGTTATGTGTTATGCGTTAAGCGTTATGCGTTATGCGTTATGCGTTATGAGTAATGCGTGATCCGTTATGCGTTATGCGTTATGCGTTATGCGTTATGCGTTATGCGTTATGCGTTATGCGTTATGCGTTATGCGTTTTGCTTTATGCGTTAGGCGTTATGGGTTATGCGTTATGCGTTATGCGTTATGCGTTATGAGTAATGCGTGATCCGTTATGTGTTATGCGTTATGCGCTATGCGTTATGCGTTATGCGTTTTGCTTTATGCGTTAGGCGTTATGGGTTATGCGTTATGCGTTATGCGTTATGCGTTATGAGTAATGCGTGATCCGTTATGTGTTATGCGTTATGCGCTATGCGTTATGCGTTATGCGTTATGCGTTATGCGTTACGCGTTATGCGTTATGGGTTATGAGTAATGCGTGATCCGTTATGCGTTATGCTTTATGCGTTATGCATTATGCGTTATGCGATTTGCGTTATGCGTTATGCGATTTGCGTTATGCGTTATGCGTTATGGGTTGTGCGTTATGAGTCATGCGTTATGCGTTATGCGTTTTGCTTTATGCGTTATGCGTTATGGGTTATGCGTTATGCGTTATGCGTTATGAGTTATGCGTTATGCGTTATGCGTTATGCGTGATCCGTTATGTGTTATGCGTTATGCGTTATGCGTTACGCGTTTTGCGTTATGCGTTATGCGTTATGCGTTATGCGTTATGCGTTATGCGTTATGCGTTATGCGTTATGCGTTATGCGTTATGCGTTATGCGTTATGCGTTATGCGTTATGCGTTATGCGTTATGCGTTATGCGTTATGCGTTATGCGTTATGCGTTATGCGTTATGCGTTATGCGTTATGCGTTATGCGTTATGCGTTATGCGTTTTGCTTTGTGCGTTATGCGTTATGGGTTATGCGTTGTGAGTAATGCGTGATCTGTTATGTGTAATGCGTTATGCGTTATGCGTTACGCGTTTTGCGTTATGCGTTATGCGTTATGCGTTATGCGTTATGCGTTATGCGTTATGCGTTATGCGATTAGCGTTATGCGTTATGCGTTACGGGTTGTGCGTTATGAGTCATGCGTTATGCGTTATGCGTTTTGCTTTATGCGTTATGCGTTATGGGTTATGCGTTATGCGTTATGCGTTATGCGTTATGCGTTATGCGTTATGAGAAATGCGAGATCCGTTATGCGTTATGCGTTATGCGTTATGCGTTATGCGTTATGCGATTTGCGTTATGCGTTAAGCGTTATGCGTTATGCGTTATGCTTTATGCGTTATGCGTTATGCGTTATGCGTTATGCGTTATGCGTTATGAGTTATGCGTTATGCGTTATGCGTTATGCGTTATGCGTTATGCGTTATGCGTTATGCGTTATGCGTTATGCGTTATGCGTTATGCGTTATGCGTTATGCGTTATGCGTTATGCGTTATGCGTTATGCGTTATGCGTTATGCGTTATACGTTATGCGATATGCGTTATGCGTTATGTTTTATGCGTTATGTGTTATGCGTTATGCGTTATGAGTAATGCGTGATCCGTTATGCCTTATGCGTTATGCGTTATGCGTTATGCGTTATGCGTTTTGCTTTATGCGTTATGCGTTATGGGTTATGCGTTATGCGTTATGCGTTATGGGTTATGCGTTATGCGTTATGCGTTATGAGTAATGCGTGATCCGTTATGTGTAATGCGTTATGCGTTATGCGTTACGCGTTTTGCGTTATGCGTTATGCGTTATGCGTTATGCGTTATGCGTTATGCGTTATGCGTTATGCGTTATGCGTTATGAGAAATGCATGATCTGTTATGCGTTATGCGTTATGAGTAATGCGTGATCCGTTATGCGTTATGCGTTATGCGTTATGCTTTATGCGTTATGCGTTATGCGTTATGCGTTATGCGTTATGCGTTATGAGTTATGCGTTATGCGTTATGCGTTATGCGTTATGCGTTATGCGTTATGCGTTATGCGTTATGCGTTATGCGTTATGCGTTATGCGTTATGCGTTATGCGTTATGCGTTATGCGTTTTGCTTTATGCGTTATGAGTAATGCGTGATCCGTTATGTGTAATGCGTTATGCGTTATGCGTTACGCGTTTTGCGTTATGCGTTATGCGTTATGCGTTATGCGTTATGCGTTATGCGTTATGCGTTATGCGTTATGCGTTATGCGTTATGCGTTATGCGTTATGCGTTATGCGTTATGCGTTATGCGTTATGCGTTATGCGTTATACGTTATGCGATATGCGTTATGCGTTATGTTTTATGCGTTATGTGTTATGCGTTATGCGTTATGAGTAATGCGTGATCCGTTATGCCTTATGCGTTATGCGTTATGCGTTATGCGTTATGCGTTATGCGTTTTGCTTTATGCGTTATGCGTTATGGGTTATGCGTTATGCGTTATGCGTTATGGGTTATGCGTTATGCGTTATGCGTTATGAGTAATGCGTGATCCGTTATGTGTAATGCGTTATGCGTTATGCGTTACGCGTTTTGCGTTATGCGTTATGCGTTATGCGTTATGCGTTATGCGTTATGCGTTATGCGTTATGCGTTATGCGTTATGCGTTATTCGTTATGCGTTATGCGCTATGCGTTATGCGTTATGCGTTATGCGTTATGCGTTATGCGTTATGCGTTATGCGTTATGCGTTATGCGTTATGCGTTATGCGTTATGCGTTATGCGATTAGCGTTATGCGTTATGCGTTACGGGTTGTGCGTTATGAGTCATGCGTTATGCGTTATGCGTTTTGCTTTATGCGTTATTCGTTATGGATTATGCGTTATGCGTTATGCGTTATGCGTTATGCGTTATGAGAAATGCGAGATCCGTTATGCGTTATGCGTTATGCGTTATGCGTTATGCGTTATGCGTTATGCGATTTGCGTTATGAGAAATGCGAGATCCGTTATGCGTTATGCGTTATGCGTTATGCGTTATGCGTTATGCGTTATGCGATTTGCGTTATGCGTTAAGCGTTATGCGTTATGCGTTATGCGTTATGCGTTATGAGTTATGCGTTATGCGTTATGCGTTATGCGTTATGAGAAATGCGTGATCCGTTATGCGTTATGTGTTATGCGTTATGCGTTATGCGTTATGCGTTATGAGTAATGCGTGATCCGTTATGCGTTATGCGTTATGCGTTATGCGTTTTGCTTTATGCGTTAGGCGTTATGGGTTATGCGTTATGCGTTATGCGTTATGCGTTATGAGTAATGCGTCATCCGTTATGTGTTATGCGTTATGCGCTATGCGTTATGCGTTATGCGTTTTGCTTTATGCGTTAGGCGTTATGGGTTATGCGTTATGCGTTATGCGTTATGCGTTATGAGTAATGCGTGATCCGTTATGTGTTATGCGTTATGCGCTATGCGTTATGCGTTATGCGTTATGCGTTATGCGTTACGCGTTATGCGTTATGGGTTATGAGTAATGCGTGATCCGTTATGCGTTATGCTTTATGCGTTATGCGTTATGCGTTACGCGTAATGCGTTATGCGCAATGGGTCATGCGTTAAGCGTTATGCGTTATGCGTTATGCGTTATGCGTGATCCGTTATGCGTTATGCGTTATGCTTTATGCATTATGCGTTATGCGATTTGCGTTATGCGTTATGCGTTATGGGTTGTGCGTCATGAGTCATGCGTTATGCGTTATGCGTTTTGCTTTATGCGTTATGCGTTATGGGTTATGCGTTATGCGTTATGCGTTATGAGTTATGCGTTATGCGTTATGCGTTATGTGTTATGCGTTATGCGTGATCCGTTATGTGTTATGCGTTATGCGTTATGCGTTACGCGTTTTGCGTTATGCGTTATGCGTTATGCGTTATGCGTTATGCGTTATGCGTTATACGTTATGCGTTATGCGTTATGCGTTATGCGTTATGCGTTATGCGTTATGCGTTATGCGTTATGCGTTATGCGTTATGCGTTATGCGTTATGCGTTATGCGTTATGCGTTATGCGTTATGCGTTATGCGTTATGCGTTATGCGTTATGCGTTATGCGTTATGCGTTATGCGTTATGCGTTATGCGTTATGAGTAATGCGTGATCCGTTATGTGTTATGCGTTATGCGTTATGAGTAATGCGTGATCCGTTATGCGTTATGCGTTATGCGTTATGCTTTATGCGTTATTCGTTATGGATTATGCGTTATGCGTTATGCGTTATGCGTTATGCGTTATGCGTTATGCGTTATGCGTTATGAGTAATGCGTGATCCGTTATGTGTTATGCGTTATGCGTTATGAGTAATGCGTGATCCGTTATGCGTTATGCGTTATGCGTTATGAGTTATGCGTTATGCGTTATGCGTTATGCGTTATGCGTTATGCGTTATGAGAAATGCGAGATCCGTTATGCATTATGCGTTATGCGTTATGCGTTATGCGTTATGCTTTATGCGTTATTCGTTATGGATTATGCGTTATGCGTTATGCGTTATGCGTTATGCGTTATGCGCTATGCGTTATGCGTTATGCGTTATGCGTTATGCGTTATGCGTTATGCGTTATGCGTTATGCGTTATGCGTTATGCGCTATGCGTTATGCGTTATGCGTTATGCGTTATGCGTGATCCGTTATGCGTTATGCGTTATGAGAAATGCATGATCTGTTATGCGTTATGCGTTATGAGTAATGCGTGATCCGTTATGCGTTATGCGTTATGCGTTATGCGTTATGCGTTATGCGTTATGCGTTATGCGTTATGCGTTATGCGATTAGCGTTATGCGTTATGCGTTACGGGTTGTGCGTTATGAGTCATGCGTTATCCGTTATGCGTTTTGCTTTATGCGTTATGCGTTATGGGTTATGCGTTATGCGTTATGCGTTATGCGTTATGCGTTATGCGTTATGAGAAATGCGAGATCCGTTATGCGTTATGCGTTATGCGTTATGCGTTATGCGTTATGCGTTATGCGTTATGCGTTATGCGATTTGCGTTATGCGTTAAGCGTTATGCGTTATGCGTTATGCTTTATGCGTTATGCGTTATGCGTTATGCGTTATGCGTTATGCGTTATGCGTTATGCGTTATGCGTTATGCGTTTTGCTTTATGCGTTATGCGTTATGGGTTATGCGTTATGCGTTATGCGTTATGGGTTATGCGTTATGCGTTATGCGTTATGAGTAATGCGTGATCCGTTATGTGTAATGCGTTATGCGTTATGCGTTACGCGTTTTGCGTTATGCGTTATGCGATTTGCGTTATGCGTTATGCGTTATGCGTTATGCGTTATGCGTTATGCGTTATGCGTTATGCGTTATGCGTTATGCGTTATGCGTTATACGTTATGCGATATGCGTTATGCGTTATGTTTTATGCGTTATGTGTTATGCGTTATGCGTTATGAGTAATGCGTGATCCGTTATGCCTTATGCGTTATGCGTTATGCGTTATGCGTTATGCGTTTTGCTTTATGCGTTATGCGTTATGGGTTATGCGTTATGCGTTATGCGTTATGGGTTATGCGTTATGCGTTATGCGTTATGAGTAATGCGTGATCCGTTATGTGTAATGCGTTATGCGTTATGCGTTACGCGTTCTGCGTTATGCGTTATGCGTTCTGCGTTATGCGTTATGCGTTATGCGTTATGCGTTATGCGTTATGCGTTATGCGTTATGCGTTATGCGTTATGCGTTATGCGTTATGCGATTAGCGTTATGCGTTATGCGTTACGGGTTGTGCGTTATGAGTCATGCGTTATGCGTTATGCGTTTTGCTTTATGCGTTATTCGTTATGGATTATGCGTTATGCGTTATGCGTTATGCGTTATGCGTTATGCGTTATGAGAAATGCGAGATCCGTTATGCGTTATGCGTTATGCGTTATGCGTTATGCGTTATGCGTTATGCGATTTGCGTTATGAGAAATGCGAGATCCGTTATGCGTTATGCGTTATGCGTTATGCGTTATGCGTTATGCGTTATGCGATTTGCGTTATGCGTTGAGCGTTATGCGTTATGCGTTATGCGTTATGCGTTATGAGTTATGCGTTATGCGTTATGCGTTATGCGTTATGAGAAATGCGTGATCCGTTATGCGTTATGTGTTATGCGTTATGCGTTATGCGTTATGCGTTATGCGTTATGCGTTATGAGTAATGCGTGATCCGTTATGCGTTATGCGTTATGCGTTATGCGTTATGCGTTATGCGTTTTGCTTTATGCGTTAGGCGTTATGGGTTATGCGTTATGCGTTATGCGTTATGCGTTATGAGTAATGCGTGATCCGTTATGTGTTATGCGTTATGCGCTATGCGTTATGCGTTATGCGTTTTGCTTTATGCGTTAGGCGTTATGGGTTATGCGTTATGCGTTATGCGTAATGCGTTATGAGTAATGCGTGATCCGTTATGTGTTATGCGTTATGCGCTATGCGTTATGCGTTATGCGTTATGCGTTATGCGTTTCGCGTTATGCGTTATGGGTTATGAGTAATGCGTGATCCGTTATGCGTTATGCTTTATGCGTTATGCGTTATGCGTTACGCGTAATGCGTTATGCGCTATGGGTCATGCGTTAAGCGTTATGCGTTATGCGTTATGCGTGATCCGTTATGCGTTATGCGTTATGCTTTATGCATTATGCGTTATGCGATTTGCGTTATGCGTTATGCGATTTGCGTTATGCGTTATGCGTTATGCGTTATGCGTTATGCGTTATGCGTTATGCGTTATGCGTTATGCGTTATGCGTTATGCGTTATGCGTTATGCGTTATGCGTTATGCGTTATGCGTTATGCGTTATGCGTTATGCGTTATGCGTTATGCGTTATGCGTTATGAGTAATGCGTGATCCGTTATGTGTTATGCGTTATGCGTTATGAGTAATGCGTGATCCGTTATGCGTTATGCGTTATGCGTTATGCTTTATGCGTTATTCGTTATGGATTATGCGTTATGCGTTATGCGTTATGTGTTATGCGTTATGCGTTATGAGTAATGCGTGATCCGTTATGTGTTATGCGTTATGCGTTATGAGTAATGCGTGATCCGTTATGCGTTATGCGTTATGCGTTATGCGTTATGCGTTATGCGTTATGCGTTATGCGTTATGCGTTATGCGTTATGCGTTATGCGTTATGCGTTATACGTTATGCGTTATGTGTTATGCGTTATGCGTTATGCGTTATGCGTTATGCGTGATCCGTTATGCGTTATGCGTTATGTGAAATGCATGATCTGTTATGCGTTATGCGTTATGAGTAATGCGTGATCCGTTATGCGTTATGCGTTATGCGTTATGCTTTATGCGTTATTCGTTATGGATTATGCGTTATGCGTTATGCGTTATGCGTTATGAGTTATGCGCTATGCGTTATGCGTTATGCGTTATGCGTTATGCGTTATGCGTTATGCGTTATGCGTTATGCGTTATGCGTTATGCGTTATGCGTTATGCGTTATGCGTTATGCGATTAGCGTTATGCGTTATGCGTTACGGGTTGTGCGTTATGAGTCATGCGTTATGCGTTATGCGTTTTGCTTTATGCGTTATTCGTTATGGATTATGCGTTATGCGTTATGCGTTATGCGTTATGAGAAATGCGAGATCCGTTATGCGTTATGCGTTATGCGTTATGCGTTATGCGTTATGCGATTTGCGTTATGAGAAATGCGAGATCCGTTATGCGTTATGCGTTATGCGTTATGCGTTATGCGTTATGCGTTATGCGATTTGCGTTATGCGTTAAGCGTTATGCGTTATGCGTTATGCGTTATGCGTTATGAGTTATGCGTTATGCGTTATGCGTTATGCGTTATGAGAAATGCGTGATCCGTTATGCGTTATGTGTTATGCGTTATGCGTTATGCGTTATGCGTTATGCGTTATGCGTTATGAGTAATGCGTGATCCGTTATGCGTTATGCGTTATGCGTTATGCGTTATGCGTTATGCGTTATGCGTTTTGCTTTATGCGTTAGGCGTTATGGGTTATGCGTTATGCGTTATGCGTTATGAGTAATGCGTGATCCGTTATGTGTTATGCGTTATGCGCTATGCGTTTTGCGTTATGCGTTTTGCTTTATGCGTTAGGCGTTATGGGTTATGCGTTATGCGTTATGCGTTATGCGTTATGCGTTATGAGTAATGCGTGATCCGTTATGTGTTATGCGTTATGCGCTATGCGTTATGCGTTATGCGTTATGCGTTATGCGTTACGCGTTATGCGTTATGGGTTATGAGTAATGCGTGATCCGTTATGCGTTATGCTTTATGCGTTATGCGTTATCCGTTACGCGTAATGCGTTATGCGCTATGGGTCATGCGTTAAGCGTTATGCGTTATGCGTTATGCGTTATGCGTGATCCGTTATGCGTTATGCGTTATGCTTTATGCATTATGCGTTATGCGATTTGCGTTATGCGTTATGCGATTTGCGTTATGCGTTATGCGTTATGGGTTGTGCGTTATGAGTCATGCGTTATGCGTTATGCGTTTTGCTTTATGCGTTATGCGTTATGGGTTATGCGTTATGCGTTATGAGTTATGCGTTATGCGTTATGCGTTATGCGTTATGCGTTATGCGTGATCCGTTATGTGTTATGCGTTATGCGTTATGCGTTATGCGTTATGCGTTATGCGTTATGCGTTATGCGTTATGCGTTATGCGTTATGCGTTATGCGTTATGCGTTATGCGTTATGCGTTATGCGTTATGCGTTATGTGTTATGCGTTATGCGTTTTGCTTTATGCGATAGGCGTTATGCGTTATGCGTTATGCGTTATGCGTTATGCGTTATGCGTTATGAGTAATGCGTGATCCGTTATGTGTTATGCGTTATGCGCTATGCGTTATGCGTTATGCGTTATGCGTTATGCGTTATGCGTTATGAGTAATGCGTTATGCGTTATGCGTTATGCGTTATGCGTTATGCTTTATGCGTTATGCGTTATGCGTTATGAGTAATGCGTGATCCGTTATGTGTTATGCGTTATGCGTTATGAGTAATGCGTGATCCGTTATGCGTTATGCGTTATGCGTTATGCTTTATGCGTTATTCGTTATGGATTATGCGTTATGCGTTATGCGTTATGCGTTATGCGTTATGCGTTATGCGTTATGCGTTATGCGTTATGCGTGATCCGTTATGTGTTATGCGTTACGCGTTATGCGTTACGCGTTTTGCGTTATGCGTTATGCGTTATGCGTTATGCGTTATACGTTATGCGTTATGCGTTATGCGTTATGCGTTATGCGTTATGCGTTATGCGTTATGCGTTATGCGTTATGCGTTATGCGTTATGCGTTATGCGTTATGCGTTATGCGTTATGCGTTATGCGTTATGCGTTATGCGTTATGCGTTATGCGTTATGCGTTATGCGTTATGTGTTATGCGTTATGCGTTATGCGTTATGCGTTATGCGTGATCCGTTATGCGTTATGCGTTATGCGTTATGCGTTATGCGTTATGCGTTATGCGTTATGCGTTATGCGTTATGCGTTATGCGTTATGCGTTATGCGTTATGCGTTATGCGTTATGCGTTATGCGTTATGCGTTATGCGTTATGCGTTATGCGTTATGCGTTATGCGTTATGCGTTATGCGTTATGCGTTATGCGTTATGCGTTATGCGTTATGCGTTATGCGTTATGTGTTATGCGTTATGCGTTATGCGTTATGCGTGATCCGTTATGCGTTATGCATTATGCGTTATGCGTTATGCGTTATGCGTTATGAGTAATGCGTTATGCGTTATGCGTTATGCGTTATGCGTTATGCTTTATGCGTTATGCGTTATGCGTTATGAGTAATGCGTGATCCGTTATGTGTTATGCGTTATGCGTTATGAGTAATGCGTGATCCGATATGCGTTATGCGTTATGCGTTATGCTTTATGCGTTATCCGTTATGGATTATGCGTTATGCGTTATGCGTTATGCGTTATGCGTTATGAGTAATGCGTGATCCGTTATGTGTTATGCGTTATGTGTTATGAGTAATGCGTGATCCGTTATGCGTTATGCGTTATGCGTTATCCGTTATGAGTTATGCGTTATGCGTTATGCGTTATGCGTTATGCGTTATGCGTTATGCGTTATGGGTTATGCGTTATGCGTTATGCGTTATGAGTAATGCGTGATCCGTTATGTGTAATGCGTTATGCGTTATGCGTTACGCGTTTTGCGTTATGCGTTATGCGTTATGCGTTATGCGTTATGCGTTATGCGTTATGCGTTATGCGTTATGCGATATGCGTTATGCGTTATGCGTTATGCGTTATGCGTTATGCGTTATGCGTTATGCGTTATGCGTTATGCGTTATGCGTTATGCGTTATGCGTTATGCGTTATGCGATTAGCGTTATGCGTTATGCGTTACGGGTTGTGCGTTATGAGTCATGCGTTATGCGTTATGCGTTTTGCTTTATGCGTTATTCGTTATGGATTATGCGTTATGCGTTATGCGTTATGCGTTATGCGTTATGAGAAATGCGAGATCCGTTATGCGTTATGCGTTATGCGTTATGCGTTATGCGTTATGCGATTTGCGTTATGAGAAATGCGAGATCCGTTATGCGTTATGCGTTATGCGTTATGCGTTATGCGTTATGCGATTTGCGTTATGCGTTAAGCGTTCTGCGTTATGCGTTATGCGTTATGCGATATGAGTTATGCGTTATGCGTTATGCGTTATGCGTTATGAGAAATGCGTGATCCGTTATGAGAAATGCGTGATCCGTTATGCGTTATGTGTTATGCGTTATGCGTTATGCGTTATGCGTTATGCGTTATGCGTTATGCGTTATGAGTAATGCGTGACCCGTTATGCGTTATGCGTTATGCGTTATGCGTTATGCGTTATGCGTTTTGCTTTATGCGTTAGGCGTTATGGGTTATGCGTTATGCGTTATGCGTTATGAGTAATGCGTGATCCGTTATGTGTTATGCGTTATGCGCTATGCGTTATGCGTTATGCGTTTTGCTTTATGCGTTAGGCGTTATGGGTTATGCGTTATGCGTTATGCGTTATGCGTTATGAGTAATGCGTGATCCGTTATGTGTTATGCGTTATGCGCTATGCGTTATGCGTTATGCGTTATGCGTTATGCGTTACGCGTTATGCGTTATGGGTTATGAGTAATGCGTGATCCGTTATGCGTTATGCTTTATGCGTTATGCGTTATGCGTTACGCGTAATGCGTTATGCGCTATGGGTCATGCGTTAAGCGTTATGCGTTATGCGTTATGCGTTATGCGTGATCCGTTATGCGTTATGCGTTATGCTTTATGCATTATGCGTTATGCGATTTGTGTTATGCGTTATGCGATTTGCGTTATGCGTTATGCGTTATGGGTTGTGCGTTATGAGTCATGCGTTATGCGTTATGCGTTTTGCTTTATGCGTTATGCGTTATGAGTCATGCGTTATGCGTTATGCGTTTTGCTTTATGCGTTATGCGTTATGCGTTATGGGTTATGCGTTATGCGTTATGCGTTATGAGTTATGCGTTATGCGTTATGCGTTATGCGTTACGCGTTTTGCGTTATGCGTTATGCGTTATGCGTTATGCGTTATGCGTCATCCGTTATGCGTTATGAGTAATGCGTGATCCGTCATGCGTTATGCGTTAGGCGTTATGCGTTATGCGTTATGAGAAATGCGTGATCCGTTATGCGTTATGTGTTATGCGTTATGCGTTATGCGTTATGCGTTATGCGTTATGAGTAATGCGTGATCCGTTATGCGTTATGCGTTATGCGTTATGAGTAATGCGTGATCCGTTATGCGTTATGCGTTATGAGTAATGCGTTATCCGTTATGCGTTATGCATTAAGCGTTATGCGTTATGCGTTATGCGTTATGCTTTATGCGTTATGCGTTATGCGTTACGCGTAATGCGTTATGCGTTACGCGTAATGCGTTATGCGCTATGGGTCATGCGTTAAGCGTTATGCGTTATGCGTTATGCGTTATGCGTTATGCGGAATGCGTCATCCGTTATGCGTTATGAGTAATGCGTGATCCGTCATGCGTTATGCGTTAGGCGTTATGCGTTTTGCGTTATGCGTTATGAGTAATGCGAGATCCGTTATGCGTTATGCGTTATGGGTTATGCGTTATTCGTTATGCGTTATGCGTTATGCGTTATGCGTTATGCGTTATGGGTTATGCGTTATGTGTTATGCGTTGTGCGTTATCCGCTATGCGTTATGAGTAATGCGTTATCCGTTATGCGTTATGCATTAAGCGTTATGCGTTATGCGTTATGCGTTATGAGTAATGCGTGATCCGTTATGCGTTATGCGTTATGCGTTATGCGTTATGCATTATGCGTTATGCGTTATGCGTTATGCGTTATGAGTTATGCGTTATGCGTTATGAGTTATGCGTTATGCGTTATGAGTTATGCGTTATGCGTTATGCGTTATGCGTTATGAGAAATGCGTGATCCGTTATGCGTTATGCGTTATGAGTAATGCGTGATCCGTTATGCGTTATGCGTTATGCGTTATGCGTTATGCGATATGCGTTATGCGTTATGCGTTATGCGTTATGCGTTATGCGTTAAGCGTTATGTGTTATGCGTTGTGCGTTATCCGCTATGCGTTATGCGTTTTACGTTATGCGTTATGCGTTATGCGTTATGCGTTATGCGTTATGCGTTATGCGTTATGGGTTATGCGTTATGTGTTATGCGTTATGCGCTATGGGTCATGCGTTATGCGTTATGCGTTATGCGTTATCCGCTATGCGTTATGCGTTTTACGTTATGCGTTATGCGTTATGAGTTATGCGTTATACGTTATGCGTTATGCGTTATGCGTTATGCGTTATGCGATTTGCGTTATGCGTTATGCGTTATGCGTTATGGGTTATGCGTTATGCGTTATGCGTTATGGGTTATGCGTTATGCGTTATGCGTTATGCGTTATGCGTTATGCGTTATGCGTTATGCGTTATGCGTTATGCGATATGCGTTATGCGTTATACGTTATGCGTTACGCGTTATGCGTTATGCGTTATGCGTTATGCGTTATGCGTTATGCGTTACGCGTTATGCGTTATGCGTTATGCGTTATGCGTTATGCGTTATGCGTTGTGCGTTATGCGTTATGCGTTATGCGTTATGCGTTATGCTATTTGCGTTATGCGTTATGCGTTATGCGTTATGCGTTATGAGTAATGCGTGATCCGTTATGCGTTATGCGTTATGCGTTATGAGTTATGCGTTATACGTTATGGGTTATGCGTTATGCGTTATGCGTTATGCGATTTGGGTTATGCGTTATGCGTTATGCGTTATGCGTTATGCGTTATGGGTTATGCGTTATGCGTTATGCGTTATGCGTTATGCGTTATGCGTTATGCGTTATGCGTTATGCGTTATGCGTTAAGCGTTATGCGTTATGAGTTATGCGTTATGCGTTATGCGTTATGCGTTATGAGAAATGCGTGATCCGTTATGCGTTATGTGTTATACGTTATGCGTTATGCGTTATGCGTTATGCGTTATGCGTTATGCGTTATGCGTTATGCGTTATGCGTTATGCGATATGCGTTATGCGATTTGCGTTATGCGTTTTGCGTTATGCGTTATGCGTTATGCGTTATGCGTTATGAGTAATGCGTGATCCGGTATGCGTTATGTGTTATGAGTAATGCGTGATCCGTTATGCGTTATGCATTATGCGTTATGCGTTATGCGTTATGCGTTATGCGTTATGCGTTATGCGTTATGGGTTATGCGTTATGCGTTATGCGTTATGCGTTATGCGTTATGCGTTATGCGTTATGCGTTATGCGTTATGCGTTATGCGTTATGCGTTATGCGTTATGCGTTATGCGTTATGTGTTATGCGTTGTGCGTTATCCGCTATGCGTTATGCGTTTTACGTTATGCGTTATGCGTTATGAGTTATGCGTTATACGTTATGGGTTATGCGTTATGCGTTATGCGTTATGCGATTTGGGTTATGCGTTATGCGTTATGCGTTATGCGTTATGGGTTATGCGTTATGCGTTATGCGTTATGCGTTATGCGTTATGCGTTATGCGTTATGAGTTATGCGTTATGCGTTATGCGTTATGCGTTATGAGAAATGCGTGATCCGTTATGCGTTATGTGTTATACGTTATGCGTTATGCGTTATGCGTTATGCGTTATGCGTTATGCGTTATGCGTTATGCGTTATGCGTTATGCGTTATGCGTTATGCGTTATGCGTTATGCGTTATGCGTTATGCGTTATGTGTTATGAGTAATGCGTGATCCGTTATGCGTTATGGGTTATGCATTATGCGTTATCCGTTATGCGTTATGCGTTATGCGTTATGCGTTATGCGTTATGCGTTATGCGTTATGCGTTATGCGTTATGCGTTATGCGTTATGAGTAATGCGTGATCCGGTATGCGTTATGTGTTATGAGTAATGCGTGATCCGTTATGCGTTATGCATTATGCGTTATGCGTTATGCGTTATGCGTTATGCGTTATGCGTTATGCGTTATGCGTTATGCGTTATGGGTTAGGCGTTATGCGTTATGCGTTATGCGTTATGCGTTATGCGTTATGCGTTATGCGTTATGCGTTATGTGTTATGCGTTGTGCGTTATCCGCTATGCGTTATGCGTTTTACGTTATGCGTTATGCGTTATGAGTTATGCGTTATACGTTATGGGTTATGCGTTATGCGTTATGCGTTATGCGATTTGGGTTATGCGTTATGCGTTATGCGTTATGCGTTATGGGTTATGCGTTATGCGTTATGCGTTATGCGTTATGCGTTATGCGTTATGCGTTATGCGTTATGAGTTGTGCGTTATGCGTTATGCGTTATGCGTTATGAGAAATGCGTGATCCGTTATGCGTTATGTGTTATACGTTATGCGTTATGCGTTATGCGTTATGCGTTATGCGTTATGCGTTATGCGTTATGCGTTATGCGTTATGCGATATGCGTTATGCGATTTGCGTTATGCGTTATGCGTTATGCGTTATGCGATTTGCGTTATGCGTTATGCGTTATGCGTTATGAGTAATGCGTGATCCGTTATGCGTTATGTGTTATGAGTAATGCGTGATCCGTTATGCGTTATGCGTTATGCGTTATGCATTATGCGTTATCCGTTATGCGTTATGCGTTATGCGTTATGCGTTATGCGTTATGCGTTATGCGTTATGAGTAATGCGTGATCCGGTATGCGTTATGTGTTATGAGTAATGCGTGATCCGTTATGCGTTATGCATTATGCGTTATGCGTTATGCGTTATGCGTTATGCGTTATGCTTTATGAGTTATGCGTTATGCGTTATGCGTTATGCGATTTGCGTTATGCGTTTTGCGTTATGCGTTATGCGTTATGCGTTATGCGTTATGCGTTATGCGTTATGCGATTTGCGTTATGCGTTATGCGTTATGCGTTATGGGTTATGCGTTATGCGTTATGCGTTATGGGTTATGCGTTATGCGTTATGCGTTATGCGTTATGCGTTATGCGTTATGCGTTATGCGTTATGCGATATGCGTTATGCGTTATGCGTTATGCGTTATGCGTTATGCGTTATGCGTTATGCGTTATGCGTTATGCGTTATGCGTTATGCGTTACGCGTTATGCGTTATGCGTTATGCGTTATGCGTTATGCGTTATGCGTTATGCGTTGTGCGTTATGCGTTATGCGTTATGCGTTATGCGTTATGAGTGATGCGTGATCCGTTATGCGTTATGCGTTATGCGTTATGCGTTATGCGTTATGCGTTATGCTATTTGCGTTATGCGTTATGAGTTATGCGTTATGCGTTATGAGTAATGCGTGATCCGTTATGCGTTATGCGTTATGAGTTATGCGTTATACGTTATGGGTTATGCGTTATGCGTTATGCGTTATGCGATTTGGGTTATGCGTTATGCGTTATGCGTTGTGCGTTATCCGCTATGCGTTATGCGTTATGCGTTATGCGTTATGCGTTATGCGATATGCGTTATGCGTTATGCGTTATGCGTTATGCGTTAAGCGTTATGTGTTATGCGTTGTGCGTTATCCGCTATGCGTTATGCGTTTTACGTTATGCGTTATGCGTTATGCGTTATGCGTTATGCGTTATGCGTTATGCGTTATGGGTTATGCGTTATGTGTTATGCGTTATGCGCTATGGGTCATGCGTTATGCGTTATGCGTTATGCGTTATCCGCTATGCGTTATGCGTTTTACGTTATGCGTTATGCGTTATGAGTTATGCGTTATACGTTATGCGTTATGCGTTATGCGTTATGCGTTATGCGATTTGCGTTATGCGTTATGCGTTATGCGTTATGGGTTATGCGTTATGCGTTATGCGTTATGGGTTATGCGTTATGCGTTATGCGTTATGCGTTATGCGTTATGCGTTATGCGTTATGCGTTATGCGATATGCGTTATGCGTTATACGTTATGCGTTACGCGTTATGCGTTATGCGTTATGCGTTATGCGTTATGCGTTATGCGTTACGCGTTATGCGTTATGCGTTATGCGTTATGCGTTATGCGTTATGCGTTGTGCGTTATGCGTTATGCGTTATGCGTTATGCGTTATGCTATTTGCGTTATGCGTTATGCGTTATGCGTTATGAGTAATGCGTGATCCGTTATGCGTTATGCGTTATGCGTTATGAGTTATGCGTTATACGTTATGGGTTATGCGTTATGCGTTATGCGTTATGCGATTTGGGTTATGCGTTATGCGTTATGCGTTATGCGTTATGCGTTATGGGTTATGCGTTATGCGTTATGCGTTATGCGTTATGCGTTATGCGTTATGCGTTATGCGTTATGCGTTATGCGTTATGCGTTATGCGTTATGAGTTATGCGTTATGCGTTATGCGTTATGCGTTATGAGAAATGCGTGATCCGTTATGCGTTATGTGTTATACGTTATGCGTTATGCGTTATGCGTTATGCGTTATGCGTTATGCGTTATGCGTTATGCGTTATGCGTTATGCGATATGCGTTATGCGATTTGCGTTATGCGTTTTGCGTTATGCGTTATGCGTTATGCGTTATGCGTTATGAGTAATGCGTGATCCGGTATGCGTTATGTGTTATGAGTAATGCGTGATCCGTTATGCGTTATGCATTATGCGTTATGCGTTATGCGTTATGCGTTATGCGTTATGCGTTATGCGTTATGGGTTATGCGTTATGCGTTATGCGTTATGCGTTATGCGTTATGCGTTATGCGTTATGCGTTATGCGTTATGCGTTATGCGTTATGCGTTATGCGTTATGCGTTATGTGTTATGCGTTGTGCGTTATCCGCTATGCGTTATGCGTTTTACGTTATGCGTTATGCGTTATGAGTTATGCGTTATACGTTATGGGTTATGCGTTATGCGTTATGCGTTATGCGATTTGGGTTATGCGTTATGCGTTATGCGTTATGCGTTATGGGTTATGCGTTATGCGTTATGCGTTATGCGTTATGCGTTATGCGTTATGCGTTATGAGTTATGCGTTATGCGTTATGCGTTATGCGTTATGAGAAATGCGTGATCCGTTATGCGTTATGTGTTATACGTTATGCGTTATGCGTTATGCGTTATGCGTTATGCGTTATGCGTTATGCGTTATGCGTTATGCGTTATGCGTTATGCGTTATGCGTTATGCGTTATGCGTTATGCGTTATGCGTTATGTGTTATGAGTAATGCGTGATCCGTTATGCGTTATGGGTTATGCATTATGCGTTATCCGTTATGCGTTATGCGTTATGCGTTATGCGTTATGCGTTATGCGTTATGCGTTATGCGTTATGCGTTATGAGTAATGCGTGATCCGGTATGCGTTATGTGTTATGAGTAATGCGTGATCCGTTATGCGTTATGCATTATGCGTTATGCGTTATGCGTTATGCGTTATGCGTTATGCGTTATGCGTTATGCGTTATGGGTTAGGCGTTATGCGTTATGCGTTATGCGTTATGCGTTATGCGTTATGCGTTATGCGTTATGCGTTATGTGTTATGCGTTGTGCGTTATCCGCTATGCGTTATGCGTTTTACGTTATGCGTTATGCGTTATGAGTTATGCGTTATACGTTATGGGTTATGCGTTATGCGTTATGCGTTATGCGATTTGGGTTATGCGTTATGCGTTATGCGTTATGCGTTATGGGTTATGCGTTATGCGTTATGCGTTATGCGTTATGCGTTATGCGTTATGCGTTATGCGTTATGAGTTGTGCGTTATGCGTTATGCGTTATGCGTTATGAGAAATGCGTGATCCGTTATGCGTTATGTGTTATACGTTATGCGTTATGCGTTATGCGTTATGCGTTATGCGTTATGCGTTATGCGTTATGCGTTATGCGTTATGCGTTATGCGATATGCGTTATGCGATTTGCGTTATGCGTTATGCGTTATGCGTTATGCGATTTGCGTTATGCGTTATGCGTTATGCGTTATGAGTAATGCGTGATCCGTTATGCGTTATGTGTTATGAGTAATGCGTGATCCGTTATGCGTTATGCGTTATGCGTTATGCATTATGCGTTATCCGTTATGCGTTATGCGTTATGCGTTATGCGTTATGCGTTATGCGTTATGCGTTATGAGTAATGCGTGATCCGGTATGCGTTATGTGTTATGAGTAATGCGTGATCCGTTATGCGTTATGCATTATGCGTTATGCGTTATGCGTTATGCGTTATGCTTTATGCGTTATGCGTTATGCGTTATGCGTTATGCGATTTGCGTTATGCGTTTTGCGTTATGCGTTATGCGTTATGCGTTATGCGTTATGCGTTATGCGTTATGCGATTTGCGTTATGCGTTATGCGTTATGCGTTATGGGTTATGCGTTATGCGTTATGCGTTATGGGTTATGCGTTATGCGTTATGCGTTATGCGTTATGCGTTATGCGTTATGCGTTATGCGATATGCGTTATGCGTTATGCGTTATGCGTTATGCGTTATGCGTTATGCGTTATGCGTTATGCGTTATGCGTTAAGCGTTATGCGTTATGCGTTATGCGTTACGCGTTATGCGTTATGCGTTATGCGTTATGCGTTATGCGTTATGCGTTATGCGTTGTGCGTTATGCGTTATGCGTTATGCGTTATGCGTTATGAGTGATGCGTGATCCGTTATGCGTTATGCGTTATGCGTTATGCGTTATGCGTTATGCGTTATGCTATTTGCGTTATGCGTTATGAGTTATGCGTTATGCGTTATGAGTAATGCGTGATCCGTTATGCGTTATGCGTTATGAGTTATGCGTTATACGTTATGGGTTATGCGTTATGCGTTATGCGTTATGCGATTTGGGTTATGCGTTATGCGTTATGCGTTATGCGTTATGCGTTATGGGTTATGCGTTATGCGTTATGCGTTATGCGTTATGCGTTATGCGTTATGCGTTATGCGTTATGCGTTATGCGTTATGCGTTATGCGTTATGCGTTATGCGTTATGCGTTATGCGTTATGCGTTATGCGTTATGAGAAATGCGTGATCCGTTATGCGTTATGTGTTATACGTTATGCGTTATGCGTTATGCGTTATGCGTTATGCGTTATGCGTTATGCGTTATGCGTTATGCGTTATGCGTTATGCGATATGCGTTATGCGATTTGCGTTATGCGTTATGCGTTATGCGATATGAGTAATGCGTGATCCGTTATGCGTTATGTGTTATGAGTAATGCGTGATCCGTTATGCGTTATGCGTTATGCATTATGCGTTATCCGTTATGCGTTATGCGTTATGCGTTATGCGTTATGCGTTATGCGTTATGCGTTATGCGTTATGAGTAATGCGTGATCCGGTATGCGTTATGTGTTATGAGTAATGCGTGATCCGTTATGCGTTATGCGTTATGCGTTATGCGTTATGCGTTATGAGTAATGCGTGATCCGGTATGCGTTATGTGTTATGCGTTGTGCGTTATCCGCTATGCGTTATGCGTTTTACGTTATGCGTTATGCGTTATGAGTTATGCGTTATACGTTATGGGTTATGCGTTATGCGATTTGGGTTATGCGTTATGCGTTATGCGTTATGCGATATGCGTTATGCGATTTGCGTTATGCGTCATGCGTTATGCGATATGAGTAATGCGTGATCCGTTATGCGTTATGTGTTATGAGTAATGCGTGATCCGTTATGCGTTATGCGTTATGCGTTATGCGTTATGCGTTATGCGTTATGCGTTATGCGTTATGCGTTATGCGTTATGCGTTATGCGTTATGCGTTATGCGTTATGCGTTATGTGTTATGCGTTGTGCGTTATCCGCTATGCGTTATGCGTTTTACGTTATGCGTTATGCGTTATGAGTTATGCGTTATACGTTATGGGTTATGCGTTATGCGATTTGGGTTATGCGTTATGCGTTATGCGTTATGCGTTATGGGTTATGCGTTATGCGTTATGCGTTATGCGTTATGCGTTATGCGTTATGAGTTATGCGTTATGCGTTATGCGTTATGCGTTATGAGAAATGCGTGATCCGTTATGCGTTATGTGTTATACGTTATGCGTTATGCGTTATGCGTTATGCGTTATGCGTTATGCGTTATGCGTTATGCGTTATGCGTTATGCGATATGCGTTATGCGATTTGCGTTATGCGTTATGCGTTATGCGTTATGCGATTTGCGTTATGCGTTATGCGTTATGCGTTATGAGTAGTGCGTGATCCGTTATGCGTTATGTGTTATGAGTAATGCGTGATCCGTTATGCGTTATGCGTTATGCATTATGCGTTATCCGTTATGCGTTATGCGTTATGCGTTATGCGTTATGCGTTATGCGTTATGCGTTATGAGTAATGCGTGATCCGGTATGCGTTATGTGTTATGAGTAATGCGTGATCCGTTATGCGTTATGCATTATGCGTTATGCGTTATGCGTTATGCGTTATGCGTTATGCTTTATGCGTTATGCGTTATGCGTTATGCGTTATGCGATTTGCGTTATGCGTTATGCGTTATGCGTTATGCGTTATGCGTTATGCGTTATGCGTTATGCGTTATGCATTATGCGTTATGAGTAATGCGTGATCCGTTATGCGTTATGCGTTATGAGTAATGCGTGATCCGTTATGCGTTATGCGTTATGAGAAATGCATGATCTGTTATGCGTTATGCGTTATGAGTAATGCGTGATCCGTTATGCGTTATGCGTTATGCCTTATGCTTTATGCGTTATGCGTTATGCGTTATGCCTTATGCGTTATGCGTTATGTGTTATGCGTTATGCGTTATGCGTTATGCGTTATGCGTTATGCGTTATGCGTTATGCGTTATGATTTATGCGATATGCGTTATGCGTTATGTTTTATGCGTTATGTGTTATGCGTTATGCGTTATGAGTAATGCGTGATCCGTTATGCGTTATGCGTTATGCGTTATGCGTTATGCGTTATGTGTTATGCGTTTTGCTTTATGCGTTATGTGTTATGGGTTATGCGTTATGCGTTATGCGTTATGCGTTATGCGCTATGCGTTATGCGTTATGCGTTATGCGTTATGCGTTATGCGTTATGCGTTATGCGTTATGCGTTATGCGTTTTGCGTTATGCGTTATGCGTTATGCGTTATGCGTTATGCGTTATGCGTTATGCGTTATGCGATATGCGTTATACGTTATGCGATTAGCGTTATGCGTTATGCGTTACGGGTTGTGCGTTATGAGTCATGCGTAATGCGTTATGCGTTTTGCTTTATGCGTTATGCGTTATGGGTTATGCGTTATGGGTTATGCGTTATGCGTTATGCGTTATGAGTAATGCGTGATCCGTTATGCGTTATGCGTTATGCGTTATGCGTTATGCGTTATGCGTTATGCGATTTGCGTTATGCGTTATGCGTTATGCGTTATGCGTTATGCGTTATGCGTTATGCGTTATGAGTTATGCGTTATGCGTTATGCGTTATGCGTTATGAGAAATGCGTGATCCGTTATGCGTTATGTGTTATGCGTTATGCGTTATGCGTTATGCGTTATGCGTTATGAGTAATGCGTGATCCGTTATGCGTTATGCGTTATGCGTTATGAGTAATGCGTGATCCGTTATGCGTTATGCGTTATGAGTAATGCGTGATCCGTTATGCGTTATGCATTAAGCGTTATGCGTTATGCGTTATGCGTTATGCTTTATGCATTATGCGTTATGCGCTATGCGTTATACGTTATGCGTTATGGGTTATGAGTAATGCGTGATCCGTTATGCGTTATGCTTTATGCGTTATGCGTTATGCGTTACGCGTAATGCGTTATGCGTTACGCGTAATGCGTTATGCGCTATGGGTCATGCGTTAAGCGTTATGCGTTATGCGTTTTACGTTATGCGTTATGCGTTATGAGTTATGCGTTATACGTTATGGGTTATGCGTTATGCGATTTGGGTTATGCGTTATGCGTTATGCGTTATGCGTTATGGGTTATGCGTTATGCGTTATGCGTTATGCGTTATGCGTTATGCGTTATGAGTTATGCGTTATGCGTTATGCGTTATGCGTTATGAGAAATGCGTGATCCGTTATGCGTTATGTGTTATACGTTATGCGTTATGCGTTATGCGTTATGCGTTATGCGTTATGCGTTATGCGTTATGCGTTATGCGTTATGCGATATGCGTTATGCGATTTGCGTTATGCGTTATGCGTTATGCGTTATGCGATTTGCGTTATGCGTTATGCGTTATGCGTTATGAGTAGTGCGTGATCCGTTATGCGTTATGTGTTATGAGTAATGCGTGATCCGTTATGCGTTATGCGTTATGCATTATGCGTTATCCGTTATGCGTTATGCGTTATGCGTTATGCGTTATGCGTTATGCGTTATGCGTTATGAGTAATGCGTGATCCGGTATGCGTTATGTGTTATGAGTAATGCGTGATCCGTTATGCGTTATGCATTATGCGTTATGCGTTATGCGTTATGCGTTATGCGTTATGCTTTATGCGTTATGCGTTATGCGTTATGCGTTATGCGATTTGCGTTATGCGTTATGCGTTATGCGTTATGCGTTATGCGTTATGCGTTATGCGTTATGCGTTATGCATTATGCGTTATGAGTAATGCGTGATCCGTTATGCGTTATGCGTTATGAGTAATGCGTGATCCGTTATGCGTTATGCGTTATGAGAAATGCATGATCTGTTATGCGTTATGCGTTATGAGTAATGCGTGATCCGTTATGCGTTATGCGTTATGCCTTATGCTTTATGCGTTATGCGTTATGCGTTATGCGTTATGCGTTATGCGTTATGTGTTATGCGTTATGCGTTATGCGTTATGCGTTATGCGTTATGCGTTATGCGTTATGCGTTATGATTTATGCGATATGCGTTATGCGTTATGTTTTATGCGTTATGTGTTATGCGTTATGCGTTATGAGTAATGCGTGATCCGTTATGCGTTATGCGTTATGCGTTATGCGTTATGCGTTATGTGTTATGCGTTTTGCTTTATGCGTTATGTGTTATGGGTTATGCGTTATGCGTTATGCGTTATGCGTTATGCGCTATGCGTTATGCGTTATGCGTTATGCGTTATGCGTTATGCGTTATGCGTTATGCGTTATGCGTTATGCGTTTTGCGTTATGCGTTATGCGTTATGCGTTATGCGTTATGCGTTATGCGTTATGCGTTATGCGATATGCGTTATACGTTATGCGATTAGCGTTATGCGTTATGCGTTACGGGTTGTGCGTTATGAGTCATGCGTAATGCGTTATGCGTTTTGCTTTATGCGTTATGCGTTATGGGTTATGCGTTATGGGTTATGCGTTATGCGTTATGCGTTATGAGAAATGCGAGATCCGTTATGCGTTATGCGTTATGCGTTATGCGTTATGCGTTATGCGTTATGCGATTTGCGTTATGCGTTAAGCGTTATGCGTTATGCGTTATGCGTTATGCGTTATGCGTTATGAGTTATGCGTTATGCGTTATGCGTTATGCGTTATGAGAAATGCGTGATCCGTTATGCGTTATGCGTTATGCGTTATGCGTTATGCGTTATGCGTTATGCGTTATGAGTAATGCGTGATCCGTTATGCGTTATGCGTTATGCGTTATGAGTAATGCGTGATCCGTTATGCGTTATGCGTTATGAGTAATGCGTGATCCGTTATGCGTTATGCATTAAGCGTTATGCGTTATGCGTTATGCGTTATGCTTTATGCATTATGCGTTATGCGCTATGCGTTATACGTTATGCGTTATGGGTTATGAGTAATGCGTGATCCGTTATGCGTTATGCTTTATGCGTTATGCGTTATGCGTTACGCGTAATGCGTTATGCGTTACGCGTAATGCGTTATGCGCTATGGGTCATGCGTTAAGCGTTATGCGTTATGCGTTATGCGTTATGCGTTATGCGGAATGCGTCATCCGTTATGCGTTATGAGTAATGCGTGATCCGTCATGCGTTATGCGTTAGGCGTTATGCGTTTTGCGTTATGCGTTATGAGTAATGCGAGATCCGTTATGCGTTATGCTTTATGCGTTATGCGTTATGCGTTATGCGTTATGTGTTTTGCGTTATGCGTTATGAGTAATGCGAGATCCGTTATGCGTTATGCTTTATGCGTTATGCGTTATGCGTTATGCGTTATGTGTTATGCGTTATGGGTTATGAGTAATGCGTGATCCGTTATGCGTTATGCTTTATGCGTTATGCGTTATGCGTTACGCGTAATGCGTTATGCGTTACGCGTAATGCGTTATGCGCTATGGGTCATGCGTTAAGCGTTATGCGTTATGCGTTATGCGTTATGCGTTATGCGGAATGCGTCATCCGTTATGCGTTATGAGTAATGCGTGATCCGTCATGCGTTATGCGTTAGGCGTTATGCGTTTTGCGTTATGCGTTATGAGTAATGCGAGATCCGTTATGCGTTATGCTTTATGCGTTATGCGTTATGCGTTATGCGTTATGTGTTATGCGTTGTGCGTTATCCGCTATGCGTTATACGTTTTACGTTATGCGTTATGCGTTATGAGTTATGCGTTATACGTTATGGGTTATGCGTTATACGTTATGCGTTATGCGATTTGGGTTATGCGTTATGCGTTATGCGTTATGCGTTATGGGTTATGCGTTATGCGTTATGCGTTATGCGTTATGCGTTATGCGTTATGCGTTGTGCGTTATGCGATTTGCGTTATGCGTTATGCGTTATGCGTTATGGGTTGTGCGTTATGCGTTATGCGTTATGCGTTATGCGTTATGGGTTATGCGTTATGCGTTATGCGTTATGCGTTATGCGTAATGCGTTATGCGTTATGCGTTATGCGTTATGCGTTATGCGTTATGCGTTATGAGTTATGCGTTATGCGTTATGCGTTATGCGTTATGAGAAATGCGTGATCCGTTATGCGTTATGTGTTATACGTTATGCGTTATGCGTTATGCGTTATGCGTTATGCGTTATGCGTTATGCGTTATGCGTTATGCGTTATGCGTTATGCGATATGCGTTATGCGATTTGCGTTATGCGTTTTGCGTTATGCGTTATGCGTTATGCGTTATGCGTTATGAGTAATGCGTGATCCGGTATGCGTTATGTGTTATGAGTAATGCGTGATCCGTTATGCGTTATGCACTATGCGTTATGCGTTATGCGTTATGCGTTATGCGTTATGCGTTATGCGTTATGGGTTATGCGTTATGCGTTATGCGTTATGCGTTATGCGTTATGCGTTATGCGTTATGCGTTATGCGTTATGCGTTATGCGTTATGCGTTATGCGTTATGCGTTGTGCGTTATCCGCTATGCGTTATGCGTTTTACGTTATGCGTTATGCGTTATGAGTTATGCGTTATACGTTATGGGTTATGCGTTATGCGTTATGCGTTATGCGATTTGGGTTATGCGTTATGCGTTATGCGTTATGCGTTATGGGTTATGCGTTATGCGTTATGCGTTATGCGTTATGCGTTATGCGTTATGCGTTATGAGTTATGCGTTATGCGTTATGCGTTATGAGAAATGCGTGATCCGTTATGCGTTATGTGTTATACGTTATGCGTTATGCGTTATGCGTTATGCGTTATGCGTTATGCGTTATGCGTTATGCGTTATGCGTTATGCGTTATGCGTTATGCGTTATGCGTTATGCGTTATGCGTTATGTGTTATGAGTAATGCGTGATCCGTTATGCGTTATGCGTTATGCATTATGCGTTATGCGTTATGCGTTATGCGTTATGCGTTATGCGTTATGCGTTATGCGTTATGCGTTATGAGTAATGCGTGATCCGGTATGCGTTATGTGTTATGAGTTATGCGTTATACGTTATGGGTTATGCGTTATGCGTTATGCGTTATGCGATTTGGGTTATGCGTTATGCGTTATGCGTTATGCGTTATGGGTTATGCGTTATGCGTTATGCGTTATGCGTTATGCGTTATGCGTTATGCGTTATGCGTTATGCGTTATGCGTTATGCGTTATGCGTTATGCGTTATGCGTTATGCGTTATGAGTTATGCGATATGCGTTATGCGATATGCGTTATGCGTTATGCGTTATGCGTTATGCGATTTGCGTTATGCGTTATGCGTTATGCGTTATGAGTAATGCGTGATCCGTTATGCGTTATGTGTTATGAGTAATGCGTGATCCGTTATGCGTTATGCGTTATGCGTTATGCGTTATCCGTTATGCGTTATGCGTTATGCGTTATGCGTTATGCGTTATGCGTTATGCGTTATGAGTAATGCGTGATCCGGTATGCGTTATGTGTTATGAGTAATGCGTGATCCGTTATGCGTTATGCATTATGCGTTATGCGTTATGCGTTATGCGTTATGCGTTATGCTTTATGCGTTATGCGTTATGCGTTATGCGTTATGCGATTTGCGTTATGCGTTATGCGTTATGCGTTATGCGTTATGCGTTATGCGTTATGCGTTATGCGTTATGCGTTATGCGATATGCGTTATACGTTATGCGATTAGCGTTATGCGTTATGCGTTACGGGTTGTGCGTTATGAGTCATGCGTAATGCGTTATGCGTTTTGCTTTATGCGTTATGCGTTATGGGTTATGCGTTATGGGTTATGCGTTATGCGTTATGCGTTATGAGAAATGCGAGATCCGTTATGCGTTATGCGTTATGCGTTATGCGTTATGCGTTATGCGTTATGCGATTTGCGTTATGCGTTAAGCGTTATGCGTTATGCGTTATGCGTTATGCGTTATGCGTTATGAGTTATGCGTTATGCGTTATGCGTTATGCGTTATGAGAAATGCGTGATCCGTTATGCGTTATGTGTTATGCGTTATGCGTTATGCGTTATGCGTTATGCGTTATGAGTAATGCGTGATCCGTTATGCGTTATGCGTTATGCGTTATGAGTAATGCGTGATCCGTTATGCGTTATGCGTTATGAGTAATGCGTGATCCGTTATGCGTTATGCTTTAAGCGTTATGCGTTATGCGTTATGCGTTATGCTTTATGCGTTATGCGTTATGCGTTATGCGTTATACGTTATGCGTTATGGGTTATGAGTAATGCGTGATCCGTTATGCGTTATGCTTTATGCGTTATGCGTTATGCGTTACGCGTAATGCGTTATGCGTTACGCGTAATGCGTTATGCGCTATGGGTCATGCGTTAAGCGTTATGCGTTATGCGTTATGCGTTATGCGTTATGCGGAATGCGTCATCCGTTATGCGTTATGAGTAATGCGTGATCCGTCATGCGTTATGCGTTAGGCGTTATGCGTTTTGCGTTATGCGTTATGAGTAATGCGAGATCCGTTATGCGTTATGCTTTATGCGTTATGCGTTATGCGTTATGCGTTATGCGTTTTGCGTTATGCGTTATGAGTAATGCGAGATCCGTTATGCGTTATGCTTTATGCGTTATGCGTTATGCGTTATGCGTTATGTGTTATGCGTTATGGGTTATGAGTAATGCGTGATCCGTTATGCGTTATGCTTTATGCGTTATGCGTTATGCGTTACGCGTAATGCGTTATGCGTTACGCGTAATGCGTTATGCGCTATGGGTCATGCGTTAAGCGTTATGCGTTATGCGTTATGCGTTATGCGTTATGCGGAATGCGTCATCCGTTATGCGTTATGAGTAATGCGTGATCCGTCATGCGTTATGCGTTAGGCGTTATGCGTTTTGCGTTATGCGTTATGAGTAATGCGAGATCCGTTATGCGTTATGCTTTATGCGTTATGCGTTATGCGTTATGCGTTATGTGTTATGCGTTGTGCGTTATCCGCTATGCGTTATACGTTTTACGTTATGCGTTATGCGTTATGAGTTATGCGTTATACGTTATGGGTTATGCGTTATACGTTATGCGTTATGCGATTTGGGTTATGCGTTATGCGTTATGCGTTATGCGTTATGGGTTATGCGTTATTCGTTATGCGTTATGCGTTATGCGTTATGCGTTATGCGTTGTGCGTTATGCGATTTGCGTTATGCGTTATGCGTTATGCGTTATGGGTTGTGCGTTATGCGTTATGCGTTATGCGTTATGCGTTATGGGTTATGCGTTATGCGTTATGCGTTATGCGTTATGCGTAATGCGTTATGCGTTATGCGTTATGCGTTATGCGTTATGCGTTATGCGTTATGAGTTATGCGTTATGCGTTATGCGTTATGCGTTATGAGAAATGCGTGATCCGTTATGCGTTATGTGTTATACGTTATGCGTTATGCGTTATGCGTTATGCGTTATGCGTTATGCGTTATGCGTTATGCGTTATGCGTTATGCGTTATGCGATATGCGTTATGCGATTTGCGTTATGCGTTTTGCGTTATGCGTTATGCGTTATGCGTTATGCGTTATGAGTAATGCGTGATCCGGTATGCGTTATGTGTTATGAGTAATGCGTGATCCGTTATGCGTTATGCACTATGCGTTATGCGTTATGCGTTATGCGTTATGCGTTATGCGTTATGCGTTATGGGTTATGCGTTATGCGTTATGCGTTATGCGTTATGCGTTATGCGTTATGCGTTATGCGTTATGCGTTATGCGTTATGCGTTATGCGTTATGTGTTATGCGTTGTGCGTTATCCGCTATGCGTTATGCGTTTTACGTTATGCGTTATGCGTTATGAGTTATGCGTTATACGTTATGGGTTATGCGTTATGCGTTATGCGTTATGCGATTTGGGTTATGCGTTATGCGTTATGCGTTATGCGTTATGGGTTATGCATTATGCGTTATGCGTTATGCGTTATGCGTTATGCGTTATGCGTTATGAGTTATGCGTTATGCGTTATGCGTTATGAGAAATGCGTGATCCGTTATGCGTTATGTGTTATACGTTATGCGTTATGCGTTATGCGTTATGCGTTATGCGTTATGCGTTATGCGTTATGCGTTATGCGTTATGCGTTATGCGTTATGCGTTATGCGTTATGCGTTATGTGTTATGAGTAATGCGTGATCCGTTATGCGTTATGCGTTATGCATTATGCGTTATCCGTTATGCGTTATGCGTTATGCGTTATGCGTTATGCGTTATGCGTTATGCGTTATGAGTAATGCGTGATCCGGTATGCGTTATGTGTTATGAGTTATGCGTTATACGTTATGGGTTATGCGTTATGCGTTATGCGTTATGCGATTTGGGTTATGCGTTATGCGTTATGCGTTATGCGTTATGGGTTATGCGTTATGCGTTATGCGTTATGCGTTATGCGTTATGCGTTATGCGTTATGCGTTATGCGTTATGCGTTATGCGTTATGCGTTATGCGTTATGCGTTATGAGTTATGCGATATGCGTTATGCGATTTGCGTTATGCGTTATGCGTTATGCGTTATGCGATTTGCGTTATGCGTTATGCGTTATGCGTTATGAGTAATGCGTGATCCGTTATGCGTTATGTGTTATGAGTAATGCGTGATCCGTTATGCGTTATGCGTTATGCATTATGCGTTATCCGTTATGCGTTATGCGTTATGCGTTATGCGTTATGCGTTATGCGTTATGCGTTATGAGTAATGCGTGATCCGGTATGCGTTATGTGTTATGAGTAATGCGTGATCCGTTATGCGTTATGCATTATGCGTTATGCGTTATGCGTTATGCGTTATGCTTTATGCGTTATGCGTTATGCGTTATGCGTTATGCGATTTGCGTTATGCGTTATGCGTTATGCGTTATGCGTTATGCGTTATGCGTTATGCGTTATGCGTTATGCGTTATGCGTTATGCGTTATGAGTTATGCGTTATGCGTTATGCGTTATGCGTTATGAGAAATGCGTGATCCGTTATGCGTTATGTGTTATACGTTATGCGTTATGCGTTATGCGTTATGCGTTATGCGTTATGCGTTATGCGTTATGCGTTATGCGTTATGCGTTATGCGATATGCGTTATGCGATTTGCGTTATGCGTTATGCGTTATGCGATATGAGTAATGCGTGATCCGTTATGCGTTATGTGTTATGAGTAATGCGTGATCCGTTATGCGTTATGCGTTATGCATTATGCGTTATCCGTTATGCGTTATGCGTTATGCGTTATGCGTTATGCGTTATGCGTTATGCGTTATGCGTTATGAGTAATGCGTGATCCGGTATGCGTTATGTGTTATGAGTAATGCGTGATCCGTTATGCGTTATGCGTTATGCGTTATGCGTTATGCGTTATGAGTAATGCGTGATCCGGTATGCGTTATGTGTTATGAGTAATGCGTGATCCGTTATGCGTTATGCGTTATGCGTTATGCGTTATGCGTTATGCGTTATGCGTTATGCGTTATGCGTTATGCGTTATGCGTTATGTGTTATGCGTTGTGCGTTATCCGCTATGCGTTATGCGTTTTACGTTATGCGTTATGCGTTATGAGTTATGCGTTATACGTTATGGGTTATGCGTTATGCGATTTGGGTTATGCGTTATGCGTTATGCGTTATGCGTTATGGGTTATGCGTTATGCGTTATGCGTTATGCGTTATGCGTTATGCGTTATGCGTTATGCGTTATGAGTTATGCGTTATGCGTTATGCGTTATGCGTTATGAGAAATGCGTGATCCGTTATGCGTTATGTGTTATACGTTATGCGTTATGCGTTATGCGTTATGCGTTATGCGTTATGCGTTATGCGTTATGCGTTATGCGTTATGCGATATGCGTTATGCGATTTGCGTTATGCGTTATGCGTTATGCGATTTGCGTTATGCGTTATGCGTTATGCGTTATGCGTTATGAGTAGTGCGTGATCCGTTATGCGTTATGTGTTATGAGTAATGCGTGATCCGTTATGCGTTATGCGTTATGCATTATGCGTTATCCGTTATGCGTTATGCGTTATGCGTTATGCGTTATGCGTTATGCGTTATGCGTTATGCGTTATGCGTTATGAGTAATGCGTGATCCGGTATGCGTTATGTGTTATGAGTAATGCGTGATCCGTTATGCGTTATGCGTTATGCGTTATGCGTTATGCGTTATGCGTTATGCGTTATGCGTTATGCTTTATGCGTTATGCGTTATGCGTTATGCGTTATGCGATTTGCGTTATGCGTTATGCGTTATGCGTTATGCGTTATGCGTTATGCGTTATGCGTTTTGCGTTATGCGTTATGCGTTATGCGTTATGCATTATGCGTTATGAGTAATGCGTGATCCGTTATGCGTTATGCGTTATGAGTAATGCGTGATCCGTTATGCGATTTGCGTTATGCGTTAAGCGTTATGCGTTATGCGTTATGCGTTATGCGTTATGCGTTATGAGTTATGCGTTATGCGTTATGCGTTATGCGTTATGAGAAATGCGTGATCCGTTATGCGTTATGTGTTATGCGTTATGCGTTATGCGTTATGCGTTATGCGTTATGAGTAATGCGTGATCCGTTATGCGTTATGCGTTATGCGTTATGAGTAATGCGTGATCCGTTATGCGTTATGCGTTATGAGTAATGCGTGATCCGTTATGCGTTATGCATTAAGCGTTATGCGTTATGCGTTATGCGTTATGCTTTATGCATTATGCGTTATGCGCTATGCGTTATACGTTATGCGTTATGGGTTATGAGTAATGCGTGATCCGTTATGCGTTATGCTTTATGCGTTATGCGTTATGCGTTACGCGTAATGCGTTATGCGTTACGCGTAATGCGTTATGCGCTATGGGTCATGCGTTAAGCGTTATGCGTTATGCGTTATGCGTTATGCGTTATGCGGAATGCGTCATCCGTTATGCGTTATGAGTAATGCGTGATCCGTCATGCGTTATGCGTTAGGCGTTATGCGTTTTGCGTTATGCGTTATGAGTAATGCGAGATCCGTTATGCGTTATGCGTTATGCGTTATGCGGAATGCGTCATCCGTTATGCGTTATGAGTAATGCGTGATCCGTCATGCGTTATGCGTTAGGCGTTATGCGTTTTGCGTTATGCGTTATGAGTAATGCGAGATCCGTTATGCGTTATGCTTTATGCGTTATGCGTTATGCGTTATGCGTTATGTGTTATGCGTTGTGCGTTATCCGCTATGCGTTATACGTTTTACGTTATGCGTTATGCGTTATGAGTTATGCGTTATACGTTATGGGTTATGCGTTATGCGTTATGCGTTATGAGTTATGCGTTATGCGTTATGCGTTATGCGTTATGAGAAATGCGTGATCCGTTATGCGTTATGTGTTATACGTTATGCGTTATGCGTTATGCGTTATGCGTTATGCGTTATGCGTTATGCGTTATGCGTTATGCGTTATGCGTTATGCGATATGCGTTATGCGATTTGCGTTATGCGTTTTGCGTTATGCGTTATGCGTTATGCGTTATGCGTTATGAGTAATGCGTGATCCGGTATGCGTTATGTGTTATGAGTAATGCGTGATCCGTTATGCGTTATGCACTATGCGTTATGCGTTATGCGTTATGCGTTATGCGTTATGCGTTATGCGTTATGGGTTATGCGTTATGCGTTATGCGTTATGCGTTATGCGTTATGCGTTATGCGTTATGCGTTATGCGTTATGCGTTATGCGTTATGCGTTATGTGTTATGCGTTGTGCGTTATCCGCTATGCGTTATGCGTTTTACGTTATGCGTTATGCGTTATGAGTTATGCGTTATACGTTATGGGTTATGCGTTATGCGTTATGCGTTATGCGATTTGGGTTATGCGTTATGCGTTATGCGTTATGCGTTATGGGTTATGCGTTATGCGTTATGCGTTATGCGTTATGCGTTATGCGTTATGCGTTATGAGTTATGCGTTATGCGTTATGCGTTATGAGAAATGCGTGATCCGTTATGCGTTATGTGTTATACGTTATGCGTTATGCGTTATGCGTTATGCGTTATGCGTTATGCGTTATGCGTTATGCGTTATGCGTTATGCGTTATGCGTTATGCGTTATGCGTTATGTGTTATGAGTAATGCGTGATCCGTTATGCGTTATGCGTTATGCATTATGCGTTATCCGTTATGCGTTATGCGTTATGCGTTATGCGTTATGCGTTATGCGTTATGCGTTATGAGTAATGCGTGATCCGGTATGCGTTATGTGTTATGAGTTATGCGTTATACGTTATGGGTTATGCGTTATGCGTTATGCGTTATGCGATTTGGGTTATGCGTTATGCGTTATGCGTTATGCGTTATGGGTTATGCGTTATGCGTTATGCGTTATGCGTTATGCGTTATGCGTTATGCGTTATGCGTTATGCGTTATGCGTTATGCGTTATGCGTTATGCGTTATGCGTTATGAGTTATGCGATATGCGTTATGCGATTTGCGTTATGCGTTATGCGTTATGCGTTATGCGATTTGCGTTATGCGTTATGCGTTATGCGTTATGAGTAATGCGTGATCCGTTATGCGTTATGTGTTATGAGTAATGCGTGATCCGTTATGCGTTATGCGTTATGCATTATGCGTTATCCGTTATGCGTTATGCGTTATGCGTTATGCGTTATGCGTTATGCGTTATGCGTTATGAGTAATGCGTGATCCGGTATGCGTTATGTGTTATGAGTAATGCGTGATCCGTTATGCGTTATGCATTATTCGTTATGCGTTATGCGTTATGCGTTATGCGTTATGCTTTATGCGTTATGCGTTATGCGTTATGCGTTATGCGATTTGCGTTATGCGTTATGCGTTATGCGTTATGCGTTATGCGTTATGCGTTATGCGTTATGCGTTATGCGTTATGCGTTATGCGTTATGAGTTATGCGTTATGCGTTATGCGTTATGCGTTATGAGAAATGCGTGATCCGTTATGCGTTATGTGTTATACGTTATGCGTTATGCGTTATGCGTTATGCGTTATGCGTTATGCGTTATGCGTTATGCGTTATGCGTTATGCGTTATGCGATATGCGTTATGCGATTTGCGTTATGCGTTATGCGTTATGCGATATGAGTAATGCGTGATCCGTTATGCGTTATGTGTTATGAGTAATGCGTGATCCGTTATGCGTTATGCGTTATGCATTATGCGTTATCCGTTATGCGTTATGCGTTATGCGTTATGCGTTATGCGTTATGCGTTATGCGTTATGCGTTATGAGTAATGCGTGATCCGGTATGCGTTATGTGTTATGAGTAATGCGTGATCCGTTATGCGTTATGCGTTATGCGTTATGCGTTATGCGTTATGAGTAATGCGTGATCCGGTATGCGTTATGTGTTATGAGTAATGCGTGATCCGTTATGCGTTATGCGTTATGCGTTATGCGTTATGCGTTATGCGTTATGCGTTATGCGTTATGCGTTATGCGTTATGCGTTATGTGTTATGCGTTGTGCGTTATCCGCTATGCGTTATGCGTTTTACGTTATGCGTTATGCGTTATGAGTTATGCGTTATACGTTATGGGTTATGCGTTATGCGATTTGGGTTATGCGTTATGCGTTATGCGTTATGCGTTATGGGTTATGCGTTATGCGTTATGCGTTATGCGTTATGCGTTATGCGTTATGCGTTATGCGTTATGAGTTATGCGTTATGCGTTATGCGTTATGCGTTATGAGAAATGCGTGATCCGTTATGCGTTATGTGTTATACGTTATGCGTTATGCGTTATGCGTTATGCGTTATGCGTTATGCGTTATGCGTTATGCGTTATGCGTTATGCGATATGCGTTATGCGATTTGCGTTATGCGTTATGCGTTATGCGATTTGCGTTATGCGTTATGCGTTATGCGTTATGCGTTATGAGTAGTGCGTGATCCGTTATGCGTTATGTGTTATGAGTAATGCGTGATCCGTTATGCGTTATGCGTTATGCATTATGCGTTATCCGTTATGCGTTATGCGTTATGCGTTATGCGTTATGCGTTATGCGTTATGCGTTATGCGTTATGCGTTATGAGTAATGCGTGATCCGGTATGCGTTATGTGTTATGAGTAATGCGTGATCCGTTATGCGTTATGCATTATGCGTTATGCGTTATGCGTTATGCGTTATGCGTTATGCGTTATGCTTTATGCGTTATGCGTTATGCGTTATGCGTTATGCGATTTGCGTTATGCGTTATGCGTTATGCGTTATGCGTTATGCGTTATGCGTTATGCGTTTTGCGTTATGCGTTATGCGTTATGCGTTATGCATTATGCGTTATGAGTAATGCGTGATCCGTTATGCGTTATGCGTTATGAGTAATGCGTGATCCGTTATGCGATTTGCGTTATGCGTTAAGCGTTATGCGTTATGCGTTATGCGTTATGCGTTATGCGTTATGAGTTATGCGTTATGCGTTATGCGTTATGCGTTATGAGAAATGCGTGATCCGTTATGCGTTATGTGTTATGCGTTATGCGTTATGCGTTATGCGTTATGCGTTATGAGTAATGCGTGATCCGTTATGCGTTATGCGTTATGCGTTATGAGTAATGCGTGATCCGTTATGCGTTATGCGTTATGAGTAATGCGTGATCCGTTATGCGTTATGCATTAAGCGTTATGCGTTATGCGTTATGCGTTATGCTTTATGCATTATGCGTTATGCGCTATGCGTTATACGTTATGCGTTATGGGTTATGAGTAATGCGTGATCCGTTATGCGTTATGCTTTATGCGTTATGCGTTATGCGTTACGCGTAATGCGTTATGCGTTACGCGTAATGCGTTATGCGCTATGGGTCATGCGTTAAGCGTTATGCGTTATGCGTTATGCGTTATGCGTTATGCGGAATGCGTCATCCGTTATGCGTTATGAGTAATGCGTGATCCGTCATGCGTTATGCGTTAGGCGTTATGCGTTTTGCGTTATGCGTTATGAGTAATGCGAGATCCGTTATACGTTATGCGTTATGCGTTATGCGGAATGCGTCATCCGTTATGCGTTATGAGTAATGCGTGATCCGTCATGCGTTATGCGTTAGGCGTTATGCGTTTTGCGTTATGCGTTATGAGTAATGCGAGATCCGTTATGCGTTATGCTTTATGCGTTATGCGTTATGCGTTATGCGTTATGTGTTATGCGTTGTGCGTTATCCGCTATGCGTTATACGTTTTACGTTATGCGTTATGCGTTATGAGTTATGCGTTATACGTTATGGGTTATGCGTTATGCGTTATGCGTTATGCGATTTGGGTTATGCGTTATGCGTTATGCGTTATGCGTTATGGGTTATGCGTTATTCGTTATGCGTTATGCGTTATGCGTTATGCGTTATGCGTTGTGCGTTATGCGATTTGCGTTATGCGTTATGCGTTATGCGTTATGGGTTGTGCGTTATGCGTTATGCGTTATGCGTTATGCGTTATGCGTTATGCGTTATGCGTTATGCGTTATGCGTTATGGGTTATGCGTTATGCGTTGTGCGTTATGCGTTATGCGTTATGCGTTATGCATTATGCGTTATGCGTTATGAGTGATGCGTGATCCGTTATGCGTTATGCGTAATGAGTAATGCGTGATCCGTTATGCGTTATGCGTTATGCGTTATGCGTTATGCGTTATGCGTTATGCTATTTGCGTTATGCGTTATGCGTTATGCGTTATGCGTTATGCGTTATGCGTTATGCGTTATGAGTAATGCGTGATCCGTTATGCGTTATGCGTTATGCGTTATGCGATATGCATTATGCGTTATGCGTTATGCGTTATGCGTTATGCGTTATGCGTTATGCGTTATGCGTTATGCGTTATGCGTTATGCGTTATGCGATATGCGTTATACGATTTGCGTTATGCGTTATGCGTTATGCGTTATGAGTAATGCGTGATCCGTTATGCGTTATGTGTTATGAGTAATGCGTGATCTGTTATGCGTTATGCGTTATGCATTATGCGTTATCCGTTATGCGTTATGCGTTATGCGTTATGCGTTATGCGTTATGCGTTATGCGTTATGAGTAATGCGTGATCCGGTATGCGTTATGTGTTATGAGTAATGCGTGATCCTTTATGCGTTATGCATTATGCGTTATGCGTTATGCGTTATGCGTTATGCGTTATGCTTTATGCGTTATGCGTTATGCATTATGCGTTATGCGATTTGCGTTATGCGTTATGCGTTATGCGTTATGCGTTATGCGTTATGCGTTATGCGTTATGCGTTATGCGTTATGCGTTATGCGTTATGCGTTATGCGTTATGCGTTATGCATTATGCGTTATGAGTAATGCGTGATCCGTTATGCGTTATGCGTTATGAGTAATGCGTGATCCGTTATGCGTTATGCGTTATGAGTAATGCGTGATCCGTTATGTGTTATGCGTTATGCCTTATGCTTTATGCGTTATGTGTTATGCGTTATGCCTTATGCTTTATGCGTTATGCGTTATGCGTTATGCGTTATGCGTTATGCGTTATGCGTTATGCGTTATGTGTTATGCGTTGTGCGTTATCCGCTATGCGTTATGCGTTTTACGTTATGCGTTATGCGTTATGAGTTATGCGTTATACGTTATGGGTTATGCGTTATGCGTTATGCGTTATGCGATTTGGGTTATGCGTTATGCGTTATGCGTTATGCGTTATGGGTTATGCGTTATGCGTTATGCGTTATGCGTTATGCGTTATGCGTTATGCGTTATGCGTTATGAGTTATGCGTTATGCGTTATGCGTTATGAGAAATGCGTGATCCGTTATGCGTTATGTGTTATACGTTATGCGTTATGCGTTATGCGTTATGCGTTATGCGTTATGCGTTATGCGTTATGCGTTATGCGTTATGCGTTATGCGTTATGCGTTATGCGTTATGTGTTATGAGTAATGCGTGATCCGTTATGCGTTATGCGTTATGCATTATGCGTTATCCGTTATGCGTTATGCGTTATGCGTTATGCGTTATGCGTTATGCGTTATGCGTTATGAGTAATGCGTGATCCGGTATGCGTTATGTGTTATGAGTTATGCGTTATACGTTATGGGTTATGCGTTATGCGTTATGCGTTATGCGATTTGGGTTATGCGTTATGCGTTATGCGTTATGCGTTATAGGTTATGCGTTATGCGTTATGCGTTATGCGTTATGCGTTATGCGTTATGCGTTATGCGTTATGCGTTATGCGTTATGCGTTATGCGTTATGCGTTATGCGTTATGCGTTATGAGTTATGCGATATGCGTTATGCGATTTGCGTTATGCGTTATGCGTTATGCGTTATGCGATATGCGTTATGCGTTATGCGTTATGCGTTATGAGTAATGCGTGATCCGTTATGCGTTATGTGTTATGAGTAATGCGTGATCCGTTATGCGTTATGCGTTATGCATTATGCGTTATCCGTTATGCGTTATGCGTTATGCGTTATGCGTTATGCGTTATGCGTTATGCGTTATGAGTAATGCGTGATCCGGTATGCGTTATGTGTTATGAGTAATGCGTGATCCGTTATGCGTTATGCATTATGCGTTATGCGTTATGCGTTATGCGTTATGCGTTATGCTTTATGCGTTATGCGTTATGCGTTATGCGTTATGCGATTTGCGTTATGCGTTATGCGTTATGCGTTATGCGTTATGCGTTATGCGTTATGCGTTATGCGTTATGCGTTATGCGTTATGCGTTATGAGTTATGCGTTATGCGTTATGCGTTATGCGTTATGAGAAATGCGTGATCCGTTATGCGTTATGTGTTATACGTTATGCGTTATGCGTTATGCGTTATGCGTTATGCGTTATGCGTTATGCGTTATGCGTTATGCGTTATGCGTTATGCGATATGCGTTATGCGATTTGCGTTATGCGTTATGCGTTATGCGATATGAGTAATGCGTGATCCGTTATGCGTTATGTGTTATGAGTAATGCGTGATCCGTTATGCGTTATGCGTTATGCATTATGCGTTATCCGTTATGCGTTATGCGTTATGCGTTATGCGTTATGCGTTATGCGTTATGCGTTATGCGTTATGAGTAATGCGTGATCCGGTATGCGTTATGTGTTATGAGTAATGCGTGATCCGTTATGCGTTATGCGTTATGCGTTATGCGTTATGCGTTATGAGTAATGCGTGATCCGGTATGCGTTATGTGTTATGAGTAATGCGTGATCCGTTATGCGTTATGCGTTATGCGTTATGCGTTATGCGTTATGCGTTATGCGTTATGCGTTATGCGTTATGCGTTATGCGTTATGCGTTATGGGTTATGCGTTATGCGTTATGCGTTGTGCGTTATGCGTTATGCGTTATGCGTTATGCATTATGCGTTATGCGTTATGAGTGATGCGTGATCCGTTATGCGTTATGCGTAATGAGTAATGCGTGATCCGTTATGCGTTATGCGTTATGCGTTATGCGTTATGCGTTATGCGTTATGCTATTTGCGTTATGCGTTATGCGTTATGCGTTATGCGTTATGCGTTATGCGTTATGCGTTATGAGTAATGCGTGATCCGTTATGCGTTATGCGTTATGCGTTATGCGATATGCATTATGCGTTATGCGTTATGCGTTATGCGTTATGCGTTATGCGTTATGCGTTATGCGTTATGCGTTATGCGTTATGCGTTATGCGTTATGCGATATGCGTTATACGATTTGCGTTATGCGTTATGCGTTATGCGTTATGAGTAATGCGTGATCCGTTATGCGTTATGTGTTATGAGTAATGCGTGATCTGTTATGCGTTATGCGTTATGCATTATGCGTTATCCGTTATGCGTTATGCGTTATGCGTTATGCGTTATGCGTTATGCGTTATGCGTTATGAGTAATGCGTGATCCGGTATGCGTTATGTGTTATGAGTAATGCGTGATCCTTTATGCGTTATGCATTATGCGTTATGCGTTATGCGTTATGCGTTATGCGTTATGCGTTATGCTTTATGCGTTATGCGTTATGCATTATGCGTTATGCGATTTGCGTTATGCGTTATGCGTTATGCGTTATGCGTTATGCGTTATGCGTTATGCGTTATGCGTTATGCGTTATGCGTTATGCGTTATGCGTTATGCGTTATGCGTTATGCATTATGCGTTATGAGTAATGCGTGATCCGTTATGCGTTATGCGTTATGAGTAATGCGTGATCCGTTATGCGTTATGCGTTATGAGTAATGCGTGATCCGTTATGTGTTATGCGTTATGCCTTATGCTTTATGCGTTATGTGTTATGCGTTATGCCTTATGCTTTATGCGTTATGCGTTATGCGTTATGCGTTATGCGTTATGCGTTATGTGTTATGCGTTATGCGTTATGCGTTATGCGTTATGCGTTATGCGTTATGCGATATGCGTTATGATTTATGCGATATGCGTTATGCGTTATGTTTTATGCGTTATGTGTTATGCGTTATGCGTTTTCGTTATGCGTTATGCGTTATGCGTTATATGTTATGTGTTATGCGTTATGTGTTATGCGTTATGCGTTATGTGTTATGCGTTGTGCGTTATCCGCTATGCGTTATGCTTTATGCGTTATGCGATATGCGTTACGCGTAATGCGTTATGCGCTATGGGTCATGCGTTATGCGTTATGCGTTATGCGTTATGCGTTAAGAGTAATGCGTGATCCGTTATGCGTTATGCGTTATGCGTTATGCGTTATGCGTTATGCGTTATGCGTAATGCGTTATGCGTTATGCGTTATGCGTTATGAGTTATGCGTTATGCGTAATGAGTTATGCGTTATGCGTTATGCGTTATGCGTTATGCGTAATGAGAAATGCGTGATCCGTTATGCGTTATGCGTTATGAGTAATGCGTGATCCGTTATGCGTTATGCGTTATGCGTTATGCGTTATGCGTTATTCGTTATGCGTTATGAGTGATGCGTGATCCGTTATGCGTTATGCGTAATGAGTAATGCGTGATCCGTTATGCGTTATGCGTTATGCGTTATGCGTTATGCGTTATGCGTTATGCGTTATGAGTAATGCGTGATCCGTTATGCGTTATGCGTTATGCGTTATGCGTTATGAGTAATGCGTGATCCGTTATGCGTTATGCGTTATGCGTTATGCGTTATGCGTTATGCGTTATGCGTTATGCGTTATGCGTTATGAGTTATGCGTTATGCGTTATGAGTTATGCGTTATGCGTTATGCGTTATGCGTTATGCGTTATGAGAAATGCGTGATCCGTTATGCGTTATGCGTTATGAGTAATGCGTGATCCGTTATGCGTTATGCGTTATGCGTTATGCGTTATGCGTTATGCGTTATGCGTTATGCGTTATGCGTTATGCGTTATGCGTTATGCGTTATGCGTTATGCGTTATGTGTTATGCGTTGTGCGTTATCCGCTATGCGTTATGCGTTTTACGTTATGCGTTATGCGTTATGAGTTATGAGTTATGCGATATGCGTTATGATTTATGCGATATGCGTTATGCGTTATGTTTTATGCGTTATGTGTTATGCGTTATGCGTTTTCGTTATGCGTTATGCGTTATGCGTTATATGTTATGTGTTATGCGTTATGTGTTATGCGTTATGCGTTATGTGTTATGCGTTGTGCGTTATCCGCTATGCGTTATGCTTTATGCGTTATGCGATATGCGTTACGCGTAATGCGTTATGCGCTATGGGTCATGCGTTATGCGTTATGCGTTATGCGTTATGCGTTAAGAGTAATGCGTGATCCGTTATGCGTTATGCGTTATGCGTTATGCGTTATGCGTTATGCGTTATGCGTTATGCGTTATGCGTTATGCGTTATGCGTTATGCGTTATGAGTTATGCGTTATGCGTTATGAGTTATGCGTTATGCGTTATGCGTTATGCGTTATGCGTTATGCGTTATGAGAAATGCGTGATCCGTTATGCGTTATGCGTTATGAGTAATGCGTGATCCGTTATGCGTTATGCGTTATGCGTTATGCGTTATGCGTTATTCGTTATGCGTTATGAGTGATGCGTGATCCGTTATGCGTTATGCGTAATGAGTAATGCGTGATCCGTTATGCGTTATGCGTTATGCGTTATGCGTTATGCGTTATGCGTTATGCGTTATGCTATTTGCGTTATGCGTTATGCGTTATGCGTTATGCGTTATGCGTTATGAGTAATGCGTGATCCGTTATGCGTTATGCGTTATGCGTTATGCGTTATGCGTTATGCGTTATGCGTTATGCGTTATGCGTTATGAGTTATGCGTTATGCGTTATGAGTTATGCGTTATGCGTTATGCGTTATGCGTTATGCGTTATGAGAAATGCGTGATCCGTTATGCGTTATGCGTTATGAGTAATGCGTGATCCGTTATGCGTTATGCGTTATGCGTTATGCGTTATGCGTTATGCGTTATGCGTTATGCGTTATGCGTTATGCGTTATGCGTTATGCGTTATGCGTTATGCGTTATGCGTTATGCGTTATGCGTTATGCGTTATGTGTTATGCGTTGTGCGTTATCCGCTATGCGTTATGCGTTTTACGTTATGCGTTATGCGTTATGAGTTATGCGTTATACGTTTTGCGTTATGCGTTATGCGTTATGCGATTTGCGTTATGCGTTATGCGTTTTGCGTTATGCGTTATGGGTTATGCGTTATACGTTATGCGTTATGTGTTATGCGTTGTGCATTATCCGCTATGCGTTATGCTTTATGCGTTATGCGTTATGCGTTATGCGTTATGCGTTATGCGTTATGTGTTATGCGTTATGCGTTATGCGTTATGCGTTATGCGTTATGCGTTATGCGATATGCGTTATGATTTATGCGATATGCGTTATGCGTTATGTTTTATGCGTTATGTGTTATGCGTTATGCGTTTTCGTTATGCGTTATGCGTTATGCGTTATATGTTATGTGTTATGCGTTATGTGTTATGCGTTATGCGTTATGTGTTATGCGTTGTGCGTTATCCGCTATGCGTTATGCTTTATGCGTTATGCGATATGCGTTACGCGTAATGCGTTATGCGCTATGGGTCATGCGTTATGCGTTATGCGTTATGCGTTATGCGTTAAGAGTAATGCGTGATCCGTTATGCGTTATGCGTTATGCGTTATGCGTTATGCGTTATGCGTTATGCGTTATGAGAAATGCGTGATCCGTTATGCGTTATGCGTTATGAGTAATGCGTGATCCGTTATGCGTTATGCGTTATGCGTTATGCGTTATTCGTTATGCGTTATGAGTGATGCGTGATCCGTTATGCGTTATGCGTAATGAGTAATGCGTGATCCGTTATGCGTTATGCGTTATGCGTTATGCGTTATGCGTTATGCGTTATGCGTTATGCTATTTGCGTTATGCGTTATGCGTTATGCGTTATGCGTTATGCGTTATGAGTAATGCGTGATCCGTTATGCGTTATGCGTTATGCGTTATGCGTTATGCGTTATGCGTTATGCGTTATGCGTTATGAGTTATGCGTTATGCGTTATGAGTTATGCGTTATGCGTTATGCGTTATGCGTTATGCGTTATGAGAAATGCGTGATCCGTTATGCGTTATGCGTTATGAGTAATGCGTGATCCGTTATGCGTTATGCGTTATGCGTTATGCGTTATGCGTTATGCGTTATGCGTTATGCGTTATGCGTTATGCGTTATGCGTTATGCGTTATGCGTTATGCGTTATGCGTTATGCGTTATGTGTTATGCGTTGTGCGTTATCCGCTATGCGTTATGCGTTTTACGTTATGCGTTATGCGTTATGAGTTATGCGTTATACGTTTTGCGTTATGCGTTATGCGTTATGCGATTTGCGTTATGCGTTATGCGTTTTGCGTTATGCTTTATGCGTTATGCGATATGCGTTACGCGTAATGCGTTATGCGCTATGGGTCATGCGTTATGCGTTATGCGTTATGCGTTATGCGTTAAGAGTAATGCGTGATCCGTTATGCGTTATGCGTTATGCGTTATGCGTTATGCGTTATGCGTTATGCGTTATGCGTTATGCGTTATGCGTTATGAGTTATGCGTTATGCGTTATGAGTTATGCGTTATGCGTTATGCGTTATGCGTTATGCGTTATGAGAAATGCGTGATCCGTTATGCGTTATGCGTTATGAGTAATGCGTGATCCGTTATGCGTTATGCGTTATGCGTTATGCGTTATTCGTTATGCGTTATGAGTGATGCGTGATCCGTTATGCGTTATGCGTAATGAGTAATGCGTGATCCGTTATGCGTTATGCGTTATGCGTTATGCGTTATGCGTTATGCTATTTGCGTTATGCGTTATGCGTTATGCGTTATGCGATATGCGTTATGAGTAATGCGTGATCCGTTATGCGTTATGCGTTATGCGTTATGCGTTATGCGTTATGCGTTATGAGTTATGCGTTATGCGTTATGAGTTATGCGTTATGCGTTATGCGTTATGCGTTATGCGTTATGAGAAATGCGTGATCCGTTATGCGTTATGCGTTATGAGTAATGCGTGATCCGTTATGCGTTATGCGTTATGCGTTATGCGTTATGCGTTATGCGTTATGCGTTATGCGTTATGCGTTATGCGTTATGCGTTATGCGTTATGCGTTATGCGTTATGCGTTATGCGTTATGTGTTATGCGTTGTGCGTTATCCGCTATGCGTTATGCGTTTTACGTTATGCGTTATGCGTTATGAGTTATGCGTTATACGTTTTGCGTTATGCGTTATGCGTTATGCGATTTGCGTTATGCGTTATGCGTTTTGCGTTATGCGTTATGGGTTATGCGTTATACGTTATGCGTTATGCGTTATGCGTTATGCGTTATGCGTTATGCGTTATGCGTTATGCGTTATGCGTTATGCGTTATGCGTTATGAGTAATGCGTGATCCGTTATGCGTTATGCGTTATGCGTTATGCGTTATAAGTAATGCGTGATCCGTTATGCGTTATGCGTTATGCGTTATGCGTTATGCGTTATGCGTTATACGTGATCCGTTATGCGTTATGCGTTATGCGTTATGAGTAATGCGTGATCCGTTATGCGTTATGCGTAATGAGTAATGCGTGATCCGTTATGCGTTATGCGTTATGCGTTATGCGTTATGCGTTATGCGTTATGCTATTTGCGTTATGCGTTATGCGTTATGCGTTATGCGTTATGCGTTATGCGTTATGCGTTATGAGTAATGCGTGATCCGTTATGCGTTATGCGTTATGCGTTATGCATTATGCGTTATGCGTTATGCGTTATGCGTTATGCGTTATGCGTTATGCGTTATGCGTTATGAGTTATGCGTTATGCGTTATGAGTTATGCGTTATGCGTTATGCGTTATGCGTTATGAGAAATGCGTGATCCGTTATGCGTTATGCGTTATGAGTAATGCGTGATCCGTTATGCGTTATGCGTTATGCGTTATGCGTTATGCGTTATGCGTTATGCGTTATGCGTTATGCGTTATGCGTTATGCGTTATGCGTTATGCGTTAAGCGTTATGTGTTATGCGTTGTGCGTTATCCGCTATGCGTTATGCGTTTTACGTTATGCGTTATGCGTTATGCGTTATGCGTTATGCGTTATGCGTTATGCGTTATGGGTTATGCGTTATGTGTTATGCGTTATGCGTTATGTGTTATGCGTTGTGCGTTAACCGCTATGCGTTATGCTTTATGCGTTATGCGTTATGCGTTACGCGTAATGCGTTATGCGCTATGGGTCATGCGTTATGCGTTATGCGTTATGCGTTATCCGCTATGCGTTATGCGTTTTACGTTATGCGTTATGCGTTATGAGTTATGCGTTATACGTTATGCGTTATGCGTTATGCGTTATGCGTTATGCGTTATGCGTTATGCGTTATGCGTTATGCGTTATGCGTTATGCGTTATGCGTTATGCGTTATGCGTTATGCGTTATGCGTTATGCGTTATGCGTTATGCGTTATGCGTTACGCGTTATGCGTTATGCGTTATGTGTTATGCGTTGTGCGTTATCCGCTATGCGTTATGCGTTTTACGTTATGCGCTATGCGTTATGCGTTATGCGTTATGCGTTATGCGTTATGCGTTATGCGTTATGCGTTATGCGTTATGCGTTATGCGTTATGCGTTATGCGTTATGCGTTATGCGTTACGCGTTATGCGTTATGCGTTATGCGTTATGCGTTATGCGTTATGCGTTGTGCGTTATGCCTTATGCGTTATGCGTTATGCGTTATGAGTGATGCGTGATCCGTTATGCGTAATGAGTAATGCGTGATCCGTTATGCGTTATGCGTTATGCGTTATGCGTTATGCGTTATGCGTTATGCTATTTGCGTTATGCGTTATGCGTTATGCGTTATGCGTTATGAGTAATGCGTGATCCGTTATGCGTTATGCGTTACGCGTTATGCGTTATGCGTTATGCGTTATGCGTTATGCGTTATGCGTTATGCGTTATGTGTTATGCGTTGTGCGTTATCCGCTATGCGTTATGCGTTTTACGTTATGCGCTATGCGTTATGAGTTATGCGTTATACGTTATGGGTTATGCGTTATGCGTTATGCGTTATGCGATTTGGGTTATGCGTTATGCGTTATGCGTTATGCGTTATGCGTTATGGGTTGTGCGTTATGCGTTATGCGTTATGCGTTATGCGTTATGCGTTATGCGTTATGAGTTATGCGTTATGCGTTATGCGTTATGCGTTATGAGAAATGCGTGATCCGTTATGCGTTATGTGTTATACGTTATGCGTTATGCGTTATGCGTTATGCGTTATGCGTTATGCGTTATGCGTTATGCGTTATGCGTTATGCGTTATGCGATATGCGTTATGCGATTTGCGTTATGCGTTATGCGTTATGCGTTATGAGTAATGCGTGATCCGTTTTGCGTTATGTGTTATGAGTAATGCGTGATCCGTTATGCGTTATGCGTTATGCATTATGCGTTATCCGTTATGCGTTATGCGTTATGCGTTATGCGTTATGCGTTATGCGTTATGGGTTATGCGTTATGCGTTATGCGTTATGCGTTATGCGTTATGCGTTATGCGTTATGCGTTATGCGTTAAGCGTTATGCGTTATGCGTTATGCGTTATGAGTGATGCGTGATCCGTTATGCGTTATGCGTAATGAGTAATGCGTGATCCGTTATGCGTGATCCGTTATGCGTTATGCGTTATGCGTTATGCGTTATGCGTTATGCGTTATGCTATTTGCGTTATGCGTTATGCGTTATGCGTTATGCGTTATGCGTTATGCGTTATGCGTTATGAGTAATGCGTGATCCGTTATGCGTTATGCGTTATGCGTTATGCGTTATGCGTTATGCGTTATGCGTTATGCGTTATGCGTTATGAGTTATGCGTTATGCGTTATGAGTTATGCGTTATGCGTTATGCGTTATGCGTTATGCGTTATGCGTTATGAGAAATGCGTGATGCGTTATGCGTTATGAGTAATGCGTGATCCGTTATGCGTTATGCGTTATGCGTTATGCGTTATGCGTTATGCGTTATGCGTTATGCGTTATGCGTTATGCGTTATGCGTTATGCGTTATGCGTTATGCGTTATGCGTTAAGCGTTATGTGTTATGCGTTGTGCGTTATCCGCTATGCGTTATGCGTTTTACGTTATGCGTTATGCGTTATGCGTTATGCGTTATGCGTTATGCGTTATGCGTTATGCGTTATGCGTTATGTGTTATGCGTTATGCGTTATGTGTTATGCGTTGTGCGTTAACCGCTATACGTTATGCTTTATGCGTTATGCGTTATGCGTTACGCGTAATGCGTTATGCGCTATGGGTCATGCGTTATGCGTTATGCGTTATGCGTTATCCGCTATGCGTTATGCGTTTTACGTTATGCGTTATGCGTTATGCGTTATGGGTTATGCGTTATGCGTTATGCGTTATGCGTTATGCGTTATGCGTTATGCGTTATGCGTTATGCGTTATGCGTTATGCGTTATGCGTTAAGCGTTATGTGTTATGCGTTGTGCGTTATGCATTATGCGTTATGAGTAATGCGTGATCCGTTATGCGTTATGCGTTATGAGTAATGCGTGATCCGTTATGCGTTATGCGTTATGAGAAATGCATGATCTGTTATGCGTTATGCGTTATGAGTAATGCGTGATCCGTTATGCGTTATGCGTTATGCCTTATGCTTTATGCGTTATGCGTTATGCGTTATGCGTTATGCGTTATGCGTTATGTGTTATGCGTTATGCGTTATGCGTTATGCGTTATGCGTTATGCGTTATGCGTTATGCGATATGCGTTATGATTTATGCGATATGCGTTATGCGTTATGTTTTATGCGTTATGTGTTATGCGTTATGCGTTATGAGTAATGCGTGATCCGTTATGCGTTATGCGTTATGCGTTATGCGTTATGCGTTATGCGTTATGCGTTTTGCTTTATGCGTTATGCGTTATGGGTTATGCGTTATGCGTTATGCGTTATGCGTTATGCGTTATGCGTTATGCGTTATGCGTTATGCGTTATGCGTTATGCGTTATGCGTTATGCGATTAGCGTTATGCGTTATGCGTTATGGGTTGTGCGTTATGAGTCATGCGTTATGCGTTATGCGTTTTGCTTTATGCGTTATGCGTTATGGGTTATGCGTTATGCGTTATGCGTTATGCGTTATGCGTTATGAGAAATGCGAGATCCGTTATGCGTTATGCGTTATGCGTTATGCGTTATGCGTTATGAGTAATGCGTGATCCGTTATGCGTTATGCGTTATGAGTAATGCGTGATCCGTTATGCGTTATGCGTTATGCATTATGCGTTATGCGTTATGCGTTATGCGTTATGCGTTATGCTTTATGCGTTATGCGTTATGCGTTATGCGTTATGCGTTATGTGTTATGCGTTGTGCGTTATCCGCTATGCGTTATGCGTTTTCGTTATGCGTTATGCGTTATATGTTATGTGTTATGCGTTATGTGTTATGCGTTATGCGTTATGTGTTATGCGTTGTGCGTTATCCGCTATGCGTTATGCTTTATGCGTTATGCGATATGCGTTACGCGTAATGCGTTATGCGCTATGGGTCATGCGTTATGCGTTATGCGTTATGCGTTATGCGTTATGCGTTATGAGTAATGCGTGATCCGTTATGCGTTATGCGTTATGCGTTATGCGTTATGCGTTATGCGTTATGCGTTATGCGTTATGCGTTATGCGTTATGCGTTATGAGTTATGCGTTATGCGTTATGAGTTATGCGTTATGCGTTATGCGTTATGCGTTATGCGTTATGAGAAATGCGTGATCCGTTATGCGTTATGCGTTATGAGTAATGCGTGATCCGTTATGCGTTATGCGTTATGCGTTATGCGTTATTCGTTATGCGTTATGAGTGATGCGTGATCCGTTATGCGTTATGCGTAATGAGTAATGCGTGATCCGTTATGCGTTATGCGTTATGCGTTATGCGTTATGCGTTATGCGTTATGCTATTTGCGTTATGCGTTATGCGTTATGCGTTATGAGTAATGCGTGATCCGTTATGCGTTATGCGTTATGCGTTATGCGTTATGCGTTATGCGTTATGCGTTATGCGTTATGAGTTATGCGTTATGCGTTATGAGTTATGCGTTATGCGTTATGCGTTATGCGTTATGCGTTATGCGTTATGAGAAATGCGTGATCCGTTATGCGTTATGCGTTATGAGTAATGCGTGATCCGTTATGCGTTATGCGTTATGCGTTATGCGTTATGCGTTATGCGTTATACGTTATGCGTTATGAGTAATGCGTGATCCGTTATGCATTATGTGTTATGCATTAAGCGTTATGCGTTATGCATTATGCGTTATGCGTTATGCTTTATGCATTATGCGATATGCGTTACGCGATTTGCGTTATGCGTTATGGGTTGTGCGTTATGAGTCATGGGTTATGCGTTATGTGTTTTGCTTTATGCGTTATGCGTTATGGGTTTTGCGTTATGCGTTATGCGTTATGAGTAATGCGTGATCCGTTATGTATTATGCGTTATGCGCTATGCGTTATGCGTTATGCGTTATGTGTTATGAGTAATGCGTGATCCGTTATGCGTTATGCTTTATGCGTTATGCGTTATGCGTTACGCGTTTTGCGTTATGCGCTATGGGTCATGCGTTAAGCGTTATGCTTTATGCGTTATGCGTTATGCGGAATGCGTCATCCGTTATGCGTTATGAGTAATGCGTGATCCGTCATGCGTTATGCGTTCGGCGTTATGCGTTTTGCGTTATGCGTTTTGAGTAATGAACGATCCGTTACGCGTTATGCGTTATGCGTTATGCGTTATGCGTTATGGGTTATGCGTTATGCGTTTTGCGTTATGCGTTATGCGTTATGCGTTATGCGTTATGCGTTATGCGTTATGCGTTATGCGTTATGCGTTATACGTTATGCGTTATGCGTTATGCGTTGTGCATTATGCGTTATGAGTAATGCGTGATCCGTTATGCGTTATGCGTTATGAGTAATGCGTGATCCGTTATGCGTTATGCGTTATGAGAAATGCATGATCTGTTATGCGTTATGCGTTATGAGTAATGCGTGATCCGTTATGCGTTATGCGTTATGCCTTATGCTTTATGCGTTATGCGTTATGCGTTATGCGTTATGCGTTATGCGTTATGTGTTATGCGTTATGCGTTATGCGTTATGCGTTATGCGTTATGCGTTATGCGTTATGCGATATGCGTTATGATTTATGCGATATGCGTTATGCGTTATGTTTTATGCGTTATGTGTTATGCGTTATGCGTTTTCGTTATGCGTTATGCGTTATATGTTATGTGTTATGCGTTATGTGTTATGCGTTATGCGATATGTGTTATGCGTTGTGCGTTATCCGCTATGCGTTATGCTTTATGCGTTATGCGATATGCGTTACGCGTAATGCGTTATGCGCTATGGGTCATGCGTTATGCGTTATGCGTTATGCGTTATGCGTTATGCGTTATGAGTAATGCGTGATCCGTTATGCGTTATGCGTTATGCGTTATGCGTTATGCGTTATGCGATATGCGTTATGATTTATGCGATATGCGTTATGCGTTATGTTTTATGCGTTATGTGTTATGCGTTATGCGTTTTCGTTATGCGTTATGCGTTATATGTTACGTTTTATGCGTTATGTGTTATGCGTTATGCGTTATGCGTTATATGTTATGTGTTATGCGTTATGTGTTATGCGTTATGCGTTATGTGTTATGCGTTGTGCGTTATCCGCTATGCGTTATGCTTTATGCGTTATGCGATATGCGTTACGCGTAATGCGTTATGCGCTATGGGTCATGCGTTATGCGTTATGCGTTATGCGTTATGCGTTATGAGTAATGCGTGATCCGTTATGCGTTATGCGTTATGCGTTATGCGTTATGCGTTATGCGTTATGCGTTTTGCTTTATGCGTTATGCGTTATGGGTTATGCGTTATGCGTTATGCGTTATGCGTTATGCGTTATGCGTTATGCGTTATGCGTTATGCGTTATGCGTTATGCGTTATGCGTTATGCGATTAGCGTTATGCGTTATGCGTTATGGGTTGTGCGTTATGAGTCATGCGTTATGCGTTATGCGTTTTGCTTTATGCGTTATGCGTTATGGGTTATGCGTTATGCTTTATGCGTTATGCGTTATGCGTTATGCGTTATGAGAAATGCGAGATCCGTTATGCGTTATGCGTTATGCGTTATGCGTTATGCGTTATGAGTAATGCGTGATCCGTTATGCGTTATGCGTTATGAGTAATGCGTGATCCGTTATGCGTTATGCGTTATGCATTATGCGTTATGCGTTATGCGTTATGCGTTATGCGTTATGCTTTATGCGTTATGCGTTATGCGTTATGCCTTATGCGTTATGCGTTATGCGTTATGTGTTATGCGTTGTGCGTTATCCGCTATGCGTTATGCGTTTTCGTTATGCGTTATGCGTTATATGTTATGTGTTATGCGTTATGTGTTATGCGTTATGCGTTATGTGTTATGCGTTGTGCGTTATCCGCTATGCGTTATGCTTTATGCGTTATGCGATATGCGTTACGCGTAATGCGTTATGCGCTATGGGTCATGCGTTATGCGTTATGCGTTATGAGTAATGCGTGATCCGTTATGTATTATGCGTTATGCGCTATGCGTTATGCGTTATGCGTTATGTGTTATGAGTAATGCGTGATCCGTTATGCGTTATGCTTTATGCGTTATGCGTTATGCGTTACGCGTTTTGCGTTATGCGCTATGGGTCATGCGTTAAGCGTTATGCTTTATGCGTTATGCGTTATGCGGAATGCGTCATCCGTTATGCGTTATGAGTAATGCGTGATCCGTCATGCGTTATGCATTCGGCGTTATGCGTTTTGCGTTATGCGTTTTGAGTAATGAACGATCCGTTACGCGTTATGCGTTATGCGTTATGCGTTATGCGTTATGGGTTATGCGTTATGCGTTTTGCGTTATGCGTTATGCGTTATGCGTTATGCGTTATGCGTTATGCGTTATGCGTTATGCGTTATGCGTTATACGTTATGCGTTATGCGTTATGCGTTGTGCATTATGCGTTATGAGTAATGCGTGATCCGTTATGCGTTATGCGTTATGAGTAATGCGTGATCCGTTATGCGTTATGCGTTATGAGAAATGCATGATCTGTTATGCGTTATGCGTTATGAGTAATGCGTGATCCGTTATGCGTTATGCGTTATGCCTTATGCTTTATGCGTTATGCGTTATGCGTTATGCGTTATGCGTTATGCGTTATGTGTTATGCGTTATGCGTTATGCGTTATGCGTTATGCGTTATGCGTTATGCGATATGCGTTATGATTTATGCGATATGCGTTATGCGTTATGTTTTATGCGTTATGTGTTATGCGTTATGCGTTTTCGTTATGCGTTATGCGTTATATGTTATGTGTTATGCGTTATGTGTTATGCGTTATGCGATATGTGTTATGCGTTGTGCGTTATCCGCTATGCGTTATGCTTTATGCGTTATGCGATATGCGTTACGCGTAATGCGTTATGCGCTATGGGTCATGCGTTATGCGTTATGCGTTATGCGTTATGCGTTATGCGTTATGAGTAATGCGTGATCCGTTATGCGTTATGCGTTATGCGTTATGCGTTATGCGTTATGCGATATGCGTTATGATTTATGCGATATGCGTTATGCGTTATGTTTTATGCGTTATGTGTTATGCGTTATGCGTTTTCGTTATGCGTTATGCGTTATATGTTACGTTTTATGCGTTATGTGTTATGCGTTATGCGTTATGCGTTATATGTTATGTGTTATGCGTTATGTGTTATGCGTTATGCGTTATGTGTTATGCGTTGTGCGTTATCCGCTATGCGTTATGCTTTATGCGTTATGCGATATGCGTTACGCGTAATGCGTTATGCGCTATGGGTCATGCGTTATGCGTTATGCGTTATGCGTTATGCGTTATGAGTAATGCGTGATCCGTTATGCGTTATGCGTTATGCGTTATGCGTTATGCGTTATGCGTTATGCGTTTTGCTTTATGCGTTATGCGTTATGGGTTATGCGTTATGCGTTATGCGTTATGCGTTATGCGTTATGCGTTATGCGTTATGCGTTATGCGTTATGCGTTATGCGTTATGCGATTAGCGTTATGCGTTATGCGTTATGGGTTGTGCGTTATGAGTCATGCGTTATGCGTTATGCGTTTTGCTTTATGCGTTATGCGTTATGGGTTATGCGTTATGCTTTATGCGTTATGCGTTATGCGTTATGCGTTATGAGAAATGCGAGATCCGTTATGCGTTATGCGTTATGCGTTATGCGTTATGCGTTATGAGTAATGCGTGATCCGTTATGCGTTATGCGTTATGAGTAATGCGTGATCCGTTATGCGTTATGCGTTATGCATTATGCGTTATGCGTTATGCGTTATGCGTTATGCTTTATGCGTTATGCGTTATGCGTTATGCGTTATGCGTTATGCGTTATGCGTTATGTGTTTTGCGTTGTGCGTTATCCGCTATGCGTTATGCGTTTTCGTTATGCGTTATGCGTTATATGTTATGTGTTATGCGTTATGTGTTATGCGTTATGCGTTATGTGTTATGCGTTGTGCGTTATCCGCTATGCGTTATGCTTTATGCGTTATGCGATATGCGTTACGCGTAATGCGTTATGCGCTATGGGTCATGCGTTATGCGTTATGCGTTATGCGTTATGCGTTATGCGTTATGAGTAATGCGTGATCCGTTATGCGTTATGCGTTATGCGTTATGCGTTATGCGTTATGCGTTATGCGTTATGCGTTATGCGTTATGAGTTATGCGTTATGCGTTATGAGTTATGCGTTATGCGTTATGCGTTATGCGTTATGCGTTATGAGAAATGCGTGATCCGTTATGCGTTATGCGTTATGAGTAATGCGTGATCCGTTATGCGATATGCGTTATGCGTTATGTTTTATGCGTTATGTGTTATGCGTTATGCGTTTTCGTTATGCGTTATGCGTTATATGTTATGTGTTATGCGTTATGTGTTATGCGTTATGCGTTATACGTTATGCGTTATGCGTTATGCGTTATGCGTTATGCGTTATGCGTTATACGTTATGCGTTATGCGTTATGCGTTGTGCATTATGCGTTATGAGTAATGCGTGATCCGTTATGCGTTATGCGTTATGAGTAATGCGTGATCCGTTATGCGTTATGCGTTATGAGAAATGCATGATCTGTTATGCGTTATGCGTTATGAGTAATGCGTGATCCGTTATGCGTTATGCGTTATGCCTTATGCTTTATGCGTTATGCGTTATGCGTTATGCGTTATGCGTTATGCGTTATGTGTTATGCGTTATGCGTTATGCGTTATGCGTTATGCGTTATGCGTTATGCGATATGCGTTATGATTTATGCGATATGCGTTATGCGTTATGTTTTATGCGTTATGCGTTATGCGTGATCCGTTATGCGTTATGCGTTATGCTTTATGCATTATGCGTTATGCGATTTGCGTTATGCGTTATGCGATTTGCGTTATGCGTTATGCGTTATGGTTTGTGCGTTATGAGTCATGCGTTATGCGTTATGCGTTTTGCTTTATGCGTTATGCGTTATGGGTTATGCGTTATGCGTTATGCGTTATGAGTTATGCGTTATGCGTTATGCGTTATGCGTTATGCGTTATGCGTTATGCGTTATGCGTTATGCGTGATCCGTTATGTGTTATGCGTTATGCGTTATGCGTTACGCGTTTTGCGTTATGCGTTATGCGTTATGTGTTATGCGTTATGCGTTATGCGTTATGCGTTATGCGTTATGCGTTATGCGTTATGCGTTATGCGTTATGCGTTATGCGTTATGCGTTATGCGTTATGCGTTATGCGTTATGCGTTATGCGTTATGCGTTATGCGTTATGCGTTATGCGTTATGCGTTATGCGTTATGCGTTATGCGTTATGCGTTATGCGTTATGCGTTATGCGTTATGCGTTATGCGTTATGCGTTATGCGTTATGCGATTTGCGTTATGCGTTATGCGTTATGGGTTGTGCGTTATGAGTCATGCGTTATGCGTTATGCGTTTTGCTTTATGCGTTATGCGTTATGTGTTATGCGTTATGCGTTATGCGTTATGCGTTATGCGTTATGCGTTATGCGTTATGCGTTATGCGTTATGCGTTATGCGTTATGCGTTATGCGTTATGCGTTATGCGTTATGCGTTATGCGTTATGCGTTATGCGTTATGCGTTATGCGTTATGCGTTATGCGTTATGCGTTATGCGTTATGCGTTATGCGTTATGCGTTATGCGTTATGCGTTATGCGTTATGCGTTATGTGTTATGCGTTGTGCGTTATGCGTTATGGGTTATGAGTAATGCGTGATCCGTTATGCGTTATGCTTTATGCGTTATGCGTTATGCGTTACGCGTAATGCGTTATGCGCTATGGGTCATGCGTTAAGCGTTATGCGGTATGCGTTATGCGTTATGCGTGATCCGTTATGCGTTATGCGTTATGCTTTATGCATTATGCGTTATGCGATTTGCGTTATGCGTTATGCGATTTGCGTTATGCGTTATGCGTTATGGGTTGTGCGTTATGAGTCATGCGTTATGCGTTATGCGTTTTGCTTTATACGTTATGCGTTATGGGTTATGCGTTATGCGTTGTGCGTTATGAGTTATGCGTTATGCGTTATGCGTTATGCGTTATGCGTGATCCGTTATGTGTTATGCGTTATGCGTTATGCGTTACGCGTTTTGCGTTATGCGTTATGCGTTATGTGTTATCCGTTATGCGTTATGCGTTATGCGTTATGCGTTATGCGTTATGCGTTATGCGTTATGCGTTATGCGTTATGCGTTATGCGTTATGCGTTATGCGTTATGCGTTATGCGTTATGCGTTATGCGTTATGCGTTATGCGTTATGCGTTATGCGTTATGCGTTATGCGTTATGCGTTATGCGTTATGCGTTATGCGTTATGCGTTATGCGTTATGCGTTATGCGTTATGCGTTATGCGATTTGCGTTATGCGTTATGCGTTATGGGTTGTGCGTTATGCGTTATGCGTTTTGCTTTATGCGTTATGCGTTTTGCTTTATGCGTTATGCGTTATGCGTTATGCGTTATGCGTTATGCGTTATGCGTTATGCGTTATGCGTTATGCGTTATGCGTTATACGTTATGCGTTATGCGTTATGCGTTATGCGTTATGCGTTATGCGTTATGCGTTATGCGTTATGCGTTATGCGTTATGCGTTATGCGTTATGCGTTATGCGTTATGCGTTATGCGTTATGCGTTATGCGTTATGCGTTATGCGTTATGCGTTATGCGTTATGCGTTATGCGTTATGCGTTATGCGTTATGCGTTATGTGTTATGCGTTGTGCGTTATGCGTTATGGGTTATGAGTAATGCGTGATCCGTTATGCGTTATGCTTTATGCGTTATGCGTTATGCGTTACGCGTAATGCGTTATGCGCTATGGGTCATGCGTTAAGCGTTATGCGGTATGCGTTATGCGTTATGCGTGATCCGTTATGCGTTATGCGTTATGCTTTATGCATTATGCGTTATGCGATTTGCGTTATGCGTTATGCGATTTGCGTTATGCGTTATGCGTTATGGGTTGTGCGTTATGAGTCATGCGTTATGCGTTATGCGTTTTGCTTTATACGTTATGCGTAATGGGTTATGCGTTATGCGTTATGCGTTATGAGTTATGCGTTATGCGTTATGCGTTATGCGTTATGCGTTATGCGTTATGCGTGATCCGTTATGTGTTATGCGTTATGCGTTATGCGTTACGCGTTTTGCGTTATGCGTTATGCGTTATGCGTTATGCGTTATGCGTTATGCGTTATGCGTTATGCGTTATGCGTTATGCGTTATGCGTTATGCGTTATGCGTTATGCGTTATGCGTTATGCGTTATGCGTTATGCGTTATGCGTTATGCGTTATGCGTTATGCGTTATGCGTTATGCGTTATGCGTTATGCGTTATGCGATTTGCGTTATGCGTTATGCGTTATGGGTTGTGCGTTATGAGTCATGCGTTGTGCGTTATCCGCTATGCGTTATGCTTTATGCGTTATGCGATATGCGTTACGCGTAATGCGTTATGCGCTATGGGTCATGCGTTATGCGTTATGCGTTATGCGTTATGCGTTATGCGTTATGAGTAATGCGTGATCCGTTATGCGTTATGCGTTATGCGTTATGCGTTATGCGTTATGCGATATGCGTTATGATTTATGCGATATGCGTTATGCGTTATGCGTTATGAGTTATGCGTTATGCGTTATGCGTTATGCGTTATGAGTAATGCGTGATCCGTTATGCGTTATGCATTAAGCGTTATGCGTTATGCGTTATGCGTTATGCGTTATGCGTTATGCGTTATGCGTTATGCGTTATGCTTTATGCATTATGCGTTATGCGCTATGCGTTATGCGTTATGCGTTATGGGTTATGAGTAATGCGTGATCCGTTATGCGTTCTGCTTTATGCGTTATGCGTTATGCGTTACGCGTAATGCGTAATGCGTTATGCGTTACGCGTAATGCGTTATGCGCTATGGGTCATGCTTTAACCGTTATTCGTTATGCGTTATGCGTTATGCGTTATGCGTTATGCGTTATGCGTTATGCGTTATGCGTTATGCGTTATGCGTTATGCGTTATGCGTTATGCGATTTGCGTTATGCGTTATGCGTTATGGGTTGTGCGTTATGAGTCATGCGTTATGCGTTATGCGTTTTGCTTTATGCGTTATGCGTTATGTGTTATGCGTTATGCGTTATGCGTTATGCGTTATGCGTTATGCGTTATGCGTTATGCGTTATGCGTTATGCGTTATGCGTTATGCGTTATGCGTTATGCGTTATGCGTTATGCGTTATGCGTTATGCGTTATGCGTTATGCGTTATGCGTTATGCGTTATGCGTTATGCGTTATGCGTTATGCGTTATGCGTTATGCGTTATGCGTTATGCGTTATGCGTTATGCGTTATGTGTTATGCGTTGTGCGTTATGCGTTATGGGTTATGAGTAATGCGTGATCCGTTATGCGTTATGCTTTATGCGATATGCGTTATGCGTTACGCGTAATGCGTTATGCGCTATGGGTCATGCGTTAAGCGTTATGCGGTATGCGTTATGCGTTATGCGTGATCCGTTATGCGTTATGCGTTATGCTTTATGCATTATGCGTTATGCGATTTGCGTTATGCGTTATGCGATTTGCGTTATGCGTTATGCGTTATGGGTTGTGCGTTATGAGTCATGCGTTATGCGTTTTGCTTTATACGTTATGCGTAATGGGTTATGCGTTATGCGTTATGCGTTATGAGTTATGCGTTATGCGTTATGCGTTATGCGTTATGCGTTATGCGTTATGCGTTATGCGTGATCCGTTATGTGTTATGCGTTATGCGTTATGCGTTACGCGTTTTGCGTTATGCGTTATGCGTTATGCGTTATGCGTTATGCGTTATGCGTTATGCGTTATGCGTTATGCGTTATGCGTTATGCGTTATGCGTTATGCGTTATGCGTTATGCGTTATGCGTTATGCGTTATGCGTTATGCGTTATGCGTTATGCGTTATGCGTTATGCATTATGCGTTATGCGTTATGCGTTATGCGTTATGCGTTATGCGTTATGCGTTATGCGATTTGCGTTATGCGTTATGCGTTATGGGTTGTGCGTTATGAGTCATGCGTTATGCGTTATGCGTTATGCTTTATGCGTTATGCGTTATGCGTTATGCGTTATGCGTTATGCGTTATGCGTTATGCGTTATGCGTTATGCGTTATGCGTTATGCGTTATGCGTTATGCGTTATGCGTTATGCGTTATGCGTTATGCGTTATGCGTTATGCGTTATGCGTTATGCGTTATGCGTTATGCGTTATGCGTTATGCGTTATGCGTTATGCGTTATGCGTTATGCGTTATGCGTTATGCGTTATGCGTTATGCGTTATGCGTTATGCGTTATGCGTTATGCGTTATGCGTTATGAGTAATGCGTGATCCGTTATGCGTTATGCGTTATGCGTTATGCGTTATGAGTAATGCGTGATCCGTTATGCCTTATGCGTTATGCGTTATGCGTTATGCGTTATGCGTTATGCGTTATGCGTTATGCGTTATGCGTGATCCGTTATGCGTTATGCGTTATGCGTTATGAGTAATGCGTGATCCGTTATGCGTTATGCGTTAAGAGTAATGCGTGATCCGTTATGCGTTATGCGTTATGCATTAAGCGTTATGCGTTATGCGTTATGCGTTATGTGTTATGCGTTATGCGTTATGCGTTATGCGTCATGCGTTTTGCTTTATGCGTTAGGCGTTATGGGTTATGCGTTATGCGTTATGCGTTATGCGTTATGAGTAATGCGTGATCCGTTATGTGTTATGCGTTATGCGCTATGCGTTATGCGTTATGCGTTATGCGTTACGCGTTATGCGTTATGGGTTATGAGTAATGCGTGATCCGTTATGCGTTATGCTTTATGCGTTATGCGTTATGCGTTACGCGTAATGCGTTATGCGCTATGGGTCATGCGTTAAGCGTTATGCGTTATGCGTTATGCGTTATGCGTGATCCGTTATGCGTTATGCGTTATGCTTTATGCATTATGCATTATGCGATTTGCGTTATGCGTTATGCGTTATGGGTTGTGCGTTATGAGTCATGCGTTATGCGTTATGCGTTTTGCTTTATGCGTTATGCGTTATGGGTTATGCGTTATGCGTTATGCGTTATGAGTTATGCGTTATGCGTTATGCGTTATGCGTTATGCGTTATGCGTGATCCGTTATGTGTTATGCGTTATGCGTTATGCGTTACGCGTTTTGCGTTATGCGTTATGCGTTATGCGTTATGCGTTATGCGATTTGCGTTATGCGTTAAGCGTTATGCGTTATGCGTTATGCGTTATGCGTTATGCGTTATGAGTTATGCGTTATGCGTTATGCGTTATGCGTTATGCGTTATGCGTTATGCGTTATGCGTTATGCGTTATGCGTTATGCGTTATGCGTTATGCGATTTGCGTTATGCGTTAAGCGTTATGCGTTATGCGTTATGCGTTATGCGTTATGCGTTATGCGTTATGCGATTTGCGTTATGCGTTAAGCGTTATGCGTTATGCGTTATGCGTTATGCGTTATGCGTTATGAGTTATGCGTTATGCGTTATGCGTTATGCGTTATGCGTTATGCGTTATGCGTTATGCGTTATGCGATTTGCGTTATGCGTTAAGCGTTATGCGTTATGCGTTATGCGTTATGCGTTATGCGTTATGAGTTATGCGTTATGCGTTATGCGTTATGCGTTATGCGTTATGCGTTATGCGTTATGCGTTATGCGTTATGCGTTATGCGTTATGCGTTATGCGTTATGCGATTTGCGTTATGCGTTAAGCGTTATGCGTTATGCGTTATGCGTTATGCGTTATGCGTTATGAGTTATGCGTTATGCGTTATGCGTTATGCGTTATGAGTAATGCGTGATCCGTTATGCGTTATGCATTAAGCGTTATGCGTTATGCGTTATGCGTTATGCGTTATGCGTTATGCGTTATGCGTTATGCGTTATGCTTTATGCATTATGCGTTATGCGCTCTGCGTTATGCGTTATGCGTTATGGGTTATGAGTAATGCGTGATCCGTTATGCGTTATGCTTTATGCGTTATGCGTTATGCGTTACGCGTAATGCGTAATGCGTTATGCGTTACGCGTAATGCGTTATGCGCTATGGGTCATGCTTTAACCGTTATTCGTTATGCGTTATGCGTTATGCGTTATGCGGAATGCGTCATCCGTTATGCGTTATGAGTAATGCGTGATCCGTCATGCGTTATGCGATAGGCGTTATGCGTTATGCGTTATGAGTAATGCGAGATCCGTTATGCGATATGCTTTATGCGTTATGCGTTATGCGTTATGCGTTATGCGTTATGTGTTATGCGTTGTGCGTTATCCGCTATGCGTTATGCGTTTTACGTTATGCGTTATGCGTTATGAGTTATGCGTTATACGTTATGGGTTATGCGTTATGCGTTATGCGATTTGGGTTATGCGTTATGCGTTATGCGTTATGCGTTATGAGTAATGCGTGATCCGTTATGCGTTATGCGTTATGCGTTATGCGTTATGCGATTTGGGTTATGCGTTATGCGTTATGCGTTATGCGTTATGCGTTATGAGTAATGCGTAATCCGTTATGCGTTATGCGTTATGCGTTATGCGTTATGCGTTATGCGTTATGCGTTATGCGTTATGCGTTATGCGTTATGCGTTATGGGTTATGAGTAATGCGTGATCCGTTATGCGTTATGCGTTATGAGTAATGCGTGATCCGTTATACGTTATGCGTTATGCGTTATGCGTTATACGTTATGCGTTATGGGTTATGCGTTATGTGTTATGCGTTATGCGTTATGTGTTATGCGTTGTGCGTTATCCGCTATGCGTTATGCTTTATGCGTTATGCGTTATGCGTTACGCGTAATGCGTTATGCGCTATGGGTCATGCGTTATGCGTTATGCGTTATGCGCTATGCGTTATGCGTTATGTGTTATGCTTTGTGCGTTATCCGCTATGCGTTATGCGTTATGCGTTATCCGTTATGCGTTATGCGTTATGCGTTATGCGTTATGCGTTATGCGTTATGCTATTTGCGTTATGCGTTATGCGTTATGCGTTATGCGTTATGCGTTATGCGTTATGCGTTATGCGTTATGCGTTATGGGTTATGAGTAATGCGTGATCCGTTATGCGTTATGCGTTATGCGTTACGCGTAATGCGTTATGCGCTATGGGTCATGCGTTAAGCGTTATGCGTTATGCGTTATGCGTTATGCGTTATGCGTTATGCGTTATGCGTTATGCGTTATGCGTTATGCGTTATGCGTTATGCGTTATGCGTTATGCGTTATGCGTTATGCGTTATGCGTTATGCTATTTGCGTTATGCGTTATGCGTTATGCGTTATGCGTTATGCGTAATGCGTTATGCGTTATGCGTTATGAGTAATGCGTGATCCGTTATGCGTTATGCGTTATGCGTTATGCGTTATGCGTTATGCGTTATGCGTTATGCGTTATGCGTTATGGGTTATGAGTAATGCGTGATCCGTTATGCGTTATGCGTTATGCGTTACGCGTAATGCGTTATGCGCTATGGGTCATGCGTTAAGCGTTATGCGTTATGCGTTATGCGTTATGCGTTATGCGTTATGCGTTACGCGTTACGCGTTACGCGTTACGCGTTACGCGTTACGCGTTATGGGTTATGCGTTATGCGTTATGCGTTATGCGTTATGCGTTATGCGTTATGCGTTATGCGTTATGCGTTATGCGTGATCCGTTATGTGTTATGCGTTATGCGTTATGCGTTACGCGTTTTGCGTTATGCGTTATGCGTTATGCGTTATGCGTTATGCGTTATGCGTTACGCGTTATGCGTTATGCGTTTTACCTTATGCGTTATGCGTTATGAGTTATGCGTTATACGTTATAGGTTATGTGTTATGCGTTATGCGTTATGCGATTTGGGTTATGCGTTATGCGTTATGCGTTATGCGTTATGCGTTATGCGTTATGGGTTATGCGTTATGCGTTATGCGGTATGCGTTATGCGTTATGCGTTATGCGTTATGCGTTATGCGTTATGCGTTATGCGTTATGCGATTTGCGTTATGCGTTAAGCGTTATGCGTTATGCGTTATGCGTTATGCGTTATGCGTTATGAGTTATGCGTTATGCGTTATGCGTTATGCGTTATGCGATATGCGTTATGCGTTATGCGTTATGGGTTATGAGTAATGCGTGATCCGTTATGCGTTATGCGTTATGCGTTACGCGTAATGCGTTATGCGTTATGCGTTATGCGTTAGGCGTTATGCGTTATGCGTTATGCGTTATGCGTTATGCGTTATGCGTTATGCGTTATGCGTTATGCGTTATGCGTTATGCGTTATGCGTTATGCGTTATGCGTTATGCGTTATGCGTTATGCGTTATGCGTTATGCGTTATGCGTTATGCGTTATGCGTTATGCGTTATGCGTTATGCGTTATGCGTTACGCGTTATGCGTTACGCGTTATGCGTTACGCGTTATGCGTTATGCGATATGCGTTATGCGTTATGCGTTATGCGTTATGGGTTATGCTATTTGCGTTATGCGTTATGCGTTATGCGTTATGCGTAATGCATTATGCGTTATGCGTTATGAGTAATGCGTGATCCGTTATGCGTTATGCGTTATGCGTTATGCGTTATGCGTTATGCGTTATGCGTTATGCGTTATGGGTTATGAGTAATGCGTGATCCGTTATGCGTTATGCGTTATGCGTTACGCGTAATGCGTTATGCGCTATGGGTCATGCGTTAAGCGTTATGCGTTATGCGTTATGCGTTATGGGTTATGCGTTATGCGTTATGCGTTATGCGTTAAGCGTTATGCGTTATGCGTTATGCGTTATGCGTTATGCTTTATGCGTTATGCGTTATGCGTTATGCGTTATGCGTTATGAGTAATGCGTGATCCGTTATGCGTTATGCGTTAAGAGTAATGCGTGATCCGTTATGCGTTATGCGTGATCCGTTATTCGTTATGCTTTATGCGTTATGCGTTATGCGTTACGCGTTATGCGTTATGCGTTATGCGTTAAGCGTTATGCGTTATGCGTTATGCGTTATGCGTTATGCGTTATGCGTTATGGGTTATGAGTAATGCGTGATCCGTTATGCGTTATGCGTTATGCGTTATGGGTTATGCGTTATGCGTTATGCGTTATGCGTTATGCGTTATGCGTTATGCGTTATGGGTTATGCGTTATGGGTTATGCGTTATGCGTTATGCGTTATGCGTTATGCGTTATGCGTTATGCGTTATGCGTTATGCGTTATGCGTTACGCGTTACGCGTTATGCGTTATGCGATATGCGTTATGCGTTATGCGTTATGCGTTATGGGTTATGCTATTTGCGTTATGCGTTATGCGTTGTGCGTAATGCATTATGCGTTATGCGTTATGAGTAATGCGTGATCCGTTATGCGTTATGCGTTATGCGTTATGCGTTATGCGTTATGCGTTATGCGTTATGGGTTATGAGTAATGAGTGATCCGTTATGCGTTATGCGTTATGCGTTATGCGTTATGAGTAATGCGTGATCCGTTATGCGTTATGCGTTATGCGTTATGCGTTATGCGTTATGCGTTATGCGTTATGCGTTATGCGTTATGGGTTATGCGTTATGGGTTATGCGTTATGCGTCATGCGTTATGCGTTATGCGTTATGCGTTATGCGTTATGCGTTATGCGTTATGCGTTATGCGTTATGCGTTATGCGTTACGCGTTATGCGTTATGCGATATGCGTTATGCGTTATGCGTTATGCGTTATGCGTTATGGGTTATGCTATTTGCGTTATGCGTTATGCATTATGCGTTATGCGTTATGCGTAATGCATTATGCGTTATGCGTTATGAGTAATGCGTTATGCGTTATGCGTTATGCGTTATGCGTTATGCGTTATGCGTTATGCGTTATGCGTTATGCGTTATGCGTTATGCGTTATGCGTTATGCGTTATGCGTTATGCGTTATGGGTTATGAGTAATGCGTGATCCGTTATGCGTTATGCGTTATGCGTTACGCGTAATGCGTTATGCGCTATGGGTCATGCGTTAAGCGTTATGCGTTATGCGTTATGCGTTACGCGTTATGCGTTATGCGTTATGCGTTATGCGTTATGCGTTATGCGTTATGCGTTATGCGTTATGCGTTATGCGTTATGCGTTATGCGTTATGCGTTATGCGTTATGCGTTATGCGTTATGCGTTATGCGTTATGCGTTATGCGTTATGCGTTATGCGTTATGCGTTATGCGTTATGCGTTATGCGTTATGCGTTATGCGTTATGAGTAATGCGTGATCCGTTATGCGTTATGCGTTAAGAGTAATGCCTGATCCGTTATGCGTTATGCGTGATCCGTTATTCGTTATGCTTTATGCGTTATGCGTTATGCGTTACGCGTTATGCGTTATGCGTTATGCGTTATGCGCTATGCGTTATGCGTTATGCGTTATGGGTTATGAGTAATGCGTGATCCGTTATGCGTTATGCGTTACGCGTAATGCGTTATGCGCTATGGGTCATGCGTTAAGCGTTATGCGTTTTGCGTTATGCGTTATGCGTTATGCGTTATGCGTTATGCGTTATGCGTTATGCGTTATGGGTTATGCTATTTGCGTTATGCGTTATGCGTTATGCGTTATGCGTAATGCGTTATGCGTTATGAGTAATGCGTGATCCGTTATGCGTTATGCGTTATGCGTTATGCGTTATGCGATATGCGTTATGCGTTATGCGTTATGCGTTACGCGTTATGCGTTATGCGATATGCGTTATGCGTTATGCGTTATGCGTTATGCGTTATGGGTTATGCTATTTGCGTTATGCGTTATGCGTTATGCGTTATGCGTAATGCATTATGCGTTATGCGTTATGAGTAATGCGTGATCCGTTATGCGTTATGCGTTATGCGTTATGCGTTATGCGTTATGCGTTATGCGTTATTGGTTATGAGTAATGCGTGATCCGTTATGCGTTATGCGTTACGCGTAATGCGTTATGCGCTATGGGTCATGCGTTAAGCGTTATGCGTTATGCGTTATGCGTTATGCGTTATGCGTTATGCGTTATGCGTTATGCGTTATGCGTTATGCGTTATGCGTTATGCGTTATGCGTTATGCGTTATGCGTAATGCGTTATGCGTTATGCGTTATGCGTTATGCTATTTGCGTTATGCGTTATGCGTTATGCGTTATGCGTAATGCATTATGCGTTATGCGTTATGAGTAATGCGTGATCCGTTATGCGTTATGCGTTATGCGTTATGCGTTATGCGTTATGCGTTATGCGTTATTGGTTATGAGTAATGCGTGATCCGTTATGCGTTATGCGTTATGCGTTACGCGTAATGCTTTATGCGCTATGGGTCATGCGTTAAGCGTTATGCGTTATGCGTTATGCGTTGTGCGTAATGCATTATGCGTTATGCGTTATGAGTAATGCGTGATCCGTTATGCGTTATGCGTTATGCGTTATGCGTTATGCGTTATGCGTTATGCGTTATGGGTTATGAGTAATGAGTGATCCGTTATGCGTTATGCGTTATGCGTTACGCGTAATGCGTTATGCGCTATGGGTCATGCGTTAAGCGTTATGCGTTATGCGTTATGCGTTATGCGTTATGCGTAATGCGTTATGCGTTATGCGTTATGAGTAATGCGTGATCCGTTATGCGTTATGCGTTATGCGTTATGCGTTATGCGTTATGCGTTATGGGTTATGAGTAATGCGTGATCCGTTATGCGTTATGCGTTACGCGTAATGCGTTATGCGTTATGCGTTATGCGTTATGCGTTATGCGTTATGCGTTATGCGTTATGCGTTATGCGTTATGCGTTATGGGTTATGCGTTATGGGTTATGCGTTATGCGTTATGCGTTATGCGTTATGCGTTATGCGTTATGCGTTATGCGTTATGCGTTATGCGTTATGCGTTACGCGTTATGCGTTATGCGATATGCGTTATGCGTTATGCGTTATGCGTTAAGAGTTATGGGTTATGCTATTTGCGTTATGCGTTATGCGTTATGCGTTATGCGTTATGCGTAATGCATTATGCGTTATGCGTTATGAGTAATGCGTTATGCGTTATGCGTTATGCGTTATGCGTTATGCGTTATGCGTTATGCGTTATGCGTTATGCGTTATGCGTTATGCGTTATGCGTTATGGGTTATGAGTAATGCGTGATCCGTTATGCGTTATGCGTTATGCGTTACGCGTAATGCGTTATGCGCTATGGGTCATGCGTTAAGCGTTATGCGTTATGCGTTATGCGTTATGCGTTATGCGTTATGCGTTATGCGTTATGCGTTATGCGTTATGCGTTATGCGTTATGCGTTATGCGTTATGCGTTATGCGTTATGCGTTATGCGTTATGCGTTATGCGTTATGCGTTATGAGTAATGCGTGATCCGTTATGCGTTATGCGTTAAGAGTAATGCCTGATCCGTTATGCGTTATGCGTGATCCGTTATTCGTTATGCTTTATGCGTTATGCGTTATGCGTTACGCGTTATGCGTTATGCGTTATGCGTTATGCGTTATGCGTTATGCGTTATGCGTTATGGGTTATGAGTAATGCGTGATCCGTTATGCGTTATGCGTTATGCGTTACGCGTAATGCGTTATGCGCTATGGGTCATGCGTTAAGCGTTATGCGTTATGCGTTATGCGTTATGCGTTATGCGTTATGCGTTATGCGTTATGCGTTATGGGTTATGCTATTTGCGTTATGCGTTATGCGTTATGCGTTATGCGTAATGCGTTATGCGTTATGAGTAATGCGTGATCCGTTATGCGTTATGCGTTATGCGTTATGCGTTATGCGTTATGCGTTATGCGTTATGCGTTATGCGTTATGCGTTATGCGTTACGCGTTATGCGTTATGCGATATGCGTTATGCGTTATGCGTTATGCGTTATGCGTTATGGGTTATGCTATTTGCGTTATGCGTTATGCGTTATGCGTTATGCGTTATGCGTAATGCATTATGCGTTATGCGTTATGAGTAATGCGTGATCCGTTATGCGTTATGCGTTATGCGTTATGCGTTATGCGTTATGGGTCATGCGTTAAGCGTTATGCGTTATGCGTTATGCGTTATGCGTTATGCGTTATGCGTTATGCGTTATGCGTTATGCGTTATGCGTTATGCGTTATGCGTTATGCGTTATGCGTTATGCGTTATGCGTTATGCGTTATGCGTTATGCGTTATGCGTTATGCGTTATGCGTTATGCGTTATGCGTTATGCGTTATGCGTTATGCGTTATGCGTTATGCGTTATGCGTTATGCGTTATGCGTTATGCGTTATGAGTAATGCGTGATCCGTTATGCGTTATGCGTTAAGAGTAATGCCTGATCCGTTATGCGTTATGCGTGATCCGTTATTCGTTATGCTTTATGCGTTATGCGTTATGCGTTACGCGTTATGCGTTATGCGTTATGCGTTATGCGTTATGCGTTATGCGTTATGCGTTATGGGTTATGAGTAATGCGTGATCCGTTATGCGTTATGCGTTATGCGTTACGCGTAATGCGTTATGCGCTATGGGTCATGCGTTAAGCGTTATGCGTTAGGCGTTATGCGTTATGCGTTATGCGTTATGCGTTATGCGTTATGCGTTATGCGTTATGCGTTATGCGTTATGGGTTATGCTATTTGCGTTATGCGTTATGCGTTATGCGTTATGCGTAATGCGTTATGCGTTATGAGTAATGCGTGATCCGTTATGCGTTATGCGTTATGCGTTATGCGTTATGCGTTATGCGTTATGCGTTATGCGTTATGCGTTATGCGTTATGCGTTACGCGTTATGCGTTATGCGATATGCGTTATGCGTTATGCGTTATGCGTTATGCGTTATGGGTTATGCTATTTGCGTTATGCGTTATGCGTTATGCGTTATGCGTAATGCATTATGCGTTATGCGTTATGAGTAATGCGTGATCCGTTATGCGTTATGCGTTATGCGTTATGCGTTATGCGTTATGCGTTATGCGTTATTGTTTATGAGTAATGCGTGATCCGTTATGCGTTATGCGTTATGCGTTACGCGTAATGCGTTATGCGCTATGGGTCATGCGTTAAGCGTTATGCGTTATGCGTTATGCGTTATGCGTTATGCGTTATGCGTTATGCGTTATGCGTTATGCGTTATGCGTTATGCGTTATGCGTTATGCGTTATGCGTTATGCGTTATGCGTTATGCGTAATGCGTTATGCGTTATGCGTTATGCGTTATGGGTTATGCGTTATGCGTTATGCGTTATGCGTTACGCGTTACGCGTTAAGCGTTACGCGTTATGCGTTACGCGTTACGCGTTATGCGTTATGCGTTATGCGTTATGCGTTATGCGTTATGCGTTATGCGTTATGCGTTATGCGTTATGCGTTATGCGTTATGCGTTATGCGTTATGCGTTATGCGTTACGCGTTATGCGTTATGCGATATGCGTTATGCGTTATGCGTTATGCGTTATGCGTTATGGGTTATGCTATTTGCGTTATGCGTTATGCGTTATGCGTTATGCGTAATGCATTATGCGTTATGCGTTATGAGTAATGCGTGATCCGTTATGCGTTATGCGTTATGCGTTATGCGTTATGCGTTATGCGTTATGCGTTATTGGTTATGAGTAATGCGTGATCCGTTATGCGTTATGCGTTATGCGTTACGCGTAATGCGTTATGCGCTATGGGTCATGCGTTAAGCGTTATGCGTTATGCGTTATGCGTTGTGCGTAATGCGTTATGCGTTATGCGTTATGAGTAATGCGTGATCCGTTATGCGTTATGCGTTATGCGTTATGCGTTATGCGTTATGCGTTATGGGTTATGAGTAATGAGTGATCCGTTATGCGTTATGCGTTATGCGTTACGCGTAATGCGTTATGCGCTATGGGTCATGCGTTAAGCGTTATGCGTTATGCGTTATGCGTTATGCGTTATGCGTAATGCGTTATGCGTTATGCGTTATGAGTAATGCGTGATCCGTTATGCGTTATGCGTTATGCGTTATGCGTTATGCGTTATGCGTTATGCGTTATGCGTTATGGGTTATGAGTAATGCGTGATCCGTTATGCGTTATGCGTTACGCGTAATGCGTTATGCGTTATGCGTTATGCGTTATGCGTTATGCGTTATGCGTTATGCGTTATGCGTTATGCGTTATGGGTTATGCGTTATGGGTTATGCGTTATGCGTTATGCGTTATGCGTTATGCGTTATGCGTTATGCGTTATGCGTTATGCGTTATGCGTTATGCGTTACGCGTTATGCGTTATGCGATATGCGTTATGCGTTATGCGTTATGCGTTATGCGTAATGCATTATGCGTTATGCGTTATGAGTAATGCGTTATGCGTTATGCGTTATGCGTTATGCGTTATGCGTTATGCGTTATGCGTTATGCGTTATGCGTTATGCGTTATGCGTTATGCGTTATGCGTTATGCGTTATGCGTTATGGGTTATGAGTAATGCGTGATCCGTTATGCGTTATGCGTTATGCGTTACGCGTAATGCGTTATGCGCTATGGGTCATGCGTTAAGCGTTATGCGTTATGCGTTATGCGTTATGCGTTATGCGTTATGCGTTATGCGTTATGCGTTATGCGTTATGCGTTATGCGTTATGGGTTATGAGTAATGCGTGATCCGTTATGCGTTATGCGTTACGCGTAATGCGTTATGCGTTATGCGTTATGCGTTATGCGTTATGCGTTATGCGTTATGCGTTATGCGTTATGGGTTATGCGTTATGGGTTATGCGTTATGCGTTATGCGTTATGCGTTATGCGTTATGCGTTATGCGTTATGCGTTATGCGATATGCGTTATGCGTTATGCGTTATGCGTTATGCGTTATGGGTTATGCTATTTGCGTTATGCGTTATGCGTTATGCGTTATGCGTTATGCGTAATGCATTATGCGTTATGCGTTATGAGTAATGCGTTATGCGTTATGCGTTATGCGTTATGCGTTATGCGTTATGCGTTATGCGTTATGCGTTATGCGTTATGCGTTATGCGTTATGCGTTATGCGTTATGCGTTATGCGTTATGCGTTATGCGTTATGGGTTATGAGTAATGCGTGATCCGTTATGCGTTATGCGTTATGCGTTACGCGTAATGCGTTATGCGCTATGGGTCATGCGTTATGCGTTATGCGTTATGCGTTATGCGTTATGCGTTATGGGTTATGCGTTATGGGTTATGCGTTATGCGTTATGCGTTATGCGTTATGCGTTATGCGTTATGCGTTATGCGTTATGCGTTATGCGTTATGCGTTACGCGTTATGCGTTATGCGATATGCGTTATGCGTTATGCGTTATGCGTTATGCGTTATGGGTTATGCTATTTGCGTTATGCGTTATGCGTTATGCGTTATGCGTTATGCGTAATTCATTATGCGTTATGCGTTATGAGTAATGCGTTATGCGTTATGCGTTATGCGTTATGCGTTATGCGTTATGCGTTATGCGTTATGCGTTATGCGTTATGCGTTATGCGTTATGCGTTATGCGTTATGCGTTATGCGTTATGGGTTATGAGTAATGCGTGATCCGTTATGCGTTATGCGTTATGCGTTACGCGTAATGCGTTATGCGCTATGGGTCATGCGTTAAGCGTTATGCGTTATGCGTTATGCGTTATGCGTTATGCGTTATGCGTTATGCGTTATGCGTTATGCGTTATGCGTTATGCGTTATGCGTTATGCGTTATGCGTTATGCGTTATGCGTTATGCGTTATGCGTTATGCGTTATGCGTTATGCGTTATGCGTTATGCGTTATGCGTTATGCGTTATGCGTTATGCGTTATGAGTAATGCGTGATCCGTTATGCGTTATGCGTTAAGAGTAATGCCTGATCCGTTATGCGTTATGCGTGATCCGTTATTCGTTATGCTTTATGCGTTATGCGTTATGCGTTACGCGTTATGCGTTATGCGTTATGCGTTATGCGTTATGCGTTATGCGTTATGCGTTATGGGTTATGAGTAATGCGTGATCCGTTATGCGTTATGCGTTATGCGTTACGCGTAATGCGTTATGCGCTATGGGTCATGCGTTAAGCGTTATGCGTTATGCGTTATGCGTTATGCGTTATGCGTTATGCGTTATGCGTTATGGGTTATGCTATTTGCGTTATGCGTTATGCGTTATGCGTTATGCGTAATGCGTTATGCGTTATGAGTAATGCGTGATCCGTTATGCGTTATGCGTTATGCGTTATGCGTTATGCGTTATGCGTTATGCGTTATGCGTTATGCGTTATGCGTTACGCGTTATGCGTTATGCGATATGCGTTATGCGTTATGCGTTATGCGTTATGCGTTATGCGTTATTGGTTATGAGTAATGCGTGATCCGTTATGCGTTATGCGTTATGCGTTACGCGTAATGCGTTATGCGCTATGGGTCATGCGTTAAGCGTTATGCGTTATGCGTTATGCGTTATGCGTTATGCGTTATGCGTTATGCGTTATGCGTTATGCGTTACGCGTTATGCGTTATGCGATATGCGTTATGCGTTATGCGTTATGCGTTATGCGTTATGCGTTATTGGTTATGAGTAATGCGTGATCCGTTATGCGTTATGCGTTATGCGTTACGCGTAATGCGTTATGCGCTATGGGTCATGCGTTAAGCGTTATGCGTTATGCGTTATGCGTTATGCGTTATGCGTTATGCGTAATGCATTATGCGTTATGCGTTATGAGTAATGCGTGATCCGTTATGCGTTATGCGTTATGCGTTATGCGTTATGCGTTATGCGTTATGCGTTATTGGTTATGAGTAATGCGTGATCCGTTATGCGTTATGCGTTATGCGTTACGCGTAATGCGTTATGCGCTATGGGTCATGCGTTAAGCGTTATGCGTTATGCGTTATGCGTTATGCGTTATGCGTTATGCGTTATGCGTTATGCGTTATGCGTTATGCGTTATGCGTTATGCGTTATGCGTTATGCGTTATGCGTTATGCGTAATGCGTTATGCGTTATGCGTTATGCGTTATGCTATTTGCGTTATGCGTTATGCGTTATGCGTTATGCGTAATGCATTATGCGTTATGCGTTATGAGTAATGCGTGATCCGTTATGCGTTATGCGTTATGCGTTATGCGTTATGCGTTATGCGTTATGCGTTATTGGTTATGAGTAATGCGTGATCCGTTATGCGTTATGCGTTATGCGTTACGCGTAATGCTTTATGCGCTATGGGTCATGCGTTAAGCGTTATGCGTTATGCGTTATGCGTTGTGCGTAATGCATTATGCGTTATGCGTTATGAGTAATGCGTGATCCGTTATGCGTTATGCGTTATGCGTTATGCGTTATGCGTTATGCGTTATGCGTTATGGGTTATGAGTAATGAGTGATCCGTTATGCGTTATGCGTTATGCGTTACGCGTAATGCGTTATGCGCTATGGGTCATGCGTTAAGCGTTATGCGTTATGCGTTATGCGTTATGCGTTATGCGTAATGCGTTATGCGTTATGCGTTATGAGTAATGCGTGATCCGTTATGCGTTATGCGTTATGCGTTATGCGTTATGCGTTATGCGTTATGCGTTATGGGTTATGAGTAATGCGTGATCCGTTATGCGTTATGCGTTACGCGTAATGCGTTATGCGTTATGCGTTATGCGTTATGCGTTATGCGTTATGCGTTATGCGTTATGCGTTATGGGTTATGCGTTATGCGTTATGCGTTATGCGTTATGCGTTATGCGTTATGCGTTATGCGTTATGCGTTATGCGTTATGCGTTATGCGTTATGCGTTACGCGTTATGCGTTATGCGATATGCGTTATGCGTTATGCGTTATGCGTTATGCGTTATGGGTTATGCTATTTGCGTTATGCGTTATGCGTTATGCGTTATGCGTTATGCGTAATGCATTATGCGTTATGCGTTATGAGTAATGCGTTATGCGTTATGCGTTATGCGTTATGCGTTATGCGTTATGCGTTATGCGTTATGCGTTATGCGTTATGCGTTATGCGTTATGCGTTATGCGTTATGCGTTATGCGTTATGCGTTATGGGTTATGAGTAATGCGTGATCCGTTATGCGTTATGCGTTATGCGTTACGCGTAATGCGTTATGCGCTATGGGTCATGCGTTAAGCGTTATGCGTTATGCGTTATGCGTTATGCGTTATGCGTTATGCGTTATGCGTTATGCGTTATGCGTTATGCGTTATGCGTTATGCGTTATGCGTTATGCGTTATGCGTTATGCGTTATGCGTTATGCGTTATGCGTTATGCGTTATGCGTTATGCGTTATGCGTTATGCGTTATGCGTTATGAGTAATGCGTGATCCGTTATGCGTTATGCGTTAAGAGTAATGCCTGATCCGTTATGCGTTATGCGTGATCCGTTATTCGTTATGCTTTATGCGTTATGCGTTATGCGTTACGCGTTATGCGTTATGCGTTATGCGTTATGCGTTATGCGTTATGCGTTATGCGTTATGGGTTATGAGTAATGCGTGATCCGTTATGCGTTATGCGTTATGCGTTACGCGTAATGCGTTATGCGCTATGGGTCATGCGTTAAGCGTTATGCGTTATGCGTTATGCGTTATGCGTTATGCGTTATGCGTTATGCGTTATGCGTTATGCGTTATGGGTTATGCGATTTGCGTTATGCGTTATGCGTTATGCGTTATGCGTAATGCGTTATGCGTTATGAGTAATGCGTGATCCGTTATGCGTTATGCGTTATGCGTTATGCGTTATGCGTTATGCGTTATGCGTTATGCGTTATGCGTTATGCGTTATGCGTTACGCGTTATGCGTTATGCGATATGCGTTATGCGTTATGCGTTATGCGTTATGCGTTATGGGTTATGCTATTTGCGTTATGCGTTATGCGTTATGCGTTATGCGTTATGCGTTATGCGTTATGCGTTATGAGTAATGCGTGATCCGTTATGCGTTATGCGTTATGCGTTATGCGTTATGCGTTATGGGTCATGCGTTAAGCGTTATGCGTTATGCGTTATGCGTTATGCGTTATGCGTTATGCGTTATGCGTTATGCGTTATGCGTTATGCGTTATGCGTTATGCGTTATGCGTTATGCGTTATGCGTTATGCGTTATGCGTTATGCGTTATGCGTTATGCGTTATGCGTTATGCGTTATGCGTTATGCGTTATGCGTTATGCGTTATGCGTTATGCGTTATGCGTTATGCGTTATGCGTTATGCGTTATGCGTTATGAGTAATGCGTGATCCGTTATGCGTTATGCGTTAAGAGTAATGCCTGATCCGTTATGCGTTATGCGTGATCCGTAATTCGTTATGCTTTATGCGTTATGCGTTATGCGTTACGCGTTATGCGTTATGCGTTATGCGTTATGCGTTATGCGTTATGCGTTATGCGTTATGGGTTATGAGTAATGCGTGATCCGTTATGCGTTATGCGTTATGCGTTACGCGTAATGCGTTATGCGCTATGGGTCATGCGTTAAGCGTTATGCGTTAGGCGTTATGCGTTATGCGTTATGCGTTATGCGTTATGCGTTATGCGTTATGCGTTATGCGTTATGCGTTATGCGTTATGGGTTATGCTATTTGCGTTATGCGTTATGCGTTATGCGTTATGCGTTATGCGTTATGCGTTATGCGTTATGAGTAATGCGTGATCCGTTATGCGTTATGCGTTAAGAGTAATGCCTGATCCGTTATGCGTTATGCGTGATCCGTTATTCGTTATGCTTTATGCGTTATGCGTTATGCGTTACGCGTTATGCGTTATGCGTTATGCGTTATGCGTTATGCGTTATGCGTTATGCGTTATGGGTTATGAGTAATGCGTTATCCGTTATGCGTTATGCGTTATGCGTTACGCGTAATGCGTTATGCGCTATGGGTCATGCGTTAAGCGTTATGCGTTAGGCGTTATGCGTTATGCGTTATGCGTTATGCGTTATGCGTTATGCGTTATGCGTTATGCGTTATGCGTTATGGGTTATGAGTAATGCGTGATCCGTTATGCGTTATGCGTTATGCGTTACGCGTTATGCGTTATGCGCTATGGGTCATGCGTTAAGCGTTATGCGTTAGGCGTTATGCGTTATGCGTTATGCGTTATGCGTTATGCGTTATGCGTTATGCGTTATGCGTTATGCGTTATGGGTTATGCTATTTGCGTTATGCGTTATGCGTTATGCGTTATACGTAATGCGTTATGCGTTATGAGTAATGCGTGATCCGTTATGCGTTATGCGTTATGCGTTATGCGTTATGCGTTATGCGTTATGCGTTATGCGTTATGCGTTATGCGTTATGCGTTATGCGTTATGCGATATGCGTTATGCGTTATGCGTTATGCGTTATGCGTTATGGGTTATGCTATTTGCGTTATGCGTTATGCGTTATGCGTTATGCGTTATGCATTATGCGTTATGCGTTATGAGTAATGCGTGATCCGTTATGCGTTATGCGTTATGCGTTATGCGTTATGCGTTATGCGTTATGCGTTATGCGTTATTGGTTATGAGTAATGCGTGATCCGTTATGCGTTATGCGTTATGCGTTACGCGTAATGCGTTATGCGCTATGGGTCATGCGTTAAGCGTTATGCGTTATGCGTTATGCGTTATGCGTTATGCGTTATGCGTTATGCGTTATGCGTTATGCGTTATGCGTTATGCGTTATGCGTTATGCGTTATGCGTTATGCGTTATGCGTTATGCGTTATGCGTTATGCGTAATGCGTTATGCGTTATGCGTTATTGGTTATGAGTAATGCGTGATCCGTTATGCGTTATGCGTTATGCGTTACGCGTAATGCGTTATGCGCTATGGGTCATGCGTTAAGCGTTATGCGTTATGCGTTATGCGTTATGCGTTATGCGTTATGCGTTATGCGTTATGCGTTATGCGTTATGCGTTATGCGTTATGCGTTATGCGTTATGCGTTATGCGTTATGCGTTATGCGTTATGCGTAATGCGTTATGCGTTATGCGTTATGCGTTATGGGTTATGCGTTATGCGTTATGCGTTATGCGTTACGCGTTACGCGTTAAGCGTTACGCGTTATGCGTTACGCGTTACGCGTTATGCGTTATGCGTTATGCGTTATGCGTTATGCGTTATGCGTTATGCATTATGCGTTATGCGTTATGCGTTATGCGTTATGCGTTATGCGTTATGCGTTATGCGTTACGCGTTATGCGTTATGCGATATGCGTTATGCGTTATGCGTTATGCGTTATGCGTTATGGGTTATGCTATTTGCGTTATGCGTTATGCGTTATGCGTTATGCGTAATGCATTATGCGTTATGCGTTATGAGTAATGCGTGATCCGTTATGCGTTATGCGTTATGCGTTATGCGTTATGCGTTATGCGTTATGCGTTATTGGTTATGAGTAATGCGTGATCCGTTATGCGTTATGCGTTATGCGTTACGCGTAATGCGTTATGCGTTATGGGTCATGCGTTAAGCGTTATGCGTTATGCGTTATGCGTTGTGCGTAATGCGTTATGCGTTATGCGTTATGAGTAATGCGTGATCCGTTATGCGTTATGCGTTATGCGTTATGCGTTATGCGTTATGCGTTATGGGTTATGAGTAATGAGTGATCCGTTATGCGTTATGCGTTATGCGTTACGCGTAATGCGTTATGCGCTATGGGTCATGCGTTAAGCGTTATGCGTTATGCGTTATGCGTTATGCGTTATGCGTAATGCGTTATGCGTTATGCGTTATGAGTAATGCGTGATCCGTTATGCGTTATGCGTTATGCGTTATGCGTTATGCGTTATGCGTTATGCGTTATGGGTTATGAGTAATGCGTGATCCGTTATGCGTTATGCGTTACGCGTAATGCGTTATGCGTTATGCGTTATGCGTTATGCGTTATGCGTTATGCGTTATGCGTTATGCGTTATGGGTTATGCGTTATGGGTTATGCGTTATGCGTTATGCGTTATGCGTTATGCGTTATGCGTTATGCGTTATGCGTTATGCGTTATGCGTTATGCGTTACGCGTTATGCGTTATGCGATATGCGTTATGCGTTATGCGTTATGCGTTATGCGTTATGCGTTATGGGTTATGCTATTTGCGTTATGCGTTATGCGTTATGCGTTATGCGTTATGCGTAATGCATTATGCGTTATGCGTTATGAGTAATGCGTTATGCGTTATGCGTTATGCGTTATGCGTTATGCGTTATGCGTTATGCGTTATGCGTTATGCGTTATGCGTTATGCGTTATGCGTTATGCGTTATGCGTTATGCGTTATGGGTTATGAGTAATGCGTGATCCGTTATGCGTTATGCGTTATGCGTTACGCGTAATGCGTTATGCGCTATGGGTCATGCGTTAAGCGTTATGCGTTATGCGTTATGCGTTATGCGTTATGCGTTATGCGTTATGCGTTATGCGTTATGCGTTATGCGTTATGCGTTATGCGTTATGCGTTATGCGTTATGCGTTATGCGTTATGCGTTATGCGTTATGCGTTATGCGTTATGCGTTATGCGTTATGCGTTATGCGTTATGCGTTATGCGTTATGCGTTATGAGTAATGCGTGATCCGTTATGCGTTATGCATTAAGAGTAATGCCTGATCCGTTATGCGTTATGCGTGATCCGTTATTCGTTATGCTTTATGCGTTATGCGTTATGCGTTACGCGTTATGCGTTATGCGTTATGCGTTATGCGTTATGCGTTATGCGTTATGCGTTATGGGTTATGAGTAATGCGTGATCCGTTATGCGTTATGCGTTATGCGTTACGCGTAATGCGTTATGCGCTATGGGTCAGGCGTTAAGCGTTATGCGTTATGCGTTATGCGTTATGCGTTATGCGTTATGCGTTATGCGTTATGCGTTATGCGTTATGCGTTATGCGTTATGGGTTATGCTATTTGCGTTATGCGTTATGCGTTATGCGTTATGCGTAATGCGTTATGCGTTATGAGTAATGCGTGATCCGTTATGCGTTATGCGTTATGCGTTATGCGTTATGCGTTATGCGTTATGCGTTATGCGTTATGCGTTATGCGTTATGCGTTACGCGTTATGCGTTATGCGATATGCGTTATGCGTTATGCGTTATGCGTTATGCGTAATGCGTTATGCGTTATGAGTAATGCGTGATCCGTTATGCGTTATGCGTTATGCGTTATGCGTTATGCGTTATGCGTTATGCGTTATGCGTTATGCGTTATGCGTTATGCGTTACGCGTAATGCGTTATGCGTTATGCGTTATGCGTTATGCGTTATGCGTTATGCGTTATGCGTTATGCGTTATGGGTTATGCGTTATGGGTTATGCGTTATGCGTTATGCGTTATGCGTTATGCGTTATGCGTTATGCGTTATGCGTTATGCGTTATGCGTTATGCGTTACGCGTTATGCGTTATGCGATATGCGTTATGCGTTATGCGTTATGCGTTATGCGTTATGGGTTATGCTATTTGCGTTATGCGTTATGCGTTATGCGTTATGCGTTATGCGTTATGCATTATGCGTTATGCGTTATGAGTAATGCGTTATGCGTTATGCGTTATGCGTTATGCGTTATGCGTTATGCGTTATGCGTTATGCGTTATGCGTTATGCGTTATGCGTTATGCGTTATGCGTTATGCGTTATGCGTTATGCGTTATGGGTTATGAGTAATGCGTGATCCGTTATGCGTTATGCGTTATGCGTTACGCGTAATGCGTTATGCGCTATGGGTCATGCGTTAAGCGTTATGCGTTATGCGTTATGCGTTATGCGTTATGCGTTATGCGTTATGCGTTATGCGTTATGCGTTATGCGTTATGCGTTATGCGTTATGCGTTATGCGTTATGCGTTATGCGTTATGCGTTATGCGTTATGCGTTATGCGTTATGCGTTATGCGTTATGCGTTATGCGTTATGAGTAATGCGTGATCCGTTATGCGTTATGCGTTAAGAGTAATGCCTGATCCGTTATGCGTTATGCGTGATCCGTTATTCGTTATGCTTTATGCGTTATGCGTTATGCGTTACGCGTTATGCGTTATGCGTTATGCGTTATGCGTTATGCGTTATGCGTTATGCGTTATGGGTTATGAGTAATGCGTGATCCGTTATGCGTTATGCGTTATGCGTTACGCGTAATGCGTTATGCGCTATGGGTCATGCGTTAAGCGTTATGCGTTATGCGTTATGCGTTATGCGTTATGCGTTATGCGTTATGCGTTATGCGTTATGCGTTATGGGTTATGCTATTTGCGTTATGCGTTATGCGTTATGCGTTATGCGTAATGCGTTATGCGTTATGAGTAATGCGTGATCCGTTATGCGTTATGCGTTATGCGTTATGCGTTATGCGTTATGCGTTATGCGTTATGCGTTATGCGTTATGCGTTATGCGTTACGCGTTATGCGTTATGCGATATGCGTTATGCGTTATGCGTTATGCGTTATGCGTTATGGGTTATGCTATTTGCGTTATGCGTTATGCGTTATGCGTTATGCGTAATGCGTTATGCGTTATGCGTTATGAGTAATGCGTGATCCGTTATGCGTTATGCGTTATGGGTCATGCGTTAAGCGTTATGCGTTATGCGTTATGCGTTATGCGTTATGCGTTATGCGTTATGCGTTATGCGTTATGCGTTATGCGTTATGCGTTATGCGTTATGCGTTATGCGTTATGCGTTATGCGTTATGCGTTATGCGTTATGCGTTATGCGTTATGCGTTATGCGTTATGCGTTATGCGTTATGCGTTATGCGTTATGCGTTATGCGTTATGCGTTATGCGTTATGCGTTATGCGTTATGCGTTATGAGTAATGCGTGATCCGTTATGCGTTATGCGTTAAGAGTAATGCCTGATCCGTTATGCGTTATGCGTGATCCGTAATTCGTTATGCTTTATGCGTTATGCGTTATGCGTTACGCGTTATGCGTTATGCGTTATGCGTTATGCGTTATGCGTTATGCGTTATGCGTTATGGGTTATGAGTAATGCGTGATCCGTTATGCGTTATGCGTTATGCGTTACGCGTAATGCGTTATGCGCTATGGGTCATGCGTTAAGCGTTATGCGTTAGGCGTTATGCGTTATGCGTTATGCGTTATGCGTTATGCGTTATGCGTTATGCGTTATGCGTTATGCGTTATGCGTTATGGGTTATGCTATTTGCGTTATGCGTTATGCGTTATGCGTTATGCGTTATGCGTTATGCGTTATGCGTTATGAGTAATGCGTGATCCGTTATGCGTTATGCGTTAAGAGTAATGCCTGATCCGTTATGCGTTATGCGTGATCCGTTATTCGTTATGCTTTATGCGTTATGCGTTATGCGTTACGCGTTATGCGTTATGCGTTATGCGTTATGCGTTATGCGTTATGCGTTATGCGTTATGGGTTATGAGTAATGCGTGATCCGTTATGCGTTATGCGTTATGCGTTACGCGTTATGCGTTATGCGCTATGGGTCATGCGTTAAGCGTTATGCGTTAGGCGTTATGCGTTATGCGTTATGCGTTATGCGTTATGCGTTATGCGTTATGCGTTATGCGTTATGCGTTATGGGTTATGAGTAATGCGTGATCCGTTATGCGTTATGCGTTATGCGTTACGCGTAATGCGTTATGCGCTATGGGTCATGCGTTAAGCGTTATGCGTTAGGCGTTATGCGTTATGCGTTATGCGTTATGCGTTATGCGTTATGCGTTATGCGTTATGCGTTATGCGTTATGCGTTATGCTATATGCGTTATGCGTTATGCGTTATGCGTTATGCGTAATGCGTTATGCGTTATGAGTAATGCGTGATCCGTTATGCGTTATGCGTTATGCGTTATGCGTTATGCGTTATGCGTTATGCGTTATGCGTTATGCGTTATGCGTTATGCGTTATGCGTTATGCGATATGCGTTATGCGTTATGAGTTATGCGTTATGCGTTATGGGTTATGCTATTTGCGTTATGCGTTATGCGTTATGCGTTATGCGTAATGCATTATGCGTTATGCGTTATGAGTAATGCGTGATCCGTTATGCGTTATGCGTTATGCGTTATGCGTTATGCGTTATGCGTTATGCGTTATGCGTTATTGGTTATGAGTAATGCGTGATCCGTTATGCGTTATGCGTTATGCGTTACGCGTAATGCGTTATGCGCTATGGGTCATGCGTTAAGCGTTATGCGTTATGCGTTATGCGTTATGCGTTATGCGTTATGCGTTATGCGTTATGCGTTATGCGTTATGCGTTATGCGTTATGCGTTATGCGTTATGCGTTATGCGTTATGCGTTATGCGTTATGCGTTATGCGTAATGCGTTATGCGTTATGCGTTATTGGTTATGAGTAATGCGTGATCCGTTATGCGTTATGCGTTATGCGTTACGCGTAATGCGTTATGCGCTATGGGTCATGCGTTAAGCGTTATGCGTTATGCGTTATGCGTTATGCGTTATGCGTTATGCGTTATGCGTTATGCGTTATGCGTTATGCGTTATGCGTTATGCGTTATGCGTTATGCGTTATGCGTTATGCGTTATGCGTTATGCGTAATGCGTTATGCGTTATGCGTTATGCGTTATGGGTTATGCGTTATGCGTTATGCGTTATGCGTTACGCGTTACGCGTTAAGCGTTACGCGTTATGCGTTACGCGTTACGCGTTATGCGTTATGCGTTATGCGTTATGCGTTATGCGTTATGCGTTATGCATTATGCGTTATGCGTTATGCGTTATGCGTTATGCGTTATGCGTTATGCGTTATGCGTTATGCTTTATGCGTTATGCGATATGCGTTATGCGTTATGCGTTATGCGTTATGCGTTATGGGTTATGCTATTTGCGTTATGCGTTATGCGTTATGCGTTATGCGTAATGCATTATGCGTTATGCGTTATGAGTAATGCGTGATCCGTTATGCGTTATGCGTTATGCGTTATGCGTTATGCGTTATGCGTTATGCGTTATTGGTTATGAGTAATGCGTGATCCGTTATGCGTTATGCGTTATGCGTTACGCGTAATGCGTTATGCGCTATGGGTCATGCGTTAAGCGTTATGCGTTATGCGTTATGCGTTGTGCGTTATGCGTTATGCGTTATGCGTTATGAGTAATGCGTGATCCGTTATGCGTTATGCGTTATGCGTTATGCGTTATGCGTTATGCGTTATGGGTTATGAGTAATGAGTGATCCGTTATGCGTTATGCGTTATGCGTTACGCGTAATGCGTTATGCGCTATGGGTCATGCGTTAAGCGTTATGCGTTATGCGTTATGCGTTATGCGTTATGCGTAATGCGTTATGCGTTATGCGTTATGAGTAATGCGTGATCCGTTATGCGTTATGCGTTATGCGTTATGCGTTATGCGTTATGCGTTATGCGTTATGGGTTATGAGTAATGCGTGATCCGTTATGCGTTATGCGTTACGCGTAATGCGTTATGCGTTATGCGTTATGCGTTATGCGTTATGCGTTATGCGTTATGCGTTATGCGTTATGGGTTATGCGTTATGGGTTATGCGTTATGCGTTATGCGTTATGCGTTATGCGTTATGCGTTATGCGTTATGCGTTATGCGTTATGCGTTATGCGTTACGCGTTATGCGTTATGCGATATGCGTTATGCGTTATGCGTTATGCGTTATGCGTTATGCGTTATGGGTTATGCGTTATGCGTTATGCGTTATGCGTTATGCGTAATGCATTATGCGTTATGCGTTATGAGTAATGCGTTATGCGTTATGCGTTATGCGTTATGCGTTATGCGTTATGCGTTATGCGTTATGCGTTATGCGTTATGCGTTATGCGTTATGCGTTATGCGTTATGCGTTATGCGTTATGGGTTATGAGTAATGCGTGATCCGTTATGCGTTATGCGTTATGCGTTACGCGTAATGCGTTATGCGATATGGGTCATGCGTTAAGCGTTATGCGTTATGCGTTATGCGTTATGCGTTATGCGTTATGCGTTATGCGTTATGCGTTATGCGTTATGCGTTATGCGTTATGCGTTATGCGTTATGCGTTATGCGTTATGCGTTATGCGTTATGCGTTATGCGTTATGCGTTATGCGTTATGCGTTATGCGTTATGCGTTATGCGTTATGCGTTATGCGTTATGAGTAATGCGTGATCCGTTATGCGTTATGCATTAAGAGTAATGCCTGATCCGTTATGCGTTATGCGTGATCCGTTATTCGTTATGCTTTATGCGTTATGCGTTATGCGTTACGCGTTATGCGTTATGCGTTATGCGTTATGCGTTATGCGTTATGCGTTATGCGTTATGGGTTATGAGTAATGCGTGATCCGTTATGCGTTATGCGTTATGCGTTACGCGTAATGCGTTATGCGCTATGGGTCATGCGTTAAGCGTTATGCGTTATGCGTTATGCGTTATGCGTTATGCGTTATGCGTTATGCGTTATGCGTTATGCGTTATGCGTTATGCGTTATGGGTTATGCTATTTGCGTTATGCGTTATGCGTTATGCGTTATGCGTAATGCGTTATGCGTTATGAGTAATGCGTGATCCGTTATGCGTTATGCGTTATGCGTTATGCGTTATGCGTTATGCGTTATGCGTTATGCGTTATGCGTTATGCGTTATGCGTTACGCGTTATGCGTTATGCGATATGCGTTATGCGTTATGCGTTATGCGTTATGCGTTATGGGTTATGCTATTTGCGTTATGCGTTATGCGTTATGCGTTATGCGTAATGCATTATGCGTTATGCGTTATGAGTAATGCGTGATCCGTTATGCGTTATGCGTTATGCGTTATGCGTTATGCGTTATGCGTTATGCGTTATTGGTTATGAGTAATGCGTGATCCGTTATGCGTTATGCGTTATGCGTTACGCGTAATGCGTTATGCGCTATGGGTCATGCGTTAAGCGTTATGCGTTATGCGTTATGCGTTATGCGTTATGCGTTATGCGTTATGCGTTATGCGTTATGCGTTATGCGTTATGCGTTATGCGTTATGCGTTATGCGTTATGCGTTATGCGTTATGCGTAATGCGTTATGCGTTATGCGTTATGCGTTATGGGTTATGCGTTATGCGTTATGCGTTATGCGTTACGCGTTACGCGTTATGCGTTACGCGTTACGCGTTATGCGTTATGCGTTATGCGTTATGCGTTATGGGTTATGCGTTATGCGTTATGCGTTATGCGTTATGCGTTATGCGTTATGGGTTATGCATTATGCTTTATGCGTTATGCGTTATGCGTTATGCGTTATGCGTTATGAGTAATGCGTGATCCGTTATGCGTTATGCGTTAAGAGTAATGCGTGATCCGTTATGCGTTATGCGTGATCCGTTATTCGTTATGCTTTATGCGTTATGCGTTACGCGTTATGCGTTATGCGTTATGCGTTATGCGTTATGCGTTATGCGTTATGGGTTATGAGTAATGCGTGATCCGTTATGCGTTATGCGTTATGCGTTACGCGTAATGCGTTATGCGCTATGGGTCATGCGTTAAGCGTTATGCGTTATGCGTTATGCGTTATGCGTTATGCGTTATGCGTTATGCGTTATGCGTTATGCGTTATGGGTTATGCTATTTGCGTTATGCGTTATGCGTTATGCGTTATGCGTAATGCGTTATGCGTTATGCGTTATGAGTAATGCGTGATCCGTTATGCGTTATGCGTTATGCGTTATGAGTTATGCGTTATGCGTTATGCGTTATGGGTTATGAGTAATGCGTGATCCGTTATGCGTTATGCGTTATGCGTTACGCGTAATGCGTTATGCGTTATGCGTTATGCGTTATGCGTTATGCGTTATGGGTTATGCGTTATGGGTTATGCGTTATGCGTTATGCGTTATGCGTTATGCGTTATGCGTTATGCGTTATGCGTTATGCGTTATGCGTTACGCGTTATGCGTTATGCGATATGCGTTATGCGTTATGCGTTATGCGTTATGCGTTATGGGTTATGCTATTTGCGTTATGAGTAATGCGTGATCCGTTATGCGTTATGCGTTATGCGTTATGCGTTATGCGTTATGCGTTATGCGTTATGCGTTATGCGTTATGCGTTATGCGTTATGCATTATGCTTTATGCGTTATGCGTTATGCGTTATGCGTTATGCGTTATGAGTAATGCGTGATCCGTTATGCGTTATGCGTTAAGAGTAATGCGTGATCCGTTATGCGTTATGCGTGATCCGTTATTCGTTATGCTTTATGCGTTATGTGTTATGCGTTACGCGTTATGCGTTATGCGTTATGCGTTATGCGTTATGCGTTATGCGTTATGCGTTATGGGTTATGAGTAATGCGTGATCCGTTATGCGTTATGCGTTATGCGTTACGCGTAATGCGTTATGCGCTATGGGTCATGCGTTAAGCGTTATGCGTTATGCGTTATGCGTTATGCGTTATGCGTTATGCGTTATGCGTTATGCGTTATGCGTTATGGCTTATGCTATTTGCGTTATGCGTTATGCGTTATGCGTTATGCGTAATGCGTTATGCGTTATGCGTTATGAGTAATGCGTGATCCGTTATGCGTTATGCGTTATGCGTTATGCGTTATGCGTTATGCGTTATGCGTTATGCGTTATGCGTTATGGGTTATGAGTAATGCGTGATAAGTTATGCGTTATGCGTTATGCGTTACGCGTAATGCGTTATGCGTTATGCGTTATGCGTTATGCGTTATGCGTTATGGGTTATGCGTTATGGGTTATGCGTTATGCGTTATGCGTTATGCGTTATGCGTTATGCGTTATGGGTTATGCGTTACGCGTTATGCGTTATGCGATATGCGTTATGCGTTATGCGTTATGCGTTATGCGTTATGGGTTATGCTATTTGCGTTATGCGTTATGCGTTATGCGTTATGCGTTATGCGTTATGCGTTATGCATTATGCGTTATGCGTTATGAGTAATGCGTGATCCGTTATGCGTTATGCGTTATACGTTATGCGTTATGCGTTATGCGTTATGCGTTATGCGTTATGCGTTATGCGTTATGCGTTATGGGTTATAAGTAATGCGTGATCCGTTATGGGTTATGCTATTTGCGTTATGCGTTATGCGTTATGCGTTATGCGTAATGCATTATGCGTTATGCGTTATGAGTAATGCGTGATCCGTTATGCGTTATGCGTTATGCGTTATGCGTTATGCGTTATGGGTCATGCGTTAAGCGTTATGCGTTATGCGTTATGCGTTATGCGTTATGCGTTATGCGTTATGCGTTATGCGTTATGCGTTATGCGTTATGCGTTATGCGTTATGCGTTATGCGTTATGCGTTATGCGTTATGCGTTATGCGTTATGCGTTATGCGTTATGCGTTATGCGTTATGCGTTATGCGTTATGCGTTATGCGTTATGCGTTATGCGTTATGCGTTATGCGTTATGCGTTATGCGTTATGCGTTATGCGTTATGCGTTATGCGTTATGCGTTATGAGTAATGCGTGATCCGTTATGCGTTATGCGTTAAGAGTAATGCCTGATCCGTTATGCGTTATGCGTGATCCGTTATTCGTTATGCTTTATGCGTTATGCGTTATGCGTTACGCGTTATGCGTTATGCGTTATGCGTTATGCGTTATGCGTTATGCGTTATGCGTTATGGGTTATGAGTAATGCGTGATCCGTTATGCGTTATGCGTTATGCGTTACGCGTTATGCGTTATGCGCTATGGGTCATGCGTTAAGCGTTATGCGTTAGGCGTTATGCGTTATGCGTTATGCGTTATGCGTTATGCGTTATGCGTTATGCGTTATGCGTTATGCGTTATGGGTTATGCTATTTGCGTTATGCGTTATGCGTTATGCGTTATGCGTTATGCGTTATGCGTTATGCGTTATGAGTAATGCGTGATCCGTTATGCGTTATGCGTTAAGAGTAATGCCTGATCCGTTATGCGTTATGCGTGATCCGTTATTCGTTATGCTTTATGCGTTATGCGTTATGCGTTACGCGTTATGCGTTATGCGTTATGCGTTATGCGTTATGCGTTATGCGTTATGCGTTATGGGTTATGAGTAATGCGTGATCCGTTATGCGTTATGCGTTATGCGTTACGCGTAATGCGTTATGCGCTATGGGTCATGCGTTAAGCGTTATGCGTTAGGCGTTATGCGTTATGCGTTATGCGTTATGCGTTATGCGTTATGCGTTATGCGTTATGGGTTATGAGTAATGCGTGATCCGTTATGCGTTATGCGTTATGCGTTACGCGTAATGCGTTATGCGCTATGGGTCATGCGTTAAGCGTTATGCGTTAGGCGTTATGCGTTATGCGTTATGCGTTATGCGTTATGCGTTATGCGTTATGCGTTATGCGTTATGCGTTATGCGTTATGGGTTATGCTATTTGCGTTATGCGTTATGCGTTATGCGTTATGCGTAATGCGTTATGCGTTATGCGTTATGCATTATGCGTTATGCGTTATGCGTTATGCGTTATGCGTTATGCGTTATGCGTTATGCGTTACGCGTTATGCGTTATGCGATATGCGTTATGCGTTATGCGTTATGCGTTATGCGTTATGGGTTATGCTATTTGCGTTATGCGTTATGCGTTATGCGTTATGCGTAATGCATTATGCGTTATGCGTTATGAGTAATGCGTGATCCGTTATGCGTTATGCGTTATGCGTTATGCGTTATGCGTTATGCGTTATGCGTTATTGGTTATGAGTAATGCGTGATCCGTTATGCGTTATGCGTTATGCGTTACGCGTAATGCGTTATGCGCTATGGGTCATGCGTTAAGCGTTATGCGTTATGCGTTATGCGTTGTGCGTAATGCATTATGCGTTATGCGTTATGAGTAATGCGTGATCCGTTATGCGTTATGCGTTATGCGTTATGCGTTATGCGTTATGCGTTATGGGTTATGAGTAATGAGTGATCCGTTATGCGTTATGCGTTATGCGTTACGCGTAATGCGTTATGCGCTATGGGTCATGCGTTAAGCGTTATGCGTTATGCGTTATGCGTTATGCGTAATGCGTTATGCGTTATGCGTTATGAGTAATGCGTGATCCGTTATGCGTTATGCGTTATGCGTTATGCGTTATGCGTTATGCGTTATGCGTTATGGGTTATGAGTAATGCGTGATCCGTTATGCGTTATGCGTTACGCGTAATGCGTTATGCGTTATGCGTTATGCGTTATGCGTTATGCGTTATGCGTTATGCGTTATGCGTTATGGGTTATGCGTTATGGGTTATGCGTTATGCGTTATGCGTTATGCGTTATGCGTTATGCGTTATGCGTTATGCGTTATGCGTTATGCGTTATGCGTTATGCGTTACGCGTTATGCGTTATGCGATATGCGTTATGCGTTATGCGTTATGCGTTATGCGTTATGGGTTATGCTATTTGCGTTATGCGTTATGCGTTATGCGTTATGCGTTATGCGTAATGCATTATGCGTTATGCGTTATGAGTAATGCGTTATGCGTTATGCGTTATGCGTTATGCGTTATGCGTTATGCGTTATGCGTTATGCGTTATGCGTTATGCGTTATGCGTTATGCGTTATGCGTTATGCGTTATGCGTTATGCGTTATGCGTTATGGGTTATGAGTAATGCGTGATCCGTTATGCGTTATGCGTTATGCGTTACGCGTAATGCGTTATGCGCTATGGGTCATGCGTTAAGCGTTATGCGTTATGCGTTATGCGTTATGCGTTATGCGTTATGCGTTATGCGTTATGCGTTATGCGTTATGCGTTATGCGTTATGCGTTATGCTTTATGCGTTATGCGTTATGCGTTATGCGTTATGCGTTATGCGTTATGCGTTATGCGTTATGCGTTATGCGTTATGCGTTATGCGTTATGCGTTATGCGTTATGCGTTATGCGTTATGCGTTATGAGTAATGCGTGATCCGTTATGCGTTATGCATTAAGAGTAATGCCTGATCCGTTATGCGTTATGCGTGATCCGTTATTCGTTATGCTTTATGCGTTATGCGTTATGCGTTACGCGTTATGCGTTATGCGTTATGCGTTATGCGTTATGCGTTATGCGTTATGCGTTATGGGTTATGAGTAATGCGTGATCCGTTATGCGTTATGCGTTATGCGTTACGCGTAATGCGTTATGCGCTATGGGTCATGCGTTAAGCGTTATGCGTTATGCGTTATGCGTTATGCGTTATGCGTTATGCGTTATGCGTTATGCGTTATGCGTTATGCGTTATGCGTTATGGGTTATGCTATTTGCGTTATGCGTTATGCGTTATGCGTTATGCGTAATGCGTTATGCGTTATGAGTAATGCGTGATCCGTTATGCGTTATGCGTTATGCGTTATGCGTTATGCGTTATGCGTTATGCGTTATGCGTTATGCGTTATGCGTTATGCGTTACGCGTTATGCGTTATGCGATATGCGTTATGCGTTATGCGTTATGCGTTATGCGTTATGGGTTATGCTATTTGCGTTATGCGTTATGCGTTATGCGTTATGCGTAATGCATTATGCGTTATGCGTTATGAGTAATGCGTGATCCGTTATGCGTTATGCGTTATGCGTTATGCGTTATGCGTTATGCGTTATTGGTTATGAGTAATGCGTGATCCGTTATGCGTTATGCGTTATGCGTTACGCGTAATGCGTTATGCGCTATGGGTCATGCGTTAAGCGTTATGCGTTATGCGTTATGCGTTATGCGTTATGCGTTATGCGTTATGCGTTATGCGTTATGCGTTATGCGTTATGCGTTATGCGTTATGCGTTATGCGTTATGCGTAATGCGTTATGCGTTATGCGTTATGCGTTATGGGTTATGCGTTATGCGTTATGCGTTATGCGTTACGCGTTACGCGTTAAGCGTTACGCGTTATGCGTTACGCGTTACGCGTTATGCGTTATGCGTTATGCGTTATGCGTTATGGGTTATGCGTTATGCGTTATGCGTTATGCGTTATGCGTTATGCGTTATGGGTTATGCATTATGCTTTATGCGTTATGCGTTATGCGTTATGCGTTATGCGTTATGAGTAATGCGTGATCCGTTATGCGTTATGCGTTAAGAGTAATGCGTGATCCGTTATGCGTTATGCGTGATCCGTTATTCGTTATGCTTTATGCGTTATGCGTTACGCGTTATGCGTTATGCGTTATGCGTTATGCGTTATGCGTTATGCGTTATGGGTTATGAGTAATGCGTGATCCGTTATGCGTTATGCGTTATGCGTTACGCGTAATGCGTTATGCGCTATGGGTCATGCGTTAAGCGTTATGCGTTATGCGTTATGCGTTATGCGTTATGCGTTATGCGTTATGCGTTATGCGTTATGCGTTATGGGTTATGCTATATGCGTTATGCGTTATGCGTTATGCGTTATGCGTAATGCGTTATGCGTTATGCGTTATGAGTAATGCGTGATCCGTTATGCGTTATGCGTTATGCGTTATGAGTTATGCGTTATGCGTTATGCGTTATGGGTTATGAGTAATGCGTGATCCGTTATGCGTTATGCGTTATGCGTTACGCGTAATGCGTTATGCGTTATGCGTTATGCGTTATGCGTTATGCGTTATGGGTTATGCGTTATGGGTTATGCGTTATGCGTTATGCGTTATGCGTTATGCGTTATGCGTTATGCGTTATGCGTTATGCGTTATGCGTTACGCGTTATGCGTTATGCGATATGCGTTATGCGTTATGCGTTATGCGTTATGCGTTATGGGTTATGCTATTTGCGTTATGAGTAATGCGTGATCCGTTATGCGTTATGCGTTATGCGTTATGCGTTATGCGTTATGCGTTATGCGTTATGCGTTATGCGTTATGCGTTATGCGTTATGCATTATGCTTTATGCGTTATGCGTTATGCGTTATGCGTTATGCGTTATGAGTAATGCGTGATCCGTTATGCGTTATGCGTTAAGAGTAATGCGTGATCCGTTATGCGTTATGCGTGATCCGTTATTCGTTATGCTTTATGCGTTATGCGTTATGCGTTACGCGTTATGCGTTATGCGTTATGCGTTATGCGTTATGCGTTATGCGTTATGCGTTATGCGTTATGGGTTATGAGTAATGCGTGATCCGTTATGCGTTATGCGTTATGCGTTACGCGTAATGCGTTATGCGCTATGGGTCATGCGTTAAGCGTTATGCGTTATGCGTTATGCGTTATGCGTTATGCGTTATGCGTTATGCGTTATGCGTTATGCGTTATGGCTTATGCTATTTGCGTTATGCGTTATGCGTTATGCGTTATGCGTAATGCGTTATGCGTTATGCGTTATGAGTAATGCGTGATCCGTTATGCGTTATGCGTTATGCGTTATGCGTTATGCGTTATGCGTTATGCGTTATGCGTTATGCGTTATGCGTTATGGGTTATGAGTAATGCGTGATAAGTTATGCGTTATGCGTTATGCGTTACGCGTAATGCGTTATGCGTTATGCGTTATGCGTTATGCGTTATGCGTTATGGGTTATGCGTTATGGGTTATGCGTTATGCGTTATGCGTTATGCGTTATGCGTTATGCGTTATGGGTTATGCGTTACGCGTTATGCGTTATGCGATATGCGTTATGCGTTATGCGTTATGCGTTATGCGTTATGGGTTATGCTATTTGCGTTATGCGTTATGCGTTATGCGTTATGCGTTATGCGTTATGCGTTATGCGTTATGCGTTATGCGTTATGAGTAATGCGTGATCCGTTATGCGTTATGCGTTATACGTTATGCGTTATGCGTTATGCGTTATGCGTTATGCGTTATGCGTTATGCGTTATGCGTTATGGGTTATAAGTAATGCGTGATCCGTTATGCGTTATGCGTTATGCGTTACGCGTAATGCGTTATGCGCTATGGGTCATGCGTTAAGCGTTATGCGTTATGCGTTATGCGTTATGCGTTATGCGTTATGCGTTATGCGTTATGGGTTATGCGTTATGCGTTATGCGTTATGCGTTATGCGTTATGCGTTATGCGTTATGCGTTATGCGTTATGCGTTATACGTTATGCGTTATGCGTTATGCGTTATGCGTTATGCGTTATGCGTTATGCGTTATGCGTTATGCGTTATGCGTTATGCGTTATGCGTTATGCGTTATGCGTTATGCGTTATGCGTTATGCGTTATGCGTTATGGGTTATGCGTTATGGGTTATGCGTTATGGGTTATGCGTTATGCGTTATGCGTTATGCGTTATGCGTATTGCGTTATGCGTTATGCGCTATGCGTTACGCGTTATGCGTTATGCGATATGCGTTATGCGTTATGGGTTATGCGTTATGCGTTATGCGTTATGCGTTATGCGTTATGCGTTATGCGTTATGCGCTATGCGTTACGCGTTATGCGTTATGCGATATGCGTTATGCGTTAAACGTTATGCATTATGCTATGTGCGTTATGCGTTATGCGTTATGCATTATGCGTTATGCGTTATGAGTAATGCGTGATCCGTTATGCGTTATGCGTTATGCGTTATGCGTTATGAGTAATGCGTGATCCGTTATGCGTTATGCGTTATGCGTTATGCGTTATGCGTTATGCGTTATGCGTTATGCGTTATGCGTTATGGGTTATGCGTTATGCGTTATGGGTTATGAGTAATGCGTTATGCGTTATGCGTTATGCGTTATGCGTTATGCGTTATGCGCTATGCGTTACGCGTTATGCGTTATGCGATATGCGTTATGCGTTAAACGTTATGCATTATGCTATGTGCGTTATGCGTTATGCGTTATGCATTATGCGTTATGCGTTATGAGTAATGCGTGATCCGTTATGCGTTATGCGTTATGCGTTATGCGTTATGAGTAATGCGTGATCCGTTATGCGTTATGCGTTATGAGTAATGCGTGATCCGTTATGCGTTATGCGTTAAGAGTAATGCGTGATCCGTTATGCGTTATGCGTGATCCGTTATTCGTTATGCTTTATGCGTTATGCGTTATGCGTTATGCGTTATGCGTTATGCGTTATGCGTTATGCGTTATGCGTTATGCGTTATGGGTTATGAGTAATGCGTTATCCGTTATGCGTTATGCGTTATGCGTTACGCGTAATGCGTTATGCGCTATGGGTCATGCGTTAAGCGTTATGCGTTATGCGTTATGCGTTATGCGTTATGCGTTATGCGTTATGCGTTATGCGTTATGCGTTATGCGTTATGCGTTATGGGTTATGCTATTTGCGTTATGCGTTATGCGTTATGCGTTATGCGTAATGCGTTATGCGTTATGCGTTATGAGTAATGCGTGATCCGTTATGCGTTATGCGTTATGCGTTATGCGTTATGCGTAATGCGTTATGCGTTATGCGTTATGAGTAATGCGTGATCCGTTATGCGTTATGCGTTATGCGTTATGCGTTATGCGTTATGGGTTATGAGTAATGCGTGATCCGTTATGCGTTATGCGTTATGCGTTACGCGTTATGCGTTATGCGTTATGCGTTATGCGTTATGCGTTATGGGTTATGCGTTATGGGTTATGCGTTATGCGTTATGCGTTATGCGTTATGCGTTATGCGTTATGCGTTATGCGTTATGCGTTATGCGTTATGCGTTACGCGTTATGCGTTATGCGTTATGCGTTATGCGTTGTCACGTCGTCTTCAATCCGCTCCCGCCAGAAGGGCGGAAACTTTGACGACACCGGGTATTTACAAGCTCGGAAGCCGGGCCGCGTTCGGCCGCACGAAACGCGGTCCACCCGGGACAAAAGTTGTTCGCAAGCTTACCGATGATTCTAAAAATCTCGCGAATATTCGGGCGCCAGGCACAGAAGGTGCCACGCGAAAAATACGCTTACGACAACCGGCAACAGATGTAGGATTTCCGCGAACGGGTCCAGGATTCTACGCGGGGCGGATACGAAGCATTCCCCGCGGCGGGAAGGTTTCTCACGAAATCAACACTCTCGGGAATTGGTTAACATGAATTTATTGGCGATAGCTGTTATAATCGCGCTGCCGGCCGATACCGGCAGCGAAGACGAAGTTAACCGGCGCGTTACAATTCTTCGGCGACGGATGGAAATCGCCCGCGCCTTGTCCCTCTGGACTTCCTCTAAATCGCGTCGAATCCGGCAGCACGTGGTCTTAACGTTCGCGTGCGCGATCTACGCGTTTCACGCCCGGATTCTGATGGAATACGCGTTACAATTGACTTCTCGTCGGCAGAACAAATCGCGAAGATACGACGCGAGCACGTGGCGGCGTCCCACCGTGGAACGACACGAGGTTAGCGTGAAAATACGACGACGTGCGGATCCTCGCTAAATTACAACCAAATGGCGCTCTGCACCCGCAAAATATTTCCCCGCACGTCCGTCGCTCGACCGATGGATGCGCTCGCGGACTGGCTGCAGCCGGCAGCCGCAAAGCACGTCGAATTTCCGCGACACGATCGCGAACCCGTTACGCCAACCGAGCCAACGCGAAATAGAAATCACTTCAATATACGATATAAGATTCGACTAAAGCTTACCAAAAGGTGTTCGCAAGGTCCGCAGGAGCCTGTATTCGCTTCCTTCCGGCAGCGTGCGTCGCAAAGTACAATAATGGTTCTCGGAGACGTACAAAGTATCGCGACAGTAGCCAACGAAGAAGTGATTTTGCACGCGTTGACTCGGGAACGCGGAAGTGAAGCGTCCCCCCTTTCCGCTCGCTTTTAGGCACGCGTAGCCTAGCCCGTTACGAGTTTCGGCAAGGGCCTCGCTTCGCGCGACGGTCTCTGGTGTCCGGTGATTGGCGGCTTTTCCGGCAACGGTGGCTGGTGATTTGCCGCTTCTCCTCGAGGCGATCGGCACTGGCCAATCCGGTAGCGAGCCGGGTTGCTTTCCGGTTGAGGCGACGTCAAGGTAGCCGAGATATCTTTTGGCCGGTTCGCGTTATGCGTTATGCGATATGCGTTATGCGTTATGCGTTATGCGTTATGCGTTATGGGTTATGCTATTTGCGTTATGCGTTATGCGTTATGCGTTATGCATAATGCATTATGCGTTATGCGTTATGAGTAATGCGTGATCCGTTATGCGTTATGCGTTATGCGTTATGCGTTATGCGTTATTGGTTATGAGTAATGCGTGATCCGTTATGCGTTATGCGTTATGCGTTACGCGTAATGCGTTATGCGCTATGGGTCATGCGTTAAGCGTTATGCGTTATGCGTTATGCGTTATGCGTTATGCGTTATGCGTTATGCGTTATGCGTTATGCGTTATGCGTTATGCGTTATGCGTTATGCGTTATGCGTTATGCGTAATGCGTTATGCGTTATGCGTTATGCGTTATGGGTTATGCGTTATGCGTTATGCGTTATGCGTTACGCGTTACGCGTTAAGCGTTACGCGTTATGCGTTATGCGTTACGCGTTATGCGTTATGCGTTATGCGTTATGCGTTATGGGTTATGCGTTATGCGTTATGCGTTATGCGTTATGCGTTATGCGTTATGCGTTATGCGTTATGCATTATGCTTTATGCGTTATGCGTTATGCGTTATGCGTTATGCGTTATGAGTAATGCGTGATCCGTTATGCGTTATGCGTTAAGAGTAATGCGTGATCCGTTATGCGTTATGCGTGATCCGTTATTCGTTATGCTTTATGCGTTATGCGTTATGCGTTACGCGTTATGCGTTATGCGTTATGCGTTATGCGTTATGCGTTATGCGTTATGCGTTATGCGTTATGCGTTATGCGTTATGGGTTATGAGTAATGCGTGATCCGTTATGCGTTATGCGTTATGCGTTACGCGTAATGCGTTATGCGCTATGGGTCATGCGTTAAGCGTTATGCGTTATGCGTTATGCGTTATGCGTTATGCGTTATGCGTTATGCGTTATGCGTTATGCGTTATGCGTTATGGGTTATGCTATTTGCGTTATGCGTTATGCGTTATGCGTTATGCGTAATGCGTTATGCGTTATGCGTTATGAGTAATGCGTGATCCGTTATGCGTTATGCGTTATGCGTTATGCGTTATGCGTTATGCGTTATGCGTTATGCGTTATGCGTTATGGTTTATGAGTAATGCGTGATAAGTTATGCGTTATGCGTTATGCGTTACGCGTAATGCGTTATGCGTTATGCGTTATGCGTTATGCGTTATGGGTTATGCGTTATGGGTTATGCGTTATGCGTTATGCGTTATGCGTTATGCGTTATGCGTTATGCGTTATGCGTTATGCGTTATGCGTTACGCGTTATGCGTTATGCGATATGCGTTATGCGTTATGCGTTATGCGTTATGCGTTATGCGTTATGGGTTATGCTATTTGCGTTATGCGTTATGCGTTATGCGTTATGCGTTATGCGTAATGCATTATGCGTTATGCGTTATGAGTAATGCGTGATCCGTTATGCGTTATGCGTTATGCGTTATGCGTTATGCGTTATGCGTTATGCGTTATGCGTTATGCGTTATGCGTTATGCGTTATGGGTTATGAGTAATGCGTGATCCGTTATGCGTTATGCGTTATGCGTTACGCGTAATGCGTTATGCGCTATGGGTCATGCGTTAAGCGTTATGCGTTATGCGTTATGCGTTATGCGTTATGCGTTATGCGTTATGCGTTATGCGTTATGGGTTATGCGTTATGCGTTATGCGTTATGCGTTATGCGTTATGCGTTATGCGTTATGCGTTATGCGTTATGCGTTATACGTTATGCGTTATGCGTTATGCGTTATGCGTTATGCGTTATGCGTTATGCGTTATGCGTTATGCGTTATGCGTTATGCGTTATGCGTTATGCGTTATGCGTTATGCGTTATGCGTTATGCGTTATGCGTTATGGGTTATGCGTTATGGGTTATGCGTTATGGGTTATGCGTTATGCGTTATGCGTTATGCGTTATGCGTTATGCGTTATGCGCTATGCGTTACGCGTTATGCGTTATGCGATATGCGTTATGCGTTAAACGTTATGCATTATGCTATGTGCGTTATGCGTTATGCGTTATGCATTATGCGTTATGCGTTATGAGTAATGCGTGATCCGTTATGCGTTATGCGTTATGCGTTATGCGTTATGAGTAATGCGTGATCCGTTATGCGTTATGCGTTATGCGTTATGCGTTATGCGTTATGCGTTATGCGTTATGGGTTATGAGTAATACGTGATCCGTTATGCGTTATGCGTTATGCGTTACGCGTAATGCGTTATGCGCTATGGGTCATGCGTTAAGCGTTACGCGTTACGCGTTACGCGTTATGGGTTATGAGTAATACGTGATCCGTTATTCGTTATGCTTTATGCGTTATGCGTTATGCGTTACGCGTTATGCGTTATGCGTTATGCGTTATGCGTTATGCGTTATGCATTATGCTTTATGCGTTATGCGTTATGCGTTATGCGTTATGCGTTATGAGTAATGCGTGATCCGTTATGCGTTATGCGTTAAGAGTAATGCGTGATCCGTTATGCGTTATGCGTGATCCGTTATTCGTTATGCTTTATGCGTTATGCGTTATGCGTTACGCGTTATGCGTTATGCGTTATGCGTTATGCGTTATGCGTTATGCGTTATGGGTTATGAGTAATGCGTGATCCGTTATGCGTTATGCGTTATGCGTTACGCGTAATGCGTTATGCGCTATGGGTCATGCGTTAAGCGTTATGCGTTATGCGTTATGCGTTATGCGTTATGCGTTATGCGTTATGCGTTATGGGTTATGCTATTTGCGTTATGCGTTATGCGTTATGCGTTATGCGTAATGCGTTATGCGTTATGCGTTATGAGTAATGCGTGATCCGTTAGGCGTTATGCGTTATGCGTTATGCGTTATGCGTTATGCGTTATGCGTTATGCGTTATGCGTTATGGGTTATGAGTAATGCGTGATCCGTTATGCGTTATGCGTTATGCGTTACGCGTAATGCGTTATGCGTTATGCGTTATGCGTTATGCGTTACGCGTTATGCGTTATGCGATATGCGTTATGCGTTATGCGTTATGCGTTATGCGTTATGCGTTATGAGTAATGCGTGATCCGTTAGGCGTTATGCGTTATGCGTTATGCGTTATGCGTTATGCGTTATGCGTTATGCGTTATGCGTTATGGGTTATGAGTAATGCGTGATCCGTTATGCGTTATGCGTTATGCGTTACGCGTAATGCGTTATGCGTTATGCGTTATGCGTTATGCGTTACGCGTTATGCGTTATGCGATATGCGTTATGCGTTATGCGTTATGCGTTATGCGTTATGGGTTATGCTATTTGCGTTATGCGTTATGCGTTATGCGTTATGCGTTATGCGTAATGCATTATGCGTTATGCGTTATGCGTTATGCGTTATGGGTTATGCGTTATGCGTTATGCGTTATGCGTTATGCGTTATGCGTTATGCGTTATGCGTTATGCGTTATGCGTTATACGTTATGCGTTATGCGTTATGCGTTATGCGTTATGCGTTATGCGTTATGCGTTATGCGTTATGCGTTATGCGTTATGCGTTATGCGTTATGCGTTATGCGTTATGGGTTATGCTATTTGCGTTATGCGTTATGCGTTATGCGTTATGCGTTATGCGTTATGCGTAATGCATTATGCGTTATGCGTTATGAGTAATGCGTGATCCGTTATGCGTTATGCGTTATACGTTATGCGTTATGCGTTATGCGTTATGCGTTATGCGTTATGCGTTATGGGTTATGCTATTTGCGTTATGCGTTATGCGTTATGCGTTATGCGTAATGCGTTATGCGTTATGCGTTATGAGTAATGCGTGATCCGTTAGGCGTTATGCGTTATGCGTTATGCGTTATGCGTTATGCGTTATGCGTTATGCGTTATGCGTTATGGGTTATGAGTAATGCGTGATCCGTTATGCGTTATGCGTTATGCGTTACGCGTAATGCGTTATGCGTTATGCGTTATGCGTTATGCGTTACGCATTATGCGTTATGCGATATGCGTTATGCGTTATGCGTTATGCGTTATGCGTTATGGGTTATGCTATTTGCGTTATGCGTTATGCGTTATGCGTTATGCGTTATGCGTAATGCATTATGCGTTATGCGTTATGCGTTATGCGTTATGGGTTATGCGTTATGCGTTATGCGTTATGCGTTATGCGTTATGCGTTATGCGTTATGCGTTATGCGTTATGCGTTATACGTTATGCGTTATGCGTTATGCGTTATGCGTTATGCGTTATGCGTTATGCGTTATGCGTTATGCGTTATGCGTTATGCGTTATGCGTTATGCGTTATGCGTTATGGGTTATGCTATTTGCGTTATGCGTTATGCGTTATGCGTTATGCGTTATGCGTTATGCGTAATGCATTATGCGTTATGCGTTATGAGTAATGCGTGATCCGTTATGCGTTATGCGTTATACGTTATGCGTTATGCGTTATGCGCTATGGGTCATGCGTTAAGCGTTATGCGTTATGCGTTATGCGTTATGCGTTATGCGTTATGCGTTATGCGTTATGGGTTATGCTATTTGCGTTATGCGTTATGCGTTATGCGTTATGCGTAATGCGTTATGCGTTATGCGTTATGAGTAATGCGTGATCCGTTAGGCGTTATGCGTTATGCGTTATGCGTTATGCGTTATGCGTTATGCGTTATGCGTTATGCGTTATGGGTTATGAGTAATGCGTGATCCGTTATGCGTTATGCGTTATGCGTTACGCGTAATGCGTTATGCGTTATGCGTTATGCGTTATGCGTTACGCGTTATGCGTTATGCGATATGCGTTATGCGTTATGCGTTATGCGTTATGCGTTATGGGTTATGCTATTTGCGTTATGCGTTATGCGTTATGCGTTATGCGTTATGCGTAATGCATTATGCGTTATGCGTTATGCGTTATGCGTTATGGGTTATGCGTTATGCGTTATGCGTTATGCGTTATGCGTTATGCGTTATGCGTTATGCGTTATGCGTTATACGTTATGCGTTATGCGTTATGCGTTATGCGTTATGCGTTATGCGTTATGCGTTATGCGTTATGCGTTATGCGTTATGCGTTATGCGTTATGCGTTATGCGTTATGGGTTATGCTATTTGCGTTATGCGTTATGCGTTATGCGTTATGCGTTATGCGTTATGCGTAATGCATTATGCGTTATGCGTTATGAGTAATGCGTGATCCGTTATGCGTTATGCGTTATACGTTATGCGTTATGCGTTATGCGTTATGCGTTATGCGTTATGCGTTATGCGTTATGCGTTATGGGTTATAAGTAATGCGTGATCCGTTATGCGTTATGCGTTATGCGTTACGCGTAATGCGTTATGCGCTATGGGTCATGCGTTAAGCGTTATGCGTTATGCGTTATGCGTTATGCGTTATGCGTTATGCGTTATGCGTTATGGGTTATGCGTTATGCGTTATGCGTTATGCGTTATGCGTTATGCGTTATGCGTTATGCGTTATGCGTTATACGTTATGCGTTATGCGTTATGCGTTATGCGTTATGCGTTATGCGTTATGCGTTATGCGTTATGCGTTATGCGTTATGCGTTATGCGTTATGCGTTATGCGTTATGCGTTATGCGTTATGCGTTATGGGTTATGCGTTATGGGTTATGCGTTATGGGTTATGCGTTATGCGTTATGCGTTATGCGTTATGCGTATTGCGTTATGCGTTATGCGCTATGCGTTACGCGTTATGCGTTATGCGATATGCGTTATGCGTTATGGGTTATGCGTTATGCGTTATGCGTTATGCGTTATGCGTTATGCGTTATGCGTTATGCGCTATGCGTTACGCGTTATGCGTTATGCGATATGCGTTATGCGTTAAACGTTATGCATTATGCTATGTGCGTTATGCGTTATGCGTTATGCATTATGCGTTATGCGTTATGAGTAATGCGTGATCCGTTATGCGTTATGCGTTATGCGTTATGCGTTATGAGTAATGCGTGATCCGTTATGCGTTATGCGTTATGCGTTATGCGTTATGCGTTATGCGTTATGCGTTATGCGTTATGGGTTATGAGTAATACGTGATCCGTTATGCGTTATGCGTTATGCGTTACGCGTAATGCGTTATGCGCTATGGGTCATGCGTTAAGCGTTACGCGTTACGCGTTACGCGTTATGGGTTATGAGTAATACGTGATCCGTTATTCGTTATGCTTTATGCGTTATGCGTTATGCGTTACGCGTTATGCGTTATGCGTTATGCGTTATGCGTTATGCGTTATGCATTATGCTTTATGCGTTATGCGTTATGCGTTATGCGTTATGCGTTATGAGTAATGCGTGATCCGTTATGCGTTATGCGTTAAGAGTAATGCGTGATCCGTTATGCGTTATGCGTGATCCGTTATTCGTTATGCTTTATGCGTTATGCGTTATGCGTTACGCGTTATGCGTTATGCGTTATGCGTTATGCGTTATGCGTTATGCGTTATGGGTTATGAGTAATGCGTTATCCGTTATGCGTTATGCGTTATGCGTTACGCGTAATGCGTTATGCGCTATGGGTCATGCGTTAAGCGTTATGCGTTATGCGTTATGCGTTATGCGTTATGCGTTATGCGTTATGCGTTATGCGTTATGCGTTATGCGTTATGGGTTATGCTATTTGCGTTATGCGTTATGCGTTATGCGTTATGCGTAATGCGTTATGCGTTATGCGTTATGAGTAATGCGTGATCCGTTATGCGTTATGCGTTATGCGTTATGCGTTATGCGTTATGCGTTATGCGTAATGCGTTATGCGTTATGCGTTATGAGTAATGCGTGATCCGTTATGCGTTATGCGTTATGCGTTATGCGTTATGCGTTATGCGTTATGGGTTATGAGTAATGCGTGATCCGTTATGCGTTATGCGTTATGCGTTATGCGTTATGCGTTATGCGTTATGCGTTATGCGTTATGCGTTATGGGTTATGCGTTATGGGTTATGCGTTATGCGTTATGCGTTATGCGTTATGCGTTATGCGTTATGCGTTATGCGTTATGCGTTATGCGTTATGCGTTACGCGTTATGCGTTATGCGATATGCGTTATGCGTTGTCACGTCGTCTTCAATCCGCTCCCGCCAGAAGGGCGGAAACTTTGACGACACCGGGTATTTACAAGCTCGGAAGCCGGGCCGCGTTCGGCCGCACGAAACGCGGTCCACCCGGGACAAAAGTTGTTCGCAAGCTTACCGATGATTCTAAAAATCTCGCGAATATTCGGGCGCCAGGCACAGAAGGTGCCACGCGAAAAATACGCTTACGACAACCGGCAACAGATGTAGGATTTCCGCGAACGGGTCCAGGATTCTACGCGGGGCGGATACGAAGCATTCCCCGCGGCGGGAAGGTTTCTCACGAAATCAACACTCTCGGGAATTGGTTAACATGAATTTATTGGCGATAGCTGTTATAATCGCGCTGCCGGCCGATACCGGCAGCGAAGACGAAGTTAACCGGCGCGTTACAATTCTTCGGCGACGGATGGAAATCGCCCGCGCCTTGTCCCTCTGGACTTCCTCTAAATCGCGTCGAATCCGGCAGCACGTGGTCTTAACGTTCGCGTGCGCGATCTACGCGTTTCACGCCCGGATTCTGATGGAATACGCGTTACAATTGACTTCTCGTCGGCAGAACAAATCGCGAAGATACGACGCGAGCACGTGGCGGCGTCCCACCGTGGAACGACACGAGGTTAGCGTGAAAATACGACGACGTGCGGATCCTCGCTAAATTACAACCAAATGGCGCTCTGCACCCGCAAAATATTTCCCCGCACGTCCGTCGCTCGACCGATGGATGCGCTCGCGGACTGGCTGCAGCCGGCAGCCGCAAAGCACGTCGAATTTCCGCGACACGATCGCGAACCCGTTACGCCAACCGAGCCAACGCGAAATAAAAATCACTTCAATATACGATATAAGATTCGACTAAAGCTTACCAAAAGGTGTTCGCAAGGTCCGCAGGAGCCTGTATTCGCTTCCTTCCGGCAGCGTGCGTCGCAAAGTACAATAATGGTTCTCGGAGACGTACAAAGTATCGCGACAGTAGCCAACGAAGAAGTGATTTTGCACGCGTTGACTCGGGAACGCGGAAGTGAAGCGTCCCCCCTTTCCGCTCGCTTTTAGGCACGCGTAGCCTAGCCCGTTACGAGTTTCGGCAAGGGCCTCGCTTCGCGCGACGGTCTCTGGTGTCCGGTGATTGGCGGCTTTTCCGGCAACGGTGGCTGGTGATTTGCCGCTTCTCCTCGAGGCGATCGGCACTGGCCAATCCGGTAGCGAGCCGGGTTGCTTTCCGGTTGAGGCGACGTCAAGGTAGCCGAGATATCTTTTGGCCGGTTCGCGTTATGCGTTATGCGATATGCGTTATGCGTTATGCGTTATGCGTTATGCGTTATGGGTTATGCTATTTGCGTTATGCGTTATGCGTTATGCGTTATGCATAATGCATTATGCGTTATGCGTTATGAGTAATGCGTGATCCGTTATGCGTTATGCGTTATGCGTTATGCGTTATGCGTTATTGGTTATGAGTAATGCGTGATCCGTTATGCGTTATGCGTTATGCGTTACGCGTAATGCGTTATGCGCTATGGGTCATGCGTTAAGCGTTATGCGTTATGCGTTATGCGTTATGCGTTATGCGTTATGCGTTATGCGTTATGCGTTATGCGTTATGCGTTATGCGTTATGCGTTATGCGTTATGCGTTATGCGTTATGCGTTATGCGTAATGCGTTATGCGTTATGCGTTATGCGTTATGGGTTATGCGTTATGCGTTATGCATTATGCGTTACGCGTTACGCGTTAAGCGTTACGCGTTATGCGTTATGCGTTACGCGTTATGCGTTATGCGTTATGCGTTATGCGTTATGGGTTATGCGTTATGCGTTATGCGTTATGCGTTATGCGTTATGCGTTATGCGTTATGCGTTATGCATTATGCTTTATGCGTTATGCGTTATGCGTTATGCGTTATGCGTTATGAGTAATGCGTGATCCGTTATGCGTTATGCGTTAAGAGTAATGCGTGATCCGTTATGCGTTATGCGTGATCCGTTATTCGTTATGCTTTATGCGTTATGCGTTATGCGTTACGCGTTATGCGTTATGCGTTATGCGTTATGCGTTATGCGTTATGCGTTATGCGTTATGGGTTATGAGTAATGCGTGATCCGTTATGCGTTATGCGTTATGCGTTACGCGTAATGCGTTATGCGCTATGGGTCATGCGTTAAGCGTTATGCGTTATGCGTTATGCGTTATGCGTTATGCGTTATGCGTTATGCGTTATGCGTTATGCGTTATGCGTTATGGGTTATGCTATTTGCGTTATGCGTTATGCGTTATGCGTTATGCGTAATGCGTTATGCGTTATGCGTTATGAGTAATGCGTGATCCGTTATGCGTTATGCGTTATGCGTTATGCGTTATGCGTTATGCGTTATGCGTTATGCGTTATGCGTTATGGTTTATGAGTAATGCGTGATAAGTTATGCGTTATGCGTTATGCGTTACGCGTAATGCGTTATGCGTTATGCGTTATGCGTTATGCGTTATGGGTTATGCGTTATGGGTTATGCGTTATGGGTTATGCTATTTGCGTTATGCGTTATGCGTTATGCGTTATGCGTTATGGGTTATGCTATTTGCGTTATGCGTTATGCGTTATGCGTTATGCGTAATGCATTATGCGTTATGCGTTATGAGTAATGCGTGATCTGTTATGCGTTATGCGTTATGCGTTATGCGTTATGCGTTATGCGTTATGCGTTATGCGTTACGCGTTATGCGTTATGCGATATGCGTTATGCGTTATGCGTTATGCGTTATGCGTTATGCGTTATGGGTTATGCTATTTGCGTTATGCGTTATGCGTTATGCGTTATGCGTAATGCATTATGCGTTATGCGTTATGAGTAATGCGTGATCTGTTATGCGTTATGCGTTATGCGTTATGCGTTATGCGTTATGCGTTATGCGTTATGCGTTATGCGTTACGCGTTATGCGTTATGCGATATGCGTTATGCGTTATGCGTTATGCGTTATGGGTTATGCTATTTGCGTTATGCGTTATGCGTTATGCGTTATGCGTAATGCATTATGCGTTATGCGTTATGAGTAATGCGTGATCCGTTATGCGTTATGCGTTATGCGTTATGCGTTATGCGTTATGCGTTATGCGTTATGCGTGATCCGTTATTCGTTATGCTTTATGCGTTATGCGTTATGCGTTACGCGTTATGCGTTATGCGTTATGCGTTATGCGTTATGCGTTATGCGTTATGCGTTATGGGTTATGAGTAATGCGTGATCCGTTATGCGTTATGCGTTATGCGTTACGCGTAATGCGTTATGCGCTATGGGTCATGCGTTAAGCGTTATGCGTTATGCGTTATGCGTTATGCGTTATGCGTTATGCGTTATGCGTTATGCGTTATGCGTTATGCGTTATGGGTTATGCTATTTGCGTTATGCGTTATGCGTTATGCGTTATGCGTTATGCGTTATGCGTTATGCGTTATGAGTAATGCGTGATCCGTTATGCGTTATGCGTTATGCGTTATGCGTTATGCGTTATGCGTTATGCGTTATGCGTTATGCGTTATGGTTTATGAGTAATGCGTGATAAGTTATGCGTTATGCGTTATGCGTTACGCGTAATGCGTTATGCGTTATGCGTTATGCGTTATGCGTTATGGGTTATGCGTTATGGGTTATGCGTTATGGGTTATGCTATTTGCGTTATGCGTTATGCGTTATGCGTTATGCGTTATGGGTTATGCTATTTGCGTTATGCGTTATGCGTTATGCGTTATGCGTAATGCATTATGCGTTATGCGTTATGAGTAATGCGTGATCTGTTATGCGTTATGCGTTATGCGTTATGCGTTATGCGTTATGCGTTATGCGTTATGCGTTATGCGTTATGCGTTATGCGATATGCGTTATGCGTTATGCGTTATGCGTTATGCGTTATGCGTTATGGGTTATGCTATTTGCGTTATGCGTTATGCGTTATGCGTTATGCGTAATGCATTATGCGTTATGCGTTATGAGTAATGCGTGATCTGTTATGCGTTATGCGTTATGCGTTATGCGTTATGCGTTATGCGTTATGCGTTATGCGTTATGCGTTACGCGTTATGCGTTATGCGATATGCGTTATGCGTTATGCGTTATGCGTTATGGGTTATGCTATTTGCGTTATGCGTTATGCGTTATGCGTTATGCGTAATGCATTATGCGTTATGCGTTATGAGTAATGCGTGATCCGTTATGCGTTATGCGTTATGCGTTATGCGTTATGCGTTATGGGTTATGAGTAATGCGTGATCCGTTATGCGTTATGCGTTATGCGTTACGCGTAATGCGTTATGCGCTATGGGTCATGCGTTATGCGTTATGCGTTATGCGTTATGCGTAATGCATTATGCGTTATGCGTTATGAGTAATGCGTGATCCGTTATGCGTTATGCGTTATGCGTTATGCGTTATGCGTTATGCGTTATGCGTTATGCGTTATGCGTTACGCGTTATGCGTTATGCGATATGCGTTATGCGTTATGCGTTATGCGTTATGCGTTATGGGTTATGCTATTTGCGTTATGCGTTATGCGTTATGCGTTATGCGTAATGCATTATGCGTTATGCGTTATGAGTAATGCGTGATCCGTTATGCGTTATGCGTTATGCGTTATGCGTTATGCGTTATGCGTTATGCGTTATGCGTTACGCGTTATGCGTTATGCGATATGCGTTATGCGTTATGCGTTATGCGTTATGGGTTATGCTATTTGCGTTATGCGTTATGCGTTATGCGTTATGCGTAATGCATTATGCGTTATGCGTTATGAGTAATGCGTGATCCGTTATGCGTTATGCGTTATGCGTTATGCGTTATGCGTTATGCGTTATGGGTTATGAGTAATGCGTGATCCGTTATGCGTTATGCGTTATGCGTTACGCGTAATGCGTTATGCGCTATGGGTCATGCGTTAAGCGTTATGCGTTATGCGTTATGCGTTATGCGTTATGCGTTATGCGTTATGCGTTATGCGTTATGCGTTAGGCGTTATGCGTTATGCGTTATGCGTAATGCGTTATGCGTTATGCGTTATGCGTTATGGGTTATGCGTTATGCGTTATGCGTTATGCGTTACGCGTTACGCGTTTAGCGTTACGCGTTACGCGTTACGCGTTACGCGTTACGCGTTACGCGTTATGCGTTATGCGTTATGCGTTATGCGTTATGGGTTATGCGTTATGCGTTATGCGTTATGCGTTATGCGTTATGCGTTATGCGTTATGCGTTATGCGTTATGCGTTATGCGATATGCGTTATGCGTTATGCGTTATGCGTTATGCGTTATGCGTTATGCGTTATGCGTTATGCGTTATGCGTTATGAGTAATGCGTGATCCGTTATGCGTTATGCGTTAAGAGTAATGCGTGATCCGTTATGCGTTATGCGTGATCCGTTATTCGTTATGCTTTATGCGTTATGCGTTATGCGTTATGCGTTATGCGTTATGCGTTATGCGTTATGCGTTATGCGTTATGCGTTATGCGTTATGCGTTATGCGTTATGCGTTATAGGTTATGCTATTTGCGTTTTGCGTTATGCGTTATGCGTTATGCGTAATGCGTTATGCGTTATGCGTTATGAGTAATGCGTGATCCGTTATGCGTTATGCGTTATGCGTTATGCGTTATGCGTTATGCGTTATGGGTTATGAGTAATGCGTGATCCGTTATGCGTTATGCGTTACGCGTAATGCGTTATGCGTTATGCGTTATGCGTTATGCGTTATGCGTTATGCGTTATGCGTTATGCGTTATGGGTTATGCTATTTGCGTTATGCGTTATGCGTTATGCGTTATGCGTAATGCATTATGCGTTATGCGTTATGAGTAATGCGTGATCCGTTATGCGTTATGCGTTATGCGTTATGCGTTATGCGTTATGCGTTATGGGTTATGAGTAATGCGTGATCCGTTATGCGTTATGCGTTATGCGTTACGCGTAATGCGTTATGCGCTATGGGTCATGCGTTAAGCGTTATGCGTTATGCGTTATGCGTTATGCGTTATGCGTTATGCGTTATGGGTTATGCGTTATGCGTTATGCGTTATGCGTTATGCGTTATGCGTTATGCATTATGCTTTATGCGTTATGCGTTATGCGTTATGCGTTATGCGTTATGCGTTATGAGCAATGCGTGATCCGTTATGCGTTATGCGTTAAGAGTAATGCGTGATCCGTTATGCGTTATGCGTGATCCGTTATTCGTTATGCTTTATGCGTTATGCGTTATGCGTTATGCGTTACGCGTAATGCGTTATGCGTTATGCGTTATGCGTTATGCGTTATGCGTTATGCGTTATGCGTTATGCGTTATGGGTTATGCTATTTGCGTTATGCGTTATGCGTTATGCGTAATGCATTATGCGTTATGCGTTATGAGTAATGCGTGATCCGTTATGCGTTATGCGTTATGCGTTATGCGTTATGCGTTATGCGTTATGGGTTATGAGTAATGCGTGATCCGTTATGCGTTATGCGTTATGCGTTACGCGTAATGCGTTATGCGCTATGGGTCATGCGTTAAGCGTTATGCGTTATGCGTTATGCGTTATGCGTTATGCGTTATGCGTTATGGGTTATGCGTTATGCGTTATGCGTTATGCGTTATGCGTTATGCGTTATGCATTATGCTTTATGCGTTATGCGTTATGCGTTATGCGTTATGCGTTATGCGTTATGCGTTATGAGTAATGCGTGATCCGTTATGCGTTATGCGTTAAGAGTAATGCGTGATCCGTTATGCGTTATGCGTGATCCGTTATTCGTTATGCTTTATGCGTTATGCGTTATGCGTTACGCGTTATGCGTTATGCGTTATGCGTTATGCGTTATGCGTTATGCGTTATGGGTTATGAGTAATGCGTGATCCGTTATGCGTTATGCGTTATGCGTTACGCGTAATGCGTAATGCGCTATGGGTCATGCTTTAAGCGTTATGCGTTATGCGTTATGCGTTATGCGTTATGCGTTATGCGTTATGCGTTATGGGTTATGCTATTTGCGTTATGCGTTATGCGTTATGCGTTATGCGTAATGCGTTATGCGTTATGCGTTATGAGTAATGCGTGATCCGTTATGCGTTATGCGTTATGCGTTATGCGTTATGCGTTATGCGTTATGCGTTATGCGTTATGGGTTATGCGTTATGCGTTATGCGTTATGCGTTATGCGTTATGGGTTATGCGTTATGGGTTATGCGTTATGCGTTATGCGTTATGCGTTATGCGTTATGCGTTATGCGTTATGCGTTATGCGTTATGCGTTATGCGTTATGCGTCATGCGTTACGCGTTATGCGTTATGCGATATGCGTTATGCGTTATGCGTTATGCGTTATGCGTTATGGGTTATGCTATTTGCGTTATGCGTTATGCGTTATGCGTTATGCGTTATGCGTAATGCATTATGCGTTATGCGTTATGAGTAATGCGTGATCCGTTATGCGTTATGCGTTATGCGTTATGCGTTATGCGTTATGCGTTATGCGTTATGCGTTATGCGTTATGCGTTATGCGTTATGCGTTATGCGTTATGGGTTATAAGTAATGCGTGATCCGTTATGCGTTATGCGTTATGCGTTACGCGTAATGCGTTATGCGCTATGGGTCATGCGTTAAGCGTTATGCGTTATGCGTTATGCGTTATGCGTTATGCGTTATGCGTTATGCGTTATGCGTTATGGGTTATGCGTTATGCGTTATGCGTTATGCGTTATGCGTTATGCGTTATGCGTTATGCGTTATGCGTTATACGTTATGCGTTATGCGTTATGCGTTATGCGTTATGCGTTATGCGTTATGCGTTATGCGTTATGCGTTATGCGTTATGCGTTATGCGTTATGCGTTATGCGTTATGCGTTATGCGTTATGGGTTATGCGTTATGGGTTATGCGTTATGCGTTATGCGTTATGCGTTATGCGTTATGCGTTATGCGTTATGCGTTATGCGTTATGCGTTATGCGCTATGCGTTACGCGTTATGCGTTATGCGATATGCGTTATGCGTTAAACGTTATGCATTATGCTATTTGCGTTATGCGTTATGCGTTATGCATTATGCGTTATGCGTTATGAGTAATGCGTGATCCGTTATGCGTTATGCGTTATGCGTTATGCGTTATGCGTTATGCGTTATGCGTTATGCGTTATGCGTTATGCGTTATGCGTTATGCGTTATGCGTTATGCGTTATGGGTTATGCTATTTGCGTTATGCGTTATGCGTTATGCGTAATGCGTTATGCGTTATGCGTTATGAGTAATGCGTGATCCGTTATGCGTTATGCGTTATGCGTTATGCGTTATGCGTTATGCGTTATGCGTTATGGGTTATGCGTTATGCGTTATGCGTTATGCGTTATGCGTTATGGGTTATGCGTTATGGGTTATGCGTTATGCGTTATGCGTTATGCGTTATGCGTTATGCGTTATGCGTTATGCGTTATGCGTTATGCGTTATGCGTTATGCGTTACGCGTTATGCGTTATGCGATATGCGTTATGCGTTATGCGTTATGCGTTATGCGTTATGGGTTATGCTATTTGCGTTATGCGTTATGCGTTATGCGTTATGCGTAATGCATTATGCGTTATGCGTTATGAGTAATGCGTGATCCGTTATGCGTTATGCGTTATGCGTTATGCGTTATGCGTTATGCGTTATGCGTTATGCGTTATGCGTTATGCGTTATGCGTTATGCGTTATGGGTTATGCGTTATGCGTTATGCGTTATGCGTTATGCGTTATGCGTTATGCGTTATGCGTTATGCGTTATACGTTATGCGTTATGCGTTATGCGTTATGCGTTATGCGTTATGCGTTATGCGTTATGCGTTATGCGTTATGCGTTATGCGTTATGCGTTATGCGTTATGCGTTATGCGTTATGCGTTATGGGTTATGCGTTATGGGTTATGCGTTATGCGTTATGCGTTATGCGTTATGCGTTATGCGTTATGCGTTATGCGTTATGCGTTATGCGTTATGCGTTATGCGTTATGCGTTATGCGTTATGCGCTATGCGTTACGCGTTATGCGTTATGCGATATGCGTTATGCGTTAAACGTTATGCATTATGCTATTTGCGTTATGCGTTATGCGTTATGCATTATGCGTTATGCGTTATGAGTAATGCGTGATCCGTTATGCGTTATGCGTTATGCGTTATGCGTTATGCGTTATGCGTTATGCGTTATGCGTTATGCGTTATGCGTTACGCGTTATGCGTTATGCGATATGCGTTATGCGTTATGCGTTATGCGTTATGCGTTATGCGTTATGGGTTATGCTATTTGCGTTATGCGTTATGCGTTATGCGTTATGCGTTATGCGTTATGCGTTATGCGTTATGCGTTATGCGTTATGCGTTATACGTTATGCGTTATGCGTTATGCGTTATGCGTTATGCGTTATGCGTTATGCGTTATGCGTTATGCGTTATGCGTTATGCGTTATGCGTTATGGGTTATGCGTTATGGGTTATGCGTTATGCGTTATGCGTTATGCGTTATGCGTTATGCGTTATGCGTTATGCGTTATGCGTTATGCGTAATGCATTATGCGTTATGCGTTATGAGTAATGCGTGATCCGTTATGCGTTATGCGTTATGCGTTATGCGTTATGCGTTATGCGTTATGCGTTATGCGTTATGCGTTATGGGTTATGCTATTTGCGTTATGCGTTATGCGTTATGCGTTATGCGTAATGCGTTATGCGTTATGCGTTATGAGTAATGCGTGATCCGTTATGCGTTATGCGTTATGCGTTATGCGTTATGCGTTATGCGTTATGCGTTATGGGTTATGCGTTATGCGTTATGCGTTATGCGTTATGCGTTATGGGTTATGCGTTATGGGTTATGCGTTATGCGTTATGCGTTATGCGTTATGCGTTATGCGTTATGCGTTATGCGTTACGCGTTATGCGTTATGCGATATGCGTTATGCGTTATGCGTTATGCGTTATGCGTTATGGGTTATGCTATTTGCGTTATGCGTTATGCGTTATGCGTTATGCGTTATGCGTAATGCATTATGCGTTATGCGTTATGAGTAATGCGTGATCCGTTATGCGTTATGCGTTATGCGTTATGCGTTATGCGTTATGCGTTATGCGTTATGCGTTATGCGTTATGCGTTATGGGTTATAAGTAATGCGTGATCCGTTATGCGTTATGCGTTATGCGTTACACGTAATGCGTTATGCGCTATGGGTCATGCGTTAAGCGTTATGCGTTATGCGTTATGCGTTATGCGTTATGCGTTATGCGTTATGCGTTATGCGTTATGGGTTATGCGTTATGCGTTATGCGTTATGCGTTATGCGTTATGCGTTATGCGTTATGGGTTATGCGTTATGCGTTATGCGTTATGCGTTATGCGTTATGCGTTATGCGTGATCCGTTATGCGTTATGCGTTATGCGTTACGCGTAATGCGTTATGCGCTATGGGTCATGCGTTAAGCGTTATGCGTTATGCGTTATGCGTTATGCGTTATGCGTTATGCGTTATGCGTTATGCGTTATGGGTTATGCTATTTGCGTTATGCGTTATGCGTTATGCGTTATGCGTAATGCGTTATGCGTTATGCGTTATGAGTAATGCGTGATCCGTTATGCGTTATGCGTTATGCGTTATGCGTTATGCGTTATGCGTTATGCGTTATGGGTTATGCGTTATGCGTTATGCGTTATGCGTTATGCGTTATGCGTTATGCGTTATGCGTTATGCGTTATGCGTTATGGGTTATGCGTTATGGGTTATGCGTTATGCGTTATGCGTTATGCGTTATGCGTTATGCGTTATGCGTTATGCGTTATGCGTTATGCGTAATGCATTATGCGTTATGCGTTATGAGTAATGCGTGATCCGTTATGCGTTATGCGTTATGCGTTATGCGTTATGCGTTATGCGTTATGCGTTATGCGTTATGCGTTACGCGTTATGCGATATGCGTTATGCGTTATGCGTTATGCGTTATGCGTTATGCGTTATGGGTTATGCTATTTGCGTTATGCGTTATGCGTTATGCGTTATGCGTAATGCATTATGCGTTATGCGTTATGAGTAATGCGTGATCCGTTATGCGTTATGCGTTATGCGTTATGCGTTATGCGTTATGCGTTATGCGTTATGCGTTACGCGTTATGCGTTATGCGATATGCGTTATGCGTTATGCGTTATGCGTTATGGGTTATGCTATTTGCGTTATGCGTTATGCGTTATGCGTTATGCGTAATGCATTATGCGTTATGCGTTATGAGTAATGCGTGATCCGTTATGCGTTATGCGTTATGCGTTATGCGTTATGCGTTATGCGTTATGCGTTATGCGTTATGGGTTATGAGTAATGCGTGATCCGTTATGCGTTATGCGTTATGCGTTACGCGTAATGCGTTATGCGCTATGGGTCATGCGTTAAGCGTTATGCGTTATGCGTTATGCGTTATGCGTTATGCGTTATGCGTTATGCGTTATGCGTTATGCGTTATGCGTTATGCGTTATGCGTTATGCGTTATGCGTTATGTGTTATGCGTTATGCGTTAGGCGTTATGCGTTATGCGTTATGCGTAATGCGTTATGCGTTATGCGTTATGCGTTATGGGTTATGCGTTATGCGTTATGCGTTATGCGTTACGCGTTACGCGTTAAGCGTTACGCGTTACGCGTTACGCGTTACGCGTTACGCGTTACGCGTTATGCGTTATGCGTTATGCGTTATGCGTTATGGGTTATGCGTTATGCGTTATGCGTTATGCGTTATGCGTTATGCGTTATGCGTTATGCGTTATGCGATATGCGTTATGCGTTATGCGTTATGCGTTATGCGTTATGCGTTATGCGTTATGCGTTATGCGTTATGAGTAATGCGTGATCCGTTATGCGTTATGCGTTAAGAGTAATGCGTGATCCGTTATGCGTTATGCGTGATCCGTTATTCGTTATGCTTTATGCGTTATGCGTTATGCGTTACGCGTTATGCGTTATGCGTTATGCGTTATGCGTTATGCGTTATGCGTTATGCGTTATGCGTTATGCGTTATGCGTTATAGGTTATGCTATTTGCGTTTTGCGTTATGCGTTATGCGTTATGCGTAATGCGTTATGCGTTATGCGTTATGAGTAATGCGTGATCCGTTATGCGTTATGCGTTATGCGTTATGCGTTATGCGTTATGCGTTATGCGTTATGCGTTATGGGTTATGAGTAATGCGTGATCCGTTATGCGTTATGCGTTACGCGTAATGCGTTATGCGTTATGCGTTATGCGTTATGCGTTATGCGTTATGCGTTATGCGTTATGCGTTATGGGTTATGCTATTTGCGTTATGCGTTATGCGTTATGCGTTATGCGTAATGCATTATGCGTTATGCGTTATGAGTAATGCGTGATCCGTTATGCGTTATGCGTTATGCGTTATGCGTTATGCGTTATGCGTTATGCGTTATGGGTTATGAGTAATGCGTGATCCGTTATGCGTTATGCGTTATGCGTTACGCGTAATGCGTTATGCGCTATGGGTCATGCGTTAAGCGTTATGCGTTATGCGTTATGCGTTATGCGTTATGCGTTATGGGTTATGCGTTATGCGTTATGCGTTATGCGTTATGCGTTATGCGTTATGCATTATGCTTTATGCGTTATGCGTTATGCGTTATGCGTTATGCGTTATGCGTTATGAGTAATGCGTGATCCGTTATGCGTTATGCGTTAAGAGTAATGCGTGATCCGTTATGCGTTATGCGTGATCCGTTATTCGTTATGCTTTATGCGTTATGCGTTATGCGTTATGCGTTACGCGTAATGCGTTATGCGTTATGCGTTATGCGTTATGCGTTATGCGTTATGCGTTATGCGTTATGCGTTATGGGTTATGCTATTTGCGTTATGCGTTATGCGTTATGCGTTATGCGTAATGCATTATGCGTTATGCGTTATGAGTAATGCGTGATCCGTTATGCGTTATGCGTTATGCGTTATGCGTTATGCGTTAAGCGTTATGCGTTATGCGTTATGCGTTATGCGTTATGCGTTATGCGTTATGCGTTATGCGTTATGGGTTATGCTATTTGCGTTATGCGTTATGCGTTATGCGTTATGCGTAATGCGTTATGCGTTATGCGTTATGAGTAATGCGTGATCCGTTATGCGTTATGCGTTATGCGTTATGCGTTATGCGTTATGCGTTATGCGTTATGCGTTATGGGTTATGAGTAATGCGTGATCCGTTATGCGTTATGCGTTATGCGTTACGCGTAATGCGTTATGCGTTATGCGTTATGCGTTATGCGTTACGCGTTATGCGTTATGCGATATGCGTTATGCGTTATGCGTTATGCGTTATGCGTTATGCGTTATGGGTTATGCTATTTGCGTTATGCGTTATGCGTTATGCGTTATGCGTTATGCGTAATGCATTATGCGTTATGCGTTATGCGTTATGCGTTATGGGTTATGCGTTATGCGTTATGCGTTATGCGTTATGCGTTATGCGTTATGCGTTATGCGTTATGCGTTATGCGTTATGCGTTATGCGTTATGCGTTATGCGTTATGCGTTATGCGTTATGCGTTATGCGTTATGCGTTATGCGTTATGCGTTATGCGTTATGCGTTATGGGTTATGCGTTATGCGTTATGCGTTATGCGTTATGCGTTATGCGTTATGCGTTATGCGTTATGCGTTATGCGTTATGCGTAATGCATTATGCGTTATGCGTTATGAGTAATGCGTGATCCGTTATGCGTTATGCGTTATGCGTTATGCGTTATGCGTTATGCGTTATGCGTTATGCGTTATGCGTTACGCGTTATGCGTTATGCGATATGCGTTATGCGTTATGCGTTATGCGTTATGCGTTATGGGTTATGCTATTTGCGTTATGCGTTATGCGTTATGCGTTATGCGTAATGCATTATGCGTTATGCGTTATGAGTAATGCGTGATCCGTTATGCGTTATGCGTTATGCGTTATGCGTTATGCGTTATGCGTTATGCGTTATGCGTTATGCGTTACGCGTTATGCGTTATGCGATATGCGTTATGCGTTATGCGTTATGCGTTATGGGTTATGCTATTTGCGTTATGCGTTATGCGTTATGCGTTATGCGTAATGCATTATGCGTTATGCGTTATGAGTAATGCGTGATCCGTTATGCGTTATGCGTTATGCGTTATGCGTTATGCGTTATGCGTTATGCGTTATGGGTTATGAGTAATGCGTGATCCGTTATGCGTTATGCGTTATGCGTTACGCGTAATGCGTTATGCGCTATGGGTCATGCGTTAAGCGTTATGCGTTATGCGTTATGCGTTATGCGTTATGCGTTATGCGTTATGCGTTATGCGTTATGCGTTATGCGTTATGCGTTATGCGTTATGCGTTATGCGTTATGCGTTATGCGTAATGCGTTATGCGTTATGCGTTATGCGTTATGGGTTATGCGTTATGCGTTATGCGTTATGCGTTACGCGTTACGCGTTAAGCGTTACGCGTTACGCGTTACGCGTTACGCGTTACGCGTTACGCGTTATGCGTTATGCGTTATGCGTTATGCGTTATGGGTTATGCGTTATGCGTTATGCGTTATGCGTTATGCGTTATGCGTTATGCGTTATGCGTTATGCGATATGCGTTATGCGTTATGCGTTATGCGTTATGCGTTATGCGTTATGCGTTATGCGTTATGCGTTATGCGTTATGAGTAATGCGTGATCCGTTATGCGTTATGCGTTAAGAGTAATGCGTGATCCGTTATGCGTTATGCGTGATCCGTTATTCGTTATGCTTTATGCGTTATGCGTTATGCGTTACGCGTTATGCGTTATGCGTTATGCGTTATGCGTTATGCGTTATGCGTTATGCGTTATGCGTTATGCGTTATGCGTTATGCGTTATGCGTTATAGGTTATGCTATTTGCGTTTTGCGTTATGCGTTATGCGTTATGCGTAATGCGTTATGCGTTATGCGTTATGCGTTATGCGTTATGCGTTATGCGTTATGCGTTATGCGTTATGCGTTATGCGTTATGCGTTATGCGTTATGGGTTATGCGTCATGGGTTATGCGTTATGCGTTATGCGTTATGCGTTATGCGTTATGCGTTATGCGTTATGCGTTATGCGTTATGCGTTATGCGTTATGCGTAATGCATTATGCGTTATGCGTTATGAGTAATGCGTGATCCGTTATGCGTTATGCGTTATGCGTTATGCGTTATGCGTTATGCGTTATGCGTTATGCGTAATGCATTATGCGTTATGCGTTATGCGTTATGCGTTATGGGTTATGCGTTATGCGTTATGCGTTATGCGTTATGCGTTATGCGTTATGCGTTATGCGTTATGCGTTATGCGTTATGCGTTATGCGTTATACGTTATGCGTTATGCGTTATGCGTTATGCGTTATGCGTTATGCGTTATGCGTTATGCGTTATGCGTTATGCGTTATGCGTTATGCGTTATGGGTTATGCGTTATGGGTTATGCGTTATGCGTTATGCGTTATGCGTTATGCGTTATGCGTTATGCGTTATGCGTTATGCGTTATGCGTTATGCGTAATGCATTATGCGTTATGCGTTATGAGTAATGCGTGATCCGTTATGCGTTATGCGTTATGCGTTATGCGTTATGCGTTATGCGTTATGCGTTATGCGTTATGCGTTACACGTTATGCGTTATGCGATATGCGTTATGCGTTATGCGTTATGCGTTATGCGTTATGGGTTATGCTATTTGCGTTATGCGTTATGCGTTATGCGTTATGCGTAATGCATTATGCGTTATGCGTTATGAGTAATGCGTGATCCGTTATGCGTTATGCGTTATGCGTTATGCGTTATGCGTTATGCGTTATGCGTTATGCGTTATGCGTTACGCGTTATGCGTTATGCGATATGCGTTATGCGTTATGCGTTATGCGTTATGGGTTATGCTATTTGCGTTATGCGTTATGCGTTATGCGTTATGCGTAATGCATTATGCGTTATGCGTTATGAGTAATGCGTGATCCGTTATGCGTTATGCGTTATGCGTTATGCGTTATGCGTTATGCGTTATGCGTTATGGGTTATGAGTAATGCGTGATCCGTTATGCGTTATGCGTTATGCGTTACGCGTAATGCGTTATGCGCTATGGGTCATGCGTTAAGCGTTATGCGTTATGCGTTATGCGTTATGCGTTATGCGTTATGCGTTATGCGTTATGCGTTATGCGTTATGCGTTATGCGTTATGCGTTATGCGTTATGCGTTATGCGTTATGCGTTATGCGTAATGCGTTATGCGTTATGCGTTATGCGTTATGGGTTATGCGTTATGCGTTATGCGTTATGCGTTACGCGTTACGCGTTAAGCGTTACGCGTTACGCGTTACGCGTTACGCGTTACGCGTTACGCGTTATGCGTTATGCGTTATGCGTTATGCGTTATGGGTTATGCGTTATGCGTTATGCGTTATGCGTTATGCGTTATGCGTTATGCGTTATGCGTTATGCGATATGCGTTATGCGTTATGCGTTATGCGTTATGCGTTATGCGTTATGCGTTATGCGTTATGCGTTATGCGTTATGAGTAATGCGTGATCCGTTATGCGTTATGCGTTAAGAGTAATGCGTGATCCGTTATGCGTTATGCGTGATCCGTTATTCGTTATGCTTTATGCGTTATGCGTTATGCGTTACGCGTTATGCGTTATGCGTTATGCGTTATGCGTTATGCGTTATGCGTTATGCGTTATGCGTTATGCGTTATAGGTTATGCTATTTGCGTTTTGCGTTATGCGTTATGCGTTATGCGTAATGCGTTATGCGTTATGCGTTATGAGTAATGCGTGATCCGTTATGCGTTATGCGGTATGCGTTATGCGTTATGCGTTATGCGTTATGCGTTATGGGTTATGAGTAATGCGTGATCCGTTATGCGTTATGCGTTACGCGTAATGCGTTATGCGCTATGGGTCATGCGTTAAGCGTTATGCGTTATGCGTTATGCGTTATGCGTTATGCGTTATGCGTTATGCGTTGTGCCTTATCCGCTATGCATTATGCGTTTTACGTTATGCGTGATCCGTTATGCGTTATGCGTTATGGGTTATGAGTAATGCGTGATCCGTTATGCGTTATGCGTTATGCGTTACGCGTAATGCGTTATGCGCTATGGGTCATGCGTTAAGCGTTATGCGTTATGCGTTATGCGTTATGCGTTATGCGTTATGCGTTATGCGTTATGCGTTATGCGTTATGGGTTATGAGTAATGCGTGATCCGTTATGCGTTATACGTTATGCGTTATGCGTTATGGGTTATGAGTAATGCGTGATCCGTTATGCGTTATGCGTTATGCGTTACGCGTAATGCGTTATGCGCTATGGGTCATGCGTTAAGCGTTATGCGTTATGCGTTATGCGTTATGCGTTATGCGTTATGCGTTATGCGTTATGCGTTATGCGTTATGCGTTATGCGTTATGCCTTATGCGTTATGCGTAATGCGTTATGCGTTATGCGTTATGCGTTATGCGTTATGCGTTATGCGTTATGCGTTATGCGTTATGCGTTATGCGTTATGCGTTATGCGTTATGCGTTATGCGTTATGCTATTTGCGTTATGCGTTATGCGTTATGCGTTATGCGTTATGCGTTATGCGTTATGCGTTATGCGTTATGGGTTATGAGTAATGCGTGATCCGTTATGCGTTATGCGTTACGCGTAATGCGTTATGCGCTATGGGTCATGCGTTAAGCGTTATGTGTTATGCGTTATGCGTTATGCGTTATGCGTTATGCGTTATGCGTTATGCGTTATGCGTTATGCGTTATGCGTTATGCGTTATGCGTTATGCGTTATGCGTTATGCGTTATGCGTTATGCGTTATGCGTTATGCGTTATGGGTTATGCGTTATGCGTTATGCGTTATGCGTTATGGGTTATGCGTTATGGGTTATGCGTTATGCGTTATGCGTTATGCGTTATGCGTTATGCGTTATGCGTTATGCGTTATGCGTTATGCGTTACGCGTTATGCGTTATGCGATATGCGTTATGCGTTATGCGTTATGCGTTATGCGTTATGCGTTATGCTATTTGCGTTATGCGTTATGCGTTATGCGTTATGCGTTATGCGTAATGCATTATGCGTTATGCGTTATGAGTAATGCGTGATCCGTTATGCGTTATGCGTTATGCGTTATGCGTTATGCGTTATGCGTTATGCGTTATGCGTTATGCGTTATGCGTTATGCGTTATGCGTTATGCGTTATGGGTTATAAGCAATGCGTGATCCGTTATGCGTTATGCGTTATGCGTTACGCGTAATGCGTTATGCGCTATGGGTCATGCGTTAAGCGTTATGCGTTATGCGTTATGCGTTATGCGTTATGCGTTATGGGTTATGCGTTATGCGTTATGCGTTATGCGTTATGCGTTATGCGTTATGCGTTATGCGTTATGCGTTATACGTTATGCGTTATGCGTTATGCGTTATGCGTTATGCGTTATGCGTTATGCGTTATGCGTTATGCGTTATGCGTTATGCGTTATGCGTTATGCGTTATGCGTTATGCGTTATGCGTTATGGGTTATTCGTTATGGGTTATGCGTTATGCGTTATGCGTTATGCGTTATGCGTTATGCGTTATGCGTTATGCGCTATGCGTTACGCGTTATGCGTTATGCGATATGCGTTATGCGTTAAACGTTATGCATTATGCTATTTGCGTTATGCGTTATGCGTTATGCATTATGCGTTATGCGTTATGCGTTATGCGTTATGCGTTACGCGTAATGCGTTATGCGTTATGCGTTACGCGTTATGCGTTATGCGATATGCGTTATGCGTTATGCGTTATGCGTTATGCGTTATGGGTTATGCTATTTGCGTTATGCGTTATGCGTTATGCGTTATGCGTAATGCATTATGCGTTATGCGTTATGAGTAATGCGTGATCCGTTATGCGTTATGCGTTATGCGTTATGCGTTATGCGTTATGCGTTTTGCGTTATGCGTTATGCGTTATGCGTTATGGGTTATGAGTAATGCGTGATCCGTTATGCGTTATGCGTTATGCGTTATGCGTTACGCGTAATGCGTTATGCGCTATGGGTCATGCGTTAAGCGTTATGCGTTATGCGTTATGCGTTATGCGTTATGCGTTATGCGTTATGCGTTATGCGTTATGCGTTATGCGTTATGCGTTATGCGTTATGCGTTACGCGTAATGCGTTATGCGCTATGGGTCATGCGTTAAGCGTTATGTGTTATGCGTTATGCGTTGTGCGTTATGCGTTATGCGTTATGCGTTATGCGTTATGGGTTATGCTATTTGCGTTATGCGTTATGCGTTATGCGTTATGCGTAATGCGTTATGCGTTATGCGTTATGAGTAATGCGTGATCCGTTATTCGTTATGCGTTATGCGTTATGCGTTATGCGTTATGCGTTATGCGTTATGGGTTATGAGTAATGCGTGATCCGTTATGCGTTATGCGTTATGCGTTACGCGTAATGCGTTATGCGCTATGGGTCATGCGTTAAGCGTTATGCGTTATGCGTTATGCGTTATGCGTTATGCGTTATGCGTTATGCGTTATGCGTTATGCGTTATGCGTAATGCGTTATGCGTTATGCGTTATGCGTTATGCGTTATGCGTAATGCGTTATGCGTTATGCGTTATGCGTTATGCGTAATGCGTTATGCGTTATGCGTTATGCGTTATGGGTTATGCGTTATGCGTTATGCGTTCTGCGTTATGCGTTATGCGTTACGCGTTACGCGTTACGCGTTACGCGTTACGCGTTATGCGTTACGCGTAATGCGTTATGCGCTATGGGTCATGCGTTAAGCGTTATGCGTTATGCGTTATGCGTTATGCGTTATGCGTTGTGCCTTATCCGCTATGCATTATGCGTTTTACGTTATGCGTGATCCGTTATGCGTTATGCGTTATGCGTTATGCGTTATGCGTTATGCGTTATGCGTTATGCGTTATGCGTTATGGGTTATGAGTAATGCGTGATCCGTTATGCGTTATGCGTTATGCGTTACGCGTAATGCGTTATGCGCTATGGGTCATGCGTTAAGCGTTATGCGTTATGCGTTATGCGTTATGCGTTATGCGTTATGCGTTATGGGTTATGAGTAATGCGTGATCCGTTATGCGTTATGCGTTATGGGTTATGAGTAATGCGTGATCCGTTATGCGTTATGCGTTATGCGTTACGCGTAATGCGTTATGCGCTATGGGTCATGCATTAAGCGTTATGCGTTATGCGTTATGCGTTATGCGTTATGCGTTATGCGTTATGCGTTATGCGTTATGCGTTATGCGTTATGCGTTATGCGTTATGCGTTATGCGTTATGCGTTATGCGTTATGCGTTATGCGTTATGCGTAATGCGTTATGCGTTATGCGTTATGCGTTATGCGTTATGCGTTATGCGTTATGCGTTATGCGTTATGCGTTATGCGTTATGCGTTATGCGTTATGCTATTTGCGTTATGCGTTATGCGTTAAGCGTTATGCGTAATGCGTTATGCGTTATGCGTTATGAGTAATGCGTGATCCGTTATGCGTTATGCGTTATGCGTTATGCGTTATGCGTTATGCGTTATGCGTTATGCGTTATGTGTTATGCGTTGTGCCTTATCCGCTATGCATTATGCGTTTTACGTTATGCGTGATCCGTTATGCGTTATGCGTTATGCGTTATGCGTTATGCGTTATGCGTTATGGGTTATGAGTAATGCGTGATCCGTTATGCGTTATGCGTTATGCGTTACGCGTAATGCGTTATGCGCTATGGGTCATGCGTTAAGCGTTATGCGTTATGCGTTATGCGTTATGCGTTATGCGTTATGCGTTATGGGTTATGAGTAATGCGTGATCCGTTATGCGTTATGCGTTACGCGTAATGCGTTATGCGCTATGGGTCATGCGTTAAGCGTTATGTGTTATGCGTTATGCGTTATGCGTTATGCGTTATGCGTTATGCGTTATGCGTTATGCGTTATGCGTTATGCGTTATGCGTTATGCGTTATGCGTTATGCGTTATGCGTTATGCGTTATGCGTTATGCGTTATGCTTTATGCGTTATGCGTAATGCGTTATGCGTTATGCGTTATGAGTAATGCGTGATCCGTTATGCGTTATGCGTTATGCGTTATGCGTTATGCTATTTGCGTTATGCGTTATGCGTTATGCGTTATGCGTTATGGGTTATGCTATTTGCGTTATGCGTTATGCGTTATGCGTTATGCGTAATGCGTTATGCGTTATGCGTTATGAGTAATGCGTGATCCGTTATGCGTTATGCGTTATGCGTTATGCGTTATGCGTTATGCGTTATGCGTTATGCGTTATGGGTTATGCGTTATGCGTTATGCGTTATGCGTTATGGGTTATGCGTTATGGGTTATGCGTTATGCGTTATGCGTTATGCGTTATGCGTTATGCGTTATGCGTTATGCGTTATGCGTTATGCGTTACGCGTTTTGCGTTATGCGATATGCGTTATGCGTTATGCGTTATGCGTTATGCGCTATGCGTTATGCTATTTGCGTTATGCGTTATGCGTTATGCGTTATGCGTTATGCGTTATGCGTAATGCATTATGCGTTATGCGTTATGAGTAATGCGTGATCCGTTATGCGTTATGCGTTATGCGTTATGCGTTATGCGTTATGCGTTATGCGTTATGCTATTTGCGTTATGCGTTATGCGTTATGCGTTATGCGTTATACGTTATGCGTTATGCGTTATGCGTTATGCGTTATGCGTTATGCGTTATGCGTTATGCGTTATGCGTTATGCGTTATGCGTTATGCGTTATGCGTTATGCGTTATGCGTTATGCGTTATGCGTTATGCGTTATGGGTTATGCGTTATGGGTTATGCGTTATGCGTTATGCGTTATGCGTTATGCGTTATGCGTTATGCGTTATGCGTTATGCGTTATGCGCTATGCGTTACGCGTTATGCGTTATGCGATATGCGTTATGCGTTAAACGTTATGCATTATGCTATTTGCGTTATGCGTTATGCGTTATGCATTATGCGTTATGCGTTATGAGTAATGCGTGATCCGTTATGCGTTATGCGTTATGCGTTATGCGTTATGCGTTATGCGTTATGCGTTATGCGTTATGCGTTATGCGTTACGCGTTATGCGTTATGCGATATGCGTTATGCGTTATGCGTTATGCGTTATGCGTTATGGGTTATGCTATTTGCGTTATGCGTTATGCGTTATGCGTTATGCGTAATGCATTATGCGTTATGCGTTATGAGTAATGCGTGATCCGTTATGCGTTATGCGTTATGCGTTATGCGTTATGCGTTATGCGTTATGCGTTATGCGTTATGGGTTATGAGTAATACGTGATCCGTTATGCGTTATGCGTTATGCGTTACGCGTAATGCGTTATGCGCTATGGGTCATGCGTTAAGCGTTATGCGTTATGCGTTATGCGTTATGCGTTATGCGTTATGCGTTATGCGTTATGCGTTATGCGTTATGCGTTATGCGTTATGCGTTATGCGTTATGCGTTATGCGTTATGCGTTATGCGTTATGCGTTATGCGTTATGCGTTATGCGTAATGCGTTATGCGTTATGCGTTATGCGTTATGGGTTATGCGTTATGCGTTATGCGTTATGCGTTACGCGTTACGCGTTAAGCGTTACGCGTTACGCGTTACGCGTTACGCGTTACGCGTTACGCGTTACGCGTTATGCGTTATGCGTTATGCGTTATGGGTTATGCGTTATGCGTTATGCGATATGCGTTATGCGTTATGCGTTATGCGTTATGCGTTATGCGTAATGCGTTATGCGTTATGCGTTATGCGTTATGCGTTATGCGTTATGCGTTATGCGTTATGCGTTATGCGTTATGCGTTATGCGTTATGCGTTATGCGTTATGCGTTATGCGTTATGGGTTATGAGTAATGCGTGATCCGTTATGCGTTATGCGTTATGCGTTACGCGTAATGCGTTATGCGTTATGCGTTATGCGTTATGCGTTATGCGTTATGCGTTATGCGTTATGGGTTATGCGTTATGGGTTATGCGTTATGCGTTATGCGTTATGCGTTATGCGTTATGCGTTATGCGTTATGCGTTATGCGTTATGCGTTATGCGTTACGCGTTATGCGTTATGCGATATGCGTTATGCGTTATGCGTTATGCGTTATGCGTTATGCGTTATGCGTTATGGGTTATGAGTAATGCGTGATCCGTTATGCGTTATGCGTTATGCGTTATGCGTTATGCGTAATGCATTATGCGTTATGCGTTATGAGTAATGCGTGATCCGTTATGCGTTATGCGTTACGCGTAATGCGTTATGCGCTATGGGTCATGCGTTAAGCGTTATGCGTTATGCGTTATGCGTTATGCGTTATGCGTTATGCGTTATGCGTTATGCGTTATGCGTTATGCGTTATGCGTTATGCGTTATGCGTTATGCGTTATGCGTTATGCGTTATGCGTTATGTGTTATGCGTTATGCGTTATGAGTAATGCGTGATCCGTTATGCGTTATGCGTTAAGAGTAATGCGTGATCCGTTATGCGTTATGCGTGATCCGTTATTCGTTATGCTTTATGCGTTATGCGTTATGCGTTACGCGTTATGCGTTATGCGTTATGCGTTATGCGTTATGCGTTATGCGTTATGGGTTATGAGTAATGCGTGATCCGTTATGCGTTATGCGTTACGCGTAATGCGTTATGCGCTATGGGTCATGCGTTAAGCGTTATGTGTTATGCGTTATGCGTTATGCGTTATGCGTTATGCGTTATGCGTTATGGGTTATGCTATTTGCGTTATGCGTTATGCGTTATGCGTTATGCGTAATGCGTTATGCGTTATGCGTTATGAGTAATGCGTGATCCGTTATGCGTTATGCGTTATGCGTTATGCATAATGCGTTATGCGTTATGCGTTATGCGTTATGGGTTATGAGTAATGCGTGATCCGTTATGCGTTATGCGTTATGCGTTACGCGTAATGCGTTATGCGCTATGGGTCATGCGTTAAGCGTTATGCGTTATGCGTTATGCGTTATGCGTTATGCGTTATGCGTTATGCGTTATGCGTTATGCGTTATGCGTTATGCGTTATGCGTTATGCGTTATGCGTTATGCGTAATGCGTTATCCGTTATGCGTTATGCGTTATGCGTTATGCGTAATGCGTTATGCGTTATGCGTTATGCGTTATGCGTAATGCGTCATGCGTTATGCGTTATGCGTTATGGGTTATGCGTTATGCGTTATGCGTTCTGCGTTATGCGTTATGCGTTACGCGTTACGCGTTACGCGTTACGCGTTATGCGTTATGCGTTATGCGTTATGCGTTATGCGTTATGCGTTATGCGTTATGCGTTATGCGTTATGCGTTATGCGTAATGCGTTATGCGTTATGCGTTATGCGTTATGCGTTATGCGTTATGCGTTATGCGTTATGCGTTATGCGTTATGCGTTATGCGTTATGCGTTATGCGTTATGCGTTATGCGTTATGCTATTTGCGTTATGCGTTATGCGTTATCGCGTTATGCGTAATGCGTTATGCGTTATGCGTTATGAGTAATGCGTGATCCGTTATGCGTTATGCGTTATGCGTTATGCGTTATGCGTTATGCGTTATGCGTTATGTGTTATGCGTTGTGCCTTATCCGCTATGCATTATGCGTTTTACGTTATGCGTGATCCGTTATGCGTTATGCGTTATGCGTTATGCGTTATGCGTTATGCGTTATGCGTTATGCGTTATGGGTTATGAGTAATGCGTGATCCGTTATGCGTTATGCGTTATGCGTTACGCGTAATGCGTTATGCGCTATGGGTCATGCGTTAAGCGTTACGCGTTATGCGTTATGCGTTATGCGTTATGCGTTATGCGTTATGCGTTACGCGTTACGCGTTATGCGTTATGCGTTATGCGTTATGCGTTATGCGTTATGGGTTATGCGTTATGCGTTATGCGTTATGCGTTATGCGTTATGCGTTATGCGTTACGCGTTACGCGTTACGCGTTACGCGTTACGCGTTACGCGTTACGCGTTATGCGTTATGCGTTATGCGTTATGCGTTATGGGTTATGCCTTATGCGTTATGCGTTATGCGTTATGCGTTATGCGTTATGCGTTATGCGTTATGCGTTATGCGTTATGCGTTATGCGTTATGCGTTATGCGTTATGCGTTATGCGTTATGCGTTATGCGTTATGCGTTATGCGTTATGCGTTATGCGTTATGCTATTTGCGTTATGCGTTATGCGTTATGCGTTATGCGTAATGCGTTATGCGTTATGCGTTATGAGTAATGCGTGATCCGTTATGCGTTATGCATTATGCGTTATGCGTTATGCGTTATGCGTTATGCGTTATGGGTTATGAGTAATGCGTGATACGTTATGCGTTATGCGTTATGCGTTACGCGTAATGCGTTATGCGCTATGGGTCATGCGTTAAGCGTTATGCGTTATGCGTTATGCGTTATGCGTTATGCGTTATGCGTTATGCGTTATGCGTTATGCGTTATGCGTTATGCGTTATGCGTTATGCGTTATGCGTTATGCGTTATGCGTTATGCGTTATGCGTTATGCGTTATGCGTTATGCGTTATGCGTTATGCGTTATGCGTTATGCGTTATGCGTTATGCGTTATGCGTTATGCGTTATGCGTTATGTGTTATGCGTTGTGCCTTATCCGCTATGCGTTAGCGTTTTACGTTATGCGTGATCCGTTATGCGTTATGCGTTATGCGTTATGCGTTATGCGTTATGCGTTATGCGTTATGCGTTATGGGTTATGAGTAATGCGTGATCCGTTATGCGTTATGCGTTATGCGTTACGCGTAATGCGTTATGCGCTATGGGTCATGCGTTAAGCGTTATGCGTTATGCGTTATGCGTTATGAGTTATGCGTTATGCGTTATGCGTTATGCGTTATGGGTTATGAGTAATGCGTGATCCGTTATGCGTTATGCGTTATGCGTTACGCGTAATGCGTTATGCGCTATGGGTCATGCGTTAAGCGTTATGCTTTATGCGTTATGCGTTATGCGTTATGCGTTATGCGTTATGCGTTATGCGTTATGCGTTATGCGTTATGCGTTATGCGTTATGCGTTATGCGTTATGCGTTATGCGTTATGCGTTATGCGTTATGGGTTATGAGTAATGCGTGATCCGTTATGCGTTATGCGTTATGCGTTACGCGTAATGCGTTATGCGCTATGGGTCATGCGTTAAGCGTTATGCGTTATGCGTTATGCGTTATGCGTTATGCGTTATGCGTTATGCGTTATGCGTTATGCGTTATGCGTTATGCGTTATGCGTTATGGGTTATGAGTAATGCGTGATCCGTTATGCGTTATGCGTTATGCGTTACGTGTAATGCGTTATGCGCTATGGGTCATGCGTTAAGCGTTATGCTTTATGCGTTATGCGTTATGCGTTATGCGTTATGCGTTATGCGTTATGCGTTATGCGTTATGCGTTATGCGTTATGCGTTATGCGTTATGCGTTATGCGTTATGCGTTATGCGTTATGTGTAATGCGTGATCCGTTATGCGTTATGCGTTATGGGTTATGAGTAATGCGTGATCCGTTATGCGTTATGCGTTATGCGTTATGCGTTATGCGTGATCCGTTATGCGTTATGCGTTACGCGTTATGAGTAATGCGTGATCCGTTATGCGTTATGCGTTAAGAGTAATGCGTGATCCGTTATGCGTTATGCGTTATGCGTTATGCGTTATGCGTTATGCGTTTTGCTTTATGCGTTAGGCGTTATGGGTTATGCGTTATGCGTTATGCGTTATGCGTTATGCGTTATGAGTAATGCGTGATCCGTTATGTGTTATGCGTTATGCGTTATGCATTATGCGTTATGCGTTATGAGTAATGCGTGATCCGTTATGCGTTATGCGTTATGCGTTATGCGTTATGCGTTATGCGTTATGCGTTATGCCTTATGCGTTACGCGTTATGCGTTATGCGATATGCGTTATGCGTTATGCGTTATGCGTTATGCGTTATGGGTTATGCTATTTGCGTTATGCGTTATGCGTTATGCGTTATGCGTAATGCATTATGCGTTATGCGTTATGAGTAATTCGTGATCCGTTATGCGTTATGCGTTATGCGTTATGCGTTATGCGTTATGCGTTATGCGTTATGCGTTATGCGTTATGGGTTATGAGTAATACGTGATCCGTTATGCGTTATGCGTTATGCGTTACGCGTAATGCGTTATGCGCTATGGGTCATGCGTTAAGCGTTATGCGTTATGCGTTATGCGTTATGCGTTATGCGTTATGCGTTATGCGTTATGCGTTATGCGTTATGCGTTATGCGTTATGCGTTATGCGTTATGCGTTATGCGTTATGCGTTATGCGTTATGCGTTATGCGTTATGCGTTATGCGTTATGCGTTATGCGTTATGCGTTATGCGTTATGCGTTATGCGTTATGCGTTATGCGTTATGCGTTATGCGTTATGCGTAATGCGTTATGCGTTATGCGTTATGCGTTATGCGTTATGCGTTATGCGTTATGCGTTATGCGTTATGCGTTATGCGTTATGCGTTATGCGTTATGCGTTATGCGTTATGCGTTATGCTATTTGCGTTATGCGTTATGCGTTATGCGTTATGCGTTATGCGTAATGCGTTATGCGTTATGCGTTATGAGTAATGCGTGATCCGTTATGCGTTATGCGTTATGCGTTATGCGTTATGCGTTATGCGTTATGCGTTATGTGTTATGCGTTGTGCCTTATCCGCTATGCATTATGCGTTTTACGTTATGCGTGATCCGTTATGCGTTATGCGTTATGCGTTATGCGTTATGCGTTATGCGTTATGCGTTATGCGTTATGCGTTATGGGTTATGAGTAATGCGTGATCCGTTATGCGTTATGCGTTATGCGTTACGCGTAATGCGTTATGCGCTATGGGTCATGCGTTAAGCGTTATGCGTTATGCGTTATGCGTTATGCGTTATGCGTTATGCGTTATGCGTTATGCGGTATGGGTTATGAGTAATGCGTGATCCGTTATGCGTTATGCGTTACGCGTAATGCGTTATGCGCTATGGGTCATGCGTTAAGCGTTATGTGTTATGCGTTATGCGTTATGCGTTATGCGTTATGCGTTATGCGTTATGCGTTATGCGTTATGCGTTATGCGTTATGCGTTATGCGTTATGCGTTATGCGTTATGCGTTATGCGTTATGCGTTATGCGTTATGCGTTATGGGTTATGCGTTATGCGTTATGCGTTATGCGTTATGGGTTATGCGTTATGGGTTATGCGTTATGCGTTATGCGTTATGCGTTATGCGTTATGCGTTATGCGTTATGCGTTATGCGTTACGCGTTATGCGTTATGCGATATGCGTTATGCGTTATGCGTTATGCGTTATGCGTTATGCGTTATGCTATTTGCGTTATGCGTTATGCGTTATGCGTTATGCGTTATGCGTAATGCATTATGCGTTATGCGTTATGAGTAATGCGTGATCCGTTATGCGTTATGCGTTATGCGTTATGCGTTATGCGTTATGCGTTATGCGTTATGCGTTATGCGTTATGCGTTATGGGTTATAAGCAATGCGTGATCCGTTATGCGTTATGCGTTATGCGTTACGCGTAATGCGTTATGCGCTATGGGTCATGCGTTAAGCGTTATGCGTTATGCGTTATGCGTTATGCGTTATGCGTTATGCGTTATGGGTTATGCGTTATGCGTTATGCGTTATGCGTTATGCGTTATGCGTTATGCGTTATGCGTTATACGTTATGCGTTATGCGTTATGCGTTATGCATTATGCTATTTGCGTTATGCGTTATGCGTTATGCATTATGCGTTATGCGTTATGAGTAATGCGTGATCCGTTATGCGTTATGCGTTATGCGTTATGCGTTATGCGTTATGCGTTATGCGTTATGCGTTATGCGTTATGCGTTACGCGTTATGCGTTATGCGATATGCGTTATGCGTTATGCGTTATGCGTTATGCGTTATGGGTTATGCTATTTGCGTTATGCGTTATGCGTTATGCGTTATGCGTAATGCATTATGCGTTATGCGTTATGAGTAATGCGTGATCCGTTATGCGTTATGCGTTATGCGTTATGCGTTATGCGTTATGCGTTTTGCGTTATGCGTTATGCGTTATGCGTTATGGGTTATGAGTAATGCGTGATCCGTTATGCGTTATGCGTTATGCGTTACGCGTAATGCGTTATGCGCTATGGGTCATGCGTTAAGCGTTATGCGTTATGCGTTATGCGTTATGCGTTATGCGTTATGCGTTATGCGTTATGCGTTATGCGTTATGCGTTATGCGTTATGCGTTATGCGTTATGCGTTATGCGTTATGCGTTATGCGTTATGCGTTATGCGTTATGAGTAATGCGTGATCCGTTATGCGTTATGCGTTAAGAGTATTGCGTGATCCGTTATGCGTTATGCGTGATCCGTTATTCGTTATGCTTTATGCGTTATGCGTTATGCGTTATGCGTTATGGGTTATGAGTAATGCGTGATCCGTTATGCGTTATGCGTTATGCGTTACGCGTAATGCGTTATGCGCTATGGGTCATGCGTTAAGCGTTATGTGTTATGCGTTATGCGTTGTGCGTTATGCGTTATGCGTTATGCGTTATGCGTTATGGGTTATGCTATTTGCGTTATGCGTTATGCGTTATGCGTTATGCGTAATGCGTTATGCGTTATGCGTTATGAGTAATGCGTGATCCGATATTCGTTATGCGTTATGCGTTATGCGTTATGCGTTATGCGTTATGGGTTATGAGTAATGCGTGATCCGTTATGCGTTATGCGTTATGCGTTACGCGTAATGCGTTATGCGCTATGGGTCATGCGTTAAGCGTTATGCGTTATGCGTTATGCGTTATGCGTTATGCGTTATGCGTTATGCGTTATGCGTTATGCGTTATGCGTTATGCGTAATGCGTTATGCGTTATGCCTTATGCGTTATGCGTTATGCGTAATGCGTTATGCGTTATGCGTTATGCGTTATGCGTAATGCGTTATGCGTTATGCGTTATGCGTTATGGGTTATGCGTTATGCGTTATGCGTTCTGCGTTATGCGTTATGCGTTACGCGTTACGCGTTACGCGTTACGCGTTACGCGTTATGCGTTACGCGTAATGCGTTATGCGCTATGGGTCATGCGTTAAGCGTTATGCGTTATGCGTTATGCGTTATGCGTTATGCGTTGTGCCTTATCCGCTATGCATTATGCGTTTTACGTTATGCGTGATCCGTTATGCGTTATGCGTTATGCGTTATGCGTTATGCGTTATGCGTTATGCGTTATGCGTTATGCGTTATGCGTTATGAGTAATGCGTGATCCGTTATGCGTTATGCGTTATGCGTTACGCGTAATGCGTTATGCGCTATGGGTCATGCGTTATGCGTAATGCGTTACGCGTTATGCGTTATGCGTTATGCGTTATGCGTTATGCGTTATGCGTTATGGGTTATGAGTAATGCGTGATCCGTTATGCGTTATGCGTTATGCGTTACGCGTAATGCGTTATGCGCTATGGGTCATGCGTTAAGCGTTATGCGTTATGCGTTATGCGTTATGCGTTATGCGTTATGCGTTATGCGTTATGCGTTATGCGTTATGCGTTATGCGTTATCCGTTATGCGTTATGCGTTATGCGTTATGCGTTATGCGTTATGCGTTATGCGTTATGCGTTATGCGTTATGCGTTATGGGTTATGAGTAATGCGTGATCCGTTATGCGTTATGCGTTATGCGTTACGCGTAATGCGTTATGCGCTATGGGTCATGCGTTAAGCGTTATGCGTTATGCGTTATGCGTTATGCGTTATGCGTTATGCGTTATGCGTTATGCGTTATGGGTTATGAGTAATGCGTGATCCGTTATGCGTTATGCGTTACGCGTAATGCGTTATGCGCTATGGGTCATGCGTTAAGCGTTATGTGTTATGCGTTATGCGTTATGCGTTATGCGTTATGCGTTATGCGTTATGCGTTATGCGTTATGCGTTATGCGTTATGCGTTATGCGTTATGCGTTATGCGTTATGCGTTATGCTTTATGCGTTATGCGTAATGCGTTATGCGTTATGCGTTATGAGTAATGCGTGATCCGTTATGCGTTATGCGTTATGCGTTATGCGTTATGCGTTATGCGTTATGCGTTATGCGTTATGCGTTATGCGTTATGCGTTATGGGTTATGCTATTTGCGTTATGCGTTATGCGTTATGCGTTATGCGTAATGCGTTATGCGTTATGCGTTATGAGTAATGCGTGATCCGTTATGCGTTATGCGTTATGCGTTATGCGTTATGCGTTATGCGTTATGCGTTATGCGTTATGGGTTATGCGTTATGCGTTATGCGTTATGCGTTATGGGTTATGCGTTATGGGTTATGCGTTATGCGTTATGCGTTATGCGTTATGCGTTATGCGTTATGCGTTATGCGTTATGCGTTATGCGTTATGCGTTATGCGTTACGCGTTATGCGTTATGCGATATGCGTTATGCGTTATGCGTTATGCGTTATGCGTTATGCGTTATGGTATTTGCGTTATGCGTTATGCGTTATGCGTTATGCGTTATGCGTTATGCGTTATGCGTAATGCATTATGCGTTATGCGTTATGAGTAATGCGTGATCCGTTATGCGTTATGCGTTATGCGTTATGCGTTATGCGTTATGCGTTATGCGTTATGCTATTTGCGTTATGCGTTATGCGTTATGCGTTATGCGTTATACGTTATGCGTTATGCGTTATGCGTTATGCGTTATGCGTTATGCGTTATGCGTTATGCGTTATGCGTTATGCGTTATGCGTTATGCGTTATGCGTTATGCGTTATGCGTTATGGGTTATGCGTTATGGGTTATGCGTTATGCGTTATGCGTTATGCGTTATGCGTTATGCGTTATGCGTTATGCGTTATGCGTTATGCGCTATGCGTTACGCGTTATGCGTTATGCGATATGCGTTATGCGTTAAACGTTATGCATTATGCTATTTGCGTTATGCGTTATGCGTTATGCATTATGCGTTATGCGTTATGAGTAATGCGTGATGCGTTATGCGTTATGCGTTATGCGTTATGCGTTATGCGTTATGCGTTATGCGTTATGCGTTATGCGTTATGCGTTACGCGTTATGCGTTATGCGATATGCGTTATGCGTTATGCGTTATGCGTTATGCGTTATGGGTTATGCTATTTGCGTTATGCGTTATGCGTTATGCGTTATGCGTAATGCATTATGCGTTATGCGTTATGAGTAATGCGTGATCCGTTATGCGTTATGCGTTATGCGTTATGCGTTATGCGTTATGCGTTATGCGTTATGGGTTATGAGTAATACGTGATCCGTTATGCGTTATGCGTTATGCGTTACGCGTAATGCGTTATGCGCTATGGGTAATGCGTTAAGCGTTATGCGTTATGCGTTATGCGTTATGCGTTATGCGTTATGCGTTATGCGTTATGCGTTATGCGTTATGCGTTATGCGTTATGCGTTATGCGTTATGCGTTATGCGTTATGCGTTATGCGTTATGCGTTATGCGTTATGCGTTATGCGTAATGCGTTATGCGTTATGCGTTATGCGTTATGGGTTATGCGTTATGCGTTATGCGTTATGCGTTACGCGTTACGCGTTAAGCGTTACGCGTTACGCGTTACGCGTTACGCGTTATGCGTTATGCGTTATGCGTTATGCGTTATGGGTTATGCGTTATGCGTTATGCGTTATGCGTTATGCGTTATGCGTTATGCGTTATGCGTTATGCGTAATGCGTTATGCGTTATGCGTTATGCGTTATGCGTTATGCGTTATGCGTTATGCGTTATGCGTTATGCGTTATGCGTTATGCGTTATGGGTTATGAGTAATGCGTGATCCGTTATGCGTTATGCGTTATGCGTTACGCGTAATGCGTTATGCGTTATGCGTTATGCGTAATGCGTTATGCGTTATGCCTTATGCGTTATGCGTTATGCGTAATGCGTTATGCGTTATGCGTTATGCGTTATGCGTAATGCGTTATGCGTTATGCGTTATGCGTTATGGGTTATGCGTTATGCGTTATGCGTTCTGCGTTATGCGTTATGCGTTACGCGTTACGCGTTACGCGTTACGCGTTACGCGTTACGCGTTACGCGTTACGCGTTATGCGTTACGCGTAATGCGTTATGCGCTATGGGTCATGCGTTAAGCGTTATGCGTTATGCGTTATGCGTTATGCGTTATGCGTTGTGCCTTATCCGCTATGCATTATGCGTTTTACGTTATGCGTGATCCGTTATGCGTTATGCGTTATGCGTTATGCGTTATGCGTTATGCGTTATGCGTTATGCGTTATGCGTTATGCGTTATGAGTAATGCGTGATCCGTTATGCGTTATGCGTTATGCGTTACGCGTAATGCGTTATGCGCTATGGGTCATGCGTTATGCGTAATGCGTTACGCGTTATGCGTTATGCGTTATGCGTTATGCGTTATGCGTTATGCGTTATGGGTTATGAGTAATGCGTGATCCGTTATGCGTTATGCGTTATGCGTTACGCGTAATGCGTTATGCGCTATGGGTCATGCGTTAAGCGTTATGCGTTATGCGTTATGCGTTATCCGTTATGCGTTATGCGTTATGCGTTATGCGTTATGCGTTATGCGTTATGCGTTATGCGTTATGCGTTATGGGTTATGAGTAATGCGTGATCCGTTATGCGTTATGCGTTATGCGTTACGCGTAATGCGTTATGCGCTATGGGTCATGCGTTAAGCGTTATGCGTTATGCGTTATGCGTTATGCGTTATGCGTTATGCGTTATGCGTTATGGGTTATGAGTAATGCGTGATCCGTTATGCGTTATGCGTTACGCGTAATGCGTTATGCGCTATGGGTCATGCGTTAAGCGTTATGTGTTATGCGTTATGCGTTATGCGTTATGCGTTATGCGTTATGCGTTATGCGTTATGCGTTATGCGTTATGCGTTATGCGTTATGCGTTATGCGTTATGCGTTATGCGTTATGCGTTATGCGTTATGCGTTATGCGTTATGCTTTATGCGTTATGCGTAATGCGTTATGCGTTATGCGTTATGAGTAATGCGTGATCCGTTATGCGTTATGCGTTATGCGTTATGCGTTATGCGTTATGCGTTATGCGTTATGCGTTATGCGTTATGCGTTATGCGTTATGGGTTATGCTATTTGCGTTATGCGTTATGCGTTATGCGTTATGCGTAATGCGTTATGCGTTATGCGTTATGAGTAATGCGTGATCCGTTATGCGTTATGCGTTATGCGTTATGCGTTATGCGTTATGCGTTATGCGTTATGCGTTATGGGTTATGCGTTATGCGTTATGCGTTATGCGTTATGGGTTATGCGTTATGGGTTATGCGTTATGCGTTATGCGTTATGCGTTATGCGTTATGCGTTATGCGTTATGCGTTATGCGTTACGCGTTATGCGTTATGCGATATGCGTTATGGGTTATGCGTTATGCGTTATGCGTTATGCGTTATGCTATTTGCGTTATGCGTTATGCGTTATGCGTTATGCGTTATGCGTTATGCGTAATGCATTATGCGTTATGCGTTATGAGTAATGCGTGATCCGTTATGCGTTATGCGTTATGCGTTATGCGTTATGCGTTATGCGTTATGCGTTATGCTATTTGCGTTATGCGTTATGCGTTATGCGTTATGCGTTATACGTTATGCGTTATGCGTTATGCGTTATGCGTTATGCGTTATGCGTTATGCGTTATGCGTTATGCGTTATGCGTTATGCGTTATGCGTTATGCGTTATGCGTTATGCGTTATGCGTTATGCGTTATGCGTTATGCGTTATGGGTTATGCGTTATGGGTTATGCGTTATGCGTTATGCGTTATGCGTTATGCGTTATGCGTTATGCGTTATGCGTTATGCGTTATGCGCTATGCGTTACACGTTATGCGTTTTGCGATATGCGTTATGCGTTAAACGTTATGCATTATGCTATTTGCGTTATGCGTTATGCGTTATGCATTATGCGTTATGCGTTATGAGTAATGCGTGATCCGTTATGCGTTATGCGTTATGCGTTATGCGTTATGCGTTATGCGTTATGCGTTATGCGTTATGCGTTATGCGTTATGCGTTACGCGTTATGCGTTATGCGATATGCGTTATGCGTTATGCGTTATGCGTTATGCGTTATGGGTTATGCTATTTGCGTTATGCGTTATGCGTTATGCGTTATGCGTTATGCGTAATGCATTATGCGTTATGCGTTATGAGTAATGCGTGATCCGTTATGCGTTATGCGTTATGCGTTATGCGTTATGCGTTATGCGTTATGCGTTATGCGTTATGGGTTATGAGTAATACGTGATCCGTTATGCGTTATGCGTTATGCGTTACGCGTAATGCGTTATGCGCTATGGGTAATGCGTTAAGCGTTATGCGTTATGCGTAATGCGTTATGCGTTATGCGTTATGCGTTATGCGTTATGCGTTATGCGTTATGCGTTATGCGTTATGCGTTATGCGTTATGCGTTATGCGTTATGGGTTATGAGTAATGCGTGATCCGTTATGCGTTATGCGTTATGCGTTACGCGTAATGCGTTATGCGTTATGCGTTATGCGTTATGCGTTATGCGTTATGCGTTATGCGTTATGCGTTATGCGTTATGCGTTATGCGTTATGCGTTATGCGTTATGCGTTATGCGTTATGGGTTATGAGTAATGCGTGATCCGTTATGCGTTATGCGTTATGCGTTACGCGTAATGCGTTATGCGTTATGCGTTATGCGTTATGCGTTATGCGTTATGCGTTATGCGTTATGGGTTATGCGTTATGGGTTATGCGTTATGCGTTATGCGTTATGCGTTATGCGTTATGCGTTATGCGTTATGCGTTATGCGTTATGCGTTATGCGTTATGCGTTACGCGTTATGCGTTATGCGATATGCGTTATCCGTTATGCGTTATGCGTTATGCGTTATGCGTTATGCGTTATGCGTTATGCGTTATGCGTTATGCGTTATGGGTTATGAGTAATGCGTGATCCGTTATGCGTTATGCGTTATGCGTTACGCGTAATGCGTTATGCGCTATGGGTCATGCGTTAAGCGTTATGCGTTATGCGTTATGCGTTATGCGTTATGCGTTATGCGTTATGGGTTATGAGTAATGCGTGATCCGTTATGCGTTATGCGTTACGCGTAATGCGTTATGCGCTATGGGTCATGCGTTAAGCGTTATGTGTTATGCGTTATGCGTTATGCGTTATGCGTTATGCGTTATGCGTTATGCGTTATGCGTTATGCGTTATGCGTTATGCGTTATGCGTTATGCGTTATGCGTTATGCGTTATGCGTTATGCGTTATGCTTTATGCGTTATGCGTAATGCGTTATGCGTTATGCGTTATGAGTAATGCGTGATCCGTTATGCGTTATGCGTTATGCGTTATGCGTTATGCGTTATGCGTTATGCGTTATGCGTTATGGGTTATGCTATTTGCGTTATGCGTTATGCGTTATGCGTTATGCGTAATGCGTTATGCGTTATGCGTTATGAGTAATGCGTGATCCGTTATGCGTTATGCGTTATGCGTTATGCGTTATGCGTTATGCGTTATGCGTTATGCGTTATGGGTTATGCGTTATGCGTTATGCGTTATGCGTTATGGGTTATGCGTTATGGGTTATGCGTTATGCGTTATGCGTTATGCGTTATGCGTTATGCGTTATGCGTTATGCGTTATGCGTTACGCGTTATGCGTTATGCGATATGCGTTATGCGTTATGCGTTATGCGTTATGCGTTATGCGTTATGCTATTTGCGTTATGCGTTATGCGTTATGCGTTATGCGTTATGCGTTATGCGTTATGCGTAATGCATTATGCGTTATGCGTTATGAGTAATGCGTGATCCGTTATGCGTTATGCGTTATGCGTTATGCGTTATGCGTTATGCGTTATGCGTTATGCTATTTGCGTTATGCGTTATGCGTTATGCGTTATGCGTTATGCGTTATACGTTATGCGTTATGCGTTATGCGTTATGCGTTATGCGTTATGCGTTATGCGTTATGCGTTATGCGTTATGCGTTATGCGTTATGCGTTATGCGTTATGCGTTATGCGTTATGCGTTATGCGTTATGGGTTATGCGTTATGGGTTATGCGTTATGCGTTATGCGTTATGCGTTATGCGTTATGCGTTATGCGTTATGCGTTATGCGTTATGCGCTATGCGTTACGCGTTATGCGTTATGCGATATGCGTTATGCGTTAAACGTTATGCATTATGCTATTTGCGTTATGCGTTATGCGTTATGCATTATGCGTTATGCGTTATGAGTAATGCGTGATCCGTTATGCGTTATGCGTTATGCGTTATGCGTTATGCGTTATGCGTTATGCGTTATGCGTTATGCGTTATGCGTTACGCGTTATGCGTTATGCGATATGCGTTATGCGTTATGCGTTATGCGTTATGCGTTATGGGTTATGCTATTTGCGTTATGCGTTATGCGTTATGCGTTATGCGTAATGCATTATGCGTTATGCGTTATGAGTAATGCGTGATCCGTTATGCGTTATGCGTTATGCGTTATGCGTTATGCGTTATGCGTTATGCGTTATGGGTTATGAGTAATACGTGATCCGTTATGCGTTATGCGTTATGCGTTACGCGTAATGCGTTATGCGCTATGGGTAATGCGTTAAGCGTTATGCGTTATGCGTTATGCGTTATGCGTTATGCGTTATGCGTTATGCGTTATGCGTTATGCGTTATGCGTTATGCGTTATGCGTTATGCGTTATGCGTTATGCGTTATGCGTAATGCGTTATGCGTTATGCGTTATGCGTTATGGGTTATGCGTTATGCGTTATGCGTTATGCGTTACGCGTTACGCGTTAAGCGTTACGCGTTACGCGTTACGCGTTATGCGTTATGCGTTATGCGTTATGCGTTATGGGTTATGCGTTATGCGTTATGCGTTATGCGTTATGCGTTATGCGTTATGCGTTATGCGTAATGCGTTATGCGTTATGCGTTATGCGTTATGCGTTATGCGTTATGCGTTATGCGTTATGCGTTATGCGTTATGCGTTATGGGTTATGAGTAATGCGTGATCCGTTATGCGTTATGCGTTATGCGTTACGCGTAATGCGTTATGCGTTATGCGTTATGCGTTATGCGTTATGCGTTATGCGTTATGGGTTATGCGTTATGGGTTATGCGTTATGCGTTATGCGTTATGCGTTATGCGTTATGCGTTATGCGTTATGCGTTATGCGTTATGCGTTATGCGTTACGCGTTATGCGTTATGCGTTATGCGTTATGCGTTATGCGTTATGCGTTATGCGTTATGCGTTATGCGTTACGCGTTATGCGTTATGCGATATGCGTTATGCGTTATGCGTTATGCGTTATGCGTTATGGGTTATGCTATTTGCGTTATGCGTTATGCGTTATGCGTTATGCGTAATGCATTATGCGTTATGCGTTATGAGTAATGCGTGATCCGTTATGCGTTATGCGTTATGCGTTATGCGTTATGCGTTATGCGTTATGCGTTATGGGTTATGAGTAATACGTGATCCGTTATGCGTTATGCGTTATGCGTTACGCGTAATGCGTTATGCGCTATGGGTAATGCGTTATGCGTTATGCGTTATGCGTTATGCGTTATGCGTTATGCGTAATGCATTATGCGTTATGCGTTATGAGTAATGCGTGATCCGTTATGCGTTATGCGTTATGCGTTTTGCGTTTTGCGTTATGCGTTATGCTTTATGCGTTATGGGTTATGAGTAATGCGTGATCCGTTATGCGTTATGCGTTATGCGTTACGCGTAATGCGTTATGCGCTATGGGTCATGCGTTAAGCGTTATGCGTTATGCGTTATGCGTTATGCGTTATGCGTTATGCGTTATGCGTTATGCGTTATGCGTTATGCGTTATGCGTTATGCGTTATGCGTTATGCGTTATGCGTTATGCGTTATGCGTTATGCGTTATGCGTTATGCGTTATGCGTTATGAGTAATGCGTGATCCGTTATGCGTTATGCGTTAAGAGTAATGCGTGATCCGTTATGCGTTATGCGTGATCCGTTATTCGTTATGCTTTATGCGTTATGCGTTATGCGTTACGCGTTATGCGTTATGCGTTATGCGTTATGCGTTATGCGTTATGGGTTATGAGTAATGCGTGATCCGTTATGCGTTATGCGTTATGCGTTACGCGTAATGCGTTATGCGCTATGGGTCATGCGTTAAGCGTTATGTGTTATGCGTTATGCGTTATGCGTTATGCGTTATGCGTTATGGGTTATGCTATTTGCGTTATGCGTTATGCGTTATGCGTTATGCGTAATGCGTTATGCGTTATGCGTTATGAGTAATGCGTGATCCGTTATGCGTTATGCGTTATGCGTTATGCATAATGCGTTATGCGTTATGCGTTATGCGTTATGCGTTATGGGTTATGAGTAATGCGTGATCCGTTATGCGTTATGCGTTATGCGTTACGCGTAATGCGTTATGCGCTATGGGTCATGCGTTAAGCGTTATGCGTTATGCGTTATGCGTTATGCGTTATGCGTTATGCGTTATGCGTTATGCGTTATGCGTTATGCGTTATGCGTTATGCGTTATGCGTTATGCGTTATGCGTTATGCGTAATGCGTTATGCGTTATGCGTTATGCGTTATGCGTTATGCGTAATGCGTTATGCGTTATGCGTTATGCGTTATGCGTTATGCGTTATGCGTTATGCGTTATGCGTTATGCGTTATGCGTTATGCGTTATGCGTTATGCGTTATGCGTTATGCGTTATGCGTTATGCGTTATGCGTTATGCGTTATGCGTTATGCGTTATGCGTTATGCGTTATGCGTTATGTGTTATGCGTTGTGCCTTATCCGCTATGCGTTAGCGTTTTACGTTATGCGTGATCCGTTATGCGTTATGCGTTATGCGTTATGCGTTATGCGTTATGCGTTATGCGTTATGGGTTATGAGTAATGCGTGATCCGTTATGCGTTATGCGTTATGCGTTACGCGTAATGCGTTATGCGCTATGGGTCATGCGTTAAGCGTTATGCGTTATGCGTTATGCGTTATGAGTTATGCGTTATGCGTTATGCGTTATGCGTTATGGGTTATGAGTAATGCGTGATCCGTTATGCGTTATGCGTTATGCGTTACGCGTAATGCGTTATGCGCTATGGGTCATGCGTTAAGCGTTATGCTTTATGCGTTATGCGTTATGCGTTATGCGTTATGCGTTATGCGTTATGCGTTATGCGTTATGCGTTATGCGTTATGCGTTATGCGTTATGCGTTATGCGTTATGCGTTATGCGTTATGCGTTATGCGTTATGCGTTATGCGTTATGCGTTATGGGTTATGAGTAATGCGTGATCCGTTATGCGTTATGCGTTATGCGTTACGCGTAATGCGTTATGCGCTATGGGTCATGCGTTAAGCGTTATGCGTTATGCGTTATGCGTTATGCGTTATGCGTTATGCGTTATGCGTTATGCGTTATGCGTTATGCGTTATGCGTTATGCGTTATGGGTTATGAGTAATGCGTGATCCGTTATGCGTTATGCGTTATGCGTTATGTGTAATGCGTTATGCGCTATGGGTCATGCGTTAAGCGTTATGCTTTATGCGTTATGCGTTATGCGTTATGCGTTATGCGTTATGCGTTATGCGTTATGCGTTATGCGTTATGCGTTATGCGTTATGCGTTATGCGTTATGCGTTATGCGTTATGCGTTATGCGTTTTACGTTATGCGTTATGCGTTATGAGTTATGCGTTATACGTTATGCGTTATGCGTTATGCGTTATGCGTTATGCGTTATGCGTTATGCGTTATGCGTTATGCGTTATGCGTTATGCGTTATGCGTTATGCGTTATGCGTTATGCGTTATGAGTAATGCGTGATCCGTTATGCGTTATGCGTTATGCGTTATGGGTTATGAGTAATGCGTGATCCGTTATGCGTTATGCGTTATGCGTTATGCGTTATGCGTGATCCGTTATGCGTTATGCGTTACGCGTTATGAGTAATGCGTGATCCGTTATGCGTTATGCGTTAAGAGTAATGCGTGATCCGTTATGCGTTATGCGTTATGCATTAAGCGTTATGCGTTATGCGTTATGCGTTATGCGTTATGCGTTTTGCTTTATGCGTTAGGCGTTATGGGTTATGCGTTATGCGTTATGCGTTATGCGTTATGCGTTATGAGTAATGCGTGATCCGTTATGTGTTATGCGTTATGCGTTATGCATTATGCGTTATGCGTTATGAGTAATGCGTGATCCGTTATGCGTTATGCGTTATGCGTTATGCGTTATGCGTTATGCGTTATGCGTTATGCGTTATGCGTTGTGCGTTACGCGTTATGCGTTATGCGATATGCGTTATGCGTTATGCGTTATGCGTTATGCGTTATGCGTTATGGGTTATGCTATTTGCGTTATGCGTTATGCGTTATGCGTTATGCGTAATGCATTATGCGTTATGCGTTATGAGTAATGCGTGATCCGTTATGCGTTATGCGTTATGCGTTATGCGTTATGCGTTATGCGTTATGCGTTATGCGTTATGCGTTATGGGTTATGAGTAATACGTGATCCGTTATGCGTTATGCGTTATGCGTTACGCGTAATGCGTTATGCGCTATGGGTCATGCGTTAAGCGTTATGCGTTATGCGTTATGCGTTATGCGTTATGCGTTATGCGTTATGCGTTATGCGTTATGCGTTATGCGTTATGCGTTATGCGTTATGCGTTATGCGTTATGCGTTATGCGTTATGCGTTATGCGTTATGCGTTATGCGTAATGCGTTATGCGTTATGCGTTATGCGTTATGGGTTATGCGTTATGCGTTATGCGTTATGCGTTACGCGTTACGCGTTAAGCGCTACGCGTTACGCGTTACGCGTTACGCGTTATGCGTTATGCGTTATGCGTTATGCGTTATGGGTTATGCGTTATGCGTTATGCGTTATGCGTTATGCGTTATGCGTTATGCGTTATGCGTTATGCGTTATGCGTTATGCGTTATGCGTTATGCGTTATGCGTTATGCGTTATGCGTTATGCGTTATGCGTTATGCGTTATGAGTAATGCGTGATCCGTTATGCGTTATGCGTTAAGAGTTGTAACGGACCGATTTCGCGAATGCCTGTAGCCAGAGAGTAACCAGGGTTCGAGGGACGTTTTAAATGAACTAGAATGCGAAATCGGGTAGAACTAGATTTATTTAACGGCCATGCAGCCGGAACGTGAGGGGTGGCCTAACCACCATGAACGTAACAAAACAAATAATCCGGTTTCGATAACGATCCTTAACAATAAAACTTTATAAACAAAAAAAAGAAACAATTGGGTGATCCCGCGGACAATAGCGGTACGCTCGGACGGGAGACTGGACGCCGCCGGGGCGTGGGTGTTCACGGTCTCGGTGGTGTCTTCGCTCGAGCTGGAGCGGGCTAGAACAGAATCCCCCCCCCCCGAACTAGCAGTCAGTATAGAACTAGAGAATTATGCGCAATTAATCATTAGTGAGCGGACGATCAAAAGAAATATCTCTGCGCGGAAATTACAAGTAAGGGAAACTAATCCTAATTAAATCCTATCGCGGTTTCGCCGGTGGCGCGGATCGCGACCTAGAATCGCGCACGGATATCGCGCGTCGCGTTCGGGCGACTAGACCGCGTTGGCGGACTCCTCGTGAGCCCGGGGCGATTCACGTTCCGCAACTCCGTCGTGACGTAGCGTCGTAGCCCTCCACAGAAACACCTGTGCTCGAACTACGAAACGCACGCGCCTCAGAAGCTCCTGAGGGGATTCGTGCTCGCCGTTGCCCCGAGGGACGTACGGGTCGTGATGCCCGAAGAGCCGTCGTTCCGGAATTCCTGGCGGCCGGACGCCGGGCCGGCTGAGCAATGGAGCGGAGGGTGCCGCACTACGACTCAGCGACACCTGAGAAACCGTAGCGAGGAACGCACGCGCCTCAGAGGCACCTGAGGGGATTCGTGCTCACCATCCGCAACACCGAACTCCTCCGACGCGACGACGACGTGTCGGCTCCGTACGCACGGCTCGGACGTTTGGAGTACGCCCTGGAGCGGCGATCCCAGTCTGCGTTACACTGGTCGGATTCGTGCCCAGCAAAGCTGTTTAACTCTGAGAAGAGCTGGCAGGTCCGGTGATCGTTGCTCGACGGCTCCGGGCGAACTCCGCGCTCGCGGCGTTTCGTCGCGCCTTATATACGCGTGTTCCGCCGCGGCGCGTGGTGGGGAAGCGCGATTGCGCTTCGCCTATTGGTTCGCGCTTGTGTCGCGAATGTCTATAAATATAAGTGCCATCCGGCCGGCTTCGCTCATATGCGATTCGCGACGAGTCGACGACGGACGGCTCGTCGCACCCCCCCCTTCCTCCGGAAGCGGACGCATGCGGGAGGAAACGACCGCGCACAAGCGTACGTTGCCCCGAGGGCACTACCCCGAAAATGATAACGTAGCAGTGGCGGCCCCCACTACCGATAGCGTGGTGTTGACCGATGTTATTGCCTTACCCATGGTATCGGCGTTCCCACGTGGCGGATTTCGCCTGTGTCCTCGTCCAGTCGGAGTGGCCATCTCTCGTTTCCGCATATGACCCGGTATCGCCGGACGCCAATCGGTGCCCAGAACTCGCGCCCGTTGGGGAGTACCTGGCGTCTTTTCGGCAGATGCTCCAGGTATTGGGGGAGCGGTATGGTCCGTGGTTCCCCCAGCTCGAGCCGTTGTAACATGACTCGAGCTGTCCGGCCGATGTTGATCGCCGACGTCGATTGCTGGGCCGCGTCGTGTCCTCCTTCGCCGCTTGCTTCCGCCGTACGGCGGGCCCCGCCTTGCCTCCGCGTCAACCGCTTCGGAATCGCTGGTGTCGCTGGTGGTCCGGCCTTCCGGAGTGGGAGGGATCGGTTCACTGTTCTCGGTGCGGTTTCCGGTTTCGGCGCCGGTACTCCTGACGGTCCCGGTGCCGGTCCGGCGATCTTCGCCGCCGTCTCTCTTGCCGTTCGGGCGGCACGCCCTGTGTCCGCCGTTAGCGTCGCGGACTTCGGTACGCTGGGTCTCATCCAGTGGGGTGAGGTAATTCTCGCCGTCCTGCCGGATTGGGCCATCGCGGTTGCGAGGAGCTGGCTCCGTGGCGGGCCGGCCCGAAGCACTCCTACGCCCTCCCAGCGTCTGCCGCGTATCGCCTCGGCCGATGGCAGCCGCATTGGAGGCACCACGCGCTTCGGTTGCGTTGGTCGGCGTTGGCCCTGAGGAGGCCACTGGTCGTCGCGGCCGCAATCTCCGCGGTGAGGCGTTGGGGGAGGTATGTACTCCCCGTGCCTCCGGTATTCCTCCTCCAGCTCCTCGAGGAACGCGTCGAGCTCTTGACTGGACGATCCTTCCTGCGACATTGTCTAGCTTTGACTGATCCCGGTCCTCTGGTGATCGCTGGTCCCCATCCGCTTTCTCTCCCCCTGGTCCTCCGGGGGTAACGGGTGGGGGGTTATCTGGTCCATCCTCTGCGGTTCGGTACGGTTTGATGTCCCGCACGTGCACGTGTTTCGCCCAGCGCCCCGCGTTGTCGCAGAGATCAAAGATGACCGGCGAGACTTTGTTCCGCACCTGAAAGGGGCCGCTAAATCTCTCCGCTAGTTTCGCGTTTCGGAACTCTGCTTTATCAGAGAGAATATGACTGCGTTTGAGCACGTAGGTGCCGACGCGTGGTTCCCATTTTCGCCGGTGCTTGTCGTATTGCCTACTCTGATTTTGAAAACTACGCGCCGAATTGCTTTCCGCCAATTCTCGTGCTTCCCGTAATCGTTGTAAACGATGTTCTAACGCGGCAGACGGCCTTTTTCCGGACTGGAATCGTAGGGTTCCCGGCGCGACGAGTTCCCTCCCGGTATTTAAATATGCCGGCGAGTATCCCACGGCGCTATGTTGCGCCGTGTTGTACGCGAAGGCGATCTCGGGACAAAGTACATCCCAGTTCCGCTGCGACCGGCCTGTATATTGCCCGATCATTGTCTTGACCACTTTGTTAACTCGCTCCACCGGGTTGCATTGTGGGGCGTAAGGTGGCGTACGTCGATGTTTGATGCCCCATTCGTCGAACGCTTTCTCGATTTCTTTCCCGACGAACTGTTTTCCATTGTCGGTTACCATGGTTCTCGGACAACCGTGCCTCAAGACCACGAGCTCCCGGATGGCTCGTACAATGGCGCCGCCTGTGGCTCGTCTCAACGGGCGTAATTCGATCCATTTGGTGTACCGGTCCTGCATCACCAGCAGCATGGTATTTCCCGCGCTGGATCGGGGCAATGGCCCCACTAAATCGGCGGAAACCATTTCCCATGGCTGGTCGACTCGCGTCGCGTGCATGAGCCCCGCGGGTGCCTGTTGTTGTGCCTTGTACTTCTGGCAGCTATCGCATGATCGGACGTGGCGTGCTCCGTCGCGGAGCATCCCTGGCCAGTAGTAAAGTCGGCAGAGGCGGATCAAGGTTTTCGCGACCCCGAGGTGGCCCGCGGTTGGGTCGTCGTGTGCTTCGTGGAGGACGCGTGGTCGGTCCTTTGTGGCCACGCACAATTTCCAACTGTCGGCTGCCGGATGTTCGTCGAAATCCAGTGTGTGTAGTACATGCCGGAATAGGCGCCCCCCTTTGATGCAATATTCCGGGTGGTTTTCCGGTCGGTCCTTCACTTCCTGCAATTGGTGATGGTACCACGGGCATTTCCTGGCTGGTCGCGTTTCGTAGACCGGCACGGGCTGTCGCGAGAGCGCATCGGCTACCGTATTCTCTGGGCACCGACGGTAGCGGATTTCGAAGTCCCACTGTCCGAGTTCCATTGCCCACCGGGCGAGTCGTCCGGAGGGGTTGTCCATTCTCTCCAGCCACTTCAGGGACTGATGGTCGGTTAAGACGACGAAATGGTACCCTTCCAGATAATGTCGCATTTTCCAGATGCCCCACCGGACTGCAAGGCATTCGAGCTCCGTCGCTGAGTAGTTTCGTTCGGCCTGATTCAGCGTTCGACTGGCATAAGCAATCACTCGTTCCCCCTGGTCTCCTTCCTGGGTGAGGACCGCACCGAGCCCATCTCGACTGGCATCGGTTTGCAGGGTGAACGTTTTGTCCCAGTCTGGTACGGCTAGTACCGGAGCTTCCGCGAGCCGTTGCTTTAGCTGGTTGAACGCGTTTCGTTGGGGTTCCCCCCATTTCCATTGGCTCTTTTTCTTCAGGAGACTGGTCAGCGGAGCTGCGATCCTTGACACGTCCGGTAGGAACCGCCGGTACCAGGAGAGGAGGCCTAAGAATCGTCGTAATTCTTTCGTGCTCGCTGGGGCCGTTAACTGTGTCACGGCCGATACCTTTTCCGGGTCCGTCCGCAGACCGTCTTGGTCGACTACATGTCCTAGATATTTTAGTCGTTCGCGCGCGAAATGGCATTTCTCCCAATTCGGCCGCAGGTTCGCTGCGCGGAGCCGCTGGAAGACTACCTTGAGTATGTTTAGGTGCTCCTGGAAGGTCTTGCTGGCGATGACAATATCGTCTAGATATGCAAAGGCGGACGGTGCCAGGTCCGGTGATATCACCCGGTCTAGTAGGCGCTGGAAGGTGGACGGCGCGGAGTGAAGCCCGAAGGGCATCACTCTGAATTCGAGCAATCCTTTCCCTGGTACCGTGAATGCCGTGAGGGGTCGGCTGGCCGCCGTGAGTGGCACTTGCCAGTACCCGTTCTTTAAGTCGATCGTCGACAGGTATTTCGCTCCTCTGAGTTTGTCTAGCGTTGCGTTGATGTGTGGCAACGGGTAAGCGTCCTTTTTCGTCACTTTATTTAATCGTCGGAAGTCGACGCAAAAGCGGTATTTTCCGTCCTTTTTCTTGGCGAGCACGATGGGAGAGCTCCACGGGCTCCTGGAGGGTTGGATCACCCCTTCCTCCAGCATCTTTTCGATCTCGGTATTAATTATCTCCTGCATCGCGGGATTTCGCGGTCGGTATCGTTGCTTGATAGGGGTCGGGTCTTCAAGCCGGATTTCGTGTTCGGTCAGTGGTGTCGTGCCGCGCACCCCCGCGAATCTCTCTTCTTCTTGGTTGATGAAGTCGGCCAATTGTTGTTGTTCGTCCCGCCGTAGGTGGTTGAGTCCGACCGGCGTGTGGGCGGTACAGAGGCCGTGTCGAGTCTCCCTGATGTTTGGGAGTAACCATTTCCTATTCATGGCTACTCCAAGGCGCATCTTAATGAGTGCGTCCATCCCCAGCAGTACATCGTGTTCCATCGTATCCATGACGAAGTACTGGTGGGCAAGGGGGTTACCGTCCACGAGGCTTGTCCCCCACACGCTGCGGGTGAGCGGCGTTTCTGTTCCGTCGGCCATGGCGGCGGAGCTTTCTTCCGGGATCTCCTCCCAACCATTCCGGAGGCATCGGTCGGCTGTCCGTGCGTTCACGTATGAACACACCGAGCCGGTATCTACGAGTGCCTTGGTTTCGTGTTTCCCCATGGTAATGGGGATGAAAATCCGGTTTTCTGGGATCTCGGTGGCCGGGTCGTAGTTTAGGCTGTCCCGGCCCGTGTCCCGTTTCCCTGTTCTGCCCGATAACAGCAGTCACGTGTCAGGACATCGTCTTTCCCGCACATGGAGCAGAATCGTGCCGGTTCATTTCGGCAGGCGAACCGTGAGTGCCCCGGGCGCTTGCAACGCCAGCAATGCGTGTTCCGGTTGTAGGCGCTGGCTGTGGGAATCGGAGCAGCGGCCGCCGCCCGATAGTATTGCTCCCTCCTTCCCGGTTGGGGTTCCGGGGCCTTGCGGCGTAGCCGCTGCAGGACCTCTTCGACGGCCACGACGCGCTGAATTAACTCGTCCGCGTTCTGGACCTCCGTCCTCCGTATTTGTAGTTGTAGTTCGTCCTTCATGTGGTAATACAGCGTGTCAAGCTGTCGTTCGAGCGAGTATCCTCCGTGCCTCCGTAGGAGTGTAAGCATTTCGGTGACGAACGCGCGGATCGGTTCGTTTGTACCTTGATATCGGTCAGTGATTCGTCGCTCCAAGTGGCGTTGTTCGTCTGCTGGCAAGTAGTACTTCCGGAGGCGTGCCTGTAGGTCTGTCCAGGAAGTGACCGTTGGGGCGACGCAACGGTACCACAGCTGAGCGTCTCCGCGTAACAGCTCGGGAAAGCCGTCGAGCATCCGTTGGTCCGACAGGTGGTATGCACCTTGCAGTTCGTTGGCACGCTCGAGGAAACCGTGTGGGTCGCGCCCGTCGAAGTGGCAATTCCACTTCCTCATTTGGTCGAGGGTGGTTGCCGTCGTGGCCCCTGTTACCGCCGGTAGGGTCGGTGCGGTCGGGGTGACCGGGGTGGAGGTGTTACGAATGCCGGCCACGAGTTCGTCGTGAACCTCGACCAGATCTTTAGTCTGGTCGGCTTCCTCCTTGTACCCGGGTTCGTCCTCGGGTTTGTCCGCGAAGAGCTCGGGGTTTCGTCGGACGTAGGAGACCATCCGCTGACGTAGTTGCACCAGCGTCCCCTCCGTTCCGATGCCGCGATGAGCTAGTTCCATGACGAGTTGTTCCTTACGGAGACGGTAAACCCAAGAGACTCCCATGGTGTACGAGCGGCCCCGAGGGGTTTTAGTGAGCGCACGTTTCGAGTTTTAACGGAAAGCAGTCCGGCCGCTACTGCGCGGCAAAAAAAAAATTTAACCGGGCACTGGGGAGTAAACGTGTAGTGACGGCAGGACGACAAGCACTTGGAGGTCGAGAACGCTGAGGAATAGAAGCGGAGCGAGAGAGAGAAAAAAAATTTTTGCTTCACCGACCGGCCTCGGTGTCGCGTCCGGGTTTGTCTCCCCGCGTCCAGGTGCGGAACTAGTGTACAAGGTGGACCGCGCACTGAATCGCCTCGTTATCTCGCGTCGTTATCGGAGCGTCGCGACGCCTACGCTGCGCGAACTTCGGTTCGACGGCGGGCCTCAGACGTCGTAATTTCCGTGCTGGTTGATACTGACTGCTAGTTTAACTCAGGTCCCTGTTCGGGCGCCATGTAACGGACCGATTTCGCGAATGCCTGTAGCCAGAGAGTAACCAGGGTTCGAGGGACGTTTTAAATGAACTAGAATGCGAAATCGGGTAGAACTAGATTTATTTAACGGCCATGCAGCCGGAACGTGAGGGGTGGCCTAACCACCATGAACGTAACAAAACAAATAATCCGGTTTCGATAACGATCCTTAACAATAAAACTTTATAAACAAAAAAAAGAAACAATTGGGTGATCCCGCGGACAATAGCGGTACGCTCGGACGGGAGACTGGACGCCGCCGGGGCGTGGGTGTTCACGGTCTCGGTGGTGTCTTCGCTCGAGCTGGAGCGGGCTAGAACAGAATCCCCCCCCCCCGAACTAGCAGTCAGTATAGAACTAGAGAATTATGCGCAATTAATCATTAGTGAGCGGACGATCAAAAGAAATATCTCTGCGCGGAAATTACAAGTAAGGGAAACTAATCCTAATTAAATCCTATCGCGGTTTCGCCGGTGGCGCGGATCGCGACCTAGAATCGCGCACGGATATCGCGCGTCGCGTTCGGGCGACTAGACCGCGTTGGCGGACTCCTCGTGAGCCCGGGGCGATTCACGTTCCGCAACTCCGTCGTGACGTAGCGTCGTAGCCCTCCACAGAAACACCTGTGCTCGAACTACGAAACGCACGCGCCTCAGAAGCTCCTGAGGGGATTCGTGCTCGCCGTTGCCCCGAGGGACGTACGGGTCGTGATGCCCGAAGAGCCGTCGTTCCGGAATTCCTGGCGGCCGGACGCCGGGCCGGCTGAGCAATGGAGCGGAGGGTGCCGCACTACGACTCAGCGACACCTGAGAAACCGTAGCGAGGAACGCACGCGCCTCAGAGGCACCTGAGGGGATTCGTGCTCACCATCCGCAACACCGAACTCCTCCGACGCGACGACGACGTGTCGGCTCCGTACGCACGGCTCGGACGTTTGGAGTACGCCCTGGAGCGGCGATCCCAGTCTGCGTTACACTGGTCGGATTCGTGCCCAGCAAAGCTGTTTAACTCTGAGAAGAGCTGGCAGGTCCGGTGATCGTTGCTCGACGGCTCCGGGCGAACTCCGCGCTCGCGGCGTTTCGTCGCGCCTTATATACGCGTGTTCCGCCGCGGCGCGTGGTGGGGAAGCGCGATTGCGCTTCGCCTATTGGTTCGCGCTTGTGTCGCGAATGTCTATAAATATAAGTGCCATCCGGCCGGCTTCGCTCATATGCGATTCGCGACGAGTCGACGACGGACGGCTCGTCGCAGAGTAATGCGTGATCCGTTATGCGTTATGCGTGATCCGTTATTCGTTATGCTTTATGCGTTATGCGTAATGCGTTACGCGTTATGCGTTATGCGTTATGCGTTATGCGTTATGCGTTATGGGTTATGAGTAATGCGTGATCCGTTATGCGTTATGCGTTATGCGTTACGCGTAATGCGTTATGCGCTATGGGTCATGCGTTAAGCGTTATGCGTTATGCGTTATGCGTTATGCGTTATGCGTTATGCGTTATGCGTTATGCGTTATGCGTTATGCGTTATGCGTTATGCGTTATGGGTTATGCTATTTGCGTTATGCGTTATGCGTTATGCGTTATGCGTTATGCGTAATGCGTTATGCGTTATGGGTTATGAGTAATGCGTGATCCGTTATGCGTTATGCGTTATGCGTTATGCGTTATGCGTTATGCGTTATGCGTTATGCGTTATGGGTTATGAGTAATGCGTGATCCGTTATGCGTTATGCGTTATGCGTTACGCGTAATGCGTTATGCGTTATGCGTTATGCGTTATGCGTTATGCGTTATGCGTTATGCGTTATGGGTTATGCGTTATGGGTTATGCGTTATGCGTTATGCGTTATGCGTTATGCGTTATGCGTTATGCGTTATGCGTTATGCGTTACGCGTTATGCGTTATGCGATATGCGTTATGCGTTATGCGTTATGCGTTATGCGTTATGCGTTATGCGTTATGGGTTATGCTATTTGCGTTATGCGTTATGCGTTATGCGTTATGCGTTATGCGTTATGCGTAATGCATTATGCGTTATGCGTTATGAGTAATGCGTGATCCGTTATGCGTTATGCGTTATGCGTTTTGCGTTATGCGTTTTGCGTTATGCGTTATGCTTTATGCGTTATGGGTTATGAGTAATGCGTGATCCGTTATGCGTTATGCGTTATGCGTTACGCGTAATGCGTTATGCGCTATGGGTCATGCGTTAAGCGTTATGCGTTATGCGTTATGCGTTATGCGTTATGCGTTATGCGTTATGCGTTATGCGTTATGCGTTATGCGTTATGCGTTATGCGTTATGCGTTATGCGTTATGCGTTATGCGTTATGCGTTATGCGTTATGCGTTATGCGTTATGCGTTATGCGTTATGCGTTATGCGTTATGAGTAATGCGTGATCCGTTATGCGTTATGCGTTAAGAGTAATGCGTGATCCGTTATGCGTTATGCGTGATCCGTTATTCGTTATGCTTTATGCGTTATGCGTTATGCGTTACGCGTTATGCGTTATGCGTTATGCGTTATGCGTTATGCGTTATGCGTTATGGGTTATGAGTAATGCGTGATCCGTTATGCGTTATGCGTTATGCGTTATGCGTTACGCGTAATGCGTTATGCGCTATGGGTCATGCGTTAAGCGTTATGTGTTATGCGTTATGCGTTATGCGTTATGCGTTATGCGTTATGCGTTATGCGTTATGGGTTATGCTATTTGCGTTATGCGTTATGCGTTATGCGTTATGCGTAATGCGTTATGCGTTATGCGTTATGAGTAATGCGTGATCCGTTATGCGTTATGCGTTATGCGTTATGCATAATGCGTTATGCGTTATGCGTTATGCGTTATGCGTTATGGGTTATGAGTAATGCGTGATCCGTTATGCGTTATGCGTTATGCGTTACGCGTAATGCGTTATGCGCTATGGGTCATGCGTTAAGCGTTATGCGTTATGCGTTATGCGTTATGCGTTATGCGTTATGCGTTATGCGTTATGCGTTATGCGTTATGCGTTATGCGTTATGCGTTATGCGTTATGCGTTATGCGTTATGCGTAATGCGTTATGCGTTATGCGTTATGCGTTATGCGTTATGCGTTACGCGTTACGCGTTACGCGTTACGCGTTACGCGTTACGCGTTACGCGTTATGCGTTATGCGTTATGCGTTATGCGTTATGCGTTATGCGTTATGCGTTATGCGTTATGCGTTATGCGTTATGCGTTATGCGTTATGCGTTATGCGTTATGCGTAATGCGTTATGCGTTATGCGTTATGCGTTATGCGTTATGCGTTATGCGTTATGCGTTATGCGTTATGCGTTATGCGTTATGCTATTTGCGTTATGCGTTATGCGTTATCGCGTTATGCGTAATGCGTTATGCGTTATGCGTTATGAGTAATGCGTGATCCGTTATGCGTTATGCGTTATGCGTTATGCGTTATGCGTTATGCGTTATGCGTTATGTGTTATGCGTTGTGCCTTATCCGCTATGCATTATGCGTTTTACGTTATGCGTGATCCGTTATGCGTTATGCGTTATGCGTTATGCGTTATGCGTTATGCGTTATGCGTTATGCGTTATGGGTTATGAGTAATGCGTGATCCGTTATGCGTTATGCGTTATGCGTTACGCGTAATGCGTTATGCGCTATGGGTCATGCGTTAAGCGTTATGCGTTATGCGTTATGCGTTATGCGTTATGCGTTATGCGTTACGCGTTACGCGTTATGCGTTATGCGTTATGCGTTATGCGTTATGCGTTATGGGTTATGCGTTATGCGTTATGCGTTATACGTTATGCGTTATGCGTTATGCGTTACGCGTTACGCGTTACGCGTTATGCGTTATGCGTTATGCGTTATGCGTTATGGGTTATGCCTTATGCGTTATGCGTTATGCGTTATGCGTTATGCGTTATGCGTTATGCGTTATGCGTTATGCGTTATGCGTTATGCGTTATGCGTTATGCGTTATGCGTTATGCGTTATGCGTTATGCGTTATGCGTTATGCGTTATGCGTTATGCGTTATGCGTTATGCGTTATGCGTTATGCGTTATGCGTTATGCGTTATGCGTTATGCTATTTGCGTTATGCGTTATGCGTTATGCGTTATGCGTTATGCGTAATGCGTTATGCGTTATGCGTTATGAGTAATGCGTGATCCGTTATGCGTTATGCATTATGCGTTATGCGTTATGCGTTATGCGTTATGCGTTATGGGTTATGAGTAATGCTTGATCCGTTATGCGTTATGCGTTATGCGTTACGCGTAATGCGTTATGCGCTATGGGTCATGCGTTAAGCGTTATGCGTTATGCGTTATGCGTTACGCGTAATGCGTTATGCGCTATGGGTCATGCGTTAAGCGTTATGTGTTATGCGTTATGCGTTATGCGTTATGCGTTATGCGTTATGCGTTATGCGTTATGGGTTATGCTATTTGCGTTATGCGTTATGCGTTATGCGTTATGCGTAATGCGTTATGCGTTATGCGTTATGAGTAATGCGTGATCCGTTATGCGTTATGCGTTATGCGTTATGCATAATGCGTTATGCGTTATGCGTTATGCGTTATGCGTTATGGGTTATGAGTAATGCGTGATCCGTTATGCGTTATGCGTTATGCGTTACGCGTAATGCGTTATGCGCTATGGGTCATGCGTTAAGCGTTATGCGTTATGCGTTATGCGTTATGCGTTATGCGTTATGCGTTATGCGTTATGCGTTATGCGTTATGCGTTATGCGTTATGCGTTATGCGTTATGCGTAATGCGTTATGCGTTATGCGTTATGCGTTATGCGTTATGCGTTACGCGTTACGCGTTACGCGTTACGCGTTACGCGTTACGCGTTATGCGTTATGCGTTATGCGTTATGCGTTATGCGTTATGCGTTATGCGTTATGCGTTATGCGTTATGCGTTATGCGTTATGCGTTATGCGTTATGCGTTATGCGTTATGCGTTATGCGTTATGCGTAATGCGTTATGCGTTATGCGTTATGCGTTATGCGTTATGCGTTATGCGTTATGCGTTATGCGTTATGCGTTATGCGTTATGCGTTATGCTATTTGCGTTATGCGTTATGCGTTATCGCGTTATGCGTAATGCGTTATGCGTTATGCGTTATGAGTAATGCGTGATCCGTTATGCGTTATGCGTTATGCGTTATGCGTTATGCGTTATGCGTTATGCGTTATGTGTTATGCGTTGTGCCTTATCCGCTATGCATTATGCGTTTTACGTTATGCGTGATCCGTTATGCGTTATGCGTTATGCGTTATGCGTTATGCGTTATGCGTTATGCGTTATGCGTTATGCGTTATGGGTTATGAGTAATGCGTGATCCGTTATGCGTTATGCGTTATGCGTTACGCGTAATGCGTTATGCGCTATGGGTCATGCGTTAAGCGTTATGCGTTATGCGTTATGCGTTATGCGTTATGCGTTATGCGTTACGCGTTACGCGTTATGCGTTATGCGTTATGCGTTATGCGTTATGCGTTATGCGTTATGCGTTATGCGTTATGGGTTATGAGTAATGCGTGATCCGTTATGCGTTATGCGTTACGCGTAATGCGTTATGCGCTATGGGTCATGCGTTAAGCGTTATGCGTTATGCGTTATGCGTTATGCGTTATGCGTTATGCGTTACGCGTTACGCGTTATGCGTTATGCGTTATGCGTTATGCGTTATGCGTTATGGGTTATGCGTTATGCGTTATGCGTTATGCGTTATGCGTTATGCGTTATGCGTTACGCGTTACGCGTTACGCGTTATGCGTTATGCGTTATGCGTTATGCGTTATGGGTTATGCCTTATGCGTTATGCGTTATGCGTTATGCGTTATGCGTTATGCGTTATGCGTTATGCGTTATGCGTTATGCGTTATGCGTTATGCGTTATGCGTTATGCGTTATGCGTTATGCGTTATGCGTTATGCGTTATGCGTTATGCGTTATGCGTTATGCGTTATGCGTTATGCGTTATGCGTTATGCGTTATGCGTTATGCGTTATGCGTTATGCTATTTGCGTTATGCGTTATGCGTTATGCGTTATGCGTTATGCGTTATGCGTTATGCGTTATGCGTTATGAGTAATGCGTGATCCGTTATGCGTTATGCATTATGCGTTATGCGTTATGCGTTATGCGTTATGCGTTATGGGTTATGAGTAATGCGTGATCCGTTATGCGTTATGCGTTATGCGTTACGCGTAATGCGTTATGCGCTATGGGTCATGCGTTAAGCGTTATGCGTTATGCGTTATGCGTTATGCGTTATGCGTTATGCGTTATGCGTTATCCGTTATGCGTTATGCGTTATGCGTTATGCGTTATGCGTTATGCGTTATGCGTTATGCGTTATGCGTTATGCGTTATGCGTTATGCGTTATGCGTTATGCGTTATGCGTTATGCGTTATGCGTTATGTGTTATGCGTTGTGCCTTATCCGCTATGCGTTAGCGTTTTACGTTATGCGTGATCCGTTATGCGTTATGCGTTATGCGTTATGCGTTATGCGTTATGCGTTATGCGTTATGCGTTATGGGTTATGAGTAATGCGTGATCCGTTATGCGTTATGCGTTATGCGTTACGCGTAATGCGTTATGCGCTATGGGTCATGCGTTAAGCGTTATGCGTTATGCGTTATGCGTTATGAGTTATGCGTTATGCGTTATGCGTTATGCGTTATGGGTTATGAGTAATGCGTGATCCGTTATGCGTTATGCGTTATGCGTTACGCGTAATGCGTTATGCGCTATGGGTCATGCGTTAAGCGTTATGCGTTATGCGTTATGCGTTATGCGTTATGCGTTATGCGTTATGCGTTATGCGTTATGCGTTATGCGTTATGGGTTATGAGTAATGCGTGATCCGTTATGCGTTATGCGTTATGCGTTACGTGTAATGCGTTATGCGCTATGGGTCATGCGTTAAGCGTTATGCTTTATGCGTTATGCGTTATGCGTTATGCGTTATGCGTTATGCGTTATGCGTTATGCGTTATGCGTTATGCGTTATGCGTTATGCGTTATGCGTTATGCGTTATGCGTTATGCGTTATGCGTTTTACGTTATGCGTTATGCGTTATGAGTTATGCGTTATACGTTATGCGTTATGCGTTATGCGTTATGCGTTATGCGTTATGCGTTATGCGTTATGCGTTATGCGTTATGCGTTATGCGTTATGCGTTATGCGTTATGCGTTATGCGTTATGCGTTATGCGTTATGCGTTATGCGTTATGCGTTATGCGTTATGCGTTATGCGTTATGGGTTATGCGTTATGCGTTATGCGTTATGCGTTACGCGTTACGCGTTAAGCGTTACGCGTTACGCGTTACGCGTTACGCGTTACGCGTTACGCGTTATGCGTTATGCGTTATGCGTTATGCGTTATGGGTTATGCGTTATGCGTTATGCGTTATGCGTTATGCGTTATGCGTTATGCGTTATGCGTTATGCGTTATGCGTTATGCGTTATGCGTTATGCGTTATGCGTTATGCGTTATGCGTTATGCGTTATGCGTATGCGTTATGAGTAATGCGTGATCCGTTATGCGTTATGCGTTAAGAGTAATGCGTGATCCGTTATGCGTTATGCGTGATCCGTTATTCGTTATGCTTTATGCGTTATGCGTTATGCGTTACGCGTTATGCGTTATGCGTTATGCGTTATGCGTTATGCGTTATGCGTTATGCGTTATGGGTTATGAGTAATGCGTGATCCGTTATGCGTTATGCGTTATGCGTTACGCGTAATGCGTTATGCGCTATGGGTTATGCGTTAAGCGTTATGCGTTATGCGTTATGCGTTATGCGTTATGCGTTATGCGTTATGCGTTATGCGTTATGCGTTATGCGTTATGCGTTATGCGTTATGGGTTATGCTATTTGCGTTATGCGTTATGCGTTATGCGTTATGCGTAATGCGTTATGCGTTATGCGTTATGAGTAATGCGTGATCCGTTATGCGTTATGCGTTATGCGTTATGCGTTATGCGTTATGCGTTATGCGTTATGCGTTATGCGTAATGCGTTATGCGTTATGCGTTATGAGTAATGCGTGATCCGTTACGCGTAATGCGTTATGCGTTATGCGTTATGCGTTATGCGTTATGCGTTATGGGTTATGCGTTATGGGTTATGCGTTATGCGTTATGCGTTATGCGTTATGCGTTATGCGTTATGAGTTATGCGTTATGCGTTATGCATTATGCGTTATGCGTTATGCGTTATGCGTTATGCGTTATGCGTTATGCGTAATGCGTTATGCGTTATGCGTTATGCGTTATGGGTTATGCGTTATGCGTTATGCGTTATGCGTTACGCGTTACGCGTTACGCGTTAAGCGTTACGCGTTACGCGTTACGCGTTACGCGTTACGCGTTATGGGTTATGCGTTATGCGTTATGCGTTATGCGTTATGCGTTATGCGTTATGCGTTATGCGTTATGCGTTATGCGTTATGCGTTATGCGTTATGCGTTATGCGTTATGCGTTATGCGTTATGCGTTATGCGTTATGCGTTATGCGTTATGCGTTATGGGTTATGCTATTTGCGTTATGCGTTATGCGTTATGCGTTATGCGTAATGCGTTATGCGTTATGCGTTATGAGTAATGCGTGATCCGTTATGCGTTATGCGTTATGCGTTATGCGTTATGCGTTATGCGTTATGCGTTATGCGTTATGGGTTATGAGTAATGCGTGATCCGTTATGCGTTATGCGTTATGCGTTACGCGTAATGCGTTATGCGTTATGCGTTATGCGTTATGCGTTATGGGTTATGCGTTATGGGTTATGCGTTATGCGTTATGCGTTTGCGTTATGCGTTATGCGTTATGCGTTATGCGTTATGCGTTATGCGTTATGCGTTACGCGTTATGCGTTATGCGATATGCGTTATGCGTTATGCGTTATGCGTTATGCGTTATGCGTTATGCGTTATGGGTTATGCTATTTGCGTTATGCGTTATGCGTTATGCGTTATGCGTTATGCGTAATGCATTATGCGTTATGCGTTATGAGTAATGCGTGATCCGTTATGCGTTATGCGTTATGCGTTATGCGTTATGCGTTTTGCGTTATGCGTTATGCTTTATGCGTTATGGGTTATGAGTAATGCGTGATCCGTTATGCGTTATGCGTTATGCGTTACGCGTAATGCGTTATGCGCTATGGGTCATGCGTTAAGCGTTATGCGTTATGCGTTATGCGTTATGCGTTATGCGTTATGCGTTATGCGTTATGCGTTATGCGTTATGCGTTATGCGTTATGCGTTATGCGTTATGCGTTATGCGTTATGCGTTATGCGTTATGCGTTATGCGTTATGCGTTATGCGTTATGCGTTATGCGTTATGCGTTATGCGTTATGCGTTATGCGTTATGCGTTATGAGTAATGCGTGATCCGTTATGCGTTATGCGTTAAGAGTAATGCGTGATCCGTTATGCGTTATGCGTGATCCGTTATTCGTTATGCTTTATGCGTTATGCGTTATGCGTTACGCGTTATGCGTTATGCGTTATGCGTTATGCGTTATGCGTTATGGGTTATGAGTAATGCGTGACCCGTTATGCGTTATGCGTTATGCGTTAAGCGTAATGCGTTATGCGCTATGGGTCATGCGTTAAGCGTTATGTGTTATGCGTTCTGCGTTATGCGTTATGCGTTATGCGTAATGCGTTATGCGTTATGCGTTATGAGTAATGCGTGATCCGTTATGCGTTATGCGTTATGCGTTATGCGTTATGCGTTATGCGTTATGCGTAATGCGTTATGGGTTATGAGTAATGCGTGATCCGTTATGCGTTATGCGTTATGCGTTACGCGTAATGCGTTATGCGCTATGGGTCATGCGTTAAGCGTTATGCGTTATGCGTTATGCGTTTTACGTTATGCGTGATCCGTTATGCGTTATGCGTTATGCGTTATGCGTTATGCGTTATGCGTTATGCGTTACGCGTTACGCGTTATGCGTTATGCGTTATGCGTTATGCGTTATGCGTTATGGGTTATGCGTTATGCGTTATGCGTTATGCGTTATGCGTTATGCGTTATGCGTTACGCGTTATGCGTTACGCGTTACGCGTTACGCGTTACGCGTTATGCGTTATGCGTTATGCGTTATGCGTTATGCGTTATGGGTTATGCGTTATGCGTTATGCGTTATGCGTTATGCGTTATGCGTTATGCGTTATGCGTTATGCGTTATGCGTTATGCGTTATGCGTTATGCGTTATGCGTTATGCGTTATGCGTTATGCGTTATGCGTTATGCGTTATGCGTTATGCGTTATGCGTTATGCGTTATGCGTTATGCGTTATGCGTTATGCTATTTGCGTTATGCGTTATGCGTTATGCGTTATGCGTTATGCGTTATGCGTTATGCGTTATGCGTTATGAGTAATGCGTGATCCGTTATGCGTTATGCATTATGCGTTATGCGTTATGCGTTATGCGTTATGCGTTATGGGTTATGAGTAATGCGTGATCCGTTATGCGTTATGCGTTATGCGTTACGCGTAATGCGTTATGCGCTATGGGTCATGCGTTAAGCGTTATGCGTTATGCGTTATGCGTTATGCGTTATGCGTTATGCGTTATGCGTTATGCGTTATGCGTTATGCGTTATGCGTTATGCGTTATGCGTTATGCGTTATGCGTTATGCGTTATGCGTTATGCGTTATGCGTTATGCGTTATGCGTTATGCGTTATGCGTTATGCGTTATGCGTTATGCGTTATGCGTTATGCGTTATGCGTTATGCGTTATGCGTTATGCGTTATGCGTTATGTGTTATGCGTTGTGCCTTATCCGCTATGCGTTAGCGTTTTACGTTATGCGTGATCCGTTATGCGTTATGCGTTATGCGTTATGCGTTATGCGTTATGCGTTATGCGTTATGCGTTATGGGTTATGAGTAATGCGTGATCCGTTATGCGTTATGCGTTATGCGTTACGCGTAATGCGTTATGCGCTATGGGTCATGCGTTAAGCGTTATGCGTTATGCGTTATGCGTTATGAGTTATGCGTTATGCGTTATGCGTTATGCGTTATGGGTTATGAGTAATGCGTGATCCGTTATGCGTTATGCGTTATGCGCTATGGGTCATGCGTTAAGCGTTATGCTTTATGCGTTATGCGTTATGCGTTATGCGTTATGCGTTATGCGTTATGCGTTATGCGTTATGCGTTATGCGTTATGCGTTATGCGTTATGCGTTATGCGTTATGCGTTATGCGTTATGCGTTATGGGTTATGAGTAATGCGTGATCCGTTATGCGTTATGCGTTATGCGTTACGCGTAATGCGTTATGCGCTATGGGTCATGCGTTAAGCGTTATGCGTTATGCGTTATGCGTTATGCGTTATGCGTTATGCGTTATGCGTTATGCGTTATGCGTTATGCGTTATGGGTTATGAGTAATGCGTGATCCGTTATGCGTTATGCGTTATGCGTTACGTGTAATGCGTTATGCGCTATGCGCTATGGGTCAAGCGTTAAGCGTTATGCTTTATGCGTTATGCGTTATGCGTTATGCGTTATGCGTTATGCGTTATGCGTTATGCGTTATGCGTTATGCGTTATGCGTTATGCGTTATGCGTTATGCGTTATGCGTTTTACGTTATGCGTTATGCGTTATGAGTTATGCGTTATACGTTATGCGTTATGCGTTATGCGTTATGCGTTATGCGTTATGCGTTATGCGTTATGCGTTATGCGTTATGCGTTATGCGTTATGCGTTATGCGTTATGAGTAATGCGTGATCCGTTATGCGTTATGCGTTATGGGTTATGAGTAATGCGTGATCCGTTATGCGTTATGCGTTATGCGTTATGCGTTATGCGTGATCCGTTATGCGTTATGCGTTACGCGTTATGAGTAATGCGTGATCCGTTATGCGTTATGCGTTAAGAGTAATGCGTGATCCGTTATGCGTTATGCGTTATGCATTAAGCGTTATGCGTTATGCGTTATGCGTTATGCGTTATGCGTTATGCGTTTTGCTTTATGCGTTAGGCGTTATGGGTTATGCGTTATGCGTTATGCGTTATGCGTTATGCGTTATGAGTAATGCGTGATCCGTTATGTGTTATGCGTTATGCGTTATGCGTTATGCGTTATGGGTTATGAGTAATGCGTGATCCGTTATGCGTTATGCGTTATGCGTTACGCGAATTGCGTTATGCGCTATGGGTCATGCGTTAAGCGTTATGCGTTATGCGTTATGCGTTATGCGTTATGCGTTATGCGCTATGGGTCATGCGTTAAGCGTTATGCGTTATGCGTTATGCGTTATGCGTTATGCGTTATGCGTTATGCGTTATGCGTTATGCGTTATGCGTTATGCGTTATCCGTTATGCGTAATGCGTTATGCGTTATGCGTTATGCGTTATGCGTTATGCGTAATGCGTTATGCGTTATGCGTTATGCGTTATGCGTAATGCGTTATGCGTTATGCGTTATGCGTTATGGGTTATGCGTTATGCGTTATGCGTTATGCGTTATGCGTTATGCGTTATGCGTTACGCGTTACGCGTTACGCGTTACGCGTTACGCGTTATGCGTTATGCGTTATGCGTTATGCGTTATGCGTTATGCGTTATGCGTTATGGGTTATGCGTTATGCGTTATGCGTTATGCGTTATGCGTTATGGGTTATGAGTAATGCGTGATCCGTTATGCGTTATGCGTTATGCGTTACGCGTAATGCGTTATGCGCTATGGGTCATGCGTTAAGCGTTATGCGTTATGCGTTATGCGTTATGCGTTATGCGTTATGCGTTATGCGTTATGCGTTATGCGTTATGCGTTATGCGTTATGCGTTATGCGTTATGCGTTATGCGTTATGCGTTATGCGTTATGCGTTATGCGTTATGCGTTATGCGTTATGGGTTATGCGTTATGCGTTATGCGTTATGCGTTATGCGTTATGCGTTATGCGTTATGTGTTATGCGTTGTGCCTTATCCGCTATGCGTTAGCGTTTTACGTTATGCGTGATCCGTTATGCGTTATGCGTTATGCGTTATGCGTTATGCGTTATGCGTTATGCGTTATGCGTTATGGGTTATGAGTAATGCGTGATCCGTTATGCGTTATGCGTTATGCGTTACGCGTAATGCGTTATGCGCTATGGGTCATGCGTTAAGCGTTATGCGTTATGCGTTATGCGTTATGAGTTATGCGTTATGCGTTATGCGTTATGCGTTATGGGTTATGAGTAATGCGTGATCCGTTATGCGTTATGCGTTATGCGTTACGCGTAATGCGTTATGCGCTATGGGTCATGCGTTAAGCGTTATGCTTTATGCGTTATGCGTTATGCGTTATGCGTTATGCGTTATGCGTTATGCGTTATGCGTTATGCGTTATGCGTTATGCGTTTTACGTTATGCGTTATGCGTTATGAGTTATGCGTTATACGTTATGCGTTATGCGTTATGCGTTATGCGTTATGCGTTATGCGTTATGCGTTATGCGTTATGCGTTATGCGTTATGCGTTATGCGTTATGCGTTATGAGTAATGCGTGATCCGTTATGCGTTATGCGTTATGCGTTATGGGTTATGAGTAATGCGTGATCCGTTATGCGTTATGCGTTATGCGTTATGCGTTATGCGTGATCCGTTATGCGTTATGCGTTACGCGTTATGAGTAATGCGTGATCCGTTATGCGTTATGCGTTAAGAGTAATGGGTGATCCGTTATGCGTTATGCGTTATGCATTAAGCGTTATGCGTTATGCGTTATGCGTTATGCGTTATGCGTTTTGCTTTATGCGTTAGGCGTTATGGGTTATGCGTTATGCGTTATGCGTTATGCGTTATGCGTTATGAGTAATGCGTGATCCGTTATGTGTTATGCGTTATGCGTTATGCGTTATGCGTTATGCGTTATGCGTTATGTGTTATGCGTTGTGCGTTATCCGCTATGCGTTATGCGTTTTACGTTATGCGTTATGCGTTATGAGTTATGCGTTATACGTTATGCGTTATGCGTTATGCGTTATGCGTTATGCGTTATGCGTTATGCGTTATGCGTTATGCGTTATGCGTTATGCGTTATGCGTTATGCGTTATGCGTAATGCGTTATGCGTTATGCGTTATGAGTAATGCGTGATCCGTTATGCGTTATGCGTTATGCGTTATGCGTTATGCGTTATGCGTTATGCGTTATGCGTTATGCGTTATGCGTTATGGGTTATGAGTAATGCGTGATCCGTTATGCGTTATGCGTTATGCGTTACGCGTAATGCGTTATGCGCTATGGGTCATGCGTTAAGCGTTATGCGTTATGCGTTATGCGTTATGCGTTATGCGTTATGCGTTATGCGTTATGCGTTATGCGTTATGCGTTATGCGTTATGCGTTAAGCGTTATGCGTTATGCGTTATGCGTTATGCGTTATGCGTTATGCGTTATGCGTTATGCGTTATGCGTTATGCGTTATGAGTAATGCGTGATCCGTTATGCGTTATGCGTTATGCGTTATGCGTTATGCGTTATGGGTTATGCGTTATGCGTTATGCGTTATGCGTTATGCGTTATGCGTTATGCGTTATGGGTTATGCGTTATGCGTTATGCGTTATGCGTTATGGGTTATGAGTAATGCGTGATCCGTTATGCGTTATGCGTTATGCGTTACGCGTAATGCGTTATGCGCTATGGGTCATGCGTTAAGCGTTATGCGTTATGCGTTATGCGTTATGCGTTATGCGTTATGCGTTATGCGTTATGGGTTATGAGTAATGCGTGATCCGTTATGCGTTATGCGTTATGCGTTACGCGTAATGCGTTATGCGCTATGGGTCATGCGTTAAGCGTTATGCTTTATGCGTTATGCGTTATGCTTTATGCGTTATGCGTTATGCGTTATGCGTTATGCGTTATGCGTTATGCGTTATGCGTTATGCGTTATGCGTTATGCGTTATGCGTTATGCGTTATGCGTTATGCGTTATGCGTTATGCGTTATGCGTTATGCGTTATGCGTTATGCGTTATGCGTTATGCGTTATGCGTTATGCGTTATGCGTTATGCGTTATGTGTTATGCGTTGTGCCATATCCGCTATGCGTTATGCGTTTTACGTTATGCGTTATGCGTTATGAGTTATGCGTTATACGTTATGCGTTATGCGTTATGCGTTATGCGTTATGCGTTATGCGTTATGCGTTATGCGTTATGCGTTATGCGTTATGCGTTATGCGTTATGCGTTATGCGTTACGCGTTATGAGTAATGCGTGATCCGTTATGCGTTATGCGTTATGCGTTATGCGTTATGCGTTATGCGCTATGCGTTATGCGTTATGCGTTATGCGATTTGCGTCATGCGTTATGCGTTATGCGTTATGCGTTATGCGTTATGCGTTATGCGTTATGCGTTATGAGTAATGCGTGATCCGTTATGCGTTATGCGTTATGCGTTATGCGTTATGCGTTATGGGTTATGCGTTATGCGTTATGCGTTATGCGTTATGCGTTATGCGTTATGCGTTATGCGTTATGCGTTATGCGTTATGCGTTATGCGTTATGCGTTATGCGTTATGCGTTATGCGTTATGCGTTATGCGTTATGCGTTATGCGTTATGCGTATGCGTTATGAGTAATGCGTGATCCGTTATGCGTTATGCGTTAAGAGTAATGCGTGATCCGTTATGCGTTATGCGTGATCCGTTATTCGTTATGCTTTATGCGTTATGCGTTATGCGTTACGCGTTATGCGTTATGCGTTATGCGTTATGCGTTATGCGTTATGCGTTATGCGTTATGCGTTATGAGTAATGCGTGATCCGTTATGCGTTATGCGTTATGCGTTACGCGTAATGCGTTATGCGCTATGGGTTATGCGTTAAGCGTTATGCGTTATGCGTTATGCGTTATGCGTTATGCGTTATGCGTTATGCGTTATGCGTTATGCGTTATGCGTTATGCGTTATGGGTTATGCTATTTGCGTTATGCGTTATGCGTTATGCGTTATGCGTAATGCGTTATGCGTTATGCGTTATGAGTAATGCGTGATCCGTTATGCGTTATGCGTTATGCGTTATGCGTTATGCGTTATGTGTTATGCGTTATGCGTTATGCGTAATGCGTTATGCGTTATGCGTTATGAGTAATGCGTGATCCGTTACGCGTAATGCGTTATGCGTTATGCGTTATGCGTTATGCGTTATGCGTTATGGGTTATGCGTTATGGGTTATGCGTTATGCGTTATGCGTTATGCGTTATGCGTTATGCGTTATGAGTTATGCGTTATGCGTTATGCATTATGCGTTATGCGTTATGCGTTATGCGTTATGCGTTATGCGTTATGCGTAATGCGTTATGCGTTATGCGTTATGCGTTATGGGTTATGCGTTATGCGTTATGCGTTATGCGTTACGCGTTACGCGTTACGCGTTAAGCGTTACGCGTTACGCGTTACGCGTTACGCGTTATGCGTTATGGGTTATGCGTTATGCGTTATGCGTTATGCGTTATGCGTTATGCGTTATGCGTTATGCGTTATGCGTTATGCGTTATGCGTTATGCGTTATGCGTTATGCGTTATGCGTTATGCGTTATGCGTTATGCGTTATGCGTTATGCGTTATGGGTTATGCTATTTGCGTTATGCGTTATGCGTTATGCGTTATGCGTAATGCGTTATGCGTTATGCGTTATGAGTAATGCGTGATCCGTTATGCGTTATGCGTTATGCGTTATGCGTTATGCGTTATGCGTTATGCGTTATGGGTTATGAGTAATGCGTGATCCGTTATGCGTTATGCGTTATGCGTTACGCGTAATGCGTTATGCGTTATGCGTTATGCGTTATGCGTTATGGGTTATGCGTTATGGGTTATGCGTTATGCGTTATGCGTTTGCGTTATGCGTTATGCGTTATGCGTTATGCGTTATGCGTTATGCGTTATGCGTTACGCGTTATGCGTTATGCGATATGCGTTATGCGTTATGCGTTATGCGTTATGCGTTATGCGTTATGCGTTATGGGTTATGCTATTTGCGTTATGCGTTATGCGTTATGCGTTATGCGTTATGCGTAATGCATTATGCGTTATGCGTTATGAGTAATGCGTGATCCGTTATGCGTTATGCGTTATGCGTTATGCGTTATGCGTTTTGCGTTATGCGTTATGCTTTATGCGTTATGGGTTATGAGTAATGCGTGATCCGTTATGCGTTATGCGTTATGCGTTACGCGTAATGCGTTATGCGCTATGGGTCATGCGTTAAGCGTTATGCGTTATGCGTTATGCGTTATGCGTTATGCGTTATGCGTTATGCGTTATGCGTTATGCGTTATGCGTTATGCGTTATGCGTTATGCGTTATGCGTTATGCGTTATGCGTTATGCGTTATGCGTTATGCGTTATGCGTTATGCGTTATGCGTTATGCGTTTTGCGTTATGCGTTATGCGTTATGCGTTATGCGTTATGAGTAATGCGTGATCCGTTATGCGTTATGCGTTAAGAGTAATGCGTGATCCGTTATGCGTTATGCGTGATCCGTTATTCGTTATGCTTTATGCGTTATGCGTTATGCGTTACGCGTTATGCGTTATGCGTTATGCGTTATGCGTTATGCGTTATGGGTTATGAGTAATGCGTGACCCGTTATGCGTTATGCGTTATGCGTTAAGCGTAATGCGTTATGCGCTATGGGTCATGCGTTAAGCGTTATGTGTTATGCGTTCTGCGTTATGCGTTATGCGTTATGCGTAATGCGTTATGCGTTATGCGTTATGAGTACTGCGTGATCCGTTATGCGTTATGCGTTATGCGTTATGCGTTATGCGTTATGCGTTATGCGTAATGCGTTATGGGTTATGAGTAATGCGTGATCCGTTATGCGTTATGCGTTATGCGTTACGCGTAATGCGTTATGCGCTATGGGTCATGCGTTAAGCGTTATGCGTTATGCGTTATGCGTTTTACGTTATGCGTGATCCGTTATGCGTTATGCGTTATGCGTTATGCGTTATGCGTTATGCGTTACGCGTTACGCGTTATGCGTTATGCGTTATGCGTTATGCGTTATGCGTTATGGGTTATGCGTTATGCGTTATGCGTTATGCGTTATGCGTTATGCGTTATGCGTTATGCGTTATGCTATTTGCGTTATGCGTTATGCGTTATGCGTTATGCGTTATGCGTAATGCGTTATGCGTTATGCGTTATGAGTAATGCGTGATCCGTTATGCGTTATGCATTATGCGTTATGCGTTATGCGTTATGCGTTATGCGTTATGGGTTATGAGTAATGCGTGATCCGTTATGCGTTATGCGTTATGCGTTACGCGTAATGCGTTATGCGCTATGGGTCATGCGTTAAGCGTTATGCGTTATGCGTTATGCGTTATGCGTTATGCGTTATGCGTTATGCGTTATGCGTTATGCGTTATGCGTTATGCGTTATGCGTTATGCGTTATGCGTTATGCGTTATGCGTTATGCGTTATGCGTTATGCGTTATGCGTTATGCGTTATGCGTTATGCGTTATGCGTTATGCGTTATGCGTTATGCGTTATGCGTTATGTGTTATGCGTTGTGCCTTATCCGCTATGCGTTAGCGTTTTACGTTATGCGTGATCCGTTATGCGTTATGCGTTATGCGTTATGCGTTATGCGTTATGCGTTATGCGTTATGCGTTATGGGTTATGCGTAATGCGTGATCCGTTATGCGTTATGCGTTATGCGTTACGCGTAATGCGTTATGCGCTATGGGTCATGCGTTAAGCGTTATGCGTTATGCGTTATGCGTTATGAGTTATGCGTTATGCGTTATGCGTTATGCGTTATGGGTTATGAGTAATGCGTGATCCGTTATGCGTTATGCGTTATGCGCTATGGGTCATGCGTTAAGCGTTATGCTTTATGCGTTATGCGTTATGCGTTATGCGTTATGCGTTATGCGTTATGCGTTATGCGTTATGCGTTATGCGTTATGCGTTATGCGTTATGCGTTATGCGTTATGCGTTATGCGTTATGCGTTATGCGTTATGCGTTATGGGTTATGAGTAATGCGTGATCCGTTATGCGTTATGCGTTATGCGTTACGCGTAATGCGTTATGCGCTATGGGTCATGCGTTAAGCGTTATGCGTTATGCGTTATGCGTTATGCGTTATGCGTTATGCGTTATGCGTTATGCGTTATGCGTTATGCGTTATGCGTTATGGGTTATGAGTAATGCGTGATCCGTTATGCGTTATGCGTTATGCGTTACGTGTAATGCGTTATGCGCTATGGGTCATGCGTTAAGCGTTATGCTTTATGCGTTATGCGTTATGCGTTATGCGTTATGCGTTATGCGTTATGCGTTATGCGTTATGCGTTATGCGTTATGCGTTATGCGTTATGCGTTATGCGTTATGCGTTTTACGTTATGCGTTATGCGTTATGAGTTATGCGTTATACGTTATGCGTTATGCGTTATGCGTTATGCGTTATGCGTTATGCGTTATGCGTTATGCGTTATGCGTTATGCGTTATGCGTTATGCGTTATGCGTTATGAGTAATGCGTGATCCGTTATGCGTTATGCGTTATGCGTTATGGGTTATGAGTAATGCGTGATCCGTTATGCGTTATGCGTTATGCGTTATGCGTTATGCGTGATCCGTTATGCGTTATGCGTTACGCGTTATGAGTAATGCGTGATCCGTTATGCGTTATGCGTTAAGAGTAATGCGTGATCCGTTATGCGTTATGCGTTATGCATTAAGCGTTATGCGTTATGCGTTATGCGTTATGCGTTATGCGTTATGCGTTTTGCTTTATGCGTTAGGCGTTATGGGTTATGCGTTATGCGTTATGCGTTATGCGTTATGCGTTATGAGTAATGCGTGATCCGTTATGTGTTATGCGTTATGCGTTATGCGTTATGCGTTATGGGTTATGAGTAATGCGTGATCCGTTATGCGTTATGCGTTATGCGTTACGCGAATTGCGTTATGCGCTATGGGTCATGCGTTAAGCGTTATGCGTTATGCGTTATGCGTTATGCGTTATGCGTTATGCGCTATGGGTCATGCGTTAAGCGTTATGCGTTATGCGTTATGCGTTATGCGTTATGCGTTATGCGTTATGCGTTATCCGTTATGCGTAATGCGTTATGCGTTATGCGTTATGCGTTATGCGTTATGCGTAATGCGTTATGCGTTATGCGTTATGCGTTATGCGTAATGCGTTATGCGTTATGCGTTATGCGTTATGGGTTATGCGTTATGCGTTATGCGTTATGCGTTATGCGTTATGCGTTATGCGTTACGCGTTACGCGTTACGCGTTACGCGTTACGCGTTATGCGTTATGCGTTATGCGTTATGCGTTATGCGTTATGCGTTATGCGTTATGGGTTATGCGTTATGCGTTATGCGTTATGCGTTATGCGTTATGGGTTATGAGTAATGCGTGATCCGTTATGCGTTATGCGTTATGCGTTACGCGTAATGCGTTATGCGCTATGGGTCATGCGTTAAGCGTTATGCGTTATGCGTTATGCGTTATGCGTTATGCGTTATGCGTTATGCGTTATGCGTTATGCGTTATGCGTTATGCGTTATGCGTTATGCGTTATGCGTTATGCGTTATGCGTTATGCGTTATGCGTTATGCGTTATGCGTTATGCGTTATGCGTTATGCGTTATGCGTTATGCGTTATGCGTTATGCGTTATGCGTTATGCGTTATGCGTTATGCGTTATGCGTTATGCGTTATGTGTTATGCGTTGTGCCTTATCCGCTATGCGTTAGCGTTTTACGTTATGCGTGATCCGTTATGCGTTATGCGTTATGCGTTATGCGTTATGCGTTATGCGTTATGGGTTATGAGTAATGCGTGATCCGTTATGCGTTATGCGTTATGCGTTACGCGTAATGCGTTATGCGCTATGGGTCATGCGTTAAGCGTTATGCGTTATGCGTTATGCGTTATGAGTTATGCGTTATGCGTTATGCGTTATGCGTTATGCGTTATGGGTTATGAGTAATGCGTGATCCGTTATGCGTTATGCGTTATGCGTTACGCGTAATGCGTTATGCGCTATGGGTCATGCGTTAAGCGTTATGCTTTATGCGTTATGCGTTATGCGTTATGCGTTATGCGTTATGCGTTATGCGTTATGCGTTATGCGTTATGCGTTATGCGTTTTACGTTATGCGTTATGCGTTATGAGTTATGCGTTATACGTTATGCGTTATGCGTTATGCGTTATGCGTTATGCGTTATGCGTTATGCGTTATGCGTTATGCGTTATGCGTTATGCGTTATGCGTTATGCGTTATGAGTAATGCGTGATCCGTTATGCGTTATGCGTTATGCGTTATGGGTTATGAGTAATGCGTGATCCGTTATGCGTTATGCGTTATGCGTTATGCGTTATGCGTGATCCGTTATGCGTTATGCGTTACGCGTTATGAGTAATGCGTGATCCGTTATGCGTTATGCGTTAAGAGTAATGCGTGATCCGTTATGCGTTATGCGTTATGCATTAAGCGTTATGCGTTATGCGTTATGCGTTATGCGTTATGCGTTTTGCTTTATGCGTTAGGCGTTATGGGTTATGCGTTATGCGTTATGCGTTATGCGTTATGCGTTATGAGTAATGAGTGATCCGTTATGTGTTATGCGTTATGCGTTATGCGTTATGCGTTATGCGTTATGCGTTATGTGTTATGCGTTGTGCGTTATCCGCTATGCGTTATGCGTTTTACGTTATGCGTTATGCGTTATGAGTTATGCGTTATACGTTATGCGTTATGCGTTATGCGTTATGCGTTATGCGTTATGCGTTATGCGTTATGCGTTATGCGTTATGCGTTATGCGTTATGCGTTATGCGTTATGCGTTATGCGTAATGCGTTATGCGTTATGCGTTATGAGTAATGCGTGATCCGTTATGCGTTATGCGTTATGCGTTATGCGTTATGCGTTATGCGTTATGCGTTATGCGTTATGCGTTATGCGTTATGCGTTATGCGTTATGCGTTATGGGTTATGAGTAATGCGTGATCCGTTATGCGTTATGCGTTATGCGTTACGCGTAATGCGTTATGCGCTATGGGTCATGCGTTAAGCGTTATGCGTTATGCGTTATGCGTTATGCGTTATGCGTTATGCGTTATGCGTTATGCGTTATGCGTTATGCGTTATGCGTTATGCGTTAAGCGTTATGCGTTATGCGTTATGCGTTATGCGTTATGCGTTATGCGTTATGCGTTATGCGTTATGCGTTATGCGTTATGCGTTATGAGTAATGCGTGATCCGTTATGCGTTATGCGTTATGCGTTATGCGTTATGCGTTATGGGTTATGCGTTATGCGTTATGCGTTATGCGTTATGCGTTATGCGTTATGCGTTATGGGTTATGCGTTATGCGTTATGCGTTATGCGTTATGGGTTATGAGTAATGCGTGATCCGTTATGCGTTATGCGTTATGCGTTACGCGTAATGCGTTATGCGCTATGGGTCATGCGTTAAGCGTTATGCGTTATGCGTTATGCGTTATGCGTTATGCGTTATGCGTTATGCGTTATGCGTTATGCGTTATGGGTTATGAGTAATGCGTGATCCGTTATGCGTTATGCGTTATGCGTTACGCGTAATGCGTTATGCGCTATGGGTCATGCGTTAAGCGTTATGCTTTATGCGTTATGCGTTATGCTTTATGCGTTATGCGTTATGCGTTATGCGTTATGCGTTATGCGTTATGCGTTATGCGTTATGCGTTATGCGTTATGCGTTATGCGTTATGCGTTATGCGTTATGCGTTATGCGTTATGCGTTATGCGTTATGCGTTATGCGTTATGCGTTATGCGTTATGCGTTATGCGTTATGCGTTATGCGTTATGCGTTATGCGTTATGCGTTATGCGTTATGCGTTATGCGTTATGTGTTATGCGTTGTGCCATATCCGCTATGCGTTATGCGTTTTACGTTATGCGTTATGCGTTATGAGTTATGCGTTATACGTTATGCGTTATGCGTTATGCGTTATGCGTTATGCGTTATGCGTTATGCGTTATGCGTTATGCGTTATGCGTTATGCGTTATGCGTTATGCGTTATGCGTTATGCGTTACGCGTTATGAGTAATGCGTGATCCGTTATGCGTTATGCGTTATGCGTTATGCGTTATGCGTTATGGGTTATGCGTTATGCGTTATGCGTTATGCGTTATGCGTTATGCGTTATGCGTTATGGGTTATGCGTTATGCGTTATGCGTTATGAGTAATGCGTGATCCGTTATGTGTTATGCGTTATGCGCTATGCGCTATGCGTTATGCGTTATGCGTTATGCATTATGGGATATGCGTTATGCGATTTGTGTTATGCGTTATGCGTTATGGGTTGTGCGTTATGAGTCATGCGTTGTGCGTTATGCGTTTTGCTTTATGCGTTATGCGTTATGGGTTATGCGTTATGCGTTATGCGTTATGAGTAATGCGTGATCCGTTATGTGTTATGCGTTATGCGCTATGCGTTATGCGTTATGCGTTATGGGTTATGAGTAATGCGTGATCCGTTATGCGTTATGCTTTGTGCGTTATGCGTTATGCGTTACGCGTATTGCGTTATGCGCTATGGGTCAAGCGTTAAGCGTTATGCGTTATGCGTTATGCGTTATGCGGAATGCGTCATCCGTTATGCGTTATAAGTAATGCGTGATCCGTCATGCGTTATGCGTTAGGCGTTATGCGTTTTGCGTTATGCGTTATGAGTAATGCGAGATCCGTTACGCGTTATGCGTTATGCGTTATGCGTTATGCGTTATGCGTTATGCGTTATGCGTTATGCGTTATGGGTTATGCGTTATGCGTTTTGCGTTATGCGTTATGCGTTATGCGTTATGCGTTATGGGTTGTGCGTTATGAGTCATACGTTATGCGTTATGCGTTTTGCTTTATGCGTTATGCGTTATGGGTTATGCGTTATGCGTTATGCGTTACGCGTTATGCGTTATGCTTTATGCGTTACGCGTTATGCGTTAAGCGATTTGCGTTATGCGTTATGCGTTATGCGTTATGCGTTATGGGTTGTGCGTTATGAGTCATACGTTATGCGTTATGCGTTTTGCTTTATGCGTTATGCGTTATGGGTTATGCGTTATGCGTTATGCGTTACGCGTTTTGCGTTATGCGTTATGCGTTATGCGTTATGCGTTATGCGTTATGCGTTATGCGTTATGCGTTATGCGTTATGCGTTATGCGTTATGCTTTATGCATTATGCGTTATGCGTTATGCGATTTGCGTTATGCGTTATGGGTCATGCGTTAAGCGTTATGCGTTATGCGTTATGCGTTATGGGTTATGCGTTATGTGTTGTGCGTTATGCGTTATGCGTTATGTGTTATCCGTTATGCGTTATGCGTTATGCGTTATGCGTTATGCGTTATGCGTTATGCGTTATGCGTTATGCGTTATGCGTTATGAGTAATGCGTGATCCGTTATGCGTTATGCGTTATGCGTTATGCGTTATGCGTTATGGGTTATGCGTTATGCGTTATGCGTTATGCGTTATGCGTTATGCGTTATGCGTTATGGGTTATGCGTTATGCGTTATGCGTTATGCGTTATGGGTTATGAGTAATGCGTGATCCGTTATGCGTTATGCGTTATGCGTTATGCGTTATGCGTTATGCGTTATGCGTTATGCGTTATGCGTTATGCGTTATGTGTAATCCGTTATGCGTTTTGCGTTATGCGTTATGCGTTATGCGTTATGTGTTATGCGTTATGCGTTATGCGTTATGCGTTATGCGTTATGCGTTATGCGTTATGCGTTATGCGTTATGCGTTATGCGTTATGCGTTATGCGTTATGCGTTATGCGTTATGCGTTATGCGTTATGCGTTATGCGATATGCGTTATGTGTTATGCGTTGTGCGTTATCCGCTATGCGATATGCGTTTTGCGTTATGAGTTATGAGTTGTGCGTTATACGTTATGCGTGACTCGTTATGTGTTCTGCGTTATGCGCTATGCGTTATGCGTTATGCGTTATGCGATTTGCGTCATGCGTTATGCGTTATGCGTTATGCGTTATGCGTTATGCGTTATGCGTTATGCGTTATGGGTTATACGTTATGCGTTATGCGTTATGCGTTATGCGTTATGCGTTATGCGTTATGCGTTATGCGTTATGCGTTATGATTAATGCGTGATCCGTTATGCGTTATGCGTTATGCGTTATGAGTAATGCGTGATCCGTTATGCGTTATGCGTTATGCGTTATGAGTAATGCGTGATCCGTTATGCGTTATGCGTTATGCATTATGCGTTATGCGTTATGCGTTATTCGTTATGCGTTATGCGTTATCCGTTATGGGTTATACGTTATGCGTTATGCGTTATGCGTTATGCGTTATGCGTTATGCGTTATGCGTTATGCGTTATGCGTTATGCGTTATGCGTTATGCGTTATGCGTTATGAGTTGTGCGTTATGAGTCATGCGTTATGCGTTTTGTTTTATCGCCATGCGTTATGCGTTATGGGTTATGCGTTATGCGTTATGCGTTATGCGTTATGCGTTATGCGTTATGCGTTATGCGTTATGCGTTATGCGTTATGCGTTATGAGTAATGCTTGATCCGTTATGTGTTATGCGTTATGCGCTATGCGCTATGCGTTATGCGTTATGCGTTATGCGTTATGATTAATGCGTGATCCGTTATGCGTTATGCGTTATGCGTTATGAGTAATGCGTGATCCGTTATGCGTTATGCGTTATGAGTAATGCGTGATCCGTTATGCGTTATGCGTTATGCATTATGCGTTATGCGTTATGCGTTATTCGTTTTGCGTTATGCGTTATGAGAAATGGGAGATCCGTTATGCGTTATGCGTTATGCGTTATGCGTTATGAGTAATGCGTGATCCGTTATGCGTTATGCGTTATGAGTAATGCGTGATCCGTTATGCGTTATGCGTTATGCATTATGCGTTATGGGTTATGCGTTATGCGTTATGCGTTATGCGTTATGCTTTATGCGTTACGCGTTATGCGTTATGCGATTTGCGTTATGCGTTATGCGTTATGCGTTATGCGTTATGCGTTATGCGTTATGAGTAATGCGTGATCCGTTATGCGTTATGCGATATGCGTTATGCGTTATGCGTTATGCGTTATGCGTTATGCGTTATGGGTTATGCGTTATGCGTTATGCGTTATGCGTTATGAGTAATGCGTGATCCGTTATGTGTTATGCGTTATGCGTTATGCGTTACGCGTTTTGCGTTATGCGTTATGCGTTATGCGTTATGCGTTATGCGTTATGCGTTATGCGTTATGCGTTATGTGTTATGCATTATGCGTTATGCGTTATTCGTTATGCGTTATGCGTTATGCGTTATGCGTTATGCGTTATGCGTTATGCGTTATGCGTTATGCGTTATGCGATTTGCGTTATGCGTTATGGGTTGTGCGTTAGGAGTCATGCGTTATGCGTTATGCATTATGCGTTTTGCTTTATGCGTTATGCGTTATGGGTTATGCGTTATGCGTTTGCGTTATGCGTTATGCGATTTGCGTCATGCGTTATGCGTTATGCGTTATGCGTTATGCGTTATGCGTTATGCGTTATCCGTTATGGGTTATACGTTATGCGTTATGCGTTATGCGTTATGCGTTATGCGTTATGCGTTATGCGTTATGCGTTATGCGTTATGCGTTATGCGTTATGAGTTGTGCGTTATGAGTCATGCGTTATGCGTTTTGTTTTATCGCCATGCGTTATGCGTTATGGGTTATGCGTTATGCGTTATGCGTTATGCGTTATGCGTTATGCGTTATGCGTTATGCGTTATGCGTTAGGCGTTATGCGTTATGCGTAATGCGTTATGCGTTATGCGTTATGAGTAATGCGTGATCCGTTATGCGTTATGCGTTATGCGTTATGCGTTATGCGTTATGCGTTATGCGTTATGCGTTATGCGTTATGCGTTATGCGTTATGCGTTATGGGTTATGAGTAATGCGTGATCCGTTATGCGTTATGCGTTATGCGTTACGCGTAATGCGTTATGCGCTATGGGTCATGCGTTAAGCGTTATGCGTTATGCGTTATGCGTTATGCGTTATGCGTTATGCGTTATGCGTTATGTGTTATGCGTTGTGCCTTATCCGCTATGCGTTAGCGTTTTACGTTATGCGTGATCCGTTATGCGTTATGCGTTATGCGTTATGCGTTATGCGTTATGCGTTATGCGTTATGCGTTATGCGTTATGGGTTATGAGTAATGCGTGATCCGTTATGCGTTATGCGTTATGCGTTACGCGTAATGCGTTATGCGCTATGGGTCATGCGTTAAGCGTTATGCGTTATGCGTTATGCGTTATGCGTTATGCGTTATGCGTTATGCGTTATGCGTTATGCGTTATGCGTTATGGGTTATGAGTAATGCGTGATCCGTTATGCGTTATGCGTTATGCGTTACGCGTAATGCGTTATGCGCTATGGGTCATGCGTTAAGCGTTATGCTTTATGCGTTATGCGTTATGCGTTATGCGTTATGCGTTATGCGTTATGCGTTATGCGTTATGCGTTATCCGTTATGGGTTATACGTTATGCGTTATGCGTTATGCGTTATGCGTTATGCGTTATGCGTTATGCGTTATGCGTTATGCGTTATGCGTTATGCGTTATGCGTTATGAGTTGTGCGTTATGAGTCATGCGTTATGCGTTTTGTTTTATCGCCATGCGTTATGCGTTATGGGTTATGCGTTATGCGTTATGCGTTATGCGTTATGCGTTATGCGTTATGCGTTATGCGTTATGCGTTATGCGTAATGCGTTATGCGTTATGCGTTATGAGTAATGCGTGATCCGTTATGCGTTATGCGTTATGCGTTATGCGTTATGCGTTATGCGTTATGCGTTATGCGTTATGCGTTATGCGTTATGCGTTATGCGTTATGCGTTATGCGTTATGGGTTATGAGTAATGCGTGATCCGTTATGCGTTATGCGTTATGCGTTACGCGTAATGCGTTATGCGCTATGGGTCATGCGTTAAGCGTTATGCGTTATGCGTTATGCGTTATGCGTTATGCGTTATGCGTTATGCGTTATGTGTTATGCGTTGTGCCTTATCCGCTATGCGTTTGCGTTTTACGTTATGCGTGATCCGTTATGCGTTATGCGTTATGCGTTATGCGTTATGCGTTATGCGTTATGCGTTATGCGTTATGCGTTATGCGTTATGGGTTATGAGTAATGCGTGATCCGTTATGCGTTATGCGTTATGCGTTACGCGTAATGCGTTATGCGCTATGGGTCATGCGTTAAGCGTTATGCGTTATGCGTTATGCGTTATGCGTTATGCGTTATGCGTTATGCGTTATGCGTTATGGGTTATGAGTAATGCGTGATCCGTTATGCGTTATGCGTTATGCGTTACGCGTAATGCGTTATGCGCTATGGGTCATGCGTTAAGCGTTATGCTTTATGCGTTTTACGTTATGCGTTATGCGTTATGAGTTATGCGTTATGCGTTATGCGTTATGCGTTATGCGTTATGGGTTATGAGTAATGCGTGATCCGTTATGCGTTATGCGTTATGCGTTACGCGTAATGCGTTATGCGCTATGGGTCATGCGTTAAGCGTTATGCGTTATGCGTTATGCGTTATGCGTTATGCGTTATGCGTTATGCGTTATGCGTTATGCGTTATGCGTTATGGGTTATGAGTAATGCGTGATCCGTTATGCGTTATGCGTTATGCGTTACGTGTAATGCGTTATGCGCTATGGGTCATGCGTTAAGCGTTATGCTTTATGCGTTATGCGTTATGCGTTATGCGTTATGCGTTATGCGTTATGCGTTATGCGTTATGCGTTATGCGTTATGCGTTATGCGTTATGCGTTATGCGTTATGCGTTATGCGTTATGCGTTATGCGTTTTACGTTATGCGTTATGCGTTATGAGTTATGCGTTATACGTTATGCGTTATGCGTTATGCGTTATGCGTTATGCGTTATGCGTTATGCGTTATGCGTTATGCGTTATGCGTTATGCGTTATGCGTTATGCGTTATGAGTAATGCGTGATCCGTTATGCGTTATGCGTTATGCGTTATGGGTTATGAGTAATGCGTGATCCGTTATGCGTTATGCGTTATGCGTTATGCGTTATGCGTGATCCGTTATGCGTTATGCGTTACGCGTTATGAGTAATGCGTGATCCGTTATGCGTTATGCGTTAAGAGTAATGCGTGATCCGTTATGCGTTATGCGTTATGCATTAAGCGTTATGCGTTATGCGTTATGTGTTATGCGTTATGCGTTATGCGTTATGCGTTATGCGTTATGCGTTATGCGTTATGCGTTATGCGTTATGCGTTATGCGTTATGCGTTATGCGTTATGCGTTATGCGTTATGCGTTATGCGTTATGCGTTATGCGTTATGCGTTATGCGTTATGCGTTATGCGTTATGCGTTATGTGTTATGCGTTGTGCCTTATCTGCTATGCGTTAGCGTTTTACGTTATGCGTGATCCGTTATGCGTTATGCGTTATGCGTTATGCGTTATGCGTTATGCGTTATGCGTTATGCGTTATGGGTTATGAGTAATGCGTGATCCGTTATGCGTTATGCGTTATGCGTTACGCGTAATGCGTTATGCGCTATGGGTCATGCGTTAAGCGTTATGCGTTATGCGTTATGCGTTATGAGTTATGCGTTATGCGTTATGCGTTATGCGTTATGGGTTATGAGTAATGCGTGATCCGTTATGCGTTATGCGTTATGCGTTACGCGTAATGCGTTATGCGCTATGGGTCATGCGTTAAGCGTTATGCTTTATGCGTTATGCGTTATGCGTTATGCGTTATGCGTTATGCGTTATGCGTTATGCGTTATGCGTTATGCGTTATGCGTTATGCGTTATGCGTTATGAGTTATGCGTTATACGTTATGCGTTATGCGTTATGCGTTATGCGTTATGCGTTATGCGTTATGCGTTATGCGTTATGCGTTATGCGTTATGCGTTATGCGTTATGAGTAATGCGTGATCCGTTATGCGTTATGCGTTATGCGTTATGGGTTATGAGTAATGCGTGATCCGTTATGCGTTATGCGTTATGCGTTATGCGTTATGCGTGATCCGTTATGCGTTATGCGTTACGCGTTATGAGTAATGAGTGATCCGTTATGCGTTATGCGTTAAGAGTAATGCGTGATCCGTTATGCGTTATGCGTTATGCATTAAGCGTTATGCGTTATGCGTTATGCGTTATGCGTTATGCGTTTTGCTTTATGCGTTAGGCGTTATGGGTTATGCGTTATGCGTTATGCGTTATGCGTTATGCGTTATGAGTAATGCGTGATCCGTTATGTGTTATGCGTTATGCGTTATGCGTTATGCGTTATGCGTTATGCGTTATGCGTTATGTGTTATGCGTTGTGCGTTATCCGCTATGCGTTATGCGTTTTACGTTATGCGTTATGCGTTATGAGTTATGCGTTATACGTTATGCGTTATGCGTTATGCGTTATGCGTTATGCGTTATGCGTTATGCGTTATGCGTTATGCGTTATGCGTTATGCGTTATGCGTAATGCGTTATGCGTTATGCGTTATGAGTAATGCGTGATCCGTTATGCGTTATGCGTTATGCGTTATGCGTTATGCGTTATGCGTTATGCGTTATGCGTTATGCGTTATGCGTTATGCGTTATGCGTTATGCGTTATGCGTTATGCGTTATGGGTTATGAGTAATGCGTGATCCGTTATGCGTTATGCGTTATGCGTTACGCGTAATGCGTTATGCGCTATGGGTCATGCGTTAAGCGTTATGCGTTATGCGTTATGCGTTATGCGTTATGCGTTATGCGTTATGCGTTATGCGTTATGCGTTATGCGTTATGCGTTATGCGTTATGCGTTATGCGTTATGCGTTATGCGTTATGCGTTATGCGTTATGCGTTATGCGTTATGCGTTATGCGTTATGCGTTATGCGTTATGCGTTATGCGTTATGCGTTATGCGTTATGTGTTATGCGTTGTGCCTTATCCGCTATGCGTTAGCGTTTTACGTTATGCGTGATCCGTTATGCGTTATGCGTTATGCGTTATGCGTTATGCGTTATACGTTATGCGTTATGCGTTATGCGTTATGCGTTATGGGTTATGAGTAATGCGTGATCCGTTATGCGTTATGCGTTATGTGTTACGCGTAATGCGTTATGCGCTATGGGTCATGCGTTAAGCGTTATGCGTTATGCGTTATGCGTTATGCGTTATGCGTTATGCGTTATGCGTTATGGGTTATGAGTAATGCGTGATCCGTTATGCGTTATGCGTTATGCGTTACGCGTAATGCGTTATGCGCTATGGGTCATGCGTTAAGCGTTATGCTTTATGCGTTATGCGTTATGCGTTATGCGTTATGCGTTATGCGTTATGCGTTATGCGTTATGCGTTATGCGTTATGCGTTATGCGTTATGCGTTATGCGTTATGCGTTATGCGTTATGCGTTATGCGTTATGCGTTATGTGTTATGCGTTGTGCCATATCCGCTATGCGTTATGCGTTTTACGTTATGCGTTATGCGTTATGAGTTATGCGTTATACGTTATGCGTTATGCGTTATGCGTTATGCGTTATGCGTTATGCGTTATGCGTTATGCGTTATGCGTTATGCGTTATGCGTTATGCGTTATGCGTTATGAGTAATGCGTGATCCGTTATGCGTTATGCGTTATGCGTTATGCGTTATGCGTTATGCGCTATGCGTTATGCGTTATGCGTTATGCGATTTGCGTCATGCGTTATGCGTTATGCGTTATGCGTTATGCGTTATGCGTTATGCGTTATGCGTTATGCGTTATGCGTTATGAGTAATGCGTGATCCGTTATGCGTTATGCGTTATGCGTTATGCGTTATGCGTTATGCGTTATGCGTTATGCGTTATGCGTTATGCGTTATGCGTTATGCGTTATGCGTTATGCGTTATGGGTTATGAGTAATGCGTGATCCGTTATGCGTTATGCGTTATGCGTTACGCGTAATGCGTTATGCGCTATGGGTCATGCGTTAAGCGTTATGCGTTATGCGTTATGCGTTATGCGTTATGCGTTATGCGTTATGCGTTATGCGTTATGCGTTATGCGTTATGCGTTATGCGTTATGCGTTATGCGTTATGCGTTATGCGTTATGCGTTATGCGTTATGCGTTATGCGTTATGCGTTATGCGTTATGCGTTATGCGTTATGCGTTATGCGTTATGTGTTATGCGTTGTGCCTTATCCGCTATGCGTTAGCGTTTTACGTTATGCGTGATCCGTTATGCGTTATGCGTTATGCGTTATGCGTTATGCGTTATACGTTATGCGTTATGCGTTATGCGTTATGCGTTATGGGTTATGAGTAATGCGTGATCCGTTATGCGTTATGCGTTATGTGTTACGCGTAATGCGTTATGCGCTATGGGTCATGCGTTAAGCGTTATGCGTTATGCGTTATGCGTTATGCGTTATGCGTTATGCGTTATGCGTTATGGGTTATGAGTAATGCGTGATCCGTTATGCGTTATGCGTTATGCGTTACGCGTAATGCGTTATGCGCTATGGGTCATGCGTTAAGCGTTATGCTTTATGCGTTATGCGTTATGCGTTATGCGTTATGCGTTATGCGTTATGCGTTATGCGTTATGCGTTATGCGTTATGCGTTATGCGTTATGCGTTATGCGTTATGCGTTATGCGTTATGCGTTATGCGTTATGCGTTATGCGTTATGTGTTATGCGTTGTGCCATATCCGCTATGCGTTATGCGTTTTACGTTATGCGTTATGCGTTATGAGTTATGCGTTATACGTTATGCGTTATGCGTTATGCGTTATGCGTTATGCGTTATGCGTTATGCGTTATGCGTTATGCGTTATGCGTTATGCGTTATGCGTTATGCGTTATGAGTAATGCGTGATCCGTTATGCGTTATGCGTTATGCGTTATGCGTTATGCGTTATGCGCTATGCGTTATGCGTTATGCGTTATGCGATTTGCGTCATGCGTTATGCGTTATGCGTTATGCGTTATGCGTTATGCGTTATGCGTTATGCGTTATGCGTTATGCGTTATGCGTTATGAGTAATGCGTGATCCGTTATGCGTTATGCGTTATGCGTTATGCGTTAAGCGTTATGCGTTATGGGTTATGCGTTATGCGTTATGCGTTATGCGTTATGCGTTATGCGTTATGCGTTATGGGTTATGCGTTATGCGTTATGCGTTATGCGTTATGCGTTATGCGTTATGCGTTATGGGTTATGCGTTATGCGTTATGCGTTATGGGTTATGAGTAATGCGTGATCCGTTATGCGTTATGCTTTGTGCGTTATGCGTTATGCGTTACGCGTATTGCGTTATGCGCTATGGGTCATGCGTTAAGCGTTATGCATTATGCGTTATGCGTTATGCGGAATGCGTCATCCGTTATGCGTTATAAGTAATGCGTGATCCGTCATGCGTTATGCGTTAGGCGTTATGCGTTTTGCGTTATGCGTTATGAGTAATGCGAGATCCGTTACGCGTTATGCGTTATGCGTTATGCGTTATGCGTTATGCGTTATGCGTTATGCGTTATGCGTTATGGGTTATGCGTTATGCGTTTTGCGTTATGCGTTATGCGTTATGCGTTATGAGTTATGCGATATGCGTTATGCGTTATGCGTTATGCGTTATACGTTATGCGTTATGCTTTATGCGTTATGCGTTATTCGTTATACGTTATGCGTTATGCGGAATGCGTCATCCGTTATGCGTTATGAGTAATGCGTGATCCGTCATGCGTTATGCGTTTTGCGTTATGCGTTATGAGTAATGCGTGATCCGTTATGCGTTATGCGTTATGAGAAATGCGTGATCCGTTATGCGTTATGCATTATGCGTTATGCGTTATGCGTTATGCGTTATGCGTTATGCGTTATGCTTTATGCGTTACGCGTTATGCGTTAAGCGATTTGCGTTATGCGTTATGCGTTATGCGTTATGCGTTATGGGTTGTGCGTTATGAGTCATACGTTATGCGTTATGCGTTTTGCTTTATGCGTTATGCGTTATGGGTTATGCGTTATGCGTTATGCGTTACGCGTTTTGCGTTATGCGTTATGCGTTATGCGTTATGCGTTATGCGTTATGCGTTATGCGTTATGCGTTATGCGTTATGCGTTATGCTTTATGCATTATGCGTTATGCGTTATGCGATTTGCGTTATGCGTTATGGGTCATGCGTTAAGCGTTATGCGTTATGCGTTATGCGTTATGGGTTATGCGTTATGTGTTATGCGTTATGCGTTATGCGTTATGTGTTATCCGTTATGCGTTATGCGTTATGCGTTATGTGTTATGCGTTATGCGTTATGCGTTATGCGTTATGCGTTATGCGTTATGCGTTATGCGTTATGCGTTATGCGTTATGCGTTATGCGTTATGCGTTATGCGTTATGCGTTATGCGTTATGCGTTATGCGTTATGCGTTATGCGTTATGCGATATGCGTTATGTGTTATGCGTTGTGCGTTATCCGCTATGCGATATGCGTTTTGCGTTATGAGTTATGAGTTGTGCGTTATACGTTATGCGTGACTCGTTATGCGTTATGCGTTATGCGTTATGCGTTATGCGTTATGCGTTATGCGATATGCGTTATGTGTTATGCGTTGTGCGTTATCCGCTATGCGATATGCGTTTTGCGTTATGAGTTATGAGTTGTGCGTTATACGTTATGCGTGACTCGTTATGTGTTCTGCGTTATGCGCTATGCGTTATGCGTTATGCGTTATGCGATTTGCGTCATGCGTTATGCGTTATGCGTTATGCGTTATGCGTTATGCGTTATGGGTCATGCGTTAAGCGTTATGCGTTATGCGTTATGCGTTATGGGTTATGCGTTATGTGTTATGCGTTATGCGTTATGCGTTATGTGTTATCCGTTATGCGTTATGCGTTATGCGTTATGTGTTATGCGTTATGCGTTATGCGTTATGCGTTATGATTAATGCGTGATCCGTTATGCGTTATGCGTTATGCGTTATGAGTAATGCGTGATCCGTTATGCGTTATGCGTTATGCGTTATGAGTAATGAGTGATCCGTTATGCGTTATGCGTTATGCATTATGCGTTATGCGTTATGCGTTATTCGTTATGCGTTATGCGTTATGAGAAATGGGAGATCCGTTATGCGTTATGCGTTATGCGTTATGCGTTATGAGTAATGCGTGATCCGTTATGCGTTATGCGTTATGAGTAATGCGTGATCCGTTATGCGTTATGCGTTATGCATTATGCGTTATGGGTTATGCGTTATGCGTTATGCGTTATGCGTTATGCTTTATGCGTTATGAGTAATGCGTGATCCGTTATGTGTTATGCGTTATGCGTTATGCGTTACGCGTTTTGCGTTATGCGTTATGCGTTATGCGTTATGCGTTATGCGTTATGCGTTACGTGTTATGCATTATGCGTTATGCGTTATTCGTTATGCGTTATGCGTTATGCGTTATGCGTTATGCGTTATGCGTTATGCGTTATGCGATTTGCGTTATGCGTTATGGGTTGTGCGTTAGGAGTCATGCGTTATGCGTTATGCATTATGCGTTTTGCTTTATGCGTTATGCGTTATGGGTTATGCGTTATGCGTTTGCGTTATGCGTTATGCGATTTGCGTCATGCGTTATGCGTTATGCGTTATGCGTTATGCGTTATGCGTTATCCGTTATGGGTTATACGTTATGCGTTATGCGTTATGCGTTATGCGTTATGCGTTATGCGTTATGCGTTATGCGTTATGCGTTATGCGTTATGCGTTATGCGTTATGAGTTGTGCGTTATGAGTCATGCGTTATGCGTTTTGTTTTATCGCCATGCGTTATGCGTTATGGGTTATGCGTTATGCGTTATGCGTTATGCGTTATGCGTTATGCGTTATGCGTTATGCGTTATGCGTTATGCGTTATGCGTTATGAGTAATGCGTGATCCGTTATGTGTTATGCGTTATGCGCTATGCGTTATGCGTTATGCGTTATGCGTTATGATTAATGCGTGATCCGTTATGCGTTATGCGTTATGCGTTATGAGTAATGCGTGATCCGTTATGCGTTATGCGTTATGAGTAATGCGTGATCCGTTATGCGTTATGCGTTATGCATTATGCGTTATGCGTTATGCGTTATTCGTTATGCGTTATGCGTTATGAGAAATGGGAGATCCGTTATGCGTTATGCGTTATGCGTTATGCGTTATGAGTAATGCGTGATCCGTTATGCGTTATGCGTTATGAGTAATGCGTGATCCGTTATGCGTTATGCGTTATGCATTATGCGTTATGGGTTATGCGTTATGCGTTATGCGTTATGCGTTATGCTTTATGCGTTACGCGTTATGCGTTATGCGATTTGCGTTATGCGTTATGCGTTATGCGTTATGCGTTATGCGTTATGCGTTATGAGTAATGCGTGATCCGTTATGCGTTATGCGATATGCGTTATGCGTTATGCGTTATGCGTTATGCGTTATGCGTTATGGGTTATGCGTTATGCGTTATGCGTTATGCGTTATGAGTAATGCGTGATCCGTTATGTGTTATGCGTTATGCGTTATGCGTTACGCGTTTTGCGTTATGCGTTATGCGTTATGCGTTATGCGTTATGCGTTATGCGTTATGCGTTATGTGTTATGCATTATGCGTTATGCGTTATTCGTTATGCGTTATGCGTTATGCGTTATGCGTTATGCGTTATGCGTTATGCGTTATGCGATTTGCGTTATGCGTTATGGGTTGTGCGTTAGGAGTCATGCGTTATGCGTTATGCATTATGCGTTTTGCTTTATGCGTTATGCGTTATGGGTTATGCGTTATGCGTTTGCGTTATGCGTTATGCGATTTGCGTCATGCGTTATGCGTTATGCGTTATGCGTTATGCGTTATGCGTTATCCGTTATGGGTTATACGTTATGCGTTATGCGTTATGCGTTATGCGTTATGCGTTATGCGTTATGCGTTATGCGTTATGCGTTATACGTTATGAGTTGTGCGTTATGAGTCATGCGTTATGCGTTTTGTTTTATCGCCATGCGTTATGCGTTATGGGTTATGCGTTATGCGTTATGCGTTATGCGTTATGCGTTATGCGTTATGCGTTATGCGTTATGCGTTATGCGTTATGCGTTATGCGTAATGCGTTATGCGTTATGCGTTATGAGTAATGCGTGATCCGTTATGCGTTATGCGTTATGCGTTATGCGTTATGCGTTATGCGTTATGCGTTATGCGTTATGCGTTATGCGTTATGCGTTATGCGTTATGCGTTATGCGTTATGCGTTATGCGTTATGGGTTATGAGTAATGCGTGATCCGTTATGCGTTATGCGTTATGCGTTACGCGTAATGCGTTATGCGCTATGGGTCATGCGTTAAGCGTTATGCGTTATGCGTTATGCGTTATGCGTTATGCGTTATGCGTTATGCGTTATGCGTTATGTGTTATGCGTTGTGCCTTATCCGCTATGCGTTAGCGTTTTACGTTATGCGTGATCCGTTATGCGTTATGCGTTATGCGTTATGCGTTATGCGTTATGCGTTATGCGTTATGCGTTATGCGTTATGCGTTATGCGTTATGCGTTATGCGTTATGCGTTATGCGTTATGGGTTATGAGTAATGCGTGATCCGTTATGCGTTATGCGTTATGCGTTACGCGTAATGCGTTATGCGCTATGGGTCATGCGTTAAGCGTTATGCGTTATGCGTTATGCGTTATGCGTTATGCGTTATGCGTTATGCGTTATGCGTTATGCGTTATGGGTTATGAGTAATGCGTGATCCGTTATGCGTTATGCGTTATGCGTTACGCGTAATGCGTTATGCGCTATGGGTCATGCGTTAAGCGTTATGCGTTATGCGTTATGCGTTATGCGTTATGCGTTATGCGTTATGCGTTATGCGTTATGCGTTATGCGTTATGTGTTATGCGTTGTGCCTTATCCGCTATGCGTTAGCGTTTTACGTTATGCGTGATCCGTTATGCGTTATGCGTTATGCGTTATGCGTTATGCGTTATGCGTTATGCGTTATGCGTTATGCGTTATGCGTTATGCGTTATGGGTTATGAGTAATGCGTGATCCGTTATGCGTTATGCGTTATGCGTTACGCGTAATGCGTTATGCGCTATGGGTCATGCGTTAAGCGTTATGCGTTATGCGTTATGCGTTATGCGTTATGCGTTATGCGTTATGCGTTATGCGTTATGCGTTATGCGTTATGCGTTATGGGTTATGAGTAATGCGTGATCCGTTATGCGTTATGCGTTATGCGTTACGCGTAATGCGTTATGCGCTATGGGTCATGCGTTAAGCGTTATGCTTTATGCGTTATGCGTTATGCGTTATGCGTTATGCGTTATGCGTTATGCGTTATGCGTTATGCGTTATGCGTTATGCGTTATGCGTTATGCGTTATGCGTTATGCGTTATGCGTTATGCGTTATGCGTTATGCGTTATGCGTTATGCGTTATGCGTTATGCGTTATCCGTTATGCGTTATGCGTTATGTGTTATGCGTTGTGCCATATCCGCTATGCGTTATGCGTTTTACGTTATGCGTTATGCGTTATGAGTTATGCGTTATACGTTATGCGTTATGCGTTATGCGTTATGCGTTATGCGTTATGCGTTATGCGTTATGCGTTATGCGTTATGCGTTATGCGTTATGAGTAATGCGTGATCCGTTATGCGTTATGCGTTATGCGTTATGCGTTATGCGTTATGCGCTATGCGTTATGCGTTATGCGTTATGCATTAAGCGTTATGCGTTATGCGTTATGCGTTATGCGTTATGCGTTATGCGTTATGCGTTTTGCTTTATGCGTTAGGCGTTATGGGTTATGCGTTATGCGTTATGCGTTATGCGTTATGAGTAATGCGTGATCCGTTATGTGTTATGCGTTATGCGTTATGCGTTATGCGTTATGCGTTATGCGTTATGCGTTATGGGTTATGAGTAATGCGTGATCCGTTATGCGTTATGCTTTATGCGTTATGCGTTATGCGTTACGCGTAATGCGATATGCGCTATGGGTCATGCGTTAAGCGTTATGCGTTATGCGTTATGCGTTATGCGTTATGCGTTATGCGTGATCCGTTATGCGTTATGTGTTATGCTTTGTGCGTTATCCGCTATGCGTTATGCGTTTAGCGTCATGCGTTATGCGTTATGCGTTATGCGTTATGCGTTATGCGTGATCCGTTATGCGTTACGCGTTGTCGCTTTATGCATTATGCGTTATGCGTTTTGCTTTATGCGTTATGCGTTATGCGTTATGGGTTATGCGTTATGCGTTATGCGTTATGCGTTATGCGTTATGCGTTATGCGTTATGCGTTAGGCGTTATGCGTTATGCGTTATGCGTTATGCGTTATGCGTTATGCGTTATGCGTTATGCGTTATGCGTTATGAGTAATGCGTGATCCGTTATGTGTTATGCGTTATGCGCTATGCGTTATGCGTTATGCGTTATGCGTTATGATTAATGCGTGATCCGTTATGCGTTATGCGTTATGCGTTATGAGTAATGCGTGATCCGTTATGCGTTATGCGTTATGCGTTAGGCGTTATGCGTTATGCGTTATGCGTTATGCGTTATGCGTTATGCGTTATGCGTTATGCGTTATGTGTTATGCATTATGCGTTATGCGTTATTCGTTATGCGTTATGCGTTATGCGTTATGCGTTATGCGTTATGCGTTATGCGTTATGCGTTATGCGTTATGCGTTATGCGTTATGCGATTTGCGTTATGCGTTATGGGTTGTGCGTTAGGAGTCATGCGTTATGCGTTATGCATTATGCGTTTTGCTTTATGCGTTATGCGTTATGGGTTATGCGTTATGCGTTTGCGTTATGCGTTATGAGTAATGCGTGATTCGTTATGTGTTCTGCGTTATGCGCTATGCGTTATGCGTTATGCGTTATGCGATTTGCGTCATGCGTTATGCGTTATGCGTTATGCGTTATGCGTTATGCGTTATCCGTTATGGGTTATACGTTATGCGTTATGCGTTATGCGTTATGCGTTATGCGTTATGCGTTATGCGTTATGAGTAATGCGTGATCCGTTATGCGTTATGCGATATGCGTTATGCGTTATGCGTTATGGGTTATGCGTTATGCGTTATGCGTTATGCGTTATGCGTTATGCGTTATACGTTATGCGTTATGGGTTATGCGTTATGCGTTATGCGTTATGAGTAATGCGTGATCCGTTATGTGTTTTGCGTTATGCGCTATGCGCTATGCGTTATGCGTTATGCGTTATGCGTTATGGGTTATGAGTAATGCGTGATCTGTTATGCGTTATGCGTTATGAGAAATGGGAGATCCGTTATGCGTTATGCGTTATGCGTTATGCGTTATGCGTTAAGCGTTATGAGTAATGCGTGATCCGTTATGCGTTATGCGTTATGAGTAATGCGTGATCCGTTATGCGTTATGCGTTATGCATTATGCGTTATGGGTTATGCGTTATGCGTTATGCGTTATGCGTTATGCTTTATGCGTTACGCGTTATGCGTTATGCGATTTGCGTTATGCGTTATGCGTTATGCGTTATGGGTTGTGCGTTATGAGTCATGCGTTATGCGTTATGCGTTTTGCTTTATGCGTTATGCGTTATGGGTTATGCGTTATGCGTTATGCGTTATGCGTTATGAGTAATGCGTGATCCGTTATGTGTTATGCGTTATGCGTTATGCGTTACGCGTTATGGGTTATGAGTAATGCGTGATCCGTTATGCGTTATGCGTTATGCGTTACGCGTTATGTGTTATGCGTTGTGCCATATCCGCTATGCGTTATGCGTTTTACGTTATGCGTTATGCGTTATGAGTTATGCGTTATACGTTATGCGTTATGCGTTATGCGTTATGCGTTATGCGTTATGCGTTATGCGTTATGCGTTATGCGTTATGCGTTATGAGTAATGCGTGATCCGTTATGCGTTATGCGTTATGCGTTATGCGTTATGCGTTATGCGCTATGCGTTATGCGTTATGCGTTATGCGATTTGCGTCATGCGTTATGCGTTATGCGTTATGCGTTATGCGTTATGCTTTATGCGTTACGCGTTATGCGTTAAGCGATTTGCGTTATGCGTTATGCGTTATGCGTTATGGGTTGTGCGTTATGAGTCATACGTTATGCGTTATGCGTTTTGCTTTATGCGTTATGCGTTATGGGTTATGCGTTATGCGTTATGCGTTACGCGTTTTGCGTTATGCGTTATGCGTTATGCGTTATGCGTTATGCGTTATGCGTTATGCGTTATGCGTTATGCGTTATGCGTTATGCGTTATGCGTTATGCGTTATGCGTTATGCGTTATGCGTTATGCGTTATGCTTTATGCATTATGCGTTATGCGTTATGCGATTTGCGTTATGCGTTATGGGTCATGCGTTAAGCGTTATGCGTTATGCGTTACGCGTTATGCGTTAAGCGATTTGCGTTATGCGTTATGCGTTATGCGTTATGGGTTGTGCGTTATGAGTCATACGTTATGCGTTATGCGTTTTGCTTTATGCGTTATGCGTTATGGGTTATGCGTTATGCGTTATGCGTTACGCGTTTTGCGTTATGCGTTATGCGTTATGCGTTATGCGTTATGCGTTATGCGTTATGCGTTATGCGTTATGCGTTATGTGTTATGCGTTGTGCCATATCCGCTATGCGTTATGCGTTTTACGTTATGCGTTATGCGTTATGAGTTATGCGTTATACGTTATGCGTTATGCGTTATGCGTTATGCGTTATGCGTTATGCGTTATGCGTTATGCGTTATGAGTAATGCGTGATCCGTTATGCGTTATGCGTTATGCGTTATGCGTTATGCGTTATGCGCTATGCGTTATGCGTTATGCGTTATGCGATTTGCGTCATGCGTTATGCGTTATGCGTTATGCGTTATGCGTTATGCTTTATGCGTTACGCGTTATGCGTTAAGCGATTTGCGTTATGCGTTATGCGTTATGCGTTATGGGTTGTGCGTTATGAGTCATACGTTATGCGTTATGCGTTTTGCTTTATGCGTTATGCGTTATGGGTTATGCGTTATGCGTTATGCGTTACGCGTTTTGCGTTATGCGTTATGCGTTATGCGTTATGCGTTATGCGTTATGCGTTATGCGTTATGCGTTATGCGTTATGCGTTATGCGTTATGCGTTATGCGTTATGCGTTATGCTTTATGCATTATGCGTTATGCGTTATGCGATTTGCGTTATGCGTTATGGGTCATGCGTTAAGCGTTATGCGTTATGCGTTATGCGTTATGGGTTATGCGTTATGTGTTATGCGTGATCCGTTATGCGTTATGCGTTATGCGTTATGCGTTATGCGTTATGCGTTATGCGTTATGTGTTATCCGTTATGCGTTATGCGTTATGCGTTATGAGTAATGCGTGAAACGTTATGCGTTATTCGTTATGCGTTATGCGTTATGCGTTATGAGTAAAGCGTGATCCGTTATGCGTTATGCGTTATGCGCTATGAGTAATGCGTGATCCGTTATGCGTTATGCGTTATGAGTAATGCGTGATCCGTTATGCGTTATGCGTTATCCATTTAGCGTTATGCGTTATGTGTTATGCGTTATGCGTTATGCGTTATGCGTTATGCGTTATGCGTTATGCTTTATGCATTATGCGTTATGGGTTATGCGATTTGCGTTATGCGTTATGGGTCATGCGTTAAGCGTTATGCGTTATGCGTTATGCGTTATGGGTTATGCGTTATGTGTTATGCGTTATGCGTGATGCGTTATGCGTTATGCGTTATGCGTTATGCGTTATGCGTTATGCGTTATGCGTTATGTGTTATCCGTTATGCGTTATGCGTTATGCGTTATGCGATATGCGTTATGCGTTATGCGTTATGCGTTATGCGTTATGCGTTATGCGTTATGCGTTATGCGTTATGCGTTATGCGATATGCGTTATGTGTTATGCGTTGTGCGTTACCCGCTATGCGATATGCGTTTTGCGTTATGAGTTATGAGTTGTGCGTTATACGTTATGCGTGACTCGTTATGTGTTCTGCGTTATGCGCTATGCGTTATGCGTTATGCGTTATGCGATTTGCGTCATGCGTTATGCGTTATGCGTTATGCGTTATGCGTTATGCGTTATGCGTTATGCGTTATGCGTTATCCGTTATGGGTTATACTTTATGCGTTATGCGTTATGCGTTATGCGTTATGCGTTATGCGTTATGGGTTATGCGTTATGCGTTATGCGTTATGCGTTATGAGTAATGCGTGATCCGTTATGTGTTATGCGTTATGCGTTATGCGTTACGCGTTATGGGTTATGAGTAATGCGTGATCCGTTATGCGTTATGCGTTATGCGTTATGCGTTACGCGTTATGTGTTATGCGTTGTGCCATATCCGCTATGCGTTATGCGTTTTACGTTATGCGTTATGCGTTATGAGTTATGCGTTATACGTTATGCGTTATGCGTTATGCGTTATGCGTTATGCGTTATGCGTTATGCGTTATGCGTTATGAGTAATGCGCTATGCGTTATGCGTTATGCGTTATGCGATTTGCGTTATGCGTTATGCGTTATGCGTTATGCGTTATGCGTTATGCTTTATGCGTTACGCGTTATGCGTTAAGCGATTTGCGTTATGCGTTATGCGTTATGCGTTATGGGTTGTGCGTTATGAGTCATACGTTATGCGTTATGCGTTTTGCTTTATGCGTTATGCGTTATGGGTTATGCGTTATGCGTTATGCGTTACGCGTTTTGCGTTATGCGTTATGCGTTATGCGTTATGCGTTATGCGTTATGCGTTATGCGTTATGCGTTATGCGTTATGCGTTATGCGTTATGCTTTATGCATTATGCGTTATGCGTTATGCGATTTGCGTTATGCGTTATGGGTCATGCGTTAAGCGTTATGCGTTATGCGTTATGCGTTATGGGTTATGCGTTATGTGTTATGCGTGATCCGTTATGCGTTATGCGTTATGCGTTATGCGTTATGCGTTATGCGTTATGTGTTATCCGTTATGCGTTATGCGTTATGCGTTATGAGTAATGCGTGAAACGTTATGCGTTATTCGTTATGCGTTATGCGTTATGCGTTATGAGTAAAGCGTGATCCGTTATGCGTTATGCGTTATGCGCTATGAGTAATGCGTGATCCGTTATGCGTTATGCGTTATGAGTAATGCGTGATCCGTTATGCGTTATGCGTTATCCATTTAGCGTTATGCGTTATGTGTTATGCGTTATGCGTTATGCGTTATGCGTTATGCGTTATGCTTTATGCATTATGCGTTATGGGTTATGCGATTTGCGTTATGCGTTATGGGTCATGCGTTAAGCGTTATGCGTTATGCGTTATGCGTTATGGGTTATGCGTTATGTGTTATGCGTTATGCGTGATGCGTTATGCGTTATGCGTTATGCGTTATGCGTTATGCGTTATGCGTTATGCGTTATGTGTTATCCGTTATGCGTTATGCGTTATGCGTTATGCGTTATGCGTTATGCGTTATGCGTTATGCGTTATGCGTTATGCGTTATGCGTTATGCGTTATGCGTTATGCGTTATGCGTTATGCGTTATGCGATATGCGTTATGTGTTATGCGTTGTGCGTTACCCGCTATGCGATATGCGTTTTGCGTTATGAGTTATGAGTTGTGCGTTATACGTTAAGCGTGACTCGTTATGTGTTCTGCGTTATGCGCTATGCGTTATGCGTTATGCGTTATGCGATTTGCGTCATGCGTTATGCGTTATGCGTTATGCGTTATGCGTTATGCGTTATGCGTTATGCGTTATGCGTTATGCGTTATGCGTTATCCGTTATGGGTTATACGTTATGCGTTATGCGTTATGCGTTATGCGTTATGCGTTATGCGTTATGCGTTATGAGTAATGCGTGATCCGTTATGCGTTATGCGTTATGCGTTATGCGTTATGCGTTATGAGTAATGCGTGATCCGTTATGCGTTATGCGTTAAGAGTAATGCGTGATCCGTTATGCGTTATGCGTTATGCATTAAGCGTTATGCGTTATGCGTTATGCGTTATGCGTTATGCGTTATGCGTTATGCGTTTTGCTTTATGCGTTAGGCGTTATGGGTTATGCGTTATGCGTTATGCGTTATGCGTTATGAGTAATGCGTGATCCGTTATGTGTTATGCGTTATGCGTTATGCGTTATGCGTTATGCGTTATGCGTTATGCGTTATGGGTTATGAGTAATGCGTGATCCGTTATGCGTTATGCTTTATGCGTTATGCGTTATGCGTTACGCGTAATGCGATATGCGCTATGGGTCATGCGTTAAGCGTTATGCGTTATGCGTTATGCGTTATGCGTTATGCGTGATCCGTTATGCGTTATGTGTTATGCTTTGTGCGTTATCCGCTATGCGTTATGCGTTTAGCGTCATGCGTTATGCGTTATGCGTTATGCGTTATGCGTTATGCGTGATCCGTTATGCGTTACGCGTTGTCGCTTTATGCATTATGCGTTATGCGTTTTGCTTTATGCGTTATGCGTTATGCGTTATGGGTTATGCGTTATGCGTTATGCGTTATGCGTTATGCGTTATGCGTTATGCGTTAGGCGTTATGCGTTATGCGTTATGCGTTATGCGTTATGCGTTATGCGTTATGCGTTATGAGTAATGCGTGATCCGTTATGTGTTATGCGTTATGCGCTATGCGTTATGCGTTATGCGTTATGCGTTATGATTAATGCGTGATCCGTTATGCGTTATGCGTTATGCGTTATGAGTAATGCGTGATCCGTTATGCGTTATGCGTTATGAGTAATGCGTGATCCGTTATGCGTTATGCGTTATGCATTATGCGTTATGCGTTATGCGTTATTCGTTATGCGTTATGCGTTATGAGAAATGGGAGATCCGTTATGCGTTATGCGTTATGCGTTATGCGTTATGAGTAATGCGTGATCCGTTATGCGTTATGCGTTATGAGTAATGCGTGATCCGTTATGCGTTATGCGTTATGCATTATGCGTTATGGGTTATGCGTTATGCGTTATGCGTTATGCGTTATGCGTTATGCTTTATGCGTTACGCGTTATGCGTAATGCGATTTGCGTTATGCGTTATGCGTTATGCATTATGGGTTGTGCGTTATGAGTCATGCGTTATGCGTTATGCGTTTTGCTTTATGCGTTATGCGTTAAGCGTTATGCGTTATGCGTTATGCGTTATGCGTTATGAGTAATGCGTGATCCGTTATGTGTTATGCGTTATGCGTTATGCGTTACGCGTTTTGCGTTATGCGTTATGCGTTATGCGTTATGCGTTATGCGTTATGCGTTATGCGTTATGCGTTATGCGTTATGCGTTATGCGATTTGCGTTATGCGTTATGGGTTGTGCGTTAGGAGTCATGCGTTATGCGTTATGCATTATGCGTTTTGCTTTATGCGTTATGCGTTATGGGTTATGCGTTATGCGTTTGCGTTATGCGTTATGAGTAATGCGTGATTCGTTATGTGTTCTGCGTTATGCGCTATGCGTTATGCGTTATGCGTTATGCGATTTGCGTTATGCGTTATGCGTTATGCGTTATGCGTTATGCGTTATGCGTTATCCGTTATGCGTTATGCGTTATGCGTTTTGCTTTATGCGTTATGCGTTATGGGTTATGCGTTATGCGTTATGCGTTACGCGTTTTGCGTTATGCGTTATGCGTTATGCGTTATGCGTTATGCGTTATGCGTTATGCGTTATGCGTTATGCGTTATGCGTTATGCGTTATGCGTTATGCGTTATGCGTTATGCTTTATGCATTATGCGTTATGCGTTATGCGATTTGCGTTATGCGTTATGGGTCATGCGTTAAGCGTTATGCGTTATGCGTTATGCGTTATGGGTTATGCGTTATGTGTTATGCGTGATCCGTTATGCGTTATGCGTTATGCGTTATGCGTTATGCGTTATGCGTTATGTGTTCTGCGTTATGCGCTATGCGTTATGCGTTATGCGTTATGCGATTTGCGTCATGCGTTATGCGTTATCCGTTATGCGTTATGCGTTATGCGTTATGCGTTATGCGTTATCCGTTATGGGTTATACGTTATGCGTTATGCGTTATGCGTTATGCGTTATGCGTTACGCGTTATGCGTTATGAGTAATGCGCGATCCGTTATGCGTTATGCGTTATGCGTTATGCGTTATGCGTTATGCGTTATGAGTAATGCGTGATCCGTTATGCGTTATGCGTTAAGAGTAATGCGTGATCCGTTATGCGTTATGCGTTATGCATTAAGCGTTATGCGTTATGCGTTATGGGTTATGAGTAATGCGTGATCCGTTATGCGTTATGCTTTATGCGTTATGCGTTATGCGTTACGCGTAATGCGATATGCGCTATGGGTCATGCGTTAAGCGTTATGCGTTATGCGTTATGCGTTATGCGTTATGCGTGATCCGTTATGTGTTACGCGTTATGCTTTATGCGTTATGAGTAATGCGTGATCCGTTATGTGTTATGCGTTATGCGTTATGCGTTATGCGTTATGCGTTATGCGTTATGCGTTATGGGTTATGAGTAATGCGTGATCCGTTATGCGTTATGCTTTATGCGTTATGCGTTATGCGTTACGCGTAATGCGATATGCGCTATGGGTCATGCGTTATGCGTTATGCGTTATGCGTTATGCGTTATGCGTTATGCGTGATCCGTTATGTGTTACGCGTTATGCTTTATGCATTATGCGTTATGCGTTATGCGTTATGCGTTATGCGTTATGCGTTATGCGTTATGCGTTATGCGTTATGCGTTATGCGTTATGTGTTATGCTTTGTGCGTTATCCGCTATGCGTTATGCGTTTAGCGTCATGCGTTATGCGTTATGCGTTATGCGTTATGCGTTATGCGTGATCCGTTATGCGTTACGCGTTGTCGCTTTATGCATTATGCGTTATGCGTTTTGCTTTATGCGTTATGCGTTCTGCGTTATGGGTTATGCGTTATGCGTTATGCGTTATGCGTTATGCGTTATGCGTTAGGCGTTATGCGTTATGCGTTATGCGTTATGCGTTATGCGTTATGCGTTATGAGTAATGCGTGATCCGTTATGTGTTATGCGTTATGCGCAATGCGTTATGCGTTATGCGTTATGCGTTATGCGTTATGATTAATGCGTGATCCGTTATGCGTTATGCGTTATGCGTTATGAGTAATGCGTGATCCGTTATGCGTTATGCGTTATGAGTAATGCGTGATCCGTTATGCGTTATGCGTTATGCATTATGCGTTATGCGTTATGCGTTATTCGTTATGCGTTATGCGTTATGAGAAATGGGAGATCCGTTATGCGTTATGCGTTATGCGTTATGCGTTATGCGTTATGAGTAATGCGTGATCCGTTATGCGTTATGCGTTATGAGTAATGCGTGATCCGTTATGCGTTATGCGTTATGCATTATGCGTTATGGGTTATGCGTTATGCGTTATGCGTTATGCGTTATGCTTTATGCGTTACGCGTTATGCGTAATGCGATTTGCGTTATGCGTTATGCATTATGGGTTGTGCGTTATGAGTCATGCGTTATGCGTTATGCGTTTTGCTTTATGCGTTATGCGTTATGGGTTATGCGTTATGCGTTATGCGTTATGCGTTATGCTTTATGCGTTACGCGTTATGCGTTAAGCGATTTGCGTTATGCGTTATGCGTTATGCGTTATGGGTTGTGCGTTATGAGTCATACGTTATGCGTTATGCGTTTTGCTTTATGCGTTATGCGTTATGGGTTATGCGTTATGCGTTATGCGTTACGCGTTTTGCGTTATGCGTTATGCGTTATGCGTTATGCGTTATGCGTTATGCGTTATGCGTTATGCGTTATGCGTTATGCGTTATGCGTTATGCGTTATGCTTTATGCATTATGCGTTATGCGTTATGCGATTTGCGTTATGCGTTATGGGTCATGCGTTAAGCGTTATGCGTTATGCGTTATGCGTTATGGGTTATGCGTTATGTGTTATGCGTGATCCGTTATGCGTTATGCGTTATGCGTTATGCGTTATGCGTTATGCGTTATGCGTTATGCGTTATCCGTTATGCGTTATGCGTTATGCGTTATGAGTAATGCGTGAAACGTTATGCGTTATTCGTTATGCGTTATGCGTTATGCGTTATGAGTAAAGCGTGATCCGTTATGCGTTATGCGTTATGCGCTATGAGTAATGCGTGATCCGTTATGCGTTATGCGTTATGAGTAATGCGTGATCCGTTATGCGTTATGCGTTATCCATTTAGCGTTATGCGTTATGCGTTATGCGTTGTGCGTTATGCGTTATGCGTTATGCGTTATGCTTTATGCATTATGCGTTATGGGTTATGCGATTTGCGTTATGCGTTATGGGTCATGCGTTAAGCGTTATGCGTTATGCGTTATGCGTTATGGGTTATGCGTTATGTGTTATGTGTTATGCGTGATGCGTTATGCGTTATGCGTTATGCGTTATGCGTTATGCGTTATGCGTTATGCGTTATGTGTTATCCGTTATGCGTTATGCGTTATGCGTTATGCGTTATGCGTTATGCGTTATGCGTTATGCGTTATGCGTTATGCGTTATGCGTTATGCGTTATGCGTTATGCGTTATGCGTTATGCGTTATGCGATATGCGTTATGTGTTATGCGTTGTGCGTTACCCGCTATGCGATATGCGTTTTGCGTTATGAGTTATGAGTTGTGCGTTATACGTTATGCGTGACTCGTTATGTGTTCTGCGTTATGCGCTATGCGTTATGCGTTATGCGTTATGCGATTTGCGTCATGCGTTATGCGTTATGCGTTATGCGTTATGCGTTATGCGTTATGCGTTATGCGTTATGCGTTATGCGTTATGCGTTATCCGTTATGGGTTATACGTTATGCGTTATGCGTTATGCGTTATGCGTTATGCGTTATGCGTTATGGGTTATGCGTTATGCGTTATGCGTTATGCGTTATGAGTAATGCGTGATCCGTTATGTGTTATGCGTTATGCGTTATGCGTTACGCGTTATGGGTTATGAGTAATGCGTGATCCGTTATGCGTTATGCGTTATGCATTATGCGTTATGGGTTATGCGATTTGCGTTATGCGTTATGGGTCATGCGTTAAGCGTTATGCGTTATGCGTTATGCGTTATGGGTTATGCGTTATGTGTTATGCGTTATGCGTGATGCGTTATGCGTTATGCGTTATGCGTTATGCTTTATGCGTTATGCGTTATGCGTTATGTGTTATCCGTTATGCGTTATGCGTTATGCGTTATGCGTTATGCGTTATGCGTTATGCGTTATGCGTTATGCGTTATGCGTTATGCGTTATGCGTTATGCGTTATGCGTTATGCGTTATGCGATATGCGTTATGTGTTATGCGTTGTGCGTTACCCGCTATGCGATATGCGTTTTGCGTTATGAGTTATGAGTTGTGCGTTATACGTTATGCGTGACTCGTTATGTGTTCTGCGTTATGCGCTATGCGTTATGCGTTATGCGTTATGCGATTTGCGTCATGCGTTATGCGTTATGCGTTATGCGTTATGCGTTATGCGTTATGCGTTATGCGTTATGCGTTATCCGTTATGGGTTATACGTTATGCGTTATGCGTTATGCGTTATGCGTTATGCGTTATGGGTTATGCGTTATGCGTTATGCGTTATGCGTTATGAGTAATGCGTGATCCGTTATGTGTTATGCGTTATGCGTTATGCGTTACGCGTTATGGGTTATGAGTAATGCGTGATCCGTTATGCGTTATGCGTTATGCGTTATGCGTTACGCGTTATGTGTTATGCGTTGTGCCATATCCGCTATGCGTTATGCGTTTTACGTTATGCGTTATGCGTTATGAGTTATGCGTTATACGTTATGCGTTATGCGTTATGCGTTATGCGTTATGCGTTATGCGTTATGCGTTATGCGTTATGAGTAATGCGCTATGCGTTATGCGTTATGCGTTATGCGATTTGCGTCATGCGTTATGCGTTATGCGTTATGCGTTATGCGTTATGCGTTATGCTTTATGCGTTACGCGTTATGCGTTAAGCGATTTGCGTTATGCGTTATGCGTTATGCGTTATGGGTTGTGCGTTATGAGTCATACGTTATGCGTTATGCGTTTTGCTTTATGCGTTATGCGTTATGGGTTATGCGTTATGCGTTATGCGTTACGCGTTTTGCGTTATGCGTTATGCGTTATGCGTTATGCGTTATGCGTTATGCGTTATGCGTTATGCGTTATGCGTTATGCGTTATGCGTTATGCGTTATGCTTTATGCATTATGCGTTATGCGTTATGCGATTTGCGTTATGCGTTATGGGTCATGCGTTAAGCGTTATGCGTTTTGCGTTATGCGTTATGGGTTATGCGTTATGTGTTATGCGTGATCCGTTATGCGTTATGCGTTATGCGTTATGCGTTATGCGTTATGCGTTATGCGTTATGTGTTATCCGTTATGCGTTATGCGTTATGCGTTATGAGTAATGCGTGAAACGTTATGCGTTATTCGTTATGCGTTATGCGTTATGCGTTATGAGTAAAGCGTGATCCGTTATGCGTTATGCGTTATGCGCTATGAGTAATGCGTGATCCGTTATGCGTTATGCGTTATGAGTAATGCGTGATCCGTTATGCGTTATGCGTTATCCATTTAGCGTTATGCGTTATGTGTTATGCGTTATGCGTTATGCGTTATGCGTTATGCGTTATGCGTTATGCTTTATGCATTATGCGTTATGGGTTATGCGATTTGCGTTATGCGTTATGGGTCATGCGTTAAGCGTTATGCGTTATGCGTTATGCGTTATGGGTTATGCGTTATGTGTTATGCGTTATGCGTGATGCGTTATGCGTTATGCGTTATGCGTTATGCGTTATGCGTTATGCGTTATGCGTTATGTGTTATCCGTTATGCGTTATGCGTTATGCGTTATGCGTTATGCGTTATGCGTTATGCGTTATGCGTTATGCGTTATGCGTTATGCGTTATGCGTTATGCGTTATGCGATATGCGTTATGTGTTATGCGTTGTGCGTTACCCGCTATGCGATATGCGTTTTGCGTTATGAGTTATGAGTTGTGCGTTATACGTTAAGCGTGACTCGTTATGTGTTCTGCGTTATGCGCTATGCGTTATGCGTTATGCGTTATGCGATTTGCGTCATGCGTTATGCGTTATGCGTTATGCGTTATGCGTTATGCGTTATGCGTTATGCGTTATGCGTTATGCGTTATGCGATATATCCGTTATGGGTTATACGTTATGCGTTATGCGTTATGCGTTATGCGTTATGCGTTATGCGTTATGCGTTATGAGTAATGCGTGATCCGTTATGCGTTATGCGTTATGCGTTATGCGTTATGCGTTATGAGTAATGCGTGATCCGTTATGCGTTATGCGTTAAGAGTAATGCGTGATCCGTTATGCGTTATGCGTTATGCATTAAGCGTTATGCGTTACGCGTTATGCGTTATGCGTTATGCGTTATGCGTTATGCGTTTTGCTTTATGCGTTAGGCGTTATGGGTTATGCGTTATGCGTTATGCGTTATGCGTTATGAGTAATGCGTGATCCGTTATGTGTTATGCGTTATGCGTTATGCGTTATGCGTTATGCGTTATGCGTTATGCGTTATGGGTTATGAGTAATGCGTGATCCGTTATGCGTTATGCTTTATGCGTTATGCGTTATGCGTTACGCGTAATGCGATATGCGCTATGGGTCATGCGTTAAGCGTTATGCGTTATGCGTTATGCGTTATGCGTTATGCGTGATCCGTTATGCGTTATGTGTTATGCTTTGTGCGTTATCCGCTATGCGTTATGCGTTTAGCGTCATGCGTTATGCGTTATGCGTTATGCGTTATGCGTTATGCGTGATCCGTTATGCGTTACGCGTTGTCGCTTTATGCATTATGCGTTATGCGTTTTGCTTTATGCGTTATGCGTTATGCGTTATGGGTTATGCGTTATGCGTTATGCGTTATGCGTTATGCGTTATGCGTTAGGCGTTATGCGTTATGCGTTATGCGTTATGCGTTATGCGTTATGCGTTATGCGTTATGAGTAATGCGTGATCCGTTATGTGTTTTGCGTTATGCGCTATGCGTTATGCGTTATGCGTTATGCGTTATGATTAATGCGTGATCCGTTATGCGTTATGCGTTATGCGTTATGAGTAATGCGTGATCCGTTATGCGTTATGCGTTATGAGTAATGCGTGATCCGTTATGCGTTATGCGTTATGCGTTATGCATTATGCGTTATGCGTTATGCGTTATTCGTTATGCGTTATGCGTTATGAGAAATGGGAGATCCGTTATGCGTTATGCGTTATGCGTTATGCGTTATGCGTTATGAGTAATGCGTGATCCGTTATGCGTTATGCGTTATGAGTAATGCGTGATCCGTTATGCGTTATGCGTTATGCATTATGCGTTATGGGTTATGCGTTATGCGTTATGCGTTATGCGTTATGCGTTATGCTTTATGCGTTACGCGTTATGCGTAATGCGATTTGCGTTATGCGTTATGCGTTATGCATTATGGGTTGTGCGTTATGAGTCATGCGTTATGCGTTATGCGTTTTGCTTTATGCGTTATGCGTTATGGGTTATGCGTTATGCGTTATGCGTTATGCGTTATGAGTAATGCGTGATCCGTTATGTGTTATGCGTTATGCGTTATGCGTTACGCGTTTTGCGTTATGCGTTATGCGTTATGCGTTATGCGTTATGCGTTATGCGTTATGCGTTATGCGTTATGCGTTATGCGTTATGCGATTTGCGTTATGCGTTATGGGTTGTGCGTTATGCGTTATGCGTTATGCGTTATGCATTATGCGTTTTGCTTTATGCGTTATGCGTTATGGGTTATGCGTTATGCGTTTGCGTTATGCGTTATGAGTAATGCGTGATTCGTTATGTGTTCTGCGTTATGCGCTATGCGTTATGCGTTATGCGATTTGCGTCATGCGTTATGCGTTATGCGTTATGCGTTATGCGTTATGCGTTATCCGTTATGAGTCATACGTTATGCGTTATGCGTTTTGCTTTATGCGTTATGCGTTATGGGTTATGCGTTATGCGTTATGCGTTACGCGTTTTGCGTTATGCGTTATGCGTTATGCGTTATGCGTTATGCGTTATGCGTTATGCGTTATGCGTTATGCGTTATGCGTTATGCGTTATGCGTTATGCGTTATGCTTTATGCATTATGCGTTATGCGTTATGCGATTTGCGTTATGCGTTATGGGTCATGCGTTAAGCGTTATGCGTTATGCGTTATGCGTTATGGGTTATGCGTTATGTGTTATGCGTGATCCGTTATGCGTTATGCGTTATGCGTTATGCGTTATGCGTTATGCGTTATGCGTTATGTGTTCTGCGTTATGCGCTATGCGTTATGCGTTATGCGTTATGCGATTTGCGTCATGCGTTATGCGTTATGCGTTATGCGTTATGCGTTATGCGTTATGCGTTATGCGTTATCCGTTATGGGTTATACGTTATGCGTTATGCGTTATGCGTTATGCGTTATGCGTTACGCGTTATGCGTTATGAGTAATGCGTGATCCGTTATGCGTTATGCGTTATGCGTTATGCGTTATGCGTTATGCGTTATGAGTAATGCGTGATCCGTTATGCGTTATGCGTTAAGAGTAATGCGTGATCCGTTATGCGTTATGCGTTATGCATTAAGCGTTATGCGTTATGCGTTATGGGTTATGAGTAATGCGTGATCCGTTATGCGTTATGCTTTATGCGTTATGCGTTATGCGTTACGCGTAATGCGATATGCGCTATGGGTCATGCGTTAAGCGTTATGCGTTATGCGTTATGCGTTATGCGTTATGCGTGATCCGTTATGTGTTACGCGTTATGCTTTATGCGTTATGAGTAATGCGTGATCCGTTATGTGTTATGCGTTATGCGTTATGCGTTATGCGTTATGCGTTATGCGTTATGCGTTATGGGTTATGAGTAATGCGTGATCCGTTATGCGTTATGCTTTATGCGTTATGCGTTATGCGTTACGCGTAATGCGATATGCGCTATGGGTCATGCGTTAAGCGTTATGCGTTATGCGTTATGCGTTATGCGTTATGCGTGATCCGTTATGTGTTACGCGTTATGCTTTATGCATTATGCGTTATGCGTTATGCGTTATGCGTTATGCGTTATGCGTTATGCGTTATGCGTTATGCGTTATGCGTTATGCGTTATGTGTTATGCTTTGTGCGTTATCCGCTATGCGTTATGCGTTTAGCGTCATGCGTTATGCGTTATGCGTTATGCGTTATGCGTTATGCGTGATCCGTTATGCGTTACGCGTTGTCGCTTTATGCATTATGCGTTATGCGTTTTGCTTTATGCGTTATGCGTTATGCGTTATGGGTTATGCGTTATGCGTTATGCGTTATGCGTTATGCGTTATGCGTTAGGCGTTATGCGTTATGCGTTATGCGTTATGCGTTATGCGTTATGCGTTATGCGTTATGAGTAATGCGTGATCCGTTATGTGTTATGCGTTATGCGCAATGCGTTATGCGTTATGCGTTATGCGTTATGCGTTATGATTAATGCGTGATCCGTTATGCGTTATGCGTTATGCGTTATGAGTAATGCGTGATCCGTTATGCGTTATGCGTTATGAGTAATGCGTGATCCGTTATGCGTTATGCGTTATGCGTTATGCGTTATGCGTTATGCGTTATGCGTTATGCGTTATGCGTTATGAGAAATGGGAGATCCGTTATGCGTTATGCGTTATGCGTTATGCGTTATGCGTTATGAGTAATGCGTGATCCGTTATGCGTTATGCGTTATGAGTAATGCGTGATCCGTTATGCGTTATGCGTTATGCGTTATGCGTTATGCGTTATGCGTTATGCGTTATGCGTTATGCGTTATGCTTTATGCGTTACGCGTTATGCGTAATGCGATTTGCGTTATGCGTTATGCATTATGGGTTGTGCGTTATGAGTCATGCGTTATGCGTTATGCGTTTTGCTTTATGCGTTATGCGTTATGGGTTATGCGTTATGCGTTATGCGTTATGCGTTATGCTTTATGCGTTACGCGTTATGCGTTAAGCGATTTGCGTTATGCGTTATGCGTTATGCGTTATGGGTTGTGCGTTATGAGTCATACGTTATGCGTTATGCGTTTTGCTTTATGCGTTATGCGTTATGGGTTATGCGTTATGCGTTATGCGTTACGCGTTTTGCGTTATGCGTTATGCGTTATGCGTTATGCGTTATGCGTTATGCGTTATGCGTTATGCGTTATGCGTTATGCGTTATGCGTTATGCGTTATGCTTTATGCATTATGCGTTATGCGTTATGCGATTTGATTTATGCGTTATGGGTCATGCGTTAAGCGTTATGCGTTATGCGTTATGCGTTATGGGTTATGCGTTATGTGTTATGCGTGATCCGTTATGCGTTATGCGTTATGCGTTATGCGTTATGCGTTATGCGTTATGCGTTATGTGTTATCCGTTATGCGTTATGCGTTATGCGTTATGAGTAATGCGTGAAACGTTATGCGTTATTCGTTATGCGTTATGCGTTATGCGTTATGAGTAAAGCGTGATCCGTTATGCGTTATGCGTTATGCGCTATGAGTAATGCGTGATCCGTTATGCGTTATGCGTTATGAGTAATGCGTGATCCGTTATGCGTTATGCGTTATCCATTTAGCGTTATGCGTTATGCGTTATGCGTTATGCGTTATGCGTTATGCGTTATGCGTTATGCTTTATGCATTATGCGTTATGGGTTATGCGATTTGCGTTATGCGTTATGGGTCATGCGTTAAGCGTTATGCGTTATGCGTTATGCGTTATGGGTTATGCGTTATGTGTTATGTGTTATGCGTGATGCGTTATGCGTTATGCGTTATGCGTTATGCGTTATGCGTTATGCGTTATGCGTTATGTGTTATCCGTTATGCGTTATGCGTTATGCGTTATGCGTTATGCGTTATGCGTTATGCGTTATGCGTTATGCGTTATGCGTTATGCGTTATGCGTTATGCGATATGCGTTATGTGTTATGCGTTGTGCGTTACCCGCTATGCGATATGCGTTTTGCGTTATGAGTTATGAGTTGTGCGTTATACGTTATGCGTGACTCGTTATGTGTTCTGCGTTATGCGCTATGCGTTATGCGTTATGCGTTATGCGATTTGCGTCATGCGTTATGCGTTATGCGTTATGCGTTATGCGTTATGCGTTATGCGTTATGCGTTATGCGTTATGCGTTATGCGTTATGCGTTATCCGTTATGGGTTATACGTTATGCGTTATGCGTTATGCGTTATGCGTTATGCGTTATGCGTTATGGGTTATGCGTTATGCGTTATGCGTTATGCGTTATGAGTAATGCGTGATCCGTTATGTGTTATGCGTTATGCGTTATGCGTTACGCGTTATGGGTTATGAGTAATGCGTGATCCGTTATGCGTTATGCGTTATGCGTTATGCGTTATGCGTTACGCGTTATGTGTTATGCGTTGTGCCATATCCGCTATGCGTTATGCGTTTTACGTTATGCGTTATGCGTTATGAGTTATGCGTTATACGTTATGCGTTATGCGTTATGCGTTATGCGTTATGCGTTATGCGTTATGCGTTATGCGTTATGAGTAATGCGCTATGCGTTATGCGTTATGCGTTATGCGATTTGCGTCATGCGTTATGCGTTATGCGTTATGCGTTATGCGTTATGCTTTATGCGTTACGCGTTATGCGTTAAGCGATTTGCGTTATGCGTTATGCGTTATGCGTTATGGGTTGTGCGTTATGAGTCATACGTTATGCGTTATGCGTTTTGCTTTATGCGTTATGCGTTATGGGTTATGCGTTATGCGTTATGCGTTACGCGTTTTGCGTTATGCGTTATGCGTTATGCGTTATGCGTTATGCGTTATGCGTTATGCGTTATGCGTTATGCGTTATGCGTTATGCGTTATGCGTTATGCGTTATGCGTTATGCGTTATGCGTTATGCGTTATGCTTTATGCATTATGCGTTATGCGTTATGCGATTTGCGTTATGCGTTATGGGTCATGCGTTAAGCGTTATGCGTTATGCGTTATGCGTTATGGGTTATGCGTTATGAGTAATGCGTGATCCGTTATGCGTTATGCGTTATGCGTTATGCGTTATGCGTTATGCGTTATGCGTTATGTGTTATCCGTTATGCGTTATGCGTTATGCGTTATGAGTAATGCGTGAAACGTTATGCGTTATTCGTTATGCGTTATGCGTTATGCGTTATGAGTAAAGCGTGATCCGTTATGCGTTATGCGTTATGCGCTATGAGTAATGCGTGATCCGTTATGCGTTATGCGTTATGAGTAATGCGTGATCCGTTATGCGTTATGCGTTATCCATTTAGCGTTATGCGTTATGTGTTATGCGTTATGCGTTATGCGTTATGCGTTATGCGTTATGCGTTATGCTTTATGCATTATGCGTTATGGGTTATGCGATTTGCGTTATGCGTTATGGGTCATGCGTTAAGCGTTATGCGTTATGCGTTATGCGTTATGGGTTATGCGTTATGTGTTATGCGTTATGCGTGATGCGTTATGCGTTATGCGTTATGCGTTATGCGTTATGCGTTATGCGTTATGCGTTATGTGTTATCCGTTATGCGTTATGCGTTATGCGTTATGCGTTATGCGTTATGCGTTATGCGTTATGCGTTATGCGTTATGCGTTATGCGTTATGCGTTATGCGTTATGCGTTATGCGATATGCGTTATGTGTTATGCGTTGTGCGTTACCCGCTATGCGATATGCGTTTTGCGTTATGAGTTATGAGTTGTGCGTTATACGTTATGCGTGACTCGTTATGTGTTCTGCGTTATGCGCTATGCGTTATGCGTTATGCGTTACGCGATTTGCGTCATGCGTTATGCGTTATGCGTTATGCGTTATGCGTTATGCGTTATGCGTTATGCGTTATGCGTTATGCGTTATGCGTTATCCGTTATGGGTTATACGTTATGCGTTATGCGTTATGCGTTATGCGTTATGCGTTATGCGTTATGCGTTATGAGTAATGCGTGATCCGTTATGCGTTATGCGTTATGCGTTATGCGTTATGCGTTATGAGTAATGCGTGATCCGTTATGCGTTATGCGTTAAGAGTAATGCGTGATCCGTTATGCGTTATGCGTTATGCATTAAGCGTTATGCGTTATGCGTTATGCGTTATGCGTTATGCGTTATGCGTTATGCGTTTTGCTTTATGCGTTAGGCGTTATGGGTTATGCGTTATGCGTTATGCGTTATGCGTTATGAGTAATGCGTGATCCGTTATGTGTTATGCGTTATGCGTTATGCGTTATGCGTTATGCGTTATGCGTTATGCGTTATGCGTTATGGGTTATGAGTAATGCGTGATCCGTTATGCGTTATGCTTTATGCGTTATGCGTTATGCGTTACGCGTAATGCGATATGCGCTATGGGTCATGCGTTAAGCGTTATGCGTTATGCGTTATGCGTTATGAGTAATGCGTGATCCGTTATGCGTTATGTGTTATGCTTTGTGCGTTATCCGCTATGCGTTATGCGTTTAGCGTCATGCGTTATGCGTTATGCGTTATGCGTTATGCGTTATGCGTGATCCGTTATGCGTTACGCGTTGTCGCTTTATGCATTATGCGTTATGCGTTTTGCTTTATGCGTTATGCGTTATGCGTTATGGGTTATGCGTTATGCGTTATGCGTTATGCGTTATGCGTTATGCGTTATGCGTTATGCGTTATGCGTTATGCGTTATGCGTTATGCGTTATGCGTTATGCGTTATGCGTTATGAGTAATGCGTGATCCGTTATGTGTTATGCGTTATGCGCTATGCGTTATGCGTTATGCGTTATGCGTTATGATTAATGCGTGATCCGTTATGCGTTATGCGTTATGCGTTATGAGTAATGCGTGATCCGTTATGCGTTATGCGTTATGAGTAATGCGTGATCCGTTATGCGTTATGCGTTATGCATTATGCGTTATGGGTTATGCGTTATGCGTTATGCGTTATGCGTTATGCGTTATGCTTTATGCGTTACGCGTTATGCGTAATGCGATTTGCGTTATGCGTTATGCGTTATGCATTATGGGTTGTGCGTTATGAGTCATGCGTTATGCGTTATGCGTTTTGCTTTATGCGTTATGCGTTATGGGTTATGCGTTATGCGTTATGCGTTATGCGTTATGAGTAATGCGTGATCCGTTATGTGTTATGCGTTATGCGTTATGCGTTACGCGTTTTGCGTTATGCGTTATGCGTTATGCGTTATGCGTTATGCGTTATGCGTTATGCGTTATGCGTTATGCGTTATGCGTTATGCGTTATGCTTTATGCATTATGCGTTATGGGTTATGCGATTTGCGTTATGCGTTATGGGTCATGCGTTAAGCGTTATGCGTTATGCGTTATGCGTTATGGGTTATGCGTTATGTGTTATGCGTTATGCGTGATGCGTTATGCGTTATGCGTTATGCGTTATGCGTTATGCGTTATGCGTTATGCGTTATGTGTTATCCGTTATGCGTTATGCGTTATGCGTTATGCGTTATGCGTTATGCGTTATGCGTTATGCGTTATGCGTTATGCGTTATGCGTTATGCGTTATGCGTTATGCGTTATGCGATATGCGTTATGTGTTATGCGTTGTGCGTTACCCGCTATGCGATATGCGTTTTGCGTTATGAGTTATGAGTTGTGCGTTATACGTTATGCGTGACTCGTTATGTGTTCTGCGTTATGCGCTATGCGTTATGCGTTATGCGTTACGCGATTTGCGTCATGCGTTATGCGTTATGCGTTATGCGTTATGCGTTATGCGTTATGCGTTATGCGTTATGCGTTATGCGTTATGCGTTATCCGTTATGGGTTATACGTTATGCGTTATGCGTTATGCGTTATGCGTTATGCGTTATGCGTTATGCGTTATGAGTAATGCGTGATCCGTTATGCGTTATGCGTTATGCGTTATGCGTTATGCGTTATGAGTAATGCGTGATCCGTTATGCGTTATGCGTTAAGAGTAATGCGTGATCCGTTATGCGTTATGCGTTATGCATTAAGCGTTATGCGTTATGCGTTATGCGTTATGCGTTATGCGTTATGCGTTATGCGTTTTGCTTTATGCGTTAGGCGTTATGGGTTATGCGTTATGCGTTATGCGTTATGCGTTATGAGTAATGCGTGATCCGTTATGTGTTATGCGTTATGCGTTATGCGTTATGCGTTATGCGTTATGCGTTATGCGTTATGCGTTATGGGTTATGAGTAATGCGTGATCCGTTATGCGTTATGCTTTATGCGTTATGCGTTATGCGTTACGCGTAATGCGATATGCGCTATGGGTCATGCGTTAAGCGTTATGCGTTATGCGTTATGCGTTATGCGTTATGCGTGATCCGTTATGCGTTATGTGTTATGCTTTGTGCGTTATCCGCTATGCGTTATGCGTTTAGCGTCATGCGTTATGCGTTATGCGTTATGCGTTATGCGTTATGCGTGATCCGTTATGCGTTACGCGTTGTCGCTTTATGCATTATGCGTTATGCGTTTTGCTTTATGCGTTATGCGTTATGCGTTATGGGTTATGCGTTATGCGTTATGCGTTATGCGTTATGCGTTATGCGTTATGCGTTATGCGTTATGCGTTATGCGTTATGCGTTATGCGTTATGCGTTATGCGTTATGCGTTATGAGTAATGCGTGATCCGTTATGTGTTATGCGTTATGCGCTATGCGTTATGCGTTATGCGTTATGCGTTATGAGTAATGCGTGATCCGTTATGCGTTATGCGTTATGCGTTATGAGTAATGCGTGATCCGTTATGCGTTATGCGTTATGAGTAATGCGTGATCCGTTATGCGTTATGCGTTATGCATTATGCGTTATGGGTTATGCGTTATGCGTTATGCGTTATGCGTTATGCGTTATGCTTTATGCGTTACGCGTTATGCGTAATGCGATTTGCGTTATGCGTTATGCGTTATGCATTATGGGTTGTGCGTTATGAGTCATGCGTTATGCGTTATGCGTTTTGCTTTATGCGTTATGCGTTATGGGTTATGCGTTATGCGTTATGCGTTATGCGTTATGAGTAATGCGTGATCCGTTATGTGTTATGCGTTATGCGTTATGCGTTACGCGTTTTGCGTTATGCGTTATGCGTTATGCGTTATGCGTTATGCGTTATGCGTTATGCGTTATGCGTTATGCGTTATGCGATTTGCGTTATGCGTTATGGGTTGTGCGTTAGGAGTCATGCGTTATGCGTTATGCATTATGCGTTTTGCTTTATGCGTTATGCGTTATGGGTTATGCGTTATGCGTTTGCGTTATGCGTTATGAGTAATGCGTGATTCGTTATGTGTTCTGCGTTATGCGCTATGCGTTATGCGTTATGCGTTATGCGATTTGCGTCATGCGTTATGCGTTATGCGTTATGCGTTATGCGTTATGCGTTATCCGTTATGAGTCATACGTTATGCGTTATGCGTTATGCGTTATGCGTTATGCGTTATGCGTTATGCGTTATGCGTTATGCGTTACGCGTTTTGCGTTATGCGTTATGCGTTATGCGTTATGCGTTATGCGTTATGCGTTATGCGTTATGCGTTATGCGTTATGCGTTATGCGTTATGCGTTATGCGTTATGCGTTATGCGTTATGCTTTATGCATTATGCGTTATGCGTTATGCGATTTGCGTTATGCGTTATGGGTCATGCGTTAAGCGTTATGCGTTATGCGTTATGCGTTATGGGTTATGCGTTATGTGTTATGCGTGATCCGTTATGCGTTATGCGTTATGCGTTATGCGTTATGCGTTATGTGTTCTGCGTTATGCGCTATGCGATATGCGTTATGCGTTATGCGATTTGCGTCATGCGTTATGCGTTATGCGTTATGCGTTATGCGTTATGCGTTATGCGTTATGCGTTATCCGTTATGGGTTATACGTTATGCGTTATGCGTTATGCGTTATGCGTTATGCGTTACGCGTTATGCGTTATGAGTAATGCGTGATCCGTTATGCGTTATGCGTTATGCGTTATGCGTTATGCGTTATGCGTTATGAGTAATGCGTGATCCGTTATGCGTTATGCGTTAAGAGTAATGCGTGATCCGTTATGCGTTATGCGTTATGCATTAAGCGTTATGCGTTATGCGTTATGCGTTATGCGTTATGCGTTATGCGTTTTGCTTTATGCGTTAGGCGTTATGGGTTATGCGTTATGCGTTATGCGTTATGAGTAATGCGTGATCCGTTATGTGTTATGCGTTATGCGTTATGCGTTATGCGTTATGCGTTATGCGTTATGCGTTATGGGTTATGAGTAATGCGTGATCCGTTATGCGTTATGCTTTATGCGTTATGCGTTATGCGTTACGCGTAATGCGATATGCGCTATGGGTCATGCGTTAAGCGTTATGCGTTATGCGTTATGCGTTATGCGTTATGCGTGATCCGTTATGTGTTACGCGTTATGCTTTATGCATTATGCGTTATGCGTTATGCGTTATGCGTTATGCGTTATGCGTTATGCGTTATGCGTTATGCGTTATGCGTTATGCGTTATGCGTTATGCGTTATGTGTTATGCTTTGTGCGTTATCCGCTATGCGTTATGCGTTTAGCGTCATGCGTTATGCGTTATGCGTTATGCGTTATGCGTGATCCGTTATGCGTTACGCGTTGTCGCTTTATGCATTATGCGTTATGCGTTTTGCTTTATGCGTTATGCGTTATGCGTTATGGGTTATGCGTTATGCGTTATGCGTTATGCGTTATGCATTATGCGTTAGGCGTTATGCGTTATGCGTTATGCGTTATGCGTTATGCGTTATGCGTTATGAGTAATGCGTGATCCGTTATGTGTTATGCGTTATGCGCAATGCGTTATGCGTTATGCGTTATGCGTTATGCGTTATGATTAATGCGTGATCCGTTATGCGTTATGCGTTATGCGTTATGAGTAATGCGTGATCCGTTATGCGTTATGCGTTATGAGTAATGCGTGATCCGTTATGCGTTATGCGTTATGCATTATGCGTTATGCGTTATGCGTTATTCGTTATGCGTTATGCGTTATGAGAAATGGGAGATCCGTTATGCGTTATGCGTTATGCGTTATGCGTTATGCGTTATGAGTAATGCGTGATCCGTTATGCGTTATGCGTTATGAGTAATGCGTGATCCGTTATGCGTTATGCGTTATGCATTATGCGTTATGGGTTATGCGTTATGCGTTATGCGTTATGCGTTATGCTTTATGCGTTACGCGTTATGCGTAATGCGATTTGCGTTATGCGTTATGCATTATGGGTTGTGCGTTATGAGTCATGCGTTATGCGTTATGCGTTTTGCTTTATGCGTTATGCGTTATGGGTTATGCGTTATGCGTTATGCGTTATGCGTTATGAGTAATGCGTGATCCGTTATGTGTTATGCGTTATGCGTTATGCGTTACGCGTTTTGCGTTATGCGTTATGCGTTATGCGTTATGCGTTATGCATTATGCGTTATGCGTTATGCGTTATGCGTTATGCGTTATGTGTTATGCATTATGCGTTATGCGTTATTCGTTATGCGTTATGCGTTATGCGTTATGCGTTATGCGTTATGCGTTATGCGTTATGCGTTATGCGTTATGCGTTATGCGATTTGCGTTATGCGTTATGGGTTGTGCGTTAGGAGTCATGCGTTATGCGTTATGCATTATGCGTTTTGCTTTATGCGTTATGCGTTATGGGTTATGCGTTATGCGTTTGCGTTATGCGTTATGAGTAATGCGTGATTCGTTATGTGTTCTGCGTTATGCGCTATGCGTTATGCGTTATGCGTTATGCGATTTGCGTCATGCATTATGCGTTATGCGTTATGCGTTATGCGTTATGCGTTATCCGTTATGAGTAATGCGTGATCCGTTATGTGTTATGCGTTATGCGTTATGCGTTACGCGTTATGGGTTATGAGTAATGCGTGATCCGTTATGCGTTATGCGTTATGCGTTATGCGTTACGCGTTATGTGTTATGCGTTGTGCCATATCCGCTATGCGTTATGCGTTTTACGTTATGCGTTATGCGTTATGAGTTATGCGTTATACGTTATGCGTTATGCGTTATGCGTTATGCGTTATGCGTTATGCGTTATGCGTTATGCGTTATGAGTAATGCGCTATGCGTTATGCGTTATGCGTTATGCGATTTGCGTCATGCGTTATGCGTTATGCGTTATGCGTTATGCGTTATGCTTTATGCGTTACGCGTTATGCGTTAAGCGATTTGCGTTATGCGTTATGCGTTATGCGTTATGGGTTGTGCGTTATGAGTCATACGTTATGCGTTATGCGTTTTGCTTTATGCGTTATGCGTTATGGGTTATGCGTTATGCGTTATGCGTTACGCGTTTTGCGTTATGCGTTATGCGTTATGCGTTATGCGTTATGCGTTATGCGTTATGCGTTATGCGTTATGCGTTATGCGTTATGCGTTATGCGTTATGCGTTATGCGTTATGCGTTATGCTTTATGCATTATGCGTTATGCGTTATGCGATTTGCGTTATGCGTTATGGGTCATGCGTTAAGCGTTATGCGTTATGCGTTATGCGTTATGGGTTATGCGTTATGTGTTATGCGTGATCCGTTATGCGTTATGCGTTATGCGTTATGCGTTATGCGTTATGCGTTATGCGTTATGTGTTATCCGTTATGCGTTATGCGTTATGCGTTATGAGTAATGCGTGAATCGTTATGCGTTATTCGTTATGCGTTATGCGTTATGCGTTATGAGTAAAGCGTGATCCGTTATGCGTTATGCGTTATGCGCTATGAGTAATGCGTGATCCGTTATGCGTTATGCGTTATGAGTAATGCGTGATCCGTTATGCGTTATGCGTTATCCATTTAGCGTTATGCGTTATGTGTTATGCGTTATGCGTTATGCGTTATGCGTTATGCGTTATGCGTTATGCGTTATGCTTTATGCATTATGCGTTATGGGTTATACGATTTGCGTTATGCGTTATGGGTCATGCGTTAAGCGTTATGCGTTATGCGTTATGCGTTATGGGTTATGCGTTATGTGTTATGCGTTATGCGTGATGCGTTATGCGTTATGCGTTATGCGTTAGGCGTTATGCGTTATGCGTTATGCGTTATGCGTTATGTGTTATCCGTTATGCGTTATGCGTTATGCGTTATGCGTTATGCGTTATGCGTTATGCGTTATGCGTTATGCGTTATGCGTTATGCGTTATGCGTTATGCGATATGCGTTATGTGTTATGCGTTGTGCGTTACCCGCTATGCGATATGCGTTTTGCGTTATGAGTTATGAGTTGTGCGTTATACGTTATGCGTGACTCGTTATGTGTTCTGCGTTATGCGCTATGCGTTATGCGTTATGCGTTATGCGATTTGCGTCATGCGTTATGCGTTATGCGTTATGCGTTATGCGTTATGCGTTATGCGTTATGCGTTATGCGTTATGCGTTATGCGTTATGCGTTATCCGTTATGGGTTATACGTTATGCGTTATGCGTTATGCGTTATGCGTTATGCGTTATGCGTTATGCGTTATGAGTAATGCGTGATCCGTTATGCGTTATGCGTTATGCGTTATGCGTTATGCGTTATGAGTAATGCGTGATCCGTTATGCGTTATGCGTTAAGAGTAATGCGTGATCCGTTATGCGTTATGCGTTATGCATTAAGCGTTATGCGTTATGCGTTATGCGTTATGCGTTATGCGTTATGCGTTATGCGTTTTGCTTTATGCGTTAGGCGTTATGGGTTATGCGTTATGCGTTATGCGTTATGCGTTATGAGTAATGCGTGATCCGTTATGTGTTATGCGTTATGCGTTATGCGTTATGCGTTATGCGTTATGCGTTATGGGTTATGAGTAATGCGTGATCCGTTATGCGTTATGCTTTATGCGTTATGCGTTATGCGTTACGCGTAATGCGATATGCGCTATGGGTCATGCGTTAAGCGTTATGCGTTATGCGTTATGCGTTATGCGTTATGCGTGATCCGTTATGCGTTATGTGTTATGCTTTGTGCGTTATCCGCTATGCGTTATGCGTTTAGCGTCATGCGTTATGCGTTATGCGTTATGCGTTATGCGTTATGCGTGATCCGTTATGCGTTACGCGTTGTCGCTTTATGCATTATGCGTTATGCGTTTTGCTTTATGCGTTATGCGTTATGCGTTATGGGTTATGCGTTATGCGTTATGCGTTATGCGTTATGCGTTATGCGTTATGCGTTAGGCGTTATGCGTTATGCGTTATGCGTTATGCGTTATGCGTTATGCGTTATGCGTTATGAGTAATGCGTGATCCGTTATGTGTTATGCGTTATGCGCTATGCGTTATGCGTTATGCGTTATGCGTTATGATTAATGCGTGATCCGTTATGCGTTATGCGTTATGCGTTATGAGTAATGCGTGATCCGTTATGCGTTATGCGTTATGAGTAATGCGTGATCCGTTATGCGTTATGCATTATGCGTTATGCGTTATGCGTTATTCGTTATGCGTTATGCGTTATGAGAAATGGGAGATCCGTTATGCGTTATGCGTTATGCGTTATGCGTTATGCGTTATGAGTAATGCGTGATCCGTTATGCGTTATGCGTTATGAGTAATGCGTGATCCGTTATGCGTTATGCGTTATGCATTATGCGTTATGGGTTATGCGTTATGCGTTATGCGTTATGCGTTATGCGTTATGCTTTATGCGTTACGCGTTATGCGTAATGCGATTTGCGTTATGCGTTATGCGTTATGCATTATGGGTTGTGCGTTATGAGTCATGCGTTATGCGTTATGCGTTTTGCTTTATGCGTTATGCGTTATGGGTTATGCGTTATGCGTTATGCGTTATGCGTTATGAGTAATGCGTGATCCGTTATGTGTTATGCGTTATGCGTTATGCGTTACGCGTTTTGCGTTATGCGTTATGCGTTATGCGTTATGCGTTATGCGTTATGCGTTATGCGTTATGCGTTATGCGTTATGCGTTATGCGATTTGCGTTATGCGTTATGGGTTGTGCGTTAGGAGTCATGCGTTATGCGTTATGCATTATGCGTTTTGCTTTATGCGTTATGCGTTATGGGTTATGCGTTATGCGTTTGCGTTATGCGTTATGAGTAATGCGTGATTCGTTATGTGTTCTGCGTTATGCGCTATGCGTTATGCGTTATGCGTTATGCGATTTGCGTTATGCGTTATGCGTTATGCGTTATGCGTTATGCGTTATGCGTTATGCGTTATGAGTCATACGTTATGCGTTATGCGTTTTGCTTTATGCGTTATGCGTTATGGGTTATGCGTTATGCGTTATGCGTTACGCGTTTTGCGTTATGCGTTATGCGTTATGCGTTATGCGTTATGCGTTATGCGTTATGCGTTATGCGTTATGCGTTATGCGTTATGCGTTATGCGTTATGCGTTATGCGTTATGCGTTATGCTTTATGCATTATGCGTTATGCGTTATGCGATTTGCGTTATGCGTTATGGGTCATGCGTTAAGCGTTATGCGTTATGCGTTATGCGTTATGGGTTATGCGTTATGTGTTATGCGTGATCCGTTATGCGTTATGCGTTATGCGTTATGCGTTATGCGTTATGTGTTCTGCGTTATGCGCTATGCGTTATGCGTTATGCGTTATGCGATTTGCGTCATGCGTTATGCGTTATGCGTTATGCGTTATGCGTTATGCGTTATGCGTTATGCGTTATGCGTTATCCGTTATGGGTTATACGTTATGCGTTATGCGTTATGCGTTATGCGTTATGCGTTACGCGTTATGCGTTATGAGTAATGCGTGATCCGTTATGCGTTATGCGTTATGCGTTATGCGTTATGCGTTATGCGTTATGAGTAATGCGTGATCCGTTATGCGTTATGCGTTAAGAGTAATGCGTGATCCGTTATGCGTTATGCGTTATGCATTAAGCGTTATGCGTTATGCGTTATGCGTTATGCGTTATGCGTTATGCGTTTTGCTTTATGCGTTAGGCGTTATGGGTTATGCGTTATGCGTTATGCGTTATGAGTAATGCGTGATCCGTTATGTGTTATGCGTTATGCGTTATGCGTTATGCGTTATGCGTTATGCGTTATGCGTTATGCGTTATGCGTTATGCGTTATGGGTTATGAGTAATGCGTGATCCGTTATGCGTTATGCTTTATGCGTTATGCGTTATGCGTTACGCGTAATGCGATATGCGCTATGGGTCATGCGTTAAGCGTTATGCGTTATGCGTTATGCGTTATGCGTTATGCGTGATCCGTTATGTGTTACGCGTTATGCTTTATGCATTATGCGTTATGCGTTATGCGTTATGCGTTATGCGTTATGCGTTATGCGTTATGCGTTATGCGTTATGCGTTATGCGTTATGCGTTATGTGTTATGCTTTGTGCGTTATCCGCTATGCGTTATGCGTTTAGCGTCATGCGTTATGCGTTATGCGTTATGCGTTATGCGTTATGCGTGATCCGTTATGCGTTACGCGTTGTCGCTTTATGCATTATGCGTTATGCGTTTTGCTTTATGCGTTATGCGTTATGCGTTATGGGTTATGCGTTATGCGTTATGCGTTATGCGTTATGCGTTATGCGTTAGGCGTTATGCGTTATGCGTTATGCGTTATGCGTTATGCGTTATGCGTTATGAGTAATGCGTGATCCGTTATGTGTTATGCGTTATGCGCAATGCGTTATGCGTTATGCGTTATGCGTTATGCGTTATGATTAATGCGTGATCCGTTATGCGTTATGCGTTATGCGTTATGAGTAATGCGTGATCCGTTATGCGTTATGCGTTATGAGTAATGCGTGATCCGTTATGCGTTATGCGTTATGCATTATGCGTTATGCGTTATGCGTTATTCGTTATGCGTTATGCGTTATGAGAAATGGGAGATCCGTTATGCGTTATGCGTTATGCGTTATGCGTTATGCGTTATGAGTAATGCGTGATCCGTTATGCGTTATGCGTTATGAGTAATGCGTGATCCGTTATGCGTTATGCGTTATGCATTATGCGTTATGGGTTATGCGTTATGCGTTATGCGTTATGCGTTATGCTTTATGCGTTACGCGTTATGCGTAATGCGATTTGCGTTATGCGTTATGCATTATGGGTTGTGCGTTATGAGTCATGCGTTATGCGTTATGCGTTTTGCTTTATGCGTTATGCGTTATGGGTTATGCGTTATGCGTTATGCGTTATGCGTTATGAGTAATGCGTGATCCGTTATGTGTTATGCGTTATGCGTTATGCGTTACGCGTTTTGCGTTATGCGTTATGGGTTATGCGTTATGCGTTATGCGTTATGCGTTATGCGTTATGCGTTATGCGTTATGCGTTATGTGTTATGCATTATGCGTTATGCGTTATTCGTTATGCGTTATGCGTTATGCGTTATGCGTTATGCGTTATGCGTTATGCGTTATGCGTTATGCGTTATGCGTTATGCGATTTGCGTTATGCGTTATGGGTCATGCGTTAAGCGTTATGCGTTATGCGTTATGCGTTATGGGTTATGCGTTATGTGTTATGCGTGATCCGTTATGCGTTATGCGTTATGCGTTATGCGTTATGCGTTATGCGTTATCCGTTATGAGTCATACGTTATGCGTTATGCGTTTTGCTTTATGCGTTATGCGTTATGGGTTATGCGTTATGCGTTATGCGTTACGCGTTTTGCGTTATGCGTTACGCGTTTTGCGTTATGCGTTATGCGTTATGCGTTATGCGTTATGCGTTATGCGTTATGCGTTATGCGTTATGCGTTATGCGTTATGCGTTATGCGATTTTGTTTATGCGTTATGGGTCATGCGTTAAGCGTTATGCGTTATGCGTTATGCGTTATGGGTTATGCGTTATGTGTTATGCGTGATCCGTTATGCGTTATGCGTTATGCGTTATGCGTTATGCGTTATGTGTTCTGCGTTATGCGCTATGCGTTATGCGTTATGCGTTATGCGATTTGCGTCATGCGTTATGCGTTATGCGTTATGCGTTATGCGTTATGCGTTATGCGTTATCCGTTATGGGTTATACGTTATGCGTTATGCGTTATGCGTTATGCGTTATGCGTTACGCGTTATGCGTTATGAGTAATGCGTGATCCGTTATGCGTTATGCGTTATGCGTTATGCGTTATGCGTTATGCGTTATGAGTAATGCGTGATCCGTTATGCGTTATGCGTTAAGAGTAATGCGTGATCCGTTATGCGTTATGCGTTATGCATTAAGCGTTATGCGTTATGCGTTATGCGTTATGCGTTATGCGTTATGCGTTTTGCTTTATGCGTTAGGCGTTATGGGTTATGCGTTATGCGTTATGCGTTATGAGTAATGCGTGATCCGTTATGTGTTATGCGTTATGCGTTATGCGTTATGCGTTATGCGTTATGCGTTATGCGTTATGCGTTATGGGTTATGAGTAATGCGTGATCCGTTATGCGTTATGCTTTATGCGTTATGCGTTATGCGTTACGCGTAATGCGATATGCGCTATGGGTCATGCGTTAAGCGTTATGCGTTATGCGTTATGCGTTATGCGTTATGCGTGATCCGTTATGTGTTACGCGTTATGCTTTATGCATTATGCGTTATGCGTTATGCGTTATGCGTTATGCGTTATGCGTTATGCGTTATGCGTTATGCGTTATGCGTTATGCGTTATGCGTTATGTGTTATGCTTTGTGCGTTATCCGCTATGCGTTATGCGTTTAGCGTCATGCGTTATGCGTTATGCGTTATGCGTTATGCGTTATGCGTGATCCGTTATGCGTTACCCGTTGTCGCTTTATGCATTATGCGTTATGCGTTTTGCTTTATGCGTTATGCGTTATGCGTTATGGGTTATGCGTTATGCGTTATGCGTTATGCGTTATGCGTTATGCGTTAGGCGTTATGCGTTATGCGTTATGCGTTATGCGTTATGCGTTATGCGTTATGCGTTATGAGTAATGCGTGATCCGTTATGTGTTATGCGTTATGCGCAATGCGTTATGCGTTATGCGTTATGCGTTATGCGTTATGATTAATGCGTGATCCGTTATGCGTTATGCGTTATGCGTTATGAGTAATGCGTGATCCGTTATGCGTTATGCGTTATGAGTAATGCGTGATCCGTTATGCGTTATGCGTTATGCATTATGCGTTATGCGTTATGCGTTATTCGTTATGCGTTATGCGTTATGAGAAATGGGAGATCCGTTATGCGTTATGCGTTATGCGTTATGCGTTATGCGTTATGAGTAATGCGTGATCCGTTATGCGTTATGCGTTATGAGTAATGCGTGATCCGTTATGCGTTATGCGTTATGCATTATGCGTTATGGGTTATGCGTTATGCGTTATGCGTTATGCGTTATGCTTTATGCGTTACGCGTTATGCGTAATGCGATTTGCGTTATGCGTTATGCATTATGGGTTGTGCGTTATGAGTCATGCGTTATGCGTTATGCGTTTTGCTTTATGCGTTATGCGTTATGGGTTATGCGTTATGCGTTATGCGTTATGCGTTATGAGTAATGCGTGATCCGTTATGTGTTATGCGTTATGCGTTATGCGTTACGCGTTTTGCGTTATGCGTTATGCGTTATGCGTTATGCGTTATGCGTTATGCGTTATGCGTTATGCGTTATGCGTTATGCGTTATGTGTTATGCATTATGCGTTATGCGTTATTCGTTATGCGTTATGCGTTATGCGTTATGCGTTATGCGTTATGCGTTATGCGTTATGCGTTATGCGTTATGCGTTATGCGATTTGCGTTATGCGTTATGGGTTGTGCGTTAGGAGTCATGCGTTATGCGTTATGCATTATGCGTTTTGCTTTATGCGTTATGCGTTATGGGTTATGCGTTATGCGTTTGCGTTATGCGTTATGAGTAATGCGTGATTCGTTATGTGTTCTGCGTTATGCGCTATGCGTTATGCGTTATGCGTTATGCGATTTGCGTCATGCATTATGCGTTATGCGTTATGCGTTATGCGTTATGCGTTATCCGTTATGGGTTATACGTTATGCGTTATGCGTTATGCGTTATGCGTTATGCGTTATGCGTTATGCGTTATGAGTAATGCGTGATCCGTTATGCGTTATGCGTTATGCGTTATGCGTTATGCGTTATGGGTTATGCGTTATGCGTTATGCGTTATGCGTTATGCGTTATGCGTTATGCGTTATGCGTTATGCGTTATGCGTTATGGGTTATGCGTTATGCGTTATGCGTTATGAGTAATGCGTGATCCGTTATGTGTTATGCGTTATGCGCTATGCGCTATGCGTTATGCGTTATGCGTTATGCGTTATGGGTTATGAGTAATGCGTGATCCGTTATGCGTTATGCGTTATGAGAAATGGGAGATCCGTTATGCGTTATGCGTTATGCGTTATGCGTTAAGCGTTATGAGTAATGCGTGATCCGTTATGCGTTATGCGTTATGCGTTATGCGTTATGCGTTATGCTTTATGCATTATGCGTTATGCGTTATGCGATTTGCGTTATGCGTTATGGGTCATGCGTTAAGCGTTATGCGTTATGCGTTATGGGTTATGCGTTATGTGTTATGCGTGATCCGTTATGCGTTATGCGTTATGCGTTATGCGTTATGCGTTATGCGTTATGCGTTATGTGTTATCCGTTATGCGTTATGCGTTATGCGTTATGAGTAATGCGTGAAACGTTATGCGTTATTCGTTATGCGTTATGCGTTATGCGTTATGAGTAAAGCGTGATCCGTTATGCGTTATGCGTTATGCGCTATGAGTAATGCGTGATCCGTTATGCGTTATGCGTTATGAGTAAAGCGTGATCCGTTATGCGTTATGCGTTATGCGCTATGAGTAATGCGTGATCCGTTATGTGTTATGCGTTATGCGCTATGCGCTATGCGTTATGCGTTATGCGTTATGCGTTATGGGTTATGAGTAATGCGTGATCCGTTATGCGTTATGCGTTATGAGAAATGGGAGATCCGTTATGCGTTATGCGTTATGCGTTATGCGTTAAGCGTTATGAGTAATGCGTGATCCGTTATGCGTTATGCGTTATGCGTTATGCGTTATGCGTTATGCTTTATGCATTATGCGTTATGCGTTATGCGATTTGCGTTATGCGTTATGGGTCATGCGTTAAGCGTTATGCGTTATGCGTTATGGGTTATGCGTTATGTGTTATGCGTGATCCGTTATGCGTTATGCGTTATGCGTTATGCGTTATGCGTTATGCGTTATGCGTTATGTGTTATCCGTTATGCGTTATGCGTTATGCGTTATGAGTAATGCGTGAAACGTTATGCGTTATTCGTTATGCGTTATGCGTTATGCGTTATGAGTAAAGCGTGATCCGTTATGCGTTATGCGTTATGCGCTATGAGTAATGCGTGATCCGTTATGCGTTATGCGTTATGAGTAATGCGTGATCCGTTATGCGTTATGCGTTATCCATTTAGCGTTATGCGTTATGTGTTATGCGTTATGCGTTATGCGTTATGCGTTATGCGTTATGCGTTATGCTTTATGCATTATGCGTTATGGGTTATGCGATTTGCGTTATGCGTTATGGGTCATGCGTTAAGCGTTATGCGTTATGCGTTATGCGTTGTGGGTTATGCGTTATGTGTTATGCGTGATCCGTTATGCGTTATGCGTTATGCGTTATGCGTTATGCGTTATGTGTTCTGCGTTATGCGCTATGCGTTATGCGTTATGCGTTATGCGATTTGCGTCATGCGTTATGCGTTATGCGTTATGCGTTATGCGTTATGCGTTATCCGTTATGAGTCATACGTTATGCGTTATGCGTTTTGCTTTATGCGTTATGCGTTATGGGTTATGCGTTATGCGTTATGCGTTACGCGTTTTGCGTTATGCGTTATGCGTTGTGGGTTATGCGTTATGTGTTATGCGTGATCCGTTATGCGTTATGCGTTATGAGTAATGCGTGATCCGTTATGCGTTATGCGTTATCCATTTAGCGTTATGCGTTATGTGTTATGCGTTATGCGTTATGCGTTATGCGTTATGCGTTATGTGTTATGCGTTATGCGTTATGCGTTATGCGTTATGCGTTATGCGTTATGCTTTATGCATTATGCGTTATGGGTTATGCGATTTGCGTTATGCGTTATGGGTCATGCGTTAAGCGTTATGCGTTATGCGTTATGCGTTGTGGGTTATGCGTTATGTGTTATGCGTGATCCGTTATGCGTTATGCGTTATGCGTTATGCGTTATGCGTTATGTGTTCTGCGTTATGCGCTATGCGTTATGCGTTATGCGTAATGCGTTATGCGTTATGCGTTATGCGTTATGCGTTATGCGTTATGCGTTATGCTTTATGCATTATGCGTTATGCGTTATGCGATTTGCGTTATGCGTTATGGGTCATGCGTTAAGCGTTATGCGTTATGCGTTATGCGTTATGGGTTATGCGTTATGTGTTATGCGTGATCCGTTATGCGTTATGCGTTATGCGTTATGCGTTATGCGTTATGTGTTCTGCGTTATGCGCTATGCGTTATGCGTTATGCGTTATGCGATTTGCGTCATGCGTTATGCGTTATGCGTTATGCGTTATGCGTTATGCGTTATGCGTTATGCGTTATCCGTTATGGGTTATACGTTATGCGTTATGCGTTATGCGTTATGCGTTATGCGTTACGCGTTATGCGTTATGAGTAATGCGTGATCCGTTATGCGTTATGCGTTATGCGTTATGCGTTATGCGTTATGCGTTATGAGTAATGCGTGATCCGTTATGCGTTATGCGTTAAGAGTAATGCGTGATCCGTTATGCGTTATGCGTTATGCATTAAGCGTTATGCGTTATGCGTTATGCGTTATGCGTTATGCGTTATGCGTTATGCGTTTTGCTTTATGCGTTAGGCGTTATGGGTTATGCGTTATGCGTTATGCGTTATGAGTAATGCGTGATCCGTTATGTGTTATGCGTTATGCGTTATGCGTTATGCGTTATGCGTTATGCGTTATGCGTTATGGGTTATGAGTAATGCGTGATCCGTTATGCGTTATGCTTTATGCGTTATGCGTTATGCGTTACGCGTAATGCGATATGCGCTATGGGTCATGCGTTAAGCGTTATGCGTTATGCGTTATGCGTTATGCGTTATGCGTGATCCGTTATGTGTTATGCGTTATGCTTTATGCATTATGCGTTATGCGTTATGCGTTATGCGTTATGCGTTATGCGTTATGCGTTATGCGTTATGCGTTATGCGTTATGCGTTATGCGTTATGTGTTATGCTTTGTGCGTTATCCGCTATGCGTTATGCGTTTAGCGTCATGCGTTATGCGTTATGCGTTATGCGTTATGCGTTATGCGTGATCCGTTATGCGTTACGCGTTGTCGCTTTATGCATTATGCGTTATGCGTTTTGCTTTATGCGTTATGCGTTATGCGTTATGGGTTATGCGTTATGCGTTATGCGTTATGCGTTATGCGTTATGCGTTATGCGTTATGCGTTATGCGTTATGCGTTATGCGTTATGCGTTATGCGTTATGAGTAATGCGTGATCCGTTATGTGTTATGCGTTATGCGCAATGCGTTATGCGTTATGCGTTATGCGTTATGCGTTATGATTAATGCGTGATCCGTTATGCGTTATGCGTTATGCGTTATGAGTAATGCGTGATCCGTTATGCGTTATGCGTTATGAGTAATGCGTGATCCGTTATGCGTTATGCGTTATGCATTATGCGTTATGCGTTATGCGTTATTCGTTATGCGTTATGCGTTATGAGAAATGGGAGATCCGTTATGCGTTATGCGTTATGCGTTATGCGTTATGCGTTATGAGTAATGCGTGATCCGTTATGCGTTATGCGTTATGAGTAATGCGTGATCCGTTATGCGTTATGCGTTATGCATTATGAGTTATGGGTTATGCGTTATGCGTTATGCGTTATGCGTTATGCTTTATGCGTTACGCGTTATGCGTAATGCGATTTGCGTTATGCGTTATGCATTATGGGTTGTGCGTTATGAGTCATGCGTTATGCGTTATGCGTTTTGCTTTATGCGTTATGCGTTATGGGTTATGCGTTATGCGTTATGCGTTATGCGTTATGAGTAATGCGTGATCCGTTATGTGTTATGCGTTATGCGTTATGCGTTACGCGTTTTGCGTTATGCGTTATGCGTTATGCGTTATGCGTTATGCGTTATGCGTTATGCGTTATGCGTTATGCGTTATGTGTTATGCATTATGCGTTATGCGTTATTCGTTATGCGTTATGCGTTATGCGTTATGCGTTATGCGTTATGCGTTATGCGTTATGCGTTATGCGTTATGCGTTATGCGTTATGCGATTTGCGTTATGCGTTATGGGTTGTGCGTTAGGAGTCATGCGTTATGCGTTATGCATTATGCGTTTTGCTTTATGCGTTATGCGTTATGGGTTATGCGTTATGCGTTTGCGTTATGCGTTATGAGTAATGCGTGATTCGTTATGTGTTCTGCGTTATGCGCTATGCGTTATGCGTTATGCGTTATGCGATTTGCGTCATGCATTATGCGTTATGCGTTATGCGTTATGCGTTATGCGTTATCCGTTATGGGTTATACGTTATGCGTTATGCGTTATGCGTTATGCGTTATGCGTTATGCGTTATGAGTAATGCGTGATCCGTTATGCGTTATGCGTTATGCGTTATGCGTTATGCGTTATGGGTTATGCGTTATGCGTTATGCGTTATGCGTTATGCGTTATGCGTTATGCGTTATGCGTTATGCGTTATGGGTTATGCGTTATGCGTTATGCGTTATGAGTAATGCGTGATCCGTTATGTGTTATGCGTTATGCGCTATGCGCTATGCGTTATGCGTTATGCGTTATGCGTTATGGGTTATGAGTAATGCGTGATCCGTTATGCGTTATGCGTTATGAGAAATGGGAGATCCGTTATGCGTTATGCGTTATGCGTTATGCGTTAAGCGTTATGAGTAATGCGTGATCCGTTATGCGTTATGCGTTATGCGTTATGCGTTATGCTTTATGCATTATGCGTTATGCGTTATGCGATTTGCGTTATGCGTTATGGGTCATGCGTTAAGCGTTATGCGTTATGCGTTATGGGTTATGCGTTATGTGTTATGCGTGATCCGTTATGCGTTATGCGTTATGCGTTATGCGTTATGCGTTATGCGTTATGTGTTATCCGTTATGCGTTATGCGTTATGCGTTATGAGTAATGCGTGAAACGTTATGCGTTATTCGTTATGCGTTATGCGTTATGCGTTATGAGTAAAGCGTGATCCGTTATGCGTTATGCGTTATGCGCTATGAGTAATGCGTGATCCGTTATGCGTTATGCGTTATGAGTAATGCGTGATCCGTTATGCGTTATGCGTTATCCATTTAGCGTTATGCGTTATGTGTTATGCGTTATGCGTTATGCGTTATGCGTTATGCGTTATGCTTTATGCATTATGCGTTATGGGTTATGCGATTTGCGTTATGCGTTATGCGTTATGCGTTATGCGTTATGTGTTATCTGTTGTGCGTTATCCGCTATGCGATATGCGTTTTGCTTTATGAGTTATGAGTTGTGCGTTATACGTTATGCGTGACTCGTTATGTGTTCTGCGTTATGCGCTATGCGTTATGCGTTATGCGTTATGCGATTTGCGTCATGCGTTATGCGTTATGCGTTATGCGTTATGCGTTATGCGTTATGCGTTATGCGTTATCCGTTATGGGTTATACGTTATGCGTTATGCGTTATGCGTTATGCGTTATGCGTTATGAGTAATGCGTGATCCGTTATGCGTTATGCGTTATGCGTTATGCGTTATGCGTTATGAGTAATGCGTGATCCGTTATGCGTTATGCGTTAAGAGTAATGCGTGATCCGTTATGCGTTATGCGTTATGCATTAAGCGTTATGCGTTATGCGTTATGCGTTATGCGTTATGCGTTATGCGTTATGCGTTATGCGTTATGCGTTATGCGTTATGCGATATGCGTTATGTGTTATGCGTTGTGCGTTACCCGCTATGCGATATGCGTTTTGCGTTATGAGTTATGAGTTGTGCGTTATACGTTATGCGTGACTCGTTATGTGTTCTGCGTTATGCGCTATGCGTTATGCGTTATGCGTTATGCGATTTGCGTCATGCGTTATGCGTTATGCGTTATGCGTTATGCGTTATGCGTTATGCGTTATGCGTTATGCGTTATGCGTTATCCGTTATGGGTTATACGTTATGCGTTATGCGTTATGCGTTATGCGTTATGCGTTATGCGTTATGGGTTATGCGTTATGCGTTATGCGTTATGCGTTATGAGTAATGCGTGATCCGTTATGTGTTATGCGTTATGCGTTATGCGTTACGCGTTATGGGTTATGAGTAATGCGTGATCCGTTATGCGTTATGCGTTATGCGTTATGCGTTACGCGTTATGTGTTATGCGTTGTGCCATATCCGCTATGCGTTATGCGTTTTACGTTATGCGTTATGCGTTATGAGTTATGCGTTATACGTTATGCGTTATGCGTTATGCGTTATGCGTTATGCGTTATGCGTTATGCGTTATGCGTTATGCGTTATGAGTAATGCGCTATGCGTTATGCGTTATGCGTTATGCGATTTGCGTCATGCGTTATGCGTTATGCGTTATGCGTTATGCGTTATGCTTTATGCGTTACGCGTTATGCGTTAAGCGATTTGCGTTATGCGTTATGCGTTATGCGTTATGGGTTGTGCGTTATGAGTCATACGTTATGCGTTATGCGTTTTGCTTTATGCGTTATGCGTTATGGGTTATGCGTTATGCGTTATGCGTTACGCGTTTTGCGTTATGCGTTATGCGTTATGCGTTATGCGTTATGCGTTATGCGTTATGCGTTATGCGTTATGCGTTATGCTTTATGCATTATGCGTTATGCGTTATGCGATTTGCGTTATGCGTTATGGGTCATGCGTTAAGCGTTATGCGTTATGCGTTATGCGTTATGGGTTATGCGTTATGTGTTATGCGTGATCCGTTATGCGTTATGCGTTATGCGTTATGCGTTATGCGTTATGCGTTATGCGTTATGTGTTATCCGTTATGCGTTATGCGTTATGCGTTATGAGTAATGCGTGAAACGTTATGCGTTATTCGTTATGCGTTATACGTTATGCGTTATGAGTAAAGCGTGATCCGTTATGCGTTATGCGTTATGCGCTATGAGTAATGCGTGATCCGTTATGCGTTATGCGTTATGAGTAATGCGTGATCCGTTATGCGTTATGCGTTATCCATTTAGCGTTATGCGTTATGTGTTATGCGTTATGCGTTATGCGTTATGCGTTATGCGTTATGCGTTATGCTTTATGCATTATGCGTTATGGGTTATGCGATTTGCGTTATGCGTTATGGGTCATGCGTTAAGCGTTATGCGTTATGCGTTATGCGTTATGGGTTATGCGTTATGTGTTATGCGTTATGCGTGATGCGTTATGCGTTATGCGTTATGCGTTATGCGTTATGCGTTATGCGTTATGCGTTATGTGTTATCCGTTATGCGTTATGCGTTATGCGTTATGCGTTATGCGTTATGCGTTATGCGTTATGCGTTATGCGTTATGCTTTATGCGTTATGCGTTATGCGTTATGGGTTATGCGTTATGCGTTATGCGTTATGCGTTATGCGTTATGCGTTAGGCGTTATGCGTTATGCGTTATGCGTTATGCGTTATGCGTTATGCGTTATGCGTTATGAGTAATGCGTGATCCGTTATGTGTTATGCGTTATGCGCTATGCGTTATGCGTTATGCGTTATGCGTTATGATTAATGCGTGATCCTTTATGCGTTATGCGTTATGCGTTATGAGTAATGCGTGATCCGTTATGCGTTATGCGTTATGAGTAATGCGTGATCCGTTATGCGTTATGCGTTATGCATTATGCGTTATGCGTTATGCGTTATTCGTTATGCGTTATGCGTTATGAGAAATGGGAGATCCGTTATGCGTTATGCGTTATGCGTTATGCGTTATGCGTTATGAGTAATGCGTGATCCGTTATGCGTTATGCGTTATGAGTAATGCGTGATCCGTTATGCGTTATGCGTTATGCATTATGCGTTATGGGTTATGCGTTATGCGTTATGCGTTATGCGTTATGCGTTATGCGTTATGCTTTATGCGTTACGCGTTATGCGTAATGCGATTTGCGTTATGCGTTATGCGTTATGCATTATGGGTTGTGCGTTATGAGTCATGCGTTATGCGTTATGCGTTTTGCTTTATGCGTTATGCGTTATGGGTTATGCGTTATGCGTTATGCGTTATGCGTTATGAGTAATGCGTGATCCGTTATGTGTTATGCGTTATGCGTTATGCGTTACGCGTTTTGCGTTATGCGTTATGCGTTATGCGTTATGCGTTATGCGTTATGCGTTATGCGTTATGCGTTATGCGATTTGCGTTATGCGTTATGGGTTGTGCGTTAGGAGTCATGCGTTATGCGTTATGCATTATGCGTTTTGCTTTATGCGTTATGCGTTATGGGTTATGCGTTATGCGTTTGCGTTATGCGTTATGAGTAATGCGTGATTCGTTATGTGTTCTGCGTTATGCGCTATGCGTTATGCGTTATGCGTTATGCGATTTGCGTCATGCGTTATGCGTTATGCGTTATGCGTTATGCGTTATGCGTTATCCGTTATGAGTCATACGTTATGCGTTATGCGTTTTGCTTTATGCGTTATGCGTTATGGGTTATGCGTTATGCGTTATGCGTTACGCGTTTTGCGTTATGCGTTATGCGTTATGCGTTATGCGTTATGCGTTATGCGTTATGCGTTATGCGTTATGCGTTATGCGTTATGCGTTATGCGTTATGCTTTATGCATTATGCGTTATGCGTTATGCGATTTGCGTTATGCGTTATGGGTCATGCGTTAAGCGTTATGCGTTATGCGTTATGCGTTATGGGTTATGCGTTATGTGTTATGCGTGATCCGTTATGCGTTATGCGTTATGCGTTATGCGTTATGCGTTATGCGTTATGTGTTCTGCGTTATGCGCTATGCGTTATGCGTTATGCGTTATGCGATTTGCGTCATGCGTTATGCGTTATGCGTTATGCGTTATGCGTTATGCGTTATGCGTTATGCGTTATGCGTTATGCGTTATCCGTTATGGGTTATACGTTATGCGTTATGCGTTATGCGTTATGCGTTATGCGTTACGCGTTATGCGTTATGAGTAATGCGTGATCCGTTATGCGTTATGCGTTATGCGTTATGCGTTATGCGTTATGCGTTATGAGTAATGCGTGATCCGTTATGCGTTATGCGTTAAGAGTAATGCGTGATCCGTTATGCGTTATGCGTTATGCATTAAGCGTTATGCGTTATGCGTTATGCGTTATGCGTTATGCGTTATGCGTTTTGCTTTATGCGTTAGGCGTTATGGGTTATGCGTTATGCGTTATGCGTTATGAGTAATGCGTGATCCGTTATGCGTTATGCGTTATGCGTTATGCGTTATGCGTTATGCGTTATGCGTTATGCGTTATGGGTTATGAGTAATGCGTGATCCGTTATGCGTTATGCTTTATGCGTTATGCGTTATGCGTTACGCGTAATGCGATATGCGCTATGGGTCATGCGTTAAGCGTTATGCGTTATGCGTTATGCGTTATGCGTTATGCGTGATCCGTTATGTGTTACGCGTTATGCTTTATGCGTTATGCGTTATGCGTTATGCGTTATGCGTTATGCGTTATGCGTTATGCGTTATGCGTTATGCGTTATGCGTTATGCGTTATGCGTTATGTGTTATGCTTTGTGCGTTATCCGCTATGCGTTATGCGTTTAGCGTCATGCGTTATGCGTTATGCGTTATGCGTTATGCGTTATGCGTGATCCGTTATGCGTTACGCGTTGTCGCTTTATGCATTATGCGTTATGCGTTTTGCTTTATGCGTTATGCGTTATGCGTTATGGGTTATGCGTTATGCGTTATGCGTTATGCGTTATGCGTTATGCGTTAGGCGTTATGCGTTATGCGTTATGCGTTATGCGTTATGCGTTATGCGTTATGAGTAATGCGTGATTCGTTATGTGTTATGCGTTATGCGCAATGCGTTATGCGTTATGCGTTATGCGTTATGCGTTATGATTAATGCGTGATCCGTTATGCGTTATGCGTTATGCGTTATGAGTAATGCGTGATCCGTTATGCGTTATGCGTTATGAGTAATGCGTGATCCGTTATGCGTTATGCGTTATGCATTATGCGTTATGCGTTATGCGTTATTCGTTATGCGTTATGCGTTATGAGAAATGGGAGATCCGTTATGCGTTATGCGTTATGCGTTATGCGTTATGCGTTATGAGTAATGCGTGATCCGTTATGCGTTATGCGTTATGAGTAATGCGTGATCCGTTATGTGTTATGCGTTATGCATTATGCGTTATGGGTTATGCGTTATGCGTTATGCGTTATGCGTTATGCTTTATGCGTTACGCGTTATGCGTAATGCGATTTGCGTTATGCGTTATGCATTATGGGTTGTGCGTTATGAGTCATGCGTTATGCGTTATGCGTTTTGCTTTATGCGTTATGCGTTATGGGTTATGCGTTATGCGTTATGCGTTATGCGTTATGAGTAATGCGTGATCCGTTATGTGTTATGCGTTATGCGTTATGCGTTACGCGTTTTGCGTTATGCGTTATGCGTTATGCGTTATGCGTTATGCGTTATGCGTTATGCGTTATGCGTTATGCGTTATGTGTTATGCATTATGCGTTATGCGTTATTCGTTATGCGTTATGCGTTATGCGTTATGCGTTATGCGTTATGCGTTATGCGTTATGCGTTATGCGTTATGCGTTATGCGATTTGCGTTATGCGTTATGGGTTGTGCGTTAGGAGTCATGCGTTATGCGTTATGCATTATGCGTTTTGCTTTATGCGTTATGCGTTATGGGTTATGCGTTATGCGTTTGCGTTATGCGTTATGAGTAATGCGTGATTCGTTATGTGTTCTGCGTTATGCGCTATGCGTTATGCGTTATGCGTTATGCGATTTGCGTCATGCATTATGCGTTATGCGTTATGCGTTATGCGTTATGCGTTATCCGTTATGGGTTATACGTTATGCGTTATGCGTTATGCGTTATGCGTTATGCGTTATGCGTTATGCGTTATGAGTAATGCGTGATCCGTTATGCGTTATGCGTTATGCGTTATGCGTTATGCGTTATGGGTTATGCGTTATGCGTTATGCGTTATGCGTTATGCGTTATGCGTTATGCGTTATGCGTTATGCGTTATGGGTTATGCGTTATGCGTTATGCGTTATGAGTAATGCGTGATCCGTTATGTGTTATGCGTTATGCGCTATGCGCTATGCGTTATGCGTTATGCGTTATGCGTTATGGGTTATGAGTAATGCGTGATCCGTTATGCGTTATGCGTTATGAGAAATGGGAGATCCGTTATGCGTTATGCGTTATGCGTTAAGCGTTATGAGTAATGCGTGATCCGTTATGCGTTATGCGTTATGCGTTATGCGTTATGCTTTATGCATTATGCGATATGCGTTATGCGATTTGCGTTATGCGTTATGGGTCATGCGTTAAGCGTTATGCGTTATGCGTTATGGGTTATGCGTTATGTGTTATGCGTGATCCGTTATGCGTTATGCGTTATGCGTTATGCGTTATGCGTTATGCGTTATGTGTTATCCGTTATGCGTTATGCGTTATGCGTTATGAGTAATGCGTGAAACGTTATGCGTTATTCGTTATGCGTTATGCGTTATGCGTTATGAGTAAAGCGTGATCCGTTATGCGTTATGCGTTATGCGCTATGAGTAATGCGTGATCCGTTATGCGTTATGCGTTATGAGTAATGCGTGATCCGTTATGCGTTATGCGTTATCCATTTAGCGTTATGCGTTATGTGTTATGCGTTATGCGTTATGCGTTATGCGTTATGCGTTATGCGTTATGCTTTATGCATTATGCGTTATGGGTTATGCGATTTGCGTTATGCGTTATGCGTTATGCGTTATGCGTTATGTGTTATCTGTTGTGCGTTATCCGCTATGCGATATGCGTTTTGCTTTATGAGTTATGAGTTGTGCGTTATACGTTATGCGTGACTCGTTATGTGTTCTGCGTTATGCGCTATGCGTTATGCGTTATGCGTTATGCGATTTGCGTCATGCGTTATGCGTTATGCGTTATGCGTTATGCGTTATGCGTTATGCGTTATGCGTTATCCGTTATGGGTTATACGTTATGCGTTATGCGTTATGCGTTATGCGTTATGCGTTATGCGTTATGAGTAATGCGTGATCCGTTATGCGTTATGCGTTATGCGTTATGCGTTATGAGTAATGCGTGATCCGTTATGCGTTATGCGTTAAGAGTAATGCGTGATCCGTTATGCGTTATGCGTTATGCATTAAGCGTTATGCGTTATGCGTTATGCGTTATGCGTTATGCGTTATGCGTGTTGCTTTATGCGTTAGGCGTTATGGGTTATGCGTTATGCCTTATGCGTTATGCGTTATGAGTAATGCGTGATCCGTTATGTGTTACGCGTTATGCGCTATGCGTTATGCGTTATGAGTAATGCGTGATCCGTTATGTGTTATGCGTTATGCGCTATGCGCTATGCGTTATGCGTTATGCGTTATGCGTTATGGGTTATGAGTAATGCGTGATCCGTTATGCGTTATGCGTTATGAGAAATGGGAGATCCGTTATGCGTTATGCGTTATGCGTTATGCGTTAAGCGTTATGAGTAATGCGTGATCCGTTATGCGTTAAGCGTTATGCGTTATACGTTATGCGTTATGCGGAATGCGTCATCCGTTATGCGTTATGAGTAATGCATGATCCGTCATGCGTTATGCGTTAGGCGTTATGCGTTTTGCGTTATGCGTTATGAGTAATGCGAGATCCGTTACGCGTTATGCGTTATGCGTTATGCGTTATGCGTTATGCGTTATGGGTTATGCGTTATGCGTTTTGCGTTATGCGTTATGCGTTATGCGATTTGCGTCATGCGTTATGCGTTATGCGTTATGCGTTATGCGTTATGCGTTATGCGTTATGCGTTATCCGTTATGGGTTATACGTTATGCGTTATGCGTTATGCGTTATGCGTTATGCGTTATGCGTTATGCGTTATGCGTTATGCGTTATGCGTTATGTGTTATGCATTAAGCGTTATGCGTTATTCGTTATGCGTTATGCGTTATGCGTTATGCGTTATGCGTTATGCGTTATGCGTTATGCGTTATGCGTTATGCGTTATGCGATTTGCGTTATGCGTTATGCGTTATGGGTTGTGCGTTACGAGTCATGCGTTATGCGTTATGCGTTATGCGTTTTGCTTTATGCGTTATGCGTTATGGGTTATGCGTTATGCGTTTGCGTTATGCGTTATGGGTAATGCGTGATTCGTTATGTGTTCTGCGTTATGCGCTATGCGTTATGCGTTATGCGTTATGCGATTTGCGTCATGCGTTATGCGTTATGCGTTATGCGTTATGCGTTATGCGTTATGCGTTATGCGTTATCCGTTATGGGTTATACGTTATGCGTTATGCGTTATGCGTTATGCGTTATGCGTTATGCGTTATGAGTAATGCGTGATCCGTTATGCGTTATGCGTTATGCGTTATGCGTTATGCGTTATGGGTTATGCGTTATGCGTTATGCGTTATGCGTTATGCGTTATGCGTTATGGGTTATGCGTTATGCGTTATGCGTTATGAGTAATGCGTGATCCGTTATGTGTTATGCGTTATGCGCTATGCGCTATGCGTTATGCGTTATGCGTTATGCGTTATGGGTTATGAGTAATGCGTGATCCGTTATGCGTTATGCGTTATGCATTATGCGTTATGGGTTATGCGTTATGCGTTATGCGTTATGCGTTATGCTTTATGCGTTATGCGTTATGCGTTATGCGATTTGCGTCATGCGTTATGCGTTATGCGTTATGCGTTATGCGTTATGCGTTATGCGTTATGCGTTATCCGTTATGGGTTATACGTTATGCGTTTTGCTTTATGCGTTATGCGTTATGGGTTATGCGTTATGCGTTATGCGTTATGAGTAATGCGTGATCCGTTATGTGTTATGCGTTATGCGCTATGCGTTATGCGTTATGCGTTATGGGTTATGAGTAATGCGTGATCCGTTATGCGTTATGCTTTGTGCGTTATGCGTTATGCGTTACGCGTATTGCGTTATGCGCTATGGGTCATGCGTTAAGCGTTATGCGTTATGCGTTATGCGTTATGCGGAATGCGTCATCCGTTATGCGTTATAAGTAATGCGTGATCCGTCATGCGTTATGCGTTAGGCGTTATGCGTTTTGCGTTATGCGTTATGAGTAATGCGAGATCCGTTACGCGTTATGCGTTATGCGTTATGCGTTATGGGTTGTGCGTTACGAGTCATGCGTTATGCGTTATGCGTTATGCGTTTTGCTTTATGCGTTATGCGTTATGGGTTATGCGTTATGCGTTATGCGTTATGCGTTATGAGTAATGCGTGATCCGTTATGTGTTATGCGTTATGCGTTATGCGTTACGCGTTTTGCGTTATGCGTTATGCGTTATGCGTTATGCGTTATGTGTTATGCATTATGCGTTATGCGTTATTCGTTATGCGTTATGCGTTATGCGTTATGCGTTATGCGTTATGCGTTATGCGTTATGCGTTATGCGTTATGCGTTATGCGTTATGCGATTTGCGTTATGCGTTATGCGTTATGGGTTGTGCGTTACGAGTCATGCGTTATGCGTTATGCGTTATGCGTTTTGCTTTATGCGTTATGCGTTATGGGTTATGCGTTATGCGTTTGCGTTATGCGTTATGAGTAATGCGTGATTCGTTATGTGTTCTGCGTTATGCGCTATGCGTTATGCGTTATGCGTTATGCGTTATGAGTCATGCGTTATGCGTTATGCGTTTTGCTTTATGCGTTATGCGTTATGGGTTATGCGTTATGCGTTATGCGTTATGAGTAATGCGTGATCCGTTATGTGTTATGCGTTATGCGCTATGCGTTATGCGTTATGCGTTATGCGTTGTGGGTTATGAGTAATGCGTGATCCGTTATGCGTTATGCTTTATGCGTTATGCGTTATGCGTTACGCGTATTGCGTTATGCGCTATGGGTCATGCGTTAAGCGTTATGCGTTATACGTTATGCGTTATGCGGAATGCGTCATCCGTTATGCGTTATGAGTAATGCATGATCCGTCATGCGTTATGCGTTAGGCGTTATGCGTTTTGCGTTATGCGTTATGAGTAATGCGAGATCCGTTACGCGTTATGCGTTATGCGTTATGCGTTATGCGTTATGCGTTATGGGTTATGCGTTATGCGTTTTGTGTTATGCGTTATGCGTTATGAGTTATGAGTTATGCGATATGCGTTATGCGTTATGCGTTATGCGTGATCCGTTATGTGTTATGCGTTATGCGCTATGCGTTATGCGTTATGCGTTATGCGTTGTGGGTTATGAGTAATGCGTGATCCGTTATGCGTTATGCTTTATGCGTTATGCGTTATGCGTTATGCGTTATGCGTTATGGGTTATGCGTTATGCGTTTTGCGTTATGCGTTATGCGTTATTCGTTATGCGTTATGCGTTATGAGAAATGCGAGATCCGTTATGCTTTATGCGTTTTGCGTTATGCGTTATGGGTCATGCGTTATGCGTTATGCGTTATGCTTTATGCGTCACGCGTTATGCGTTATGCGATTTGCGTTATGCGTTATGCGTTATGCGTTATGGGTTGTGCGTTATGAGTCATGCGTTATGCGTTATGCGTTTTGCTTTATGCGTTATGCGTTATGGGTTATGTGTTATGCGTTATGCGTTATGAGTAATGCGTGATCCATTATGTGTTATGCGTTATGCGTTATGCGTTACGCGTTTTGCGTTATGCGTTATGCGTTATGCGTTATGCGTTATGCGTTATGCGTTATGCATTATGCGTTATGCGTTATGCGTTATGCGTTATGCGTTATGCGTTATGCGTTATGCGTTATGCGTTATGCGTTATGCGATTTGCGTTATGCGTTATGCATTATGGGTTGTGCGTTATGAGTCATGCGTTATGCGTTATGCGTTATGCGTTTTGCTTTATGCGTTATGCGTTATGGGTTATGCGTTATGCGTTTGCGTTATGCGTTATGAGTAATGCGTGATCCGTTATGTGTCCTGCGTTATGCGCTATGCGTTATGCGTTATGCGTTATGCGATTTGCGTTATGCGTTATGCGTTACGCGTTTTGCGTTATGCGTTATGCGTTATGCGTTATGCGTTATGCGTTATGCATTATGCGTTATGCGTTATTCGTTATGCGTTATGCGTTATGCGTTATGCGTTATGCGTTATGCGTTATGCGTTATGCGTTATGCGATTTGCGTTATGCGTTATGCGTTATGGGTTGTGCGTTACGAGTCATGCGTTATGCGTTATGCGTTAAGCGTTTTGTTTTATGCGTTATGCGTTATGGGTTATGCGTTATGCGTTTGCGTTATGCGTTATGAGTAATGCGTGATTCGTTATGTGTTCTGCGTTATGCGCTATGCGTTATGCGTTATGCGTTATGCGTTATGAGTCATGCGTTATGCGTTATGCGTTTTGCTTTATGCGTTATGCGTTATGGGTTATGCGTTATGCGTTATGCGTTATGAGTAATGCGTGATCCGTTATGTGTTATGCGTTATGCGCTATGCGTTATGCGTTATGCGTTATGCATTGTGGGTTATGAGTAATGCGTGATCCGTTATGCGTTATGCTTTATGCGTTATGCGTTATGCGTTACGCGTATTGCGTTATGCGCTATGGGTCATGCGTTAAGCGTTATGCGTTATACGTTATGCGTTATGCGGAATGCGTCATCCGTTATGCGTTATGAGTAATGCATGATCCGTCATGCGTTATGCGTTAGGCGTTATGCGTTTTGCGTTATGCGTTATGAGTAATGCGAGATCCGTTACGCGTTATGCGTTATGCGTTATGCGTTATGCGTTATGCGTTATGCGTTATGGGTTATGCGTTATGCGTTTTGCGTTATGCGTTATGCGTTATGCGTTATGAGTTATGCGATATGCGTTATGCGTTATGCGTTATGCGTGATCCGTTATGTGTTATGCGTTATGCGCGATGCGTTATGCGTTATGCGTTATGCGTTGTGGGTTATGAGTAATGCGTGATCCGTTATGCGTTATGCTTTATGCGTTATGCGTTATGCGTTATGCGTTATGCGTTATGGGTTATGCGTTATGCGTTTTGCGTTATGCGTTATGCGTTATTCGTTATGCGTTATGCGTTATGAGAAATGCGAGATCCGTTATGCTTTATGCGTTTTGCGTTATGCGTTATGGGTTATGCGTTATGCGTTATGCTTTATGCGTCACGCGTTATGCGTTATGCGATTTGCGTTATGCGTTATGCGTTATGCGTTATGGGTTGTGCGTTATGAGTCATGCGTTATGCGTTATGCGTTTTGCTTTATGCGTTATGCGTTATGGGTTATGCGTTATGCGTTATGCGTTATGAGTAATGCGTGATCCATTATGTGTTATGCGTTATGCGTTATGCGTTATGCGTTTTGCGTTATGCGTTATGCGTTATGCGTTATGCGTTATGCGTTATGCGTTATGCGTTATGCGTTATGCATTATGCGTTATGCGTTATGCGTTATGCGTTATGCGTTATGCGTTATGCGTAATGCGTTATGCGTTATGCGTTATGCGTTATGCGTTATGCGTTATGGGTTATGAGTAATGCGTGATCCGTTATGCGTTATGCGTTACGCGTAATGCGTTATGCGCTATGGGTCATGCGTTAAGCGTTATGCGTTATGCGTTATGCGTTATGCGTTATGCGTTATGCGTAATGCGTTATGCGTTATGCGTTATGCGTTATGCGTAATGCGTTATGCGTTATGCGTTATGCGTTATGGGTTATGCGTTATGCGTTATGATTTATGCGTTATGCGTTATGCGTTATGCGTTATGCGTTATGCGTTATGCGTTATGCGCTATGGGTCATGCGTTAAGCGTTATGCGTTATGCGTTATGCGTTATGCGTTATGCGTTATGCGTTATGCGTTATGCGTTATGCGTTATGCGTTATGCGTTATGCGTAATGCGCTATGCGTTATGCGTTATGCGTTATGCGTTATGCGTTATGCGTTATGCGTTATGCGTTATGCGTTATGCGTTATGTGTTATGCGTTGTGCGTTAACCGCTATGCGTTATGCTTTATGCGTTATGCGTTATGCGTTACGCGTAATGCGTTATGCGCTATGGGTCATGCGTAATGCGTTATGCGTTATGCGATATGCGTTATGGGTTATGCGTTATGCGTTATGCGTTATGCGTTATGCGTTACGCGTTACGCGTTACGCGTTATGCGTTATGCGTTATGCGTTATGCGTTATGCGTTATGCGTTATGGGTTATGCGTTATGCGTTATGCGTTATGCGTTATGCGTTATGCGTTATGCGTTATGCGTTATGCGTTATGCGTTATGCGTTATGCGTTATGCGTTATGCGTTATGCGTTATGCGTTATGCGTTATGCGTTATGCGTTATGCGTTATGCGTTATGCGTTATGCGTTATGCGTTATGCGTTATGCGTTATGCGTTATGCGTTATGCGTTATGCGTTATGCGTTATGCGTTATGCGTTATGCGTTATGCGTTATGCTATTTGCGTTATGCGTTATGCGTTATGCGTTATGCGTAATGCGTTATGCGTTATGCGTTATGAGTAATGCGTGATCCGTTATGCGTTATGCGTTATGCGTTATGCGTTATGCGTTATGCGTTATGCGTTATGGGTTATGAGTAATGCGTGATCCGTTATGCGCTATGGGTCATGCGTTAAGCGTTATGCGTTATGCGTTATGCGTTATGCGTTATGCGTTATGCGTTATGCGTTATGCGTTATGCGTTATGCGTTATGCGTTATGCGTTATGCGTTATGCGTTATGCGTTATGCGTTATGCGTTATGCGTTATGCGTTATGCGTTATGCGTTATGCGTTATGCGTTATGCGTTATGCGTTATGCGTTATGCGTTATGCGTTATGCGTTATGCTATTTGCGTTATGCGTTATGCGTTATGCGTTATGCGTTATGCGTTATGCGTTATGCGTTATGCGTTATGCGATTTGCGTTATGCGTTATGCATTATGGGTTGTGCGTTATGAGTCATGCGTTATGCGTTATGCGTTATGCGTTTTGCTTTATGCGTTATGCGTTATGGGTTATGCGTTATGCGTTTGCGTTATGCGTTATGAGTAATGCGTGATCCGTTATGTGTCCTGCGTTATGCGCTATGCGTTATGCGTTATGCGTTATGCGATTTGCGTTATGCGTTATGCGTTACGCGTTTTGCGTTATGCGTTATGCGTTATGCGTTATGCGTTATGTGTTATGCATTATGCGTTATGCGTTATTCGTTATGCGTTATGCGTTATGCGTTATGCGTTATGCGTTATGCGTTATGCGTTATGCGTTATGCGATTTGCGTTATGCGTTATGCGTTATGGGTTGTGCGTTACGAGTCATGCGTTATGCGTTATGCGTTAAGCGTTTTGTTTTATGCGTTATGCGTTATGGGTTATGCGTTATGCGTTTGCGTTATGCGTTATGAGTAATGCGTGATTCGTTATGTGTTCTGCGTTATGCGCTATGCGTTATGCGTTATGCGTTATGCGTTATGAGTCATGCGTTATGCGTTATGCGTTTTGCTTTATGCGTTATGCGTTATGGGTTATGCGTTATGCGTTATGCGTTATGAGTAATGCGTGATCCGTTATGTGTTATGCGTTATGCGCTATGCGTTATGCGTTATGCGTTATGCATTGTGGGTTATGAGTAATGCGTGATCCGTTATGCGTTATGCTTTATGCGTTATGCGTTATGCGTTACGCGTATTGCGTTATGCGCTATGGGTCATGCGTTAAGCGTTATGCGTTATACGTTATGCGTTATGCGGAATGCGTCATCCGTTATGCGTTATGAGTAATGCATGATCCGTCATGCGTTATGCGTTAGGCGTTATGCGTTTTGCGTTATGCGTTATGAGTAATGCGAGATCCGTTACGCGTTATGCGTTATGCGTTATGCGTTATGCGTTATGCGTTATGCGTTATGGGTTATGCGTTATGCGTTTTGCGTTATGCGTTATGCGTTATGCGTTATGAGTTATGCGATATGCGTTATGCGTTATGCGTTATGCGTGATCCGTTATGTGTTATGCGTTATGCGCGATGCGTTATGCGTTATGCGTTATGCGTTGTGGGTTATGAGTAATGCGTGATCCGTTATGCGTTATGCTTTATGCGTTATGCGTTATGCGTTATGCGTTATGCGTTATGGGTTATGCGTTATGCGTTTTGCGTTATGCGTTATGCGTTATTCGTTATGCGTTATGCGTTATGAGAAATGCGAGATCCGTTATGCTTTATGCGTTTTGCGTTATGCGTTATGGGTTATGCGTTATGCGTTATGCTTTATGCGTCACGCGTTATGCGTTATGCGATTTGCGTTATGCGTTATGCGTTATGCGTTATGGGTTGTGCGTTATGAGTCATGCGTTATGCGTTATGCGTTTTGCTTTATGCGTTATGCGTTATGGGTTATGCGTTATGCGTTATGCGTTATGAGTAATGCGTGATCCATTATGTGTTATGCGTTATGCGTTATGCGTTACGCGTTTTGCGTTATGCGTTATGCGTTATGCGTTATGCGTTATGCGTTATGCGTTATGCGTTATGCGTTATGCATTATGCGTTATGCGTTATGCGTTATGCGTTATGCGTTATGCGTTATGCGTAATGCGTTATGCGTTATGCGTTATGCGTTATGCGTTATGCGTTATGGGTTATGAGTAATGCGTGATCCGTTATGCGTTATGCGTTACGCGTAATGCGTTATGCGCTATGGGTCATGCGTTAAGCGTTATGCGTTATGCGTTATGCGTTATGCGTTATGCGTTATGCGTAATGCGTTATGCGTTATGCGTTATGCGTTATGCGTAATGCGTTATGCGTTATGCGTTATGCGTTATGGGTTATGCGTTATGCGTTATGATTTATGCGTTATGCGTTATGCGTTATGCGTTATGCGTTATGCGTTATGCGTTATGCGCTATGGGTCATGCGTTAAGCGTTATGCGTTATGCGTTATGCGTTATGCGTTATGCGTTATGCGTTATGCGTTATGCGTTATGCGTTATGCGTTATGCGTTATGCGTAATGCGCTATGCGTTATGCGTTATGCGTTATGCGTTATGCGTAATGCGTTATGCGTTATGCGTTATGCGTTATGCGTTATGTGTTATGCGTTGTGCGTTAACCGCTATGCGTTATGCTTTATGCGTTATGCGTTATGCGTTACGCGTAATGCGTTATGCGCTATGGGTCATGCGTAATGCGTTATGCGTTATGCGATATGCGTTATGGGTTATGCGTTATGCGTTATGCGTTATGCGTTATGCGTTACGCGTTACGCGTTACGCGTTATGCGTTATGCGTTATGCGTTATGCGTTATGCGTTATGCGTTATGGGTTATGCGTTATGCGTTATGCGTTATGCGTTATGCGTTATGCGTTATGCGTTATGCGTTATGCGTTATGCGTTATGCGTTATGCGTTATGCGTTATGCGTTATGCGTTATGCGTTATGCGTTATGCGTTATGCGTTATGCGTTATGCGTTATGCGTTATGCGTTATGCGTTATGCGTTATGCGTTATGCGTTATGCGTTATGCGTTATGCGTTATGCGTTATGCGTTATGCGTTATGCGTTATGCGTTATGCTATTTGCGTTATGCGTTATGCGTTATGCGTTATGCGTAATGCGTTATGCGTTATGCGTTATGAGTAATGCGTGATCCGTTATGCGTTATGCGTTATGCGTTATGCGTTATGCGTTATGCGTTATGCGTTATGGGTTATGAGTAATGCGTGATCCGTTATGCGCTATGGGTCATGCGTTAAGCGTTATGCGTTATGCGTTATGCGTTATGCGTTATGCGTTATGCGTTATGCGTTATGCGTTATGCGTTATGCGTTATGCGTTATGCGTTATGCGTTATGCGTTATGCGTTATGCGTTATGCGTTATGCGTTATGCGTTATGCGTTATGCGCTATGCGTTATGCGTTATGCGTTATGCGTTATGCGTTGTGCGTTATGCGTTATGGGTTATGAGTAATGCGTGATCCGTTATGCGCTATGGGTCATGCGTTAAGCGTTATGCGTTATGCGTTATGCGTTATGCGTTATGCGTTATGCGTTATGCGTTATGCGTTATGCGTTATGCGTTATGCGTTATGCGTTATGCGTTATGCGTTATGCGTTATGCGTTATGCGGTATGCGTTATGCGTTATGCGTTATGCGCTATGGGTCATGCGTTTAGCGTTATGCTTTATGCGTTATGCGTTATGCGTTATGCGTTATGCGTTATGCGTTATGCGTTATGCCTTATGCGTTATGCGTTATGCGTTATGCGTTATGCGTTATGCGTTATGCGTTATGCGTTATGCGTTATGCGATATGCGTTATGCGTTATGCGTTATGCGTTATGCATTATGCGTTATGCGTTACGCGTAATGCGTTATGCGCTATGGGTCATGCGTTAAGCGTTATGCGTTATGCGTTATGCGTTATGCGTTATGCGTTATGCGTTATACGTTATGCGTTATGCGTTATGCGTTATGCGTTATGCGTTATGCGTTATGCGATATGCGTTATGCGTTATGCGTTATGCGTTATGAGTAATGCGTGATCCGTTATGTGTTATGCGTTATGCGCTATGCGTTATGCGTTATGCGTTATGCGTTATGATTAATGCGTGATCCGTTATGCGTTATGCGTTATGCGTTATGAGTAATGCGTGATCCGTTATGTGTTATGCGTTATGCGTTACGCGTTTTGCGTTATGCGTTATGCGTTATGCGTTATGCGTTATGCGTTATGCGTTATGCGTTATGCGTTATGCGTTATGCGTTATGCGTTATGCGTTATGTGTTATGCATTATGCGTTATGCGTTATTCGTTATGCGTTATGCGTTATGCGTTATGCGATTTGCGTCATGCGTTATGCGTTATGCGTTATGCGTTATGCGTTATGCGTTATGCGTTATCCGTTATGGGTTATACGTTATGCGTTATGCGTTATGCGTTATGCGTTATGCGTTATGCGTTATGCGTTATGAGTAATGCGTGATCCGTTATGCGTTATGCGTTATGCGTTATGGGTTATGCGTTATGCGTTATGCGTTATGAGTAATGCGTGATAAGTTATGTGTTATGCGTTATGCGCTATGCGCTATGCGTTATGCGTTATGCGTTATGCGTTATGGGTTATGAGTAATGCGTGATCCGTTATGCGTTATGCTTTATGCGTTAGGCGTTATGCGTTATGCTTTATGCATTATGCGATATGCGTTATGCGATTTGTGTTATGCGTTATGCGTTATGGGTTGTGCGTTATGAGTCATGCGTTGTGCGTTATGCGTTTTGCTTTATGCGTTATGCGTTATGGGTTATGCGTTATGCGTTATGCGTTATGAGTAATGCGTGATCCGTTATGTGTTATGCGTTATGCGTTATGCGTTATGGGTTATGAGTAATGCGTGATCCGTTATGCGTTATGCTTTGTGCGTTATGCGTTATGCGTTACGCGTATTGCGTTATGCGCTATGGGTCATGCGTTAAGCGTTATGCGTTATGCGTTATGCGTTATGCGGAATGCGTCATCCGTTATGCGTTATAAGTAATGCGTGATCCGTCATGCGTTATGCGTTAGGCGTTATGCGTTTTGCGTTATGCGTTATGAGTAATGCGTGATCCGTTATGTGTTATGCGTTATGCGCTATGCGTTATGCGTTATGCGTTATGCGTTATGATTAATGCGTGATCCGTTATGCGTTATGCGTTATGCGTTATGAGTAATGCGTGATCCGTTATGCGTTATGCGTTATGAGTAATGCGTGATCCGTTATGCGTTATGCGTTATGCATTATGCGTTATGCGTTATGCGTTATTCGTTATGCGTTACGCGTTATGCGTTATGCGTTATGCGCTATGGGTCATGCGTTAAGCGTTATGCGTTATGCGTTATGCGTTATGAGTAATGCGTGATCCGTTATGCGTTATGCGTTAAGAGTAATGCGTGATCCGTTATGCGTTATGCGTGATCCGTTATTCGTTATGCTTTATGCGTTATGCGTTATGCGTTACGCGTTATGCGTTATGCGTTATGCGTTATGCGTTATGCGTTATGCGTTATGGGTTATGAGTAATGCGTGATCCGTTATGCGTTATGCGTTATGCGTTACGCGTAATGCGTTATGCGCTATGGGTCATGCGTTAAACGTTATGCGTTATGCGTTATGCGTTATGCGTTATGCGTTATGCGTTATGCGTTATGCGTTATGCGTTATGGGTTATGCTATTTGCGTTATGCGTTATGCGTTATGCGTTATGCGTTATGCGTTATGAGTAATGCGTGATCCGTTATGCGTTATGCGTTATGCGTTATGCGTTATGCGTTATGCGTTATGCGTTATGCGTTATGCGTTATGCGTTATGCGTTATGCGTTATGTGTTATGCGTTGTGCCTTATCCGCTATGCATTAAGCGTTTTACGTTATGCGTGATCCGTTATGCGTTATGCGTTATGCGTTATGCGTTATGCGTTATGCGTTATGGGTTATGAGTAATGCGTGATCCGTTATGCGCTATGCGTTATGCGTTACGCATAATGCGTTATGCGGTATGGGTCATGCGTTAAGCGTTATGCGTTATGCGTTATGCGTTATGCGTTATGCGTTATGCGTTATGCGTTATGCGTTATGCGTTATGCGTTATGCGTTATGCGTTATGGGTTATGAGTAATGCGTGATCCGTTATGCGTTATGCGTTATGCGTTACGCGTAATGCGTTATGCGCTATGGGTCACGCGTTAAGCGTTATGCGTTATGCGTTATGCGTTATGCGTTATGCGTTATGCGTTATGCGTAATGCGTTATGCGTTATGCGTTATGCGTTATGCGTAATGCGTTATGCGTTATGCGTTATGCGTTATGGGTTATGCGTTATGCGTTATGCGTTATGCGTTATGCGTTATGCGTTATGCATTATGCGTTATGCGCTATGGGTCATGCGTTAAGCGTTATGCGTTATGCGTAATGCGTTATGCGTTATGCGTTATGCGTTATGCGTTATGCGTTATGCGTTATGCGTTATGCGTTATGCGTAATGCGTTATGCGTTATGCGTTATGCGTTATGCGTTATGCGTAATGCGTTATGCGTTATGCGTTATGCGTTATGCGTTATGTGTTATGCGTTGTGCGTTAACCGCTATGCGTTATGCTTTATGCGTTATGCGTTATGCGTTACGCGTAATGCGTTATGCGCTATGCGTTATGCGTTATGCGTTATGCGTTATGCGTTATGTGTTATGCGTTGTGCCTTATCCGCTATGCATTAAGCGTTTTACGGTATGCGTGATCCGTTATGCGTTATGCGTTATGCGTTATGCGTTATGCGTTATGCGTTATGGGTTATGAGTAATGCGTGATCCGTTATGCGCTATGCGTTATGCGTTACGCGTAATGCGTTATGCGCTATGGGTCATGCGTTAAGCGTTATGCGTTATGCGTTATGCGTTATGCGTTATGCGTTATGCGTTATGCGTTATGCGTTATGCGTTATGCGTTATGCGTTATGCGTTATGCGTTATGGGTTATGAGTAATGCGTGATCCGTTATGCGTTATGCGTTATGCGTTACGCGTAATGCGTTATGCGCTATGGGTCACGCGTTAAGCGTTATGCGTTATGCGTTATGCGTTATGCGTTATGCGTTATGCGTTATGCGTAATGCGTTATGCGTTATGCGTTATGCGTTATGCGTAATGCGTTATGCGTTATGCGTTATGCGTTATGGGTTATGCGTTATGCGTTATGCGTTATACGTTATGCGTTATGCGATATGCGTTATGCGTTATGCGCTATGGGTCATGCGTTAAGCGTTATGCGTTATGCGTTATGCGTTATGCGTTATGCGTTATGCGTTATGCGTTATGCGTTATGCGTTATGCGTTATGCGTTATGCGTTATGCGTTATGCGTTATGCGTTATGCGTAATGCGTTATGCGTTATGCGTTATGCGTTATGCGTTATGCGTAATGCGTTATGCGTTATGCGTTATGCGTTATGCGTTATGTGTTATGCGTTGTGCGTTAACCGCTATGCGTTATGCTTTATGCGTTATGCGTTATGCGTTACGCGTAATGCGTTATGCGCTATGGGTCATGCGTAATGCGTTATGCGTTATGCGTTATGCGTTATGGGTTATGCGTTATGCGTTATGCGTTATGCGTTATGCGTTACGCGTTATGCGTTACGCGTTACGCGTTACGCGTTATGCGTTATGCGTTATGCGTTATGCGTTATGCGTTATGCGTTATGGGTTATGCGTTATGCGTTATGCGTTATGCGTTACGCGTTATGCGTTACGCGTTACGCGTTACGCGTTATGCTTTATGCGTTACGCGTTATGCGTTATGCGATTTGCGTTATGCGTTATGCGTTATGGGTTGTGCGTTATGAGTCATGCGTTATGCGTTATGCGTTATGCGTTATGCGTTATGCGTTATGCGTTATGCGTTATGCGTTATGCGTTATGCGTTATGCGTTATGCGTTATGCGTTATGCGTTATGCGTTATGAGTAATGCGTGATCCGTTATGTGTTATGCGTTATGCGCTATGCGTTATGCGTTATGCGTTATGCGTTATGATTAATGCGTGATCCGTTATGCGTTATGCGTTATGCGTTAATGAGTAATGCGTGATCCGTTATGTGTTATGCGTTATGCGCTATGCGTTATGCGTTATGCGTTATGCGTTATGATTAATGCGTGATCCGTTATGTGTTATGCGTTATGCGCTATGCGTTATGCGTTATGCGTTATGCGTTATGGGTTATGAGTAATACGTGATCCGTTATGCGTTATGCTTTGTGCGTTATGCGTTACGCGTATTCCGTTATGCGCTATGGGTCATGCGTTAAGCGTTATGCGTTATGCGTTATGCTTTATGCGGAATGAGTCATCCGTTATGCGTTATAAGTAATGCGTGATCCGTCATGCGTTATGCGTTAGGCGTTATGCGTTTTGCGTTATGCGTTATGAGTAATGCGAGATCCGTTACGCGTTATGCGTTATGCGTTATGCGTTATGCGTTATGCGTTATGCGATTTGCGTTATGCGTTATGCGTTATGGGTTGTGCGTTACGAGTCATGCGTTATGCGTTATGCGTTATGCGTTTTGCTTTATGCGTTATGCGTTATGGGTTATGCGTTATGCGTTATGCGTTATGCGTTATGAGTAATGCGTGATCCGTTATGTGTTATGCGTTATGCGTTATGCGTTACGCGTTTTGCGTTATGCGTTATGCGTTATGCGTTATGCGTTATGCGTTATGCGTTATGCGTTATGCGTTATGCGTTATGTGTTATGCATTATGCGTTATGCGTTATTCGTTATGCGTTATGCGTTATGCGTTATGCGTTATGCGTTATGCGTTATGCGTTATGCGATTTGCGTTATGCGTTATGCGTTATGGGTTGTGCGTTACGAGTCATGCGTTATGCGTTATGCGTTATGCGTTTTGCTTTATGAGTTATGCGTTATGGGTTATGCGTTATGCGTCTGCGTTATGCGTTATGAGTAATGCGTGATTCGTTATGTGTTCTGCGTTATGCGCTATGCGTTATGCGTTATGCGTTATGCGATTTGCGTCATGCGTTATGCGTTATGCGTTATGCGTTATGCGTTATGCGTTATGCGTTATGCGTTATCCGTTATGGGTTATACGTTATGCGTTATGCGTTATGCGTTATGCGTTATGCGTTATGCGTTATGCGTTATGAGTAATGCGTGATCCGTTATGCGTTATGCGTTATGCGTTATGCGTTATGCGTTATGGGTTATGCGTTATGCGTTATGCGTTATGCGTTATGCGTTATGGGTTATGCGTTATGCGTTATGCGTTATGAGTAATGCGTGATAAGTTATGTGTTATGCGTTATGCGCTATGCGCTATGCGTTATGCGTTATGCGTTATGCGTTATGGGTTATGAGTAATGCGTGATCCGTTATGCGTTATGCTTTATGCGTTATGCGTTATGCGTTATGCTTTATGCATTATGCGATATGCGTTATGCGATTTGTGTTATGCGTTATGCGTTATGGGTTGTGCGTTATGAGTCATGCGTTGTGCGTTATGCGTTTTGCTTTATGCGTTATGCGTTATGGGTTATGCGTTATGCGTTATGCGTTATGAGTAATGCGTGATCCGTTATGTGTTATGCGTTATGCGCTATGCGTTATGCGTTATGCGTTATGGGTTATGAGTAATGCGTGATCCGTTATGCGTTATGCTTTGTGCGTTATGCGTTATGCGTTACGCGTATTGCGTTATGCGCTATGGGTCATGCGTTAAGCGTTATGCGTTATGCGTTATGCGTTATGCGGAATGCGTCATCCGTTATGCGTTATAAGTAATGCGTGATCCGTCATGCGTTATGCGTTAGGCGTTATGCGTTTTGCGTTATGCGTTATGAGTAATGCGTGATCCGTTATGTGTTATGCGTTATGCGCAATGCGTTATGCGTTATGCGTTATGCGTTATGCGTTATGCGTTATGCGTTATGCGTTATGCGTTATGAGTAATGCGTGATCCGTTATGCGTTATGCGTTATGCGTTATGGGTTATGCGTTATGCGTTATGCGTTATGCGTTATGCGTTATGGGTTATGCGTTATGCGTTATGCGTTATGAGTAATGCGTGATCCGTTATGTGTTATGCGTTATGCGCTATGCGCTATGCGTTATGCGTTATGCGTTATGCGTTATGCGTTATGGGTTATGAGTAATGCGTGATCCGTTATGCTTTATGCTTTATGCGTTATGCGTTATGCGTTATGCTTTATGCATTATGCGATATGCGTTATGCGATTTGTGTTATGCGTTATGCGTTGTGGGTTATGCGTTATGCGTTATGCGTTACGCGTTTTGCGTTATGCGTTATGCGTTATGCGTTATGCGTTATGCGTTATGCGTTATGCGTTATGCGTTATGCGTTATGCGTTATGCGTTATGCGTTATGCGTTATGCGTTATGCGTTATGCGTTATGCGTTATGTGTTATGCATTATGCGTTATGCGTTATTCGTTATGCGTTATGCGTCATGCGTTATGCGTTATGCGTTATGCGTTATGCGTTATGCGTTATGCGTTATGCGTTATGAGTAATGCGTGATCCGTTATGTGTTATGCGTTATGCGTTATGCGTTACGCGTTTTGCGTTATGCGTTATGCGTTATGCGTTATGCGTTATGCGTTATGCGTTATGCGTTATGCGTTATGCGTTATGCGTTATGTGTTATGCATTATGCGTTATGCGTTATTCGTTATGCGTTATGCGTTATGCGTTATGCGTTATGCGTTATGCGTTATGCGTTATGCGTTATGCGTTATGCGTTATGCGTTATGCGTTATGCCTTATGCGTTATGCGTTATGTGTTATGCATTATGCGTTATGCGTTATTCGTTATGCGTTATGCGTTATGCGTTATGCGTTATGCGTTATGCGTTATGCGTTATGCGTTACGCGTTTTGCGTTATGCGTTATGCGTTATGCGTTATGCGTTATGCGTTATGCGTTATGCGTTATGCGTTATGCGTTATGCGTTATGTGTTATGCATTATGCGTTATGCGTTATTCGTTATGCGTTATGCGTTATGCGTTATGCGTTATGCGTTATGCGTTATGCGTTATGCGTTATGCGTTATGAGTAATGCGTGATCCGTTATGTGTTATGCGTTATGCGTTATGCGTTACGCGTTTTGCGTTATGCGTTATGCGTTATGCGTTATGCGTTATGCGTTATGCGTTATTCGTTATGCGTTATGCGTTATGCGTTATGCGTTATGCGTTATGCGTTATGCGTTATGCGTTATGCGTTATGCGTTATGCGTTATGCGTTATGCGTTATGAGTAATGCGTGATCCGTTATGTGTTATGCGTTATGCGTTATGCGTTATGCGTTTTGCTTTATGCGTTATGCGTTATGTGTTATGCGTTATGCGTTTGCGTTATGCGTTATGAGTAATGCGTGATTCGTTATGTGTTCTGCGTTATGCGCTATGCGTTATGCGTTATGCGTTATGCGATTTGCGTCATGCGTTATGCGTTATGCGTTATGCGTTATGCGTTATGCGTTATGCGTTATGCGTTATCCGTTATGGGTTATACGTTATGCGTTATGCGTTATGCGTTATGCGTTATGCGTTATGAGTAATGCGTGATCCGTTATGCGTTATGCGTTATGCGTTATGCGTTATGGGTTATGCGTTATGCGTTATGCGTTATGCGTTATGCGTTATGCGTTATGGGTTATGCGTTATGCGTTATGCGTTATGAGTAATGCGTGATCCGTTATGTGTTATGCGTTATGCGCTATGCGCTATGCGTTATGCGTTATGCGTTATGCGTTATGGGTTATGAGTAATGCGTGATCCGTTATGCTTTATGCTTTATGCGTTATGCGTTATGCGTTATGCTTTATGCATTATGCGATATGCGTTACGCGATTTGTGTTATGCGTTATGCGTTATGGGTTGTGCGTTATGAGTCATGCGTTGTGCGTTATGCGTTTTGCTTTATGCGTTATGCGTTATGGGTTATGCGTTATGCGTTTTGCGTTATGAGTAATGCGTGATCCGTTATGTGTTATGCGTTATGCGCTATGCGTTATGCGTTATGCGTTATGGGTTATGAGTAATGCGTGATCCGTTATGCGTTATGCTTTGTGCGTTATGCGTTATGCGTTACGCGTATTGCGTTATGCGCTGTGGGTCATGCGTTAAGCGTTATGCGTTATGCGTTATGCGTTATGCGGAATGCGTCATCCGTTATGCGTTATAAGTAATGCGTGATCCGTCATGCGTTATGCGTTAGGCGTTATGCGTTTTGCGTTATGCGTTATGAGTAATGCGTGATCCGTTATGCGTTATGCGTTATGAGTAATGCGTGATCCGTTATGCGTTATGCGTTATGCATTATGCGTTATGCGTTATGCGTTATTCGTTATGCGTTATGCGTTATGAGAAATGGGAGATCCGTTATGCGTTATGCGTTATGCGTTATGCGTTATGCGTTATGAGTAATGCGTGATCCGTTATGCGTTATGCGTTATGAGTAATGCGTGATCCGTTATGCGTTATGCGTTATGCGTTATGCTATTTGCGTTATGCGTTATGCGTTATGGGTTGTGCGTTACGAGTCATGCGTTATGCGTTATGCGTTATGCGTTTTGCTTTATGCGTTATGCGTTATGGGTTATGCGTTATGCGTTTGCGTTATGCGTTATGAGTAATGCGTGATTCGTTATGTGTTCTGCGTTATGCGCTATGCGTTATGCGTTATGCGTTATGCGTTATGCGTTATGCGTTATGCGTTATGCGTTATGCGTAATGCGTTATGCGTTATGCGTTATGCGTTATGCGTTATGCGTAATGCGTTATGCGTTATGCGTTATGCGATTTGCGTTATGCGTTATGCGTTATGGGTTGTGCGTTACGAGTCATGCGTTATGCGTTATGCGTTATGCGTTATGCGTTATGCGTTATGCGTTATGCGTTATGCGTTATGCGTTATGCATTATGCGTTATGCGTTATTCGTTATGCGTAATGCGTTATGCGTTATGCGTTTTGCGTTATGCGTTATGCGTTATGCGTTATGCGTTATGCGTTATGCGTAATGCGTTATGGGTCATGCGTAATGCGTTATGCGTTATGCGTTATGCGTTATGGGTTATGCGTTATGCGTTATGCGTTATGCGTTATGCGTTATGCGTTACGCGTTATGCGTTACGCGTTACGCGTTACGCGTTATGCGTTATGCGTTATGCGTTATGCGTTATGCGTTATGCGTTATGGGTTATGCGTTATGCGTTATGCGTTATGCGTTATGCGTTATGCGTTATGCGTTATGCGTTATGCGTTATGCGTTATGCGTTATGCGTTATGCGTTATGCGTTATGCGTTATGCGTTATGCGTTATGCGTTATGCGTTATGCGTTATGCGTTATGCGTTATGCGTTATGCGTTATGCGTTATGCGTTATGCGTTATGCGTTATGCGTTATGCGTTATGTGTTATGCGTTGTGCCTTATCCGCTATGCGTTAGCGTTTTACGTTATACGTGATCCGTTATGCGTTATGCGTTATGCGTTATGCGTTATGCGTTACGCGTAATGCGTTATGCGTTATGCGTTATGCGTTATGCGTTTTGCGTTATGCGTTATGCGTTATGCGTTATGCGTTATGCGTTATGCGTAATGCGTTATGGGTCATGCGTAATGCGTTATGCGTTATGCGTTATGCGTTATGGGTTATGCGTTATGCGTTATGCGTTATGCGTTACGCGTTACGCGTTACGCGTTATGCGTTATGCGTTATGCGTTATGCGTTATGCGTTATGCGTTATGGGTTATGCGTTATGCGTTATGCGTTATGCGTTATGCGTTATGCGTTATGCGTTATGCGTTATGCGTTATGCGTTATGCGTTATGCGTTATGCGTTATGCGTTATGCGTTATGCGTTATGCGTTATGCGTTATGCGTTATGCGTTATGCGTTATGCGTTATGCGTTATGCGTTATGCGTTATGCGTTATGCGTTATGCGTTATGCGTTATGCGTTATGCGTTATGCGTTATGCGTTATGCGTTATGCGTTATGTGTTATGCGTTGTGCCTTATCCGCTATGCGTTAGCGTTTTACGTTATACGTGATCCGTTATGCGTTATGCGTTATGCGTTATGCGTTATGCGTTACGCGTAATGCGTTATGCGTTATGCGTTATGCGTTATGCGTTATGCGTTATGCGTTATGCGTTATGCGTTACGCGTATTGCGTTATGCGCTGTGGGTCATGCGTTAAGCGTTATGCGTTATGCGTTATGCGTTATGCGGAATGCGTCATCCGTTATGCGTTATAAGTAATGCGTGATCCGTCATGCGTTATGCGTTAGGCGTTATGCGTTTTGCGTTATGCGTTATGAGTAATGCGTGATCCGTTATGCGTTATGCGTTATGAGTAATGCGTGATCCGTTATGCGTTATGCGTTATGCATTATGCGTTATGCGTTATGCGTTATTCGTTATGCGTTATGCGTTATGAGAAATGGGAGATCCGTTATGCGTTATGCGTTATGCGTTATGCGTTATGCGTTATGAGTAATGCGTGATCCGTTATGCGTTATGCGTTATGAGTAATGCGTGATCCGTTATGCGTTATGCGTTATGCGTTATGCTATTTGCGTTATGCGTTATGCGTTATGGGTTGTGCGTTACGAGTCATGCGTTATGCGTTATGCGTTATGCGTTTTGCTTTATGCGTTATGCGTTATGGGTTATGCGTTATGCGTTTGCGTTATGCGTTATGAGTAATGCGTGATTCGTTATGTGTTCTGCGTTATGCGCTATGCGTTATGCGTTATGCGTTATGCGTTATGCGTTATGCGTTATGCGTTATGCGTTATGCGTTATGCGTTATGCGTTATGCGTTATGCGTTATGCGTTATGCGTAATGCGTTATGCGTTATGCGTTATGCGATTTGCGTTATGCGTTATGCGTTATGGGTTGTGCGTTACGAGTCATGCGTTATGCGTTATGCGTTATGCGTTATGCGTTATGCGTTATGCGTTATGCGTTATGCGTTATGTGTTATGCATTATGCGTTATGCGTTATTCGTTATGCGTAATGCGTTATGCGTTATGCGTTTTGCGTTATGCGTTATGCGTTATGCGTTATGCGTTATGCGTTATGCGTAATGCGTTATGGGTCATGCGTAATGCGTTATGCGTTATGCGTTATGCGTTATGGGTTATGCGTTATGCGTTATGCGTTATGCGTTATGCGTTATGCGTTACGCGTTATGCGTTACGCGTTACGCGTTACGCGTTATGCGTTATGCGTTATGCGTTATGCGTTATGCGTTATGCGTTATGGGTTATGCGTTATGCGTTATGCGTTATGCGTTATGCGTTATGCGTTATGCGTTATGCGTTATGCGTTATGCGTTATGCGTTATGCGTTATGCGTTATGCGTTATGCGTTATGCGTTATGCGTTATGCGTTATGCGTTATGCGTTATGCGTTATGCGTTATGCGTTATGCGTTATGCGTTATGCGTTATGCGTTATGCGTTATGCGTTATGCGTTATGCGTTATGCGTTATGCGTTATGCGTTATGCGTTATGCGTTATGTGTTATGCGTTGTGCCTTATCCGCTATGCGTTAGCGTTTTACGTTATACGTGATCCGTTATGCGTTATGCGTTATGCGTTATGCGTTATGCGTTACGCGTAATGCGTTATGCGTTATGCGTTATGCGTTATGCGTTATGCGTTATGCGTTATGCTTTATGCGTTATGCGTTATGCGTTATGCGTTATGCGTTATGCGTTATGCGTTATGCGTTATGCGTTATGCGTTATGCGTTATGCGTTATGCGTTATGCGTTATGCGTTATGCGTTATGCGTTATGCGTTATGCGTTATGCGTTATGCGTTATGCGTTATGCGTTATGCGTTATGCGTTATGCGTTATGCGTTATGCGTTATGCGTTATGCGTTACGCGTAATGCGTTATGCGCTATGGGTCATGCGTTAAGCGTTATGGATTATGCGTTATGCGTTATGCGTTATGCGTTATGCGTTATGCGTTATGCGTTATACGTTATGCGTTATGCGTTATGCGTTATGCGTTATGCGTTATGCGTTATGCGTTATGAGTAATGCGTGATCCGTTATGCGTTATGCGTTATGCGTTATGGGTTATGCGTTATGCGTTATGCGTTATGCGTTATGCTTTATGCGTTACGCGTTATGCGTTATGCGATTTGCGTTATGCGTTATGCGTTATGCGTTATGGGTTGTGCGTTATGAGTCATGCGTTATGCGTTATGCGTTATGCGTTATGCGTTATGCGTTATGCGTTATGCGTTATGCGATTTGCGTTATGCGTTATGCGTTATGCGTTATGGGTTGTGCGTTATGAGTAATGCGTGATCCGTTATGTGTTATGCGTTATGCGCTATGCGTTATGCGTTATGCGTTATGCGTTATGATTAATGCGTGATCCGTTATGCGTTATGCGTTATGCGTTAATGAGTAATGCGTGATCCGTTATGTGTTATGCGTTATGCGCTATGCGTTATGCGTTATGCGTTATGCGTTATGATTAATGCGTGATCCGTTATGTGTTATGCGTTATGCGCTATGCGTTATGCGTTATGCGTTATGCGTTATGGGTTATGAGTAATACGTGATCCGTTATGCGTTATGCTTTGTGCGTTATGCGTTACGCGTATTGCGTTATGCGCTATGGGTCATGCGTTAAGCGTTATGCGTTATGCGTTATGCTTTATGCGGAATGAGTCATCCGTTATGCGTTATAAGTAATGCGTGATCCGTCATGCGTTATGCGTTAGGCGTTATGCGTTTTGCGTTATGCGTTATGAGTAATGCGAGATCCGTTACGCGTTATGCGTTATGCGTTATGCGTTATGCGTTATGCGTTATGCGTTATGCGATTTGCGTTATGCGTTATGGGTTGTGCGTTACGAGTCATGCGTTATGCGTTATGCGTTATGCGTTTTGCTTTATGCGTTATGCGTTATGGGTTATGCGTTATGCGTTATGCGTTATGCGTTATGAGTAATGCGTGATCCGTTATGTGTTATGCGTTATGCGTTATGCGTTACGCGTTTTTGCGTTATGCGTTATGCGTTATGCGTTATGCGTTATGCGTTATGCGTTATGCGTTATGCGTTATGCGTTATGCGTTATGTGTTATGCATTATGCGTTATGCGTTATTCGTTATGCGTTATGCGTTATGCGTTATGCGTTATGCGTTATGCGTTATGCGTTATGCGATTTGCGTTATGCGTTATGCGTTATGGGTTGTGCGTTACGAGTCATGCGTTATGCGTTATGCGTTATGCGTTTTGCTTTATGCGTTATGCGTTATGGGTTATGCGTTATGCGTCTGCGTTATGCGTTATGAGTAATGCGTGATTCGTTATGTGTTCTGCGTTATGCGCTATGCGTTATGCGTTATGCGTTATGCGATTTGCGTCATGCGTTATGCGTTATGCGTTATGGGTTATGAGTAATGCGTGATCCGTTATGCGTTATGCTTTATGCGTTATGCGTTATGCGTTATGCTTTATGCATTATGCGATATGCGTTATGCGATTTGTGTTATGCGTTATGCGTTATGGGTTGTGCGTTATGAGTCATGCGTTGTGCGTTATGCGTTTTGCTTTATGCGTTATGCGTTATGGGTTATGCGTTATGCGTTATGCGTTATGAGTAATGCGTGATCCGTTATGTGTTATGCGTTATGCGCTATGCGTTATGCGTTATGCGTTATGGGTTATGAGTAATGCGTGATCCGTTATGCGTTATGCGTTATGCATTATGCGTTATGCGTTATGCGTTATTCGTTATGCGTTATGCGTTATGAGAAATGGGAGATCCGTTATGCGTTATGCGTTATGCGTTATGCGTTATGCGTTATGAGTAATGCGTGATCCGTTATGCGTTATGCGTTATGAGTAATGCGTGATCCGTTATGCGTTATGCGTTATGCATTATGCGTTATGGGTTATGCGTTATGCGTTATGCGTTATGCGTTATGCTTTATGCGTTACGCGTTATGCGTTATGCGATTTGCGTTATGCGTTATGCGTTATGCGTTATGGGTTGTGCGTTATGAGTAATGCGTGATCCGTTATGCGTTATGCGTTATGAGTAATGCGTGATCCGTTATGCGTTATGCGTTATGCGTTTTGCTTTATGCGTTATGCGTTATGGGTTATGCGTTATGCGTTATGAGTAATGCGTGATCCGTTATGTGTTATGCGTTATGCGTTATGGGTTGTGCGTTATGAGTCATGCGTTGTGCGTTATGCGTTTTGCTTTATGCGTTATGCGTTATGGGTTATGCGTTATGCGTTATGCGTTATGAGTAATGCGTGATCCGTTATGTGTTATGCGTTATGCGCTATGCGTTATGCGTTATGCGTTATGCGTTATGGGTTATGAGTAATGCGTGATCCGTTATGCGTTATGCTTTGTGCGTTATGCGTTACGCGTATTGCGTTATGCGCTATGGGTCATGCATTAAGCGTTATGCGTTATGCGTTATGCTTTATGCGGAATGAGTCATCCGTTATGCGTTATAAGTAATGCGTGATCCGTCATGCGTTATGCGTTAGGCGTTATGCGTTATAAGTAATGCGTGATCCGTCATGCGTTATGCGTTAGGCGTTATGCGTTTTGCGTTATGGGTTATGAGTAATGCGAGATCCGTTACGCGTTATGCGTTATGCGTTATGCGTTATGCGTTATGCGTTATGCGATTTGAGTTATGCGTTATGCGTTATGGGTTGTGCGTTACGAGTCATGCGTTATGCGTTATGCGTTATGCGTTTTGCTTTATGCGTTATGCGTTATGGGTTATGCGTTATGCGTTATGCGTTATGCGTTATGAGTAATGCGTGATCCGTTATGTGTTATGCGTTATGCGTTATGCGTTACGCGTTTTGCGTTATGCGTTATGCGTTATGCGTTATGCGTTCTGCGTTATGCGTTATGCGTTATGTGTTATGCATTATGCGTTATGCGTTATGCGTTATGCTTTATGCGGAATGAGTCATCCGTTATGCGTTATAAGTAATGCGTGATCCGTCATGCGTTATGCGTTAGGCGTTATGCGTTTTGCGTTATGCGTTATGAGTAATGCGAGATCCGTTACGCGTTATGCGTTATGCGTTATGCGTTATGCGTTATGCGTTATGCGTTATGCGTTATGCATTATGCGTTATGCGTTATTCGTTATGCGTTATGCGTTATGCGTTATGCGTTATGCGTTATGCGATTTGCGTTATGCGTTATGCGTTATGGGTTGTGCGTTACGAGTCATGCGTTATGCGTTATGCGTTATGCGTATTGCTTTATGCGTTATGCGTTATGGGTTATGCGTTATGCGTTTGCGTTATGCGTTATGAGTAATGCGTGATTCGTTATGTGTTCTGCGTTATGCGCTATGCGTTATGCGTTATGCGTTATGCGATTTGCGTCATGCGTTATGCGTTATGCGTTATGCGTTATGCGTTATGCGTTATGCGTTATCCGTTATGGGTTATACGTTATGCGTTATGCGTTATGCGTTATGCGTTATGCGTTATGCGTTATGAGTAATGCGTGATCCGTTATGCGTTATGCGTTATGCGTTATGCGTTATGCGTTATGCGTTATGCGTTATGCGTTATGTGTTATGCATTATGCGTTATGCGTTATTCGTTATGCGTTATGCGTTATGCGTTATGCGTTATGCGTTATGCGATTTGCGTTATGCGTTATGCGTTATGGGTTGTGCGTTACGAGTCATGCGTTATGGGTTATGCGTTATGCGTTATGCGTTATGCGTTATGCTTTATGCGTTACGCGTTATGCGTTATGCGATTTGCGTTATGCGTTATGCGTTATGCGTTATGGGTTGTGCGTTATGAGTAATGCGTGATCCGTTATGCGTTATGCGTTATGAGTAATGCGTGATCCGTTATGCGTTATGCGTTATGCGTTTTGCTTTATGCGTTATGCGTTATGGGTTATGCGTTATGCGTTATGAGTAATGCGTGATCCGTTATGTGTTATGCGTTATGCGTTATGGGTTGTGCGTTATGAGTCATGCGTTGTGCGTTATGCGTTTTGCTTTATGCGTTATGCGTTATGGGTTATGCGTTATGCGTTATGCGTTATGAGTAATGCGTGATCCGTTATGTGTTATGCGTTATGCGCTATGCGTTATGCGTTATGCGTTATGCGTTATGGGTTATGAGTAATGCGTGATCCGTTATGCGTTATGCTTTGTGCGTTATGCGTTACGCGTATTGCGTTATGCGCTATGGGTCATGCATTAAGCGTTATGCGTTATGCGTTATGCTTTATGCGGAATGAGTCATCCGTTATGCGTTATAAGTAATGCGTGATCCGTCATGCGTTATGCGTTAGGCGTTATGCGTTATAAGTAATGCGTGATCCGTCATGCGTTATGCGTTAGGCGTTATGCGTTTTGCGTTATGGGTTATGAGTAATGCGAGATCCGTTACGCGTTATGCGTTATGCGTTATGCGTTATGCGTTATGCGTTATGCGATTTGAGTTATGCGTTATGCGTTATGGGTTGTGCGTTACGAGTCATGCGTTATGCGTTATGCGTTATGCGTTTTGCTTTATGCGTTATGCGTTATGGGTTATGCGTTATGCGTTATGCGTTATGCGTTATGAGTAATGCGTGATCCGTTATGTGTTATGCGTTATGCGTTATGCGTTACGCGTTTTGCGTTATGCGTTATGCGTTATGCGTTATGCGTTATGCGTTATGCGTTATGCGTTATGCGTTATGCGTTATGCGTTATGCGTTATGCGTTATGCTTTATGCGGAATGAGTCATCCGTTATGCGTTATAAGTAATGCGTGATCCGTCATGCGTTATGCGTTAGGCGTTATGCGTTTTGCGTTATGCGTTATGAGTAATGCGAGATCCGTTACGCGTTATGCGTTATGCGTTATGCGTTATGCGTTATGCGTTATGCGTTATGTGTTATGCATTATGCGTTATGCGTTATTCGTTATGCGTTATGCGTTATGCGTTATGCGTTATGCGTTATGCGATTTGCGTTATGCGTTATGCGTTATGGGTTGTGCGTTACGAGTCATGCGTTATGCGTTATGCGTTATGCGTATTGCTTTATGCGTTATGCGTTATGGGTTATGCGTTATGCGTTTGCGTTATGCGTTATGAGTAATGCGTGATTCGTTATGTGTTCTGCGTTATGCGCTATGCGTTATGCGTTATGCGTTATGCGATTTGCGTCATGCGTTATGCGTTATGCGTTATGCGTTATGCGTTATGCGTTATGCGTTATCCGTTATGGGTTATACGTTATGCGTTATGCGTTATGCGTTATGCGTTATGCGTTATGAGTAATGCGTGATCCGTTATGCGTTATGCGTTATGCGTTATGCGTTATGGGTTATGCGTTATGCGTTATGCGTTATGCGTTATGCGTTATGGGTTATGCGTTATGCGTTATGCGTTATGCGTTATGCGTTATGCGTTATGCGTTATGAGTAATGCGTGATCCGTTATGCGTTATGCGTTATGCGTTATGCGTTATGGGTTATGCGTCATGCGTTATGCGTTATGCGTTATGCGTTATGGGTTATGCGTTATGCGTTATGCGTTATGAGTAATGCGTGATCCGTTATGTGTTATGCGTTATGCGCTATGCGCTATGCGTTATGCGTTATGCGTTATGCGTTATGCGTTATGGGTTATGAGTAATGCGTGATCCGTTATGCGTTATGCTTTATGCGTTATGCGTTATGCGTTATGCTTTATGCATTATGCGATATGCGTTATGCGATTTGTGTTATGCGTTATGCGTTATGGGTTGTGCGTTATGAGTCATGCGTTGTGCGTTATGCGTTTTGCTTTATGCGTTATGCGTTATGGGTTATGCGTTATGCGTTTTGCGTTATGAGTAATGCGTGATCCGTTATGTGTTATGCGTTATGCGCTATGCGTTATGCGTTATGCGTTATGGGTTATGAGTAATGCGTGATCCGTTATGCGTTATGCTTTGTGCGTTATGCGTTATGCGTTACGCGTATTGCGTTATGCGCTATGGGTCATGCGTTAAGCGTTATGCGTTATGCGTTATGCGTTATGCGGAATGCGTCATCCGTTATGCGTTATAAGTAATGCGTGATCCGTCATGCGTTATGCGTTAGGCGTTATGCGTTTTGCGTTATGCGTTATGAGTAATGCGTGATCCGTTATGTGTTATGCGTTATGCGCTATGCGTTATGCGTTATGCGTTATGCGTTATGATTAATGCGTGATCCGTTATGCGTTATGCGTTATGCGTTATGAGTAATGCGTGATCCGTTATGCGTTATGCGTTATGAGTAATGCGTGATCCGTTATGCGTTATGCGTTATGCATTATGCGTTATGCGTTATGCGTTATTCGTTATGCGTTAAGCGTTATGAGAAATGGGAGATCCGTTATGCGTTATGCGTTATGCGTTATGCGTTATGAGTAATGCGTGATCCGTTAGGCGTTATGCGTTATGAGTAATGCGTGATCCGTTATGCGTTATGCGTTATGCATTATGCGTTATGGGTTATGCGTTATGCGTTATGCGTTATGCGTTATGCTTTATGCGTTACGCGTTATGCGTTATGCGATTTGCGTTATGCGTTATGCGTTATGCGTTATGGGTTGTGCGTTATGAGTCATGCGTTATGCGTTATGCGTTTTGCTTTATGCGTTATGCGTTATGGTTTATGCGTTATGCGTTAAGCGTTATGCGTTATGAGTAATGCGTGATCCGTTATGTGTTATGCGTTATGCGTTATGGGTTGTGCGTTATGAGTCATGCGTTGTGCGTTATGCGTTTTGCTTTATGCGTTATGCGTTATGGGTTATGCGTTATGCGTTATGCGTTATGAGTAATGCGTGATCCGTTATGTGTTATGCGTTATGCGTTATGCGTTACGCGTTTTGCGTTATGCGTTATGCGTTATGCGTTATGCGTTATGCGTCATGCTTTATGCGGAATGAGTCATCCGTTATGCGTTATAAGTAATGCGTGATCCGTCATGCGTTATGCGAATTGCGTTATGCGTTATGCGTTATGGGTTGTGCGTTACGAGTCATACGTTATGCGTTATGCGTTATGCGTTTTGCTTTATGCGTTATGCGTTATGGGTTATGCGTTATGCGTTATGCGTTATGCGTTATGAGTAATGCGTGATCCGTTATGTGTTATGCGTTATGCGTTATGCGTTACGCGTTTTGCGTTATGCGTTATGCGTTATGAGTAATGCGTGATCCGTTATGCGTTATGCGTTATGAGTAATGCGTGATCCGTTATGCGTTATGCGTTATGCATTATGCGTTATGGGTTATGCGTTATGCGTTATGCGTTATGCGTTATGCTTTATGCGTTACGCGTTATGCGTTATGCGATTTGCGTTATGCGTTATGCGTTATGCGTTATGGGTTGTGCGTTATGAGTCATGCGTTATGCGTTATGCGTTTTGCTTTATGCGTTATGCGTTATGGGTTATGCGTTATGCTTTATGCGTTATGCGTTATGAGTAATGCGTGATCCGTTATGTGTTATGCGTTATGCGTTATGGGTTGTGCGTTATGAGTCATGCGTTGTGCGTTATGCGTTTTGCTTTATGCGTTATGCGTTATGGGTTATGCGTTATGCGTTATGCGTTATGAGTAATGCGTGATCCGTTATGTGTTATGCGTTATGCGTTACGCGTTTTGCGTTATGCGTTATGCGTTATGCGTTATGCGTTATGCGTTATGCGTTATGCGTTATGCGTTATGCGTTATGCTTTATGCGGAATGAGTCATCCGTTATGCGTTATTAGTAATGCGTGATCCGTCATGCGTTATGCGTTAGGCGTTATGCGTTTTGCGTTATGCGTTATGAGTAATGCGAGATCCGTTACGCGTTATGCGTTATGCGTTATGAGTAATGCGTGATCCGTTATGCGTTATGCGTTATGAGTAATGCGTGATCCGTTATGCGTTATGCGTTATGCATTATGCGTTATGGGTTATGCGTTATGCGTTATGCGTTATGCGTTATACTTTATGCGTTACGCGTTATGCGTTATGCGTTATGCGTTATGCGTTATGCGATTTGCGTTATGCGTTATGCGTTATGGGTTGTGCGTTACGAGTCATGCGTTATGCGTTATGCGTTATGCGTTTTGCTTTATGCGTTATGCGTTATGGGTTATGCGTTATGCGTTATGCGTTATGCGTTATGAGTAATGCGTGATCCGTTATGTGTTATGCGTTATGCGTTATGCGTTACGCGTTTTGCGTTATGCGTTATGCGTTATGCGTTATGCGTTATGCGTTATGCGTTATGCGTTATGCGTTATGCGTTATGCGTTATGCGTTATGCGTTATGCCTTATGCGTTATGCGTTATGTGTTATGCATTATGCGTTATGCGTTATTCGTTATGCGTTATGCGTTATGCGTTATGCGTTATGCGTTATGCGTTATGCGTTATGCGTTATGCGTTATGCGTTACGCGTTTTGCGTTATGCGTTATGCGTTATGCGTTATGCGTTATGCGTTATGCGTTATGCGTTATGCGTTATGCGTTATGCGTTATGCGTTATGCGTTATGTGTTATGCATTATGCGTTATGCGTTATTCGTTATGCGTTATGCGTTATGCGTTATGCGTTATGCGTTATGCGTTATGCGTTATGCGTTATGCGTTATGAGTAATGCGTGATCCGTTATGTGTTATGCGTTATGCGTTATGCGTTACGCGTTTTGCGTTATGCGTTATGGGTTGTGCGTTACGAGTCATGCGTTATGCGTTATGCGTTATGCGTTTTGCTTTATGCGTTATGCGTTATGGGTTATGCGTTATGCGTTTGCGTTATGCGTTATGAGTAATGCGTGATTCGTTATGTTTTCTGCGTTATGCGCTATGCGTTATGCGTTATGCGATTTGCGTCATGCGTTATGCGTTATGCGTTATGCGTTATGCGTTATGCGTTATGCGTTATCCGTTATGGGTTATACGTTATGCGTTATGCGTTATGCGTTATGCGTTATGCGTTATGCGTTATGAGTAATGCGTGATCCGTTATGCGTTATGCGTTATGCGTTATGGGTTATGCGTTATGCGTTATGCGTTATGCGTTATGCGTTATGGGTTATGCGTTATGCGTTATGCGTTATGAGTAATGCGTGATCCGTTATGTGTTATGCGTTATGCGCTATGCGCTATGCGTTATGCGTTATGCGTTATGCGTTATGGGTTATGAGTAATGCGTGATCCGTTATGCTTTATGCTTTATGCGTTATGCGTTATGCGTTATGCTTTATGCATTATGCGATATGCGTTATGCGATTTGTGTTATGCGTTATGCGTTATGGGTTATGCGTTATGCGTTATGCGTTACGCGTTTTGCGTTATGCGTTATGCGTTATGCGTTATGCGTTATGCGTTATGCGTTATGCGTTATGCGTTATGCGTTATGCGTTATGCGTTATGTGTTATGCATTATGCGTTATGCGTTATTCTTTATGCGTTATGCGTCATGCGTTATGCGTTATGCGTTATGCGTTATGCGTTATGCGTTATGCGTTATGCGTTATGAGTAATGCGTGATCCGTTATGTGTTATGCGTTATGCGTTATGCGTTACGCGTTATGCGTTATGCGTTATGCGTTATGCGTTATGCGTTATGCGTTATGCGTTATGCGTTATGCGTTATGCGTTATGCGTTATGCGTTATGCGTTATGCGTTACGCGTTTTGCGTTATGCGTTATGCGTTATGCGTTATGCGTTATGCGTTATGCGTTATGCGTTATGCGTTATGCGTTATGCGTTATGCGTTATGTGTTATGCATTATGCGTTATGCGTTATTCGTTATGCGTTATGCGTTATGCGTTATGCGTTATGCGTTATGCGTTATGCGTTTTGCTTTATGCGTTATGCGTTATGGTTTATGCGTTATGCGTTAAGCGTTATGCGTTATGAGTAATGCGTGATCCGTTATGTGTTATGCGTTATGCGTTATGGGTTGTGCGTTATGAGTCATGCGTTATGGGTTATACGTTATGCGTTATGCGTTATGCGTTATGCGTTATGCGTTATGCGTTATGCGTCATGCTTTATGCGGAATGAGTCATCCGTTATGCGTTATAAGTAATGCGTGATCCGTCATGCGTTATGCGAATTGCGTTATGCGTTATGCGTTATGGGTTGTGCGTTACGAGTCATACGTTATGCGTTATGCGTTATGCGTTTTGCTTTATGCGTTATGCGTTATGGGTTATGCGTTATGCGTTATGCGTTATGCGTTATGAGTAATGCGTGATCCGTTATGTGTTATGCGTTATGCGTTATGCGTTACGCGTTTTGCGTTATGCGTTATGCGTTATGAGTAATGCGTGATCCGTTATGCGTTATGCGTTATGAGTAATGCGTGATCCGTTATGCGTTATGCGTTATGCATTATGCGTTATGGGTTATGCGTTATGCGTTATGCGTTATGCGTTATGCTTTATGCGTTACGCGTTATGCGTTATGCGATTTGCGTTATGCGTTATGCGTTATGCGTTATGGGTTGTGCGTTATGAGTCATGCGTTATGCGTTATGCGTTTTGCTTTATGCGTTATGCGTTATGGGTTATGCGTTATGCTTTATGCGTTATGCGTTATGAGTAATGCGTGATCCGTTATGTGTTATGCGTTATGCGTTATGGGTTGTGCGTTATGAGTCATGCGTTGTGCGTTATGCGTTTTGCTTTATGCGTTATGCGTTATGGGTTATGCGTTATGCGTTATGCGTTATGAGTAATGCGTGATCCGTTATGTGTTATGCGTTATGCGTTACGCGTTTTGCGTTATGCGTTATGCGTTATGCGTTATGCGTTATGCGTTATGCGTTATGCGTTATGCGTTATGCTTTATGCGGAATGAGTCATCCGTTATGCGTTATTAGTAATGCGTGATCCGTCATGCGTTATGCGTTAGGCGTTATGCGTTTTGCGTTATGCGTTATGAGTAATGCGAGATCCGTTACGCGTTATGCGTTATGCGTTATGAGTAATGCGTGATCCGTTATGCGTTATGCGTTATGAGTAATGCGTGATCCGTTATGCGTTATGCGTTATGCATTATGCGTTATGGGTTATGCGTTATGCGTTATGCGTTATGCGTTATACTTTATGCGTTACGCGTTATGCGTTATGCGTTACGCGTTATGCGTTATGCGATTTGCGTTATGCGTTATGCGTTATGGGTTGTGCGTTACGAGTCATGCGTTATGCGTTATGCGTTATGCGTTTTGCTTTATGCGTTATGCGTTATGGGTTATGCGTTATGCGTTATGCGTTATGCGTTATGAGTAATGCGTGATCCGTTATGCGTTATGCGTTATGCGTTATGCGTTATGCGTTATGCGTTATGTGTTATGCATTATGCGTTATGCGTTATTCGTTATGCGTTATGCGTTATGCGTTATGCGTTATGCGTTATGCGTTATGCGTTATGCGTTATGCGTTATGAGTAATGCGTGATCCGTTATGTGTTATGCGTTATGCGTTATGCGTTACGCGTTTTGCGTTATGCGTTATGGGTTGTGCGTTACGAGTCATGCGTTATGCGTTATGCGTTATGCGTTTTGCTTTATGCGTTATGCGTTATGGGTTATGCGTTATGCGTTTGCGTTATGCGTTATGAGTAATGCGTGATTCGTTATGTTTTCTGCGTTATGCGCTATGCGTTATGCGTTATGCGATTTGCGTCATGCGTTATGCGTTATGCGTTATGCGTTATGCGTTATGCGTTATGCGTTATCCGTTATGGGTTATACGTTATGCGTTATGCGTTATGCGTTATGCGTTATGCGTTATGCGTTATGAGTAATGCGTGATCCGTTATGCGTTATGCGTTATGCGTTATGGGTTATGCGTTATGCGTTATGCGTTATGCGTTATGCGTTATGGGTTATGCGTTATGCGTTATGCGTTATGAGTAATGCGTGATCCGTTATGTGTTATGCGTTATGCGCTATGCGCTATGCGTTATGCGTTATGCGTTATGCGTTATGGGTTATGAGTAATGCGTGATCCGTTATGCTTTATGCTTTATGCGTTATGCGTTATGCGTTATGCTTTATGCATTATGCGATATGCGTTATGCGATTTGTGTTATGCGTTATGCGTTATGGGTTATGCGTTATGCGTTATGCGTTACGCGTTTTGCGTTATGCGTTATGCGTTATGCGTTATGCGTTATGCGTTATGCGTTATGCGTTATGCGTTATGCGTTATGCGGTATGCGTTATGCGTTATGTGTTATGCATTATGCGTTATGCGTTATTCTTTATGCGTTATGCGTCATGCGTTATGCGTTATGCGTTATGCGTTATGCGTTATGCGTTATGCGTTATGCGTTATGAGTAATGCGTGATCCGTTATGTGTTATGCGTTATGCGTTATGCGTTACGCGTTTTGCGTTATGCGTTATGCGTTATGCGTTATGCGTTATGCGTTATGCGTTATGCGTTATGCGTTATGCGTTATGTGTTATGCATTATGCGTTATGCGTTATTCGTTATTCGTTATGCGTTATGCGTTATGCGTTATGCGTTATGCGTTATGCGTTATGCGTTATGCGTTATGCGTTATGCGTTATGCGTTATGCGTTATGCGTTATGCGTTATGCGTTACGCGTTTTGCGTTATGCGTTATGCGTTATGCGTTATGCGTTATGCGTTATGCGTTATGCGTTATGCGTTATGCGTTATGCGTTATGCGTTATGTGTTATGCATTATGCGTTATGCGTTATTCGTTATGCGTTATGCGTTATGCGTTATGCGTTATGCGTTATGCGTTATGCGTTATGCGTTATGCGTTATGAGTAATGCGTGATCCGTTATGTGTTATGCGTTATGCGTTATGCGTTACGCGTTTTGCGTTATGCGTTATGCGTTATGCGTTATGCGTTATGCGTTATGCGTTATGCGTTATGTGTTATGCATTATGCGTTATGCGTTATTCGTTATGCGTTATGCGTTATGCGTTATGCGTTATGCGTTATGCGTTATGCGATTTGCGTTATGCGTTATGCGTTATGGGTTGTGCGTTACGAGTCATGCGTTATGCGTTATGCGTTATGCGTTTTGCTTTATGCGTTATTCGTTATGGGTTATGCGTTATGCGTTTGCGTTATGCGTTATGAGTAATGCGTGATTCGTTATGTGTTCTGCCTTATGCGCTATGCGTTATGCGTTATGCGTTATGCGATTTGCGTCATGCGGTATGCGTTATGCGTTATGCGTTATGCGTTATGCGTTATGCGTTATCCGTTATGGGTTATACGTTATGCGTTATGCGTTATGCGTTATGCGTTATGCGTTATGAGTAATGCGTGATCCGTTATGCGTTATGCGTTATGCGTTATGCGTTATGGGTTATGCGTTATGCGTTATGCGTTATGCGTTATGCGTTATGGGTTATGCGTTATGCGTTATGCGTTATGAGTAATGCGTGATCCGTTATGTGTTATGCGTTATGCGCTATGCGCTATGCGTTATGCGTTATGCGTTATGCGTTATGGGTTATGAGTAATGCGTGATCCGTTATGCTTTATGCTTTATGCGTTATGCGTTATGCGTTATGCTTTATGCATTATGCGATATGCGTTATGCGATTTGTGTTATGCGTTATGCGTTATGGGTTGTGCGTTATGAGTCATGCGTTGTGCGTTATGCGTTTTGCTTTATGCGTTATGCGTTATGGGTTATGCGTTATGCGTTTTGCGTTATGAGTAATGCGTGATCCGTTATGTGTTATGCGTTATGCGCTATGCGTTATGCGTTATGCGTTATGGGTTATGAGTAATGCGTGATCCGTTATGCGTTATGCTTTGTGCGTTATGCGTTATGCGTTACGCGTATTGCGTTATGCGCTGTGGGTCATGCGTTAAGCGTTATGCGTTATGCGTTATGCGTTATGCGGAATGCGTCATCCGTTATGCGTTATAAGTAATGCGTGATCCGTCATGCGTTATGCGTTAGGCGTTATGCGTTTTGCGTTATGCGTTATGAGTAATGCGTGATCCGTTATGCGTTATGCGTTATGAGTAATGCGTGATCCGTTATGCGTTATGCGTTATGCATTATGCGTTATGCGTTATGCGTTATTCGTTATGCGTTATGCGTTATGAGAAATGGGAGATCCGTTATGCGTTATGCGTTATGCGTTATGCGTTATGCGTTATGAGTAATGCGTGATCCGTTATGCGTTATGCGTTATGAGTAATGCGTGATCCGTTATGCGTTATGCGTTATGCATTATGCGTTATGGGTTATGCGTTATGCGATTTGCGTTATGCGTTATGCGTTATGGGTTGTGCGTTATGAGTCATGCGTTATGCATTATGCGTTTTGCTTTATGCGTTATGCGTTATGGGTTATGCGTTATGCGTTATGCGTTATGCGTTATGAGTAATGCGTGATCCGTTATGTGTTATGCGTTATGCGTTATGGGTTGTGCGTTATGAGTCATGCGTTGTGCGTTATGCGTTTTGCTTTATGCGTTATGCGTTATGGGTTATGCGTTATGCGTTATGAGTTATGAGTAATGCGTGATCCGTTATGTGTTATGCGTTATGCGTTATGCGTTATGCGTTATGCGTTATGCGTTATGCGTTATGCGTTATGCGTTATGCGTTATGCGTTATGCGTTATGCGTTATGTGTTATGCATTATGCGTTATGCGTTATTCGTTATGCGTTATGCGTTATGCGTTATGCGTTATGCGTTATGCGATTTGCGTTATACGTTATGCGTTATGGGTTGTGCGTTACGAGTCATGCGTTATGCGTTATGCGTTTTGCTTTATGCGTTATGCGTTATGGGTTATGCGTTATGCGTTTGCGTTATGCGTTATGAGTAATGCGTGATTCGTTATGTGTTCTGCGTTATGCGCTATGCGTTATGCGTTATGCGTTATGCGATTTGCGTCATGCGTTATGCGTTATGCGTTATGCGTTATGCGTTATGCGTTATCCGTTATGGGTTATACGTTATGCGTTATGCGTTATGCGTTATGCGTTATGCGTTATGCGTTATGAGTAATGCGTGATCCGTTATGCGTTATGCGTTATGCGTTATGCGTTATGCGTTATGGGTTATGCGTTATGCGTTATGCGTTATGCGTTATGCGTTATGGGTTATGCGTTATGCGTTATGCGTTATGAGTAATGCGTGATCCGTTATGTGTTATGCGTTATGCGCTATGCGCTATGCGTTATGCGTTATGCGTTATGCGTTATGGGTTATGAGTAATGCGTGATCCGTTATGCTTTATGCTTTATGCGTTATGCGTTATGCGTTATGCTTTATGCATTATGCGATATGCGTTATGCGATTTGTGTTATGCGTTATGCGTTATGGGTTGTGCGTTATGACTCATGCGTTGTGCGTTACGCGTTTTGCTTTATGCGTTATGCGATTTGCGTCATGCGTTATGCGTTATGCGTTATGCGTTATGCGTTATGCGTTATGCGTTATACGTTATGCGTTATGCGTTATGCGTTATGCGTTATGCGTTATGAGTAATGCGTGATCCGTTATGTGTTATGCGTTATGCGTTATGGGTTGTGCGTTATGAGTCATGCGTTGTGCGTTATGCGTTTTGCTTTATGCGTTATGCGTTATGGGTTATGCGTTATGCGTTATGCGTTATGAGTAATGCGTGATCCGTTATGTGTTATGCGTTATGCGTTATGCGTTACGCGTTTTGCGTTATGCGTTATGCGTTATGCGTTATGCGTTATGCTTTATGCGGAATGAGTCATCCGTTATGCGTTATAAGTAATGCGTGATCCGTCATGCGTTATGCGTTAGGCGTTATGCGTTTTGCGTTATGCGTTATGAGTAATGCGAGATCCGTTACGCGTTATGCGTTATGCGTTATGCGTTATGCGTTATGCGTTATGCGTTATGCGTTATGCGATTTGCGTTATGCGTTATGCGTTATGGGTTGTGCGTTACGAGTCATGCGTTATGCGTTATGCGTTATGCGTTTTGCTTTATGCGTTATGCGTTATGGGTTATGCGTTATGCGTTATGCGTTATGCGTTATGAGTAATGCGTGATCCGTTATGTGTTATGCGTTATGCGTTATGCGTTACGCGTTTTGCGTTATGCGTTATGCGTTATGCGTTATGAGTAATGCGTGATCCGTTATGCGTTATGCGTTATGAGTAATGCGTGATCCGTTATGCGTTATGCGTTATGCGTTATGCGTTATGCGTTATGCGTTATGCGTTATGCGTTATGTGTTATGCATTATGCGTTATGCGTTATTCGTTATGCGTTATGCGTTATGCGTTATGCGTTATGCGTTATGCGTTATGCGTTATGCGTTATGCGTTATGCGTTATGCGATTTGCGTTATGCGTTATGCGTTACGGGTTGTGCGTTACGAGTCATGCGTTATGCGTTATGCGTTATGCGTTTTGCTTTATGCGTTATGCGTTATGCGTTATGCGTTATGGGTTATGAGTAATGCGTGATCCGTTATGCGTTATGCTTTATGCGTTATGCGTTATGCGTTATGCTTTATGCATTATGCGATATGCGTTATGCGATTTGTGTTATGCGTTATGCGTTATGGGTTGTGCGTTATGAGTCATGCGTTGTGCGTTATGCGTTATGCGTTTTGCTTTATGCGTTATGCGTTATGGGTTATGCGTTATGCGTTATGCGTTATGAGTAATGCGTGATCCGTTATGTGTTATGCGTTATGCGTTATGCGTTATGCGTTATGCGTTATGCGTTATGCGTTATGCGTTATGCGTTATGCGTTATGCGTTATGCGTTATGCGTTATGTGTTATGCATTATGCGTTATGCGTTATTCGTTATGCGTTATGCGTTATGCGTTATGCGTTATGCGTTATGCGATTTGCGTTATGCGTTATGCGTTATGGGTTGTGCGTTACGAGTCATGCGTTATGCGTTATGCGTTTTGCTTTATGCGTTATGCGTTATGGGTTATGCGTTATGCGTTTGCGTTATGCGTTATGAGTAATGCGTGATTCGTTATGTGTTCTGCGTTATGCGCTATGCGTTATGCGTTATGCGTTATGCGATTTGCGTCATGCGTTATGCGTTATGCGTTATGCGTTATGCGTTATGCGTTATCCGTTATGGGTTATACGTTATGCGTTATGCGTTATGCGTTATGCGTTATGCGTTATGAGTTATGAGTAATGCGTGATCCGTTATGCGTTATGCGTTATGCGTTATGCGTTATGCGTTATGGGTTATGCGTTATGCGTTATGCGTTATGCGTTATGCGTTATGCGTTATGCGTTATGGGTTATGCGTTATGCGTTATGCGTTATGAGTAATGCGTGATCCGTTATGTGTTATGCGTTATGCGCTATGCGCTATGCGTTATGCGTTATGCGTTATGCGTTATGGGTTATGAGTAATGCGTGATCCGTTATGCTTTATGCTTTATGCGTTATGCGTTATGCGTTATGCTTTATGCATTATGCGATATGCGTTATGCGATTTGTGTTATGCGTTATGCGTTATGGGTTGTGCGTTATGACTCATGCGTTGTGCGTTACGCGTTTTGCTTTATGCGTTATGCGATTTGCGTCATGCGTTATGCGTTATGCGTTATGCGTTATGCGTTATCCGTTATGGGTTATACGTTATGCGTTATGCGTTATGCGTTATGCGTTATGCGTTATGAGTAATGCGTGATCCGTTATGTGTTATGCGTTATGCGTTATGGGTTGTGCGTTATGAGTCATGCGTTGTGCGTTATGCGTTTTGCTTTATGCGTTATGCGTTATGGGTTATGCGTTATGCGTTATGCGTTATGAGTAATGCGTGATCCGTTATGTGTTATGCGTTATGCGTTATGCGTTACGCGTTTTGCGTTATGCGTTATGCGTTATGCGTTATGCGTTATGCTTTATGCGGAATGAGTCATCCGTTATGCGTTATAAGTAATGCGTGATCCGTCATGCGTTATGCGTTAGGCGTTATGCGTTTTGCGTTATGCGTTATGAGTAATGCGAGATCCGTTACGCGTTATGCGTTATGCGTTATGCGTTATGCGTTATGCGTTATGCGTTATGCGTTATGCGATTTGCGTTATGCGTTATGCGTTATGGGTTGTGCGTTACGAGTCATGCGTTATGCGTTATGCGTTATGCGTTTTGCTTTATGCGTTATGCGTTATGGGTTATGCGTTATGCGTTATGCGTTATGCGTTATGAGTAATGCGTGATCCGTTATGTGTTATGCGTTATGCGTTATGCGTTACGCGTTTTGCGTTATGCGTTATGCGTTATGCGTTATGAGTAATGCGTGATCCGTTATGCGTTATGCGTTATGAGTAATGCGTGATCCGTTATGCGTTATGCGTTATGCGTTATGCGTTATGCGTTATGCGTTATGCGTTATGCGTTATGCGTTATGTGTTATGCATTATGCGTTATGCGTTATTCGTAATGCGTTATGCGTTATGCGTTATGCGTTATGCGTTATGCGTTATGCGTTATGCGTTATGCGTTATGCGTTATGCGTTATGCGATTTGCGTTATGCGTTATGCGTTACGGGTTGTGCGTTACGAGTCATGCGTTATGCGTTATGCGTTATGCGTTTTGCTTTATGCGTTATGCGTTATGCGTTATGCGTTATGGGTTATGAGTAATGCGTGATCCGTTATGCGTTATGCTTTATGCGTTATGCGTTATGCGTTATGCTTTATGCATTATGCGATATGCGTTATGCGATTTGTGTTATGCGTTATGCGTTATGGGTTGTGCGTTATGAGTCATGCGTTGTGCGTTATGCGTTATGCGTTTTGCTTTATGCGTTATGCGTTATGGGTTATGCGTTATGCGTTATGCGTTATGAGTAATGCGTGATCCGTTATGTGTTATGCGTTATGCGCTATGCGTTATGCGTTATGCGTTATGGGTTATGAGTAATGCGTGATCCGTTATGCGTTATGCTTTGTGCGTTATGCGTTATGCGTTACGCGTATTGCGTTATGCGCTATGGGTCATGCGTTAAGCGTTATGCGTTATGCGTTATGCGTTATGCGGAATGCGTCATCCGTTATGCGTTATAAGTAATGCGTGATCCGTCATGCGTTATGCGTTAGGCGTTATGCGTTTTGCGTTATGCGTTATGAGTAATGCGAGATCCGTTACGCGTTATGCGTTATGCGTTATGCGTTATGCGTTATGCGTTATGCGTTATGCGTTATGCGTTATGCGTTATGGGTTATGCGTTATGCGTTTTGCGTTATGCGTTATGCGTTATGCGTTATGAGTTATGCGATATGCGTTATGCGTTATGCGTTATGCGTTATGCGTTATGCGTTATGCGTTATGCGTTATGCGTTATACGTTATGCGTTATGCGGAATGCGTCATCCGTTATGCGTTATGAGTAATGCGTGATCCGTCATGCGTTATGCGTTAGGCGTTATGCGTTTTGCGTTATGCGTTATGAGTAATGCGTGATCCGTTATGCGTTATGCGTTATGAGAAATGCGTGATCCGTTATGCGTTATGCATTATGCGTTATGCGTTATGCGTTATGCGTTATGCGTTATGCGTTATGCTTTATGCGTTACGCGTTATGCGTTAAGCGATTTGCGTTATGCGTTATGCGTTATGCGTTATGGGTTGTGCGTTATGAGTCATACGTTATGCGTTACGCGTTTTGCTTTATGCGTTATGCGTTATGCGTTATGCGTTATGCGTTATGCGTTATGCGTTATGCGTTATGCGTTATGCTTTATGCATTATGCGTTATGCGTTATGCGATTTGCGTTATGCGTTATGGGTCATGCGTTAAGCGTTATGCGTTATGCGTTATGCGTTATGGGTTATGCGTTATACGTTATGCGTTATGCGGAATGCGTCATCCGTTATGCGTTATGAGTAATGCGTGATCCGTCATGCGTTATGCGTTAGGCGTTATGCGTTTTGCGTTATGCGTTATGAGTAATGCGTGATCCGTTATGCGTTATGCGTTATGACAAATGCGTTATGCGTTTTGCGTTATGCTTTATGCATTATGCGATATGCGTTATGCGATTTGTGTTATGCGTTATGCGTTATGGGTTGTGCGTTATGAGTCATGCGTTGTGCGTTATGCGTTTTGCTTTATGCGTTATGCGTTATGGGTTATGCGTTATGCGTTATGCGTTATGAGTAATGCGTGATCCGTTATGTGTTATGCGTTATGCGCTATGCGTTATGCGTTATGCGTTATGGGTTATGAGTAATGCGTGATCCGTTATGCGTTATGCTTTGTGCGTTATGCGTTATGCGTTGCGCGTATTGCGTTATGCGCTATGGGTCATGCGTTAAGCGTTATGCGTTATGCGTTATGCGTTATGCGTTATGCGTTATGCGGAATGCGTCATCCGTTATGCGTTATAAGTAATGCGTGATCCGTCATGCGTTATGCGTTAGGCGTTATGCGTTTTGCGTTATGCGTTTTGCGTTACGCGTTATGCGTTATGCGTTATGCGTTATGCGTTATGCGTTATGCGTTATGCGTTATGCTTTATGCACTATGCGTTATGCGTTATGCGATTTGCGTTATGCGTTATGGGTCATGCGTTAAGCGTTATGCGTTATGCGTTATGCGTTACGCGTTTTGCGTTACGCGTTATGCGTTATGCGTTATGCGTTATGCGTTATGCGTTATGCGTTATGCGTTATGCGTTATGCTTTATGCACTATGCGTTATGCGTTATGCGATTTGCGTTATGCGTTATGGGTCATGCGTTAAGCGTTATGCGTTATGCGTTATGCGTTATGGGTTATGCGTTATGTGTTATGCGTGATCCGTTATGCGTTATGCGTTATGCGTTATGCGTTATGCGTTATGCGTTATGCGTTATGGGTTGTGCGTTATGAGTCATGCGTTATGCGTTATGCGTTTTGCTTTATACGTTATGCGTTATGGGTTATGCGTTATGCGTTATGCGTTATGCGTTATGAGTAATGCGTGATCCGTTATGTGTTATGCGTTATGCGTTATGGGTTGTGCGTTATGAGTCATGCGTTGTGCGTTATGCGTTTTGCTTTATGCGTTATGCGTTATGGGTTATGCGTTATACGTAATGCGTTATGAGTAATGCGTGATCCGTTATGCGTTATGCGTTATGCGTTATGCGTTATGCGTTATGGGTTATGCGTTATGCGTTATGCGTTATGCGTTATGCGTTATGGGTTATGCGTTATGCGTTATGCGTTATGAGTAATGCGTGATCCGTCATGCGTTATGCGTTAGGCGTTATGCGTTTTGCGTTATGCGTTATGAGTAATGCGTGATCCGTTATGTGTTATGCGTTATGCGCTATGCGTTATGCGTTATGCGTTATGCGTTATGATTAATGCGTGATCCGTTATGTGTTATGCGTTATGCGCTATGCGCTATGCGTTATGCGTTATGCGTTATGGGTTATGCGTTATGCGTTATGCGTTATGAGTAATGCGTGATCCGTTATGTGTTATGCGTTATGCGCTATGCGTTATGCGTTATGCGTTATGGGTTATGAGTAATGCGTGATCCGTTATGCGTTATGCTTTGTGCGTTATGCGTTATGCGTTGCGCGTATTGCGTTATGCGCTATGGGTCATGCGTTAAGCGTTATGCGTTATGCGTTATGCGTTATGCGGAATGCGTCATCCGTTATGCGTTATAAGTAATGCGTGATCCGTCATGCGTTATGCGTTAGGCGTTATGCGTTTTGCGTTATGCGTTATGAGTAATGCGTGATCCGTTATGTGTTATGCGTTATGCGCTATGCGCTATGCGTTATGCGTTATGCGTTATGCGTTATGATTAATGCGTGATCCGTTATGCGTTATGCGTTATGCGTTATGAGTAATGCGTGATCCGTTATGCGTTATGCGTTATGAGTAATGCGTGATCCGTTATGCGTTATGCGTTATGCATTATGCGTTATGCGTTATGCGTTATTCGTTATGCGTTATGCGTTATGCGTTATGAGAAATGGGAGATCCGTTATGCGTTATGCGTTATGCGTTATGCGTTATGCGTTATGAGTAATGCGTGATCCGTTATGCGTTATGCGTTATGAGTAATGCGTGATCCGTTATGCGTTATGCGTTATGCATTATGCGTTATGGGTTATGCGTTATGCGTTATGCGTTATGCGTTATGCTTTATGCGTTACGCGTTATGCGTTATGCGATTTGCGTTATGCGTTATGCGTTATATGTTATGGGTTGTGCGTTATGAGTAATGCGTGATCCGTTATGCGTTATGCGTTATGAGTAATGCGTGATCCTTTATGCGTTATGCGTTTTGCTTTATGCGTTATGCGTTATGCGTTATGCGTTATGCGTTATGCGTTATGCGTTATGAGTAATGCGTGATCCGTTATGTGTTATGCGTTATGCGTTATGGGTTGTGCGTTATGAGTCATGCGTTGTGCGTTATGCGTTTTGCCTTATGCGTTATGCGTTATGGGTTATGCGTTATGCGTTATGCGTTATGAGTAATGCGTGATCCGTTATGTGTTATGCGTTATGCGCTATGCGTTATGCGTTATGCGTTATGCGTTATGGGTTATGAGTAATGCGTGATCCGTTATGCGTTATGCTTTGTGCGTTATGCGTTACGCGTATTGCGTTATGCGCTATGGGTCATGCATTAAGCGTTATGCGTTATGCGTTATGCTTTATGCGGAATGAGTCATCCGTTATGCGTTATAAGTAATGCGTGATCCGTCATGCGTTATGCGTTAGGCGTCATGCGTTTTGCGTTATGCGTTATGAGTAATGCGTGATCCGTTATGCGTTATGCGTTATGAGAAATGCGTGATCTGTTATGCGTTATGCATTATGCGTTATGCGTTATGCGTTATGCGTTATGCGTTATGCGTTATGCGTTATGCGTTATGCTTTATGCGTTACGCGTTATGCGTTAAGCGATTTGCGTTATGCGTTATGCGTTATGCGTTATGGGTTGTGCGTTATGAGTCATACGTTATGCGTTATGCGTTTTGCTTTATGCGTTATGCGTTATGGGTTATGCGTTATGCGTTATGCGTTACGCGTTTTGCGTTATGCGTTATGCGTTATGCGTTATGCGTTATGCGTTATGCGTTATGCGTTATGCTTTATGCGTTACGCGTTATGCGTTAAGCGATTTGCGTTATGCGTTATGCGTTATGCGTTATGGGTTGTGCGTTATGAGTCATACGTTATGCGTTATGCGTTTTGCTTTATGCGTTATGCATTAAGCGTTATGCGTTATGCGTTATGCGTTATGCGTTATGCGTTTTGCTTTATGCGTTAGGCGTTATGGGTTATGCGTTATGCGTTATGAGTAATGCGTGATCCGTTATGTGTTATGCGTTATGCTCTATGCGTTATGCGTTATGCGTTATGCGTTATGCGTTATGCGTTATGCGTTATGCGTTATGCGTTATGGGTTATGAGTAATGCGTGATCCGTTATGCGTTATGCTTTGTGCGTTATGCGTTATGCGTTAAGCGTTATGCGTTTTGCGTTATGCGTTATGAGTAATGCGAGATCCGTTACGCGTTATGCGTTATGCGTTATGCGTTATGCGTTATGCGTTATGGGTTATGCGTTATGCGTTTTGCGTTATGCGTTATGCGTTATGCGTTATGAGTTATGCGATATGCGTTATGCGTTATGCGTTATGCGTTATGCGTTATGCGTTATGAGTAATGCGTGATCCGTCATGCGTTATGCGTTATGAGTAATGCGTGATCCGTTATGCGTTATGCGTTATGAGTAATGCGTGATCCGTCATGCGTTATGCGTTATGAGTAATGCGTGATCCGTTATGCGTTATGCGTTATGAGTAATGCGTGATCCGTTATGCGTCATGCATTATGCCTTATGCGTTATGCGTTATGCGTTATGCGTTATGCTTTATGCGTTACGCGTTATGCGTTATGCGATTTGCGTTATGCGTTATGCGTTATGCGTTGTGGGTTGTGCGTTATGAGTCATGCGTTATGCGTTGTGCGTTTTGCTTTATGCATTATGCGTTATGGGTTATGCGTTATGCGTTATGCGTTACGCGTTTTGCGTTATGCGTTATGCGTTATGCGTTATGCGTTATGCTTTATGCATTATGCGTTATGCGTTATGCGATTTGCGTTATGCGTTATGCGTTAAGCGTTATGCGTTATGCGTTATGCGTTATGCGTTATGCGTTTTGCTTTATGCGTTAGGCGTTATGGGTTATGCGTTATGCGTTATGAGTAATGCGTGATCCGTTATGTGTTATGCGTTATGCTCTATGCGTTATGCGTTATGCGCTATGCGTTATGCGTTATGCGTTATGCGTTATGCGTTATGCGTTATGGGTTATGAGTAATGCGTGATCCGTTATGCGTTATGCTTTGTGCGTTATGCGTTATGCGTTGCGCGTATTGCGTTATGCGCTATGGGTCATGCGTTAAGCGTTATGCGTTATGCGTTATGCGTTATGCGGAATGCGTCATCCGTTATGCGTTATAAGTAATGCGTGATCCGTCATGCGTTATGCGTTAGGCGTTATGCGTTTTGCGTTATGCGTTATGAGTAATGCGTGATCCGTTATGTGTTATGCGTTATGCGCTATGCGCTATGCGTTATGCGTTATGCGTTATGCGTTATGATTAATGCGTGATCCGTTATGCGTTATGCGTTATGCGTTATGAGTAATGCGTGATCCGTTATGCGTTATGCGTTATGAGTAATGCGTGATCCGTTATGCGTTATGCGTTATGCATTATGCGTTATGCGTTATGCGTTATTCGTTATGCGTTATGCGTTATGCGTTATGAGAAATGGGAGATCCGTTATGCGTTATGCGTTATGCGTTATGCGTTATGCGTTATGAGTAATGCGTGATCCGTTATGCGTTATGCGTTATGAGTAATGCGTGATCCGTTATGCGTTATGCGTTATGCATTATGCGTTATGGGTTATGCGTTATGCGTTATGCGTTATGCGTTATGCTTTATGCGTTACGCGTTATGCGTTATGCGATTTGCGTTATGCGTTATGCGTTATATGTTATGGGTTGTGCGTTATGAGTAATGCGTGATCCGTTATGCGTTATGCGTTATGAGTAATGCGTGATCCTTTATGCGTTATGCGTTTTGCTTTATGCGTTATGCGTTATGGGTTATGCGTTATGCGTTATGCGTTATGCGTTATGAGTAATGCGTGATCCGTTATGTGTTATGCGTTATGCGTTATGGGTTGTGCGTTATGAGTCATGCGTTGTGCGTTATGCGTTTTGCCTTATGCGTTATGCGTTATGGGTTATGCGTTATGCGTTATGCGTTATGAGTAATGCGTGATCCGTTATGTGTTATGCGTTATGCGCTATGCGTTATGCGTTATGCGTTATGCGTTATGGGTTATGAGTAATGCGTGATCCGTTATGCGTTATGCTTTGTGCGTTATGCGTTACGCGTATTGCGTTATGCGCTATGGGTCATGCATTAAGCGTTATGCGTTATGCGTTATGCTTTATGCGGAATGAGTCATCCGTTATGCGTTATAAGTAATGCGTGATCCGTCATGCGTTATGCGTTAGGCGTCATGCGTTTTGCGTTATGCGTTATGAGTAATGCGTGATCCGTTATGCGTTATGCGTTATGAGAAATGCGTGATCTGTTATGCGTTATGCATTATGCGTTATGCGTTATGCGTTATGCGTTATGCGTTATGCGTTATGCGTTATGCGTTATGCTTTATGCGTTACGCGTTATGCGTTAAGCGATTTGCGTTATGCGTTATGCGTTATGCGTTATGGGTTGTGCGTTATGAGTCATACGTTATGCGTTATGCGTTTTGCTTTATGCGTTATGCGTTATGGGTTATGCGTTATGCGTTATGCGTTACGCGTTTTGCGTTATGCGTTATGCGTTATGCGTTATGCGTTATGCGTTATGCGTTATGCGTTATGCTTTATGCGTTACGCGTTATGCGTTAAGCGATTTGCGTTATGCGTTATGCGTTATGCGTTATGGGTTGTGCGTTATGAGTCATACGTTATGCGTTATGCGTTTTGCTTTATGCGTTATGCATTAAGCGTTATGCGTTATGCGTTATGCGTTATGCGTTATGCGTTTTGCTTTATGCGTTAGGCGTTATGGGTTATGCGTTATGCGTTATGAGTAATGCGTGATCCGTTATGTGTTATGCGTTATGCTCTATGCGTTATGCGTTATGCGCTATGCGTTATGCGTTATGCGTTATGCGTTATGCGTTATGCGTTATGGGTTATGAGTAATGCGTGATCCGTTATGCGTTATGCTTTGTGCGTTATGCGTTATGCGTTAAGCGTTATGCGTTTTGCGTTATGCGTTATGAGTAATGCGAGATCCGTTACGCGTTATGCGTTATGCGTTATGCGTTATGCGTTATGCGTTATGGGTTATGCGTTATGCGTTTTGCGTTATGCGTTATGCGTTATGCGTTATGAGTTATGCGATATGCGTTATGCGTTATGCGTTATGCGTTATGCGTTATGCGTTATGAGTAATGCGTGATCCGTCATGCGTTATGCGTTATGAGTAATGCGTGATCCGTTATGCGTTATGCGTTATGAGTAATGCGTGATCCGTCATGCGTTATGCGTTATGAGTAATGCGTGATCCGTTATGCGTTATGCGTTATGAGTAATGCGTGATCCGTTATGCGTCATGCATTATGCCTTATGCGTTATGCGTTATGCGTTATGCGTTATGCTTTATGCGTTACGCGTTATGCGTTATGCGATTTGCGTTATGCGTTATGCGTTATGCGTTGTGGGTTGTGCGTTATGAGTCATGCGTTATGCGTTGTGCGTTTTGCTTTATGCATTATGCGTTATGGGTTATGCGTTATGCGTTATGCGTTACGCGTTTTGCGTTATGCGTTATGCGTTATGCGTTATGCGTTATGCTTTATGCATTATGCGTTATGCGTTATGCGATTTGCGTTATGCGTTATGCGTTATGCGTTATGCGTTATGCGTTATGCGTTATGCGTTATGCGTTATGCGTTATGAGTAATGCGTGATCCGTTATGTGTTATGAGTTATGCGTTATGAGTAATGCGTGATCCGTTATGCGTTATGCGTTATGAGTAATGCGTGATCCGTTATGCGTTATGGGTTATGCATTATGCATTATGCGTTATGCGTTATGCGTTATGCGTTATGCTTTATGCGTTACGCGTTATGCGTTATGCGATTTGCGTTATGCGTTATGCGTTATGCGTTATGCGTTATGGGTTGTGCGTTATGAGTCATGCGTTATGAGTTGTGCGTTATACGTTATGCGTTATGCGTTATGCGTTATGCGATTTGCGTTATGCGTTATGCGTTATGGGTTATGGGTTATGTGTTATGCGTTATGCGTTATGCGTTATGCGTTATGCGTTATGCGTTATGAGTTATGCGTTATGGGTTATGAGTAATGCGTGATCCGTTATGCGTTATGGTTTTTGCGTTATGCGTTATGGGTTATGCGTTATGCGTTATGCGTTATGAGTTATGCGTTATGCGTTATGCGTTATGCGTTATGCGTTATGCGTTATGCGTTATGCGTTATGCGTTATGCGTTATGCGTTATGTGTTATGCTTTGTGCGTTATCCGCTATGCGTTATGCGTTTTGCGTCGTGCGTTATGCGTTATGAGTTGTGCGTTATGAGTCATGCGTTATGCGTTATGCGTTTTGCTTTATGCGTTATGCGTTATGGGTTATGCGTTATGCGTTATGCGTTATGCGTTATGCGTTATGCGTTATGCGTTATGCGTTATGCGTTATGCGTTATGCGTTATGCGTTATGAGTAATGCGTGATCCGTTATGTGTTATGCGTTATGCGCTATGCGTTATGCGTTATGTGTTATGCGTTATGATTAATGCGTGATCCGTTATGCGTTATGCGTTATGCGTTATGCGTTATGAGTAATGCGTGATCCGTTATGCGTTATGCGTTATGAGTAATGCGTGATCCGTTATGCGTTATGCGTTATGCATTATGCGTTATGCGTTATGCGTTATTCTTTATGCGTTATGCGTTATGAGAAATGCGAGATCCGTTATGCGTTATGCGTTATGCGTTATGCGTTATGCGTTATGAGTAATGCGTGATCCGTTATGCGTTATGCGTTATGAGTAATGCGTGATCCGTTATGCGTTATGCGTTATGCATTATGCGTTATGGGTTATGCGTTATGCGTTATGCGTTATGCGTTATGCTTTATGCGTTACGCGTTATGCGTTATGCGTTATGCGTTATGCGTTATGCGTTATGCGTTATGCGTTATGCGTTATGCGTTATGCGTTATGCGTTATGCGTTATGCGATTTGCGTTATGCGTTATGCGTTATGCGTTATACGTTATGCGTTATGCGTTATGCGTTATGCGTTATGCGTTATGCGTTATGAGTAATGCGTGATCCGTTATGCGTTATGCGTTATGCGTTATGCGTTATGCGTTATGCGTTATGCGTTATGCGTTATGCGTTATGCGTTATGGGTTATGCGTTATGCGTTATGCGTTATGCGTTATGCGTTATGCGTTATGCGTTATGGGTTATGCGTTATGCGTTATGCGTTATGAGTAATGCGTGATCCGTTATGTGTTATGCGTTATGCGCTATGCGTTATGCGTTATGCGTTATGCGTTATGGGTTATGAGTAATGCGTGATCCGTTATGCGTTATGCTTTATGCGTTATGCGTTATGCGTTATGCTTTATGCATTATGCGATATGCGTTATGCGATTTGTGTTATGCGTTATGCGTTATGGGTTGTGCGTTATGAGTCATGCGTTATGCGTTATGCGTTTTGCTTTATGCGTTATGCGTTATGGGTTATGCGTTATGCGTTATGAGTAATGCGTGATCCGTTATGTGTTATGCGTTATGCGCTATGCGTTATGCGTTATGCGTTATGCGTTATGGGTTATGAGTAATGCGTGATCCGTTATGCGTTATGCATTGTGCGTTATGCGTTATGCATTACGCGTATTGCGTTATGCGCTATGGGTCATGCGTTAAGCGTTATGCGTTATGCGTTATGCGTTATGCGGAATGCGTCATCCGTTATGCGTTATAAGTAATGCGTGATCCGTCATGCGTTATGCGTTAGGCGTTATGCGTTTTGCGTTATGCGTTATGAGTAATGCGAGATCCGTTACGCGTTATGCGTTATGCGTTATGCGTTATGCGTTATGCGTTATGCGTTATGCGTTATGCGTTATTCGTTATGGGTTATGCGTTATGCGTTTTGCGTTATGCGTTATGCGTTATGCGTTATGGGTTATGAGTTATGCGATATGCGTTATGCGTTATGCGTTATGCGTTAATCGTTATGCGTTATGCGTTATGTGTTATCCGTTATGCGTTATGCGTTATGCGTTATGAGTAATGCGTGAAACGTTATGCGTTATTCGTTATGCGTTATGCGTTATGCGCTATGAGTAATGCGTGATCCGTTATGCGTTATGCGTTATGAGTAATGCGTGATCCGTTATGCGTTATGCGTTATCCATCAAGCGTTATGCGTTATGCGTTATGCGTTATGCTTTATGCATTATGCGTTATGGGTTATGCGATTTGCGTTATGCGTTATGGGTCAAGCGTTAAGCGGTATGCGTTATGCGTTATGCGTTATGCGTTATGCGTTAGGCGTTATGCGTTTTGCGTTATGCGTTATGAGTAATGCGAGATCCGTTACGCGTTATGCGTTATGCGTTACGCGTTTTGCGTTATGCGTTATGCGTTATGCGTTATGCGTTATGCGTTATGCGATATGCGTTATGCGTTATGCGTTATGCGTTATGCGTTATGCGTTATGCGGAATGCGTTATGCGTTATGCGTTATGCGTTATGGGTTATGCGTTATGTGTTATGCGTGATCCGTTATGCGTTATGCGTTATGCGTTATGCGTTATGCGTTATGCGTTATGCGTTATGCGTTATGTGTTATCCGTTATGCGTTATGCGTTATGCGTTATGAGTAATGCGTTAAACGTTATGCGTTATTCGTTATGCGTTATGCGTTATGCGTTATGCGTTATGCGTTATGAGTAAAGCGTGATCCGTTATGCGTTATGCGTTATGCGCTATGAGTAATGCGTGATCCGTTATGCGTTATGCTTTATGAGTAATGCGTGATCCGTTATGCGTTATGCGTTATCCATTAAGCGTTATGCGTTATGCGTTATGCGTTATGCGTTATGCGTCATGCGTTATGCGTTATGCGTTATGCGTTATGCTTTATGCGTTATGCGTTATGCGTTATGCGTTATGCGTTATGCGTTATGCGTTATGCGTTATGCGTTAGGCGTTATGCGTTTTGCGTTATGCGTTATGAGTAATGCGAGATCCGTTACGCGTTATGCGTTATGCGTTACGCGTTTTGCGTTATGCGTTATGCGTTATGCGTTATGCGTTATGCGTTATGCGTTATGCGTTATGCGTTATGCGTTATGCGTTATGCGTTATGCTTTATGCATTATGCGTTATGCGTTATGCGATTTGCATTATGCGTTATGGGTCATGCGTTAAGCGTTATGCGTTATGGGTTATGCGTTATGTGTTATGCGTGATCTGTTATGCGTTATGCGTTATGCGTTATGCGTTATGCGTTATGTGTTATCCGTTATGCGTTATGCGTTATACGTTATGAGTAATGCGTGAAACGTTATGCGTTATTCGTTATGCTTTATGCGTTATGCGTTAGGCGTTATGAGTAAAGCGTGATCCGTTATGCGTTATGCGTTATGCGTTATGAGTAATGCGTGATCCGTCATGCGTTATGCGTTATGAGTAATGCGTGATCCGTTATGCGTTATGCGTTATGAGTAATGCGTGATCCGTTATGCGTTATGCGTTATGCGTTATGCGTTATGCGTTATGCGTTATGCGTTATGCTTTATGCGTTACGCGTTATGCGTTATGCGATTTGCGTTATGCGTTATGCGTTATGCGTTATGGGTTGTGCGTTATGAGTCATGCGTTATGCGTTGTGCGTTTTGCTTTATGCGTTATGCGTTATGGGTTATGCGTTATGCGTTATGCGTTACGCGTTTTGCGTTATGCGTTATGCGTTATGCGTTATGCGTTATGCGTTATGCTTTATGCATTATGCGTTATGCGTTATGCGATTTGCGTTATGCGTTATGCGTTATGCGTTATGCGTTATGCGTTATGCGTTATGCGTTATGCGTTATGCGTTATGCGTTATGAGTAATGCGTGATCCGTTATGTGTTATGCTTTGTGCGTTATCCGCTATGCGTTATGCGTTTTGCGTCATGCTTTATGCGTTATGAGTTGTGCGTTATGAGTCATGCGTTATGCGTTATGCGTTTTGCTTTATGCGTTATGCGTTATGGGTTATGCGTTATGCGTTATGCGTTATGCGTTATGAGTAATGCGTGATCCGTTATGTGTTATGCGTTATGCGCTATGCGTTATGCGTTATGCCTTATGCGTTATGATTAATGCGTGATCCGTTATGCGTTATGCGTTATGCGTTATGAGTAATGCGTGATCCGTTATGCGTTATGCGTTATGAGTAATGCGTGATCCGTTATGCGTTATGCGTTATGCGTTATGCGTTATTCGTTATGCGTTATGCGTTATGAGAAATGCGAGATCCGTTATGCGTTATGCGTTATGCGTTATGCGTTATGCGTTATGGGTAATGCGTGATCCGTTATGCGTTATGCGTTATGAGTAATGCGTGATCCGTTATGCGTTATGCGTTATGCATTATGCGTTATGGGTTATGCGTTATGCGTTATGCGTTATGCGTTATGCGTTATGCTTTATGCGTTACGCGTTATGCGTTATGCGATTTGCGTTATGCGTTATGCGTTATGCGTTATGGGTTGTGCGTTATGAGTCATGCGTTATGCGTTATGCGTTTTGCTTTATGCGTTATGCGTTATGGGTTATGCGTTATGCGTTATGCGTTATGCGTTATGCGTTATGAGTAATGCGTGATCCGTTATGTGTTATGCGTTATGCGTTATGCGTTACGCGTTTTGCGTTATGCGTTATGCGTTATGCATTATGCGTTATGCGTTATGCGTTATGCGTTATGCGTTATGCGTTATGCGTTATGGGTTATGCGTTATGCATTATGCGTTATGCGTTACGCGTTTTGCGTTATGCGTTATGCGTTATGCGTTATGCGTTATGCGTTATGCGTTATGCGTTATGCGTTATGCGTTATGCGTTATGCGTTATACATTATGCGTTATGCGTTATGCGTTATGCGTTATGCGTTATGCGTTATGCGTTATGCGTTATGCGTTATGCGTTATGCGATTTGCGTTATGCGTTATGCGTTATGCGTTATGAGTAATGCGTGATCCGTTATGCGTTATGCGTTATGAGTAATGCGTGATCCGTTATGCGTTATGCGTTATGCGTTATGCATTATGCGTTATGCGTTATGCGTTGTGCGTTATGCGATTTGTGTTATGCTTTATGCGTTATGGGTTGTGCGTTATGAGTCATGCGTTATGCGTTATGCGTTTTGCTTTATGCGTTATGCGTTATGGGTTATGCGTTATGCGTTATGCGTTATGCGTTACGCGTTTTGCGTTATGCGTTATGCGTTATGCGTTATGCGTTATGCGTTATGCGTTATGCGTTATGCGTTATGCGTTATGCGTTATGCGTTATACATTATGCGTTATGCGTTATGCGTTATGCGTTATGCGTTATGCGTTATGCGTTATGCGTTATGCGTTATGCGATTTGCGTTATGCGTTATGCGTTATGCGTTATGAGTAATGCGTGATCCGTTATGCGTTATGCGTTATGAGTAATGCGTGATCCGTTATGCGTTATGCGTTATGCGTTATGCGTTATGCATTATGCGTTATGCGTTATGCGTTATGCGTTATGCGTTATGCGTTATGCGTTATGCGTTATGCGTTATGCGTTATGCGTTATGCGTTATGCGTTATGCGTTATGCGTTATGCGTTATGCGTTATGCGTTATGCGTTATGCGTTATGCGTTATGCGTTACGCGTTATGCGTTATGCGTTATGCGTTATGCGTTATGCGTTATGCGTTATGCGTTATGCGTTATGCGTTATGCGATTTGCGTTATGCGTTATGCGTTATGGGTTGTGCGTTATGAGTCATGCGTTATGCGTTATGCGTTATGAGTAATGCGTGATCCGTTATGCGTTATGCGTTATGAGTAATGCGTGATCCGTTATGCGTTATGCGTTATGCATTATGCGTTATGGGTTATGCGTTATGCGTTATGCGTTATGCGTTATGCTTTATGCGTTATGCGTTATGCGTTATGCGTTATGCGTTATGCGTTATGCGTTATGCGTTATGCGTTATGCGTTATGCGATTTGCGTTATGCGTTATGCGTTATGGGTTGTGCGTTATGAGTCATGCGTTATGCGTTATGCGTTATGCGTTTTGCTTTATGCGTTATGCGTTATGGGTTATGCGTTATGCGTTTGCGTTATGCGTTATGAGTAATGCGTGATCCGTTATGCGTTATGCGTTATGAGTAATGCGTGATCCGTTATGCGTTATGCGTTATGCATTATGCGTTATGCGTTATGCGTTATGCGTTATGCGTTATGCTTTATGCGTTACGCGTTATGCGTTATGCGATTTGCGTTATGCGTTATGCGTTATGCGTTATGCGTTATGGGTTGTGCGTTATGAGTCATGCGTTATGAGTTGTGCGTTATACGTTATGCGTTATGCGTTATGCGATTTGCGTTATGCGTTATGCGTTATGGGTTATGCGTTATGCGTTATGCGTTATGCGTTATACGTTATGCGTTATGCGTTATGCGATTTGCGTTATGCGTTATGCGTTATGGGTTATGCGTTATGTGTTATGCGTTATGCGGTATGCGTTATGCGTTATGCGTTATGCGTTATGGGTTATGCGTTATGTGTTATGCGTGATCCGTTATGCGTTATGCGTTATGCGTTATGCGTTATGCGTTATGCGTTATGCGTTATGCGTTATGAGTTATGCGTTATGCGTTATGCGTTATGCGTTATGAGTAATGCGTTAAACGTTATGCGTTATTCGTTATGCGTTATGCGTTATGCGTTATGCGTTATGCGTTATGAGTAAAGCGTGATCCGTTATGCGTTATGCGTTATGCGCTATGAGTAATGCGTGATCCGTTATGCGTTATGCTTTATGAGTAATGCGTGATCCGTTATGCGTTATGCGTTATCCATTAAGCGTTATGCGTTATGCGTTATGCGTTATGCGTTATGCGTCATGCGTTATGCGTTATGCGTTATGCGTTATGCTTTATGCATTATGCGTTATGCGTTATGCGTTATGCGTTATGCGTTATGCGTTATGCGTTATGCGTTAGGCGTTATGCGTTTTGCGTTATGCGTTATGAGTAATGCGAGATCCGTTACGCGTTATGCGTTATGCGTTACGCGTTTTGCGTTATGCGTTATGCGTTATGCGTTATGCGTTATGCGTTATGCGTTATGCGTTATGCGTTATGCGTTATGCTTTATGCATTATGCGTTATGCGTTATGCGATTTGCATTATGCGTTATGGGTCATGCGTTAAGCGTTATGCGTTATGGGTTATGCGTTATGTGTTATGCGTGATCTGTTATGCGTTATGCGTTATGCGTTATGCGTTATGCGTTATGTGTTATCCGTTATGCGTTATGCGTTATACGTTATGAGTAATGCGTGAAACGTTATGCGTTATTCGTTATGCGTTATGCGTTATGCGTTAGGCGTTATGAGTAAAGCGTGATCCGTTATGCGTTATGCGTTATGCGTTATGAGTAATGCGTGATCCGTCATGCGTTATGCGTTATGAGTAATGCGTGATCCGTAATGCGTTATGCGTTATGAGTAATGCGTGATCCGTTATGCGTTATGCATTATGCCTTATGCGTTATGCGTTATGCGTTATGCGTTATGCGTTATGCGTTATGCGTTATGGGTTATGCGTTATGCGTTATGCGTTATGAGTAATGCGTGATCCGTTATGTGTTATGCGTTATGCGCTATGCGTTATGCGTTATGCGTTATGCGTTATGGGTTATGAGTAATGCGTGATCCGTTATGCGTTATGCTTTATGCGTTATGCGTTATGCGTTATGCTTTATGCATTATGCGATATGCGTTATGCGATTTGTGTTATGCGTTATGCGTTATGGGTTGTGCGTTATGAGTCATGCGTTATGCGTTATGCGTTTTGCTTTATGCGTTATGCGTTATGGGTTATGCGTTATGCGTTATGAGTAATGCGTGATCCGTTATGTGTTATGCGTTATGCGCTATGCGTTATGCGTTATGCGTTATGCGTTATGGGTTATGAGTAATGCGTGATCCGTTATGCGTTATGCATTGTGCGTTATGCGTTATGCATTACGCGTATTGCGTTATGCGCTATGGGTCATGCGTTAAGCGTTATGCGTTATGCGTTATGCGTTATGCGGAATGCGTCATCCGTTATGCGTTATAAGTAATGCGTGATCCGTCATGCGTTATGCGTTAGGCGTTATGCGTTTTGCGTTATGCGTTATGAGTAATGCGAGATCCGTTACGCGTTATGCGTTATGCGTTATGCGTTATGCGTTATGCGTTATGCGTTATGCGTTATGCGTTATTCGTTATGGGTTATGCGTTATGCGTTTTGCGTTATGCGTTATGCGTTATGCGTTATGGGTTATGAGTTATGCGATATGCGTTATGCGTTATGCGTTATGCGTTAATCGTTATGCGTTATGCGTTATGCGTTATGCGGAATGCGTTATGCGTTATGCGTTATGGGTTATGCGTTATGTGTTATGCGTGATCCGTTATGCGTTATGCGTTATGCGTTATGTGTTATCCGTTATGCGTTATGCGTTATGCGTTATGAGTAATGCGTGAAACGTTATGCGTTATTCGTTATGCGTTATGCGTTATGCGCTATGAGTAATGCGTGATCCGTTATGCGTTATGCGTTATGAGTAATGCGTGATCCGTTATGCGTTATGCGTTATCCATCAAGCGTTATGCGTTATGCGTTATGCGTTATGCTTTATGCATTATGCGTTATGGGTTATGCGATTTGCGTTATGCGTTATGGGTCAAGCGTTAAGCGGTATGCGTTATGCGTTATGCGTTATGCGTTATGCGTTATGCGTTAGGCGTTATGCGTTTTGCGTTATGCGTTATGAGTAATGCGAGATCCGTTACGCGTTATGCGTTATGCGTTACGCGTTTTGCGTTATGCGTTATGCGTTATGCGTTATGCGTTATGCGTTATGCGATATGCGTTATGCGTTATGCGTTATGCGTTATGCGTTATGCGTTATGCGGAATGCGTTATGCGTTATGCGTTATGCGTTATGGGTTATGCGTTATGTGTTATGCGTGATCCGTTATGCGTTATGCGTTATGCGTTATGCGTTATGCGTTATGCGTTATGCGTTATGCGTTATGTGTTATCCGTTATGCGTTATGCGTTATGCGTTATGAGTAATGCGTTAAACGTTATGCGTTATTCGTTATGCGTTATGCGTTATGCGTTATGCGTTATGCGTTATGAGTAAAGCGTGATCCGTTATGCGTTATGCGTTATGCGCTATGAGTAATGCGTGATCCGTTATGCGTTATGCTTTATGAGTAATGCGTGATCCGTTATGCGTTATGCGTTATCCATTAAGCGTTATGCGTTATGCGTTATGCGTTATGCGTTATGCGTCATGCGTTATGCGTTATGCGTTATGCGTTATGCGTTATGCGTTATGCGTTATGCGTTATGCGTTATGCGTTATGCGTTATGCGTTATGCGTTATGCGTTAGGCGTTATGCGTTTTGCGTTATGCGTTATGAGTAATGCGAGATCCGTTACGCGTTATGCGTTATGCGTTACGCGTTTTGCGTTATGCGTTATGCGTTATGCGTTATGCGTTATGCGTTATGCGTTATGCGTTATGCGTTATGCGTTATGCGTTATGCGTTATGCTTTATGCATTATGCGTTATGCGTTATGCGATTTGCATTATGCGTTATGGGTCATGCGTTAAGCGTTATGCGTTATGGGTTATGCGTTATGTGTTATGCGTGATCTGTTATGCGTTATGCGTTATGCGTTATGCGTTATGCGTTATGTGTTATCCGTTATGCGTTATGCGTTATACGTTATGAGTAATGCGTGAAACGTTATGCGTTATTCGTTATGCTTTATGCGTTATGCGTTAGGCGTTATGAGTAAAGCGTGATCCGTTATGCGTTATGCGTTATGCGTTATGAGTAATGCGTGATCCGTCATGCGTTATGCGTTATGAGTAATGCGTGATCCGTTATGCGTTATGCGTTATGAGTAATGCGTGATCCGTTATGCGTTATGCATTATGCCTTATGCGTTATGCGTTATGCGTTATGCGTTATGCTTTATGCGTTACGCGTTATGCGTTATGCGATTTGCGTTATGCGTTATGCGTTATGCGTTATGGGTTGTGCGTTATGAGTCATGCGTTATGCGTTGTGCGTTTTGCTTTATGCGTTATGCGTTATGGGTTATGCGTTATGCGTTATGCGTTACGCGTTTTGCGTTATGCGTTATGCGTTATGCGTTATGCGTTATGCGTTATGCTTTATGCATTATGCGTTATGCGTTATGCGATTTGCGTTATGCGTTATGCGTTATGCGTTATGCGTTATGCGTTATGCGTTATGCGTTATGCGTTATACGTTATGCGTTATGAGTAATGCGTGATCCGTTATGTGTTATGCTTTGTGCGTTATCCGCTATGCGTTATGCGTTTTGCGTCATGCGTTATGCGTTATGAGTTGTGCGTTATGAGTCATGCGTTATGCGTTATGCGTTTTGCTTTATGCGTTATGCGTTATGGGTTATGCGTTATGCGTTATGCGTTATGCGTTATGCGTTATGCGTTATGCGTTATGCGTTATGCGTTATGCGTTATGAGTAATGCGTGATCCGTTATGTGTTATGCGTTATGCGCTATGCGTTATGCGTTATGCCTTATGCGTTATGATTAATGCGTGATCCGTTATGCGTTATGCGTTATGCGTTATGAGTAATGCGTGATCCGTTATGCGTTATGCGTTATGAGTAATGCGTGATCCGTTATGCGTTATGCGTTATGCGTTATGCGTTATGCGTTATGCGTTATGCGTTATGAGAAATGCGAGATCCGTTATGCGTTATGCGTTATGCGTTATGCGTTATGCGTTATGGGTAATGCGTGATCCGTTATGCGTTATGCGTTATGAGTAATGCGTGATCCGTTATGCGTTATGCGTTATGCGTTATGCGTTATGGGTTATGCGTTATGCGTTATGCGTTATGCGTTATGCGTTATGCTTTATGCGTTATGCGTTATGCGTTATGCGATTTGCGTTATGCGTTATGCGTTATGCGTTATGGGTTGTGCGTTATGAGTCATGCGTTATGCGTTATGCGTTTTGCTTTATGCGTTATGCGTTATGGGTTATGCGTTATGCGTTATGCGTTATGCGTTATGCGTTATGAGTAATGCGTGATCCGTTATGTGTTATGCGTTATGCGTTATGCGTTACGCGTTTTGCGTTATGCGTTATGCGTTATGCATTATGCGTTATGCGTTATGCGTTATGCGTTATGCGTTATGCGTTATGCGTTATGGGTTATGCGTTATGCATTATGCGTTATGCGTTACGCGTTTTGCGTTATGCGTTATGCGTTATGCGTTATGCGTTATGCGTTATGCGTTATGCGTTATGCGTTATGCGTTATGCGTTATGCGTTATACATTATGCGTTATGCGTTATGCGTTATGCGTTATGCGTTATGCGTTATGCGTTATGCGTTATGCGTTATGCGTTATGCGATTTGCGTTATGCGTTATGCGTTATGCGTTATGAGTAATGCGTGATCCGTTATGCGTTATGCGTTATGAGTAATGCGTGATCCGTTATGCGTTATGCGTTATGCGTTATGCGTTATGCGTTATGCGTTATGCGTTGTGCGTTATGCGATTTGTGTTATGCTTTATGCGTTATGGGTTGTGCGTTATGAGTCATGCGTTATGCGTTATGCGTTTTGCTTTATGCGTTATGCGTTATGCGTTATGCGTTATGCGTTATGCGTTATGCGTTACGCGTTTTGCGTTATGCGTTATGCGTTATGCGTTATGCGTTATGCGTTATGCGTTATGCGTTATGCGTTATGCGTTATGCGTTATGCGTTATACATTATGCGTTATGCGTTATGCGTTATGCGTTATGCGTTATGCGTTATGCGTTATGCGTTATGCGTTATGCGATTTGCGTTATGCGTTATGCGTTATGCGTTATGAGTAATGCGTGATCCGTTATGCGTTATGCGTTATGAGTAATGCGTGATCCGTTATGCGTTATGCGTTATGCGTTATGCGTTATGCATTATGCGTTATGCGTTATGCGTTATGCGTTATGCGTTATGCGATTTGCGTTATGCGTTATGCGTTATGGGTTGTGCGTTATGAGTCATGCGTTATGCGTTATGCGTTATGAGTAATGCGTGATCCGTTATGCGTTATGCGTTATGAGTAATGCGTGATCCGTTATGCGTTATGCGTTATGCATTATGCGTTATGGGTTATGCGTTATGCGTTATGCGTTATGCGTTATGCTTTATGCGTTATGCGTTATGCGTTATGCGTTATGCGTTATGCGTTATGCGTTATGCGTTATGCGTTATGCGTTATGCGATTTGCGTTATGCGTTATGCGTTATGGGTTGTGCGTTATGAGTCATGCGTTATGCGTTATGCGTTATGCGTTTTGCTTTATGCGTTATGCGTTATGGGTTATGCGTTATGCGTTTGCGTTATGCGTTATGAGTAATGCGTGATCCGTTATGCGTTATGCGTTATGAGTAATGCGTGATCCGTTATGCGTTATGCGTTATGCATTATGCGTTATGCGTTATGCGTTATGCGTTATGCGTTATGCTTTATGCGTTACGCGTTATGCGTTATGCGATTTGCGTTATGCGTTATGCGTTATGCGTTATGCGTTATGGGTTGTGCGTTATGAGTCATGCGTTATGAGTTGTGCGTTATACGTTATGCGTTATGCGTTATGCGATTTGCGTTATGCGTTATGCGTTATGGGTTATGCGTTATGTGTTATGCGTTATGCGTTATACGTTATGCGTTATGCGTTATGCGTTATGCGTTATGCGTTATGAGTAATGCGTTAAACGTTATGCGTTATTCGTTATGCGTTATGCGTTATGCGTTATGCGTTATGCGTTATGAGTAAAGCGTGATCCGTTATGCGTTATGCGTTATGCGCTATGAGTAATGCGTGATCCGTTATGCGTTATGCTTTATGAGTAATGCGTGATCCGTTATGCGTTATGCGTTATCCATTAAGCGTTATGCGTTATGCGTTATGCGTTATGCGTTATGCGTCATGCGTTATGCGTTATGCGTTATGCGTTATGCTTTATGCATTATGCGTTATGCGTTATGCGTTATGCGTTATGCGTTATGCGTTATGCGTTATGCGTTAGGCGTTATGCGTTTTGCGTTATGCGTTATGAGTAATGCGAGATCCGTTACGCGTTATGCGTTATGCGTTACGCGTTTTGCGTTATGCGTTATGCGTTATGCGTTATGCGTTATGCGTTATGCGTTATGCGTTATGCGTTATGCGTTATGCGTTATGCGTTATGCTTTATGCATTATGCGTTATGCGTTATGCGATTTGCATTATGCGTTATGGGTCATGCGTTAAGCGTTATGCGTTATGGGTTATGCGTTATGTGTAATGCGTGATCTGTTATGCGTTATGCGTTATGCGTTATGCGTTATGCGTTATGTGTTATCCGTTATGCGTTATGCGTTATACGTTATGAGTAATGCGTGAAACGTTATGCGTTATTCGTTATGCGTTATGCGTTATGCGTTAGGCGTTATGAGTAAAGCGTGATCCGTTATGCGTTATGCGTTATGCGTTATGAGTAATGCTTGATCCGTTATGCGTTATGCGTTATGAGTAATGCGTGATCCGTAATGCGTTATGCGTTATGAGTAATGCGTGATCCGTTATGCGTTATGTGTTATGCGTTATGCGTTATGCGTTATGCGTTATGCGTTATGCTTTATGCGTTACGCGTTATGCGTTATGCGATTTGCGTTATGCGTTATGCGTTATGCGTTATGGGTTGTGCGTTATGAGTCATGCGTTATGCGTTGTGCGTTTTGCTTTATGCGTTATGCGTTATGGGTTATGCGTTATGCGTTATGCGTTATGCGTTTTGCGTTATGCGTTATGCGTTATGCGTTATGCGTTATGCGTTATGCTTTATGCATTATGCGTTATGCGTTATGCGATTTGCGTTATGCGTTATGCGTTATGCGTTATGCGTTATGCGTTATGCGTTATGCGTTATGCGTTATGCGTTATGCGTTATGAGTAATGCGTGATCCGTTATGTGTTATGCTTTGTGCGTTATCCGCTATGCGTTATGCGTTATGCGTCATGCGTTATGCGTTATGAGTTGTGCGTTATGAGTCATGCGTTATGCGTTATGCGTTTGGCTTTATGCGTTATGCGTTATGGGTTATGCGTTATGCGTTATGCGTTATGCGTTATGCGTTATGCGTTATGCGTTATGCGTTATGCGTTATGCGTTATGAGTAATGCGTGATCCGTTATGTGTTATGCGTTATGCGCTATGCGTTATGCGTTATGCCTTATGCGTTATGATTAATGCGTGATCCGTTATGCGTTATGCGTTATGCGTTATGGGTTGTGCGTTATGAGTCATGCGTTATGCGTTATGCGTTATGCGTTTTGCTTTATGCGTTATGCGTTATGGGTTATGCGTTATGCGTTTGCGTTATGCGTTATGCGTTATGCGTTATGCGTTATGCGTTATGCGATTTGCGTTATGCGTTATGCGTTATGGGTTGTGCGTTATGAGTCATGCGTTATGCGTTATGCGTTATGCGTTATGCGTTATGCGTTATGCGTTATGGGTTATGCGTTATGCGTTTGCGTTATGCGTTATGAGTAATGCGTGATCCGTTATGCGTTATGCGTTATGAGTAATGCGTGATCCGTTATGCGTTATGCGTTATGCATTATGCGTTATGCGTTATGCGTTATGCGTTATGCGTTATGCGTTATGCGTTACGCGTTATGCGTTATGCGTTTTGCGTTATGCGTTATGCGTTATGCGTTATGCGTTATGGGTTGTGCGTTATGAGTCATGCGTTATGAGTTGTGCGTTATACGTTATGCGTTATGCGTTATGCGATTTGCGTTATGCGTTATGCGTTATGGGTTATGCGTTATGTGTTATGCGTTATGCGTTATACGTTATGCGTTATGCGTTATGCGATTTGCGTTATGCGTTATGCGTTATGGGTTATGCGTTATGTGTTATGCGTTATGCGGAATGCGTTATGCGTTATGCGTTATGCGTTATGGGTTATGCGTTATGTGTTATGCGTGATCCGTTATGCGTTATGCGTTATGCGTTATGCGTTATGCGTTATGCGTTATGCGTTATGCGTTATGCGTTATCCGTTATGCGTTATGCGTTATGCGTTATGAGTAATGCGTTAAACGTTATGCGTTATTCGTTATGCGTTATGCGTTATGCGTTATGCGTTATGCGTTATGAGTAATGCGTGATCCGTTATGCGTTATGCGTTATGCGCTATGAGTAATGCGTGATCCGTTATGCGTTATGCTTTATGAGTAATGCGTGATCCGTTATGCGTTATGCGTTATCCATTAAGCGTTATGCGTTATGCGTTATGCGTTATGCGTTATGCGTCATGCGTTATGCGTTATGCGTTATGCGTTATGCTTTATGCATTATGCGTTATGCGTTATGCGTTATGCGTTATGCGTTATGCGTTATGCGTTATGCGTTAGGCGTTATGCGTTTTGCGTTATGCGTTATGAGTAATGCGAGATCCGTTACGCGTTATGCGTTATGCGTTACGCGTTTTGCGTTATGCGTTATGCGTTATGCGTTATGCGTTATGCGTTATGCGTTATGCGTTATGCGTTATGCGTTATGCGTTATGCGTTATGCTTTATGCATTATGCGTTATGCGTTATGCGATTTGCATTATGCGTTATGGGTCATGCGTTAAGCGTTATGCGTTATGGGTTATGCGTTATGTGTTATGCGTGATCTGTTATGCGTTATGCGTTATGCGTTATGCGTTATGCGTTATGTGTTATCCGTTATGCGTTATGCGTTATACGTTATGAGTAATGCGTGAAACGTTATGCGTTATGCGTTATGCGTTATGCGTTATGCGTTATGCGTTATGAGTAAAGCGTGATCCGTTATGCGTTATGCGTTATGCGTTATGAGTAATGCGTGATCCGTCATGCGTTATGCGTTATGAGTAATGCGTGATCCGTAATGCGTTATGCGTTATGAGTAATGCGTGATCCGTTATGCGTTATGCATTATGCCTTATGCGTTATGCGTTATGCGTTATGCGTTATGCTTTATGCGTTACGCGTTATGCGTTATGCGATTTGCGTTATGCGTTATGCGTTATGCGTTATGGGTTGTGCGTTATGAGTCATGCGTTATGCGTTGTGCGTTTTGCTTTATGCGTTATGCGTTATGGGTTATGCGTTATGCGTTATGCGTTATGCATTTTGCGTTATGCGTTATGCGTTATGCGTTATGCGTTATGCGTTATGCTTTATGCATTATGCGTTATGCGTTATGCGATTTGCGTTATGCGTTATGCGTTATGCGTTATGCGTTATGCGTTATGCGTTATGCGTTATGCGTTATGCGTTATGCGTTATGAGTAATGCGTGATCCGTTATGTGTTATGCTTTGTGCGTTATCCGCTATGCGTTATGCGTTTTGCGTCATGCGTTATGCGTTATGAGTTGTGCGTTATGAGTCATGCGTTATGCGTTATGCGTTTGGCTTTATGCGTTATGCGTTATGGGTTATGCGTTATGCGTTATGCGTTATGCGTTATGCGTTATGCGTTATGCGTTATGCGTTATGCGTTATGCGTTATGAGTAATGCGTGATCCGTTATGTGTTATGCGTTATGCGCTATGCGTTATGCGTTATGCCTTATGCGTTATGATTAATGCGTGATCCGTTATGCGTTATGCGTTATGCGTTATGAGTAATGCGTGATCCGTTATGCGTTATGCGTTATGAGTAATGCGTGATCCGTTATGCGTTATGCGTTATGCGTTATGCGTTATTCGTTATGCGTTATGCGTTATGAGAAATGCGAGATCCGTTATGCGTTATGCGTTATGCGTTATGCGTTATGCGCTATGAGTAATGCGTGATCCGTTATGCGTTATGCTTTATGAGTAATGCGTGATCCGTTATGCGTTATGCGTTATCCATTAAGCGTTATGCGTTATGCGTTATGCGTTATGCGTTATGCATCATGCGTTATGCGTTATGCGTTATGCGTTATGCTTTATGCATTATGCGTTATGCGTTATGCGTTATGCGTTATGCGTTATGCGTTATGCGTTATGCGTTAGGCGTTATGCGTTTTGCGTTATGCGTTATGAGTAATGCGAGATCCGTTACGCGTTATGCGTTATGCGTTACGCGTTTTGCGTTATGCGTTATGCGTTATGCGTTATGCGTTATGCGTTATGCGTTATGCGTTATGCGTTATGCGTTATGCGTTATGCGTTATGCTTTATGCATTATGCGTTATGCGTTATGCGATTTGCATTATGCGTTATGGGTCATGCGTTAAGCGTTATGCGTTATGGGTTATGCGTTATGTGTTATGCGTGATCTGTTATGCGTTATGCGTTATGCGTTATGCGTTATGCGTTATGTGTTATCCGTTATGCGTTATGCGTTATACGTTATGAGTAATGCGTGAAACGTTATGCGTTATTCGTTATGCTTTATGCGTTATGCGTTAGGCGTTATGAGTAAAGCGTGATCCGTTATGCGTTATGCGTTATGCGTTATGAGTAATGCGTGATCCGTCATGCGTTATGCGTTATGAGTAATGCGTGATCCGTTATGCGTTATGCGTTATGAGTAATGCGTGATCCGTTATGCGTTATGCGTTATGCCTTATGCGTTATGCGTTATGCGTTATGCGTTATGCTTTATGCGTTACGCGTTATGCGTTATGCGATTTGCGTTATGCGTTATGCGTTATGCGTTATGGGTTGTGCGTTATGAGTCATGCGTTATGCGTTGTGCGTTTTGCTTTATGCGTTATGCGTTATGGGTTATGCGTTATGCGTTATGCGTTACGCGTTTTGCGTTATGCGTTATGCGTTATGCGTTATGCGTTATGCGTTATGCTTTATGCATTATGCGTTATGCGTTATGCGATTTGCGTTATGCGTTATGCGTTATGCGTTATGCGTTATGCGTTATGCGTTATGCGTTATGCGTTATGCGTTATGCGTTATGAGTAATGCGTGATCCGTTATGCGTTATGCGTTATGAGTAATGCGTGATCCGTTATGCGTTATGCGTTATGCGTTATGCGTTATTCGTTATGCGTTATGCGTTATGAGAAATGCGAGATCCGTTATGCGTTATGCGTTATGCGTTATGCGTTATGCGTTATGGGTAATGCGTGATCCGTTATGCGTTATGCGTTATGAGTAATGCGTGATCCGTTATGCGTTATGCGTTATGCATTATGCGTTATGGGTTATGCGTTATGCGTTATGCGTTATGCGTTATGCGTTATGCTTTATGCGTTACGCGTTATGCGTTATGCGATTTGCGTTATGCGTTATGCGTTATGCGTTATGGGTTGTGCGTTATGAGTCATGCGTTATGCGTTATGCGTTTTGCTTTATGCGTTATGCGTTATGGGTTATGCGTTATGCGTTATGCGTTATGCGTTATGCGTTATGAGTAATGCGTGATCCGTTATGTGTTATGCGTTATGCGTTATGCGTTACGCTTTTTGCGTTATGCGTTATGCGTTATGCATTATGCGTTATGCGTTATGCGTTATGCGTTATGCGTTATGCGTTATGCGTTATGGGTTATGCGTTATGCATTATGCGTTATGCGTTACGCGTTTTGCGTTATGCGTTATGCGTTATGCGTTATGCGTTATGCGTTATGCGTTATGCGTTATGCGTTATGCGTTATGCGTTATGCGTTATACATTATGCGTTATGCGTTATGCGTTATGCGTTATGCGTTATGCGTTATGCGTTATGCGTTATGCGTTATGCGTTATGCGATTTGCGTTATGCGTTATGCGTTATGCGTTATGAGTAATGCGTGATCCGTTATGCGTTATGCGTTATGAGTAATGCGTGATCCGTTATGCGTTATGCGTTATGCGTTATGCGTTATGCGTTATGCGTTATGCGTTGTGCGTTATGCGATTTGTGTTATGCTTTATGCGTTATGGGTTGTGCGTTATGAGTCATGCGTTATGCGTTATGCGTTTTGCTTTATGCGTTATGCGTTATGGGTTATGCGTTATGCGTTATGCGTTATGCGTTACGCGTTTTGCGTTATGCGTTATGCGTTATGCGTTATGCGTTATGCGTTATGCGTTATGCGTTATGCGTTATGCGTTATGCGTTATGCGTTATACATTATGCGTTATGCGTTATGCGTTATGCGTTATGCGTTATGCGTTATGCGTTATGCGTTATGCGTTATGCGATTTGCGTTATGCGTTATGCGTTATGCGTTATGAGTAATGCGTGATCCGTTATGCGTTATGCGTTATGAGTAATGCGTGATCCGTTATGCGTTATGCGTTATGCGTTATGCGTTATGCATTATGCGTTATGCGTTATGCGTTATGCGTTATGCGTTATGCGTTATGCGTTATGCGTTATGCGTTATGCGTTATGCGTTATGCGTTATGCGTTATGCGTTATGCGTTATGCGTTATGCGTTATGCGTTATGCGTTATGCGTTATGCGTTATGCGTTACGCGTTATGCGTTATGCGTTATGCGTTATGCGTTATGCGTTATGCGTTATGCGTTATGCGTTATGCGTTATGCGATTTGCGTTATGCGTTATGCGTTATGGGTTGTGCGTTATGAGTCATGCGTTATGCGTTATGCGTTATGAGTAATGCGTGATCCGTTATGCGTTATGCGTTATGAGTAATGCGTGATCCGTTATGCGTTATGCGTTATGCGTTATGCGTTATGGGTTATGCGTTATGCGTTATGCGTTATGCGTTATGCTTTATGCGTTACGCGTTATGCGTTATGCGATTTGCGTTATGCGTTATGCGTTATGCGTTATGGGTTGTGCGTTATGAGTCATGCGTTATGCGTTATGCGTTTTGCTTTATGCGTTATGCGTTATGGGTTATGCGTTATGCGTTATGCGTTATGCGTTATGAGTAATGCGTGATCCGTTATGTGTTATGCGTTATGCGTTATGCGTTACGCGTTTTGCGTTATGCGTTATGCGTTATGCGTTATGCGTTATGCGTTATGCGTTATGCGTTATGCGTTATGCATTATGCGTTATGCGTTATGCGTTATGCGTTATGCGTTATGCGTTATGCGTTATGCGTTATGCGTTATGCGTTATGCGATTTGCGTTATGCGTTATGCGTTATGGGTTGTGCGTTATGAGTCATGCGTTATGCGTTATGCGTTATGCGTTTTGCTTTATGCGTTATGCGTTATGCGTTATGCGTTATGCGTTATGCGTTATGCGTTATGCGTTATGCGATTTGCGTTATGCGTTATGCGTTATGGGTTGTGCGTTATGAGTCATGCGTTATGCGTTATGCGTTATGCGTTTTGCTTTATGCGTTATGCGTTATGGGTTATGCGTTATGCGTTTGCGTTATGCGTTATGAGTAATGCGTGATCCGTTATGCGTTATGCGTTATGAGTAATGCGTGATCCGTTATGCGTTATGCGTTATGCGTTATGCGTTATGCGTTATGCGTTATGCGTTATGCGTTATGCTTTATGCGTTACGCGTTATGCGTTATGCGATTTGCGTTATGCGTTATGCGTTATGCGTTATGCGTTATGGGTTGTGCGTTATGAGTCATGCGTTATGAGTTGTGCGTTATACGTTATGCGTTATGCGTTATGCGATTTGCGTTATGCGTTATGCGTTATGGGTTATGCGTTATGTGTTATGCGTTATGCGTTATACGTTATGCGTTATGCGTTATGCGATTTGCGTTATGCGTTATGCGTTATGGGTTATGCGTTATGTGTTATGCGTTATGCGGAATGCGTTATGCGTTATGCGTTATGCGTTATGGGTTATGCGTTATGTGTTATGCGTGATCCGTTATGCGTTATGCGTTATGCGTTATGCGTTATGCGTTATGCGTTATGCGTTATGCGTTATGTGTTATCCGTTATGCGTTATGCGTTATGCGTTATGAGTAATGCGTTAAACGTTATGCGTTATTCGTTATGCGTTATGCGTTATGCGTTATGCGTTATGCGTTATGAGTAAAGCGTGATCCGTTATGCGTTATGCGTTATGCGCTATGAGTAATGCGTGATCCGTTATGCGTTATGCTTTATGAGTAATGCGTGATCCGTTATGCGTTATGCGTTATCCATTAAGCGTTATGCGTTATGCGTTATGCGTTATGCGTTATGCGTCATGCGTTATGCGTTATGCGTTATGCGTTATGCTTTATGCATTATGCGTTATGCGTTATGCGTTATGCGTTATGCGTTATGCGTTATGCGTTATGCGTTAGGCGTTATGCGTTTTGCGTTATGCGTTATGAGTAATGCGAGATCCGTTACGCGTTATGCGTTATGCGTTACGCGTTTTGCGTTATGCGTTATGCGTTATGCGTTATGCGTTATGCGTTATGCGTTATGCGTTATGCGTTATGCGTTATGCGTTATGCGTTATGCTTTATGCATTATGCGTTATGCGTTATGCGATTTGCATTATGCGTTATGGGTCATGCGTTAAGCGTTATGCGTTATGGGTTATGCGTTATGTGTTATGCGTGATCTGTTATGAGTTATGCGTTATGCGTTATGCGTTATGCGTTATGTGTTATCCGTTATGCGTTATGCGTTATACGTTATGAGTAATGCGTGAAACGTTATGCGTTATTCGTTATGCGTTATGCGTTATGCGTTAGGCGTTATGAGTAAAGCGTGATCCGTTATGCGTTATGCGTTATGCGTTATGAGTAATGCGTGATCCGTCATGCGTTATGCGTTATGAGTAATGCGTGATCCGTAATGCGTTATGCGTTATGAGTAATGCGTGATCCGTTATGCGTTATGCGTTATGCCTTATGCGTTATGCGTTATGCGTTATGCGTTATGCTTTATGCGTTACGCGTTATGCGTTATGCGATTTGCGTTTTGCGTTATGCGTTATGCGTTATGGGTTGTGCGTTATGAGTCATGCGTTATGCGTTGTGCGTTTTGCTTTATGGGTTATGCGTTATGGGTTATGCGTTATGCGTTATGCGTTATGCGTTTTGCGTTATGCGTTATGCGTTATGCGTTATGCGTTATGCGTTATGCTTTATGCATTATGCGTTATGCGTTATGCGATTTGCGTTATGCGTTATGCGTTATGCGTTATGCGTTATGCGTTATGCGTTATGCGTTATGCGTTATGCGTTATGCGTTATGAGTAATGCGTGATCCGTTATGTGTTATGCTTTGTGCGTTATCCGCTATGCGTTATGCGTTTTGCGTCATGCGTTATGCGTTATGAGTTGTGCGTTATGAGTCATGCGTTATGCGTTATGCGTTTGGCTTTATGCGTTATGCGTTATGGGTTATGCGTTATGCGTTATGCGTTATGCGTTATGCGTTATGCGTTATGCGTTATGCGTTATGCGTTATGCGTTATGAGTAATGCGTGATCCGTTATGTGTTATGCGTTATGCGCTATGCGTTATGCGTTATGCCTTATGCGTTATGATTAATGCGTGATCCGTTATGCGTTATGCGTTATGCGTTATGGGTTGTGCGTTATGAGTCATGCGTTATGCGTTATGCGTTATGCGTTTTGCTTTATGCGTTATGCGTTATGGGTTATGCGTTATGCGTTTGCGTTATGCGTTATGCGTTATGCGTTATGCGTTATGCGTTATGCGATTTGCGTTATGCGTTATGCGTTATGGGTTGTGCGTTATGAGTCATGCGTTATGCGTTATGCGTTATGCGTTTTGCTTTATGCGTTATGCGTTATGGGTTATGCGTTATGCGTTTGCGTTATGCGTTATGAGTAATGCGTGATCCGTTATGCGTTATGCGTTATGAGTAATGCGTGATCCGTTATGCGTTATGCGTTATGCATTATGCGTTATGCGTTATGCGTTATGCGTTATGCGTTATGCTTTATGCGTTACGCGTTATGCGTTATGCGATTTGCGTTATGCGTTATGCGTTATGCGTTATGCGTTATGGGTTGTGCGTTATGAGTCATGCGTTATGAGTTGTGCGTTATACGTTATGCGTTATGCGTTATGCGATTTGCGTTATGCGTTATGCGTTATGGGTTATGCGTTATGTGTTATGCGTTATGCGTTATACGTTATGCGTTATGCGTTATGCGATTTGCGTTATGCGTTATGCGTTATGGGTTATGCGTTATGTGTTATGCGTTATGCGGAATGCGTTATGCGTTATGCGTTATGCGTTATGGGTTATGCGTTATGTGTTATGCGTGATCCGTTATGCGTTATGCGTTATGCGTTATGCGTTATGCGTTATGCGTTATGCGTTATGCGTTATGCGTTATCCGTTATGCGTTATGCGTTATGCGTTATGAGTAATGCGTTAAACGTTATGCGTTATTCGTTATGCGTTATGCGTTATGCGTTATGCGTTATGCGTTATGAGTAAAGCGTGATCCGTTATGCGTTATGCGTTATGCGCTATGAGTAATGCGTGATGCGTTATGCGTTATGCTTTATGAGTAATGCGTGATCCGTTATGCGTTATGCGTTATCCATTAAGCGTTATGCGTTATGCGTTATGCGTTATGCGTTATGCGTCATGCGTTATGCGTTATGCGTTATGCGTTATGCTTTATGCGTTATGCGTTATGCGTTATGCGTTATGCGTTATGCGTTATGCGTTATGCGTTATGCGTTAGGCGTTATGCGTTTTGCGTTATGCGTTATGAGTAATGCGAGATCCGTTACGCGTTATGCGTTATGCGTTACGCGTTTTGCGTTATGCGTTATGCGTTATGCGTTATGCGTTATGCGTTATGCGTTATGCGTTATGCGTTATGCGTTATGCGTTATGCGTTATGCTTTATGCATTATGCGTTATGCGTTATGCGATTTGCATTATGCGTTATGGGTCATGCGTTAAGCGTTATGCGTTATGGGTTATGCGTTATGTGTTATGCGTGATCTGTTATGCGTTATGCGTTATGCGTTATGCGTTATGTGTTATCCGTTATGCGTTATGCGTTATACGTTATGAGTAATGCGTGAAACGTTATGCGTTATTCGTTATGCGTTATGCGTTATGCGTTAGGCGTTATGAGTAAAGCGTGATCCGTTATGCGTTATGCGTTATGCGTTATGAGTAATGCGTGATCCGTCATGCGTTATGCGTTATGAGTAATGCGTGATCCGTAATGCGTTATGCGTTATGAGTAATGCGTGATCCGTTATGCGTTATGCATTATGCCTTATGCGTTATGCGTTATGCGTTATGCGTTATGCTTTATGCGTTACGCGTTATGCGTTATGCGATTTGCGTTATGCGTTATGCGTTATGCGTTATGGGTTGTGCGTTATGAGTCATGCGTTATGCGTTGTGCGTTTTGCTTTATGCGTTATGCGTTATGGGTTATGCGTTATGCGTTATGCGTTACGCGTTTTGCGTTATGCGTTATGCGTTATGCGTTATGCGTTATGCGTTATGCTTTATGCATTATGCGTTATGCGTTATGCGATTTGCGTTATGCGTTATGCGTTATGCGTTATGCGTTATGCGTTATGCGTTATGCGTTATGCGTTATGCGTTATGCGTTATGAGTAATGCGTGATCCGTTATGTGTTATGCTTTGTGCGTTATCCGCTATGCGTTATGCGTTTTGCGTCATGCGTTATGCGTTATGAGTTGTGCGTTATGAGTCATGCGTTATGCGTTATGCGTTTGGCTTTATGCGTTATGCGTTATGGGTTATGCGTTATGCGTTATGCGTTATGCGTTATGCGTTATGCGTTATGCGTTATGCGTTATGCGTTATGAGTAATGCGTGATCCGTTATGTGTTATGCGTTATGCGCTATGCGTTATGCGTTATGCCTTATGCGTTATGATTAATGCGTGATCCGTTATGCGTTATGCGTTATGCGTTATGAGTAATGCGTGATCCGTTATGCGTTATGCGTTATGAGTAATGCGTGATCCGTTATGCGTTATGCGTTATGCGTTATGCGTTATTCGTTATGCGTTATGCGTTATGAGAAATGCGAGATCCGTTATGCGTTATGCGTTATGCGTTATGCGTTATGCGTTATGGGTAATGCGTGATCCGTTATGCGTTATGCGTTATGAGTAATGCGTGATCCGTTATGCGTTATGCGTTATGCATTATGCGTTATGGGTTATGCGTTATGCGTTATGCGTTATGCGTTATGCGTTATGCTTTATGCGTTACGCGTTATGCGTTATGCGATTTGCGTTATGCGTTATGCGTTATGCGTTATGGGTTATGCGTTATGCGTTATGAGTAATGCGTGATCCGTTATGTGTTATGCGTTATGCGTTATGCGTTACGCGTTTTGCGTTATGCGTTATGCGTTATGCGTTATGCGTTATGCGTTATGCGTTATGCGTTATGCGTTATGCATTATGCGTTATGCGTTATGCGTTATGCGTTATGCGTTATGCGTTATGCGTTATGCGTTATGCGTTATGCGTTATGCGATTTGCGTTATGCGTTATGCGTTATGGGTTGTGCGTTATGAGTCATGCGTTATGCGTTATGCGTTATGCGTTTTGCTTTATGCGTTATGCGTTATGGGTTATGCGTTATGCGTTTGCGTTATGCGTTATGCGTTATGGGTTATGCGTTATGCGTTATGCGTTATGCGTTATGCGTTATGCTTTATGCGTTACGCGTTATGCGTTATGCGATTTGCGTTATGCGTTATGGGTTATGCGTTATGCGTTATGCGTTATGCGTTATGAGTAATGCGTGATCCGTTATGTGTTATGCGTTATGCGTTATGCGTTACGCGTTTTGCGTTATGCGTTATGCGTTATGCGTTATGCGTTATGCGTTATGCGTTATGCGTTATGCGTTATGCATTATGCGTTATGCGTTATGCGTTATGCGTTATGCGTTATGCGTTATGCGTTATGCGTTATGCGTTATGCGTTATGCGATTTGCGTTATGCGTTATGCGTTATGGGTTGTGCGTTATGAGTCATGCGTTATGCGTTATGCGTTATGCGTTTTGCTTTATGCGTTATGCGTTATGGGTTATGCGTTATGCGTTTGCGTTATGCGTTATGCGTTATGCGTTATGCGTTATGCGTTATGCGATTTGCGTTATGCGTTATGCGTTATGGGTTGTGCGTTATGAGTCATGCGTTATGCGTTATGCGTTATGCGTTTTGCTTTATGCGTTATGCGTTATGGGTTATGCGTTATGCGTTTGCGTTATGCGTTATGAGTAATGCGTGATCCGTTATGCGTTATGCGTTATGAGTAATGCGTGATCCGTTATGCGTTATGCGTTATGCATTATGCGTTATGCGTTATGCGTTATGCGTTATGCGTTATGCTTTATGCGTTACGCGTTATGCGTTATGCGATTTGCGTTATGCGTTATGCGTTATGCGTTATGCGTTATGCGTTATGCGTTATGCGTTATGCGTTATGCGTTAGGCGTTATGCGTTATGCGTTATGCGTTATGCGTTATGCGTTATGCGTTATGCTTTATGCATTATGCGTTATGCGTTATGCGATTTGCATTATGCGTTATGGGTCATGCGTTAAGCGTTATGCGTTATGGGTTATGCGTTATGTGTTATGCGTGATCTGTTATGCGTTATGCGTTATGCGTTATGCGTTATGCGTTATGCGTTATGTGTTATCCGTTATGCGTTATGCGTTATACGTTATGAGTAATGCGTGAAACGTTATGCGTTATTCGTTATGCGTTATGCGTTATGCGTTAGGCGTTATGAGTAAAGCGTGATCCGTTATGCGTTATGCGTTATGCGTTATGAGTAATGCGTGATCCGTCATGCGTTATGCGTTATGAGTAATGCGTGATCCGTAATGCGTTATGCGTTATGAGTAATGCGTGATCCGTTATGCGTTATGCATTATGCCTTATGCGTTATGCGTTATGCGTTATGCGTTATGCTTTATGCGTTACGCGTTATGCGTTATGCGATTTGCGTTATGCGTTATGCGTTATGCGTTATGGGTTGTGCGTTATGAGTCATGCGTTATGCGTTGTGCGTTTTGCTTTATGCGTTATGCGTTATGGGTTATGCGTTATGCGTTATGCGTTATGCGTTTTGCGTTATGCGTTATGCGTTATGCGTTATGCGTTATGCGTTATGCTTTATGCATTATGCGTTATGCGTTATGCGATTTGCGTTATGCGTTATGCGTTATGCGTTATGCGTTATGCGTTATGCGTTATGCGTTATGCGTTATGCGTTATGCGTTATGAGTAATGCGTGATCCGTTATGTGTTATGCTTTGTGCGTTATCCGCTATGCGTTATGCGTTATGCGTTATGCGTTATGCGTTATGCGTTATGCGTTATGAGTCATGCGTTATGCGTTATGCGTTTGGCTTTATGCGTTATGCGTTATGGGTTATGCGTTATGCGTTATGCGTTATGCGTTATGCGTTATGCGTTATGCGTTATGCGTTATGCGTTATGCGTTATGAGTAATGCGTGATCCGTTATGTGTTATGCGTTATGCGCTATGCGTTATGCGTTATGCCTTATGCGTTATGATTAATGCGTGATCCGTTATGCGTTATGCGTTATGCGTTATGAGTAATGCGTGATCCGTTATGCGTTATGCGTTATGAGTAATGCGTGATCCGTTATGTGTTATGCGTTATGCGTTATGCGTTATTCGTTATGCGTTATGCGTTATGAGTAATGCGTGATCCGTTATGCGTTATGCGTTATGCGTTATGCGTTATGCGTTATGGGTAATGCGTGATCCGTTATGCGTTATGCGTTATGAGTAATGCGTGATCCGTTATGCGTTATGCGTTATGCATTATGCGTTATGGGTTATGCGTTATGCGTTATGCGTTATGCGTTATGCGTTATGCTTTATGCGTTATGCGTTATGCGTTATGCGATTTGCGTTATGCGTTATGCGTTATGCGTTATGGGTTGTGCGTTATGAGTCATGCGTTATGCGTTATGCGTTTTGCTTTATGCGTTATGCGTTATGGGTTATGCGTTATGCGTTATGCGTTATGCGTTATGCGTTATGAGTAATGCGTGATCCGTTATGTGTTATGCGTTATGCGTTATGCGTTACGCGTTTTGCGTTATGCGTTATGCGTTATGCATTATGCGTTATGCGTTATGCGTTATGCGATATGCGTTATGCGTTATGCGTTATGCGTTATGCGTTATGCATTATGCGTTATGCGTTATGCGTTATGCGTTATGCGTTATGCGTTATGCGTTATGCGTTATGCGTTATGCGTTATGCGTTATGCGATTTGCGTTATGCGTTATGCGTTATGCGTTATGAGTAATGCGTGATCCGTTATGCGTTATGCGTTATGAGTAATGCGTGATCCGTTATGCGTTATGCGTTATGCGTTATGCATTATGCGTTATGCGTTATGCGTTGTGCGTTATGCGTTATGCGTTATACATTATGCGTTATGCGTTATGCGTTATGCGTTATGCGTTATGCGTTATGCGTTATGCGTTATGCGTTATGCGTTATGCGTTTTGCTTTATGCGTTATGCGTTATGGGTTATGCGTTATGCGTTATGCGTTATGCGTTACGCGTTTTGCGTTATGCGTTATGCGTTATGCGTTATGCGTTATGCGTTATGCGTTATGCGTTATGCGTTATGCGTTATGCGTTATGCGTTATGGGTTGTGCGTTATGAGTCATGCGTTATGCGTTATGCGTTTTGCTTTATGCGTTATGCGTTATGGGTTATGCGTTATGCGTTATGCGTTATGCGTTATGAGTAATGCGTGATCCGTTATGTGTTATGCGTTATGCGTTATGCGTTACGCGTTTTGCGTTATGCGTTATGCGTTATGCGTTATGCGTTATGCGTTATGCGTTATGCGTTATGCGTTATGCGTTATGCGTTATGCGTTATGCGTTATGCGTTATGCGTTATGCGTTATGCGTTATGCGTTATGCGTTATGCGTTATGCGATTTGCGTTATGCGTTATGCGTTATGGGTTGTGCGTTATGAGTCATGCGTTATGCGTTATGCGTTATGCGTTTTGCTTTATGCGTTATGCGTTATGGGTTATGCGTTATGCGTTTGCGTTATGCGTTATGCGTTATGCGTTATGCGTTATGCGTTATGCGATTTGCGTTATGCGTTATGCGTTATGGGTTGTGCGTTATGAGTCATGCGTTATGCGTTATGCGTTATGCGTTTTGCTTTATGCGTTATGCGTTATGGGTTATGCGTTATGCGTTTGCGTTATGCGTTATGAGTAATGCGTGATCCGTTATGCGTTATGCGTTATGAGTAATGCGTGATCCGTTATGCGTTATGCGTTATGCATTATGCGTTATGCGTTATGCGTTATGCGTTATGCGTTATGCGTTATGCTTTATGCGTTACGCGTTATGCGTTATGCGATTTGCGTTATGCGTTATGCGTTATGCGTTATGCGTTATGGGTTGTGCGTTATGAGTCATGCGTTATGAGTTGTGCGTTATACGTTATGCGTTATGCGTTATGCGATTTGCGTTATGCGTTATGCGTTATGGGTTATGCGTTATGTGTTATGCGTTATGCGTTATGCGTTATGCGTTATGCGTTATGAGTTATGCGTTATGGGTTATGAGTAATGCGTGATCCGTTATGCGTTATGCTTTATGCGTTATGCGTTATGGGTTATGCTTTATGCGTTATGCGTTATGAGTTATGCGTTATGCGTTATGCGTTATGCGTTATGCGTTATGCGTTATGCATTATGCGTTATGCGTTATGCGTTATGCGTTATGCGCTATGCGTTATGCGTTATGCGTTATGCGTTATGCGTTATGCGTTATGCGTTATGCGTTATGATTAATGCGTGATCCGTTATGCGTTATGCGTTATGCGTTATGAGTAATGCGTGATCCGTTATGCGTTATGCGTTATGCGTTATGCGTTTTGCGTTATGCGTTATGCGTTATGCGTTATGCGTTATGCGTTATGGGTTATGAGTAATGCGTGATCCGTTATGCGTTATGCTTTATGCGTTATGCGTTATGGGTTTTGCTTTATGCGTTATGCGTTATGAGTTATGCGTTATGCGTTATGCGTTATGCGTTATGCGTTATGCGTTATGCGTTATGCATTATGCGTTATGCGTTATGCGTTATGCGTTATGCGTTATGCGTTATGGGTTATGAGTAATGCGTGATCCGTTATGCGTTATGCTTTATGCGTTATGCGTTATGCGTTATGCTTTATGCATTATGCGATATGCGTTATGCGATTTGTGTTATGCGTTATGCGTTATGGGTTGTGCGTTATGAGTCATGCGTTATGCGTTATGCGTTTTGCTTTATGCGTTATGCGTTATGGGTTATGCGTTATGCGTTATTCGTTATGCGTTATGCGTTATGAGAAATGCGAGATCCGTTATGCGTTATGCGTTATGCGTTATGCTTTATGCGTTACGCGTTATGCGTTATGCGATTTGCGTTATGCGTTATGCGTTATGCGTTATGGGTTGTGCGTTATGAGTCATGCGTTATGCGTTATGCGTTTTGCTTTATGCGTTATGCGTTATGGGTTATGCGTTATGCGTTATGAGTAATGCGTGATCCGTTATGCGTTATGCGTTATGAGTAATGCGTGATCCGTTATGCGTTATGCGTTATGCATTATGCGTTATGCGTTATGCGTTATGCGTTATGCGTTATGCGTTATGAGTAATGCGTGATCCGTTATGCGTTATGCGTTATGCGTTATGCGTTATGCGGAATGCGTCATCCGTTATGCGTTATGCGTTATGAGTAATGCGTGATCCGTTATGCGTTATGCGTTATGCATTATGCGTTATGGGTTATGCGTTATGCGTTATGCGTTATGCGTTATGCTTTATGCGTTACGCGTTATGCGTTATGCGATTTGCGTTATGCGTTATGCGTTATGCGTTATGCGATTTGCGTTATGCGTTATGCGTTATGGGTTGTGCGATATGAGTCATGCGTTATGCGTTATGCGTTATGCGTTTTGCTTTATGCGTTATGCGTTATGGGTTATGCGTTATGCGTTTGCGTTATGCGTTATGCGTTATGCGTTATGCGTTATGCGTTATGCGTTATGCGTTATGCGTTATGCGTTATGCGTTATGCGATTTGCGTTATGCGTTATGCGTTATGGGTTGTGCGTTATGAGTCATGCGTTATGCGTTATGCGTTATGCGTTTTGCTTTATGCGTTATGCGTTATGGGTTATGCGTTATGCGTTTGCGTTATGCGTTATGAGTAATGCGTGATCCGTTATGCGTTATGCTTTATGCGTTATGCGTTATGGGTTATGCTTTATGCGTTATGCGTTATGAGTTATGCGTTATGCGTTATGCGTTATGCGTTATGCGTTATGCGTTATGCATTATGCGTTATGCGTTATGCGTTATGCGTTATGCGTTATGCGTTATGGGTTATGAGTAATGCGTGATCCGTTATGCGTTATGCTTTATGCGTTATGCGTTATGCGTTATGCTTTATGCATTATGCGATATGCGTTATGCGATTTGTGTTATGCGTTATGCGTTATGGGTTGTGCGTTATGAGTCATGCGTTATGCGTTATGCGTTTTGCTTTATGCGTTATGCGTTATGGGTTATGCGTTATGCGTTATTCGTTATGCGTTATGCGTTATGAGAAATGCGAGATCCGTTATGCGTTATGCGTTATGCGTTATGCTTTATGCGTTACGCGTTATGCGTTATGCGATTTGCGTTATGCGTTATGCGTTATGCGTTATGGGTTGTGCGTTATGAGTCATGCGTTATGCGTTATGCGTTTTGCTTTATGCGTTATGCGTTATGGGTTATGCGTTATGCGTTATGAGTAATGCGTGATCCGTTATGCCTTATGCGTTATGAGTAATGCGTGATCCGTTATGCGTTATGCGTTATGCGTTATGCGTTATGCGTTATGCGTTATTCGTTATGCGTTATGCGTTATGAGAAATGCGAGATCCGTTATGCGTTATGCGTTATGCGTTATGCGTTATGAGTAATGCGTCATCCGTTATGCGTTATGCGTTATGAGTAATGCGTGATCCGTTATGCGTTATGCGTTATGCATTATGCGTTATGGGTTATGCGTTATGCGTTATGCGTTATGCGTTATGCTTTATGCGTTACGCGTTATGCGTTATGCGATTTGCGTTATGCGTTATGCGTTATGCGTTATGCGATTTGCGTTATGCGTTATGCGTTATGGGTTGTGCGATATGAGTCATGCGTTATGCGTTATGCGTTATGCGTTTTGCTTTATGCGTTATGCGTTATGGGTTATGCGTTATGCGTTTGCGTTATGCGTTATGCGTTATGCGTTATGCGTTATGCGTTATGCGTTATGCGTTATGCGTTATGCGTTATGCGTTATGCGATTTGCGTTATGCGTTATGCGTTATGGGTTGTGCGTTATGAGTCATGCGTTATGCGTTATGCGTTATGCGTTTTGCTTTATGCGTTATGCGTTATGGGTTATGCGTTATGCGTTTGCGTTATGCGTTATGAGTAATGCGTGATCCGTTATGCGTTATGCTTTATGCGTTATGCGTTATGGGTTATGCTTTATGCGTTATGCGTTATGAGTTATGCGTTATGCGTTATGCGTTATGCGTTATGCGTTATGCGTTATGCATTATGCGTTATGCGTTATGCGTTATGCGTTATGCGTTATGCGTTATGGGTTATGAGTAATGCGTGATCCGTTATGCGTTATGCTTTATGCGTTATGCGTTATGCGTTATGCTTTATGCATTATGCGATATGCGTTATGCGATTTGTGTTATGCGTTATGCGTTATGGGTTGTGCGTTATGAGTCATGCGTTATGCGTTATGCGTTTTGCTTTATGCGTTATGCGTTATGGGTTATGCGTTATGCGTTATTCGTTATGCGTTATGCGTTATGAGAAATGCGAGATCCGTTATGCGTTATGCGTTATGCGTTATGCTTTATGCGTTACGCGTTATGCGTTATGCGATTTGCGTTATGCGTTATGCGTTATGCGTTATGGGTTGTGCGTTATGAGTCATGCGTTATGCGTTATGCGTTTTGCTTTATGCGTTATGCGTTATGGGTTATGCGTTATGCGTTATGAGTAATGCGTGATCCGTTATGCCTTATGCGTTATGAGTAATGCGTGATCCGTTATGCGTTATGCGTTATGCATTATGCGTTATGCGTTATGCGTTATGCGTTATGCGTTATGCGTTATGAGAAATGCGAGATCCGTTATGCGTTATGCGTTATGCGTTATGCGTTATGAGTAATGCGTCATCCGTTATGCGTTATGCGTTATGAGTAATGCGTGATCCGTTATGCGTTATGCGTTATGCATTATGCGTTATGGGTTATGCGTTATGCGTTATGCGTTATGCGTTATGCTTTATGCGTTACGCGTTATGCGTTATGCGATTTGCGTTATGCGTTATGCGTTATGCGTTATGCGATTTGCGTTATGCGTTATGCGTTATGGGTTGTGCGATATGAGTCATGCGTTATGCGTTATGCGTTATGCGTTTTGCTTTATGCGTTATGCGTTATGGGTTATGCGTTATGCGTTTGCGTTATGCGTTATGCGTTATGCGTTATGTGTTATGCGTTATGCGTTATGCGTTATGCGTTATGCGTTATGCGTTATGAGTAATGCGTCATCCGTTATGCGTTATGCGTTATGAGTAATGCGTGATCCGTTATGCGTTATGCGTTATGCATTATGCGTTATGGGTTATGCGTTATGCGTTATGCGTTATGCGTTATGCTTTATGCGTTACGCGTTATGCGTTATGCGATTTGCGTTATGCGTTATGCGTTATGCGTTATGCGATTTGCGTTATGCGTTATGCGTTATGGGTTGTGCGATATGAGTCATGCGTTATGCGTTATGCGTTATGCGTTTTGCTTTATGCGTTATGCGTTATGGGTTATGCGTTATGCGTTTGCGTTATGCGTTATGCGTTATGCGTTATGCGTTATGCGTTATGCGTTATGCGTTATGCGTTATGCGTTATGCGTTATGCGATTTGCGTTATGCGTTATGCGTTATGGGTTGTGCGTTATGAGTCATGCGTTATGCGTTATGCGTTATGCGTTTTGCTTTATGCGTTATGCGTTATGGGTTATGCGTTATGCGTTTGCGTTATGCGTTATGAGTAATGCGTGATCCGTTATGCGTTATGCTTTATGCGTTATGCGTTATGGGTTATGCTTTATGCGTTATGCGTTATGAGTTATGCGTTATGCGTTATGCGTTATGCGTTATGCGTTATGCGTTATGCGTTATGCATTATGCGTTATGCGTTATGCGTTATGCGTTATGCGTTATGCGTTATGGGTTATGAGTAATGCGTGATCCGTTATGCGTTATGCTTTATGCGTTATGCGTTATGCGTTATGCTTTATGCATTATGCGATATGCGTTATGCGATTTGTGTTATGCGTTATGCGTTATGGGTTGTGCGTTATGAGTCATGCGTTATGCGTTATGCGTTTTGCTTTATGCGTTATGCGTTATGGGTTATGCGTTATGCGTTATTCGTTATGCGTTATGCGTTATGAGAAATGCGAGATCCGTTATGCGTTATGCGTTATGCGTTATGCTTTATGCGTTACGCGTTATGCGTTATGCGATTTGCGTTATGCGTTATGCGTTATGCGTTATGGGTTGTGCGTTATGAGTCATGCGTTATGCGTTATGCGTTTTGCTTTATGCGTTATGCGTTATGGGTTATGCGTTATGCGTTATGAGTAATGCGTGATCCGTCATGCCTTATGCGTTATGAGTAATGCGTGATCCGTTATGCGTTATGCGTTATGCATTATGCGTTATGCGTTATGCGTTATTCGTTATGCGTTATGCGTTATGAGAAATGCGAGATCCGTTATGCGTTATGCGTTATGCGTTATGCGTTATGAGTAATGCGTCATCCGTTATGCGTTATGCGTTATGAGTAATGCGTGATCCGTTATGCGTTATGCGTTATGCATTATGCGTTATGGGTTATGAGTTATGCGTTATGCGTTATGCGTTATGCTTTATGCGTTACGCGTTATGCGTTATGCGATTTGCGTTATGCGTTATGCGTTATGCGTTATGCGATTTGCGTTATGCGTTATGCGTTATGGGTTGTGCGATATGAGTCATGCGTTATGCGTTATGCGTTATGCGTTTTGCTTTATGCGTTATGCGTTATGGGTTATGCGTTATGCGTTTGCGTTATGCGTTATGCGTTATGCGTTATGTGTTATGTGTTATGCGTTATGCGTTATGCGTTATGCGTTATGCGTTATGCGTTATGAGTAATGCGTCATCCGTTATGCGTTATGCGTTATGAGTAATGCGTGATCCGTTATGCGTTATGCGTTATGCATTATGCGTTATGGGTTATGCGTTATGCGTTATGCGTTATGCGTTATGCTTTATGCGTTACGCGTTATGCGTTATGCGATTTGCGTTATGCGTTATGCGTTATGCGTTATGCGATTTGCGTTATGCGTTATGCGTTATGGGTTGTGCGATATGAGTCATGCGTTATGCGTTATGCGTTATGCGTTTTGCTTTATGCGTTATGCGTTATGGGTTATGCGTTATGCGTTTGCGTTATGCGTTATGCGTTATGCGTTATGCGTTATGCGTTATGCGTTATGCGTTATGCGTTATGCGTTATGCGTTATGCGATTTGCGTTATGCGTTATGCGTTATGGGTTGTGCGTTATGAGTCATGCGTTATGCGTTATGCGTTATGCGTTTTGCTTTATGCGTTATGCGTTATGGGTTATGCGTTATGCGTTTGCGTTATGCGTTATGAGTAATGCGTGATCCGTTATGCGTTATGCTTTATGCGTTATGCGTTATGGGTTATGCTTTATGCGTTATGCGTTATGAGTTATGCGTTATGCGTTATGCGTTATGCGTTATGCGTTATGCATTATGCATTATGCGTTATGCGTTATGCGTTATGCGTTATGCGTTATGCGTTATGGGTTATGAGTAATGCGTGATCCGTTATGCGTTATGCTTTATGCGTTATGCGTTATGCGTTATGCTTTATGCATTATGCGATATGCGTTATGCGATTTGTGTTATGCGTTATGCGTTATGGGTTGTGCGTTATGAGTCATGCGTTATGCGTTATGCGTTTTGCTTTATGCGTTATGCGTTATGGGTTATGCGTTATGCGTTATTCGTTATGCGTTATGCGTTATGAGAAATGCGAGATCCGTTATGCGTTATGCGTTATGCGTTATGCTTTATGCGTTACGCGTTATGCGTTATGCGATTTGCGTTATGCGTTATGCGTTATGCGTTATGGGTTGTGCGTTATGAGTCATGCGTTATGCGTTATGCGTTTTGCTTTATGCGTTATGCGTTATGGGTTATGCGTTATGCGTTATGAGTAATGCGTGATCCGTTATGCCTTATGCGTTATGAGTAATGCGTGATCCGTTATGCGTTATGCGTTATGCATTATGCGTTATGCGTTATGCGTTATTCGTTATGCGTTATGCGTTATGAGAAATGCGAGATCTGTTATGCGTTATGCGTTATGCGTTATGCGTTATGAGTAATGCGTCATCCGTTATGCGTTATGCGTTATGAGTAATGCGTGATCCGTTATGCGTTATGCGTTATGCATTATGCGTTATGGGTTATGCGTTATGCGTTATGCGTTATGCGTTATGCTTTATGCGTTACGCGTTATGCGTTATGCGATTTGCGTTATGCGTTATGCGTTATGCGTTATGCGATTTGCGTTATGCGTTATGCGTTATGGGTTGTGCGATATGAGTCATGCGTTATGCGTTATGCGTTATGCGTTTTGCTTTATGCGTTATGCGTTATGGGTTATGCGTTATGCGTTTGCGTTATGCGTTATGCGTTATGCGTTATGTGTTATGCGTTATGCGTTATGCGTTATGCGTTATGCGATTTGCGTTATGCGTTATGCGTTATGGGTTGTGCGTTATGAGTCATGCGTTATGCGTTATGCGTTATGCGTTTTGCTTTATGCGTTATGCGTTATGGGTTATGCGTTATGCGTTTGCGTTATGCGTTATGAGTAATGCGTGATCCGTTATGCGTTATGCGTTATGAGTAATGCGTGATCCGTTATGCGTTATGCGTTATGCATTATGCGTTATGCGTTATGCGTTATGCGTTATGCGTTATGCTTTATGCGTTACGCGTTATGCGTTATGCGTTATGCGTTATGCGTTATGCGTTATGCGTTATGCGTTATGCGTTATGCGTTATGCGTTATGCGTTATGCGTTATGCGTTATGCGTTATGTGATTTGCGTTATGCGTTATGCGTTATGGGTTGTGCGTTATGAGTCATGCGTTATGCGTTATGCGTTATGCGTTTTGCTTTATGCGTTATGCGTTATGCGTTATGGGTTATGCGTTATGCGTTTGCGTTATGCGTTATGAGTAATGCGTGATCCGTTATGTGTTCTGCGTTATGCGCTATGCGTTATGCGTTATGCGTTATGCGGTTTGCGTTATGCGTTATGCGTTATGCGTTATGCGTTATGCGTTATCCGTTATGCGTTATACGTTATGCGTCATGCGTTATGCGTTATGCGTTATGCGTTATGCGTTATGAGTAATGCGTGATCCGTTATGCGTTATGCGTTATGCGTTATGCGTTATGCGTTATGCGTTATGCGTTATGCGTTATGCGTTATGCGTTATGCGTTATGCGTTATGCGTTATGCGTTATGCGTTATGCGTTATGCGTTATGCGTTATGCGTTATGCGTTATGCGTTATGCGTTATGCGTTATGCGTTATGCGTTATGCGTTATGCGTTATGCGTTATGCGTTATGCGTTATGCGTTATGCGTTATGCGATTTGCGTTATGCGTTAGGCGTTATGGGTTGTGCGTTATGAGTCATGCGTTATGCGTTATTCGTCATGAGTAATGCGTGATCCGTTATGCGTTATGCGTTATGAGTAATGCGTGATCCGTTATGCGTTATGCGTTATGCATTATGCGTTATGGGCTATGCGTTATGCGTTATGCGTTATGCGTTATGCTTTATGCGTTACGCGTTATGCGTTATGCGATTTGCGTTATGCGTTATGCGTTATGCGTTATGGGTTGTGCGTTATGAGTCATGCGTTATGCGTTATGCGTTTTGCTTTATGCGTTATGCGTTATGGGTTATGCGTTATGCGTTATGCGTTATGCGTTATGAGTAATGCGTGATCCGTTATGTGTTATGCGTTATGCGTTATGCGTTACGCGTTTTGCGTTATGCGTTATGCGTTATGCGTTATGCGTTATGCGTTATGCGTTATGCGTTATGCGTTATGCATTATGCGTTATGCGTTATGCGTTATGCGTTATGCGTTATGCGTTATGCGTTATGCGTTATGCGTTATGCGTTATGCGTTATGCGTTATGCGTTATGCGTTATGCGTTATGCGTTATGCGTCATGCGATTTGCGTTATGCGTTATGCGTTATGGGTTGTGCGTTATGAGTCATGCGTTATGCGTTATGCGTTATGCGTTATGCGTTTTGCTTTATGCGTTATGCTTTATGGGTTATGCGTTATGCGTTTGCGTTATGCGTTATGCGTTATGCGTTATGCGTTATGCGTTATGCGATTTGCGTTATGCGTTATGCGTTATGGGTTGTGCGTTATGAGTCATGCGTTATGCGTTATGCGTTATGCGTTTTGCTTTATGCGTTATGCGTTATGGGTTATGCGTTATGCGTTTGCGTTATGCGTTATGAGTAATGCGTGATCCGTTATGCGTTATGCGTTATGAGTAATGCGTGATCCGTTATGCGTTATGCGTTATGCATTATGCGTTATGCGTTATGCGTTATGCGTTATGCTTTATGCGTTACGCGTTACGCGTTATGCGTTATGCGATTTGCGTTATGCGTTATGCGTTATGCGTTATGCGTTATGGGTTGTGCGTTATGAGTCATGCGTTATGAGTTGTGCGTTATACGTTATGCGTTATGCGTTATGCGATTTGCGTTATGCGTTATGCGTTATGGGTTATGCGTTATGTGTTATGCGTTATGCGTTATGCGTTATGCGTTATGCGTTATGAGTTATGCGTTATGGGTTATGAGTAATGCGTGATCCGTTATGCGTTATGCTTTATGCGTTATGCGTTATGGGTTATGCTTTATGCGTTATGCGTTATGAGTTATGCGTTATGCGTTATGCGTTATGCGTTATGCGTTATGCGTTATGCATTATGCGTTATGCGTTATGCGTTATGCGTTATGCGCTATGCGTTATGCGTTATGCGTTTTGCGTTATGCGTTATGCGTTATGATTAATGCGTGATCCGTTATGCGTTATGCGTTATGCGTTATGCGATTTGCGTTATGCGTTATGCGTTATGGGTTGTGCGTTATGAGTCATGCGTTATGCGTTATGCGTTATGCGTTTTGCTTTATACGTTATGCGTTATGGGTTATGCGTTATGCGTTTGCGTTATGCGTTATGAGTAATGCGTGATCCGTTATGTGTTCTGCGTTATGCGCTATGCGTTATGGGTTATGAGTAATGCGTGATCCGTTATGCGTTATGCTTTATGCTTTATGCGTTATGGGTTATGCTTTATGCGTTATGCGTTATGAGTTATGCGTTATGCGTTATGCGTTATGCGTTATGCGTTATGCGTTATGCGTTATGCGTTATGAGTAATGCGTGATCCGTATGGTTATGCGTTATGCATTATGCGTTATGGGTTATGCGTTATGCGTTATGCGTTATGCGTTATGCTTTATGCGTTACGCGTTATGCGTTATGCGATTTGCGTTATGCGTTATGCGTTATGCGTTATGGGTTGTGCGTTATGAGTCATGCGTTATGCGTTATGCGTTTTGCTTTATGCGTTATGCGTTATGGGTTATGCGTTATGCGTTATGCGTTATGCGTTATGAGTAATGCGTGATCCGTTATGTGTTATGCGTTATGCGTTATGCGTTACGCGTTTTGCGTTATGCGTTATGCGTTATGCGTTATGCGTTATGCGTTATGCGTTATGCGTTATGCGTTATGCGATATGCATTATGCGTTATGCGTTATGCGTTATGCGTTATGCGTTATGCGTTATGCGTTATGCGTTATGCGTTATGCGTTATGCGTTATGCGTTATGCGTTATGCGTTATGCGTTATGCGATTTGCGTTATGCGTTATGCGTTATGGGTTGTGCGTTATGAGTCATGCGTTATGCGTTATGCGTTATGCGTTATGCGTTTTGCTTTATGCGTTATGCGTTATGGGTTATGCGTTATGCGTTTGCGTTATGCGTTATGCGTTATGCGTTATGCGTTATGCATTATGCGTTATGAGTAATGCGTGATCCGTTATGCGTTATGCGTTATGAGTAATGCGTGATCCGTTATGCGTTATGCGTTATGCATTATGCGTTATGCGTTATGCGTTATTCGTTATGCGTTATGCGTTATGAGAAATGCGAGATCCGTTATGCGTTATGCGTTATGCGTTATGCTTTATGCGTTACGCGTTATGCGTTATGCGATTTGCGTTATGCGTTATGCGTTATGCGTTATGGGTTGTGCGTTATGCGTTATGGGTTGTGCGTTATGAGTCATGCGTTATGCGTTATGCGTTATGCGTTTTGCTTTATGCGTTATGCGTTATGGGTTATGCGTTATGCGTTTGCGTTATGCGTTATGCGTTATGCGTTATTCGTTATGCGTTATGCGTTATGCGTTATGCGATTTGCGTTATGCGTTATGCGTTATGGGTTGTGCGTTATGAGTCATGCGTTATGCGTTATGCGTTATGCGTTTTGCTTTATGCGTTATGCGTTATGGGTTATGCGTTATGCGTTTGCGTTACGCGTTATGCGTTATGCGTTATGCGTTATGCGTTATGCGTTATGCGATTTGCGTTATGCGTTATGCGTTATGGGTTGTGCGTTATGCGTTATGCGTTATGCGTTATGCGTTATGCGTTATGCGTTATGCGTTATGCGTTATGCGTTATGCGTTATGCGTTATGCGTTATGCGTTATGCGTTATGCGTTATGCGTTTTGCTTTATGCGTTATGCGTTATGGGTTATGCGTTATGCGTTTGCGTTATGCGTTATGAGTAATGCGTGATCCGTTATGTGTTCTGCGTTATGCGCTATGCGTTATGCGTTATGCGTTATGCGATTTGCGTTATGCGTTATGCGTTATGCGTTATGCGTTATGCGTTATGCGTTATGCGTTATGCGTTATCCGTTATGCGTTATACGTTATGCGTTATGCGTTATGCGTTATGCGTTATGCGTTATGCGTTATGAGTAATGCGTGATCCGTTATGCGTTATGCGTTATGCGTTATGCGTTATGCGTTATGCGTTATGCGTTATGCGTTATGCGTTATGCATTATGCGTTATGCGTTATGCGTTATGCGTTATGCGTTATGCGTTATGCGTTATGCGTTATGCGTTATGCGTTATGCGTTATGCGATTTGCGTTATGCGTTATGCGTTATGCGTTATGGGTTGTGCGTTATGAGTCATGCGTTATGCGTTATGCGTTTTGCTTTATGCGTTATGCGTTATGGGTTATGCGTTATGCGTTATGCGTTATGCGTTATGCGTTATGAGTAATGCGTGATCCGTTATGTGTTATGCGTTATGCGTTACGCGTTTTGCGTTATGCGTTATGCGTTATGCGTTATGCGTTATGCGTTATGCGTTATGCGTTATGCGTTATGCATTATGCGTTATGCGTTATGCGTTATGCGTTATGCGTTATGCGTTATGCGTTATGCGTTATGCGTTATGCGTTATGCGTTATGCGTTATGCGTTATGCATTATGCGTTATGCGTTATGCGTTATGCGTTATGCGTTATGCGTTATGCGTTATGCGTTATGCGTTATGCGTTATGCGTTATGCGATTTGCGTTATGCGTTATGCGTTATGCGTTATGGGTTGTGCGTTATGAGTCATGCGTTATGCGTTTTGCTTTATGCGTTATGCGTTATGGGTTATGCGTTATGCGTTATGCGTTATGCGTTATGAGTAATGCGTGATCCGTTATGTGTTATGCGTTATGCGTTACGCGTTTTGCGTTATGCGTTATGCGTTATGCGTTATGCGTTATGCGTTATGCGTTATGCGTTATGCGTTATGCATTATGCGTTATGCGTTATGCGTTATGCGTTATGCGTTATGCGTTATGCGTTATGCGTTATGCGTTATGCGTTATGCGTTATGCGATTTGCGTTATGCGTTATGCGTTATGGGTTGTGCGTTATGAGTCATGCGTTATGCGTTATGCGTTATGCGTTATGCGTTTTGCTTTATGCGTTATGCGTTATGGGTTATGCGTTATGAGTAATGCGTGATCCGTTATGCGTTATGCGTTATGCATTATGCGTTATGGGTTATGCGTTATGCGTTATGCGTTATGCGTTATGCTTTATGCGTTACGCGTTATGCGTTATGCGATTTGCGTTATGCGTTATGCGTTATGCGTTATGGGTTGTGCGTTATGAGTCATGCGTTATGCGTTATGCGTTATGCGTTTTGCTTTATGCGTTATGCGTTATGGGTTATGCGTTATGCGTTATGCGTTATGCGTTATGAGTAATGCGTGATCCGTTATGTGTTATGCGTTATGCGTTACGCGTTTTGCGTTATTCGTTATGCGTTATGCGTTATGCGTTATGCGTTATGCGTTATGCGTTATGCGTTATGCATTATGCGTTATGCGTTATGCGTTATGCGTTATGCGTTATGCGTTATGCGTTATGCGTTATGCGTTATGCGTTATGCGTTATGCGATTTGCGTTATGCGTTATGCGTTATGGGTTGTGCGTTATGAGTCATGCGTTATGCGTTATGCGTTATGCGTTATGCGTTTTGCTTTATGCGTTATGCGTTATGGGTTATGCGTTATGCGTTTGCGTTATGCGTTATGCGTTATGCGTTATGCGTTATGCGTTATGCGTTATGCGTTATGCGATTTGCGTTATGCGTTATGCGTTATGGGTTGTGCGTTATGAGTCATGCGTTATGCGTTATGCGTTATGCGTTTTGCTTTATGCGTTATGCGTTATGGGTTATGGGTTATGCGTTATGCGTTTGCGTTATGCGTTATGAGTAATGCGTGATCCGTTATGCGTTATGCGTTATGAGTAATGCGTGATCCGTTATGCGTTATGCGTTATGCATTATGCGTTATGCGTTATGCTTTATGCGTTATGCGTTATGCTTTATGCGTTACGCGTTATGCGTTATGCGATTTGCGTTATGCGTTATGCGTTATGCGTTATGCGTTATGGGTTATGAGTAATGCGTGATCCGTTATGCATTATGCTTTATGCGTTATGCGTTATGGGTTATGCTTTATGCGTTATGCGTTATGAGTTATGCGTTATGCGTTATGCGTTATGCGTTATGCGTTATGCGTTATGCATTATGCGTTATGCGTTATGCGTTATGCGTTATGCGTTATGCGCTATGCGCTATGCGTTATGCGTTATGCGTTATGCGTTATGATTAATGCGTGATCCGTTATGCGTTATGCGTTATGCATTATGCGTTATGAGTAATGCGTGATCCGTTATGCGTTATGCGTTATGAGTAATGCGTGATCCGTTATGCGTTATGCGTTATGCATTATGCGTTATGCGTTATGCGTTATTCGTTATGCGTTATGCGTTATGAGAAATGCGAGATCCGTTATGCGTTATGCGTTATGCGTTATGCGTTATGCGTTATGCGTTATGCGTTATGCGTTATGCGCTATGCGTTATGCGTTATGCGTTATGCGATTTGCGTTATGCGTTATGCGTTATGCATTATGCGTTATGCGTTATGCGTTATGCGTTATCCGTTATGCATTATACGTTATGCGTTATGCGTTATGCGTTATGCGTTATGCGTTATGCGTTATGAGTAATGCGTGATCCGTTATGCGTTATGCGTTATGCGTTATGCGTTATGCGTTATGCGTTATGCGTTATGCGTTATGCGTTATGCGTTATGCGTTATGCGTTATGGGTTATGAGTAATGCGTGATCCGTTATGCGTTATGCTTTATGCGTTATGCGTTATGGGTTATGCTTTATGCGTTATGCGTTATGAGTTATGCGTTATGCGTTATGCGTTATGCGTTATGCGTTATGCGTTATGCATTATGCGTTATGCGTTATGCGTTATGCGTTATGCGTTATGCGTTATGGGTTATGAGTAATGCGTGATCCGTTATGCGTTATGCTTTATGCGTTATGCGTTATGCGTTATGCTTTATGCATTATGCGATATGCGTTATGCGATTTGTGTTATGCGTTATGCGTTATGGGTTGTGCGTTGTGAGTCATGCGTTATGCGTTATGCGTTTTGCTTTATGCGTTATGCGTTATGGGTTATGCGTTATGCGTTATTCGTTATGCGTTATGCGTTATGAGGAATGCGAGATCCGTTATGCGTTATGCGTTATGCGTTATGCTTTATGCGTTACGCGTTATGCGTTATGCGATTTGCGTTATGCGTTATGCGTTATGCGTTATGGGTTGTGCGTTATGAGTCATGCGTTATGCGTTATGCATTTTGCTTTATGCGTTATGCGTTATGGGTTATGCGTTATGCGTTATGAGTAATGCGTGATCCGTTATGCGTTATGCGTTATGAGTAATGCGTGATCCGTTATGCGTTATGCGTTATGCATTATGCGTTATGCGTTATGCGTTATTCGTTATGCGTTATGCGTTATGAGAAATGCGAGATCCGTTATGCGTTATGCGTTATGCGTTATGCGTTATGAGTAATGCGTGATCCGTTATGCGTTATGCGTTATGAGTAATGCGTGATCCGTTATGCGTTATGCGTTATGCAATATGCGTTATGGGTTATGCGTTATGCGTTATGCGTTATGCGTTATGCTTTATGCGTTACGCGTTATGCGTTATGCGATTTGCGTTATGCGTTATGCGTTATGCGTTATGCGTTATGCGTTATGGGTTGTGCGTTATGAGTCATGCGTTATGCGTTATGCGTTTTGCTTTATGCGTTATGCGTTATGGGTTATGCGTTATGCGTTATGCGTTATGCGTTATGAGTAATGCGTGATCCGTTATGTGTTATGCGTTATGCGTTATGCGTTATGCGTTATGCGTTATGCGTTATGCGTTATGCGTTATGCGATTTGCGTTATGCGTTATGCGTTATGGGTTGTGCGTTATGAGTCATGCGTTATGCGTTATGCGTTATGCGTTTTGCTTTATGCGTTATGCGTTATGGGTTATGCGTTATGCGTTTGCGTTATGCGTTATGAGTAATGCGTGATCCGTTATGCGTTATGCGTTATGAGTAATGCGTGATCCGTTATGCGTTATGCGTTATGCATTATGCGTTATGCGTTATGCTTTATGCGTTATGCGTTATGCTTTATGCGTTACGCGTTATGCGTTATGCGATTTGCGTTATGCGTTATGAGTTATGCGTTATGCGTTATGCGTTATGCGTTATGCGTTATGCGTTATGCATTATGCGTTATGCGTTATGCGTTATGCGTTATGCGTTATGCGTTATGCGTTATGGGTTATGAGTAATGCGTGATCCGTTATGCATTATGCGTTATGAGTAATGCGTGATCCGTTATGCGTTATGCGTTATGAGTAATGCGTGATCCGTTATGCGTTATGCGTTATGCATTATGCGTTATGCGTTATGCGTTATTCGTTATGCGTTATGCGTTATGAGAAATGCGAGATCCGTTATGCGTTATGCGTTATGCGTTATGCGTTATGCTTTATGCGTTACGCGTTATGCGTTATGCGATTTGCGTTATGCGTTATGCGTTATGCGTTATGGGTTGTGCCTTATGAGTCATGCGTTATGCGTTATGCGTTTTGCTTTATGCGTTATGCGTTATGGGTTATGCGTTATGCGTTATGCGTTATGCGTTATGAGTAATGCGTGATCCGTTATGTGTTATGCGTTATGCGTTATGCGTTACGCGTTTTGCGTTATGCGTTATGCGTTATGCGTTATGCATTATGCGTTATGCGTTATGCGTTATGCGTTATGCGTTATGCATTATGCGTTATGCGTTATGCGTTATGCTTTATGCATTATGCGATATGCGTTATGCGATTTGTGTTATGCGTTATGCGTTATGGGTTGTGCGTTGTGAGTCATGCGTTATGCGTTATGCGTTTTGCTTTATGCGTTATGCGTTATGGGTTATGCGTTATGCGTTATTCGTTATGCGTTATGCGTTATGAGGAATGCGAGATCCGTTATGCGTTATGCGTTATGCGTTATGCTTTATGCGTTACGCGTTATGCGTTATGCGATTTGCGTTATGCGTTATGCGTTATGCGTTATGGGTTGTGCGTTATGAGTCATGCGTTATGCGTTATGCATTTTGCTTTATGCGTTATGCGTTATGGGTTATGCGTTATGCGTTATGAGTAATGCGTGATCCGTTATGCGTTATGCGTTATGAGTAATGCGTGATCCGTTATGCGTTATGCGTTATGCATTATGCGTTATGCGTTATGCGTTATTCGTTATGCGTTATGCGTTATGAGAAATGCGAGATCCGTTATGCGTTATGCGTTATGCGTTATGCGTTATGAGTAATGCGTGATCCGTTATGCGTTATGCGTTATGAGTAATGCGTGATCCGTTATGCGTTATGCGTTATGCAATATGCGTTATGGGTTATGCGTTATGCGTTATGCGTTATGCGTTATGCTTTATGCGTTACGCGTTATGCGTTATGCGATTTGCGTTATGCGTTATGCGTTATGCGTTATGCGTTATGGGTTGTGCGTTATGAGTCATGCGTTATGCGTTATGCGTTTTGCTTTATGCGTTATGCGTTATGGGTTATGCGTTATGCGTTATGCGTTATGCGTTATGAGTAATGCGTGATCCGTTATGTGTTATGCGTTATGCGTTATGCGTTATGCGTTATGCGTTATGCGTTATGCGTTATGCGTTATGCGATTTGCGTTATGCGTTATGCGTTATGGGTTGTGCGTTATGAGTCATGCGTTATGCGTTATGCGTTATGCGTTTTGCTTTATGCGTTATGCGTTATGGGTTATGCGTTATGCGTTTGCGTTATGCGTTATGAGTAATGCGTGATCCGTTATGCGTTATGCGTTATGAGTAATGCGTGATCCGTTATGCGTTATGCGTTATGCATTATGCGTTATGCGTTATGCTTTATGCGTTATGCGTTATGCTTTATGCGTTACGCGTTATGCGTTATGCGATTTGCGTTATGCGTTATGAGTTATGCGTTATGCGTTATGCGTTATGCGTTATGCGTTATGCGTTATGCGTTATGCGTTATGCGTTATGCGTTATGCGTTATGCGTTATGCGTTATGCGTTATGGGTTATGAGTAATGCGTGATCCGTTATGCATTATGCGTTATGAGTAATGCGTGATCCGTTATGCGTTATGCGTTATGAGTAATGCGTGATCCGTTATGCGTTATGCGTTATGCATTATGCGTTATGCGTTATGCGTTATTCGTTATGCGTTATGCGTTATGAGAAATGCGAGATCCGTTATGCGTTATGCGTTATGCGTTATGCTTTATGCGTTACGCGTTATGCGTTATGCGATTTGCGTTATGCGTTATGCGTTATGCGTTATGGGTTGTGCCTTATGAGTCATGCGTTATGCGTTATGCGTTTTGCTTTATGCGTTATGCGTTATGGGTTATGCGTTATGCGTTATGCGTTATGCGTTATGAGTAATGCGTGATCCGTTATGTGTTATGCGTTATGCGTTAGGCGTTACGCGTTTTGCGTTATGCGTTATGCGTTATGCGTTATGCATTATGCGTTATGCGTTATGCGTTATGCGTTATGCGTTATGCATTATGCGTTATGCGTTATGCGTTATGCGTTATGCGTTATGCGTTATGCGTTATGCGTTATGCGTTATGCGTTCTGCGTTATGCGATTTGCGTTATGCGTTATGCGTTATGGGTTGTGCGTTATGATACATGCGTTATGCGTTATGCGTTATGCGATTTGCGTTATGCGTTATGCGTTATGCGTTATGCATTATGCGTTATGCGTTATGCGTTATGCGTTATCCGTTATGCATTATACGTTATGCGTTATGCGTTATGCGTTATGCGTTATGCGTTATGAGTAATGCGTGATCCGTTATGCGTTATGCGTTATGCGTTATGCGTTATGCGTTATGCGTTATGCGTTATGCGTTATGCGTTATGCGTTATGGGTTATGAGTAATGCGTGATCCGTTATGCGTTATGCTTTATGCGTTATGCGTTATGGGTTATGCTTTATGCGTTATGCGTTATGAGTTATGCGTTATGCGTTATGCGTTATGCGTTATGCGTTATGCGTTATGCGTTATGCGTTATGCGTTATGGGTTATGAGTAATGCGTGATCCGTTATGCGTTATGCTTTATGCGTTATGCGTTATGCGTTATGCTTTATGCATTATGCGATATGCGTTATGCGATTTGTGTTATGCGTTATGCGTTATGGGTTGTGCGTTATGAGTCATGCGTTATGCGTTATGCGTTTTGCTTTATGCGTTATGCGTTATGGGTTATGCGTTATGCGTTATTCGTTATGCGTTATGCGTTATGAGGAATGCGAGATCCGTTATGCGTTATGCGTTATGCGTTATGCTTTATGCGTTACGCGTTATGCGTTATGCGATTTGCGTTATGCGTTATGCGTTATGCGTTATGGGTTGTGCGTTATGAGTCATGCGTTATGCGTTATGCATTTTGCTTTATGCGTTATGCGTTATGGGTTATGCGTTATGCGTTATGAGTAATGCGTGATCCGTTATGCGTTATGCGTTATGAGTAATGCGTGATCCGTTATGCGTTATGCGTTATGCATTATGCGTTATGCGTTATGCGTTATTCGTTATGCGTTATGCGTTATGAGAAATGCGAGATCCGTTATGCGTTATGCGTTATGCGTTATGCGTTATGAGTAATGCGTGATCCGTTATGCGTTATGCGTTATGAGTAATGCGTGATCCGTTATGCGTTATGCGTTATGCAATATGCGTTATGGGTTATGCGTTATGCGTTATGCGTTATGCGTTATGCTTTATGCGTTACGCGTTATGCGTTATGCGATTTGCGTTATGCGTTATGCGTTATGCGTTATGGGTTGTGCGTTATGAGTCATGCGTTATGCGTTATGCGTTTTGCTTTATGCGTTATGCGTTATGGGTTATGCGTTATGCGTTATGCGTTATGCGTTATGAGTAATGCGTGATCCGTTATGTGTTATGCGTTATGCGTTATGCGTTACGCGTTTTGCGTTATGCGTTATGCGTTATGCGTTATGCGTTATGCGTTATGCGTTATGCGTTATGCGTTATGCGTTATGTGTTATGCATTATGCGTTATGCGTTATGCGTTATGCGTTATGCGTTATGCGTTATGCGTTATGCGTTATGCGTTATGCGTTATGCGATATGCGATTTGTGTTATGCTTTATGCGTTATGGGTTGTGCGTTATGAGTCATGCGTTATGCGTTATGCGTTTTGCTTTATGCGTTATGCGTTATGGGTTATGCGTTATGCGTTATGCGTTATGCGTTACGCGTTTTGCGTTATGCGTTATGCGTTATGCGTTATGCGTTATGCGTTATGCGTTATGCGTTATGCGTTATGCGTTATGCGTTATGCGTTATGCGTTATACATTATGCGTTATGCGTTATGCGTTATGCGTTATGCGTTATGCGTTATGCGTTATGCGTTATGCGATTTGCGTTATGCGTTATGCGTTATGAGTAATGCGTGATCCGTTATGCGTTATGCGTTATGAGTAATGCGTGATCCGTTATGCGTTATGCGTTATGCGTTATGCGTTATGCATTATGCGTTATGCGTTATGCGTTATGCGTTATGCGTTATGCGTTATGCGTTATGCGTTATGCGTTATGCGTTATGCGTTATGCGTTATGCGTTATGCGTTATGCGTTATGCGTTATGCGTTATGCGTTATGCGTTATGCGTTATGCGTTATGCGTTATGCGTTATGTGATTTGTGTTATGCGTTATGCGTTATGGGTTGTGCGTTATGAGTCATGCGTTATGCGTTATGCGTTATGCGTTTTGCTTTATGCGTTATGCGTTATGGGTTATGCGTTATGCGTGATCCGTTATGTGTTCTGCGTTATGCGCTATGCGTTATGCGTTATGCGTTATGCGATTTGCGTTATGCGTTATGCGTTATGCGTTATGCGTTATCCGTTATGCGTTATACGTTATGCGTTATGCGTTATGCGTTATGCGTTATGCGTTATGCGTTATGCGTTATGAGTAATGCGTGATCCGTTATGCGTTATGCGTTATGCGTTATGCGTTATGCGTTATGCGTTATGCGTTATGCGTTATGCGTTATGCGTTATGCGTTATGCGTTATGCGTTATGCGTTATGCGTTATGCGTTATGCGTTATGCGTTATGCGTTATGCGTTATGCGTTATGCGTTATGCGTTATGCGTTATGCGTTATGCGTTATGCGTTATGCGTTATGCGTTATGCGTTATGCGATTTGCGTTATGCGTTATGCGTTATGGGTTGTGCGTTATGAGTCATGCGTTATGCGTTATGCGTTATGAGTAATGCGTGATCCGTTATGCGTTATGCGTTATGAGTAATGCGTGATCCGTTATGCGTTATGCGTTATGCATTATGCGTTATGGGTTATGCGTTATGCGTTATGCGTTATGCGTTATGCTTTATGCGTTACGCGTTATGCGTTATGCGATTTGCGTTATGCGTTATGCGTTATGCGTTATGCGTTATGGGTTGTGCGTTATGAGTCATGCGTTATGCGTTATGCGTTTTGCTTTATGCGTTATGCGTTATGGGTTATGCGTTATGCGTTATGCGTTATGCGTTATGAGTAATGCGTGATCCGTTATGTGTTATGCGTTATGCGTTATGCGTTATGCGTTTTGCTTTATGCGTTATGCGTTATGGGTTATGCGTTATGCGTTTGCGTTATGCGTTATGCGTTATGCGTTATGCGTTATGCGTTATGCGTTATGCGTTATGCGATTTGCGTTATGCGTTATGCGTTATGCGTTATGGGTTGTGCGTTATGAGTCATGCGTTATGCGTTATGCGTTATGCGTTATGCGTTTTGCTTTATGCGTTATGCGTTATGGGTTATGCGTTATGCGTTTGCGTTATGCGTTATGAGTAATGCGTGATCCGTTATGCGTTATGCGTTATGAGTAATGCGTGATCCGTTATGCGTTATGCGTTATGCATTATGCGTTATGCGTTATGCGTTATGCGTTATGCGTTATGCTTTATGCGTTACGCGTTATGCGTTATGCGATTTGCGTTATGCGTTATGCGTTATGCGTTATGCGTTATGGGTTGTGCGTTATGAGTCATGCGTTATGAGTTGTGCGTTATACGTTATGCGTTATGCGTTATGCGATTTGCGTTATGCGTTATGCGTTATGGGTTATGCGTTATGTGTTATGCGTTATGCGTTATGCGTTATGCGTTATGCGTTATGAGTTATGCGTTATGGGTTATGAGTAATGCGTGATCCGTTATGCGTTATGCTTTATGCGTTATGCGTTATGGGTTATGCTTTATGCGTTATGCGTTATGAGTTATGCGTTATGCGTTATGCGTTATGCGTTATGCGTTATGCATTATGCGTTATGCGTTATGCGTTATGCGTTATGCGCTATGCGTTATGCGTTATGCGTTATGCGTTATGATTAATGCGTGATCCGTTATGCGTTATGCGTTATGCATTATGCGTTATGAGTAATGCGTGATCCGTTATGCGTTATGCGTTATGGGTTGTGCGTTATGAGTCATGCGTTATGCGTTATGCGTTTTGCTTTATGCGTTATGGGTTATGCGTTATGCGTTATGCGTTATGCGTTATGAGTAATGCGTGATCCGTTATGTGTTATGCGTTATGCGTTATGCGTTACGCGTTTTGCGTTATGCGTTATGCGTTATGCGTTATGCGTTATGCGTTATGCGTTATGCGTTATGCGTTATGCGTTATGCATTATGCGTTATGCGTTATGCGTTATGCGTTATGCGTTATGCGTTATGCGTTATGCGTTATGCGTTATGCGTTATGCGTTATGCGTTATGCGTTATGCGTTATGCGTTATGCGATTTGCGTTATGCGTTATGGGTTGTGCGTTATGAGTCATGCGTTATGCGTTATGCGTTATGCGTTTTGCTTTATGCGTTATGCGTTATGGGTTATGCGTTATGCGTTTGCGTTATGCGTTATGAGTAATGCGTGATCCGTTATGTGTTCTGCGTTATGCGCTATGCGTTATGCGTTATGCGTTATGCGATTTGCGTTATGCGTTATGCGTTATGCATTATGCGTTATGCGTTATGCGTTATGCGTTATCCGTTATGCATTATACGTAATGCGTTATGCGTTATGCGTTATGCGTTATGCGTTATGCGTTATGAGTAATGCGTGATCCGTTATGCGTTATGCGTTATGCGTTATGCGTTATGCGTTATGCGTTATGCGTTATGCGTTATGGGTTATGAGTAATGCGTGATCCGTTATGCGTTATGCTTTATGCGTTATGCGTTATGGGTTATGCTTTATGCGTTATGCGTTATGAGTTATGCGTTATGCGTTATGCGTTATGCGTTATGCGTTATGCGTTATGCATTATGCGTTATGCGTTATGCGTTATGCGTTATGCGTTATGCGTTATGCGTTATGGGTTATGAGTAATGCGTGATCCGTTATGCGTTATGCTTTATGCGTTATGCGTTATGCGTTATGCTTTATGCATTATGCGATATGCGTTATGCGATTTGTGTTATGCGTTATGCGTTATGGGTTGTGCGTTATGAGTCATGCGTTATGCGTTATGCGTTTTGCTTTATGCGTTATGCGTTATGGGTTATGCGTTATGCGTTATGAGTAATGCGTGATCCGTTATGTGTTATGCGTTATGCGCTATGCGTTATGCGTTATGCGTTATGCGTTATGGGTTATGAGTAATGCGTGATCCGTTATGCGTTATGCATTGTGCGTTATGCGTTATGCATTACGCGTATTGCGTTATGCGCTGTGGGTCATGCGTTAAGCGTTATGCGTTATGCGTTATGCGTTATGCGGAATGCGTCATCCGTTATGCGTTATGCGTTATGCTTTATGCATTATGCGTTATGCGTTATGCGATTTGCGTTATGCGTTATGGGTCATGCGTTAAGCGTTATGCGTTATGCGTTATGCGTTATGCGTTATGCGTTATGCGTTATGAGTTATGCGATATGCGTTATGCGTTATGCGTTATGCGTTATGCGTTATGCTTTATGCGTTATGCGTTATGCGGAATGCGTTATGCGTTATGCGTTATGCGTTATGGGTTATGCGTCATGTGTTATGCGTGATCCGTTATGCGTTATGCGTTATGCGTTATGCGTTATGCGTTATGTGTTATCCGTTATGCGTTATGCGTTATGCGTTATGAGTAATGCGTGAAACGTTATGCGTTATTCGTTATGCGTTATGCGTTATGCGTTATGCGTTATGCGTTATGCGTTATGCGCTATGAGTAATGCGTGATGCGTTATGCGTTATGCGTTATGAGTAATGCGTGATCCGTTATGCGTTATGCGTTATCCATTAAGCGTTATGCGTTATGCGTTATGCGTTATGCGTTATGCGTCATGCGTTATGCGTTATGCGTTATGCGTTATGCTTTATGCATTATGCGTTATGCGTTATGCGTTATGCGTTATGCGTTATGCGTTATGTGTTATCCGTTATGCGTTATGCGTTATGCGTTATGAGTAATGCGTGAAACGTTATGCGTTATTCGTTATGCGTTATGCGTTATGAGTAATGCGTGATCCGTTATGCGTTATGCGTTATGAGTAATGCGTGATCCGTTATGCGTTATGCGTTATGCATTATGCGTTATGCGTTATGCGTTATGCGTTATGCGTTATGCTTTATGCGTTACGCGTTATGCGTTATGCGATTTGCGTTATGCGTTATGCGTTATGCGTTATGCGTTATGGGTTGTGCGTTATGAGTCATGCGTTATGAGTTGTGCGTTATACGTTATGCGTTATGCGTTATGCGATTTGCGTTATGCGTTATGCGTTATGGGTTATGCGTTATGTGTTATGCGTTATGCGTTATGCGTTATGCGTTATGCGTTATGAGTTATGCGTTATGGGTTATGAGTAATGCGTGATCCGTTATGCGTTATGCTTTATGCGTTATGCGTTATGGGTTATGCTTTATGCGTTATGCGTTATGAGTTATGCGTTATGCGTTATGCGTTATGCGTTATGCGTTATGCATTATGCGTTATGCGTTATGCGTTATGCGTTATGCGCTATGCGTTATGCGTTATGCGTTATGCGTTATGATTAATGCGTGATCCGTTATGCGTTATGCGTTATGCATTATGCGTTATGAGTAATGCGTGATCCGTTATGCGTTATGCGTTATGGGTTGTGCGTTATGAGTCATGCGTTATGCGTTTGCGTTAGGCGTTATGAGTAATGCGTGATCCGTTATGCGTTATGCGTTATGAGTAATGCGTGATCCGTTATGCGTTATGCGTTATGCATTATGCGTTATGCGTTATGCGTTATGCGTTATGCGTTATGCTTTATGCGTTACGCGTTATGCGTTATGCGATTTGCGTTATGCGTTATGCGTTATGCGTTATGCGTTATGGGTTGTGCGTTATGAGTCATGCGTTATGAGTTGTGCGTTATACGTTATGCGTTATGCGTTATGCGATTTGCGTTATGCGTTATGCGTTATGGGTTATGCGTTATGTGTTATGCGTTATGCGTTATGCGTTATGCGTTATGCGTTATGAGTTATGCGTTATGGGTTATGAGTAATGCGTGATCCGTTATGCGTTATGCTTTATGCGTTATGCGTTATGGGTTATGCTTTATGCGTTATGCGTTATGAGTTATGCGTTATGCGTTATGCGTTATGCGTTATGCGTTATGCATTATGCGTTATGCGTTATGCGTTATGCGTTATGCGCTATGCGTTATGCGTTATGCGTTATGCGTTATGAGTAATGCGTGATCCGTTATGCGTTATGCGTTATGCATTATGCGTTATGAGTAATGCGTGATCCGTTATGCGTTATGCGTTATGGGTTGTGCGTTATGAGTCATGCGTTATGCGTTATGCGTTTTGCTTTATGCGTTATGCGTTATGGGTTATGCGTTATGCGTTATGCGTTATGCGTTATGAGTAATGCGTGATCCGTTATGTGTTATGCGTTATGCGTTATGCGTTACGCGTTTTGCGTTATGCGTTATGCGTTATGCGTTATGCGTTATGCGTTATGCGTTATGCGTTATGCGTTATGCGTTATGCATTATGCGTTATGCGTTATGCGTTATGCGTTATGCGTTATGCGTTATGCGTTATGCGTTATGCGTTATGCGTTATGCGTTATGCGTTATGCGTTATGCGTTATGCGTTATGCGATTTGCGTTATGCGTTATGGGTTGTGCGTTATGAGTCATGCGTTATGCGTTATGCGTTATGCGTTTTGCGTTATGCGTTATGCGTTATGGGTTATGCGTTATGCGTTTGCGTTATGCGTTATGAGTAATGCGTGATCCGTTATGTGTTCTGCGTTATGCGCTATGCGTTATGCGTTATGCGTTATGCGATTTGCGTTATGCGTTATGCGTTATGCATTATGCGTTATGCGTTATGCGTTATGCGTTATCCGTTATGCATTATACGTTATGCGTTATGCGTTATGCGTTATGCGTTATGCGTTATGCGTTATGAGTAATGCGTGATCCGTTATGCGTTATGCGTTATGCGTTATGCGTTATGCGTTATGCGTTATGCGTTATGCGTTATGGGTTATGAGTAATGCGTGATCCGTTATGCGTTATGCTTTATGCGTTATGCGTTATGGGTTATGCTTTATGCGTTATGCGTTATGAGTTATGCGTTATGCGTTATGCGTTATGCGTTATGCGTTATGCGTTATGCATTATGCGTTATGCGTTATGCGTTATGCGTTATGCGTTATGCGTTATGCGTTATGGGTTATGAGTAATGCGTGATCCGTTATGCGTTATGCTTTATGCGTTATGCGTTATGCGTTATGCGTTATGCATTATGCGATATGCGTTATGCGATTTGTGTTATGCGTTATGCGTTATGGGTTGTGCGTTATGAGTCATGCGTTATGCGTTATGCGTTTTGCTTTATGCGTTATGCGTTATGGGTTATGCGTTATGCGTTATGAGTAATGCGTGATCCGTTATGTGTTATGCGTTATGCGCTATGCGTTATGCGTTATGCGTTATGCGTTATGGGTTATGAGTAATGCGTGATCCGTTATGCGTTATGCATTGTGCGTTATGCGTTATGCATTACGCGTATTGCGTTATGCGCTGTGGGTCATGCGTTAAGCGTTATGCGTTATGCGTTATGCGTTATGCGGAATGCGTCATCCGTTATGCGTTATGCGTTATGCTTTATGCATTATGCGTTATGCGTTATGCGATTTGCGTTATGCGTTATGGGTCATGCGTTAAGCGTTATGCGTTATGCGTTATGCGTTATGCGTTATGCGTTATGCGTTATGAGTTATGCGATATGCGTTATGCGTTATGCGTTATGCGTTATGCGTTATGCTTTATGCGTTATGCGTTATGCGGAATGCGTTATGCGTTATGCGTTATGCGTTATGCGTTATGGGTTATGCGTCATGTGTTATGCGTGATCCGTTATGCGTTATGCGTTATGCGTTATGCGTTATGCGTTATGTGTTATCCGTTATGCGTTATGCGTTATGCGTTATGAGTAATGCGTGAAACGTTATGCGTTATTCGTTATGCGTTATGCGTTATGCGTTATGCGTTATGCGTTATGCGTTATGCGCTATGAGTAATGCGTGATGCGTTATGCGTTATGCGTTATGAGTAATGCGTGATCCGTTATGCGTTATGCGTTATCCATTAAGCGTTATGCGTTATGCGTTATGCGTTATGCGTTATGCGTCATGCGTTATGCGTTATGCGTTATGCGTTATGCTTTATGCATTATGCGTTATGCGTTATGCGTTATGCGTTATGCGTTATGCGTTATGGGTTATGAGTAATGCGTGATCCGTTATGCGTTATGCTTTATGCGTTATGCGTTATGCGTTATGCTTTATGCATTATGCGATATGCGTTATGCGATTTGTGTTATGCGTTATGCGTTATGGGTTGTGCGTTATGAGTCATGCGTTATGCGTTATGCGTTTTGCTTTATGCGTTATGCGTTATGGGTTATGCGTTATGCGTTATGAGTAATGCGTGATCCGTTATGTGTTATGCGTTATGCGCTATGCGGTATGCGTTATGCGTTATGCGTTATGGGTTATGAGTAATGCGTGATCCGTTATGCGTTATGCATTGTGCGTTATGCGTTATGCATTACGCGTATTGCGTTATGCGCTATGGGTCATGCGTTAAGCGTTATGCGTTATGCGTTATGCGTTATGCGGAATGCGTCATCCGTTATGCGTTATAAGTAATGCGTGATCCGTCATGCGTTATGCGTTAGGCGTTATGCGTTTTGCGTTATGCGTTATGAGTAATGCGAGATCCGTTACGCGTTATGCGTTATGCGTTATGCGTTATGCGTTATGCGTTATGCGTTATGCGTTATGCGTTATGGGTTATGAGTAATGCGTGATCCGTTATGCGTTATGCTTTATGCGTTATGCGTTATGCGTTATGCTTTATGCATTATGCGATATGCGTTATGCGATTTGTGTTATGCGTTATGCGTTATGGGTTGTGCGTTATGAGTCATGCGTTATGCGTTATGCGTTTTGCTTTATGCGTTATGCGTTATGGGTTATGCGTTATGCGTTATGAGTAATGCGTGATCCGTTATGTGTTATGCGTTATGCGCTATGCGTTATGCGTTATGCGTTATGCGTTATGGGTTATGAGTAATGCGTGATCCGTTATGCGTTATGCTTTATGCGTTATGCGTTATGCGTTATGCTTTATGCATTATGCGATATGCGTTATGCGATTTGTGTTATGCGTTATGCGTTATGGGTTGTGCGTTATGAGTCATGCGTTATGCGTTATGCGTTTTGCTTTATGCGTTATGCGTTATGGGTTATGCGTTATTCGTTATGAGTAATGCGTGATCCGTTATGTGTTATGCGTTATGCGCTATGCGTTATGCGTTATGCGTTATGCGTTA